>OZ014521.1:196793637-199193637 GCA_963966055.1 Lathyrus aphaca
ACTGCTAAAAGATATCATGAAATAGGACGAATGTCGGATAGGAAGATCAATGATGGGGACGACCATCAGATAAAAATGATGAGGGACACTCATCAAAAGGTGAAGGACGATCACCTAGCAGGGGACGGCTGCTATGAGATATCACGACATAGGACGAATATCGGATAAAAAGATCGACGATGGGGATGGCCATCAGATGAATGATTAGGTACGGTCATCAAAAGGTGAAGGACGACCACCTAGCAGGGTATGACTGCTTTGTTTGGGGATTATCTCAACATAGGACGAATGTCGGATTAAAAAGATCGACGATGGGGACGACCATTGGAGGAATGATGAGGTACGGTCATCAAAAGGTGAAGGACGATCACCTAAACGATATCACGACATAGGACGAATGTCGGATAGAAAGTTGTTTAGTTGGAGACTTCTGGGGATAGATAAACATGGACGAGTGTTTAAGCCCTAAAAATAAAATGGTAAGTGTTTCGATAGTGTGTATAGATTAAAGATACGGTCGAGTATCCTTAGAACCACGATACGGACGAGTATCAATAGAAACAAACGCCGACGTGTGTTTAAGGAGTGGTGATATGGACAAGTATCAATTGTTTGAACAAGGAACACAGACGAGTGTTGATCTGCTGGGGAGATGTATAAGATACGGACGAGTATCAAAGAATTATGTAAGTAGGATACAGACGAGTATCAGAAGGATTATGTATAAGTATGTACAAGTATTTGTATTAAGAGTGCAAAAGGATATTTTGGCTTTTATCTGTGGGGGATAAGTTTTTTGCGTATTGCTGGAGGAGTGGTTTTGGTATTTGCAGGTGACTGGCTCGAATATGGCTTATGATCATGCAAATGTTTGATTTTTGCCGTAATGATCCGTATTAAACGGAATGCTACGCTCTGTTTGGGGAGTAATGATGCGAATTCTATGATTATGCAAATGAGAGAAACGAGATCCAAGATCTGAAATCTGCTGGGAGAACGGATCACTCGGCGATCTATGGGGAGAAAAGATCACTGCAAGATCTTTCTGGAGAACTCTGTGAAAAGAGCTCTATGAGGGCCCACTGCTAGGGATGATAAGATATGACAACTTTCTGGGGAAAAGCGATTCAGGCATCGCTTTGGAGATCCTGCTTGGGGAGGAGAGAACTTCTGGGAAGTAATCTGTCGGAGGATCAGCGTTGTGGGGGATACTCTAAGGGGATAAAAGCTTCGTGGGGGGATACTTTCGTCTAGTAGTCCTTTTGATGATGTGACTGTCGGCTTGGCTGGGGATATAGTGCCTGATATGCCCCATGTTGTGAAGGTGGTCCGCTTTAAGTACCTGCAACCTGTCAAACAAAAGAAACGCACAAGTTCCCTGAGGTATCCTCAACCGGATTTCGTCATAGGAGTTAGGCTCGCTTAAGAGCACATATTTCCTGCAAGCATTTATTGAAAATGGCTTATATGTTTTCATGCAAATGTTGTATCACGAATTTTGGACATTTTGCAAACAAAACAAAAAGGTACGAAACAAAGCGTGAATGAATATTTGACTTTATTGATTTGTGTGCCCTGAATAGGCGAGTACACTTGAAGAAGCTAATCCCTGAAATAAGGATATTGCTACAAAATTGAGAAAGTAAAAGTCCTATTTGGCAATGCTGAAGTTGATGTTTCAATCTTTCTTTTGATATGACCTGTATGACCTGAACGCTCTTTTTATCTTGCTTTCTGAAGAAAGTTGATTCTGATCGACGCTTTGTCCTTTCAAAGCTTTCCATGTTATGTGAGTGATACAGACGAATTCAGAATGCAGTTGTTCGCTTATTCCCTGATTTTGCGTGGATCGCCCTTTCGGTTTTTCAATCCATCGGGATACCCATTTTTTCCTGAGTTGTCTGATGTGGCTTTTCAACTCAGCGGGTGTACACATTTTTTTTAAAAAAATTTCCCTTATTTTTGCCCGAGTCTTTTATTCTGTTTTTGACTCGCTGGGATGCCCTATTTTTTCCTGGACTTACATTCTGTTTTTATGTCCAACGGTTCATTTATGCAAAGTATTTTTTAACTGCATCTGAATTCACAGGAGACGGGAAGTCTTCACCATCCATGGTTGCGAGCATCAGTGCCCCACACGAGAAGACTTTAGTTATCACATAGGGACCTTCATAGTTTGACGTCCACTTGCCCCTATGGTCTGTATGAGGAGGAAGGATCCTTTTCAGTACAAGCTCTCCCACTTGATATTCTCGAGGTCTGACTTTTTGATCGAAGGCTTTCTTCATCCGTTTCTGATATAACTGACCATGACAAATAGCTTTTAATCTCTTTTCTTCAATTAGGCTCAGTTGGTTATAACGAGATCGGATCCATTCTGCTTCGTCCAGTTTTACATCCATTATTACTCGCAAGGAGGGTAATTCAACTTCAACAGGTATGACTGCTTCCATACCCTACACAAGCTGATAAGGTGTTGCCCTGGTAGATGTTCTGATGGAAGTTCGGTACCCATGCAAGGCGAATGGTAACATTTCATGCCAGTCTTTGTATGTGACTACCATCTTTTGCACAATCTTCTTAATGTTCTTGTTAGCCGCCTTAACAGCGCCATTCATCTTTGGCATGTAAGGAGAAGAGTTGTGATGTTGAATTTTGAAGTCTCGGCACAATTCTGCCATCATCTTGTTGTTAAGGTTTGAACCATTATCAGTAATGATTCGCTCGGGAACTCCATATCGACAAATGATATCCATTTTCAGAAATCGGGCTACCACTTGTCTGGTGACATTTGCATACGAAGCTACTTCGACCCATTTGGTGAAGTAATCAATGGCTACCAAGATGAATCTGTGACCATTTGAAGCAGTTGGCTCGATCTTCCCAATCATATAAATGCCCCACATGGAGAAGGGCCAGGGTGAAGACATTATATTCAAAGGATTGGGAGGCACATGCACTTTGTCTGCATAGATCTGGCATTTATGGCACTTTCTTCGCCATTGCATGTCCTCCAACATGGGTACTGAAAGAACCTTCATGTACTTCGTGCATTAGTAAGTCTGCTTCCTTCTTGTCAACACATCTGAATAGGACCATGTCAAAGTTCCGCTTATATAAGGAGCCATCAGTATTGAGGAAGAAACTGTCGGCTAGCCTTCTCAATGTCTTCTTATCATTAGACGATGCCTCAGGTGGGTATGTCTGAGTCTCCAAGAAGCATTTGATGTCGTGGAACCAAGGTTTATTGTCAATAACAGTGTCCACAGAGAATACATACGCCGATCGGTCTAGTCTGGATACTAAAATCTGAGGTACATAGTTGGCAGTCTGTACTTTGATCATAGATGAAATAATGGCCAAGGCATCTGCAAACTGATTTTCATCTCGAGGGATGTATTCAAGCTTGACTGTTGTGAACAAAGTCAACAATCTCCTCGTATAGTCACGGTAGAGAACCAGATGCTCTTGATGAGTATACCACTTGCCATTAGTTTGGTTGATCACCAAAGTTGAATCTCCGAATACATTCAAGGTTTTGATCCTGAGGTCAATGGCTTCTTCAAGACCCATGATACAAGCTTCGTATTCTGCTTCATTGTTAGTACAGGCAAATGTGAGCCTTGCTGAGAAAGGCATATGGACTCTTTTGGGTGTAATAAGCACTGCATTAACCCCACGACTGTTACAATTAACTGCCCCATCGAACATCATAGTCCATGCTTCTTCTGGATCAGGCCCTTCAGTGTGAATAAGATCTTCACAATCTTTTGACTTCAAGAACATGATGATTTCATCAGGGAAATCAAATCTCATAGGCTGGTAGTCATCAATGGGTTGCTCGGCTAGATAGTCAGACAATACACTGCCTTTGATGGCTTTTTGAGAGGTGTATTGAATATCATATTCTGTTAGAATCATTTTCCGCCTTGCAACCCTTCCGGTAAGTGCTGGTTTCTCAAATATGTACTTGACGGGGTCCATCTTTGATATCAACAAGGTAGTATGAGTCAACATATACTGTCTTAGTTGGCGAGCAGCCCACGCTAAAGCACAACAAGTTTTCTCGGGCAGTGAATAACGTTGTCCACAGTCGGTAAACTTTTTTCTTAGGTAGTATATTGCATACTCTTTTCAACCAGACTCGTCATGCTGGCCCAACACACACCCCATTGATTCATCTAATATGGTTAGGTACATTATTAGAGGTCTTCCTTCAACTGGAGGTATGAGAATCAGAGGTTCTTGTAGATACTCCTTGATTTTGTCAAAAGCTTTCTGAGAATCATCGTTCCACCTGACTGTTTGTTCCTTTCTTAACAGTTTGAACAAAGGCTCACAGGTTGCAGTGAGATGAGATATGAACCTTGAAATGTAGTTCAATCTACCCAAGAACCCTCGAACTTCTTTCTCAGTCTTAGGTGAAGGGATTTCCTGAATTGCTTTGACTTTGTCGGGATCAGCCTCAATTCCTTTTTCGCTTACAATAAAACCTAACAGCTTACCAGAACGTACCCGAATGTGCATTTGTTGGGATTCAACCTTAACTGATATTTCCTCAGACGTTTGAATAGTTTCAACATATTTACCAAATGCTATTCCTTTGTTTGGGACTTGGAAATCACGTCATCCACGTAACACTTAATTTCTTTATGGATCATGTCATGGAATAATGTTACCATAGCCCGTTGATATATTGCACCGGCGTTCTTCAGACCAAGCGGCATTACTTTGTAAAAGAACATGTCTCATGGTGTGATGAAGGTTTTCTTCTCCATGTCTTCAGGTGACATCTTGATCTGATTGTATCCAGAAAATTCTTCCATGAAGGAAAATACCGAGAATTGAGTCGTGTTATCGACCAATACATCAATGTGAGGTAATGGGAAGTCATCTTTCAGGCTCGCTCTGTTCAGATCCCAGTAATTAACACACATACGCACCTTGACATCCTTCTTAGGTACATGTACAATGTTAGCAACCCACGGTGGGTAACTAGTTACAGCAAGAAAACCGGTGTCCCACTGTGTTGCACCCCAAAATTTGCCCTCCACAAGACAAAACTTTGTGTACTAAGAGGTTCACAAGGTTCACAAGGTTCACAAGACATCTCATGAGGTTCACAAGGTTCACAAGGTTCAAAATCAGTCAGAAAGTTTGACAATTCCCTCAGACAATGCATCCTCCTAAGCAATGCATCTTAAACTAGGGTTTTGACTTTTATCAGGCTAAATGGACTTCCAATACTTCAAGTGAGCTTCATAACACCCTATATGTCTTCAAGAATCCCTATGTCAAGTTTCAAGACTTTCCCAAAAGATTTGCTCAGTCAGATGATCAGAAAGGTTAAAATCAGTCAAGGCAGTCAAAAAGTCAAACTGAGGTCAACTGTGGTCAAACCAAAGTCAAACTTCATGATTTTTTGCCAACATCAAGTATATGAAGTAAAATCCATCATTTTATCAAGGGTTGATCACAAAGCTCATTTTCACACGAAAAGTCAACTGAACTTTGACCAGCCATAACTTTCACATGCTTCATCAAAAATTTTCCATCCAAAGCTCATTTTGAAGGAAATTTAATTCTCTACAACTTTGTGTCTCACAATCCAAGCCCAAAAATGCTTCATTTGGAAGGTATGAGCTAAGACATTATAGGTCCTTTTAAAAGTCAACAAAAAGTCAACAACTTCCAAAGAGCATAACTTGAGAATGGTAAAAGATATGGACATGAGACCAAAGAGGTTGGTTAGAGGACTCTTTAAGATTTCCAAAATGTCCAAGAACACCTTCATAGCATTAAAATTGAGGGATTTGTGCTCTTGCAAAGTTGGGAAATTTTTGGGAGGTTTATGAAGCAAATAGGGTCTTAAAACCAAAATTCACCAAATGGGCTTGCTTTTTTGTGATCCAATTACTTCCATGACATCATGCATGAAATTAAATTGATTTATTAATAATTTTATTCATTTTATTTTTATTTATTATGATTTTTTATGTTAAAAATCATTTTAAATTCATATAAAATATAAAATAATGGATATTTAAATTGATTTGGTTTCTAGAAGGTCTTAAATTATATTTGGTTTCTGACCTAATTTGATTGACTCATATATAAACAACCTTTAGCAGCCTCAAACTCACGAATTCACAGCCTCCTACACCATATTCAAACTTCACAAAAACAATTCAAAAACTCAAATTCGGTTTCATCTTTACAAGGCGTTTAAAGGTATTTTAAGGACATAGGAAGGATCCTTGGACATCACTGATCATGTATCAATACTCATATGCATCCCAAACCTCATGAATGGCTCAAACCGAATCAACCTTTTAACACTTTTATGAATTTTGCGTTCTCATATATATATATATATGCAATATAAATTGAATTTGATCATGGTTTTGTGTTTGTGACAAGCTCGTGATTGTTTCTGGGCGATTTAATTTGATTTTTGGTACAGGTTTGAAGAATCACCATTGCTAGGGTTTTTCAGCCAATTTTAGGGTTCAATGATTTAACAAATATAAATTATTTCTAAAGACATAGAATGGTTGCAAATGTCATTAGGAACTCAATGGTGTTCTTAATTTTGTGAAATTTTGCAATTTGGTTAAAGTTTGATATTCGCAGGTTTACCTATGAACAAAAATCGTAGGAAAATTCGTAGATGAATTCACAGGTAAATGCGAAGGTCAGGAGGAAGAAGATGAAGCTGCCTGGCGCCAAAATCCATTTTGAAAAATTGATTTAAAATATTATGTTTTGTTTATGGATATATATTAAAAGCGTTGTAGTGGCTCAGTTGGTTTGCGTGTGTGGCTGGTGAATGAATGGTCCTGGGATCAAAACCTCCCCAGGCCAGTTTGCTTTGTTTTATTTTTTAAGAATTTACGCAGGATAAGAAACAAAAGGATTGCTGCCTGTTTGGTATTCACAAGCGCGCACGCAGCCCAGTGGGGGCCTCATGCGTCCAGAGAGTGGCAAAGCCTAGGGCGTGGGTTCAATCCCTGCCCCAGGTAAGTTTTGAATTCTATTTTTTTTTAATTATTCTGTTTTACTATTTATATTTTATAATTAATTTTAATCATATGTTTAAATAATTATATAAATATATATATATATATATATATATATATATATATATATATATATATATATATATATATATATATATATATATATATATATATATATATATATATATATATATAACATTATATTGTTCTAAGAAAACTTCTAATTTATTCTCTAAATATATTAATCCTAATTTTTATTTTAAAAAAAAATATGTATATAATTATTTAATTATTAAATTAATATTGTAAATTAAATTATAAACCCTAATATTTTTATATATAATTAAAACCCTAATTATCCTTAACCCTAATTTATTTTCTAATTTCTAAAAACCCTAATTTCTTTTAAAATTTTAATTTCTCACTTTAATTATTTTTGTTTAAATATTGTATTTAATAAATATTTCTAATATATATAATTAAATCATTAATCATGTTTATTTTGTAAATAAATTAATATATGATTTATTATTATTATCTTTATTATTCTATTTTCATATCAAAAAATTCTAAAAAATGTTTATTTAATTTTAATTAGCTTGTATATATTTTATATTTTGTACTAACCTTTTCTTCTTATTATTATTTTATCACTAACTATTTTATTTTAATTGTTTATAATTATTATTTAATTTGCTTTTATTTTAATGTAACTGTATAAGCTATGTAATAGTCGTAGTATCTTATGGTTTATTCATTTATAAATATATTGCTATGGTTAGTAAAATAGGGAGTGATAACATGTTTGCTTTTAAATTAATTTAGATCACTAATAATAAGATAAGTATATGAATTTGTACACGCACACACGTAACTCGATCTTTGATCGCCATCTCACTTTCTTAAGGGTTACCCCTCATGTTGCCTAAATAAAATGGTCAAGTAAGGTGTCTAAAAGCAAAGTCCCTTCTCCATTAATATCATCTTGTCCCTTTACGATTATAAGATCAAGTCCATTTGATGTTGCCTTCGTAAATGATCTTGTCCCTTTCGAATAAAAGATAATAAGTCCCTTCGAATTGCTAAGACACTTGACAGTTGCCTAAACACAGATGACCCTTCACATGTCCCTTATAACATCCAAGGTAATGACTACCTATTCCTTAATAATAGGGATAGTCTTACCATTGAAAGAACATTTAAGAACATTAAAGATTCAAATTAGGGTAGGTTCCTCTTAAGTACTTGCTCACTTATTCAAAAACATTTCATTACACTTCACATTTTCAAACAAATTTTCAAAACAAAGTCTTTATATATATCCATACAAGGATCATTATAAAGTGCTTAAGAAAGTTTCTAATCACACACTACACCTTTCTCAAAACAATTTAAAGTGAGCTAAGTAACTAAGAGCCCATGGATAACCATGGATATAAAGGGTGCTAACACCTTCCCTTTGTAAAACCTACCGCCCGGACTCAAAATCTTTTTAAGGTCTTTCCTATTCTTTTATGTCCTTTCCTTTTGGATAAAATAAAAGTCGGTGGCGACTCTTGTAACGCCCCGAAAATCTAAATTTAATTATTTAATTATTTATTTAATTAATTTAGAAAATTTGGAGAGTTTGAATTATTTTGAGAATTTTGGAGAAAATGAGTATTTTTATATAATAAAGATAAATAGTGTTTTATTATACTATTTTATTTTTATTATTAAAAATACATTAAAGAAAAGGGTAAGATGGTCCTTTGTGAAATCATGAGGGTAATATGGGAAAAGGCTAAACTGGGATATTATATCCAAAGAAGAGAATACGATCAGTTTCTCATATTTTGTTTTCTCTCGTGTTTTGGAAGTGCTCTGAAGAAAAGAGAAGCTCAGAGTCAGGAGGCTGTGGAGAACCCAAGAGAAGCGTGTAAAGCGGCGAAATTCTCTAAGGTATGGGGAGTTTTCATAATCTATTGTAATTGCATAAGAATTTGGATTATGAATAGATTAGGATTGTATGAGTTTATGAGTTTTAAGGGTTTTTTATTTAGGTGGAGTATATGAGAGAAATCTTGATGAATTAGAGTGAATAGAATGAGCTATAATTATATAATTGTTGGTATAATTGTTATCTTGATGTTGTTGATGTTTGATTGATGTTTTTGGATGGTTTTTGAGTGGATTAATATGAATCCCGTAGTGAAATTTGGGGGTTTTGATGTTTGGAGTGCAGTCTGCAATTGTATAGCAGAGAACTGCTGAAAAACGTGCGTTAACCGGTTAACGCTATGGGTTAACCGGTTAACCATTGTAATTTTTGGGAAATTATGGAAATTCGTCGGCATTAACCGGTTAACGCTATGGGTTAACCGGTTAACACTGTTGGGACAACAAATTTTATTTTTTTAAAAAATTCATATCTTTTAAACCGTAAGTCCGAATCGCATTCCGTTTGAAGCGTCGGAACGAGTACAAACTGAACTTTATTTTGATGAATAGAAACGAGAAAAATGCAACAGTTTTTGATAAATGAATTTGTGAAATAACCTTATAATTACCTTATAAATTATCGGGTACGGGTTAATTTTGAGGTGTTAGAGTGGTTAGGAAACCAGTGTTCATGGTGTAATGTCATGATGATATATATGACTATTTGATGATTGTTTTGCTGATTGAAATGAATGATGCGATTTATTTTGGTAAATTTTTGGTGTAGTGCATCATTGCATTTCATAACATTCACGGTGGGGCTTCGGCCTATTTATTTGCTTCAATCCCATTGTGTGGATTGAAGTGTCTCGATGATTATGGTGTGCTCCTTGGTGGAGGGTTGATGGTCATGTATCCATATTTTGGTGATAATGGTACCACATGCATATTGCATATCAGGATGTAGAATTGCATATTTTAGATGAATTTCATGACTGTGTTGGTGTTGATTGATTTCCTGTTAGTGTTGTGATGGTTGCTGAATTTTGTAGTTGACGATGTCATGTTATGTGTACTAATTTATTTATGATTCTATATTCTTGTGAGTTTATGATATATTATGATTACTCACCCTTCCTGCTTGGAAATGTTGCCTCCTTCGTGGGTAACTTGCAGATGTAGAAGAATAGTCCTGCAGTGCAATAGGAGTAATTCATGAGTCTCGGAGCGTGCTTTAGTGTTCCTTAGAAGTGGTTATGGTTTATGTGTCCTGCTCTGTGTCATGTAACACTGGGATGGGTTTTATTCTGTTAACTGTTTCAGTTATGTTATCATTGGATAAATGTTTTCCTACTTATATGATGTTAAATTCAGGATGGTGAAAATTATATTTTTGAGGTTTTGAATTTTGAAATTAAATTCCACTGTGAAATGTTTATGATATTTTGATGTTGATTAACCCGTGTTACGGGACAGGACACTGTTGTGTATTTTTGATGAAAATGTGATACCCTTTATGGTGATTACTCTGATATTATTTCAATATTATGTTTGGGGTAGAAGGGTGTTACATTAGTGGTATCAGAGCAGGTCGGTCTGTCCGGCCAAGTCTTGTTGTTGTCAGTCAGTTGTCAAGTCGTTATTTATTTAACGATTATTCTCTTCTGATGTGGTAAGTGTTGTGCAGAATGGCTGGAAACAACTCGCGTGCTATCGCTGATGCTATTGCAGCTCTTGCTCAGACTGCTGCTCGAAACAATGCGCATGATGAGTTTCATGCATTGGAGAAGTTCCAGAGGAATAATCCACCTATGTTTGAAGGAACTCATGACCCGGCGAGCGCACAGAAGTGGCTCAAGGCAATTGAGAAGATTTTCAGAGTGATGGCGTGTGCTGACGCGCAGAAAGTTCAATTCGGAACACATATGTTGTCTGAGTAAGCTGAAGACTGGTGGGATAATACTCGTCAGCGTCTCGAGGATGAGGCTGTTGTGGTGACTTGGACTGTATTTAAGGCGGAGTTCCTTAAGAAGTATTTTCCGGAAGATGCTCGTGGTAAGTTGGAGATAGAATTCCTTGAGCTGAAGTAAGGAAAATTGACTGTGGCAGAGTATGCTGCCAAATTTGAAAGGCTGGTGAAGTTTTGTCCTCACTACAACAGGGCAGATGCTGAACTTTCCAAGTGCCTTAAGTTTGAGAATGGGCTGAGACCTGAAATTAAGCAGGGGATTGGATGCCAACAAATTCGCAAGTATGCAGAGTTGGTGGATAAGAGCCGTATTTATGATGAGGACAGTCGAGCTCGGTCAGCTCATTATAAACAGCTGAGCGAGAAGAAAGGCAAGAGTCAGTATAGAGGAAAACCTTATGTGACTACTGGTGATAAGGGGAAACAGAAGGCATATGATGAGAAGAAGCAAAGTAGGGGAGCTGCTAATGTACCTGTTAAGTGTTATAAGTATGAAGAGGCAGGTCATAAGGCCGATGTGTGTACCACCAGAGTTATGAGATGTTACCGTTGTGGCAAGCTTGGGCATAAGGCGAGTGATTGTCCTAATGAAGGCCCAACCTATTACAATTGTGGTGAACAGGGGCATATCAGCACCCAATGCCAGAAACCAAAGAAGAATGTTGCTACTGCTCAGAATGCTGGAAGAGTGTTTGCATTAGCTGGTTCAGAAGCTCCAAAGAAGGACAACTTGATCAGAGGTACTTGTTTTATTAATAATATTGAGTTGATTGCTATTATTGACACTGGAGCTACACATTCATTTATTTCTCTTGAGTGTGCTAATAGATTGGGTTTAAAGTTGTCTAATATGAATGGTAATATGATAATAGAGACTCCTGCTAATGGTTCTGTGACTACCATGCTTGTCTGTTTGAAATGTCCTTTGACAATTTTCGAGAAGAATTTTGTGATGGATTTGGTGTGCCTACCATTACACCAAATCGATGTTATCCTTGGTATGAACTGGTTGGAATTCAATTATGTTCATATTAACTGTTATAGTAAGACGGTGCAGTTCCCTGATTTGAGCGGGAATGGTGAGTTGATGTTTTTATCTGCTAAACAAGTGGATGAACTTGTTTTAGATGAAGCTTTGATGTTTGCAGTGTCTACCTCATTGCAAGTTGATGATAAGACTGTCAGTGCAGAGTTGCCTGTGGTTTGTGAATTTCAAGATGTGTTTCCTGGTGATATAAGTGATTTACCACCGGAACGTGAGATTGATTTTTCTGTGGACTTAATACCGGGTATGAGTCCTGTCTCGATGGCTCCTGATAGAATGTCAGCTTCAGAGTTGAATGAGTTGAAGAAACAATTAGAAGAATTGTTAGAGAAGAGGTTCATTAGACCCAGTGTTTCTCCTTGGGGTGCTCTGGCGTTGCTTGTTAAGAAGAAGGATGGTAGTATGAGATTGTGTGTCGATTACCGACAGTTGAATAAAGTGACTATCAAGAATAAGTACCCACTTCCGAGGATCGATGATTTGATGGATCAGCTAGTAGGTGCTTGTGTCTTTAGTAAAATTGATCTGAGGTCTGGTTATCATCAGATTCGAGTTAAAGCTGATGATATTCCGAAGACAGCTTTCAGGACGAGATATGGGCATTATGAGTATACGGTGATGCCGTTTGGGGTTTCTAATGCGCCTGGTGTGTTTATGGAATATATGAATAGAATCTTTCATGAGTATCTGGATAAGTTCGTAGTGGTTTTCATAGATGACATCTTGGTATATTCTAAATCAGAAGAGGAACATGCCGAGCATTTGAGAGTTGTGTTGCAGGTGTTGAGAGAAAAGAAATTGTTTGCTAAATTATCTAAGTGTGAATTTTGGCTAAGGGAAGTGAGTTTCCTCGGCCATGTAATTTCAAGTGGTGGAATTTCGGTGGATCCTTCAAAGATTGATGCGGTATTGCAGTGGGATACTCTGAAGTCAGCTACAGAAATTCGTAGTTTTCTTGGGTTGGCTGGTTACTATCGTAAGTTCATTGAAGTTTTTTCTAAGATAGCTTTACCGTTGACGCAATTGACTAGGAAGGGTCAAGCGTATGTGTGGGATGTTGCTTGTGAAGAGAGTTTCATAGAACTGAAGAAAAGATTAACGACCGCGCCAGTGTTGGTCTTACCGAATCCAGATGAGTCCTTTGTAGTTTATTGTGATGCTTCCAAGATGGGTCTTGGTGGAGTTTTGATGCAGGATAATAAGGTGGTTGCTTAGGCTTCTAGACAGTTAAGAGTTCATGAGAGGAACTATCCTACTCACGACTTAGATTTAATAGCTATGGTGTTTGTGCGTAAGATTTGGAGGCACTACTTGTTTGGTATGAAATTTGAAGTATTCAGTGATCACAAAAGTTTAAGATACTTGTTTGATCAGAAAGAGTTAAATATGAGACAGAGGCGGTGACTTGAATTATTGAAAGATTTTGATTTTGATTTGAATTACCATTCGGGTAAGGCAAATGTCGTGGCTGATGCTTTGAGTAGGAAGTCGTTGCATATTTCAATGCTTATGGTGAAAGAATTGGAAATGATCGAGCAATTCAGAGATATGAGCTTGTTGTGTGAAACTACTACTGATAGTGTGAAATTGGGAATGTTAAAGCTGACCAGTGAGATTTTGGAAGAGATTCGTAAGGGTCAGAAATCTGATTTAAAATTAGTCGATCAATCGATGTTGGTTGATCAAGGTAATGCAGGAGACTTTCGAGTTGATGAAGATGGAGTTTTAAGATTCCGAGATAGAGTATGTGTTCCGGATATTGCAGGAATTAAAAAGAGTATTTTAGAAGAAGGGCACAAGAGTCGATTGAGTATTCATCCTGGTGCTATGAAGATGTATCAGGATTTACGCAGGTTGTTTTGGTGGCCGGGTATGAAAAGAGACATTGCTAAATTTGTATATGCTTGTTTGACATGTCAGAAGTCAAAGATAGAACATCAGAGACCTTCAGGTATGATGCAACCATTGAATGTTCCTGAGTGGAAATGGGATAGTATTTCCATGGATTTCGTGACTGGGTTACCTAAGACTGCCAGAGGTAATGATTCGATTTGGGTAATTGTTGATCGGTTAACTAAGTCGGCGCATTTCTTGCCGATGAGGATTAATCATTCCATGCAAAGGTTAGCTGAGATTTATATTAAGGAAATTGTGAAGTTGCATGGTGTACCTTCAAGTATTGTATCAGATAGAGATCTGCGGTTTACATCGAGGTTTTGGAAGAGTTTGCAGGATGCTTTGGGTACTAAGTTGAGGATGAGTTCTGCTTATCACCCTCAAACGGATGGTCAGACGAAGAGAACAATCCAATCTTTAGAAGATTTGCTGAGAGCTTGTGTATTAGATCAAGGAGGATCTTGGGATAGCCATTTGCCGTTGGTCGAGTTTACATACAATAACAGTTTTCATGCTAGTATCGGGATGGCTCCGTATGGGGCGTTGTATGGTAGACGTTGTCGTACTCCATTATGTTGGTATGAGTCAGGAGAGAGTTTGGTGCTTGGGCCAGAGATTGTCCAAGAAACAACTGAAAAGATAAAAATGATTCAGGAAAGGATGAAAACATCGCAGAGTCGTCAAAAGAGTTATCACGATAAGAGAAGGAAAACACTTGAGTTCCAAGAGGGAGATCACGTGTTCTTAAGAGTTACTCCTATGACTGGTGTGGGAAGAGCTTTGAAGTCTAGAAAGCTCACTCCACGTTTCGTCGGTCCGTATCAGATTATGCAGAGGATAGGGGAAGTGGCCTATCGGGTGGCTTTACCTCCCTCTCTTGCGAACTTACATGATGTATTTCATGTATCGCAGTTGAGGAAGTACATTTCGGACCCGTCGCATGTAATTTAGATAGATGATGTTCAGGTGAGAGATAATCTGACGATTGAAGCTGTACCCGTAAGGATTGATGGTAGAGAATTGAAGCGACTTCGAGGTAAAGAAATTGCTATAGTGAAAGTATTGTGGGAAGACCAGCTGGAGAAAGTTGGACTTGGGAGCGGGAAGATCAGATGAGGGAGTCGTATCCGACTCTACTTACTTCAGGTAATTTTCGATGACGGAAATTCTTTAAGTAGGGGAGAGTTGTAAGGCCCCGAAAATCTAAATTTAATTATTTAATTATTTATTTAATTAATTTAGAAAATTTGGAGAGTTTGAATTATTTTGAGAATTTTGGAGAAAATGAGTATTTTTATATAATAAGGATAAATAGTGTTTTATTATACTATTTTATTTTTATTATTAAAAATATATTAAAGAAAAGGGTAAGATGGTCCTTTGTGAAATCATGAGGGTAATATGGGAAAAGGCTAAACTGGGATATTATATCCAAAGAAGAGAATACGACCAGTTTCTCATATTTTGTTTTCTATCGTGTTTTGGAAGTGCTCTGAAGAAAAGAGAAGCTCAGAGTCAGGAGGCTGTGGAGAACCCAAGAGAAGCGTGTAAAGCGGCGAAATTCTCTAAGGTATGGGGAGTTTTCATAATCTATTGTAATTGCATAAGAATTTGGATTATGAATAGATTAGGATTGTATGAGTTTATGAGTTTTAAGGGTTTTTGATTTAGGTGGAGTTTATGAGAGAAAGCTTGATGAATTAGAGTGAATAGAATAAGCTATAATTATATAATTGTTGGTATAATTGTTATCTTGATGTTGTTGATGTGTGATTGATGTTTTTGGATGGTTTTTGAGTGGATTAATATGAATCCTGTAGTGAAATTTGGGGGTTTTGGTGTTTGGAGTGCAGTCTGCAATTGTATAGCAGAGAACTGCTGAAAAACGCGCGTTAACCGGTTAACGCTATGGGTTAACCGGTTAACCATTGTAATTTTTGGGAAATTCTGGAAATTTGTCGGCGTTAACCGGTTAACGCTATGGGTTAACCGGTTAACACTGTTGGGACAGCAAATTTTATTTTTTTAAAAAAATTCATATCTTTTAAACCGTAAGTCCGAATCGCATTCCGTTTGAAGCGTCGGAACGAGTACAAACTGAACTTTATTTTGATGAATAGAAACGAGAAAAATGCAATAGTTTTTGATAAATGAATTTGTGAAATAACCTTATAATTACCTTATAAATTACCGGGTACGGGTTAATTTTGAGGTGTTAGAGTGGTTAGGAAACCAGTGTTCAGGGTGTAATGTCATGATGATATATATGACTATTTGATGATTGTTTTGCTGATTGAAATGAATGATGCGATTTATTTTGGTAAATTTTTGGTGTAGCGCATCATTGCATTTCATAACATTCACGGTGGGGCTTCGGCCTATTTATTTGCTTCAATCCCATTGTGTGGATTGAAGTGTCTCGATGATTATGGTGTGCTCCCTGGTGGAGGGTTGATGGTCATGTATCCATCTTTTGGTGATAATGGTACCACATGCATATTGCATATCAGGATGTAGAATTGCATATTTTAGATGAATTTCATGACTGTGTTGGTGTTGATTGATTTCCTGTTAGTGTTGTGATGGTTGCTGAATTTTGTAGTTGACGATGTCATGTTATGTGTACTAATTTATTTATGATTCTATATTCTTGTGAGTTTATGATATATTATGATTACTCACCCTGCCTGCTTGGAAATGTTGCCTCCTTCGTGGGTAACTTGCAGATGTCGAAGAATAGTCCTGCAGTGCAATAGGAGTAATTCATGAGTCTCGGAGCGTGCTTTAGTGTTCCTTAGGAGTGGTTATGGTTTATGTGTCCTGCTCTGTGTCATGTAACACTGGGATGGGTTTTATTCTGTTAACTGTTTCAGTTATGTTATCATTGGATAAATTTTTTCCTACTTATATGATGTTAAATTCAGGATGGTGAAAATTATATTTTTGAGGTTTTGAATTTTGAAATTAAATTCCGCTGTGAAATGTTTATGATATTTTGATGTTGATTAACCCGTGTTACGGGACAGGACACTGTTGTGTATTTTTGATGAAAATTTGATACCCTTTGTGGTGATTACTCTGATATTATTTCAATATTATGTTTGGGGTAGAAGGGTGTTACAACTCTTGCTATCCGCAACATTTAACTAAAGTCAGTTCTCCCACCGTGTTACAGAACTGGCGACTCTGCTGGGGATTTAATAAAAGAGGGGTACCCTTAGGAATTAGATCACTTTAAAATTGTTTGCCTTGTTTGCTTTATACTTACTTGTTGGGCTCTTATGTGTGAAAGATCCTAACCCGGATCTAGTGTACCTTAGGTAAATGGCAATAAACCAAGGAAACTGTACGGCGTATACTGATATGGTTGATCTGGTGGCCATAGTTATTGTGACTTCTTGGTTGGTGCTTATGTTCCTTAAGTCAAGTTGAGGATAATATGAGGCTGCCATATGTTGTCAATACACTGACTGACTTTTAGAACCCTAGTCATCCCATCTTGGCCTTTAGAAAGTAGTGAGATAACCGGCTTTGGTGAAGACTGGAGTTGGTTGATACTCGATGCTACGCTCATTGAGATCTTAAACTTGGAGGGTTTTGGTTGGCAAGTAAGTTGCCTACTGAACAACCACCCTTGTGAAGGATCAATGATATTGAGATCCCTTAGAACCTGGTTACTTTATAGGACAGGATGAACCAACTAAACTTCAGGGGAGGGTATTTACCTTTAAACCTCATGCAAGCCTTCAAACCTAAGGGCTATTATGTGACTTGTTTGTGTGTGCCACATGTTTGTGATTGAGCATAACATCATAGCATCATCATGCATCATAAGCATAGCATTTTCACTAACCATTTCAAGGACCAAAGGATTTATCTTTGTTCTTTGTTGCAGGTCATGGCTTCTGCTCGTAGGAATACTATCCGAATCAACTTTGTAGGAATACCCCCTAAGCTTAAGGAATTGGTTTCTCAGGTTTCTGAAAACTCCCAGTTCATCAAGAAGCATGGTCACCTATTGGATCTAATCACTTCAGGGTTCGATGAAGACATGATGAATGTTCTGTTTCAGTTCTTAGACCCTAAACATCATTGCTTCACATTCCTCGATTATCAGCTAGTTCCTACAATGGAAGAGTTCTCCAAGCTTCTGGGTATACCTATTCTTGATCAGAGACCTTTCACGGGATTAGAAAAAGAGCTTAAACCTGAAGTCATTGCTGCAGCTCTACATTTGAAGAAATCAGACATTGTCCTAGAAACGAGGAGTGGAGTTAAGGGTATTCTTGCTAAGGTGTTGATAGAGAAGGCTCAAGTGTTCTTGAAGACTATGAGCTATGATGCTTTTGAGGAGATCTTAGCCTTGTTGATTTATGGCTTAGTATTGTTCCCCAATCCAGACCAGTTCATAGACGTTCACGCCATCAACATATTTCTGACTCGCAATCCAGTACCTACATTGCTTGGAGACATATTACACTCTCTTCATACCCGTACTACAAAGGCACGAGGGACTCTGATGTGCTGCATGCCTCTACTATCTAGGTGGTTTATTTCTCACCTTCCTCGATCAGTGATGAAGAATGAACAAGGGTTCAGGTGGTCTAAAAGAATTATGTCACTCTCTCATTCAGATATTCATTGGTGCTCTCGATCTATGGAGAATGTTACTATCATTGACCGTTGTGGGGAGTTTCCTAATGTGCCACTCCTTGGCATAAGAGGGGGCATTACTTACAACCCTTCCTTAGCTTTATGTCAGTTTGGTTACGCTCGGAGTAATGGTCCTCATGACATGCTTATTCAGGGTATTGTGTTCGACTACGACAACGATCTGCAAGGTTGTCGTCAAAGGTTTATACGAGCATGGGGTAAAGTGAACAAGGTTGACAGCAAGACTCTGGAGCCCAAGTACACTATTCCTATGGAAGCTTATCTCAGATGGGTGCGATCTCGTGCTCAGACTCTTATGATGCCATATCCTGCCATCCAGCCAGTTACTATGGAGCCAGTTGCTGAAGGAGATACTTCTTATATCATCCTTCATCCAGACATGCCCACTGACATGGAAGATTTACAGAGGTTCTGGATCCAGTTGAAGGAGCAAAGGGATACTTTTGAGACTCATTACAAAGAAAGTCAAGAAAGAATCCTGGAGCTAACAAAGCAACTTCACGAGGAGCGAAATCTCAACTCATACCTCAACACAAAGAGGAAACGTCCATGGGAGACTTAAAACCCCATCCTTTGTATTTATTTCATTTTTATTGTAAGCCCAAGGGGCAAACAAATTTATTACTAATAAAAGTTTACTTTCTGGTTGTTTAAACAAATTTAAATCATGCGGTCCTTGAAAACATTGCATACGCATTTATACACCATATCATTGCATCACAGGTTTCTTATGTACAAGTATCTTATCTTCTCGCTGTTTATTTCAGCAGAAATGGCTCTTGAACAAACAGTCAAAGATCTCCAGGCACAGAACGCACAATTCCAGGAGCTGATCCTGAACTTGTCCAAGGGACAGGATGAATTGAAGTCACTGCTGGCTAAGAAGACTAAGAAGACTAGAAGATCAGGAGGTCTTATTAATCTGGGAAGAAGGTTCAAAGGTCCTGTCAAGACCAAGGAACAGGTTGAAGATTATGAGTCTAAGGAGTCTGAGAAAGAGGGAGGCAGTCTCCATAATACTATGGGGGATTCAGATTCTGAAGCAAATTACTATCATGATCCTAATGAAGATAAGTTCAAGATGCTGGTGGATAGAATGAATGCTATGGAATTGCAAAAGTCTTCTGGGTTGGATTTTGAAGATCTGAGTTTGATATCTGGAGTGGTTATACCCATTGGTTTCAAGGTCCATGCTTTTGTAGTATATGATGGTGTCTCGTGTCCCAAGCTGCATCTAAGGTCCTATGTCCGGAGGATTCAACCTCATACTGCTGATAAGAAGCTGTGGATTCATTTCTTCCAAGAAAGCTTGTCTGGAGCTCAATTGGAATGGTACTATCAATTGGAGAGTGTCAACATCCGTGATTGGAATGATCTTGTTGAGGCCTTCTATAGGCAATACCAATACAATGCTGATCTAGCACCTACTCGCATGCAACTCCAAAGCATGTCTATGGGTGCTAAGGAGAATTTCAAGGAGTATGCCCAGAAGTGGAGAGACTTGGCTGGTAGAGTACAACCTCCTCTAACTGACAGGGAGTTAGTGGATATGTTTGTGAGTACGCTGAATGGTCCTTTTTATAGTCATCTCATTGGAAGTTCATCATCTGGCTTCACTGAGCTGATAATGACTAGAGAGCGGGTAGAAAGTGGCATAAGAAGTGGCAAAATACAAGTGAATGCATCTTCATCAAGTACTACAAAGAAGCCCCTAGTGGGAAGAAGGAGTCAAATGTTGTTTATGGTCAACCTGGTCGTAATAGGAGGCACCAATCTGTGAGTGCAGTTCATATCTCCAATCCTACTCCTGCAGCACCAGAGCCACCACAAGGCAATCAGCAGAGGCCTAGAAGACAGTTCACCAAGATCAACATGTCATTGGCCCAAGCCTTGCAACACTTGTTGAAAGGGTAACTCATTACTTTGAAGGACCCTCCTCAGAATCCTAATGTTACCTCTCATAGGTACAATCCTAATGCACGATGTGCATATCATTCTAATTGTCAAGGACATGATACCAACAACTGCTGGATATTGAAGAACAAGATTCAAGATATGATTGATGCTGGAGAAATTGAGTTTGATCCTCCTGGTACTCCAAATGTGATTACTGCTCCCATGCCAAATCATGAAAAGACTGTTAATGTCATTGATGAAGTTTCACATATTTCCTCAGTTGCAGATGTGACTACACCATTATCTGTTATCAAGAAGAAGTTGGTACAAGCTGGGTTCTTTCCAGGTTGTAATGAAGATTGTTTTTATTGTGCTTATAAACCTGATAGTTGCTGGAAGCTGAAGGATGGTATTCAACGCCTCATGGACAATTACACCATATTGTTTGAGAGGACACCTTCTGTGGAGAGTATGGTTGAACATATAACTCAAGGTGCGAAGGTTGAAGAGGTGGATATGGTTGATAAAGTGCCAGTAAGGATTACTTCCAAGGGACCTGTCAAGATTACTCATAAGGGTCCAATCAAGATTACTGTTGAAAGCCCTGTGAAGACTATTGCTGAAGCTAGAGTAGCTCCTATGATCATTACCACTCCTGGTCCTATTCCGTATACTTCTGATAAGGCTATACCTTGGCATTACGGTTCCGATGTTTATATCCATGGTATTAAACAGGAACCCTCAGCTGATACACCTGTTGCTGATGAAAACATTAATGTTGATAATATTGCTGGATCTAGCAAGATCACAAGAAGTGGAAGAATTTTCTCTCCTCCGGCTACCTCCAAGAATACAGTTACTCCAGCTACTACCTCCACTACTGATGCTCGGGGCAAAGGTCCTGTTAGTGAACCTGTGCAAGTTGAGACACCAACTGCTGATGATCTTTCTAAGCAGATGGAAGAAGTATTAAAGATCATTCGCAAGAGTGATTATGATATCGTTGATCAATTGGGGCATACTCCCTCCAAGATTTCCATGTTGTCGTTGTTGCTGTGTTCTGAGGCTCATGCTAAAGCCTTGCTTAAATTCTTGAAGACTGCTCATGTACCAAATGAGATTTCTGTAGATCAGTTTGAAAATTGTGTTGCACACCTGACTTATGATAATGGGTTAGGTTTTTCCGATGCTGATTTGACTCCTGCCAAAAGGAACCATAACAGAGCTTTACATATCTCTATTGAATGTAGGGGAACTACCCTGTCTCATGTGTTGATATACAATGGTTCTTCACTGAATGTACTGCCCAAAGAGGTGCTGAACAAGCTTAGTCCTGAAGATGCGGTGTTGAGACCAAGTAATATAGTGGTGAAGGCCTTTGATGGTTCGAGAAGAGTGGTGCACGGAGAAATAGATCTCCCAATCAAAGTAGGTTCTCAGGTCTTCAATTCAACCTTCTATGTAATGGATATTCGTCCTTCGTACTCTTGCTTGCTTGGGCGCCCCTGGATCCATGGGGCAGGTGCTGTGACCTCCACTTTACATCAAAAATTGAGATATCCAGTGAAGGGAAAGGTGGTTACTGTCTACGGAGAGGAAGAGTATATAGTCAGTCATGTGAATACTTTCAAGTATCTTGAAGTGGAAGGTGAATATGTTGAAACTCCTTGCCAGACGTTTGAAGTAGTTCCTTGGGTTGTTCCTAATGCTGAAGCTCCTCCTGTTGTCAAAAGAGTTCCTGTGGTCACTAGAGTACCTCCTACAATGGCCTCCCTCAAAGATGCTAGAGCTGTGGTTGAAGAAGGTGGTTGTACTATTTGGGGTCAGCTTCCTGACATTCCTTACAAGTCTGACAAGTTTGGTTTGGGTTTCACTGCAGAGTCCCAGAAGGCTGTTTGTCGTGCTCGTGCTGTTCGTATCACCAATCAAGGGATTATGAAAGATCAGATCAATGTTGTGGGTGACTATGATGAAGACTACAACCTGGATGCTTGTATTTTTCCTATTGTGGGTGATGGGCTCAATAATTGGAAGGCTGAAGACGTTATTCCAATCTCCTTTAGTCAGGAGTAAATACTATTACTGTGTTGTTACTTTTAAGTTTGTAATTTTTTAACAATTAAACTTTTAAGCCTTGTGCCTTACTCGGGGCACAATGATATGCTTGTTTCGGGATGTCATTTCATTTGCATACTTCATTCAATAAAAATCACTGGACGTTTATTTTTCGTAAATATTGTGTTCATTGTCTTTCTTTTATTCTTCTTTTATCAGCTATGTGTTCTACACACACCCACATCACTAAAATGCAGATCCTCATCCACTCTGGATCCTGTTGATAACAGTTCTACTATTGCCAATTATAATTTCGAGAATCCGATCTATCAAGCTGAAGATGGAAAGGAGGACGATTGTGAAGTACCTGTAGAGCTTGCTAGGTTGTTACAACAAGAAGAGAAAGCTATACAGCCACATGAAGAGCCAATCGAAGTTATGAATCTGGGAACTGAGGAAAACAGGAAAGATAGTGGCTGAACTAGAGGATGATATTAAGAGCAGATTGATTCAGATGTTACATGACTATGTGGAGATCTTTGCTTGGTCCTATGAAGATATGCCAGGTTTGGATATAGACATTGTGGTTCACCGTTTACCAGTAAAAGAAGACTGTCGTCCAAAGAAGCAGAAGGTTCGTGCATGCGTCCTGAAATGTCAGAGAAGATTAAAGCAGAGGTAATGAAACAATTTGATGCAGGGTTCTTAGTTGTGACTTCTTATCCTCAATGGTTTTCAAATGTGGTACCGGTACCAAAGAAAGATGGTAAAGTACGTATGTGTGTAGACTACAGGGATTTGAACAAGGCCAGCCCCAAAGATGACTTTCCACTTCCTCATATTGACGTTCTGGTAGATAACACTGCTCAACACAAGATATTCTCTTCAATGGATGGTTTCTCTGGTTACAATCAAATCAAGATGGCACCTGAAGATATGGAGAAGACTACATTTGTTACACAGTGGGACACTTTTTGTTATAAGGTGATGCCATTTGGTTTGAAGAATGTCGAGGCAACATATCAGCGTGCTATGGTGGCTTTGTTTCACGATATGATTCATCATGAGATAGAGGTATATGTGGATGATATGATAGCCAGGTCCCAGAATGAAGAGCAACACCTTGATCATCTGCATAAGTTGTTTGAAAGGTTGAAGAAATACAAATTAAGATTGAACCCAAACAAATGTACTTTTGGAGTTAGATCTGGTAAACTCCTGGGTTTCATTGTCAGTGGAAAAGGTATTGAAGTAGACCCTACAAAGGTGAAAGCTATACAAGAAATGCCTGCTCCCCATACTGAGAAGGAAGTTAGAGGTTTCTTGGGACGATTGAATTACATTGCAAGATTTATTTCCCAATTAACTGCTACCTGTGAGCCAATCTTCAAGTTGTTGAAGAAAGATCAGGTGATGGAATGGAATGATGAGTGCCAGACTGCCTTTGATGAAATTAAGAGATATCTTCTAGAACCTCCAATTTTTATGCCACCAGTTGATGGAAGACCCTTGATTATGTACTTAACAGTGTTAGACAACTCAATGGGGTGTGTGTTGGGGCAACATGACGAGTCTGGTCGAAAAGAGTAGGCAATATACTACCTTAGCAAAAAGTTTACCGACTATGAAACAAGATACTCACTGCTCGAGAAAACTTGCTGCGCTTTGGCATGGGCTGCTCGTCGACTAAGACAGTATATGTTGACTCATACTACCTTATTGATTTCGAAGATGGATCCAATCAAATACATATTCGAGAAACCTGCTCTCTCCGGACGAATAGCAAGATGGCAAATGATCTTGACAGAATATGATATATAGTATACTACTCAGAAGGCCATTAAGGGTAGTATTGTAGCTGATCATTTGGCTCATCAAGCAGTGGATGATTATCAGTCAATGAGTTTTGAGTTCCCTGATGAAGACATTATGATTATTACCAAAGAACCTGGACAATATGACGGACCTGAACAAGGATCCCGATGGACTATGGTTTTGATGGAGCTTCTAATGCACTTGGTAATGGTGTTGGTGTTGTGATCAGTTCCCCGACAGGATGTCATACCCCGATTACTGCCAGACTTTGTTTCTATTGTACCAATAACATGGCTGAGTATGGGGCATGTATCCTGGGTATCAAAGCTGCCATTGATATGAAGATTCAGTTCCTGGATGTGTATGGAGATTCAGCCCTGGTAGTAAGTCAGATCAAAGGAGATTGGGATACCAAGCATGATAATCTCATTCCTTACATAGAATATGTTTTGTCTTTGATCCCATATTTTGAAGAGATTACCTTTGGACATATTCCACGAAGAGAAAATCAGTTAGCAGATGCACTAGCCACCATGGCATCTATGTTTGAGATTAGCTGGGATGATGAAGCTCCCAAGATTATTATTGATAGATTTGAGAAGCCTGCATACTGCAATGAGATTGATGCTGAAGAAGCAGAAGGGAAGCCTTGGTTCTATGAAGTGAAAAGATATCTTGAAGCCCAAGGAGTTCCCTGAAGAGGCATCTGTCAAAGATAGGAAGTTTCTAAGGAGGTTTTCTGCTAAGTTCTTTTTGAGTAATGGAATCTTGTACAAGCGCAATCATGATTCAACTTTGCTTCGTTGTGTGGATAAGAAGGAAGCAACTGAGATTATGGAAGACATGTATGATGGGATCTTTGGCACTCATTCTAGTGGTCATACTATGGCAAAGAAGATATTGAGAGCAGGTTACTATTGGTCTACCATGGAAGCTGACTGCTATCAACATTCCAGAACATGTCACAAGTGTCAAATCTATGCTGATAAAGTGCATATACCTCTATCACCATTGAATGTGTTGACTGCTCCTTGGCCTTTTTCCATGTGGGGCATTGATATGATTGGTGAGATCAAGCCTACTGCTTCTAATGGGCATCGTTTCATCCTGGTTGCTATTGATTACTTTACTAAGTGGGGGGAGGCAGCTTCATTTGCATCTGTTACTAAGAATGTGGTGGCTCGATTCATTAAGAATAATCTCATCTGCAGGTATGGCATCCCTGAAAGGATTATTACTGACAATGGCTCTAATCTGAACAACACTATGATTACTGATCTCTGCACACAGTTCAAGATTAAGCATCATAACTCTTCTCCGTACCGTCCAAAGATGAATGGGGCAGTAGAGGCTGCTAATAAGAACATTAAGAAGATTCTACAGAAGATGACTGTCACTTATAAAGATTGGCACGAGATGTTACCATTTGCTCTTCATGGCTATCGTACTACAATACGTACTTCAACAGGGGCAACCCCATTCTCCTTAGTCTATGGTATGGAAGCAGTTCTGCCCTTTGAAGTTCAAATACCCTCCTTAAGAATCATGAAGGATGCAGGCTTGGATGAAGATGAGTGGATTCAGACTCGACTTGACCAGATAAATTTGATTGATGAGAAGAGGTTAGCATTTGTTTGTCATGGCCAGATGTACCAGAAACGGATGATCAAGGCTTTTAATAAGAAAGTTAAGCCAAAGGTATATCAGGCTGGTGACTTGGTAATCAAGCGTATCATATTACCACAGGGTGATCCTAAGGGCAAATGGACTCCTACATATGAAGGACCATTTGTAATCAAAATAGTATTCTCATGAGGTGCCATGATGCTTACTACTATGGATGGTGAAGACTTCCCACAGCCTGTAAACGCAGACATAGTTAAAAAATACTACGCATAAAAAGAGACCCGCTAGGTTGACTGGCCTAGGAAAAAATAAGGGCATCCCGGCAAACCAAAAAGGTTCGGGCAAAAATTAGGGATATATATATATATATATATAAAATGTACACCCGGCAAGTCGAAAACCTGAAAAGGCGGCTTGGGCAAAAAAGGGTATCCCGGTGGATTGAAAACCTGAAAGGGAAATCCAGGCAAAAATTAGGGATTAAAGCGTATGACTATGTCTCGTTTGGATCACCCATGTCAACTCCAACCGATTGTGCTACTTAATTCAAGCTCGAACAGATAAAGATCAATCCAATCGTTTCCGTCTCAACAACAGAAGATGAGATACTTGAAGATAATGGCAATAGTAGAATTGAAACTCAATAGGATTATTTCCCACATAGCTGATTTTCTTTGTTTTATAAAAAATTTACGACGAATTCCTCTTACTAGGATTTCTGTCTCCTTGTACAAATTTGCCCATGTATAAGTCGCTTTGTGATATAAATAAAATTTCATCTTTGAATCCAGATTTACTTTACCCTATTTACATAAGCGAAACGTCCATTGGTTGTGTTTGAATGTATGTATGCTTTTGAATATGATTGATGTTTACCAGAAATGCATAAAATGCTTAAATATGATTGATGTTTACCAGAAATGCATAAAAATGCAGTAATAGTATTTAGTAAGGACGAACGAGGGAAGGAATTCGACAAAGCTTCGCCGGTTCATCCCCACAAGACAGCTACAAATCCCCAGTAGGGCAAATCCATCTTCATAAATACTTCGAGTTAAATCTCCCCTTGAATTTATGTCCATCTCTTTTATCCTCAATCAGGATACTCGGGAACTTATTCCTTCAATATAAGTACGAAGAACGAAGACGGGAGGTTATAAATACTATACTATCAAACTAGACGGGAACGAGTTCCTCATATTCTTCAGCAACGAATCGGGATTTATTTTCCCTAGCCAGCAGTTGTTATACAAAGATATCCAGACGCTTCAGGCCGCATGATTCATACATACATCATTTACATCATATCACAACATACATACATAATACATTTACTTAGGTGCATCATACTATGCATGCATATATATATTGCATAAACTAACATTCTCCTTGAAGGATAGTTATATGCAGATAAAACAATATCAACAATTCACAACAGGTCAGAGATGATCCATACATTACTCAAGATGTCCTCGGAGAGTAGGCAAACGGTCTGTAAGAAGATCCATTCCCTAATCCAGGATATTTCCAGAAGATTTCATCTATCTGGTCTTGAATAGCAGGCAAACGGTCTATACACAGATCCATTCCCTGGTTCAAGATATTTTTCAGAAGAACTAATCCTGACGTTCTTTTGACCTTGAATAGCAGGAAAACGGTCTGTACAAAGATCCATTCCCTGGTTCAAGATATTTTTCAGAAGAACTAATCCTGACGTTCTTTTGGCCCTTGAATAGCAGGCAAACGGTCTGTACAAAGATCCATTCCCTGGTTCAAGATATTTTTCAGAAGAACTAATCCTGACGTTCTTTTGGCCCTTGAATAGCAGGAAAATGGTCTGTACAAAGATCCATTCCTTGGTTCAAGATATTTTTTTCAGAAGAACTAATCCTGACGTTCTTTTGACCTTGGAGAGTAGGAAAATAGTCTGTAAGAAGATCCATTCCCTAATCCAAGATACTTCCAGAAGAGATAATCGTCATGAAGATTTATTTCTACTGGTCCATTCAAAAATTCAAATCATGTTTCATAAACGATTCAGATACGGCCTATACGAAGACCTAGTACTGATATCCAGTATCAACATAAAGCTATCATCACCTCCTGATATTTTAGATGGCATCTTTAAGCCCATCTCCAGTTCTTCCAAGTGGCATCTTTAAGCCCACTCAAGTATATGCAACTAATCATCAGTGTTACTTTACGCACCGGTGAGTGCAAATTTTTGGGCTTTTTGTGTTCAAATCCCCTTCAACCTTCCAAGTCACGACTGGCGCATATACCAATCTAACCCCTCAGGTTTCAGAAAATTGAACAGGGGCAGCTGTTGCACCCCAAAATTTTCCCTCCACAAGACAAAACTTTGTGTACTAAGAGGTTCACAAGGTTCACAATACATCTCATGAGGTTCACAAGGTTCACAAGGTTCACAATCAATCAGAAAGTTTGACAATTCCCTCAGACAATGCATCCTCCTAAGCAATGCATCTTAAACTAGGGTTTTAACTTTTATCAGGCTAAATGGACTTCCAATACTTCAAGTGAGCTTCATAACACCCTATATGTCTTCAAGAATCCCTATGTCAAGTTTCAAGACTTTCCCAAAAGATTTGCTCAGTCAGATGATTCGAAAGGTTAAAATCAATCAAGGCAGTAAAAAAGTCAAACTGAGGTCAACTGTGGTCAAACCAAAGTCAAACTTCATGATTTTTTGACAACATCAATTATATGAAGTAAAATTCATCATTTGATCAAGGGTTGATCACAATTCATCAAGGAGATTTCAGATCATCAAGAATCAGGAGTTTCTAAATTAGGGTTTTCACAGGAAAAGTCAACTGAACTTTGACCAGCCATAACTTTCACATGCTTCATCAAAATTTTTCCATCCAAAGCTCATTTTTAAGGAAATTGAATTCTCTACAACTTTGTGTCTCACAAGCCAAGCCCAAAAATGCTTCATTTGGAAGGTATGAGCTAAGACATTATAGGTCCTTTTAAAAGTCAACAAAAAGTCAACAACTTCCAAAGAGCATAACTTAAGAATGGTAAAAGATATGGACATGAGACCAAATAGGTTGGTTAGAGGACTCTTTAAGCTTTCCAAAATGTCCAAGAACACCTTCATAGCATTAAAATTGAGGGATTTTTGCTCTTGCAAAGTTGGGAAATTTTTGGGAGGTTTATGAAGCAAATAGGGTCTTAAAACCAAAATTCACCAAATGGGCTTGCTTTTTTGTGATCCAATTACTTCCATGACATCATGCACGAAATTAAATTGATTTATTAATAATTTTATTCATTTTATTTTTATTTATTATGATTTTTTATGTTAAAAATCATTTTAAATTCATATAAAATATAAAATAATGGATATTTAAATTGATTTGGTTTCTAGAAGGTCTTAAATTATATTTGGACTTGATTGATACAAGAATAATGAGGATCATCCTAAAATAGCAAGGCTAGATCAAGATATTTCAAAATTTAAGAACCAATCTTTTTCAATCTCTATGGATCAAAACATTCAAAGGATGGACCAAGTTTCTGACCTAATGAGATTGACTCATATATAAACAACCTTTAGCAGCCTCAAACTCACGAATTCACAGTCCTACACCATATTCAAACTTCACAAAAACAATTCAAAAACTCAAATTCAGTTTCATCTTTACAAGGCGTTTAAAGGTATTTTAAGGACATAGGAAGGATCCTTGGACATCACTGATCATGTATCAATACTCATATGCATCCCAAACCTCATGAATGGCTCAAACCGAATCAAACTTTTAACACTTTTATGAATTTTGCGTTCTCATATATATATGCAGTATAAATTGAATTTGATCATGGTTTTGTGTTTGTGACAAGCTCGTGATTGTTTCTGGGCGATTTAATTTGATTTTTGGTACAGGTTTGAAGAATCACCATTGCTAGGGTTTTTCGGCCAATTTTAGGGTTCAATGATTTAACAAATATAAATTATTTCTAAAGACATAGAATGGTTGAAAATGTCATTAGGAACTCAATGGTGTTCTTAATTTTGTGAAATTTTGCAATTTGGTTAGAGTTTGATATTCGCAGGTTTACCTATGAACAAAAATCGTAGGAAAATTCGTAGATGAATTTGCAGGTAAATGCGAAGGTCAGGAGGAAGAAGATGAAGCTGCCTGGCGCCAAAATCCATTTTGAAAAATTGATTTAAAATATTATGTTTTGTTTATGGATATATATTAAAAGCGTTGTAGTGGCTCAGTTGGTTTGCGCGTGTGGCTGGTGAATGAATGGTCCTGGGATCAAAACCTCCCCAGGCCATTTTGCTTTGTTTTATTTTTTGAGAATTTACGCAGGATAAGAAACAAAAGGACTGCTGCCTGTTTGGTATTCACAAGCGCGCACGCAGCCCAGTGGTGGCCTCATGCGTCCAGAGAGTGGCAAAGCCTAGGGCGTGGGTTCAATCCCTGCCCCATGTAAGTTTTGAATTCTATTTTTTTTAAATTATTTTGTTTTACTATTTATATTTTATAATTAATTTTAATCATATGTTTAAATCATTATATATATATATATATATATATATATATATATAACATTATATTGTTCTAAGAAAACTTCTAATTTATTCTCTAAATAAATTAATCCTAATTTTTATTTTTAAAAAAAATATGTATATATTTATTTAATTATTAAATTAATATTGTAAATTAAATTATAAACCCTAATATTTTTATATATAATTAAAACCCTAATTATCCTTAACCCTAATTTATTTTCTAATTTCTAAAAACCCTAATTTCTTTTATAATTTTAATTTCTCACTTTAATTATTTTTGTTTAAATATTGTATTTAATAAATATTTCTAATATATATAAATAAATCATTAATCATGTTTATTTTGTAAATAAATTAATATATGATTTATTATTATTATTATCTTTATTATTCTATTTTCATATCAAAAAATTCTAAAAAATGTTTATTTAATTTTAATTAGCTTGTATATATTTTATATTTTGTACTAACCTTTTCTTCTTATTATTATTTTATCACTAACTATTTTATTTTAATTGTTTATAAATATTATTTAATTTGCTTTTATTCTAATGTAACTGTATAAGCTATGTAATAGTCGTAGTATCTTATGGTTTATTCATTTATAAATATATTGCTATGGTTAGTAAAATAGGTAGTGATAACATGTTTGCTTTTAAATTAATTTAGATCACTAATAATAAGATAAGTATATGAATTTGTACACGCACACACGTAAGTCAATCTTTGATCGCCATCTCACTTTCTTAAGGGTTACCCCTCATGTTGCCTAAATAAAATGGTCAAGTAATGTGTCTAAAAGCAAAGTCCCTTCTCCATTAATATCATCTTGTCCCTTTACGATTATAAGATCAAGTCCCTTCGATGTTGCCTTCGTAAATGATCTTGTCCCTTTCGAATAAAAGATGATAAGTCCCTTCGAATTGCTAAGACACTTTACAGTTGCCTAAACACAGATGACCCTTCACATGTCCCTTATAACATCAAGGGTAATGACTACCTATTCCTTAATAATAGGGATATTCTTACCATTGAAAGAACATTTAAGAACAGTAAAGATTCAAATTAGGGTAGGTTCCTCTTAAGTACTTGCTCACTTATTAAAAAACATTTCATTACACTTCACATTTTCAAACAAATTTTCAAAACAAAGTCTTTATATATATCCATACAAGGATCATTATAAAGTGCTTAAGAAAGTTTCTAATCACACACTACACCTTTCTCAAAACAATTTAAAGTGAGCTAAGTAACTAAGAGCCCATGGATAATCATGGATATAAAGGGTGCTAACACCTTCCCTTTGTATAACCTACCCCCCGAACTCAAAATCTTTTTAAGGTCTTTCCTGTTCTTTTATGTCCTTTCCTTTTGGATAAAATAAAAGTCGGTGGCGACTCTTGCTATCCGCAACATTTAACTAAAGTCGGTTCTCCCACCGTGTTACACACTGCTTTTGTACTTCTTCTTTGATTTTCAAGGCCATGTCTGGGCGAGTATGGCGCAACTTCTGTTTGACCGGCAGACAATCCTCTTTCAATGACAGCTTGTGCATGACAATATTTGTATCCAAACCCGAAATATCTTAAAAGGACCAAGCGAAGACATCGACATATTCTCGCAGCATACTGATAAGTTGTTCTTTTACCGGAGCTTGCAGACTGGCCCTAATTTTTACTTCTTTCACATCTCCCTCGGGACCAAGATTAATAGTCTCAACCTCCTCCTGATGAGGAGCAATCACCTTTTCCTCTTGCCTCAACAACCTGGCTAACTCTTCAGGTAAATCGTAGTCTTCTTCAACCCCTTCATCTGCTTGATTAATCGGATTGTCAAAGTCATACGAGGTCATAACAGTGTCGTTGTCGGTGCGATCTGGAGGGCTATCTTTGCAAGGGTTGAGATTTGGTTCATTTTAGTGATTGATTTTATCTTATTTTAGAAAAAGTGAATGAAGTTACTATTGAGAAAAAAATTTCCATTTACTGTTTTGTGCGAAAATAACAAAAATGAAAAGACAAGGAGCGAAAAAGCTCGTTTGCAAAAAGATGTCCATTGTTCATTAATATTCAATTTGCACAAAATACATATGGCCCTATTACAAAATGAGTCCCGACATCTTGGGCAAGATGTCGGACTTTGATGCATGCTTAAAACAAGAAATAATAATTACTCTACAGCAGTAACCCTTATAATTTCCTAGGAAGATCAGTTGAGGACTTGTTGGCCTGGGACTCTTGGACGAATCCAGCTTTCCAGGTTGTAGTTGCTCTCAGCCTCGTCTTCCAAAGTGTTGACAGCATCAGGGGTCAGCATTCCCCCACTTATGAACTTTGGCCCTCCAGCAGCCTCCTCTTGAACTTTTCGGGATGGTCTGTAACCCAAATCGAATTTGTCTTCTTTCATCTCCACCTTCAACAGCTTGCCCCATCCTTGGGCATTCCCTTCTTCCACAACCTTCCGAGCCTGCTTGTAGGAAGCAATTAAGGTGCCCATCCTTTCCTCTTGGGATGAAACAAACACCTTAGTTGTAGCTTCGTTGATGTTCAAAGCTTCGAAACCTTGGCTCGTGTTTTCATGGATCTCTCCATCCATCTCTATGTACTTGTATGTAGCCAGATGACTTACAAAGATGTCTTCTTCTCCACAGATGGTGATAATTTGGCCTTCTCACTCATATTTTAACTTCTGGTGAAGGGTCGATGTTACTGCCCCAGCGGCATGAATCCAGGGTCGACCCAACAAATAGCTGTAGGCAGGCTGTATGTCCATCACGTAGAAGGTAGTTTTGAAAACTTGCGGGCCAATTACCATAGGCAGCTCAATTTCTCCGAGAACCGATCTCTTAGAACCATCAAATGCTCTGACAACCAGGTTGCTCGGACGGAGTGCAAGACCATCATACTCCAGCTTGACTAAAGCTTTCTTTGGCAGCACATTGAGTGATGATCCGGTATCAACAAGAACATGATAAAGTACAACACCTTTACATTCCAAAGTGATATGCAAAGCCTTGTTGTGATTACGCCCCTCCGTAGTCAAGTCACTATCGGTGAAACCTAGTCCATGACTATTATTGACATTTGCGACCACTGTTTCTAACTGATTGACCATGATCTCTTCCGACACATAAGTTGCGTGCAAGACTTTAAGTAGTGCATTCCGGAGAGCCTCGGAACACATGAGCAGAGATAGTATGGAGATCTTGGAGGGTGTTTGATGGAGCTGATCCACAACTTTGTAATAACTTCTTTTGATAGTCCTCATAAACTCGTCTACGTCCTGATCAAAGGGTGTCTTCTGAGTTTCTTTTGCAGCAGGTTCTTCTGGCACCACATTTTTGCCTTTTGCTTTAGCAGCAGCTTCTGCTTCAACATTAACTCTAGGAAACTGTGAAGCGAAGAGACGTCCACTCCGAGTGAAGCCTCCGCCTCCCCCGACATTGTCAACTTGTGGTACAGGTATTAAGGAGTCAAGAGTGATCTTCTTTCCATGGCAGTAAAGATCCGAACCGTAATGCCAAGGCACAACACTGTTGTTGTCATAAGGAACTGGTCTAGGCACCGTGATGGTCATCGGACTAATTGTAGCAGAAGAAGGAGTTGTGATAGTATATGGATCATTGTAGATGGTGACAGGAGGCCTGATTAAAGATGGTGCAGGTGCAGGAAGTTGTTGATGAGGGTGTTGCTGAAAGTTGTTGTTGAGAGAATCTGAAACATGGATGGTTGTTGGGTCATAGTAAATGGTAACTGTTGAGATGTCGTCACATGTGTTTGTTGTTGTTGTAGCCGTTTCCGTTGAAATGACTTTTGCTGGTGTTGTAGAAGATTCTGTTGGGATAACTTTTACTGGAGTTGTAAAAGATATTTTTGTTGTCTTTGTAGCACATGAAACTGTTGATGTGATTTGCAGGATGCCTTCTCTGATAAGAATGCTGATACCATTCTTCAGATTTGCACAGCCATTGGTGGAAACTTTTCAGGCTCCACAATGGGCCTCACAACCCGGAAACACTTGGCACTTCGATAACTAAGCTTTTACTTCGGCCAGTGGTGTTTGAATACCTATAATGTCCTCAATCAGAATTGCTGGTTGGTCCTCCTCAATAGCATTAATCCTCGGCCTGCCGTGATTCGGTATTGGATTCTTTGTGACATTTGGTGGAGGTGCAAAATTCAAAGCTTTGGAGTCAATCAGATCTTGGACTTTCATGTGCTAGGCCCTGCACTTCTCTGTTGAATGGCCATGTGCATTGGAGTGGAAAGCACATCTGGCGTTGACATCATAATTCCTTGGAAGATTCAAAGGATCTGGTGGAGCCAAAGTCCTTAGTTCAGTCAGGTTAAGCTTCAATAGTTGCGGGAGTAAGGCTGCATATGGCATTGGGATGGGATCGATCACCTTGTTAACCTGAGAAGGCCTTTGTTGGAAAGGACGTTGTTGTTGGTTGTTGTTGCTGTAAGATCTTTGTTGTTGTGGATGATATTGTTGTTGCTGAGGTGCTGGAGCAGGAATGGTGACGACGGCCACTGATCTTTGCAAGTACTGGGGTCTACCTCTATTAACATGTACTGCATTGGTTTCCCCTGTCCTTCGAGGTCCTGAGAATGGTTTCTTTGCATTGCTGGAGGTAGCACCGTTGTTATAAATTTTACCCATCTTAAGCAAACATTCAATTCTTTCTCCTGCTATAACCACATCAGCAAAACTGGTAGAAGAGAAGGCAGCAAGTCTATCAATGTAGGTCCCTTGCAAGGTGTTCATGAACATATCAACCATCTCTCTTTCAGACATAGGTGGCTGGACAGCAGCAACAAATTGTCTCCGCCTTTGAGCGTACTCACAGAAACTTTCCCTTGAAGATTGAGACATACCCATCAAGAGGGTCCTATTAGGTGCCATATCTAGGTTGTGAATACCACTCTCTGGATGCCCCGGTTAAACTGTCTTCAAAGTAAAACATCCACAGTTTCTCGTCCATGGTGTATGCTTTCAATCTTCCCAGAAAAGATTGCAAATGGGTACGAGGACAGGAGGTACCGTTATACTTTTCAAAGCATGGAGGTTTGAACTTATGGGGAATCCGTACCCCTTAAACTAAACCCATATCCATCAAATTGAATCCTAAAGAGTTCTGGGATTCCAGGGATCTCAGCATCTCAGATAACTCGTCTAGACGACGGTCATAAGCTTCATCTGCCCCAACACCCAATACTGTGAACTGTTCATCCTGAGGGTCTTCTTGCAAAATACGATCTCCAGTGTTCCTTTGGCCATCCCCAAGGATATTAACTTCAGGATTGTTGTGAGGTCCAAACAATACCAGGGTCATTCGCGGCTGATCACGCGCATTGTTACTGGTACCCCCAATGCCTGCATGGTTATCTTCTGGATTTTGCCGCTCGACTAACTCCCTTAATCTTTCATGGGTCTGTGCCAACCCAGTCATCACAGCCATGAACTGATTCATCTGGGTCCTCACTTCTGTCCTCACATCAGTCATTTAAGTCCTCACATCTGTCAGTTCCTGCTGTAGCTGATCCATTTGTAGACTCGGAAGGTTGTATCGAGTTGGATATCTGTGGATGCGATTGAAGGGAAAGACCCTCCTGCAAGCAATATTTCCTTAATCAATCAACAAAGTGAGAAGACAACAACAAAACACCTGCAAAACAAAGGATATGAGATTAGCATGCAATGCAATCTGTCTATTTGTCTTCAGAGGGTATCCGGATTGGTTCTTGGTTTTGACTATCCGGACCTCTGGAAGATGTTTGAAGCAAATGAAGTCCATAAGAAAATCCAATTCATAACCATACAAATACAAGTGGCAATGCCAAAATACAAATAGTTCATGAATTACAACCAAACAAATTCCCATAGTGAATCAAAATACAACAAATTTGAGAATACAACAAACAAAATCACCATGGTGAATTATAGTACAATCAAATAGATACAAGTAAAAGAAAATCAGACATCTAGTCCAAAAGCATCCTCTTTGACTTCCTTCAAGAGAGCATCAGTTACCGGTCCAACTGGGTGCTCTGTAATGGTTCTGATGAGAAGGTTTCTGGTTGTAATGGCATTTGTCATCTTCTGATACTTGTCCTATTCTTTGGATCTCTTTAACCCCGCCCGGAGTTTCAACTCTGATATCTCCTTCTGAGCTGCTAGCAGTGCCTCTTGGCTTCTTTTCTCATTGGCTTCCAACTGCTCTATCTTGGCATGTATCTTCTGGTCTTCTTTCAGACGAGCCTCAGTTATCCTGACCCATCTATCCTGACTTTCCTCCACATAATGCTCAGCTATTGCCCTTTGAATCTTTGCTTCCTTGCATGCATTATTCAAAACAAGTTCTCTTGCTCGAGCCTTCCTGATAAAGTCTTCAGTCTTCTCAATCTTTGTTACATGCTCAATGCGCAGCTTCTCTAACCTCTCAGTGTCTAGACGACCATCATTCCTTTCCAAAAGGGTATTCTTTAAAGCTTCGGCGAGCTGGGTATTCCTTTCCTTCAACTTTTCAAACTCTTCAAGGTTGACTGTAGCTATGGGCTCAACTACTGATGGCCCTGGCACATCTTCCAGGGTGAATGGCATACGAGTAATCTGTCCTCTGATGCGTGACCATTCAGTGTACTGAGCAGAGGCTATGTTATCACACTTCCCCAGAATAGCAGTCCCTTTAGTCTGTATGTGGTCCCAAGCCCATGCTGCTTGTCGGACAACATGATTGTTCTGAATAGCACAATAAAGAGACTCTGCTAAGTCCTGCTCCCTAGGTGGATGTATCAAGGCATACCCCAACTGTCTTTTGAAAATTAAAGGATTTTAATTGATGCAACCATTTACTCCAATAAGTGGCACATTTGGGTATTGCCCACAACTTGTTATTATGTCTCGGCCCTTGGTGTTCTGAGTACACCATTTGATATCTTCTGAAGTAAGGGAAATCATCCTCTTAGCCCAATTCCTTGCCTGATGTGGGTTCAAGAAAGCTTCCGTCTTCGGTATATGCTTCATCAACAAACTGTAGAAGAGAGGTGCACAACATCTTTCCAGTTTTCCTCTCTGTTTCTCATTCCTTTGTAGCTTGAGTGACCAAGAAATCCAGATGGAGGCCTGGGATTCCATCCTTGGAAGTTATGTGCTAATCAATGGTGGTTACTTCCACATGTAATGCCTTGGCTATGTCTTCATTCCTTGGAGGGGTCATTTCAGGGTTGAAAGGGATTCCTCTTCTAATAGGGACACCCAATAACATAGAGTATTCCTCCAGTAAAGGACCAATTTGAAAATCTGGGAAAGTGAAACAACATAGAGGAGGGTCATAAAACTGAAGATAGGTGTGAATCATGCTCCTTTGGGATGCATCCAGGTCCATGATCATGTCCAAGATTCCACCATAATGCTCTCTGAATAAGGGAACATGATCAGGGGTGATAAGGGCATGTATCTTCCTGATGCCTGCTAGAGGATACTCAACGAAGTGGTAGGTGATGTTGCTTTTCCTGGTTGTATCTATGTTGAAGATGCATGCTAAAAGAGACAACTTGAAGAAGATAGCTGAGAAAGATGACTGAAGAAATACTGAAGCCGATAAGCTGAGCAGAAGAACAGTCAAAACCAAACCAAGTTAAGATGGATACCCTATAAAACAAATAGACAAATGTTAAATGATGCAATATGATGTATGCTTATGATATGCAAGGGTTTGTGATCATGTGCTGGATTATCTTTTGCTCTTGGTAGGATCCATGAGTGTTCAGAGTTTTGGATGGAAGTCTAAGAACCAGTAACCAGGTGGGGGACTCAAATAAAGAGTCAATAAACCAGGGTTTCAAAGAACTTAGTCCAAAATAGTACAACCTTAAGAACAAATTCCAGTAGCAAGGTATGTTGAGGTCAAGGGTTCCTGCAAACCTGTAAACAACCCAACCCACTCATAGATATTGTTCTTGAACAAGGATCCTCGGATTCGAATCTATTATGAGAAGTGTAAACACTTCTAACCCGGAGGTACAGTGTTTACCCTAATCATAAAGGATCCTCCTCTAATTCACCTCAGATGCTGAAGGTCATCTAAAAAGGTCATCCAGACTTAGCAGGCTTCCCAAATAGCCTTAGCACTACAGGAAATCCGTAGCACAAATTTCTCAAAAGGAAACCCATGTCTAAACCATGTTTTCATATTCCCGCACCAGACCGAAATGGAATGGGAAAGAAAACAAAACCACTCTAATCCTATGTGTCACTCAGGCCTTTGTGTTGAGCCTTTCTCACTGGAATACCCCTCCCACCAAGGCAAACCATAAATCCATCACAATGATATGATAATAATAAATGAAATGCAGAAAGCGATAAATAAAAGCGATAAAGTAAATGCAATAAATAAAGTTATACAGGAAGCAATAAATAAAGCAAAAACGTAAACACAAATAGCACACAACACCCCCAATAAATACAAACAAACAAGCGCTAGGAGAAACCCATAAGAGAACCAGAAGTCCTGGTTGCAAAAGTCCCCAGAAGAGTCGCCAAGCTGTCGCTCCCCAGATTTTCATCCCGGTGCAAACGCGAACCATCGGTGATGTTGGAGGTTGAGGTTTAATAGAGACGCCAGCTAGGCATTTTTATCCCGAAGGAAAGGTAATGCTGCATAAACCTAGAAAAGGATGGATAATACGGTTGTGAACCAAAGAAACTGAGTAAGGGGGTAGATTACGACCTGGGAAGGTATTAGCACCCAGATCGTCCGTCGTACTCGACGGGATCCACGCTTACTTGATTGTGTCTAAAAGGGGGATAGTATATGTGCTAAATTGTGTATAACAAGCTAGGGATAAAAGAATGTACAGAGTGTCAGTGAAAAAAGAGAGTGAGTGCCCAAAACTGAGGCTAAGAAAAGAAAGCTAGAAGAGGAGAGGGAGAGACAAAGAGACTTTTGTTCGATAACTGTTAAGTTATGCCTATGTATCCTCTCGTGCAATAAGGAAGTCGGAACATCGTAGTTCGACTCAAAGAGACTGAATGATTTTGTTATTAACTGCTTGCTTGTATATGCTCAAGTGTATGACTCATCTGGCTCGAGTGCTAACTGTTTTGCATTAGACGGAAGAAGCGAGTTCTCATTTTCAGAGTGAAGGTGATGAAAAAAGAATCCCGGAGGAGACGTTTATTGTTTGTTTTTGTGTTTTCAGTTTTTTATTGTTTTTGTGTGTTTTGCATAAGATAATGAGCTTAATCCTTAATCAAGGGTTTGCAAACTCATTATATCACCCCTAATTAGGGATAATGAGTCTACTTAAGTATGAGATGAAAATCTCAACTTAATTACCCTAATGATGCAGGATTAAGATAATTAACCTACTTGTAGTTATTAAGTGTTTTTGGATTTTGTTTTGTGTTAAGTAATGAGTTTAATCTCTAATCAAGGATTAGTGAACTCATTACACCATCCTAAGAGAAGGATAATAAATGAAAACACTTAAGATGAGGAAGACTCCTCAACTTAATCCATGGTTAGGGATTAAAATCATTATATAACAAGCCTTTATTAAAGTGGATTATAATTAAAGGTGGGGTTAAGAAATGGATTTTATGTTTGTAAGACTAAACCTGAGGGGGACTTGTCCATTAAACACTAGGGTTAGTCCCTCTTAACCAATAGGAAGAGATGTAACCCTAATATAAGGCCCAAGTTACAAGCTTAAGTCTTAATGATTATTAGGTGTTTTGATTAGGAGGTGTAAACAATTTAAAGGTTTAACACTGAGTATTAAAGTTATACACTCCATCCTAAGATAAGGATACAGGCATAACCCTAATACAGAGCCCCAAAACTTTAACTCTTTAGCCTCGATTATGAGATGAGAAGAAAAGACTCAAGGAGACTCAAAGGTAAAAAACTAGGGGAGACTATGTACAACCCTAAAGTTATCATGCTTGGATGTTCCTATGGTTTGTGAGGCTTAAGAAAGATCTTCAGAAAGTCTTCAGATGGCCACCAAGGGAGGAGAAGCAGATGAAAAGAGAAAAGAAAGGAGAATAGGCTACTTACTTCCTGAAAAAGTTAAGTAACCTAAGAGAAAGAAAAGGAGCAAGAGAGGGAACAAGTGAATCAAATTCACTTCAAAGACATGTAACCATGCAAATGAAGAGATAAGAAGAGGTTAGATGTAGAGGCAAATCCACATCCTGATCAACTTACCATAAGCCCCTGAAATGGTTAGTACGAATGCATAAGACATGAAACAAAAGGAAATAAGGAAAATGAAGATGCAATGATCAAGAACATAAGTGCAAACACAATGTAAATGTGATAAGATGATGCAATGACATGCACAAAGTTCATGCATGATCATACAAAAGATGGGATGCAAAGAAAGGCATATTAGAAGCTTGAAATCACATGAATACACATGAGATTGAATGAATGCAAAACATATCAAATGTATGCAACAATGATCAACCAATTTTCACACATGTCTTAAGGTATCTAAGATGACATACAAATGCATGGAATGTCATGACAAGTTCATATGATGAAGGTATGCAAAGATGAATGCAAATGAACATGGCAAATTAGGGTTTTAAGAAAGTATGAGATGCATATGATCAAAACAGAAGCAAGACACATGATAAAAAATTGAAATTGCAACCAAATGAACCCTAAACACACATAAGATAACTTTCCAAAGATGGAAGTCAGAAGGTATACCAAAGTCAAGTTATGGTTTTTCTAAGTTAGGCTAGGGTTTTAGATACTGTAAACACCCCAAATTTGCCCTCTCTATTTTTCACATCTTGACTTATGATCTTCCATATTGCATTGCATAATCATCACATTCCACAATGCATAATCACCCTTTAAGCATTTCATCTGCATAGCTGCATCTAGGGTTTGTGATCAGATGAATCCTAGAAGTGGTGTGAGCTATCTCAAAGGCCTTGAAGCATGCCAAGAGGTTCCATGACTGTTCTATGATCATATTATGCCCCCATGGGTCCGTTGAAGTCAAGATATGTCAAAACACTACAGAGGTATGGAAGCTGAGCTGAGCTCCTACACAGATGACCTGAAATTAGGGTTTTGGTTTCAGAGACCTTACACCCAAAATTTCTGGTCATTCTTGTTGCTATTGGCCCATATATGATATAAGGAGCATGTGTATCAAATTTCATGAAAAAATTCAATGTGGAAGTCATCTGATCAAATGGTAACTTCCTGAGCAAGAAAAGTCAGGTTTTGGGCATCTGAAGCCCCCAACAAGGGTACCAAAGGGTCATCATCATCATTTTGAAGTCATATGGTCTTTATTTGATCATTGTAATTCTTGGAAGTTCACAAAGTTGAAGAAAAATGAACAAAGCCAAAACTTGCCAAAAATGGAAATGACTTGTAATGTAAACTTTCTATTTTGGGAAAGATTTTCAACCTCCTCTTTCTTTATAAAAAAGGTTTCAAATGAAATTTCTTCAAACATGAAAGTTGTAGATTGGATCCTCCCATTTTCAAAAAGTACAAGAACTCATTCTAACTCTTCCTAGAACTCAAGTTCTGGCCTTGCAAAGTTGGGAAGTTTCTTGTAATTTCATGTTTGTTCATGTCAAAGAGGGATTTTTGCATATTGGCATTTCAAGCTTCTAAGTGACCTCTAATGTGCACAAACACTTCATAACATGTCAATAAAACTTGTCTAGACCAGAATTGGCCCAAGAATTTGGCATTTTCATGGCTTGATTCACAAACTTTAGCTCTTAGAATCTCTCAATCTACCCACTCAAATCCATAAATTCATCCACCAATCAACTCCATATAACCTCAGGAACAATTCCCACCCATCACCATAGCCTGAAACAAGCCCAAACATAAACACGATTTCTGCTTTGTCAGAATTGAAACACACAAACCATCCACTCTAAGCTTCATTCAAGCTTGCCAATAGCCCCAGGAGGTCAAAGGGCACTGGATTGCACAAAGGAGAGGTCTAGAAAGCTCCATTTCAAAGTACTCCATCTCAGGTAACCTTCATGAACTTTTTTTCCAGAATCCTGATTTTAAGTTCTAGAATGAATCTACTTTCTTCCCTGATCACACTGATATGATTAGAATTGAAAATAGGTTAGAAATGAGGATTTCATGATGTTCTGAAATTTTTAACCTAGAACTTGTTTGATTCGATTCATCCTGAATATGCATGATAAATGATTTTTGTTTGTTGATTATAGTTGTATGATGTTAGGAGAGTGTTTCAAGGTAGGAAATTAGGATTTTAGGAGCTTATATAGGATTATGGGATTTTGGCTTGCCGAAGAAGATGAACGTAGCTTAGCTCCGGTCACCTGAAAAAAATTAGGGCTAAACCTTGATTAGCTTCCCAGTTTGAATCTCCACGCTCAGATCATAATAAGGGTTAGCGCGTGGATGGCTCAGATTAATTCATTAACTTTAATTTTGGATTAATTAAATAAATCATAATTAATTATTTAGTTTAAATACCAACCATTGGATCACGCGTGAATTTCAGGTTTAAACCTAGGCCTTAGGATCCTCATACCCCAAGTCAATGTAACTTTAAATCTGGCACGTTGATCCCTCCCCCCTTTGATCTCAGCCTTCCATTTTGCATACTTTTCATTTTCTTTTTATTTTATTTCATTTCTTTTATTTTAATTATTAAAAATACCAAAAATTATTTTAAAAATCTGAAACTTTTTCTCAACACTTTTATTAATTTCCAGAACCCAAAAATATTTTTATTTTTATTTTTTCCATTAAAAATGCATTTTTAAATAATTTAATTGTATATTTTAATTAATTAAGTCTATTTAATTAATTAAAAATACTTTAAAGTATTTAAAAATCACTAAAAAATTCAGAGAGGTTTCTCAAACATTTAGAAACATTTTCAAACTCATCACACAAATTTCTTTTTGGTTTTGATCATACTTTGCCATTTTACATTGAATTAGGGTTTCTAAAATTCTTATTTTTCAACCCTAAGTTCAAAAATTCATAACTTTCAAACCAAGATGAGTTTGCATTTGATTCTTTTTGCAATCTTTCACTTTTGACCTCTAGTTTCTAAAAAAAAATTGTCTCATTTTTATCTTGCATTTTCAAATTAATGTGCATTTTCCCTTTGAGAAGTATCCAAAACCCTAACAATTTTAGGATGATGCTGACTTGAACTATGTAAACCTTTAGACCTCCCCCTTTGGATGGTGATTTCATGAGTTCTTAGGGTTCCCTTGGATACAATTTCTTTTTTTTATCCTTTGATTAGTTTATGCTTTTGAATTTTTACATATCTTGCTTTCAAACTAACCATTTCAGGTGCATTTGGTAAGTTAATCAGGATGTGGATGTGCATCCACATCCAACCTCTCTTTCTATCTTTATTTTTATGCACTTTGTTTGTGTTTGAAGTGAATCTCATTCACTTATGTTATCTCTTGTTCCTAGGTTACTAAACGTCTTCATGAAGTAAGTAACCTAATCCCTCTCTCTCTCTCTCTCCCTCTTTTCATCTGCTTCTCCTCCTTTGGTGGCCAACTTGAAGACTTCTCTTGATGCCTCACAAACCTTAGGAATATCCAAGCATGATAACTTTAGGGTTGTACATAGTCCCCCCTAGTTTTTACCTTTTGAGTCTCCTTGAGTCTCTCTCTCCCATCTCATAATCAAGGCTAAACAGTTAAAGTTTTGGGGCTCTGAATTAGGGTATGCCTGTATCCTTATCATAGTATGGAGTGTATAACTTTGATCCTTAGTGATAAACCTTTAAGTTGTTTTCACCTTAAATCAAAAACATCTAATAATCATCAAAGACTTAAGTTTGTAACTTGGGCCTTATATTAAGGTTACATCTCTGCCTGGTGGTACAGAGGGATTAACCCTAGTGTTCAATGGACAAGTCCCCCTCATGCTAAAGTCTTGCAAACATAAAAAAACACTTCTTCATCCAATCTTTAATTAAAATCCACTTAATAAAGGCTTGTTATATAATTAATTTAATCCCTAACCATGGATTAAGTTGAGGTATCTTCCTCAGCTTAAGTGTTCTCATCTATCATCCTTCTCTTAGGATGGTGTAATGAGTTCACTAATCTTTGATTGGAGATTAAACTCTTTACTTAACACTGAACAAAAACCCAAAAACACTTAATAATTACCAAAGTAGGTTAATGATCTTAATCCTATATCATCATGGTAATTAAGTTGGGATTTCCATCTCATACTTAAGTAGACTCATTATCCCTAATCAGGGAGGATATAATGAGTTCACAACCTTTGATTTAGGCTTAAACTCATTATGTTACGCAAAACACCAAAAGCAATAAAAAAACTGAAAACACAAAAACAAACAATAAACGTCACCTCCGGGATTCTTTCCTCATCACATTCACTCTAAAAACGAGAACTCGCTTCTTCCGTCTAATGCAAGACAGTTAGCACTCGAGCCAGACGAGTCATACACTTGAGCATAGACAAGTATGCAGTTCACCACAAAATCATCCAGTCTCTTTGAGTCGAACTACGGTGTTCTGACTTCCTCATTGCACGAGAGGATATGTAGGCATAACTTAACATTTATCGAACAAAAGTCTATTTGTCTCCCCCCTCTCCCCTTCCAGCTTTTCTTTTCTTAAGCCTAAATTGAATTCATACTTCTTTCTGCACTGACACTCTGTACATCTTTTTCCCTTAGCTTTTATACACAGTTTAGCACATACATTACCCTCTTTTAAACACAATCAGGTAAGCGTGGATTCCGTCGAGTACGATGGACGATCTGGGTGCTAATACCTTCCCAGGTCGTAACCAACCCCCTTTCTCAGTCTCTTTGGTTCACAACCGTCTTATCCATACCCTTCCAGGTTTATGCAGCATTACCTTTCCTTCAGGATAAAAATTCCTAACTGGCGACTCTATTCAACCTCAACCTCCAACATCACCGACGGTTCGCGTTTGCACCGGGATGAAAATCCGGGGAGCGACAGCTTCGCGACTTTGTTGGGGAACTTTGCAACAAGGGCTTCTAGTTCTCTTGTAGGTTTCTCCTAGTGCTTGTTTGATTTGTGTTTATGGGGGTGTTATGTGCTATTTGTGTTTATGTTTTTGCTTTACTGCTTCATGTACAACTTTACTTATTGCATTTACTTTATCGCTTTCATTTATTGCTTTCTGCATTTCATTTATTATTGTCATATCATTATGCTGGATTTATTGTTACCTTGGTGGGTGGGGTATTCCAGTGAGAAAGGCTCAACACAAAGGCCTGAGTGACACCTAGGATTAGAGTGGTTTTATATTTCCCATTCCATTTCGTTCTGGTGCGGGAATATGAAAACACGGTTCAGACATGGGTTTCTTTTTTAGAACTCTGTGCTACGGATTTCCTGTAGTGCTAGGGCTATCTAGGAAGCCTGCTAAGTCTGGATGACCTTTTTAGATGACCTTCAGCATTTGAGGTGAGTTAGAGGAGGATTCTTTATGATTAGGGTAAACATTGTACCTCCGGGTTAGAAGTGTTTACGCTTCTCATAATAAATTCGAACCCGAGGATCCTTGTTCAAGAACAATATCTGTGAGTGGGTTGGATTGTTTACAGGTTTGCAGGAACCCTTGACCTCAACATACCTTGCTACTGGAATGAGTTTTTAAGGTTATACTATTTTGGACTGATTCTTTTATAACCCTGGATCATTGACTCTTTATTTGAGTCCCCCGCCTGGTTACTTATTCTCAAGCCTTCATCCGGAACTTTAGACACTCATGGATCCTACCAAAGGCAACTGATTATCCAGTACATGATCACAAACCCTTGCATATCATTAGCATACATCATATTTGCATCATTTAACATTTGTCTATTTGTTTTACAGGGTATCCATCTTCACTTGGTTTGGGTTTGACTGTTCTTCTTGCTCAGCTTATCTGCTTCAGCACTTCAGCTATCTTCTTCAGTTATCTCCTTCAGCACACATCTTTTCAGCATGGATACAACCAGGAAAAGCAACGTTACCTACCACTTCTTTGAGTATCCTCTAGCAGGCATCAGACAGATACAAGCCCTTATCACCCCTGATCATGTTCCCATATTCAGAGAGCATTATGGTGGAATCCTGGACATGATCATGGACCGGGATGCATCACAAAGGAGCATGATTCATACCTGTCTTTAGTTTTATGACCCTCCTCTCTGTTGTTTCCCTTTCCCAGATTTTCAGATAGGTCCTTTGCTGGAAGAATACTCTATGTTGTTGGGTGTTCCTATCAGAAGAGGAATTCCTTTCAACCCTGAAATGACCCCTCCAAAGAATGAAGACATAGCCAAAGCACTACATCTGGAAGCAACTATCATTGATGAGCACATGAATTCCAAGGCTGGAATCCCAGGCCTCCATCTGGATTTCTTGGTCACTCAAGCTACAAAGCAAGTTGCAGTAGGAAATTGGGAAACTGTGTGTGCTCTCCTGGCTCTCAGTATCTATGGAATCATTTTGTATGCAGACGAGCCTAAGTTTGTAAGCAAGAATGTCATCCACATTTTCATGCTAAAGAACCCGGTTCCCACCTTGTTATGAGACTTTTATTACTCAGTTCATCATAGGAATGAGAAACAGAGAGGAAGACTGGAAAGATGTTGTGCACCTCTCTTCTACAGTTTGTTGATGAAGCATATGCCGAAGACAGAAGCTTTTCTGAATCTACATCAGTCAAGGAATTGGGCTAAGAGGATGATTGCCCTTACTGCAGAGGATATCAAGGAATTATGCATTGATACATCCACCTAGGGAGTAGGACTTAGAAGAGTCTCTCTAATGTGATTTTCTGAACAATCATGCCATTGTCCGACAAGCAGCCTGGGCTTGGGACAATATATAGACTAAAGGGATTGCTATTTTGGGGAAATGCAACAACATAGCTTCTGCTCAGTATACTGAATGGTCTCGCATCAGAGGACAGATTACCCGTATGCCATTCACCCTAGAAGATGTACCAGGGCCATCAGCAGTTGAGCCCATAGCCACAGTCAGCCTGGAAGAGTTTGAGAAGATGAAAGAAAGAAACACCCAATTAGCTAAAGCTTTGAAGAAGACCCTTTGGGAAAGGAATGATGGTCGTCTAGACATTGAGAGGTTAGAGAAGCTACGCATCGAGCATGTGAACAAGATTGAGAAGACTGACGATTACATCAGGAAGGCCCGAGCAGGAGAACTTGTGTTGAAGAATGCATGTAAGGAAGCAAAGACTCAAAAGGCAAGAGTTGAGCATTATCTGGAGGAAATTCAGGATAGATGGGTCAGGATAACTGAGGCTCTCATAAAAGAAGACCAGAAGATGCAAGCCAAGATAGAGCAGTTAGAGGCTAATGAGAAAAGAAATCAAGAGGCATTGCTAGCAGCTGAGAAAGAGATCTCAGAGCTGAAACTCCGAGCGGGGTTAAAGAGATCCAAAGAGTAAGACATGTATCAAAAGATGACAAATACCATTGCAACCAGGAACCTTCTCATCAGGACCATTACAGAGCACCCAGTTGGACCGGTGACTGATATTCTCCTGAAGGAAGTCAGGGAGGATGCATATGGATTAGATGTTTGATTTTCTCTTTGTACTAGTTCTTGTTTTTTGACTCACCGTGGTGATTTTGTTTGTTGTATTCCTGAATTTTATTATATGTTGATTCACCATGGGAGTTTGTTTGGTTGTAATTCATGAACTATTTGTATTTTGGCAATGCCACTTGTACTTTAATGTTTATGTATTGGATTTTCTCATGGACTTCGTTTGCTTCAAACATCTTCATTTCCCCAGAGGCCTGGAAGGTCAAAACTAAGAACCAAACTGGATACCCTCTGAAGACAAATAGACATATTGCATTGCATGTTAATCTCATATCCTTTGTTTTGCAGGAGATTTTGTTGTTGTTTTCTCACTTTGTTGATTGTTACAGGAAATATTCCTCGCATGAGGGTCTTTCCCGTCAATCGCATCCACAGATATCCAACCAGACACAACCATCCGAGTCTACAAATTGATCAGCTACAGCAAGAACTGACAGATGTGAGGACCTAGATGACTGATGTGAGGACAGAAGTGAGGACTCAGATGAATCAATTCATGGCTGTAATGACTGGGCTGGCACAGACCCAGGAAGGATTGAGGGAGTTAGTCGAGCGGCAAACCCCGGAAGAGAACCATGCAGGCACTGGGGGTACAAGTAACAATGTGCGAGATCAGTCGCGAACGACTCCGGTGGTGTTTGGACCTCACAAAAATCCTGAAGTTAATATCCTTGGGGATAGCCCAAGGAACACTAGAGATCATATTCTGTAAGAAGACCCTTAGGACGAGCAGTTTACAGTGTTGGGTGCTGGGGCAGATGAAGCTTATGATCGTCGTCTGGACGAGAAATCCGAGAAGTTGAGATCCCTTGAATCACATAACTCTTTGGGATTTGATGTGATGGATATGGGCCTAGTTGAAGGGGTAAGGATTCCTCACAAGTTCAAACCTCCATGCTTTGAAAAGTATAATGGTACTTCCTGTCGTCATACTCATTTGCAATCTTTTCTAGGAAGATTGAAAGCATATACCATGGATGAGAAACTGTGGATGTTTTACTTTAAAGACAGTTTAACCGGGGCATCCAGAGAGTGGTATTCACACTTGTCAAGGGCTACTGTCAGGAACTGGAAAGACTTAGTTGATGCATTTATACGCCAATATCAGTACAACCTGGATGTGGAACCCAATAGGACCCTCTTGATGGGTATGTCTCAATCTTCAAGGGAAAGTTTTCGTGACTACGCTCAAAGGTGGAGACAACTTGCTGCTGCTGTCCAGCCACCTATGTCTGAAAGGGAAATAGCTGACATGTTTATGAATACTTTGCAAGGGACCTACATAGATAGACTTGCTGCCTTCTCTTTAGCTTTGCTGATATGGTTATAGCAAGAGAGAGAATTGAAAGCCTATTGAAGATGGGTAATATTTCTGACAATGGTGCTAGCTCCAACAATGCAAGGAAACTATTCTCCGGACCTTGAAGGACAGGAGAGACCAATGCAGTGCATGTTAACAGAGGTAGGCCCCAGTACCTGCAAAGATCAGTGGCCGCAATCACCATTCCTACTCCATCACCTCAGCAACAACATTATCCTCAACAACAACAACAAAGACCTTACAACCAACAACAACGTCTTTTCCAACAAAGGCCTTCTCAAATTAACAGGGTGATCGATCCCATCCCGATGCCCTATGCAGCTTTACTCCCGCAACTATTGAAGCTTAACTTGACTGAACTAAGAACTTTGGCTCCACCAGATCCTTTGAATCTTCCAAGGAATTATGATGTCAACGCCATATGTGCTTTTCATTCCAATGCACCTTGACATTCAACAGAGAAGTGTAGGGCCCTGCACATGAAAGTCCAAGATCTAATTGATTCCAAAGCTTTGAATTTTGCACCTCCACCAAATGTCACAAAGAATCCAATACCGAATCACGGTGGGCCGAGAATTAATGCTATTGAGGAGGACCAACCAGCAATTCTGGTTAAGGACATTGCAAACATTCAAACACCACTGGCCGAAGTAAAAGCTTAGCTATTGAAGTGCCAAGTGTTTCCGGGTTGTGAGGCCCATTGTGAAGCTTGAAGAGTTTCTACCAGTGGTTGTGCAAAACTGAAGAATGGTATTAGCAGTATTATCAAAGAAGGCATCCTACAAATCACATCAGCAGTCCCATCTTCTACAAAGACAACAAAAATATCTTATACAACACCAGCAAAAATTATCTCAACAGAGTCTTCTACAACAACAACAAACACCAGTGACGACATCTCAACGGTTACCATCTATTATGATCCAGCAACCAACCATGTTCCAGAATCTCTCAACAACAACGTTCAACAACACCCTCATCAACATCAATAACTTCCTTCACCTGCAACATCTTCAATCAGACCTCCTGTCACCATCTACTATGATCCACAGACTATCACAACTCCCTATTCTGCTGCAATTAGTCCAGTGACCATCACGTTGCCCGGACCAATTCCTTATGATAACAACAATGACGTGCCTTGGCATTATGGTTCAGATCTTTACTGTCAAGGAAGGAAGATCACTCTTGACTCTTCAACTTCTACACCACAGGTTGACAATGTTGGGGGAGGCGGAGGCTTCACTCGAAACAGACGTCCTTTCGCTTCACAGTTTCCTAGAATTAATGTTGAAGCAGAAGCTGCTGCCAAAGCAAAAGGCAAGAGTGTGGCACCAGAAGAACCTACTGCAAAAGGAACTCAGAAGACACCCTTTGATCAGGATGTAGACGAGTTTATGAGGATTATCAAATGAAGTGACTACAAAGTGGTAGATCAGCTCCACCAAACACCCTCTAAGATCTCTATATTGTCTCTGCTCATGTGTTTTGAGGCTCACCGGAATGCACTACTTAAAGTCTTGCATGCAGCTTATGTGCCTGAGGAGATCACAGTCAATCAGTTAGAAACGATAGTTGCAAACGTCAATACTAGTCATGGTCTAGGTTTCACCAATGCTGACTCGACTACGGAGGGGCGTAATCACAACAAGGCTTTACATATCACTTTGGAATGTAAAGGTGTTGTACTTTCTCATGTCCTGGTTGATACCGGATCATCACTCAATGTGTTGCCGAAGAAAGCTTTAGTCAAGCTGGAGTATGATGGTCTTGCACTTCGTCCGAGTAACCTAGTTGTCAGAGCTTTTGATGGTTCTAAGAGATCGGTTCTCGGAGAAATCGAGCTGCCTGTGGTAATCGGCCCACAAGTTTTCAAAACTACCTTCTACATGATGGATATACAGCCTGCCTACAGCTGTTTGTTGGGTCGACCCTGGATTCATGCCACTAGCACAGTAACATTGACCCTTCACCAGAAGTTAAAATATGAGTGGGAAGGCCAGATTATCACCATTTGCAGAGAAGAAGACATCTTTATTAGTCGCCTGGCTACATATAAGTACATAGAGATGGATGGGGAGATCCATGAAACCATGAGTCAGGGTTTCGAAGCTTTGAATATCAACGAAGCTACAACTGAGGTGTTTGCTGCATCCCAAGAGGAAAGGATAGGTACCTCAATTGCTTCCTACAAATAGGCTCGGAAGGTTGTGGAAGAAGGGAATGCCCAAGGTTGGGGCAAGCAGCTGAAGATTTAGATGAAAGAAGACAAAATCGGTTTGGGTTACAGACCATCCCGATAAATTCCAGAGGAGGCTGCTGAAGCTCCCAAGTTCATAAGTGGGGGAATGCTGACCCCAGATGTTGTCAACACTTTGGAAAACGAGGCTGAGAGCGACTACAACCTGGAAAGATGGATTCGTCCAAGAGTCTCGGGCCAACAAGTCCTTAACTGGTCTTCCCAGGAAATTATAAGGGTTACTGCTGCAGAGTAATTATTATTTCCTGTTTTAAGCATGCATCAAAGTCCTGCATCTTGCCCAAGATGTTTTGGACTCATTTTGTAATAGGGCCATATGTATTTTGTGCAAATTGAATATTAATGAACAATGGACATCTTTTTGCAAACGATCTTCTTTTTCGCTCATTGTCTTTTCATTTTTGTTATTTTCGCAAAAAATAATAAATGGCAATGTTTTTCTCAATAATAATTTCATTCACCTTTTCTAAATAAGATAAAATCAATCACTAAAATGAACCAAATCTCAACCCTTGCAGAGATAGCCCTTCAGATTGCACCGACAACGACACTGCTATGACCTCGTATGACTTTGACAATCCGATTAATCAAGTCGATGAAGGGGTTGAAGAAGACTACGATTTACCTAAAGAGCTAGCCAAGTTATTAAGACAAGAGGAAAAGGTGATTGTTAGAACAAATATGGTTCTGAACCTCTAAAGTGTTTTGATGATAACAAAGTCCTTCATATTAGAAGTTCTAATGAATATACTTATTTTATGTAGAAGTAAATCTTATTTAAGTAATCCGTGCAAGCTAAGGAGAACCATTATAGAAGATACGCTCAAAGAAGAATCCAGCATTAAATGGCACATTTATTGGCTGCGCATCTCTTATTCATTATCTCTGATTTCCGCTTAGAAGATGCTGGTATCCTTATTAAAAGACTTTAATTAAAGAATATGCTCTTTAATATACAAAGACAAGTGTCTCCACTTATGGAAAGAAATTAAGGTATTAAAGTATATCCTAATTTGGTTCAAGATGTCTCCAACGGCTACTTTATCAAGAACTATATATAAAGGACATCATTTGAAGAAATGAGCAACGAACGCAACACATTACAACGTATCTCATATATTCAAGCTAGTCATTTTATCTTGTGCTTATTGTTGTAACTATCACTTAGTGATACCTGCTTATCTAGAAGCATTTTTAGTTACGTCTTTATTATTATTCTTGTAATAATTATTTTGTTTTTCCTTGAGTGACTAAGTTTAGTCAGAAGACTCAAGAAGACATTGATTATAGGTCTTTGTGTGTATTCTTATTGAATAGTGGATTAAGACCTCAGTAGAGGCAAAATCACCTTGGCGGGTGGACTGGATGTAGTTTGAGTTCAAACGAACCAGGATAAAGTAAACGTGTCATTAGAAGTTAATTTTAATTATTCCAGAAAACCCAATTCCAACCCCCCCTTCCTTGTGTTTTGCCACCTTCAATTGGCATCAGACGCTAGGTTCTGAGTATTACACTTAACCGTGTCAGTAAAAGATCCAGAAGATAAACACATGGCAGAAACTGGAATTAACAATGACTATCAGAATGACAAGATCAATGCTAAACCACCAATGTTCAATGGTGACAACTTTGACTACTGGAAGGATGTTCTAGAGAGTTTCTTTCTAGCTCTAGATGGAGATCTCTGGGACATAGTGACAGATGGATATATTCATCCTGTTGGAGAAGATGGTCAGAAGATTGAAAGAAAAAATATGACAGTTCAACAGAAGAAGGAATTCAGAAATCATCACAAAGCTAGGACCATACTTCTAAGTGCCATCTCGTACACAGAATATGAGAAGATCACAAACAGGGATTCAGCCAAACACATGTTTGATTCTCTAAGGATGACACATGAAGGCAACTCTCAAGTCAAGGAGACCAAAGCTCTAGCTCTCATCCAGAAGTATGAAGCTTTCAAGATGGAAGAAGATGAAACCATTGAAAAAATGTTTTCAAGGTTCCAAATTCTGGTTGTTGGACTAAAAGTTCTGGACAAAGGCTACTCAACAGCAGATCATGTGAAGAAAATCATCAGAAGTTTACCAAAAGCCTGGAGACCCATGGTCACTGCTTTAAAATTATCAAAAAATCTGAATGAAATTTCCTTAGAAGAACTGATCAGCTCCTTGAGAAGTCATGAGATTGAATTAGAAGAAGATGAGCCTCAGAAGAAAGGTAAGTCTGTAGCTCTTAAATCTAACAAACATGTTTCTAAAGCTTTACAGGCAGAAGAAGAAGAAAGCTCTGGATGCTCATCAGAAGAAGATGAATTATCTCTCCTGTCAAGAAGAGTTCAACAACTCTGGAAGCATCGTCAGAAGAAGTTCAGAAATACCAGAAGATCAAACAATTATTCTGAATCAACATCCAGTCACAAGAAACCCAGAAGCAAAGAAGTTGTGTGCTACGAATGCAAAGAACCAGGACACTATAAAAGTGAATGTCCAAAACTTCAGAAAGACAAACCCAGAAACAGATTCAGCAAAGAAAAGAAAAAGAGTCTCATGGCAACATGGGATGATTCTGAATCATCTGAAGCAGAGTCAGATTCTGGAGATGAACAAGCTAATATTGCATTAATGGCAAATATACCAGAAGATGATCACTCATCAGAATCAGAGTTAGAATCAGACTCAGAAGAGGTATTTTCTAAATTCTCTAGATCTGAGTTAGAAGCTAGTCTTTCAGAAATTCTTGAAAAATATCAGAAGCTTCAATTCAAATACAAAGACGTTAAACAAAGTCTAGTGTCTGAATTAGAAGATGTTAGAAAACTAAAAACAGAAAACTCTGAGCTGAAAGAAAATCTCTTTGAATGTAAAAACTCTTTTGAGAAGCTCAAAGCTCAGAAGAAATCTGAATTAGAAGATCTAATCAAGTCTGATAATATCATAAAACAATATGATTATAGTTTTCAACAATTTCTTACTAAAAGCTTAGATAGAAGTAAGATTGCTTCTATGATCTATGGTGTTAGCAGAAATGAAAGAAGAGGCTTAGGCTATGTGAAAAATAATGAAACTCTGAAATTAAAAAATATTGATGACATTGTCATAAATACTAATACTCCTCTAAGTTCTCATTTCACCTACGGTCATAATCATGATCTTATATACACTAGTGAGTCATCTTGCTCTACAAGTTCTGATTTAAAACCCAAAATAAATTAGAAGTTTGTAAAATCTAACAAACAAGGACCCAGAAGAATATGGGTACCCAAGGATAAAATTGTGTATGTTGCAGATGTCTTTAACAGCAAAACTGAAACACCAATCATGGTACCTGGACTCTGGATGCTCACGTCACATGACGGGAAGAAAGCATATGTTCCAAAGTCTTGAATTAAAAGATGGAGGCCACGTAGGTTTTGGGGGCAATCAAAAAGGAAGAATTATTGGCTCCGGAACTATTGGTAATGGAAATCTTCCTTCTATATCTAATGTTCTACTTGTAGAAGGATTAATGCATAATTTATTATCCATAAGTCAATTAAGTGATAATGGCTATGACATAATCTTTAATTAAAAGTTCTGTAAAGCTGTTAGTCAGAAAGATGGAACAATCCTTTTTAGTGGAAAGAGAAAGAACAACATTTATAAAATAAAGCTTTCAGAATTAAAAATTCAAAATGTAAAATGTCTAATGTCTGTGGAAACTGAGCAATGGGTCTGGCACAGAAGATTGGGACATGTTAATATGAGAAGATTATCTCAACTTAACAAACTCAATCTAGTCAGAGGACTTCCAAATTTGAAGTTCAACTCAGAAGCTCTATGTGAAGCATGTCAGAAAGGCAAATTTTCAAAAACTGGATTCAAAGCTAAAAATGTTGTATCTTCCTCTAGACCATTAGAACTTCTGCACATTGACTTATTTGGACCAGTGAAAACTGCTTCTGTCAGTGGCAAGAAGTATGGATTGGTGATCGTAGATGACTTCAGCAGATGGACATGGGTAAAGTTTCTTAGACACAAGGATGAGTCAATTGCTGTATTTTCTAACTTCTGCAAACAAGTTCAAAATGAAAAAGAATCAAAGATCATAAAAGTCAGAAGTGATCATGGTGGAGAATTTGAAAATAAACAATTAGAATCATTTTTTAATGAAAATGGCATCTCTCATGATTTTTCTTGTCCTAGAACTCCACAACAAAATGGGGTTGTAGAACGTAAAAATAGAACTTTACAAGAGATGGCCAGAACCATGATCAATGAGACTAATATGGCTAAACATTTTTGGGCAGAAGCAGTAAATACAGCATGTTACATTCAGAATAGAATCTCTATAAGACCTATTCTTGAAAAGACTCCTTATGAATTGTGGAAGAACAGAAAGCCCAACATTTCTTATTTTCATCCTTTTGGATGTATCTGTTTTATGTTAAACACTCTTGATACTCTGAATAAATTTGATTCTAAGACACAAAAGTGTTATATGTTAGGATACTCTGAACGTTCTAAGGGATACAGAGTATACAATACAGAAACACGTATTGTGATAGAATCAATTCATGTCAGATTTGATGATAAGCTTGGTTCTGAAAAACCAAAGCAGAATGAATTTACTGCAGATATAGAAGTAGAAATCTCTACAAACAGAACTTCTAAAGATCAATCTTCTAAAGTTCAAAACAATACAACTGCTCCATCAACACCTGAAGAACCCATCCAGAAGAAGCTTTCCAGAAGCAATATTAATCACCCAAAAGATAAAATCTTGGGAAAGAAAGATGAACCAATTAGAACTCCACAACAAAATGGGGTTGTAGAATGTAAAAATAGAACTTTACAAGAGATGGCCAGAACCATGATCAATGAGACTAATATGGCTAAACATTTTTGGGCAGAAGCAGTAAATACAGCATGTTACATTCAGAATAGAATCTCTATAAGACCTATTCTTGAAAAGACTCCTTATGAATTGTGGAAGAACAGAAAGCCCAACATTTCTTATTTTCATCCTTTTGGATGTATCTGTTTTATGTTAAACACTCTTGATACTCTGAATAAATTTGATTCTAAGGCACAAAAGTGTTATATGTTAGGATACTCTGAACGTTCTAAGGGATACAGAGTATACAATACAGAAACACGTATTGTGATAGAATCAATTCATGTCAGATTTGATGATAAGCTTGGTTCTGAAAAACCAAAGCAGAATGAATTTACTGCAGATATAGAAGTAGAAATCTCTACAAACAGAACTTCTAAAGATCAATCTTCTAAAGTTCAAAACAATACAACTGCTCCATCAACACCTGAAGAACCCATCCAGAAGAAGCTTTCCAGAAGCAATATTAATCACCCAAAAGATAAAATCTTGGGAAAGAAAGATGAACCAATCAGAACAAGATCCTCATTCAAAAACTCTGAAGAGACGTTACTAGGACTTGTCTCTCTAATTGAACCATCTTCTGTAGAAGAAGCTCTATCAGAAAATGATTGGATTCTGGCTATGCAAGAAGAACTTAATCAATTCACCAGAAATGATGTGTGGGATCTAGTTCCTAGACCCAGAGGATTCAACATCATTGGCACCAAATGGGTATTCAGAAACAAACTCAATGAGCAAGGAGAAGTTGTCAGAAACAAAGCAAGACTGGTTGCACAAGGTTATAGTCAACAAGAAGGAATTGACTATACAGAAACCTATGCACCAGTCGCCAGGTTAGAATCAATAAGACTTCTAATATCATTTGCTGTAAATCACAATATCATTCTATATCAAATGGATGTCAAAAGTGCATTTTTAAATGGTTATATTGATGAAGAAGTGTATGTACACCAACCAGCTGGTTTTGAAAATACAAAATTTCCAGAACATGTTTACAAACTCAAAAAATCTTTATATGGTTTAAAACAAGCTCCCAGAGCTTGGTATGAAAGGTTAAGTAATTTTCTACTGGAAAATAAATTCATCAGAGGGAAAGTGGATACAACTCTTTTCAGTAAAAACATTAAAACTGATCTTCTGATATGTCAAATTTATGTAGATGATATAATTTTTGGTTCTACTAAAAGTGCCTTGGGAAAGGAATTTGCTAAATCTATGCAGGCAGAATTTGAAATGAGCATGATGGGAGAATTAAAGTTCTTTCTGGGAATTCAAATAAATCAAACATCAGAAGGAACATATATCCATCAAAGCAAATATGTAAAAGAACTTCTGAAGAAATTTGATTTATCAGAAAGTTCAATATCCAAAACTCCCATGCATCCTACGTGTATCTTGGAGAAAGAAGAGGTAAGTAAGAAAGTAGATCAGAAGCTCTACAGAGGTATGATTGGATCACTTCTCTATCTTACTGCTTCTAGACCAGACATTCTATACAGTGTATGTTTATGTGCTAGATTCCAATCAGATCCTAGAGAAACTCACTTAACAGCAGTTAAGAGAATCTTTAGATATCTGAAAGGTACTACTAATCTTGGTCTGTATTACAGAAGATCAGAAAAGTATAAACTTGTAGGATATTGTGACGCTGACTTTGCTGGAGACAGAACAGAAAGAAAAAGTACTTCTGGAAGTTGTCAATTTCTAGGAGACAATCTAATCTCTTGGTCTAGCAAAAGACAACCAACCATAGCATTATCAACTGCAGAAGCTGAATACATTGCAGCTGCTGGATGCAGTACTCAGATGCTCTGGATGAAAAATCAGCTTGAAGATTTCAATATCTATGAGAGTAACATTCCAATCCTCTGTGACAATACTTCTGCTATTTGTCTCTCTAAAAATTCCATTTTACATTCTAGAGCTAAACACATAGAAGTTAAACATCACTTCATTAGGGACTATACTCAGAAGGGAATTTTAATGTTAAAATTTATAGACACAAATCACCAATGGGCTGATATTTTTACAAAACCCCTTTCTGAAGATAGATTTAATTTCATTCTAACTAACCTTAGCATGAAGTTATGTCTAGAATGAAAATGACTTAATCATATGTTTTATCTCTCGAAGTTCTGATATTTATCTTCTATATGATTATCTCAGAAGATTCTATGCTCTAACTTTTTACTCTTAGAACTTCTGTTCAAAAGATTAACTTGCAGATCTTCATATCAAACAACTGTCAACAAAGCTCTAAGGAATTCCATCAGAATCAAAACACGTGTCCAAATTCTACAGAGTGACAGAACGTGCCTTGGCAACTGTTCGCTCAGAAGGATAACTGTTGAGATTCTGAAATCTGATACGGCTAGGTTTGACACCAAAAAGGCAAGAAAATCTCTTGGGTAACTGTTCCAGAATCGTTTACGCTTTACCCCATGTCAGCGCATTTAATGTTGTTAATCATTATGTTTTCAAACTTAATTGTTTCCCACTAATTTCTCAATTAATTAATTGCTTTAATTTTTTTTATAAATGTCAAGTATATTTCTCATTTTCAAATTTTACCCGCATCTTACTCTCTCTGAATTTTTCTCAGTCTCTTGTGCTTCCTCATTTTGTTCTCTAAAAACCCTAAACCCTAACAGTTCATCTTAGTAACTAAATGGCTTCATCATCTCAACGCAAAGATTTCTCTGATGATTACTATGTTGAACCCTCAAAGACTCTTTCCATTCCTTCTGATAAACTGGAAGTACTGTGTGAGTTGTTCGTGGATTTCGCAAGCTTGAAGGAAAATGGTTTTGACCTCCTCCCTCAGGTTGAAGCTCAGGGCTGGGAAAAATACTTTGACAGGCTAATGGGACCAGTCTTCCCTAAACTGGTTAAAGAATTTTGGATGTATGCCTATTCAAATGACGCACAAGTTACCTCTTATGTGCTTGGTAAACAGATTATCATCTCTGAAGATCACATTGCCAAACTCTTTGAAACTGATGGCAATGGTGTCAAATGTAGTGATATGGATAGAGTATCTGACGCTGTTGTGATTGCTAAAGAAATTTTCACCGCTGGAAAACCATCAAATAAGATCAAAGACCTAAAGACTCCTCTGCGTATTTGGGCAAAAATAATTCTTGGGACAATCTGTCACAGGAAACCTACCAATTCTCCAGACTACATCAATCTGGATCAACAATTCCTCATTTACTTCATTTCCAAGCAAAAGAAAATCAATCTTGCCCACACACTCTTTCAGAATCTCAGAGTTGCTGTGAAAGAAACAAGGGATGGGGAGAAGACCAAACGGGATTGGATTCCTTTTGGACGATTAATTTCTGATATTCTTTGTCAGAACAAGCTACTGGACTTCCTAGCAGAATTAAAACAAACTGAACTTTTGGAAACAGACGTTGGAAAACCCTTGAATGCTAAAAACCTGAAGAAGATGAAGTTCATCACATCTATTCAGCAAGAACCCACTCTTCAATCTAGAGAAGTTATCAGCACCAGAAGAATCCCTCTGGAAGGCTTTCCTCTCTTTTCCTCTGATACACCAGCAGATGTTGTTCTCAACTATATGGATATCTGCAAGCGTCAAGGTACGGTACCTGATTTCAACCCAAAAGAACTCCAACAACAAATTCCAGATGTTGCCTCTCTCAGATTAAAGAAAAGGAAGACTGCTGAAGACCCTTCTCAGAAGATGCAAAAATCATCTAAGACAACAGGTAAGTCTTCTACTTCTAATCCTGATTCCATTACTGTAGTAGAAGCTGTAACTGTAGAAGTGTCTGAACAACCTTCTAGCCAACCATCTTCTACTGATATCCCTCCTGAACAAATTCCTGATTCTGAACCACCTCAGAATATTAGTCCCATTCAAACTGAAGTTCCTGCAACTTCTGCTGTTGCATCCATCCTATCCACATTATATCCACCAGAAACAGAAACAGAAAACCATCAACCCCAAACTATTGCTGATTTTGACATACCAATTGATGACACTCCACCTTCTGATATTGACTGCTCCCCTACAAATGAAACACAATCTGCCTTGAAAGCTGCTCTTGATCTTGATCTTGAACACTATCAAGACTCAGATGCTGCCTCAATTTCCCATAACATTTCAACACCCCAAAATTCACCTTCTATCATAAACATTCCTGATTCACCCGAAGAAACTTTGACTGAAAATGAAAATCCCCTTAGAAATACAATTGACTTTGAAGCACTCCAAAAACTTTCCTCTGTATCCAACAAAAGAGCTATTCCCGTCCCAAAACCTAAACCATCCAAATCAGACATTTCCACTTTACTGCTGGCTTTCGAAACAGTTTTGAAATTAAAATTAGAAGATCTGAAGACTGCTTGTGCAGAGCTTACTGATCCTGCTGCGTCTGATTTTCTATGGGCTGACCTCAGAAAATGGTTTAATGCTGAGTCCAAAAGACTCAAAGACATCTGCTATGATGTTGCTCATCAGAACTTCTGTGAGTACCTTCAAGCAGTAGTCTCAAATGTTGCACAAACTAAACCACTTCTGTTGGACAACAAGCCCTGGAAAGAATCAGAACCTCTGGATAAACTCTCAGCACTTCAGATGGTTTTAGTATCTTCTGTAGAAGAAAATGCTGATGGTCCTGATAATCAAGCTGCTCCACAAACTGAAGAACCTCTGGAAACAAATTTTGTTTTACAAACTCTGCAAGAATTGAAGAAGGAAAATCAACTAGTGAAAGAACGTCTAGACAAGCAAGAAGAAACAACTGCTGAAATGAAGACTCTACTCACTAAGCAAGTGGAATCTTCATCAGACATTAAATCCTTGCTGGAGAATTTAGTCACTAAGATGAACACCTGATTTTCTTATCTTCTGCATTAACTATTTTGCTATTTTAACTTCTGTTTATGCATAACTCTTTGAACTTCTACTGGTTTTTTTTGCGTTTGCTTCTAGTACTTTATATCTATTGGTTTTGGTTTATACTTTCTTTTCTCTCTTGCTCTACATCTTTTTGACTATGACAAAAAGGGGGAGAAACGTAAATGATTCTGATCCATAGCAGTTTACCATAATCTGCCTCTTACATATTCTGATAAATTTATTTGAGTTGTTACCAAGGAAAGAAACAGGTCAAGTAATCAACTCAGGGGGAGCTAAGGATCATAGAACATCTGAAAGAAGTTTTTTTCTTCTAATCTAAGGGAGTTCACTTAAACTCATTAAACTCTATTCTCTTAAATTAAAATGTTTTGTCATCATCAAAAAGGGGGAGATTGTTAGAACAAATATGGTTCTGAACCTCTAAAGTGTTTTGATGATAACAAAGTCCTTCATATTAGAAGTTCTAATGAATATACTTATTTTATGTAGAAGTAAATCTTATTTAAGTAATCCGTACAAGCTAAGGAGAACCATTATAGAAGATACGCTCAAAGAAGAATCCAACATTAAATGGCACATTTATTGGCTGCGCATCTCTTATTCATTATCTCTGATTTCCGCTTAGAAGATGCTGGTATCCTTATTAAAAGACTTTAATTAAAGAATATGCTCTTTAATATACAAAGACAAGTGTCTCCACTTATGGAAAGAAATTAAGGTATTAAAGTATATCCTAATTTGGTTCAAGATGTCTCCAACGGCTACTTTATCAAGAACTATATATAAAGGACATCATTTGAAGAAATGAGCAACGAACGCAACGCATTACAACGTATCTCATATATTCAAGCTAGTCATTTTATCTTGTGCTTATTGTTGTAACTATCACTTAGTGATACCTGCTTATCTAGAAGCATTTTTAGTTACGTCTTTATTATTATTCTTGTAATAATTATTTTGTTTTTCCTTGAGTGACTAAGTTTAGTCAGAAGACTCAAGAAGACATTGATTATAGGTCTTTGTGTGTATTCTTATTGAATAGTGGATTAAGACCTCAGTAGAGGCAAAATCACCTTGGCGGGTGGACTGGATGTAGTTTGAGTTCAAACGAACCAGGATAAAGTAAACGTGTCATTAGAAGTTAATTTTAATTATTCCAGAAAACCCAATTCCAACCCCCCCCCTTCCTTGTGTTTTGCCACCTTCAGTGATTGCTCCTCATCAGGAGGAAGTTGAGACTATCAATCTTGGTACCGAGGAAGATATGAAAGAGGTGAAGATTGGAGCCAGTCTGCAAGCTCCAGTAAAAGAACAACTTATATGTATGCTGCGAGAATATGTCGATGTGTTCGCTTAGTCCTATCAAGATATGTCGGGATTGGATACAGATATTGTCATGCACAAGCTGCCGTTGAAAGAGGATTGTCTGCCAGTTAAATAGAAGTTGCACCGTACTCGCCTAGACATGGCCATGAAAATCAAAGAAGAAGTACAAAAGTAGTGGGACGCCGTTTTTCTTGCTGTAACTAGTTACCCGCCTTAGGTTGCTAACATTGTACCCGTACCCAAGAAGGATGGCAAGGTGCGTATGTGTGTTGATTACCGGGATCTGAACAGAGCAAGCCCGAAAGATGACTTCCCATTACCTCACATTGATGTATTGGTGGATAACACGGCTCAGTTCTCGGTAATTTCTTTCATGGACGGATTTTCTGGATACAATCAAATCAAGATGTCACCTGAAGACATGGAGAAGAGAACTTTTATTACACCCTGTGGTACGTTCTGCTACAAAGTAATGTAGTTTGGTATGAAGAATGCTGGTGCAACATATCAACGGGCTATGGTGACATTATTACATGATATGATCCACAAAGAAATCGAGTGTTACGAGGATGACATGATTGCCAAGTCCCAAACAAAGGAAGAGCATTTGGTAAACCCGTTGAAATTGTTCAAGCGTCTGAGGAAGTATCAGTTAAGGTTGAACCCCAACAAATGCACATTCAGGGTACATTCTGGTAAGCTGCTGGGTTTTATTTTAAGCGGAAAAGGAATTGAGGTTGATCCCGAAAAAGTCAAAGCAATTCAGGAAATGCCTGCACCTAAGACTGAGAAAGAAGTTCGAGGGTTCTTAGGTAGATTGAACTACATTTCAAGGTTCATATCTCATCTCACTGCAACCTGCGAGCCCTTGTTCAAACTTCTAAGAAAGGAACAAACAGTCAGGTGGAACGATGATTGTCAAAGAGCTTTTGACAAGATCAAAGAGTATTTGCACGAACCTCCAATTCTCATGCCTCCAGTGGAAGGAAGACCTCTAATAATGTACTAGACAGTATTAGATGAATCAATGGGGTGTGTGTTGGGCCATCATGATGAGTCTGGTCGAAAAGAGTATGCAATATACTACCTAAGCAAAAAGTTTACCAACTATGAACAACTTTATTCACTGCTTGAGAAAACTTGTTGTGCCTTAGCGTGGGCTACTCGCCGACTAAGACAATATATGTTGACTTATACTACCTTGTTGATCTCAAAGATGGACCCCGTCAAGTATATATTTGAGAAGCCAACACTTACCGGAAGGGTTGCAAGTTGGCAAATGATTCTAACAGAATATGATATTCAGTACACCTCTCAGAAAGCCATCAAGGGTAGTGTATTGTCTGACTATCTGGCTGAGCAACCCATTGATGACTACCAGCATATGAGATTTGATTTCCCTGATGAAGACATCTTGTTCTTAAAATCAAAAGATTGTGAAGAGCCTATTCACACTGAAGGGCATGATCCAGAAGAAGCATGGACTATGATGTTCGATGGGGCAGTTAATTGTAACGGTCGTGGGGTTGGTAAAGTGATTATTACACCCGAAGGAGTCCATCTGCCTTTCTCAGCAAAGCTCGCCTTTGCCTGCACTAATAACGAAGCAGAATACGAAGCTTGTATCATGGGTCTTGAGGAAGCCATTGACCTCAAGATAAAAACCTTCAATGTATTCGGAGATTCAGCTTTGGTGATCAACCAAACTAATGGCAAGTGGTATACTCATCAAGAGCATCTGGTCCCCTACCGTGACTATACGAGGAGATTGTTCACTTTCTTCACAACATTCAAGCTTTAATACATCCCTCGAGATGAAAATCAGTTTGCGGATGCCTTGGCCACCATTTCATCTATGATCGAAGTACAGACTGCCAACTATGTGCCTCGAAGTTTAGTATCCAGACTGGACCGACCAGCATATGTCTTCTCTGTGGACACTGTTACTGATAACAAACCTTGGTTCCACGACATCCAGTGCTTCTTAGAGACTCAGAAATACCCATCTAGGGAATTGTATAATGATAAGAAGACATTGAGAAGGCTAGCCGGCAGTTTCTTCCCCAATACTGATGGCTCCCTATACAAGCGAAACTTCGACATGGTCTTGCTCAGATGTGTTGACAAGAAGGAAGCAGACTTGCTGATGCACGAAGTACACGAGGGTTCTTTCGGTACCCATGCCGGAGGACATGCAATGGCGAAGAAATTGTTGAGATCAGGTTACTATTGGATCACAATGGATGCAGATTGTTGTGCCTATGCCAGAAAATGCCATAAATGCAAGATCTACGCAGACAAAGTGCATGTGCCTCCCAATCCTTTGAATATATTGTCTTCACCCTGGCCCTTCTCCATGTGGGGCATTTATATGATTGGAAAGATCGAGCCAACTGCTTCAAATGGTCACAGATTCATCCTGGTAGCCATTGATTACTTCACCAAATGGGTGGAAGCAGCTTCGTATGCAAATGTCACTCGTCAAGTGGTAGCCCGATTTCTGAAAAGAGATATCATTTGTCGATATGGAGTTCCCAAGCGAATCATTACTGATAATGGCTCAAACCTTAACAACAAAATGATGGCAGAGCTGTGCCGAGACTTCAAAATTCAACATCACAACTCTTCTCCTTACAGGCCAAAGATGAACGGCGCTGTTGAGGCGGCTAACAAGAACATTAAGAAGATTGTGCAAAAGATGGTAGTCGCATATAAAGACTGGCATGAAATGTTACCATTCACCTTGCATGGGTACCGAACTTCCATCAGAACATCTACTGGGGCAATACCTTATCAGCTTGTGTATGGTATGGAAGCAGTTCTACCTGTTGAAGTTGAATTTCCCTCCTTGCGGGTAATGATGGATGTAAAACTAGATGAAGCAGAATGGGTCTGATCTCGTTATAACCAACTGAGCCTGATCGAAGAAAAGAGATTAGCAGCTATCTGTCATGGTCAGTTATATCAGAAACAGATGAAGAAAGCCTTCGATCAAAAAGTCAGACCTCGGGTATATCAAGTGGGAGAACTTGTATTGAAAAGAATCCTTCCTCCTCATACATACCACATGGGAAAATGGACACCGAACTATGAAGGTCCCTATGTGATAACTAAAGTCTTTTCAGGCGGAGCAATGAGGCTCGCAACCATGGATGGTGAAGATTTCCCGTCTCCTATGAATTCAGATGCAGTTAAAAAATACTTCGCATAAATGACTCGCTGGACATAAAAAAATGTAAGTCCCGGCAAAAATATGGCATCCCGGCGAGTCAAAAACAAAATAAAAGAATCGGGAAAAAATAAGGGAAAATTGAAAAAAAATGTACACCCACTGAGTTGAAAAGCCACATCGGACAGCTCAGGCAAAAAAGGGTATCCCGGTGGATTGAAAACCCGAAAGGGCGATCCACGCAAAATCAGGGAATAAGCAAATAATTGCATTCTGAATTCGTCTGTACCACTCACATAACATCGCAAGCGTCAAGAGGACAAAGCATAAATCAGAATCAACTTCCTTCAGAAAGCAAGATAAGAAGAACGTTCAGGTCATAACAAAGGAAGCTTATTGAAGTGTCAACTTCAGCATTGCCAAATAGGACTTTATTTTCTCAATTTTGTAGCAATCTCCTCATTTCAAGGATTAGCTTCTCACTGTACTCGCCTATTCAGGGAACACAAATCAATAAAGTCAAATATTCATTCACACTTTGTTTTGTACCTTTTTTGTTTTGTTTGCAAAATGTCCAAAGTTCGTAATACAACATTTGCATGAAAACATATAAGCCATTTTCAATAAATGTTTGCAGGAAATATGTGCTCTTAAGCAAACCTAACTCATATGACGGAATCTGATTGAGGATACCTCGGGACACTTGTGTGTTTCCTTTGTTTAACAGGTCGTAGGTACTCAAGGCGGACAACCTTTCACGACATGGGGCATATCAGGCACTATATCCCCAACCAAGACAATAGTCACATCATCAGAAGGATTACTTAATGAAAGTATTCCCCCACGGAGCTTTTTATCCCCTCAGAGTATCCCCCACAAAGTTGATTCTCCATAAGATTACTTCCCAGAAGTTCTTTCATCCCCAAGCAGGATCTCCGAAGCAATGCCTAGATCACTTTTCCCCAGCATGTGGCCAGATCTTCTCATCCTCAGCATTGGATCCCCATAGAGTTCTTCCCCCAGAGTTCTCCGGAAAGATCATGCAGTAATCTTTTCTCCCCACAGATCGCCCAGCGATCCGTTCTCCCAATAGATTTCAGATCTCGGATCTCGTTTCTCTCATTTGCATAACCATATCATTCGCATCAAATAGAGCGTAGCATTCCGTCTAATACAGAGCATTACGGAAAAAATCAAACATTTGCATGATCATAAGCCAGGTTCGAGCCAGTCACCTACAAATACCAAAATCACTCCCCCAACAATACACAAAACTTATCCCCTACAGATAAAACCAAAACATCCTTTTGCACTCAATACAAATACTTGTACATACTTATACACAATCCTTCTAAAACTCGTCTATATCCTACTTATACATAATTCTTGGATACTCGTCTGTATCTTATGCATCTCCCTAGCAGATCAACACTCGTCCGTGTTCCCTTCTCAAACAGTTGATACTCGTCCGTATCATCACTCCTTAAACATGCATCGTTGTTTGTTTCTATCAATATGCGTCTATATCGTGGTCCTAAGGATACTCGTCCGTATCTTTAATCTATACACACTGTCGAAACACTTATACCATTTTATTTTTAGGGCTTAAACACTCGTCCGTGTTTATCTACCCCCAGAAGTCGCCAACAAAACAACTTTCTATCCGACATTCGTTCTATGTCGAGATAATCCCCAACAGAGCAACCGTCCCTGCTAGGTGATCGTCTTTCACCTTTTGATGACCGTACCTCATCATTCATCCGATGGCCACCCCCATCGTTGATCTTTGTATCCGGCATTCATCCTATGTCGCGATAATCCTCAGCAGCCGTACCCTGCTAGGTGATCGTCCTTCACCTTTTGATGACCGTACCTCATCATTCATCTGATGGCCGTCCCCATTGTCATTTTTTTTATCTGGCATTCGTCCTATGTCGCGATAATCCTCAGCAGTCGTACTCTGCTAGGTGATCGTCCTTCACCTTTTGATGACCATCCCTCGTCATTGATTTATTTATTCTTCACCTGATGGCCGTCCCCGTCGCGGTCTCTTTCTTCTTCATCCTGACGGTCGTCCCCGTTAGTGCTTTTAAAATCCCCAGTAAAGTCGCCTTCCTTTACCCGATGGTCGTCCCTGTCGTGGTTTCCTTATTCCCCAGCATGATAGTCATCCCTGTCAGTGCATTTCTCACCGTGTTTATCTCCAGCAGTCGTCCTCTGCTCGATGGTCGTCCTCCGTCGCTATCATTTGATATTCAGTTTATACTGTCTATTACAATTTATATCCCTTTTCTTCTTTTTCCCTAGTGAGCGCAAATTTTGGACTATCTTCGTATTCAACCACAAGTTATCTTGTTCGGCTGCTAAGCCTGGCGCTTACATCCTACACAGCTAACTCATGCTTGAATAGGGGCAGCTGTAAACACCCCAAATTTCCCTCTCTATTTCTCACATCTTGACTTATGATCTTCCATATTGCATTGCAAAATCATCACATTCCATAATGCATAATCACCCTTTAAGCATTTCATCTGCATAGATGCATCTAGGGTTTATGATCAGATGAATCCTAGAAGTGATGTGAGCTATCTCAAAGGCCTTGAAGTATGCCAAGAGGGTCCATGAGTGTTATATGATCATCTTATGCCCCCATGGGTCCATTGAAGTCAAGATATGTCAAAACACTGCAGAGGTATGGAAGTTGAGCTGAGCTCCTACACAGATGACCTGAAATTAGGGTTTTGGTTTCAGAGACCTTACACCCAAAAATTTTGGTCATTCTTGTTTCTATTGGTCCATATATGATATAAGGAGCATGTGTATCAAATTTCATGAAAAAATTCAATGTGGAAGTCATCTGATCAAATGGTAACTTCCTGAGCAAGAAAAGTCAGATTCTGGGCATCTGAGGCCCCCAACAAGGGTACCAAAGGGTCATCATCATCATTTTGAATTCATATGGTCTTTATTTGATCATTGGAATTATTGTAAGTTCACAAAGTTGAAGAAAAATGAACAAAGCCAAAACTTGCCAAAAATGGAAATGAATTGTAATGTAAACTTTCTATTTTGGGATAGATTTTCAACCTCCTCTTTCTTGATCAAAAAGGTTTCAAATGAAATTTCTTCAAACATGAAAGTTGTAGATTGGATCCTCCCATTTTCAAAAAGTACAAGAACTCATTCTAACTCTTCCTAGAACTCAAGGTATGGCCATGCAAATTTGGGAAATTTCTTGTAATTTCATGTTCATGTCAAAGAGGGATTTTTGCATATTGGCATATCAAGCTTCTAAGTGACCTCTAATGTGCACAAACACTTCATAACATGTCAATACAACTTGCCTAGACCTGAATTGGCCCAAGAATTTGGCATTTTCATGGCTTGATTTTATCGCTCCCCGGACTCTCGTCTCGGTGTAGACGCGAACGGTCGGCGATGTTGAAGGTTGAGGTTGAATAGAGTTGCCAGCTAGGCATTTTTATCCCGAAGGAAAGGTAATGCTGCATAAACCTGGAAGGGTATGGATAAGACGGTTGCGAACCAGAGAAACTGAGATAGGGGGTTGGTTACGACCTGGGAAGGTATTAGCACCCAGATCGTTCGTCGTACTCGACGGGATCCACGCTTACTTGATTGCGTTTAAAAGGGGGATAATATATGTGCTGACTGTGTATGAAACGCTAGCAAGGAATGTACAATGTGCCAGTGCAAAGGAAAGGGTGAAATGCTCAAGGCTGAGGCTTAGAAAGAAAGCTGGAAGGAGAGGGGAGAAAAAGAAACTTTTGTTCGATAATTGTTAAGTTATGCCTACGTATCCTCTCGTGCAATGAGGAAGTCAGAACACCGTAGTTCGGCTCAAATAAACTTAGATGATTTGATGTTCTACTTACTTGTCTATGCTCAAGTGTGTGACTCGTCTAGCTCGAGTGCTAATTGTCTTGCATTATACGGAAGAAGCAGGTTCTCGTTTTCAGAGTGAGTATGATGAGAAAAGAATCCTGGAGGAGACGTTTATTGTTTGTTTTTGTGTTTTCAATTTTTTTTTGTTTTTTGGTGTTTTGCATAGGATAATGAGCTTAAGCCTAAATCAAGGGTTGTAAACTCTTTATATCCTCCCTGATTAGGGATAATTAGCCTACTTAAGCATGAGATGAAGATCTCAACTTAATTACCATGATGATATAGGATTAAGATCATTAACCTACTTTGGTAATTATTAAGTGTTTTGGATTTTTGTTTAGTGTTAAGTAATGATTTTAATCTATAATCAAAGATTAGTGAACTCATTACACCATCCTAAGAGAAGGATGATAGATGAGAACACTTAAGTTGAGAAAGACTCCTCAACTTAATCCATGGTTAGGGATTAAATTCATTATATAACAAGCCTTTATTAAGTGGATTTTAATTAAAGATGAGGTTAAGAAATGAGTTTTAAGTTTGTAAGACAACTTGGGGGGGACTTGTCCATTAAACACTAGGGTTAGTCCCTTTTAACCAAAAGGAAGAGATGTAACCCTAATATAAGGCCCAAGTTAAAAGCTTAAGTCTTAATAGTTATTAGGTGTTTTGATTGAGAGGTGTAAACAAATTAAAGGGTTAACACTAAGGATTAAAGTTATACACTCCATCCTAAGATAAGGGGGACTACATACAACCCTAAAAATTATCATGCTTGGATTTTCCTATGGTTTGTGAGGCTTAAAGAGAAGTCTTCAGAAGGCCACCAAGGAAGAAGAAGCAGATGAAAAGAGAAGAGAAAGAAGAATATGTTACTTACTTCCTGAAGAAGATAAGTAACCTAAAATAAAGAGATAGGACCAAGAGAGCACAAGTGAAGCAAGTTCACTTCAAAGACATATAAAAGATGCAAATGAAAATATGAGAAGAGGTGGGATGTGAAGGCAAATCCACATCCCAAACAACTTACCATGAACCCCTGAAAGGTTAGTATGAGATGCATAAGGAAATAAATGAAATGAAATGCCACAAGTAATGATGCAATGACCAATACTAGAAGAAAACATGCAATGTAAATGTGTCATGAGATGATGCAAAGACATGTGAGATGCTTATGAATGATCATACAAAGGATGAGAAGTAAAACAAACATGTTAGAAGCTTGAAAAATGCATGAACACATGAAAAGCAATGAATGCAAAGCATACCAAATGAATGAAGAAATGATCAAGCAATGTTCTTACATGTTCTAAGATGTCTAAGATGACATACAAATGAATGAAATGTCATGGAAAGATCACATGATGATGATATGCAAATGAACATAGAAAATTAGGGTTTTATGAATGTATGAGATGCACATGGTCAAAAAAGAAGCATACATCATGATAAAAATTTGAAAATGAAATCAAACAAACCCTAAACACATACAATATCACTCCCCAAAGATGGAGGTATAAAGCTAAATCTAGAGGAAGTTATGAATTTTCTAAGTTAACTAGGGTTTTTGGGTACTTCTTCATGAAAAATGCAAAACAATTTGAAAATGAAATGCAAAATTATGAGTTAAATAACCTAGATACTAGATGCAAAGAATGCATAAAGAACCAAATGCAAACTCATCATGGTTGATCAGAAATGATTTTTCAAGTTAGGGTTAGAAAATAGGCAATTTTAGAAACCCTAATTCAATGAAAGTTATGAAAACATGATCAAACCTAAAAAGAAATTGGTGTGATGAGCTTGTAAATTCTTCTAAATGTCTAAAAATGCTTCATGAATTTTTTGGTGATTTTTAAATACTTAAATGTATTTTTAATTAATTAAAATCAATTAATGAATTAAATAAAACATTTAAATGATTTAAAAATACATTTTTAATGCAAAAATAAAAAATAAAAATGTTTTTGAGTTTTGAAAAATATTTGAAATGAAAATGCAGAAAATGATGATTTTAAAAATGTTTTTGCTATTTTAAATAAATATGTAAAATAAAATGAAAGAAAATAAAATAAAATTAAAAAGTATGCATAAAGGATGGCCAGGATTGGAAGTTGGGAGATTCTAAGGTCCAGATTCAAAGTTCACGTGACTCAGGGTATGACAATCCAAGGGCTAGGGTTTAAAAATGGAATACACGCGTGATCTGATGGTTGATATTAATCCTGACTTAATTAATTTAAATTATATTAATTAATCTGGATTAGGGTTTTATTGAAGGATCTGGACCATCCAAAACGCGCGCTAAGTACAGATCCTAGGGTTGAGATTCAAACATGACTAATTAATAAGATTAGGGTTAAACACTTTCAGGCGACCGGAGAAGAGCTCCGGTCGTCTTCTCCGGCACCCCCTCCCCTGAGCTCACTCAAAACGCCATGGAAACTCACCAAAATCTCCAGAATTACTCATTAAACAACCCTAAACAAGAATTTAGCCATGAAATCCATTTATATTTCAAGAATAGCATGAATCGAATCAAAACCTCTTTGAGGTCAAAATTTCAGAGCAAGCATACATTCTCATTTCTTTACCATTTTCAAAAGTAAAGACATCACAATGATCAGGGGAGCATTTATATTCGTTCTATAACATAAAAGAAAGATTCTGGAAAAATTGTTTGAAGAAGCTACCTGAGCTGGAGCTTTCTAAACCTGAGCTTTCTAGCCTCTTCCTTGATGTTAATCCACCCCAATGATCACCCTGATGCTATTGAGAAGCTTGAATGGAGTTTAAATGGCTTGGTTTGTGTGTTTCAGTTATGATAGTGCATAAATCCTGTTTTGGTTTGAGTGGTTTGAAGGGAAGAGCTGGTTTGAAGGGTTGTCTTGCCTCAGCTAAGTTTATGGAGAACCCTTGGATCAGATTTGATGAGTTGTGTCACTTGATTCATGAAATTGCATAGCTTTTGCATTTTTTCCTCTTTGAAAATTTTGTGAAAATGATCCATGGAAACTTGTAATCCAAGGCACAAATTTGGTCTTTCAATGTTTTATTATCATGTTATGATGCTTAGAAGTGGATTAGAGGTCACTAGAAGTCTTAAAACTTGGTTTTGCAAAAATCCCTCTTTGGCACATACTTGAAAATTATGTGATTTTTTCCAACTTTGAAACATCATATCTTGAGTTCTATGATGAATCAAGAGGAGTTATTGTACTTTTTGAAAATGGGAAGATCCAATCTACAACTTTCATGTTTAAATATTTTTCATTTGAAGCCTTTTTGATCAAGAAAGAGGGGGTTGAAAATCTTTCCCAAAATGGAAAGTTTTCATTACAAGTCATGTCCAAAAATGGAAAGTTTGCAAATGGCTTGAAATTCTTCAATCTTGTGAACTTCCAACCACTTCTAAGATCAAATAAAGATCATAGAACCTCAAAATGATGAAGATGACCCTTTGGTACCATTGGTGGTGGCCTCGGATGCCCTGATTCTGACTTTTCTTGCATAATAAGTTACCAGTTGATCAGATGACTTCCACAATGAATTTATTCATCAAATTTGGTACACATGCTCCTTATAACATATTAAGACCAATGGAATCAAGAATGACCAAATATTTTAAGATTAAGGGCCTCAAACCCAAAACCCTAATTTTAGGTCATCTGTGTAGAAACTGCTCAGTCTGCTTGAACACCTTTGCAATGCTTTGTGATCTCTTGAATTTTAAGAACCCTTGGGAGCATATTATGGAACACACATGGACCTTATTGGCATGCTTCAAGACCTTTGGGATGGCTTAGATCACTTCTTTGGATTCATCTGATCACAAACCCTAATTGCAACTTATGCAGTGAAACAAATATGCAATGTGAGGTGATATGCTTATGCAAATGCAAATGCAATATGAAAGATCATAAGCCATGGTGTGAGAAAAAGGAGAGGGAAAATTTGGGGTGTTTATAGCTGCCCCTATTCAAGCATGAGTTAGCTGTGCAGGATGTAAGCGCCTGGCTTAACAGACAAACAGGATAACTTATGGTTGAATACCAAGGACAGTCCGAAATTTGCACTCTTTATTGCAAGAAGAAAAGGGATATAAATTGTAACAAGCAGTAGTATGAGTATCAAATGAAAGCGATGGAGGATGACCATCAAGCAGAGGACGACTGTTGGGGATGAAAAACGGTAAGTAAAGCAATGACGGGGACGACCATCATGCTGGGAAATTAAGAGACCGCGACGAGGACCTCCATCGGGTAAACTTATGAAGGACGATCATCAGGATAAAGGAAAAGACCACGACGAGGACGACCATCAGTTAAATAGATAAAACTCTCTGGGGATTAAAGAAATGAGGAAAGCACTGGCGGGGACGCCCATCAGGTTAAAGGGTATACAAACCGCGACGGGGACGACCATCGGGTAAATGAAATAATGAAATAATGATGAGGGATGGTCATCAAAAGGTTAAGGACGATCACCTAGCAGGGGACGGCTGCTGAAAATATCACGACATAGGGAGAATGCCGGATAGAAAAGATCAACGATGGGGACGGCCATCGGATAAGCATGATGAAGGACGATCATCAAGAGGTGAAGGAGGATCACCTAGAAGGGTACAACTACTCTGTTGGGGATTATCTCGACATATGATGAATTTCGGATAACAAAGATCAATGATGGGGACGGCCATCGGATAAATGATGAGGGACGGTCATCATACGGTGAAGGACGATCACCTAGCAGGGGAAGGCTGCTAAAAAGATATCGCGACATAGGATGAATGTCGGATAGAAAGTTCCAACAATGGGGATTCCATTGGGGAAAGGATGAGGGACGATCATCCAAAGGTGAAGGACGATCACCTGGAAGGGGACGGCTGCTGAAAATATCACGAATGGATAGAAAAGTTGTTTTGTATGTGACTTACTGGGGAATGGTAAACACGGACGAGTGCTTACGCTTTAAAATAAACGGTATAAGTGTTTGACAGTGTGTATAGACTAAAGATGCGGACGAGCATCCTTAGGACCACGATACGGATGAGTATCGATAGAAAAAAATGTTGACACGTGGTTAAGGATGATGATACGGACGAGTGTTGATCTGCTGAGGAGATGATACATACAAGATACGGACGAGTATAAAAGGATTGTGTATAAGTATGTACGAGTGTTTGACATGCTGGGGAAATAAGTGCAAGACACGGACGAGTGTCAAAAAGATTGAGCAAGAGACACGGACGAGTGTTTGACTTGTTGGGGAAGTATGACACGGGCGGGTGTCAAAAAGAATATGTACAAGTATGAACAAGTATCTATATTGAGACTGCAAAAAAGTATTTTGTCTTTGTCTGCGGGAGATAAGTTTTGTATATTGCTGGTGAAGTGATTCTGATGTTTGCAGGTGATTGGCTCGAACCTGGCTTATGATCATGCAAATGTTTGATTTTTGTCGTAATGCTCCGTATTAGACGGAATGCTACGCCTATTTTGGGGAAAAGCTGATGCGAATGCTATGATTATGCAAAATGAGAGAACCGATCCAAGATTCGGATCCTGCGGGGAGAAAGATCTCTGGGCGATCTATCTGGAGGGAGAACTCCACTAGGGAAAGAGATCATTGGCCGATTTGTGGGGAGAGAGGATCACTGAACGACCTTCCTAGGGAGCTCTGTGGGGATCCTGGCTGGGGAAGCTTCTGTTGAAGAGACTCATGTTGGGGATGAGAAGACTTTGGCAAACCGCTGGGGAACAGAAAAGCCTGGAAACTCTACTGGGGAGAAACTTGCGACTCCGCGGGAAAGCGATTCTGCCGACTCCGCTGAGGATGAGAAAATCCTGGCAACTCTGATGGGGAACAGAAAGTCCTGGCGACTAGCTGAGGAAAAGGAAAACTCTGGCAACTTGCTGGGGAACAGCAGTTTAAGCATTGCTCGGGAGATTCTGCTTGGGGAGGAGAGAACTTCTGGGAAGTAATCTGTTGTGACCCTTTCGTCCAGGCTGCATGTTAGGGATTTAATGAGTTTCTCGAGGGATCTTCTGAGGGGATGAAAACTTCGTGGTGGAAAACTCCTATCAAGTAACCCTGTTGATGAGTTGATTGCTGACTTGGCCGGGGATACGAGGCTTGATATACCCCATGCTATGAGTTTGCCTGTCTTGAGTACCTGCAACCTGTTAAAAAGAAACACACAAGTGTCCCGAGGTATCCTCAACCGGATTCCATCATAGGAGTTAGATTTGCTCAAGAGTGCATATTTCCTGCAAGCATATATTGAAAATGGCTTATATGTTTTCATGCAAGTGTTGTATTATGAACTTTGGACATTTTGCAAACGAAACAAAAATGTACAAAACAAAGTGTGACTGAATATTCTGATTTTATTGATTTGTGTGCCCTGAATGGGCAAGTACAGTGAAGAAGCGAATCCCTGAAAGGAGGATATTACTGTAAATTGAGAAAATAAAGGTGTTGGCAATGTTGAAGTTGACGCTCCAATGAGCTTCCTTTGCTATGACCTGTATGACCTTGACGTTCTTCTTATCTTAATTTCTGAAGAAGATTGATTCTGACCGACGCTTTATACTTTCAAAGCTTGCCATGTTGTGAGTGATATAGACGAATTCAGAATGCAGTTGTTTGCTTTTTCCCAGATTTGTCCTGGATCGCCCTTTCGGGTTTTCAATCCACCAGGATACCCATTTTTTCCTGAGCTGTCCGATGTGGCTTTTCAACTCAGTGGGTGTAGATTTTTTTTCAATTTCCTTTATTTTTGCCCCTTTTATTCTATTTTTTACTCGCCGGGATGCCCTATTTTTGCTTGGACTTACATTCTGTTTTTATGTCCAGCGGGTCTTTTATGCGAAGTATTTTTTAACTGCATCTGAATTCACAGGAGATAAGAAATCCTCGCCATCCATAGTAGTGAGCATCAGTGCCCCACCAGAGAAAACTTTCTTTACTATGAATGGGCCTTCGTAGTTTGGCGTCCATTTTCCCCTGTGGTCTGTATGAGGAGGAAGAAGTATTTTCAGAACAAGTTATCCCATTTGGTATTCCCAAGGTCTGACTTTCTGATCGAAGGCTTTTTTCATTCGCTTTTGATATAACTGCCCATGACAGATGGCTGCTAATCTCTTTTCTTCAATCATACTCAGTTGATTATATCGAGATTGGATCCATTCTGCTTCATCCATTTTCACATCCATCATTACCCGTAAGGAGGGTAGTTCAACTTCAATAGGTAGGACAAATTCCATACCATACACAAGCTGATAAGGTGTTGCCCTAGTAGATGTTCTGATAGAGGTTCGGTACCCATGCAAGGAAAATGGTAGCATTTCGTGCCAGTCTTTATAGGTGACTACCATCTTTTGCACAATCTTCTTAATGTTCTTGTTAGCGGCCTCAATAGCGTCATTCATCTTTGGCCTGTAAGGAGAAGAGTTGTGATGTTGAATTTTAAAGTCCCGGCAAAGTTCTGCCATCATCTTGTTGTTCAAATTGGAACCATTATCAGTAATGATTCGCTTGGGAACTCCATATCGACAAATGATATCCCTTTTCAGAAATCGAGCCACCACTTGCCTGGTGACATTTGCATATGAAGCTGCTTCAACCCATTTTCTAAAGAAATCAATGGCTACCAGTATGAATCTGTGACCATTTGAAGCAGTCGGTTCAATCTTTCCAATCATATCAATGCCCCACTATCGCTCCCGAAGATTTGCATCCCGGTACAAGCGCGAACGATCAACGAAGAGAGAGAATGAAGGTGAAGTGAATAGAGTCTCCAGCTAGGCATTTTTATCCCAAAGAAAAGGTAATGCTGCATAAACCTAGAAAATGATGGATAAGACGATCGCGAACCAGAGAAACTGAGAAAGGGGGTTGGTTACAACCTGAGAAGGTATTAGCACCCAGATTGTCCGTCGTACTCGACGGGATCCACGCTTACAAGATTGTGTTTAAAGGGGTAGTGTATGTGCTATCTGTGTGCAAAAGCTGGAAAAGAAAATACAAGTGTCAGTGCAAAAAGGTGAATGCTCAGGAGCTGAGGCTTAGAAAAGAATGCTGAAAGAGGGGGAAGACAAAGAGACTTTTATTCGATAACCGTTAAGTTATGCCTACGTATCCTTGCGTGTAATGAGGAAGTCAGAACACCTTAGTTCGACTCAAAGAGACTGGAAATGAATTGACTGTGAACTGCTTGCTTGTCTATGCTCAAGTGTATGACTCGTCTGGCTCGAGTGCTAACTGTCTTGCATTAGACGGAAGAAGTAAGTTCTCGTTTTTGAATGAGTGTGATGAGAAAAGAATCCCGAAGGAGACGATTATTTTTTGTTTTTGTGTTTTCAGTTTTGTTATTGTTTTTGGTGTTTTGCATAGGATTATGAGCTTAAGCCTAAATCAAGGGCTTGTAAACTCATTATATCATCCCTGATTAGGGATAATGAGAACACTTAAGTATGAGATAATAATCTCAACTTAATTACCATGAAGATGTAGGATTAATCTCTAATCACGGATTAGTGGGCTCATTACACCATCCTAATAGAAGGATAATAGATGAGGACACTTAAGCTGAGGAAGATACCTCAACTTAATCCATGGTTAGGGATTAAATTCATTATATAACAAAGCCTTTATTAAGTGGATTTTAGTTAAGAGATGAGATTAAGAAATGGATTTTAAGTTTGTAAGACAACTTGAGGGGGACTTGTCCATTAAACACTAGGGTTAGTCCTTCTTAACCATAAAGGAAGAATTAGAACCCTAATGTAAGGCCCAAGTTACAAGATGAAGTCTTAGTGATTATTAAGATGATTTGATTAAGAGGTTTAAACAAATTAAAGGTTTAACACTTAGGATTAAAGTTATACACTCCATCCTAAGAGAAGGATGCAGGCATAACCCTAATTCCAAAGTCCTAAAACTTTAAGAGTTTAGTCTCTGATTATGAGGTGAGAAGAGAGACTCAAGGAGACTCAAAGGTAAAAAAGCTAGGGGGTACTAATCACAACCCTAATTATTATCATGCTTGGATGTTCCTATGGTTTGTAAGGCTTAAGAAAGATCTTCAAGGAAGCCACCAATGGAAGGAGCAGATGAAAGGAGGATGAAGCAGAAGATAAGTTGCTTACTTCAATGAAGAAGATAAGTAACTTAAAGAAAGAAAGTGAGAGAGGATGAACACAAGTGAATCAAATTCACTTAAGAGACAAGTAAGGATTCAAATGAAAGAGATAAGAAGAAGTGAGAAGTGAAGGCAAATCCACTTCTCAAAGTAACTTAGCACCTGAAAATGTTAGCATGAATGCATAAGATGTAAAGCATAAAGAAATGGAATGAAATGAGATGAAATGAGATGAAATGACCAAAGTTAGAAGTGTTTATGCAATGTTAATTTCATGTGAGATGATACAAAGGCATACAAAGTGCATATGTATGATCATACAAGAATGAGATGCAAATGGAAGCATGCTTTGAAGTTTGAAAACACATGAAAGTTAATGAAATGAAATGAATAAAAATCATGGCAAATGAATGAAGAAATGATCAAGCATGGTTCTAACATGTCCTAAGATGTCTAAGATGACATATGAATGCATTAAATGTCATGGCAAGTTCATGTATGGATGCATATGCAAGATGAATGCAAATGAACATGAGAAATTAGGGTTATATGAACAAGCAAGATGCAAATGAACAAAACAAAAGCAAATGACATGATAAAAATTTGAAATCAAGCTCAAATAAACCCTAATCCCATACTAGGTCACACCCCAAAGAAGAAGGTCAGAAGCCTAACCAATCAAAAGTTATGAATTTCCTAAGTTTCTAGGGTTTTTGGGTGATTCAAAAAGGAAAAATGCAAATCAATTTGAAAATGCAAGATAAATTTATGAGATAAATGACCTATAAACTACATAAAATATGCAAGACAATGCAAAAAGAATCATCTTTAAACTCTTCTTGGTTAGGCAAAAATGATTTTTTTAAGTTAAGGTTCAAAAAATGACATTTAATGACACTTAATTCAAAGAAAATTCACAAACTATGATCAAACATAAAAATAAATTTGTGTTAAGAGTTTGAAAATGTTTCTAAAAGACTTTAGTTAATTAAAAATAACATTTAAATATTTTAAAAATACTTTTTTAATGCAAAAAATAAAATAAAAATCATTTTCAAGTTAAGAAAAATATTTAAAACAGAAATGCAAAAGAAAATATTTTTTGGATGAATTTTGCTATTTTAAAATAATTATGCAAAAGAAATGAAAATAAAATGAAAGTAAACGCATCTGAGGGTTGCGATTCAAACTCAAGGGAGGAGGGTTGACTGCGCGCGTGATTGTGTGGTCCAGATCACTCCTGACTAATTAAACCTAATTAATTTAATTAATTCTATTTAGGGTTTAATGACTCAATCTCAGCTATCCACGCACGCGGGCAAAACAGATCCAAGGGCCACCATTCAAACTGGAAACTAAACCCTAATTAGAACCCTAATTACTTTCAGGTTACCAGAGCTAGCTCCGGTCATCTTCTCCGGCCAACCAAAACACCTAACTTCTTCCCTAGGATAAATCAAAAGCTCTAAAGCTCCAGAATCATTCCCCTAACATCCCTAAGCAAGAATCCATCAAAAAAACACATTTATCATACATAAAAAACAAGATTCGAAGCAAATCGTGAAACTGAACAAAACTTTCAAAAATTCAATACATGCTTAATACTCAACCATTTTCAAAACAAATTACATCAGGGTGATCAGTGAAGCATGTATATTCATTTAGAAACTTAAAATGCAAGTTCTAGAAAAAAAGTTCATGAAGCTACCTGAGTTGAAGCTTTATGTTCTTGAGCTTTTTGGCCTCCCTCTTGGTTCAAAATCACCCCAATGATCTTCCTGTTGATGAAGATGAGCTTTAAGCAAGCTTGTGATGGCTATTTTGAGGTGCTTGGTTCTGAGGATGCATAAATCGTATTTCTGATTTAGTGGCTTTTTGGCTATGGTGAAGGGTGCTTTGTGATCCTTAGGTTATGTGGAGATGATTGGTGAAAGAAAATTGGTTTTTGAGTTTCGAAGAAGGGAAGTTTTTGACATGTTTTGGGGATTCTGAGTTCTAGGATGATTCAACTTCTTGTGTGTTATGAAATGTGTTCCATAAGGATAGTATAGGCCAATGAGAGTGTTCAGAAAGTGGGTGGTGGCATAGTGTGATTGGTATGGGAGCTTTTGCCAAAAGTCAAGTTTTTCTACTTTGAGGTATGGGCATGGTGCAAGCCTGCTTTCTTGGGGTGTCTGGCCTCAGCTGACTTTGTGGAGAGCCATGGAAATGGTTTTGATATGCTGGCACAAGTGGATGAAGAAATATTATATGTTTTGCAAAATTCCAACTTTGATGTTTCTTGGATCACAAGCCATGAAATGCCTCTAACCATGAGCCAATTCTGATCTTTTGAGGTTTGTTTGACATATTGTGAAGTTTTTGTGCCTAATAGAAGTCATTAGAATGCTTGAATATGCCAATTTTCAAAATCCCTCTTTGGCATGAAACTTGAAATTTTAGGATTTTTGCCAACTTTGAAAGGCCATATCTTGAGTTCTAGGATGAATCAATACATGTTCTTGTACTTTTTGAAAAGGGAAACACCTAATATACAACTTTCATGACCAAGAATTTTTCATTTGAAGCATTTTTGGTTGAGAAAGAGGAGGTTGAAAAACTTTCCCAAAATGGAAAGTTTTCATTACAAGTCATTTCCATTTTTGGCAAGTTTGCAAATGGCTCAAAATTCTTCAATCTCATGAACTTATAACCTCCTCTAAGATCAAATAAAGATAATAGAACTTCATTTTGATGAAAATACCCCTTTGGTTCCATTGTTGGGGGCCTTAGATGCCCTGATTTTGACTTAACTTGCTCAGGAAGTTACCCAGTGAACAAATGACTTCCACAATGAATTTCTTCATCAAACTTGGTACACATGATCCTTATGACATATTAAGAACATTAGAAACAAGAATGGCCCAAAAATTTGGAGTTAAGGCCTCTGAAACCAAAACCCTAATTTTGGTCATTTGTGTAGTGAAAACCCTAGCTCTGCTTCCATGCCTTGCCAGTTCTTGTGATTTATTGACTTCCATGAACTTTGAGGGAAATAATATGATGATAGAACACACATGGGCCCTCTTGGAAATCTCTAAGGCCCTTAGGATGGCTCAGATGGATCCTTGGATTGCTTAGATCACAAACCCTAGATGTAGATGAACTTGAACTTATGCAGTGAAGCAAATTTGCAATATGAGGTGGTATGCTTATGCTAATGCAAACATGAAAGATCACAAGCCATGGTATGATATGAGTGAGGGAAAATATGGGGTGTTTACACCCACATGGCGAAGGGCCAAGGTGAAGACATGACATTCAAAGGATTCGGAGGCACATGCACTTTTTCTGCGTAGATCTGGCATTTGTGAAATTTTCTGGCATAGGCACAACAGTCTGCATCCATTGTGATCCAGTAGTAACCCGATCTTAATAACGTATTTGCCATTGCATGTCCTCCGGCATGGGTACCGAAAGAACCTTCATGTACTTCGTACATCAGTAAGTCTGCTTCCTTCTTGTCAACACATCTGAGCAAGACCATGTCGAAGTTTCGTTTGTACAAAGAACCATCAGTATTGAGGAAGAAACTATCGGCTAACCTTCTTAATGTCTTCTTATCGTTTGACGATGCCCCAGGTGGGTATGTCTGAGTTTCCAAGAAGCATTTGATGTCATGGTACCAAGGCTTGTTATCAGTGACAGTGTCCACAGAGAATACATATGCCGGTCTGTCCAGTCTGGATACCAAAATCCGAGGTACATAATTGGCGACCTGTACTTTGATCATGGACGAAATGGTAGCCAAAGCGTCTACAAACTGATTCTCATCTCGAGGGATGTATTCAAGCTTAATTGTTGTGAAGAAGGTCAACAATCTCCTTGTATAGTCACGGTAGGGAATCAGATGCTCCTGATGAGTGTACCACTTGCCGTTGGTCTGGTTGATTACCAAAGTTGAATCTCCGAATACATTCAAGGTTTTGATCCTGAGGTCAATGGCTTCCTCAAGACCCATGATACAAGCTTCATATTCTGCTTCGTTGTTAGTGCATGCAAAGGTGAGCCTTGCTGAGAAAAGCATATGAACCCCTTTAGGTGTAATAAGTACTGCACCAACCCCACGACCGTTGCAATTAACTGCCCCGTCAAACATCATAGTCCATGCTTCTTCTGGATCAGGCCCTTCAGTGTGAATAGGCTCTTCACAATCTTTTGACTTTTTAAAAATATAATGTCTTCATCAGGGAAGTCAAATCTCATAGGCTGGTGATCATCAATGAGTTGCTCAGCCAGATAGTCAGACAATACACTGCCCTTGATGGCTTTCTGAGAGGTGTATTGAATGTCATAATCTGTTAGAATCATTTGCCATTTTGCAACCCTTCTGGTAAGTGCTGGCTTCTTAAATATGTACTTGACTGGATCCATCTTTGAGATAAATAAGGTAGTATGAGTCAACATATATTGTCTTAGTCAACGAGAAGCCCACACTAAAGCATAACAAGTTTTCTCGAGCAGTGAATAATGTTGTTCACAGTCGGTAAACTTTTTTCTTAGGTAGTATATTGCATACTCTTTTCGACCAGACTCATCATGCTTGCCCAACACACACCCCATCGAATCTTCTAATATTGTCAGGTACATGATTAGAGGTTTTCCTTTGACTGGAGACATGAGAATTGGAGGTTCTTGCAGATATTCTTTGATCTTGTCAAAAGCTCTCTGACAGTCATCGTTTCACCTGACTGTTTGCTCTTTTCTTAACAGCTTGAACAAAGGTTCGCAAGTTGCAGTGAGATAAGATATGAACCTTGAGATGTAGTTCAATCTACCTAAGAACCCTCGAACTTCTTTCTCAATCTTAGGTGCAGGCATTTCCTGAATAGCTTTGACTTTATCGGGATCAACCTCAATTCCTTTTTCACTTACAATAAAACCTAGTAGCTTACCAGAACGTACCCCGAATATGCATTTGTTGGGGTTCAACTTCAACTGATACTTCCTCAGGCGCTTGAACAATTTCATCAGATTCACCAAATGTTCTTCCTCTGTTTGGGACTTGGCAATCATATCATCCACGTAGCACTCAATTTCTTTATGGATCATATCATGGAATAATGTTACCATAGCCTGTTGATATGTTGCACCGACATTCTTCAGATCGAACGACATTAATTTGTAGCAGAACATGCCCAAAGGCATGATGAAAGTTGTCTTCTCCATGTCTTCAGGTGACATCTTAATCTGACTGTATCCATAAAATCCATCCATGAAAGAAAATACCGAGAAATGAGTCGTGTTATCCACCAATACATCAATGTGAGGTAATGGGAAATCATCTTTCGGGCTTGCTCTGTTCAAATTCCGGTAATCCACACACATATGCACCTTGCCATCCTTCTTAGGTACGGGTACAATGTTAGCAACCCAAGGCGGGTAACTAGTTACCGCAAGAAAATCGGCGTCCCACTGCTTTTGTACTTCTTCTTTGATTTTCATGGCCATGTCCGGGCGAGTACGGCGTAACTTCTGTTTAACTGGAGGACAATCTTCTTTCAATGGCAGCCTGTGCATGACAATGTCAGTATCCAGACCCGGCATATCTTGATAAGACCAAGCGAACACATCGACATATTCTCGAAGCATACTGATGAGTTGTTCTTTCACTGGAGCTTGCAGACTAGCCCTGATCTTCACCTCTTTTATATCTTTCTCGGTACCAAGATTGATAGTCTCAACCTCCTCCTCATGAGGAGCAATCACCTTTTCTTCTTGTCTCAATAACCTGGCCTACTCTTCAGGCAAATCATAGTATTCATCAACCCCTTCATCTGCTTGATTAATCGGATTGTCGAAGTCATACGAGATCATAGCAGTGTCGTTGTCAGTGTAATCTGGAAGGCTATCTCTGCAAAGGTTGAGATTTGGTTCATTTTAGTGATTGATTTTATCTTATTTAGAAAAAGTGAATGAAGTTTATTAAGAAAACATTGCCATTTATTATTTTGTGCGAAAATAACAAAAATGAAAGATAATGAGCGAAAAGATTGTTTGCAAAAGATGTCCATTGTTCATTAATTTCACTTTGCACAAAATACATATATGGCCCTATTACAAAATGAGTCCTGACACCTTGGGCAAGATGCAGGACTTGAAGCATGCTTAAACAGGAAATAATAATTACTCTACAACAATAACCCTTATAATTTCCTGGGAAGACCAGTTGAGGATTTGTTGGCCCGGGACTCTTGGACGAATCCAGCTTTCCAGGTTGTAGTCGCTTTCAGCCTCGTCTTCCACATTGTTGATAGCATCCGGGGTCAGCATTCCCCCACTAATGAACTTGGGAGCTTCAGCAACCTCCTCTTGAGCTTGTCGGGATGGTCTGTAACCCAAACCGAACTTGTCTTCCTTTATCTGAACTTGTAGCAGCTTGCCCCAGCCTTGAGTGTTCCCGTCTTCAACAACCTTCCGAGCCTGTTTGTAAGAAGCAATTGAAGTACCCGACACTTAAATTGTTGCTTCATTAACATTGAGAGCTTCAAAACCCTGAATCATTGTTTCATGGATTTCCCCATCCATCTCAATGTACTTGTACGTAGCCAGGTGTCTGACAAAGATGTCCTCCTCTCCACAGATGGTGATAATTTGGCCTTCCCACTCGTATTTTAACTTCTGGTGAAGGGTAGACGTTATTGCGCCAGCGGCATGAATCCAAGGTCTACCCAACAAACAACTGTAGGCTGGCTGAATGTCCATCACATAAAAGGTAGTTTTGAAAACCTGTGGGCCAATTACCACAGGCAACTCAATTTCGCCAAGAACCGGTCTCTTAGAACCATCAAAGGCTCTCACAACCAGGTTGCTCGGACGGAGTGCAAGACCATCATATTCTAGCTTGACCAAGGCTTTCTTTGGAAGAACATTGAGAGATGACCCAGTGTCAACCAAAACATGAGAAAGTACATGACCTTTACACTCCAAGGTGATATGTAAAGCCCAATTGTGATTACGCCCCTCCGTAGTCAAGTCAGCATCGGTGAAACCTAGTCCATGACTAGTATTGACATTTGAAACCACCGTCTCTAGCTGATTAATTGTAATCTCCTCAAGCACATAAGCTGCATGCAAGACCTAGAGCAATGCATTCCTGTGAGCTTCGAAACACATGAGCAGAGATAGAATGGAGATCTTGGAGGGTGTTTGATGGAGCTGGTCCACAACTTTATAGTCACTCTTCTTGATAATTCTCATGAACTCGTCCACATCCTGATCAAAGGATGTCTTCCAAGTTTCCTTGGCAATTGGTTCTTCTGGCACCACATTCTTGCCTTTAGCTTTGGCAACAGCTTCTGCTTCAGCATTAACTCTGGGAAATTGTGACGCAAAGAGACGTCCGCTTTGAGTGAAGCCTCCGTCTCCTCTGACATTATCAATTTGTGGTGTAGAAGTTGAAGAGTCAAGAGTGACTTTCTTTCCGTTGCAATATAGATCTGAGCCATATTGCCAAGGCACGACACTGCTGTTGTCATATGGAACTGGTCCAGGTACCGTGATGGTAACCAGACTGATTGTTGCGGAAGAAGGAGTTGTGATAGTTTGTGGATCATAATAGATGGTGACAAGAGGTCTGATCGCAGGTGATGCAGGTGCAGGAAGTTGTTGATGTTGATGTTGGTGAAAGTTGTTGTTGAGAGAATCCGGAACATGAATGGTTGATGGGTCATAATAAATGGTGACCGTTGAGATGTCGTCATTGATGGTTGTTGTTGTTGTAGAAGACTCTGTTGGAATGATGTTTGCTGATGTTGTAGGAGAGATGTTTGTTGAAGTTGTAGGAGATGGAACTGTTGAAGTGATTTGTAGGATGCTTTCTTTGATAAGACTGCTGATACCATTCTTCATATTTGCACAACCATTGGTAGAAACTTTTCAAGTTTCACAACAGGCCTCACAACCTGGAAACACTTGGCACTTCAATAGTTGAGCTTTAACTTCGGCCAGTGGTGTTTGAATACTTGCAATGTCATCAATCAGAAAATATGGTTGGTCCTCTTCAATAGCATTAATCCTCGGTCCACCGTGATTCGGTATTGGATTCTTTGTGACATTTGGTGGAGGTGCAAAATTCAAAGCTTTGGAATCAACCAGATCTTGGACTTTCATGTGCAAGGCCCTGCATTTCTCCGTTGAATGGCCAGGTGAATTGGAGTGAAAAGCACATCTGGTGTTGACATCATAATTCCTTGGAAGATTTAGAGGATCTGGTGGAGCCAAAGTTCTTAGTTCAGTCAGATTAAGCTTCAATAGCTGAGGGAGTAAGGCTGCATAGGGCATCGGGATGGGATCGATCACCCTGTTGATTTGTAAAGTCCTTTGCTGGAATAGACGTTGTTACTGATTGTTGTTATTGTAAGATCTTTGTTGTTGTGGGAACTGTTGTTGCTGAGGATAATGTTGTTGCTGAGGTGCTGAAGTAGGAATGGTGACTACGGCCACTGATATTTGCAAGTATTGGGGCCTACCTCTGTTAACATGCACTGCATTAGTCTCTCCTGTTCTTCTAGGTCCGGAGAAGGGTTTCCTTGTATTGCTGGAGCTAGCACCATTGTCAGAAATCTTACCCATCTTCAGCAAACTTTCAATTCTCTCTCCCGCTATGACCATGTCAGCAAAACTAGTGGAAGAGAAGGCAGCAAGTCTATCAATGTAGGTTCTTTGCAATGTATTCATAAACATATCAGCCATTTCTCTTTCAGACATAGGTGGCTGGACGGCAGCAGCAAGTTGTCTCCATCTTTGAGCATATTCACGGAAACTTTCCTTTGAAGATTGAGACATACCCATCAAGAGGGTCCTATTAGGTGCCATATCTAGGTTGTACTGATATTGGCGTATAAAGGCCTCGGCTAAGTCCTTCCAGTTTCTGACAGTAGCCCTTGATAGGTGTGAATACCACTCTCTGGATGCCCCAGTTAAATTTTCTTCAAAGTAAAACATCCACAATTTCTCATCCATGGTATATGCTTTCAATCTTCCCAGAAAAGATTGCAAATGGGTACGAGGACAGGAGGTACCGTTATACTTTTCAAAGCATGGAGGTTTGAACTTATGAGGAATCCTCACTCACCAACTAGGCCCATATCCATCACATCAAATCCTAAAGAGTTCTATAATTCAAGGGATCTCAGCTTCTTAGATATCTCGTCTAGGCGACGATCATAAGCTTCATCAGCCCCAACACCTAACACTGTAAACTGCTCATCCTGAGGGTCCTCTTGTAGAATACGATCTCCAGTGTTCCTTTGTCCATCCCCAAGGATATTAACTTTTGGATTGTTGTGAGGTCCAAACACCACCGGAGTTGTTCGTGGCTGATCACGCGCGTTGTTACTTGTACCCCTAGTGCCTGCATGGTTCTCTTCCGGAGTTTGTCGCTCGACTAACTCCCTCAATCTTTCTTGGGTCTGTGCCAACCTAGTCATCATAGCCATTAATTGATTCATCTGGGTTCTCACTTCTGTCCTCACATCAATCATCTGAGTCCTCACATCCGTCAGTTCTTGCTGTAGCTGATCCATTTGTAGGCTCTGAAGGTTGTGTCTAGTTGGATATCTGTGGATGCGATTGACGGGAAAGACCCTCCTGCGAGCAATATTTCTTGAAACATACAGCAAAGTGAGAAAACAATAACAAAAACACCTACAAAAACACAGAGATGAGGTTAGCATGCAATGCAATATGTCTATTTGTCTTCCAAGGGTATCCGGTTTGGCTCTTTCGTTTTGACCTTCCAGACCTCTGGGAATGATGAAGATGCTGAAGCAAACGAAGTTCAAAAGAAGATCCAGGTAATACATAAACCATACATTACAAATGCCAAAATACATAGTTTATGATTACAACAAGTTCCCATGGTGGGTCAGAATACAATCAAGTCAAGAATACAAACAAAATCACCATGGAGAACTAAAGTACAGCCAAAATAAAATACAAGTAAAAGAGAAATCAAACATCCAGACCAAAATCATCCCCATTGACTTCTTTCAGGAGAACATCAGTCACTGGTCCAATTGGATGCCCTGTGATGGTCCTGATGAGAAGGTTTCTGGTTGCAATGGAACTTGTCATCTTCTGGTACTTGTCTTGTTCTTTTGATCTCTTCAACCCCACCCAGAGTTTCAGCTCTGAGATCTCCTTCTGAGCTGCTAACAATGCCTTTTGGCTTCTTTTCTCATTGGATTCCAACTGCTTTATTTTGGCTTGCATTTTCTGGTCTTCTATCCTACGAGCCTCAGTTATCCTGACCCATCTATCCTGACTCTCTTCCAGATAATGCTCAGCTCTTTCCTTTTGAATCTTTGCTTCCTTGCATGCATTCTTCAACACAAGTTCCCCTGATCGGGCCTTCCTAATGTAATCGTCAGTCTTCTCGATCTTGGTTACATGCTCGATGCGTAGCTTCTCTAACCTCTCAATGTCTATACGTCCATCATTCCTTTCCCAAAGGGTCTTCTTCAAAGCTTCAGCTAACTGGGCATTTCTTTCTTTCAACTTTTCAAACTCTTCCAAACTGACTGTGGCTATGGACTCAACTGCTGATGACCCTTGTACATCTTCCAGGGTGAATGGCATACGAGTAACCTGTCCTCTGATGCGAGACCATTCAGTATACTGAGCAAAAGCTATGTTGTTGCAATTTCCCAGAATAGAAGTTCCTTTAGTCTGTAGATTGTCCCAAGCCCAGGCTGCTTGTCAGATAATGGCATGATTGTTCAGAATATCACAGTAAAGAGACTCTGCTAAGTCCTGCTCCCTAGTGTCGCTCCCACCAAATGAGGCCAGGTCAAATGGGGTACAGACGCGAACGGTCGGCGAAAGAAGGGAAATGAATAGAGTCGCCAGCTAGGCATTTTTATCCCGAAGGGAAGGTAATGCTGCATAGACCTAAGAAAAGATATGGATAAGACGGTTGCAAACCAGAGAGACTGAGAAAGGGGGTTGGTTACAACCTGGGAAGGTATTAGCACCCAGATTGTCACGGGATCCACGCTTGAAAGATTTGTGTTTTAAAGGGGTAGTGTCAGTGCTATCTGTGTATCAAAGCTGGAAAGAATGCAAGTGTCAGTGCAAAAGAGGTGTGAGGTGTATAAGAGAAGTGTCAGTGTAAAAACAAGAATGGAAAGCTCAAGATATTGAGGCTAAAAGGATGATGCTGGAAGGAGGGGGAATATACAGAGACTTTTGTTCGATAACTATTAAGTTATGCCTACGTATCCTCTCGTGCAATGAGGAAGTCAGAACACCGTAGTTCGACCCAAAGAGACTGAAAGATAAATTGACTTGTGAACTGCTTACTTGTCTATGCTCAAGTGTATGACCTGTCTGGCTCAGGTGCAAACTGTCTTGCATTAGACGGAAGAAGCAAGTTCTCGGTTAAGAGTGAATGAGATGAGAAAAGAATCCCGGAGGAGACGATTATTGTTTTTTTTTGTGTTTTCAATCTTTTATTGCTTTTGAAAGTTTGTCATAAGACAATGAGCTTAAGCCTAAACCAATGGGTTAGTAAACTCATCACATCTTCCCTCTGATTAGGGGTAATGAGAATACCTTAAGTGTGAAGTCAGTATCTCACACTTAATCACCATGGTGTAGGATTAAGATCATTAACCTACTTGTGATTATTTAGATGTTTTTGTTGTTTTTGTTTAGTGTTAAGTAATGAGTTTAAGCCATAATCAAGGATTAAATAGACTCATTACACCATCCTAATAGAAGGATAATAAATGAGAATATTTAAGCTGAGGAAGACTCCTCAACTTAATCCATGATTAGGGATTAACCTCATGACAAAACAAAGCCTTTATTAAATGGATTTTAATTAATGATAAGATGAAGAAGTGGGTTTTATGGTTTGTAAGACAACTTGAGGGGGACTTGTCCATTAACACTAGGGTTAGTCCTTCTTGACCAATTAAGGAAGAATTAGAACCCTAATGCAAGGCCCAAGTTACAAGCTTGATGTCTTGATGATTATTATGTGAATTGATTAAAGGGTTTAAACAACATTAAGGGTTTGACACTTAGGATTAAAGTTATACACTCCATCCTAATAGAAGGATGCAGGCATAAGTTTAATCACAAAGCCTTAAAGCCTTTAGGGTTTAATCCTTGATTATGGGATGAGAAGAGAAGACTCAAAGATGACACAAAGGTAAAACTAATGGGGGAATAATCAAACCCTAATTGTTATCATTCTTGGAGATCCTAGGGTTTATGAGGCTCAAGAGAGAAAGATCTTCAGGGAAAACACCAGGAAGGAAGCATATGAGAGGAGCAAGAAGCAAAGAGAAGCAAAACAACTTGCTTCATTTAAGAAGACAAGTTGCTTGAAGAGAGAGAGTAAGAAATTAACAAGAATGAGCAAGCTCAATCCAAAGCACAATACAAAATGCAGCAATGATGCATAAGAGAGATGAAAAGAGATTGTGAGAAGTGAAGGCAAATTCACTTCTCAATACAACTTACCACCTGAAAAGTTAGCAAAGAAAATGAAATGCAATGCAAAATGAGATGCAGTGTCATGATGCAAACCAAAACCAGAAGCATGAATATGATGTTAATGATGCTAAGAGATGATGCAAACATGAGGAAAGGCATGAGAATGATCATACAAACATATGGATGCAAGAGAAGCATGCTTTGAACCATGAATGTTCATGAAAAGTTATGAAATGTAATGGACATACAACATGGCAAACGAAAGGTGCAATAATCAAACATGGTTCTAATATGTCCTAAGATGCATCATGAATCAAATGAATGCACAAAATGTCATGGCAAGTCAATGGATGCAAGCAAAAGAGAAATGAATGCAAAGGAAGGCACAAATTAGGGTTTCAATGCATCACACAAGGCAAAAATTCAAAACTAGAAGCTAATGACATGATAAAAATTTGAAAATTCAATCAAAGTAACCTTAAACCTATACAAACTCACTACCCAAAGGATGGGATCCAACTCTTTAACTAGTGAAAGTTATGAATTTTCTAAGTTGGCTAGGGTTTTAAAGTACCTTGTCAAGAAAAATGCAAAACAAATTGAAAATGCAAGATCAATTCAAGCCAATTTTATCCCATAAATTACATGCCATACAAGATGCAATGCAAGAAGAATCATGATCCAACTCTCAAAGGTTAGACATAAATGAATTTTTGAAGTTTGACAAAAAATATTGCCTTGAAATGAAATTAAATCCAAAGAAAATTATCAAAAGGGATCAAGATCAAAAAAGAAATTTGCTTTGAGAGTTGGACAATGTTTCTAAATGTTGCTAAATGCTATGTGAATTTTTTTGTGATTTTTAAATACCTAAAAGTATTTTTAATTAATTAATTTTCATTAACTAATTAAAAATAAACTTTTAAATGATTTAAAAATAATTTTTAATGCAAAAAATAAAAATAAAAATATTTTTGTGTTCTGAAAATTAATTAAACCTTTGACAAAAAAATTCAGAATTTTTTAATGGTTTTTACTATTTTTAATAATTCGTACAAAATAAATATAAAACAAATGAATTTAAAATGATTTTAATGAGAAAATAGGAAAGTCAAACAATCCAAAGGTCCAGATTCAAAGTCAGGGGGGCGGGAATTGACTGCGCGCGTGAATGAACGGCCATAATTCAAATCTCACTAATTATGATTAAACCCTAATCATGTGCCCTAATTACTTTCAGATGACCGGAACAGTGTTCCGGTCATCTTCTCCGGCAAGCCAAAATCTCAATCTCTCTCAAAACGCATCAAAACCTTACCAAACTCTCCAGAATCAAACTATGAACATCACTAAACATAAACCCTAACACAAACAACATTTATTCTTCGTGAATCAAAGGGAACAAGCAAAAACATTTTTACGGGCAAACTTTCAGAACATCACAACATGCTTATTTCTGGCTCATTTTCAAAAATAAATAGATCCCCATGATCAGGGCAACATGTAGAACAACATTCTAACAAGAAAACAAGGTTCTGGAAAATTTGTTCATCATGTTACCTGAGGTTGAGCTTTCAATCCAGGAGCTTTCTGGCTGCTTCTTTGGCTCAAACAAGTCCCAATGATCCTCATTAGAAGCTTTTGACACTTAGCTAGAGTTTATATGGCCTCCAGAGAAAGTTGGCAGAAGCTCAGGTCAAGGGAGTGTTGAAATCGTGTTTTTGATTGTGGTGGTTTCAGGGGCAAGTGAGGGGTGAGAATTGATCAGTGGATCATGGTGAGTTGATTAGTGAAAGAATTTTTAAGTTTTAATGGCTGAGTTGAGAGATTCGATAGAAAATGCAAAGGGGAGGATTTTTGTGTATGCTGGCTTGGAATGTGTTTCAGTATGATTTGTCTGGGGTTATGGCTTGCCTTTGGTCCACTTATCACTCATGGATAGGTCTGTGGAATGGTTGTGCCCTATTGTGATTGGTATGGGTCTTTTGCAAAAAAGTCAAGCTTTGTGTAAGAGAGGTATGGGCCAATAGTTAGTCAAAGACAAGAGGGGTGTCCTGCGCAGCAAGAAATGAGGAGGGCCATGGGATCAGTTTTGAAGCCAGCCAGCAAATGGATTAGGGTTTGAATGATGTTTTGCAACTTTGTGACTTTTTGCCCCTTTTGTGATTTCTTGATCCACAAGCCATGAAAATTGACAAACTCTTGGTGCATTCTGAATTTTAGGCCTTGATTTATGTTTGTGTAAAGTTTAGAAGTCACTTTGAGGTCTCAATTTGCCTTGGCAAGTGATTTTGCAACTTTGCCTCTTTGGTAGAAAACTTCAAATTATGTGATTTTTCCCAACTTTGACAAGCCATAACTTTTGATCCAAAATGAATTAGAATGAGTTCTTGTACTTTTTGAAAAGGGAATGATCCATTCTACAACTTTCATGACCAAAGTTTTCTCATTTGAGGCATTTTTGAATCAAAAAGCAAGGGTTGAAAAAGTTTCCCAAAATGGCAAGTTTCCATTACAAGTCATTTTCCCAAAAAGTCAACTTTGCAAATGGCTTGAAATTATTCAATTTTGTGAACTTCCAGCATCTTCTATGATCAAATAAAGATCATACACAATCAAAATGATGAAGAACACCCTTTGGTTGGGTCATTGGGGGCCTCAGATGCCCTGATTTTGCACTGACTTGCTCAAGAAGTCAACTCTTGATCAGATGACTTCCCCATGGAATTTCTTCATGAAAATTGATATGCATGATCCCTACACCATATAGAGACCAATAGAAGCAAGAATGACCAAAAAATTTGGAGTTATGGCCTTTGAAACCAAAACCCTAATTCTAGGTCATCTGTGCAGTTAAACCTGGCTCTGCTTCCATGCCTTTTTCAGTTCTTGTGATTCTTTGACTTTCTTGGCTTTGTGGGGATACAATATGATGCTTGGACACACATGGACCCCTTTGAAGTGATTGATGACCTTTGGAGTGGCTCAAATGGCTCAGAGATGGCTCAGATCACAAACCCTAGATGCAGATGACTTAGAAGCAATGCAGTGAATCAAAAATGTGGTATGAGATGCTATGATTGAATTTATGCATATGAAGAGGTCACAAGACATGGTGTGAATGGGTTAGGGCAAATTTGGGGTGTTTATAGCTGCCCCTATTCAAACATGAGTTAGCTGTGCAGGATGTAAGCAACGGCTTAACAGGCAAACAAGATAACTTGTGATTGAATACCCAAGACAGTCCGAAATTTGCACTCACAGAATGAAGAAGAAAAGGGATATAGATTGTAAATGAAAATAAAGTATATTTATGAATTGCGGGCGACGAAAGACGACCGTCGAGCAGAGGGCGACTGCTGGGGATAAAGCAATGACGGGGACGGCCGACACGTTGGGGAAGATGCGGGAAATAAAGCAATGACGGGGACGGCCGACAAGTTGGGGATATAAGAGATTATGATGGGGACGGCTATCAAGTAAAGCTATAAGGCTCTCTGGGGATTATAGGTAAATGGTGGGGACGGCTATCAAGCTCAAAGCATAAATGAAATAAATGACGAGGTACGGTCATCAAAGGTGAAGGACGATCACCTAGCATGGGACGACTGCTCTGTTGGGGATAAGATGAGGGATGGTCATCTAAGGTGAAGGACGATCACCTAGCAGGGGACGGCTGCTTAAAGTATCACGACATAGGACGAATGCCGGATAAAAGGGGTCAACGATGGGGACAGCCATCGGACAAGCATGATGAAGGACGATCATCAAGAGGTGAAGGACGATCACCTAGCAGGGTACGGCTGCTAAAAATATCACGACATAGGACGAATGTCGGATAGAAAAGGGTTCCAATAATGGAGACTCCGCTGGGGAAAGGATGAGGGACGGTCATCCAAAGGTGAAGGACGATCACCTGGCAGGGTACGGCTGCCAAACGGGTATCATGACATAGGACGAATGTCAGATAGAAAGGTAACAATTTGCTGGGATTTGTTGGGACAAGTAAACACGAGCGAGTGTCTATATCCAAGGAATGAGAGGTATAAGTGTTTGGGTATTGTGTATAGACTAAAAATGCGGACGAGCATCCTTAGGACTATGATACGGACGGGTATCAGGTAAACACTTGACGCATATTCAGAGATGATGATACATACGAGTATCAACTGGTTAACAAGGAATACAGATGAGTGTTGATCTAAGGGGACTCTTCTGGGGAATAGTAGACAGACGAGTGTCTAAATTCAAGAAGACATAAGTATTTGACACGTGCATGGATTAAAGACGCGGACGATCATCCTTAAGACTATGATACGGACGAGTATCAGGTAGAAACAAACGCTGGACGCATGTTCTGAGATGATGATACGGACGAGTACCAAATGGTTAACAAAGAACACGGACGAGTGTCGAATCTGTGGAGGTATAAGTGGTGTATACAAGATACGAACGAGTATCTGCATGAGTAAAACAGGAGTAACAAGTATGAGTGGTGTACATATGAGTGTTTAACTTGCTGGGGAGAGTATGACACGGACGAGTGTCAAAAGAGAAAGGTGTAATATAAATAGGTGTATTTGTATATATATGTATCTGTGAGTGCAAAGAGGATGCTTTGGCTCTCTATTGGGGATATGACACGGACGGGTGTTAGGAAGTATCTGTATCTTCTAGCGAAAGTGCTTTGGCTATCTGTCGGGGAATCCGGGGAGTTTTCTGTATATCTTTGATGGATTGCCAGTGTTTACAAGTGTTTGATTCAGAACATGGCTTATGATTATGCAATATGTTTTGATTTTTTCCGTAATGCTCCGTATTAAACGGAATGCTACGCTCTGCGGGGAGAATATGATGCGAATGCTATGATTATGCAAAGATACCGATCCGGGATTCGGATCCTGTTGCTGCAAGGATCTCTAGCTGATCCACTTGAAGTAGACATCCCAGCTGGGGATGAGATCATTCGTAGATCTGATATATGGGACTCTGCTTGTGGATATAGGTCACTGATAGACCTATTTTGGGTAATGAGGGACCCAACTGGGGTTTGTAGAAGCTTTCGTCACTCTGCTGTGAGATCTTCAGGCATTGCTCTTCTGGATAGAGGCTGAAATTCTGTGGGGAGATGGTTCCCTGGCCTCTGCCCTTGGCTGAGGAGAGAATAACAACTGGAAGCTCAGCTGGGGAGAAAGCACCTCTGGTGCTAAGACTGAGTGGTTAATGATTTGCCGGCTTGCTAGGATGAAGCTTTCATGCCCCATGCTGTGCCTTGAATACCTGCAATCATGAAAAGTCAGAGAAACGCACAAGTAATCCCGAGGTATCCTTCACTGGATTTCGTCATAGGAATTTAGACACTCCCAGGAGTAAGTATATTTCCTATAAGCACGCATTTTTAGAAGAGAAACATCTGTATTTATGCAATCAGTATTTTAAAGACATCGGACATTCTTGCAAATGAAGATAAAACGTACGAAACGAAACATGACTGAAAATCTGATTTTATTAATTCATGTGCCCTGAATTGGCAAGGTACAGTCAAAGAAACAAATCCCCTAAAATGAGGAGATTGTTACAAATTGAAAAACAAAAGATGTTGGCAATGTTGATGATGCTTCGAGGAGCTTCCCTTTTGCTATGACCCGTATGACATTTGACGTTCTACTCGTCTTGCTTTCTGAAGAAGGCTGATTCTGACTGACGCTTGGATCTTTCGAAGCTTGCCATGTTGTAAGTGGTACAGATGAATTCAGAATGCAGTTGTTCGCTTATTCCCTTATTTGCGTGGATCGCCCTTTCGGGTTTTCAATCCACCAGGATACCCATTTTTGCCTGAGGTGTCCGATGCGACTTTTCAACTCAGCGGGTGTACATTTTCTTGTTTATTTTCCCTTATTTTTGCCCGAGTCTCTTATTCTGTTTTTGACTCGCCGAGATGCCCTATTTTTGCCTGGACTTACATTCTGTTTTTATGTCCAGCGGGTCATTTTTATGCGAAGTATTTTTTAACTGCATCTGAATTCACAGGGGACGGGAAGTCTTCACCATCCATAGTACTGAGCATCAGTGCTCCACCGGAGAAAACTTTCTTTACTATGAATGGGCCATCATAATTCGGAGTCCACTTGCCCCTGTGGTCTGTATGAGGAGGGAGGAGTCTTTTCAATACAAGATCTCCTACTTGGTACTCTCGGAGCCTGACTTTCTGATCGAAGGCTTTCTTCATTCTTTTCTGATACAGCTGCCCATGACAGATTGCAACTAATCTTTTCTCTTCAATCAGACTCAGTTGTTCGTAACGGGATCGAACCCATTCTGCTTCGTTCAGCTTAACATCCATCAGTACCCGCAGGGAGGGTAATTCAACTTCAACAGGTAGGACTGCTTCCATACCATAAACAAGCTGATACGGTGTTGCCCTAGTGGATGTCCTGATTGACGTTCGGTACCCATGCAAGGCAAATGGTAGCATTTCATGCCAATCTTTATAGGTAACTACCATTTTCTGTACAATCTTCTTGATATTCTTATTAGCCTCCTCAACAGCGCCATTCATCTTTGGCCTGTAAGGAGAAGAATTGTGGTGTTGGATCTTGAAGTCCCGACACAGTTCTGCCATCATTTTGTTGTTCAAGTTGGAACCATTATCAGTAATGATTCGCTCGGGCACTCCATACCGACATATGATATCTCTCTTCAGAAATCGGGCTACCACCTGCCTTGTAACATTTGCATAAGAAGCCGCTTCAACCCACTTGGTGAAATAGTCAATAGCAACCAGGATGAATCTGTGGCCGTTTGAAGCAGTCGATTCAATCTTGCCAATCATATCAATGCCCCACATGGAAAAGGGCCAAGGTGAAGACATCACATTCAGAGGATTTGGAGGCACATGCACTTTATCCGCATAAATCTGGCATTTATGACATTTTCTGGCATAAGCACAACAGTCTGCATCCATTGTGATCCAGTAGTAGCCTGATCTTAACAACTTTTTAGCCATTGCATGCCCTCCAGCATGGGTACCAAAGGATCCTTCGTGCACCTCGTGCATTAACGAGTCCGCTTCTGCCCTATCAACGCATCTGAGGAGTACCATATCAAAGTTTCTCTTGTACAAGGAACCATCAGTGTTCAGGAAGAAACTACCAGCAAGCCTTCTTAAAGTCTTCTTATCATTGGAAGATGCCCCAGGTGGGTATGTTTGATCCTCCAAGAAGCACTTAATGTCATGGAACCAAGGCTTATCATCTTCAACAACGTCTGCTGTAAATACATATGCTGGTCTGTCAAGTCTGGATACTGAAATCTGAGGCACAAAGTTGGCATCTTGAACTTTGATCATGGATGAAATGGTAGCCAGAGCATCCACAAACTAATTCTCGTCTCGTGGGATATACTCAAGCTTGACCGTTGTGAAGAAAGTCAATAACCTCCTTGTATAATCCTGATAAGGTATCAGATGGTCTTGGTGGGTGTACCATTTGCCGTTGGTCTGATTAATTACCATAGTTGAATCTCCGAACACAGTCAAAGTCTTGATCCTGAGGTCAATGGCTTCCTCGAGACCCATAATACAAGCTTCATATTCAGCTTCGTTGTTAGTGCAGTTAAAGGTGAGTTTTGCCGAGAAAGGCATGTGAACTCCCTTAGGTGTAATAAGTACTGCACCAACACCACGTCCATTCATATTAACAGCCCCGTCAAACATCATAGTCCATTCTTCTTCCGGGTCAGGCCCTTCAGTGTGAATAGGCTCTTCATGATCTTTTGCTTTTATGAACATGATGTCTTCATCAGGGAAGTCAAACCTCATAGGATGGTAATCGTCAATAGGTTGCTCAGCAAGATAATCAGACAGTACACTGCCCTTGATGGCTTTTTGAGATGTGTATTGAATGTCATATTCTGTGAGGATCATTTGCCATCTTGCAACCCGTTCGGTAAGTGCTGGCTTCTCAAATATGTACTTAACTGGGTCCATATTTGAGATTAATAAGGTAGTGTGGGTCAACATATACTGTCTTAGTCGGCGAGCAGCCCACGCTAAAGCACAACAAGTTTTCTCGAGCAGTGAATAACGTTGTTCACAGTCGGTAAACTTTTTGCTTAGGTAGTATATTGCATACTCTTTTCGACCAGACTCTGTAAACACCCCAAATTTTCCCTCACCCATTCACACCATGGCTTGTGATCATTTCATGTGCATAATTTCAATCATAGCATCTCATATCACATTTTTGATTCACTACATTGGTTCAAAGTCATCTGCATCTAGGGTTTATGATCTGAGCAATCCAAGAGCTTCTTGAGCCACTCCAAAGGTCATCAATCACTTAAAAGGGGTCCATGTATGTTCAAGCATCATATTATATCCTCTCAAAGTCAAGAATGTCAAAGAATCACAAGAACTGAGAATGGCATGGAAGCAGAGCCAGGTTTGACTGCACAGATGACCTAGAATTAGGGTTTTGGTTTCAAAGGCCATAACTCCAATTTTTTTGGTCATTCTTGTTTCTATTGGTCTCTATATGGTATAGGGAGAATGCATATCAATTTTCATGAAGAAATTCAATGGGGAAGTCATCTGATCAAGGGTTGACTTTCTAAACAAGTCAGTGTAAAGTCAGGGCATCTGAGACCCTCAATGACCCAACCAAAGGGTGTTCTTAATCATTTTGATTGTATATGATCTTTATTTGATCATGGAAGATGTTAGAAGTTCACAAAATTGAAGAATCTCAAGTCATTTGCAAAGTTGACTTTTTGGGAAAGTTGACTTTTAATGAAAATTGCCATTTTGGGAAACTTTTTCAACCCTTGCTTTTTGATTCAAAAATGCTTCAAATGAAAAAACTTTGGTCATGAAAGTTGTAGAATGGATCATTCACTTTTCAAAAAGTACAAGAACTTGACCTAATTCATTTTGGATCAAAAGTTATGGCTTGTCAAAGTTGGCTAAAATCACAAAATTTGAAGTTTTCTACCAAAGAGGTATTTTGCAAAATGGCATGATCAAGTGTTCTAAAGGCCTCAAATGTGTATCATTTCTTCATAACATGATCATGTGACATCTAAAATTCAGAATGGGCCAAGGGATCACTCATTTTCATGACTTATGGAGCAAGAAATTTCAAAGGAAGCAAAAGTGAAGCAAGTTGCAAAAACTCACTCAAGTTCTAATCCACTTGCTTGCTGACTCCATAACCAATCCTAGGGCTCTCCACACTTCTTGCTGCGCAGGACACCCCATTTGTCCTTGGATAGCTAGTAGCCCATGCCTCTCTTACACAAGTTTGACATTTTGGCAACTTGAGCCATACCAATCACAGCAGTACACATCAACTCATCTGACCAATCCCATTTGTTTATACAAACCAAAAGCAAGCCATTTCACACAACACACAAGCCTGAAAGCACCAATAACACAGCTCTCTCATTTCCACCCCATTTTGCAAAAGCTTTCGAAACACTCTCCACAAGCTGCAAACACACAAACCAACTTCACAAATCAACTCAGCACACTTCACTGATCAAAAACCACCCATCACCATAGCCTGAAACTCTCAGAAACCAAAACACGATCACCACCCTCCCTTGAACAGAACTTCTGCCATCTCTCAAACCATCCATCTACAAGAGTTGTGAAGCATTCCATTGAGCTCAGGGGGACCAAAGGAGTGAGTTTGCATAGGAGAAAGGGTCAGAAAGCTCCTTTTCAAAGGGCTCCAGCTCAGGTATCCATCAAGAACAAATTTTCCAGAACTCATTTTACTTGTTATAAATTGATTCTATATGTTATCCTGATCATCATGATGTGTTTAAAAATGAAAATGGTGGAATATTGAGCATGTATGAGCTGTCTGAAACTTTTTGCCCTAAATGTGTTTTGCTTCGATTTGCTTGATTAATGGATGAAAAATGATTTTTGTTTGGGGGTTTTGATTCAGTGTTGAATGGGGATGGATTATGGGCATTTAGATTTCATTTTTATTGCGTGTAGAGAGAGTTAGAGATTTGGCTCGTCGGAGAAGATGACCGGAACCACTGTTCCGGTCATCTGAAAGTCATTAGGGCATTTAATTAGGGCACTAATCATAATTAGCAAATTTGAATGCTGGCCGTCCAGATGCGCGCCAGGTCAATTCGCGCGCGTGTGAGTTCAAACCTCAGCCCTTGATCTTGCTGACTTTCTCATTTTTCAGTTTAATTTCAATTTTATTTTCATTAAATTTCATTTGTTTTCTACATTTTATTAAAAATAGTAAAACATTTTCAAAATTCTGAAAATTTTTATACAACCTTTTATTAATTTTCAGAAACCAAAAACATTTTTATTTTTATTTTTTGCATTTAAAAATATTTTTAAATCATTTAAAAGATTATTTTTAATTAATTAATGAGAATTAATTAATTAAAAATACTTTTAGGTATTTAAAAATCACAAAAAAATTCATGAAACCTTTAAAACCATTTAGAAACATTGTCCAACCTTCAAACCAAATTTCTTTTTTTGATCTTGATGTCTTTTGATAATTTTTCATGGAATTAATTTCATTTCAAGGCATTATTTTGATCCAATCTTTGAAAATTCATTTCTGCCTAGTCTTTGAGAGTTGGACTTTGATTCTTTTTGCATTGCATCTTGTTTAGCATGTAGTTTATAGGATTAAATTGGCATGAATTGATCTTGCATTTTCAATTTGTTTGACATTTTTCTTAACAAGGTACCTTAAAACCCTAGCAACCTTAGGAAATTCATAACTTTCATTAGGTTAAGAATTGGGTCCCCTCCTTTGGGCAGTGAGTTTGTATAGGTTTAGGGTTCCCTTGAATGCATTTTCAATTTTTTATCTTGATGTTTGCTTCTGGTTTTGATTTTTGTTTTGTGCATTGATCATAAACCCTAATTTGGGCTTCCTTTTGCATTCATCTTGCATTTGCTTACATACCATGTCTTGCCATGACATTTTGTGCATCCATTTGATTCATAACACATCTTAGGACATATTAGAATCATGTTTGATCATTGCATCTTTCATTTGACATGTTGTATGTCATTTGCATCCCATAACTTTTCATGTATGTTCATGGTTCTAAGCATGCTTCATTTGCATCCATATGTTTGTGTGATCATTCTCATGCCTTGCCTCATGTTTGCATCATCTCTTAGCATCATTAATATAATGTTTTTGCTTCTGACTTTGTCTTGCATCATGCCTTTTCATCTCATTTGCATTACATTTCATTTCTTTCACTAACTTTTCAGGTGGTAAGTTACTTTGAGAAGTGAATTTGCCTTCACTTCTCACAATTTCTTTTCATCTCTCTTATGCATCATTGCTGCATTTTGTCTTGTGCTTGAGATTGATCATGCTCATTCTTCTTCATCTTACTTTCTTTCTTCAAGTGACATGTCTTCTTAAATGAAGCAAGTTACTTTGCTTCTCTTTGCTCCTTTCATCTGCTTCCTGGTGGTTTCTCTGAAGATCTTTCTTGCAAACCTCACAAACCTTAGGAACAAGCATGATAATAATTAGGGTTTGATTAGTCCCCCATTTAGCTTTTACCTTTGTGTCTCTTTGAGTCTTCTCTTCTCATCTCATAATCAGGGACTAAACCCTAAAGGCTTTAAGGCTTTGTGATTAAGCTTATGCATGCATCCTTCTATTAGGATGGAGTGTATAACTTTAATCCTAAGTGTTAAACCCTTAATGTGTTTAAATCCTTTAATCAATTCATCTAATAATCATCAAGACATCAAGCTTGTAACTTGGGCCTTTCATTAGGGTTCTAATTCTTCCTTAATTGGTTAAGAAGGACTAACCCTAATGTTAATGGACAAGTCCCCCTCAAGTTGTCTTACAAACTATAAAATTAACTTCTTCATCTTATCATTAACTAAAATCCACTTAATAAAGGTTTTGTTTTGTCATGAGTTTAATCCCTAATCATGGATTAAGTTGAGGAGCTTTCCTCAGCTTAAACATTCTCATATATTATCCTTCTATTAGGATGGTGTAATGAGTCTGTTTAATCCCTGATTATGGCTTAATCTCATTACTCAACACTAAACAAAAACAACAAAAACATCTAAATAACCACAAGTAGGTTAATGATCTTAATCCTACACCATGGTGTTTAAGTGTGAGAAGCTGACTTCACACTTAAGGTATTCTCATTACCCCTAATCAGAGGGAGGATGTGATGAGTTTACTAACCCATTGGTTTAGGCTTAAGCTCATTTTCTTATGACAAACTTCCAAAAGCAATAAAAGACTGAAAACTCAAAAACAAACAATAATCGTCTCCTTCGGGATTCTTTCCTCATCTCATTCACTCACGAACGAGAACTTGCTTCTTCCGTCTAATGCAAGACAGTTAGCACCTGAGCCAGACAGGTCATACACTTGAGCATAGACAAGTAAGCAATTCACAAGTCAATTCATCTTTCAGTCTCTTTGGGTCGAACTACGGTGTTCTGACTTCCTCATTGCACGAGAGGATACGTAGGCATAACTTAACTGTTATCGAACAAAAGTCTTTGTATATTCCCCTCCTTTTCCAGCTTTATTCTTTTAGCCTCATGATCTTGAGTATCTTGTTCCGGTTCTTACACTGACACTGTACATTTATACACTTCACTTTTCTTTTACACAGACACCTGTACATCCTTTTCCAGCTCTTTTGCACACAAAATTGCACTGACACTACCCCTTTAAAACACAAATCTTTTAAGCGTGGATCCCGTCGAGTACGGCGGACAATCTGGGTGCTAATACCTTCCTAGGTTGTAACCAACCCCCTTTCTCAGTCTCTCTGGTTCGCAACCGTCTTATCCATATCTTTCTAGGTCTATGCAGCATTACCTTTCCCCCGGGATAAAAATGCCTAGCTGGCGACTCTTTTCTTTTCCTGTGAGTTCACTCCTGTGTGTTCTCACACCCTCCTTTCGCCGACCGTTCGCGTCTGTACCTCATTTGAGCTCAGTCTCATCTTTTGGGAGCGACAGCTTGGCGACTCTGCTGGGGACCCTTATACTGTAACCAGGGCTTCTGGTTCTTTTTGTGGGTTCCTCCTAGCGCTTGTTTGATTTGTGTTTACTGGGGTGTTATGTGCTATTTGTGTTTGTATATGTATTTTGTTTATTGCTTTATGTGCAGTTGTTTTATTGCTTTCTTTATAGCTTTATATACATCATGCTGTCATACTGTTTTGGCTGGATCTGGTTTTGTTGCTTTGGTGGGTGGGGTTCTATTGAGAGTTAAGGTCCTATACCTGGGACCTGAGTGACACCTAGGTGTAAACACCCCAAATTTGCCCTCACCTATTCACACCATGGCTTGTGATCATTTCATATGCATAAACTCAATCATATCATCTCATATTGTATTTTTGAATCACTGCATAGTTTCTAAGTCATCTGCACTTAGGGTTTGTGATCTGAGCAATCAAAGAGCCACTTGAGCCACTCCAAAGGCCACAAATCACTTCAAAGGGGTCCATGTGTGTTCTTATATCATATTACACCCTCTCAAAGTCAAGAATGCAAAAGAATCACAAGAACTGGGATTGGTGTGGATGCAGAGCCAAGTTTGACTGCACAGTTGACCTAAAATTAGGGTTTTGGATTCAGAGGCCATAACTCCAAATTTTTTGGTCATTCTTGTTTCCATTGGTCTCTATATAGTATAGGGAGTATGCATATCAATTTTTATGAAGAAATTCCATGGGGAAGTCATCTGGTCAAGAGTTGACTTTCTGGACAAGTCAGTGCAAAATCAGGGCATCTGAGGCCCCCAATGACCCAACCAATGGGCATTCTTCATCATTTTGAGTGTATATGATCTTTATTTGATCATGGAAGAAGATTGAAGTTCACAAAAATCAAGAATTTGAAGTTTTTGCAAAGTTGACTTTTTTGGGCATAGTTGACTTTTCAAGGATATGTCATTTTAGGTCATTTTTCAAGCCTTGATTTTTGATCCAAGAAAGCTTCAAATGAAAAAACTTTGGTCATGAAAGTTGTAGATCACATTTTTCCCTTTTCAAAAAGTACAAGAACATGACCTAATTCATTTTGGATCAAAAGTTATGGTTTGACAAAGTTGGCCAAAATCACTTGTTTTCAAGAAATGCCTCAAATGAGAAACTTGCAAAATCATGAACCAAGGCTGTTTGTAACTTCTAGTTCACTTCAAACCAATGTAAAAACATCACATGAGTCCTAAAAGTCAGAATTGAACCAAAAATTCTCATGATTCATGGCTTATGGAATGGGAAATCACATGTGAACCAAGGATGAAACCACTTGCAAAAACTATCATCACAACTCACCAACTTGATGCATTGGTTGCTGAACCTTCCTAGCATCTCACCTCACCATGCTGCGCCAGCCCTAGCCCTTGTACCAAGCCTAGCACCAAGCCATACCTTTCCTTACAAAAATTTGACTTTTGGCAAAAGCAAACATCCCAATCACAGCAGGCCATGTCACATCCTCTGGCCAATTGGGATTGTTTATACTTTCCATTTACTAGCCAAACATAGCACCAAGCCAAGCTGAAACAGGCCAGAGCAACACATTCACAAAACTCATCCCATTTGCATTTTCCTTCGAATCTGCCTCCTCATCTCACAAACATTCCAACAAGTTTCATCAACCTTTTCACCATGTTCCATTGAGTAGAAACCAACAAGAAACAAGCCTGAATCAAACAAGAACACCTCATTACCATTTTTCACCTCAGCCTGCATTTTTCTTCGAATCACCTTCCACAGCCATCAAACATCCAAACTCTTTTCACCAACAGATCAGACACCTCAAAAGGAACCAAAACCACCCTTCACATTGATCTGAAACAGCCTATGCACAAACTGCATTTTCTGCTACACCAGAACTGGATTGCTCAAGGCAGCTTGTCTAAGCTCATTTCAAGCCTTCCATTAGCATCAGGGGAGTCAAAGGAGTCCATTTGCACGCAAAGGAAGCTCTGGAAGCTCAGTATTGAAGCTTTCCAGCTCAGGTATGAACATGAACATTTTCTTCCAAAGCTTGCATTTTAAGTTATAATCTGGTTGCTTGTGCTTTACTGGTCATGGGGATGTTTTCAGAATCAAAAATAAGTGAGAAATGAGTTTGTATGACCCCTCTGAAATTTTGCCCGTGGATCTTGTTTCTTTCGATTCGTTTGATTCATGGTGTTTAAATGATGTTTGAGCATAGATTCGTGTCCTAGGATGTTAGAGGATCACTTAGGTGTGTTTAATTTGTGGAATGGGTGCCTGAATCATGTTTTAGGGTTTTTGGGGTGCCGGAGAAGATGACCGGAGCTTCTCTCCGGTCACCTGAATTTGATTAGCCCTAAACTCAGGTCATTAAGGGTGTTTGAATGTGGAGCGTTAGATTGGTTGACCCTGTGGACTTCCCGCGCACATGAAGGGCCCAGATCACTTTGCTTTGCCCTAATCCACTTTAATTAATTAAATAAATCATAATTAGGTTAATTAACTCAGATGCAATCCCAGCCGTCCAGATGCGCGCTGGTCAACCATTTCAAACCTAGGGTTAATCTCAGCCTCTCCTTTCGTTTACTTTCCCATTTTCTTTATTTTTATTTCATTTCTTTTTATTTTATTTGCATAATTTATTTAAAATAGTAAAAAATGTCTTAAAATTATGAAACTTTTTCTTAAGAGTTTTATTAATTTTTAGGACACAAAAATATTTTTATTTTTATTTTTAGCATTAAAAAAGTATTTTTAAATATTTAAAAGTTTATTTTTAATTGATTAATGAAAATTAATTTATTAAAAATACTTTTAGGTATTTAAAAATCACCAAAAAATTCATGAAATGTTTTAAGACATTTAGAAACATTGTCCAACCTTCAAACCAAATTTATTTTTTGATCTTGATGCATTTTGAGAATTTTTCATTGAATTAAAATCATTTTGATGCATTATTTTGATCCAAGCTTCCAAAAATCATTTCTGCCTAACCATGAAGAGTTGGACCTTGATTCTTTTTGCATTGCATTGTGTTTAGCATGTAGTTTGTAAGATTAAATGGCCATGATTTGATCTTTCATTTTCAATTTGTTTGGTAATTTTCTTGTTAAGGAACCCTAAAACCCTAGAAAACTTAGGAAAATCATATCTTGAATTGGGTTAAGGGTTGAGACCTCTCCTTTGGGAAGTGAGTTAGTATAGGTTTAGGGGTCCTTTGTGTGGCATTTTCCATTTTTTATTTTAGGGTTTGCTTCTGATTTTGACTTTTGTTTGATGTTTGGTTCATAAACCCTAATTTGGGCTACCATATGCATCCATCTTGCATTTTCTTGCATAACATGACTTACCTTGACATTTCAAGCATCCATGTGATTCATTTGACATCATAAGACATATTGAAAGCATGTTTGATCATTGCATCATGTATTTGCCTTGTTGTATGCCATGTGCACTTCATAACTTTTCATGTATGTTCATGGTTCCTAGTTTGCTTCATTTGCATTCATGAACTTGTATGATCATTTCCATGTGCTGCCTCATGTTTGTAGCATCTCATAACATCATTAACATCATGCATATGCTTCTGGTTTTGTTTCTCATCATGTCATCTCATCCCATTTTGCATTGCATAGCATTTCTTTCCTAACCTTTCAGGTGGTAAGTAACTTTGAGAAGTGAATTTGCCTTCACTTCTCATAACTTCTCTTCATCTCTTTTCATGCATCCTTGCTGCATTTTTGTATGTGTTTGATATTGAGCTTGCTCATTATTCTTCTTCCCACTTTCTTTCTTCAAGTGACTTGACTTCTTGAATGAAGCAAGTTGCTTTGCTTCTTTTGATCCTTTCATCTGCTTCCTGGTGGTTCTATTGAAGATTTCTCTTGAAAACCTCACAAACCTTAGGAACAACCAAGCATGACAATGATTAGGGTTTTGATTAGTCTCCCCTCTTAGTTTTTACCTTTGTGTCTCTTTTGAGTCTTCTCTTCTCATCTCATAATCAGGGACTAAACCCTAAAGGCTTTAAGGCTTTGTGATTAAGCTTATGCCTGCATCCTTCTCTTAGGATGGAGTGTATAACTTTAATCCTAAGTGTTAAACCCTTAATGTGTTTAAATCCTTTAATCAATTCACTTAATAATAATCAAGACATCACACTTGTAACTTGGGCCTTGCATTAGGGTTCTAATTCTTCCTTAACTGGTTAAGAAGGACTAACCCTAGTGTTAATGGACAAGTCCCCCTCAAGTTGTCTTACAAATCATAAAATTCACTTCATCATCATACCATTAAATAAAATCCACTTAACCAAAGGCTTGTTTTGTCATGAGTTTAATCCCTAATCATGGATTAAGTTGAGGAGCTTTCCTCAGCTTAAACATTCTCATCTATTATCCTTCTATTAGGATGGTGTAATGAGTCTGTTTAATCCTTGATTATGGCTTAATCTCATTACTTAACACTAAACAAAAATCACAAAAACATCTAAATAATCACAAGTAGGTTAATGATCTTAATCCTACACCAAAGGTGATTAAGTGTGAGAATCTGACTTCACACTTAAGGTATTCTCATTACCCCTAATCAGAGGGAAGATGTGATGAGTTTACTAACCCATTGGTTTAGGCTTAGGCTCATTAACTTATGACAAACTCTCAAAAGCAATAAAAGACTGAAAACACAAAAACAAACAATAATCGTTTCCTCCGGGATTCTTTTCTCATCATCTTCACTCATAAACGAGAACTTGCTTCTTCCGTCTAATGCAAGACAGTTAGCATCTGTGCCAGACAGATCACACACTTGAGCATAGGCAAGTAAGCAGTTCACAAGTCAATTCATCTTTCAGTCTCTTTGGGTCGAACTACGGTGTTCTGACTTCCTCATTGCACGAGAGGATACGTAGGCATAACTTAGCAGTTATCGAACAAAAGTCTATGTATATTCCCCCCTCCTTCCAGCATTATTCTTTTTAGCCTCATTATCTTGAGCATTTCACTCTTATCCTTACACTGACACTTTCATATTACACTTCACACTTTTCTTACACTGACACCTGTCCATCCTTTTCCAGCTCTTTATACACAAATTGCACTGACACTACCCCTTTAAAACACAAATCTTTTAAGCGTGGATCCCGTCGAGTACGGCGGACAATCTGGGTGCTAATACCTTCCCAGGTTGTAACCAACCCCCTTTCTCAGTCTCTCTGGTTCGCAACCGTCTTATCCATCTTTTTCTAGGTCTATGCAGCATTACCTTTCCTCCGGGATAAAAATGCCTAGCTGGCGACTCTATTCATCTCCAGTGAGTTCACGGTTGTGTGTTCTCATTGTCCCTCTCGCCGACCGTTCACGTCTGTACCTTTATCTGGGCCTGGTCCCACTTATCGGGAGCGACAGCTTGGCGACTCTGCTGGGGACCCTTATACCGTAACCAGGGCTTCTGGTTCTTTTTTTGTGGGTTCCTCCTAGCGCTTGTTTGATTTGTTGTTTACTGGGGTGTTATGTGCTATTTGTGCTTGTGTATTTATTCTATTTATTGCTTTATGTACAGTTGTTACTTGCTTTCTTTATAGCTTTGCATATATTATTGTCATACTGTGCTGCTGGCTGGATCTGTTTGTTTGCTTTGGTGGGTGGGTGTTCCACTGAGAGTTGAGGTCCTATACCTGGGACCTGAGTGACACCTAGGCTAGAGTGAATCATATTCTTTCCCATTCCATCTCGGTCTGGTGCGGGAATATGAAACACGGTTCAGATATGGGTTTCTTCTTGAGAACTCTGTGTTGCAGATTTCCTGCAATGCTAGGGCTATCTGGGAAGCCTGCTAAGTCTGGATGACCTTTTAGTATTGACCTTCAGAAACTGAGGTGAATTAAAGGAGGAATTTTTATGGTTATTGTAAACACTGTACCTCCGGGTTAGAAGTGTTTACACTTCTCATAACTGATCCAAGTCTGAGGATCCTTGTTTTAGAACACCACCTGTGAGGGGGTTGGGCTGTTTACAGGTTTGCAGGTACCTTGACCTCAGAATACCCTGTTACTTTGTTTGTTTAAGAATACCTCATGTTGGAACATTTCTTGTGATTCTAAAACCCTGGACATGTGGCTCTTTATTTGAGCCCCCCACCTTGGTTACTGGATTTATAGACCTCCATCTGGTATTCTTGAATATGTCTTGGACTTATATCAGAGCTCTTGATCAGATCCAGCTCAGCCACAAACCCTTGCATATCATTTGCATACATACTCATTGCATCATATTGACATTTGCTTATTTGTGTTTCAGGGTATCCATCTTCATTTGGTTTTGGTTTTGACCCCATCTTCAGCATTGACCTATCTTCATCAGCTTCAGCTATCTACTTCAGTTATCTTGCACCAGCCAATCAGTGGCCATTTCTTCAGTATTATCATCAGCACCTGTCTCTACTCAGTCTCAGCATCATGGCTCCTAAAAAGAGCAACATCACCTATCACTTTTTCCAGCCAGAGCTATCTGACATCAGGAGGATTCAGACCCTGATCACTCCAGATCACATATCATTGTCCAGGGAACATTATGGAGATATACTTGATATGGTTATGGATCTGGACCCTTCACAGAGAAGCCTGATCCACACTTGCATTCAGTTTTATGATCCCCCACTGAGATGCTTCACTTTTCAGGACTTTCAGCTGGGCCCCTTATTGGAAGAATACTCATCATTGGTTGGTCTGCCTATCAGGGGTGGAATCCCTTTCAACCCTGAGATGGCCTTTCCCGGTAATGGAGAAGTAGCAAAGGCTCTGCATTTGGAACCTGTCCTGATTGAGCAGCATATGAATTCTAAAGCTGGAATCCCTGGCTTTCATCTGGACTTCTTGATCTCTCAAGCTGCCCTGAAAGCTTCTTTAGGAGAGTGGAAAGTTGTCTGTGCTTTACTGGCTTTGAGTATATATGGAATTGTGTTGTTTGCAGATGAGCCTCGATTCATTAGCAAGAATGCAATCCATCTTTTCATCTTGCAGAACCCAGTACCCACTTTGTTGGGGGATCTCTACTACTCAGTGCATCAGAGGAATGAAAAGCAGAGGGGGAGGTTAGTAAGGTGTTGTGCTCCGTTATTCCATACTTGGCTTCTCAGGCATCTACCCAGGACAGATGCATTTCTGAACCCTCATCAGCAGAAAAACTGGGCTAAGAGACTCATTGCTCTAACTTCAGCAGATATCAGATGGTGCACTCAAAGCACCAAGGGCAGGGATATCATCACCAGCTGTGGGCATTTTCCCAATGTGCCCCTAATAGGAGTTAAGGGTAGTATCAATTACAATCCTCTGCTGTTCAGAAGGCAACTGGGCTATGCACTGGTCCACACTCCTAAGGCACAGGACTTGGTGGAAACTCTTTATTGTGAGAACAAGATTGATCTGGCTACTGTTAGGCAGGCTGCCTGGGCTTGGGATCATGTTCAAACCAAGGGAATAACCATTTTGGGGAAGTGCAGCAATGTGGCTTCAGCACAATATTATGAATGGTCCCGTGCCAGGGCTCAATTCTCTGGAATGCCCTTTACTATAGAAGATATGCCTGAGTCATCTTCAGCACCACCCCCTGCCACTGGCAGCCTGGAGGAGTTTGAGAGCTTGAAAGAAAGAAATGAGAAGTTAACTCAAGCTTTGCAGAAGACCCTCCGGGAGAGGAGTGATGGTATGAGGGAGGTTGAGAGATTGGAGAAGTTGAGAGTGGAGCATCTGGTTAAGATTGAGAAGTCTGGGGATTATATCAAAAAGTCTAAAGCTGGAGAACAAATTCTGAAGAATGCTTGCAAAGAAGCCCAGTTCCAGAGAGCAAGGACGGACTTGTATCTGAAGGAGAGTCAGGCTAGGTGGGTCAGAATCACCGAAGCTCGTACTCTGGAGGACAAGAGAGTTCAAGACAAGATGGAGCAACTAGAAGCTAGTGCAAAAGAACAGCAAGAAGCCCTGGCAGCAGCCCAGAGGGAGATATCAGAGCTGAAGATCAAAGCAGGAGTGAAGAGGTCAAAAGACCAAGGCCAGCACAAGAAGCTAACAGCAGCTGTTACAACCCGGAATCTCCTCATCAGGAACCTCACGGAGCGTCCGGCTGATCCTGTGACCGAAGCACTTCTCAAGGAAGTTCGTGAGGATGAGTTTGGTCTTGGTGTTTGACCATTTGTTTGTTGTTGCTTTCATTCCGTGTACTTTTATTTTCCTGTAATGTATTTTGACCCCTTCGAGGGCTTGTATTTGTAAACAAACTATGTACCATTTGCTGTTTGTAATATATGTATTAGTTCACTCCAAAAGCAACATCAACAGCATCTTCAAGGGTCTGGAAGGGTCAAAACTGAATGCCGAGCCGGATACCTTGAAAACAAATAAGCATACTGCATTGCATGCTAACCCTTTGTTTGTTTTGTAGGTTTTTGTTTTATTGTCACTAACTCTGTTGTGATGTTCAGGAACTATTGCTCGGCGCCGAGTATTTCCCCTCAATCGTCCGCACCGTTATCCAACCCGTAGCAACCTTCCGGGCATCCAAATGGATCAGATGCAGCAGGACCTTACTGAGGTCAGAAACCAGATGACAAATGAAAGGCTAGAAATGAGGAATCAAATGACGCAGTTTATGGAAGTAATGAACAACATGGCTCAGAGCCAGGAAAGATTGAGGGCCATGGTGGAAAGGCAAAATCAAGAAGATCCACATATAGGGACTGCCGACACCAGCAACAATGAAAGGGTCCAACCCCATGTCAATCCTCCTGTATTTGGACCACATCTCCATCCTGAGGTCAACATCCCTGCAAATGTTCAAGGGACTGCCACTGCAGCCAGGGTACTTCAAGAAGACCCCCAAGAGGACCAGTTCACAGTAATGGGTGCTGGGGAAGAAGCTTATGATAGAAGGTTGGATGAGATAGCTGAGAAATTGAGATCCTTAGAGTCTCAAAACTCTCTAGGTTTCGACGTCATGGACATGGGCTTGGTAGACGGGGTCAGGATTCCCCATAAGTTCAAGCCTCCTTGTTTTGAAAAATACAACGGGACTTCATGCCCCCGGACTCATCTACAATCATTTCTGGGGAGGCTGAAGGCCTATACTATGGATGAGAAGCTCTGGATGTTCTATTTCGAGGATAGCTTAACTGGAGCATCAAGAGAATGGTACTCTCACTTGACAAGGGCAACTATCAGATGCTGGAAGGACCTGGCAGAGGCCTTCATCAGACAGTATCAGTATAACTTAGACATGGCACCCAACAGGACTCTCCTAATGGGAATGTCACAGTCGTCAAGGGAAAGTTTCCGAGAATATGCCCAGAGATGGAGGCAATTGGCTGCTGCTGTTCAGCCACCTATGTCTGAAAGGGAAATGGCAGATATGTTCATGAACACCCTTCAGGGGACTTACATTGACAGGCTGGCTGCTTTCTCTTCCACTAGCTTTGCGGATGTTGTCATAGCTGGGGAGAGAATTGAAAGCTTATTGAAGATGGGTAAGATCTCAGACAATGGTGCAAGCTCATCCAGTAATGCAAGAAAGCCTTTTACAGGCCCAAGAAGAACTGGCGAGACCAATGCCATCCACACCAACAGGGGCAGGCCCCAATATGTTCACAGGTCAGTGGCAGCAGTCACCATCCCCGCTCCAGCTCATCCTCAACCAGTTTATCAACCTCCGCAACAAAACTATCAGCCACAACCTCAGTACCATCAACAGAATCAGTATCCTCCGAGAAATTACAACAACAGCAACACCAACAACAACAACCAGCAAAGGCCGTTCCAGCAGAGGCCTTCTCAAGCCAATAGGGTAATCGATCTGATCCCTATGCCATATGCTACATTGCTGCCACAACTCCTGAAACTCAACCTAGTTGAGCTAAGGACGTTGGCACCTCCAGATCCCAACAGTCTACCCAGGAATTATGACTCCAATGCCAGATGTGCCTTCCATTCAAATGCACCTGGCCACAGTACAGAAAAGTGCAGAGCTCTGCACATGAAGGTACAAGACCTGGTAGACTCGAAAGCTCTGAATTTCGCACCACCACCCAATGTCAATAAGAACCCGATGCCAAATCACGGTGGTCCCAGAATTAACGCTATTGAAGAAGACAAGCCGTCTTATTTAATAACCAGTGTGGGTCAGATCCGGACACCGTTGGTAGAAATTAAGGCTCAGCTCCTCGAATGTCAAATGTTCCCGGGGTGTGAGTTGGGTTGTGCTTACTGCAATATCTCAGTCAATGGGTGCGATAATCTGAGGAATGGCATAGATGGTCTTATTCAGAGTGGCCAGCTTCAGATCACCACATCATTTCCAACAAATCCAGCAATCTCATCAGCAACAACTCCAGAACCTCCTACAACTGCAACAACCATTGTACCTGACAATTCTTCGGTTTCATCAACAAGTACTTTATCTATTATCTCAACTGATCAGTTATCAACAAATTTTTCTTCTACAACTCCAGCACCACTCCATTATGAAACTCCTACAACAACAACATCCATCCTCCCACCAATGTCTCCTACAACACCAGCAACAAATCATGAAGATGTCTCAACTGTCACAATATTTTATGATCCTGAAAACAACTCTGCCTACAACTCAGAAAGTGCTGCTCCCATCAGAGCACCGATCACAATTTATTACGATCCACAGACTGTCACAATTCCTTCCGCAGCTGCAGTCAGTCCAGTCACTATCACGGTGCCTGGACCGGTACCTTATGAAAGTAGTAATGCCATCCCCTGGCATTACGGCTCTGACCTGTACTGCGAAGGACAAAGAATCACTTTTGAATCATCAATCCCTGCACCACAAATTGATAATGTGGGAGGAGGCGGAGGCTTCACTCGAAGCGGACGTCTTTTCGCCCCACAAATTCAGAGACCCACTGCCGAAGCAGAAGCTGCCGCCAAGGCAAAAGGGAAGAGCCCTGTGCAGGAAGATCAAGCTGTTAAGGAAGCTTTAAAGACACCCTTTGATCAAGAGGTTGATGAGTTCATGCGAATCATCAAGAAGAGTGATTATAAAATAGTGGATCAGCTTCATCAGACGCCTTCCAAGATCTCTATCCTTTCATTGCTTATGTGCTCCGAAGCCCATCGGAATGCACTACTCAAAGTCTTGCACGCAGCTTACGTGCCTGAAGAGATCACTGTCAATCAGCTAGAAGCTGTAGTTGGAAATGTTAATGCTAGTCACGGACTAGGGTTCACCAATACTGATTTGACAACGGAAGGCCGCAACCATAACAAAGCCTTGCACATAACCATGGAATGTAAAGGTGCTGTCCTTTCTCATGTGCTGGTAGACACGGGGTCATCCCTCAATGTCTTACCTAAAAAGGCCCTGGTGAAGCTAGAATATGATGGGTTGGCATTGAGACCCAGCAACCTGGTGGTGAGAGCCTTTGATGGTTCAAAGAGATCGGTTCTGGGAGAGATTGAGTTACCCATAACGGTTGGCCCGCAGACATTTAAAACGACCTTCTACGTGATGGATATACAGCCTGCCTACAGCTGTCTATTGGGTAGGCCATGGATTCACGCCGCTGGCTCCGTAACCTCTACCCTTCACCAGAAGTTAAAATATGAGTGGGATGGTCAAATCGTTACAATCTGTGGAGAGGAGGATATTTTTGTCAGCCACCTGGCTACCTATAAGTATATTGAGATGGATGGGGAGATCCATGAAACAATGAGCCAAGGTTTTGAAGGCTTGAATGTCAATGAAACATCTGCTGTATCTGGTACTTCAATATCATCATACCAACAAGCCCGGAAGGTTGTTGAGGGAGGAAACGCCCAAGGCTGGGGCAAACTTTTATCAGTGGAGAAGAAAGAGGACAGATTTGGGTTGGGTTACAAACCAACTCAACAAGATCAAACAGAGGCTGCGAAGGAGCCCAGCTTTGTGAGTGGGGGGATGCTCACCCCTGATGCTATCAACTGTCTGGAAGACGAGCTGGAAGAGGAACGCAACCTGGAAAGCTGGATTCGTCCAAAGATCCCGGGGAGCAGTATCTCGAACTGGTCTTCCCAGGAAATTATAAGAGTTACTCATGCAGAGTAATTATTATTTCCTGTATTTTTATAGCATGCATCAAAGTCTTGCATCTTGCCCAAGATGACAAGACTCATTTTGTAATCGGGCCATCTGTACTTTTTGTGCAACAAGATTAATCAATGAAATATCAGACATCTTTTTGCAAACGAGTCCTTTTTCTTTTCCGTTCACTGTTTTTCCATTTTTCTTTTTGTACAAAAAAATAAATGGCAGTGTTTTCAAAATGACAAATTTATTTCACTTTTTCTAAACAAGATTAAAATCAAATCACAAAAATGAACAAACTGAACCCTTGCAGAGAGTGCCTTCCAGACAGCACCGACAACAGCACGGCTATGACTTCGTATGACTTTGACAATCCAATCAATCAAGTTGATGAAGGGGTTGAAGAAGAATATGAGCTTCCTGAAGAGCTAGCCAGGTTATTAAGACAAGAGGAAAAGGTTATCACTCCTCACCAGGAGGAGGTTGAAGTGATCAATCTTGGTACAGATGAAGATGTGAAAGAAGTTAAAATCGGGGCCTACTTGCAAGACTCAGTGAAGAGACAACTGGTTGACCTGCTTCAAGAATATGTGGACGTGTTTGCTTGGTCTTATCAAGATATGCCAGGGTTGGACACCGACATCGTTGTGCACAAGCTACCTTTGAGAGAAGAATGTCCACCGGTTAAACAGAAACTGCGCCGTACTCGTCCAGACATGGCTATGAAAATCAAGGAAGAGGTACAAAAGCAATGGGACGCCGGGTTCCTTGCCGTAACTAGCTATCCACCGTGGGTTGCTAATATAGTACCTGTGCCTAAAAAGGACGGCAAAGTAAGAATGTGTGTTGACTACCGGGATCTGAACAGAGCCAGCCCGAAAGATGACTTCCCTTTACCTCACATTGATGTATTGGTGGATAATACGGCTCAGTTCTCGGAATTCTCCTTCATGGATGGATTTTCAGGATACAATCAGATTAAAATGTCACCTGAAGACATGGAGAAGACAACCTTCATCACACCCTGGGGCACGTTCTGCTACAAGGTAATGCCATTTGGGCTCAAGAATGCCGGTGCAACGTACCAACGGGCTATGGTAACATTATTCCACGATATGATCCATAAGGAAATAGAGTGTTACGTGGATGACATGATTGCCAAGTCCCTTACTGAAGAAGACCACCTGGTGAATCTACTGAAGTTGTTCAAGCGTCTGAGGAAGTACCAATTAAAGCTGAACCCCAACAAGTGCACATTCGGGGTGCGATCTGGTAAGCTGCTGGGTTTTATTGTAAGCGAGAAAGGGATTGAAGTTGACCCTGATAAAGTCAAAGCCATCCAAGAGATGCCTGCACCGAAGACAGAGAAAGAAGTTCGAGGGTTCTTGGGTCGATTGAACTACATTTCACGGTTCATATCTCACCTCACAGCAACCTGTGAACCCTTGTTCAAGCTGTTAAGAAAAGAACAGACAGTCAGGTGGAATGAAGACTGCCAAAGGGCTTTTGACAAGATCAAAGAATACTTACAAGAACCTCCAATCCTTATGCCTCCAGTGGAAGGAAGACCTCTGATAATGTACTTGACAGTATTAGAAGAGTCAATGGGGTGTGTGTTGGGCCAGCATGACGAGTCTGGTCGAAAAGAGTATGCAATATACTACCTAAGCAAAAAGTTTACCGACTGTGAACAGCGTTATTCACTGCTCGAGAAAACTTGCTGTGCTTTAGCGTGGGCTGCTCGCCGACTGAGACAGTATATGTTGGCCCACACTACCTTATTAATCTCCAAAATGGACCCAGTCAAGTACATTTTCGAGAAGCCAGCTCTTACCGGACGGGTTGCAAGATGGCAAATGATCCTCACAGAATATGACATCCAGTACACTTCTCAGAAAGCCATCAAGGGCAGTGTATTGTCTGATTATCTTGCTGAGCAACCCATTGATGATTACCAGCCTATGAGATTTGACTTCCCTGATGAAGACATCATGTTCATTAAAGCGAAAGATCATGAAGAGCCTGTTCACACTGAAGGGCCTGACCCAGAAGAAGAATGGACTATGATGTTTGATGGGGCTGTTAATATGAATGGTCGTGGTGTGGGTGCAGTACTCATTACACCTAAGGGAGTTCACATGCCTTTCTCGGCCAAACTCACTTTCAACTGCACTAACAACGAAGCTGAATACGAAGCTTGCATTATGGGTCTTGAGGAAGCCATTGACCTCAGGATCAAAACATTGACTGTATTCGGAGATTCAGCTTTGGTAGTCAATCAAACCAACGGCAAATGGTACACACACCAGGACCATCTGATACCTTACAGGGATTATACAAGGAGGTTACTGACTTTCTTCACAACAGTCAAGCTTGAGTACATCCCTCGGGACGAGAATCAGTTTGCAGATGCTCTTGCTACCATTTCGTCCATGATCAAAGTTCAAGCTGCCAACTTTGTGCCTCAGATCTCAGTGTCCAGACTCGACAGACCAGCATATGTATTTGCAGCAGATGTTGTTAAAGATGATAAGCCTTGGTTTCATGACATTAAATGCTTCTTGGAGGATCAAACATACCCACCTGGGGCATCATCCAATGATAAGAAGACATTAAGAAGGCTTGCTGGTAGTTTCTTCCTGAACACTGATGGGTCTTTATACAAAAGGAACTTTGATATGGTACTCCTCAGATGTGTTGATAAGACAGAAGCAGACTTGTTGATGCATGAAGTGCACGAAGGATCCTTTGGTACCCATGCAGGAGGGCATGCCATGGCTAAGAAATTGCTAAGATCAGGTTATTACTGGGTCACGATGGATGCTGACTGTTGTGCCTATGCCAGGAAGTGCCACAAATGCCAGATTTATGCAGATAAGGTGCATGTGCCTCCCAATCCTTTGAACATAATGTCTTCACCATGGCCCTTTGCCATGTGGGGCATTGATATGATTGGCAAGATCGAGCCAACTGCTTCAAATGGCCACAGATTCATCCTGGTCGCCATTGACTATTTCACCAAATGGGTTGAAGCAACCTCATATGCAAACGTCACAAGACAAGTGGTAGCCAGATTTCTGAAAAGAGATATCATTTGTCGGTATGGGGTGCCCGAGCGAATCATTACTGATAATGGTTCCAATTTAAACAACAAAATGATGGCAGAGCTGTGCCGGGACTTCAAAATTCAACATCACAATTCTTCTCCTTACAGGCCAAAGATGAATGGCGCTGTTGAGGCAGCAAATAAGAATATCAAGAAGATTGTGTAGAAGATGGTAGTCACTTACAAAGACTGGCATGAAATGCTACCGTTTGCCTTGCATGGGTACCGCACGTCAATCAGAACGTCCACTGGGGCAACACCGTATCAACTTGTGTATGGTATGGAAGCAGTCCTACCGGTTGAGGTTGAATTACCCTCTCTACGGGTACTAATGGATGTTAAACTGAACGAAGCAGAGTGGGTTCGGGCCCGATACGAGCAACTGAGTCTAATTGAAGAGAAAAGATTGGCTGCAATCTGTCATGGGCAGTTATACCAGAAGAGAATGAAGAAAGCCTTCGATCAGAAAGTCAGGCACCGAGAGTACCAAGTAGGAGATCTTGTGCTGAAGAGAATCCTCCCTCCTCATACAGACCACAGGGGCAAATGGACCCCAAACTATGAAGGACCATTTGTAGTAAAGAATGTTTTCTCTGGTGGGGCACTGATGCTCAGCACCATGGATGGTGAAGATTTCCCGTCCCCTGTAAATTCAGATGCAGTTAAAAAATACTTCGCATAAAATGACCCGCTGGACATAAAAACAGAATGTAAGTCCAGGCAAAAATAGGGCATCCCGGCGAGTCAAAAACAGAATAAAGGACTCGGGCAAAAATAAGGGAAAATAAACAAAAATGTGTACACCCGCTGAGTTGAAAAGCCGCATTGGACAACTCAGGCAAAAATGGGTATCCCGATGGATTGAAAACCCGAAAGGGCGATCCATGCAAAATAAGGGAATAAGCGAACAACTGCATTCTGAATTCGTCTGTATCATCTGCAACTTGGTAAACTTCGAAAGGATCAAGCTTCAATCAGAATCTACCTTCTTCAGAAAGCAAGATGAGAAGAGCCTCAAAAGTCATACGGGTCATAGTGAAGAGGAAGCTCCTTGAAGCGTCATCAACACTGCCAACATTTTGTTTCTCAATTTGTAACAATATCCTCATTTCAGGGGATTTGTTTCTTTGACTGTATCTCGCCAATTCAGGGCATATGAATTAATAAAATCAGATTTTCAGTCATGTCTCGTTTTGTACATTTTATTTGCAAAAAATGTCTGATGTCTTAAAATAAAAAACCTGATTGCATAAGAATACAGATGCTTATCTTCAAATAAAAACATGCTTGCAGGAAATATGCTTACCCTCAGGAGTGCCTAACTCCTATGACGAAATCCAGTAAGGGATGCCTCGGAATTATCTTGTGCGTTTCTCTATCTTTTTCAGGATTGCAGGTATCCAGAACGCAACTTGGGGCATGAAGACTTTATCCCAGCAAGCTGGCAAACCAACACTCAATTTCAGCACCCGAAGTGCTCTCTCCCCAGCTGAGTTGCTTTTCATGACTCCTCCCAGCTGAGTTGGCCACTTATTACCTATCCCCATCAGAATGGGCAGGTATCGCAGGAGGTGCCCATATCCCCGGCTGAGTCAGGGATCCTCTTCAATGGAATCTTTAGGGAGGTCTTTCAGTGATTTCTCTCTTTCTCCCCAGCCGAGTATAAAAGTCAGAAAGCTATCTCCCCACAGAGTTCCAGCCTCTATCCAGAAGAGCAACGCATGAAGAATCACAACAGAGTGAAGAAAGCTTCTACAAACCCCAGCTGGGTCTCCAATGTTTATTAGGATAGGTCTACCAATGGCCCGAATCCCCAAGCGGATACATCTCATCAGATCTACCAATGATCTCATCCCCAGCTGGGATGTCTACTTCAACAGATCGATCAGAGATCTTCGCGGCAACGGGACCCGGATCCCGGTTTGGTACCTTTGCACAATCATAACATTTGCATCATATTCACCCACAAAGCGTAGCATTCCGTCTAGTACGGAGCATTACGGCAAAAATCCAACACATAGCATAATCATAGGCCATGTTTTGAATCAACACTTGTGATTAGTAACCATTCATCAGAATGCAGAATACTTTCCCCCAGAGTCCCCACCAGAGTCCCAGCAAAAGCAGCTGCCTCACAAATCACAAACACCAGTATATACTCATTTTGACACCCACCCGCATCATCATCCACAGTAAAGTCGCCTGAACGCTCTTTACAAACAAGACCACCCGTATTACAGATACGTCCTGACACCCATCCATGTCATATCCCCCAGCAGAAAGCCAAAGACATCCTCTTTGCACTCACATATACCTATATACACTTTCTTGACACCCGTCCGTGTCATATCCCTAGCACAGTCATCTACACTTTGTACATCCGATATTTGTTCATATTATACTTTTCCCTCTTGACACTCGTCCGTGTCACTCTCCCCAGCAGATAAACACTCATCCATATATACTCGTGTTACACTCATACAGATACTCGTCCGTATCTTGTATATACCATTCATATCCCCACAGATTCGACACTAGTCCTTGTTCTTTGTTAACCAGTTGGTACTCGTCCGTATCATCATCTCGGAGCATGCGTCTAGAGTTTGTTTCTACATGATACTCGTCCGTATCATAGCTTTAAGGATGCTCGTCCGCATCTTTAATCCATACACTGTGTCAAACACTTTGGTCTCCTTGAATATAGATACTCGCCTGTGTCTACTATTCCCCAGAAGAGTCCCTTCAGATTCAACACTCGTCCGTGTTCCTTGTTAGCCAGTTGATACTCGTCCGTATCATCATCTTTGAACACGCGTCAGTATTTGTTTCTACCCGATACTCGTCCGTATTGTAGTCTTAGGGATGCTCGTCCGCATCTTTAATCTATACATAACATCTAAACACTTATACCTTTTGTTTCTTGGGTGTAAACGCTCGTCTGTGTTTACTATTCCCCAGTAGATTGCCAACAAAGCAAGTTTTCTTTTTATCTGACACTCGTCCTGTGTTATGATAAACCCTGAGAGCAGCCGTACCCTGCTAGATGGTCGTCCTCCACCTCTTGATGGTCGTCCTCCATCATGCTCATCCGATGGCCGTCCCCATCGTTGATTTTTTTAGCAGCCGTCCCCTGCTAGGTGGTCGTCCTCCACCCTTTGATGATCGTCCTTCATCATTTTATCCAATGGCCGTCCCCATTGTTGATTTTGGTTGTCTGACACTCGTCCTGTGTTATGATAAACCTTGAGAGCAGCCGTCCCCTGCTAGGTGGTCGTCCTCTACCTCTTGATGGTCGTCCTCCATCATGCTCATCCGATGGCCGTCCCCATCGTTGATATTTTCGGCAGCCGTACCCTGCCAGGTGGTCGTCCTCCACCTTTGATGACCGTCCCTCATCTTATCCCCAACAGAGCAGCCGTCCCCTGCTAGGTGATCGTCCTTCACCTTTGATGACCGTACCTCATCATCTGTTTATTTCATTTATTCTTTAACCCGATGGTCGTCCCCGTCGTGGTCCCTTTTCATTTCAGTTTAGCCCGATGGCCGTCCCCATCGTCGGTTACTTTACTTTATGAACTTGATGGCCGTCCCCGTCATGTTTCATTAATCCCCAGAGAATTTTACAGCTTTACCTTGATGGCCGTCCCCATCACAATTCTTTTATCCCCAGCTAGTCGGCCGTCCCCGTCTTGGCTTTACCACTTTCCCCAGCATGTCGGCCGTCCCCGTCATTGCTCTTTACCCAGCAGTCGTCCTCTGCTCGACGGTAGTCCTCCGTCGCTCACCTTTACAATATACTTTATTTTCCTTTACAATCTATATCCCTTTTCTTCTTCATTCTGTGAGTGCAAATTTTGGACTGTCTTTGGTATTCAACCACAAGTTATTTTGTTTGCCTGTTAAGCCGTCGCTTACAACCTGCACAACTAACTCATGTTTGAATAGGGGCAGCTGTAAACACCCCAAATTTTCCCTCACCTATTCACACCATGGCTTGTGATCATTTCATATGCATAAACTCAATCATATCATCTCATATTGTATTTTTGAATCACTGCATAGTTTCTAAGTCATCTGCACTTAGGGTTTGTGATCTGAGCAATCAAAGAGCCACTTGAGCCACTCCAAAGGCCACCAATCACTTCAAAGGGGTCCATGTGTGTTCTTATATCATATTACACCCTCTCAAAGTCAAGAATGCAAAAGAATCACAAGAACTGGGATTGGTGTGGATGCAGAGCCAAGTTTGACTGCACAGTTGACCTAAAATTAGGGTTTTGGTTTCAGAGGCCATAACTCCAAATTTTTTGGTCATTCTTGTTTCCATTGGTCTCTATATAGTATAGGGAGTATGCATATCAATTTTTATGAAGAAATTCCATGGGGAAGTCATCTGGTCAAGAGTTGACTTTCTGGACAAGTCAGTGCAAAATCAGGGCATCTGAGGCCCCCAATGACCCAACCAATGGGCATTCTTCATCATTTTGAGTGTATATGATCTTTATTTGATCATGGAAGAAGATTGAAGTTCACAAAAATCAAGAATTTGAAGTTTTTGCAAAGTTGACTTTTTTGGGCATAGTTGACTTTTCAAGGATATGTCATTTTAGGTCATTTTTCAAGCCTTGATTTTTGATCCAAGAAAGCTTCAAATGAAAAAACTTTGGTCATGAAAGTTGTAGATCACATTTTTCCCTTTTCAAAAAGTACAAGAACATGACCTAATTCATTTTGGATCAAAAGTTATGGTTTGACAAAGTTGGCCAAAATCACTTGTTTTCAAGAAATGCCTCAAATGAGAAACTTGCAAAATCATGAACCAAGGCTGTTTGTAACTTCTAGTTCACTTCAAACCAATGTAAAAACATCACATGAGTCCTAAAAGTCAGAATTGAACCAAAAATTCTCATGATTCATGGCTTATGGAATGGGAAATCACATGTGAACCAAGGATGAAACCACTTGCAAAAACTATCATCACAACTCACCAACTTGATGCATTGGTTGCTGAACCTTCCTAGCATCTCACCTCACCATGCTGTGCCAGCCCTAGCCCTTGTACCAAGCCATACCTTTCCTTACAAAAATTTGACTTTTGGCAAAAGCAAACATCCCAATCACAGCAGGCCATGTCACATCCTCTGGCCAATTGGGATTGTTTATACTTTCCATTTGCTAGCCAAACATAGCACCAAGCCAAGCTGAAACAGGCCAGAGCAACACATTCACAAAACTCATCCCATTTGCATTTTCCTTCGAATCTGCCTCCTCATCTCACAAACATTCCAACAAGTTTCATCAACCTTTTCACCATGTTCCATTGAGTAGAAACCAACAAGAAACAAGCCTGAATCAAACAAGAACACCTCATTACCATTTTTCACCTCAGCCTGCATTTTTCTTCGAATCACCTTCCACAGCCATCAAACATCCAAACTCTTTTCACCAACAGATCAGACACCTCAAAAGGAACCAAAACCACCCTTCACATTGATCTGAAACAGCCTATGCACAAACTGCATTTTCTGCTACACCAGAACTGGATTGCTCAAGGCAGCTTGTCTAAGCTCATTTCAAGCCTTCCATTAGCATCAGGGGAGTCAAAGGAGTCCATTTGCACGCAAAGGAAGCTCTGGAAGCTCAGTATTGAAGCTTTCCAGCTCAGGTATGAACATGAACATTTTCTTCCAAAGCTTGCATTTTAAGTTATAATCTGGTTGCTTGTGCTTTACTGGTCATGGGGATGTTTTCAGAATCAAAAATAAGTGAGAAATGAGTTTGTATGACCCCTCTGAAATTTTGCCCGTGGATCTTGTTTCTTTCGATTCGTTTGATTCATGGTGTTTAAATGATGTTTGAGCATAGATTCGTGTCCTAGGATGTTAGAGGATCACTTAGGTGTGTTTAATTTGTGGAATGGGTGCCTGAATCATGTTTTAGGGTTTTTGGGGTGCCGGAGAAGATGACCGGAGCTTCTCTCCGGTCACCTGAATTTGATTAGCCCTAAACTCAGGTCATTAAGGGTGTTTGAATGTGGAGCGTTAGATTGGTTGACCCTGTGGACTTCCCGCGCGCATGAAGGGCCCAGATCACTTTGCTTTGCCCTAATCCACTTTAATTAATTAAATAAATCATAATTAGGTTAATTAACTCAGATGCAATCCCAGCCGTCCAGATGCGCGCTGGTCAACCATTTCAAACCTAGGGTTAATCTCAGCCTCTCCTTTCGTTTACTTTCCCATTTTCTTTATTTTTATTTCATTTCTTTTTATTTTATTTGCATAATTTATTTAAAATAGTAAAAAATGTCTTAAAATTATGAAACTTTTTCTTAAGAGTTTTATTAATTTTTAGGACACAAAAATATTTTTATTTTTATTTTTAGCATTAAAAAAGTATTTTTAAATATTTAAAAGTTTATTTTTAATTGATTAATGAAAATTAATTTATTAAAAATACTTTTAGGTATTTAAAAATCACCAAAAAATTCATGAAATGTTTTAAGACATTTAGAAACATTGTCCAACCTTCAAACCAAATTTATTTTTTGATCTTGATGCATTTTGAGAATTTTTCATTGAATTAAAATCATTTTGATGCATTATTTTGATCCAAGCTTCCAAAAATCATTTCTGCCTAACCATGAAGAGTTGGACCTTGATTCTTTTTGCATTGCATTGTGTTTAGCATGTAGTTTGTAAGATTAAATGGCCATGATTTGATCTTTCATTTTCAATTTGTTTGGTAATTTTCTTGTTAAGGAACCCTAAAACCCTAGAAAACTTAGGAAAATCATATCTTGAATTGGGTTAAGGGTTGAGACCTCTCCTTTGGGCAGTGAGTTAGTATAGGTTTAGGGGTCCTTTGTGTGGCATTTACCATTTTTTATTTTAGGGTTTGCTTCTGATTTTGACTTTTGTTTGATGTTTGGTTCATAAACCCTAATTTGGGCTACCATATGCATCCATCTTGCATTTTCTTGCATAACATGACTTACCTTGACATTTCAAGCATCCATGTGATTCATTTGACATCATAAGACATATTGAAAGCATGTTTGATCATTGCATCATGTATTTGCCTTGTTGTATGCCATGTGCACTTCATAACTTTTCATGTATGTTCATGGTTCCTAGTTTGCTTCATTTGCATTCATGAACTTGTATGATCATTTCCATGTGCTGCCTAATGTTTGTAGCATCTCATAACATCATTAGCATCATGCATATGCTTCTGGTTTTGTTTCTCATCATGTCATCTCATCCCATTTTGCATTGCATAGCATTTCTTTCCTAACCTTTCAGGTGGTAAGTAACTTTGAGAAGTGAATTTGCCTTCACTTCTCATAACTTCTCTTCATCTCTTTTCATGCATCCTTGCTGAATTTTTGTATGTGTTTGAGATTGAGCTTGCTCATTCTTCTTCTTCCCACTTTCTTTCTTCAAGTGACTTGACTTCTTGAATGAAGCAAGTTGCTTTACTTCTTTTGATCCTTTCATCTGCTTCCTGGTGGTTCCATTGAAGATTTCTCTTGAAAACCTCACAAACCTTAGGAACAACCAAGCATGACAATGATTAGGGTTTTGATTAGTCTCCCCTCTTAGTTTTTACCTTTGTGTCTCTTTTGAGTCTTCTCTTCTCATCTCATAATCAGGGACTAAACCCTAAAGGCTTTAAGGCTTTGTGATTAAGCTTATGCCTGCATCCTTCTCTTAGGATGGTGTGTATAACTTTAATCCTAAGTGTTAAACCCTTAATGTGTTTAAATCCTTTAATCAATTCACTTAATAATCATCAAGACATCACACTTGTAACTTGGGCCTTGCATTAGGGTTCTAATTCTTCCTTAATTGGTTAAGAAGGATTAACCCTAGTGTTAATGGACAAGTCCCCCTCAAGTTGTCTTACAAATCATAAAATTCACTTCATCATCATACCATTAAATAAAATCCACTTAACCAAAGGCTTGTTTTGTCATGAGTTTAATCCCTAATCATGGATTAAGTTGAGGAGCTTTCCTCAGCTTAAACATTCTCATCTATTATCCTTCTATTAGGATGGTGTAATGAGTCTGTTTAATCCTTGATTATGGCTTAATATCATTACTTAACACTAAACAAAAATCACAAAAACATCTAAATAATCACAAGTAGGTTAATGATCTTAATCCTACACCAAAGGTGATTAAGTGTGAGAATCTGACTTCACACTTAAGGTATTCTCATTACCCCTAATCAGAGGGAAGATGTGATGAGTTTACTAACCCATTGGTTTAGGCTTAGGCTCATTAACTTATGACAAACTCTCAAAAGCAATAAAAGACTGAAAACACAAAAACAAACAATAATCGTTTCCTCCGGGATTCTTTTCTCATCATCTTCACTCATAAACGAGAACTTGCTTCTTCCGTCTAATGCAAGATAGTTAGCATCTGTGCCAGACAGATCACACACTTGAGCATAGGCAAGTAAGCTGTTCACAAGTCAATTCATCTTTCAGTCTCTTTGGGTCGAACTACGGTGTTCTGACTTCCTCATTGCACGAGAGGATACGTAGGCATAACTTAACAGTTATCGAACAAAAGTCTCTGTATATTCCCCCCTCCTTCCAGCATTATTCTTTTTAGCCTCATTATCTTGAGCATTTCACTCTTATCCTTACACTGACACTTTCATATTACACTTCACACTTTTCTTACACTGACACCTGTCCATCCTTTTCCAGCTCTTTATACACAAATTGCACTGACACTACCCCTTTAAAACACAAATCTTTTAAGCGTGGATCCCGTCGAGTACGGCGGACAATCTGGGTGCTAATACCTTCCCAGGTTGTAACCAACCCCCTTTCTCAGTCTCTCTGGTTCGCAACCGTCTTATCCATCTTTTTCTAGGTCTATGCAGCATTACCTTTCCTCCGGGATAAAAATGCCTAGCTGGCGACTCTATTCATCTCCAGTGAGTTCACGGCTGTGTGTTCTCATTGTCCCTCTCGCCGACCGTTCGCGTCTGTACCTTTATCTGGGCCTGGTCCCACTTATCGGGAGCGACACTAGGCTAGAGTGGTTCATGTTCTTTCCCATTCCATTTCGGTCTGGTGCGGGAATATGAAACACGGTTCAGATATGGGTTTCTTCTTGAGAACTCTGTGCTACAAATTTCCTGTAGTGCTAGGGCTATCTGGGAAGCCTGCTAAGTCTGGATGACCTTTAGTATTGACCTTCAGAAACTGAGGTGAATTAGAGGAGGATCTTTTATGGTTATTGTAAACACTGTACCTCCGGGTTAGAAGTGCTTACACTTCTCATAAGTGATCCAAGTCTGAGGATCCTTGTTTTAGAACACCACCTGTGAGGGAGTTGGGCTGTTTACAGGTTTGCAGGTACCCTTGACCTCAGCATACCCTGTTACTTTGTTGGATTAAGAGTACTCCATTTTGGGACAGTTCTTGTGATTTTAACCCAGGACATGTGACTCTTTATTTGAGTCCCCCACCTTGGTTACTGGACTTATGAACCTCCATCTGGATTTCTTGGACATACATGGACTTATATCAAAGCAGCAATCAGATCCAGCTTGATCACAAACCCTTGCATATCATTTGCATACATCATCATTGCATCATTTAACATTTGCTTATTTGTTTTTCAGGGTATCCATACTATATCTTGGCTAGGTTTTGACCCCTTTTATCTGATTAGACCCCTATCTACTTCAGCCATATTCATCAGCTACCTGCTTCAGTCACCTGCATCACCAGCATCAGCTTATCAGTGGCCCATCTTCTAGTATCAGTCATCATCATCAGCATCTGTTTCAGCTCTTCTTCAGCAACATGGCACCCAAGAAGAGCAACATCTCATATCATTTCTTTGAGCCTGAGCTGACTGGCATCAGGAAGATCCAGGCCCTTATTACTCCAGACCATATACCACTATTCAGAGAACATTCTGGAGGCATCCTTGATGTGGTTATGGATTTGGACCCTTCTCAGAGGAGCTTGATTCACACTTGTCTACAGTTCTATGATCCTCCTTTGAGATGCTTCACCTTCCAGGATTTTCAGTTGGGACCCTTGTTGGAAGAGTATTCATCACTGATTGGTGTACCTGTCAGGGGTGGTGTCCCCTTCAACCCTGAGATGGCTTTTCCCAGTAATGAAGAAGTGTTAAAGGCATTGTATCTGGAACCTTGTCTGATTGAGCAGAACATGACAACCAAGGTAGGAATCTCTGGTCTACACTTGGATTTCTTGACTTCTCAGGCTACCATGAAAGCCTCCTTGGGAGAATGGAAGGCAGTCTGTGCATTATTAGCCCTCAGCATATATGGGGTTATATTATTTGCAGATGAGCCTAAGTTTATTAGCAAGAATGCCATTCACCTTTTCATTTTGAGGAACCCAGTGCCCACCTTACTGGGAGATTTCTACTACTCTATTCATCAAAGGAATGAAAAGCAAAGAGGAAGATTGGTGAGATGTTGTGCTCCCCTGTTCCATACCTGGCTGCTCAAACACTTGCCCAAGAATGATGCATTCTTGAATCCTCACCAACAAAAGAATTGGGCTAGGAGACTTGTTGCTTTGACCTCAGATGACATCAGGTGGTGCACTCAGATCACCAAGGGCAGGGATATCATTACTAGTTGTGGGCAGTTCCCCAATGTACCTCTGATAGGAGTAAGGGGTTGCATCAACTACAACCCTCTGCTATTCAAAAGACAATTGGGCTATGCATTGGTCCACCCTCCTAGAGCACAAGACTTGGCTGAAACCCTTTATTGTGAGGTTAAGCCCAATCTAGCTGTTGTCAGGCAGGCATCCTGGGCTTGGGACAATGTCCAGACCAAAGGGATGGCCATCCTCGGGAGATGCAACAATGTGGCCTCAGCTCTGTACTATGAGTGGTCTCATGTCAGGGCTCAAATTTCTGGGATGCCCTTCACCATTGAGGATGCACCTGGACCATCCACAACACCCTCTCCAGCCACTGTTAGCCTGGAAGAGTTTGAGAAACTGAAAGAAAGGAATGAGAATCTGACTCAGGCTCTACAGAAGACCCTCTAGGAGAGGAGTGATGGTCGTCTGGACATCGAAAGGTTGGAAAAGCTTAAGGTGGAGCATCTAGCCAGGATTGAGAAGTCAGAGGACTACATCAAGAAGTCAAGGGTAGGAGAGCAGATTTTGAAGAATGCCTGTAAGGAGGCTCAGTTTCAGAAGGCCAGGACTGATCTCTATCTGAAAGAGAGTCAAGCTAGGTGGGTCAGGATCACTGAAGCTCGCACTCAGGAGGATAAGAGAACTCAGGACAAGATTAAGCAGTTGGAGGCTAATGCAAAGGAGCAACAGGAAGCCCTGCTAGCAGCCTAGAAGGAGATCTCAGAGTTGAAGATCAAGGCTGGTGTGAAGAGGTCAAAAGACCAGAGCAGACACAAGAAGCTAACTGCTGCTGTCACCACCAGGAATCTCCTTATCAAGAACCTCACAGAACATCCAGCTGACCCTGTGACTGAAGCACTTTTAAAGGAAGTCAGGGAGGATGAGTTTGGTCTTGGTGTCTGACTTTTGCTTGTTGTTGTATTCATTTTATGTACTTTTCTTTTCTTATGTTGTATTTTTGACCCCTCAGGGGCATGTTTTGTAAAAAAAACAAGCTATGTATCATTCACTTTTTGTAATATATCCATTAGTTTGTTTCATTTGAATCTCCCTCTCAAAGCAACATCAAAAGCATCTTCCACAAGGGTCTGGAAAGGTCAAAACCAAATGCCAAGCCGGATACCTTGGAAACAAATGAGCATACTGCATTGCATACTAACCTTTTGTTTTGTTTTGTAGGCTTTTGTTTTGTTTGTCACTAACTCTGTTGTGGTTCAGGAACTATTGCTCGCCGTCGGGTGTTCCCACTCAACCATCCACACAGATATCCCACTCGTAACAACCTTCCGGGTATACAGATGGACCAGGTACAACAGGACCTTACAGAAGTCAGGACTCAAATGGCCAATGAGAGGTTGGAAATGAGAAACCAGATGACTCAGTTCATGGAGGTGATGAATGGATTGACTCAGAGCCAAGAGAGATTGAGGGCTTTAGTAGAGAGGCAGACTCAGGAAGACCCCCATCTAGGGACTGGTGGAACAAGCAACAATGAGAGGGTTCAGCCTCATATCAACCCACCAGTATTTGGGCCCCACCTTCATCCAGAGATCAACATCCCTGCTAATGTACAAGGGAATGCTACTACAGGCAGAGTACTACAAGAAGACCCCCAAGAAGATCAATTCACTGTGATGGGAGCTGGGGATGAAGCCTATGACAGAAGGCTAGATGAAATTGCTGAGAAATTAAGATCCTTGGAGTCTCAAAACTCCTTGGGTTTTGATGTCATGGACATGGGCTTAGTGGACGGGGTAAGGATTCCCCACAAGTTTAAACCTCCGTGCTTTGAGAAGTACAACGGGACCTCCTGTCCACGAACCCATTTGCAATCCTTTCTGGGGAGACTGAAGGCATACACCATGGATGAAAAACTGTGGATGTTTTATTTCGAAGACATTTTAACAGGAGCTTCAAGGGAATGGTACTCTCATTTGACCAGAGCAACCATCAGATGCTGGAAAGACTTGGCAGAGGCCTTCATTAGACAATACCAGTACAACTTGGATATGGCTCCCAACAGGACCCTCCTGATGGGAATGTCCCAGTCATCCAGAGAAAGCTTCCGGGAGTACGCCCAGAGGTGGAGACAGCTTGCTGCTGCTGTCCAGCCACCCATGTCGGAAAGGGAGATGGCCGACATGTTTATGAACACCCTCCAAGGGACATACATTGATAGGCTAGCTGCCTTTTCTTCCACCAGCTTCGCTGATGTAGTTATAGCTGGAGAAAGAATTGAGAGCCTACTAAAGATGGGGAAGATTTCCGACAATGGAGCAAGCTCGTCCAACAACCCCAGAAAGCCTTTTGTGGGGCCTAGAAGAACTGGTGAGACTAATGCTATCCATACCGGCAGGAGCAGACCCTAGTATGTTCATAGGTCAGTGGCAGCTGTCACTATTCCCGCTCCAATTCATTAACAACCAGCATATCAGCCACATCAACAACCCCACTACCAGCAACAAGCTCAATATCCACCTCAGAGAAATTATAACAACAACAACACCAGCAACAACAATCAGCAAAGACCTTTTCAACAGAGACCATCTCAGGCCAATAGGGTGATTGATCCGATCCCTATGCCTTATGCCGCATTATTGCCACAACTCCTGAAACTCAACCTGGTTGAGCTAAGGACATTGGCACCTCCAGATCCTGCCAGTCTGCCCAGAAATTACGACGCCAGCGCCAGATGTGCTTTTCACTCCAACGCACCTGGCCACAGTACAGAGAAGTGCAGAGCTTTGCACATGAAAGTACAGGATCTAGTGGATTCCAAAGCTCTAAAATTTGCACCCCCGCCAAATGTCAGCAAGAACCCTATGCCCAACCACGGAGGACCCAGAATTAATGCTATTGAGGAAGATAAGCCGTCTTTCTTAATAACCAGTGTGGGGCAGATTCGGACACCCCTGGTAGAGATTAAAGCTCAACTCCTTGAATGTCAAATATTCCCCGGGTGTGAGCTCGGGTGCGGTTATTGCAACATTTCGGTAAATGGGTGTGATAACCTGAGAAATGGCATAGATGGTCTCATCCAGAGAGGCCTACTTCAAATCACAACATCAACACCTCCAAATCCAGCAATCTCCTTAACAACAATTCCCGAGTCTTCTACAACTGCAACAACAATTGTTCCAAATAACTCTTCAATCTCATCAACAAATGCTTCATCTATTACTTCAACGGATCAAATATCAACAACCATCTCTTCTACAACTTCAACATCCATCCAGTCAACAGTGCCTCCTACAACATCAACAGCAATTAATGAAAGTGTCTCAACGGTTACAATATATTATGATCCTGCAAATGATTCTGCCTACAACTCACAAAACGCCACTCCTATCAGAGCACCAGTTACAATATACTATGATCCATACACTATCATGGTCCCTTCTGCAGCTGCTATCAGTCCAGTCACTATCACAGTGCCTGGGCCAGTCCCTTATGAAAGCAATAATGCCATCCTTTGGCATTACGGCTCAGATCTATACTGCGAAGGACAGAAAATCACTCTAGAATCATCAACTTCTTCACCACAGGTAGACAATGTGGGGGGAGGCGGAGGCTTCACTCGAAGCGGACGTCTCTTTGCCCCACAAATTCCTAGACCCATTGCTGAAGCAGAAGCTGCTGCCAAGGCAAAAGGGAAGAGCATGGTGCAAGAAGAACAAGTTGCTAAAGAAGCTTTAAAAACCCCTTTTGATCAAGAGGTTGATGAATTCATGAGAATCATCAAGAAAAGTGATTACAAGATAGTGGACCAGCTTCACCAGACACCTTCCAAAATCTCCATTTTATCATTGTTAATGTGCTCCGATGCTCATCGGAACGCACTATTAAAAGTCTTGCACGCAGCTTATGTGCCAGATGAGATTACCGTCAATCAGTTAGAGGCTGTGGTTGGAAATGTCAACGCTAGTCATGGACTAGGATTTACCAACACTGATTTGACGACGGAAGGTCGCAATCACAACAAGGCTTTGCACATCACCTTGGAGTGTAAGGGTGCAGTTCTTTCTCATGTATTGGTGGACACAGGATCATCCCTCAATGTCCTACCTAAGAAAGCCCTTGTGAAGCTGGAGTATGACGGATTGGCATTACGCCCAAGCAATCTGGTAGTGAGAGCCTTTGACGGTTCTAAGAGATCAGTTCTGGGAGAAATTGAGTTGCCTATAATGATTGGCCCACAGACTTTCAAAACGACCTTCTTTGTGATGGATATACAACCTGCCTACAGCTGTCTATTGGGTAGATCATGGATACACGCCGCTGGCGCCGTGACGTCAACCCTTCACCAGAAGTTAAAATTCGAGTGGGAGGGCCAAGTCGTTACTATTTGTGGAGAGGAAAATATCTTTGTTAGCCATCTGGCTACATACAAATACATTGAGATGGATGGGGAGATCCACGAAACTATGAGTCAAGGATTTGAGGCCTTGAACATAAATGAAGCATCCGTTGTACCTGGAACCTCAATGACATCTTATCAGCAAGCCCGGAAGGTTGTTGAAGAGTGGACTGCCCAAGGCTGGGGCAAGTTGCTGCCCGTAGAGAAGAAGGAGGATAGATTTGGGTTGGGTTACAAACCAACTCAACAAGATCAAACAGAGGCTGCTAAGAAGCCCAATTTTGTCAGTGGGGGGATGCTCACCCCAGATGCAGTGAACAATTTGGAAGACGAGGATGAAAGCGACCGCAACCTGGAGAGCTGGATACGTCCAAAGATCCCGGGGAGCAGTATCTCAAACTGGTCTTCCCAGGAAATTATAAGAGTTACTCCTGCAGAGTAATTATTATTTCCTGTATTTTTAGCATGCATCAAGTCTTGCATCTTTCCCAAGATGACAAGACTCATTTTGTAATCGGGCCATCTATAATTTTGTGCAAATAGATCAATCAATGATATCAGACATCTTTTGCAAATGAGTCTTTTTCGCTCACTGTTTTTCCATTTTTCTTTTTGTACAAAAATAAAATGGAAATGTTTTCAAAATGACAACTTCATTTCACTCTTTCTAAACAAGATTAAAATCAATCACTAAAATGAACAAACTGAACCCTTGCAGAGAGTGCCTTTCAGACTGCACCGACAACAGCACAGCTATGGCTTCGTATGACTTTGACAATCCAATCAATCAAGCTGATGAAGGGGTTGAAGAAGAGTATGAGCTTCCTGAAGAGCTAGCCAGGTTGTTGAGGCAAGAGGAGAAGGTTATCACTCCTCATCAGGAGGAGGTCGAAACGATTAATCTTGGTACAGATGAAGATGTGAAAGAAGTTAAAATCGGGGCCTGCTTACAAGACTCAGTGAAGAGACAACTGATTGACCTACTTCGTGAATATGTGGATGTGTTTGCTTGGTCTTATCAGGATATGCCAGGGTTGGATACCGACATTGTTATGCACAAGCTACCTTTAAGAGAAGATTTCCCGCCGGTTAAACAGAAACTGCTCCGTACTCGCCCAGACATGGCAATGAAAATCAAAGAAGAGGTACAAAAGCAGTGGGACGCCGGGTTCCTTGCTGTAACTAGCTATCCACCGTGGGTTGCTAATATAGTACCTGTGCCTAAGAAGGACGGCAAAGTAAGAATGTGTGTTGACTACCGGGATCTGAACAGAGCTAGCCCGAAAGATGACTTCCCTTTACCTCACATCGATGTATTGGTTGATAATACGGCTCAGTTCTCGGTATTCTCCTTCATGGACGGTTTTTCAGGATACAATCAGATCAAGATGTCGCCTGAAGACATGGAGAAGACAACTTTCATCACACCCTGGGGCACGTTCTGTTACAAGGTGATGCCATTCGGAATGAAGAATGCTGGTGCAACATATCAACGGGCTATGGTAACATTATTCCACGATATGATCCATAAAGAAATCGAATGTTATGTGGATGACATGATTGCCAAGTCCCTCACCGAAGAAGACCACCTGGTAAATCTGCTGAAGCTATTCAAGCGCCTGAGGAAGTACCAACTGAAGTTAAACCCCAACAAATGCACATTCGGGGTGCGATCTGGTAAGCTGCTGGGATTTATTGTAAGCGAGAAAGGGATTGAAGTTGACCCTGATAAAGTCAAAGCTATTCAAGAGATGCCTGCACCAAAGTCAGAAAAAGAAGTTCGAGGGTTCTTAGGTCGATTGAACTACATTTCACGGTTCATATCTCACCTTACGGCAACCTGCGAACCCTTGTTCAAACTATTAAGAAAAGAACAAACGGTCAGGTGGAACGAAGACTGCCAGAGGGCTTTTGACAAGATCAAGGAATACTTACAAGAACCTCCAATCCTTATGCCTCCAGTTGAAGGAAGACCTCTGATCATGTACTTGACAGTATTAGAAGAGTCAATGGGGTGTGTGATGGGCCAGCATGACGAGTCTGGTCGAAAAGAGTATGCAATTTACTACCTAAGCAAAAAGTTTACCGACTGTGAACAACGTTATTCACTGCTCGAGAAAACTTGCTGTGCTTTAGCGTGGGCTGCTCGCCGACTGAGACAGTATATGTTAACCCACACTACTTTATTGATCTCGAAAATGGACGCAGTCAAGTATATTTTTGAGAAACCAGCACTTACCGGACGGGTTGCAAGATGGCAGATGATCCTCACAGAATATGACATCCAGTACACATCTCAGAAAGCCATCAAGGGCAGTGTATTGTCTGATTATCTTGCTGAGCAACCTATTGATGATTACCAGCCTATGAGATTTGACTTCCCTGATGAAGACATCATGTTCATAAAAGCAAAAGATCATGAAGAGCCTGCTCACACCGAAGGGCCTGACCCGGAGGAAGAATGGACTATGATGTTTGATGGGGCTGTTAACATGAATGGTCGTGGTGTTGGTACAGTACTCATTACACCTAAAGGAGTTCACATGCCTTTCTCGGCAAAACTCACTTTCAATTTCACTAACAACGAAGCTGAATACGAAGCCTGTATTATGGGTCTTGAGGAAGCCATTGACCTCAGGATCAAGACTTTTACTGTGTTCGGAGATTCAGCTCTGGTAGTTAATCAAACCAACGGCAAATGGTACACACACCAGGATCATCTGATACCTTACAGGGATTATACAAGGAGGTTATTGACTTTCTTCACAACAGTCAAGCTTGAGTATATCCCCCGAGACGAGAATCAGTTTGCAGATGCTCTGGCTACCATTTCATCCATGATCAAAGTTCAAGCTGCCAACTTCGTACCTCAAATTTCAGTGTCCAGACTTGACAGACCAGCATATGTGTTCGCAGCAGATATTGTCAAAGATGATAAGCCTTGGTTCCATGACATTAAGTGCTTCTTGGAGGATCAAACATACCCACCTGGGGCATCTTCCAATGATAAGAAGACATTAAGAAGGCTTGCTGGTAGTTTCTTCCTAAATACTGATGGTTCCCTGTACAAGAGAAACTTTGATATGGTACTCCTCAGATGCGTTGACAAAGCAGAAGCAGACTTGTTAATGCATGAAGCGCACGAAGGATTCTTTGGTACCCATGTTGGAGGACATGCAATGGCCAAGAAGTTGCTAAGATCAGGTTATTACTGAATCACCATGGATGCCAACTGTTGTGCCTACGCTAGAAAATGCCGTAAATGCCAGATTTATGCAGATAAGGTGCATGTGCCTCCCAATCCTTTGAATGTGATGTCTTCACCCTGACCCTTTGCTATGTGGGGCATTGATATGATCGGCAAGATTGAACCGACTGCTTCAAATGGCCACAGATTCATCTTGGTTGCCATTGACTATTTCACCAAGTGGGTCGAAGCAGCTTCCTATGCAAACGTTACAAGACAAGTGGTAGCCCGATTTCTGAAGAGAGATATCATATGTCGATACGGAGTTCCCGAGCGAATCATTACTGATAATGGTTCCAACTTGAACAACAAAATAATGGCAGAGCTGTGCCGGGACTTCAAGATCCAACACCACAATTCTTCTCCTTACAGGCCAAAGATGAACGGCGTTGTTGAGGCAGCTAATAAGAATATCAAGAAGATTGTGCAGAAGATGGTAATCACCTACAAAGACTGGCATGAGATGCTACCATTTGCCTTGCATGGGTACCGCACGTCAATCAGAACATCCACTGGGGCAACACCATATCAGCTTGTGTATGGTACGGAGGCAGTCCTACCAGTTGAACGAAGCAGAGTGGGTCCGATCCCGATACGAACAACTGAGTCTGATCGAAGAGAAGATATTGGCTGCAATCTGTCACGGGCAGTTATATCAGAAGAGAATGAAGAGAGCCTTCGATCAGAAAGTCAGGCACCGAGAGTACCGAGTAGGAGATCTTGTGCCGAAAAGAATCCTCCCTCCTCATACAGACCACAGGGGCAAATGGACTCCGAACTATGAAGGACCATTTGTAGTAAAGAAAGTTTTCTCGGGTGGAGCACTCATGCTCAGTACCATGGATGGTGAAGACTTCCCGTCCCCTGTGAATTCAGATGCAGTTAGAAAATACTTCGCATAAAACGACCCGCTGGACATAAAAACAGAATGTAAGTCCAGGCAAAAATAGGGCATCCCGGCGAGTCAAAAACAGAATAAAAGACTCGGGCAAAAATAAGGGAAAATAAACAAAAATGTACACCCGCTGAGTTGAAAAGCCGCATTGGACAGCTCAGGCAAAAATGGGTATCCCGATGGATTGAAAACCCGAAAGGGCGATCCATGCAAAAATAAGGGAATGAGCGAACAACTGCATTCTGAATTCGTCTGTATCACCTACAACTTGATAAACCTCGAAAGGATCAAGCTTCTATCAGAATCAGCCTTCTTCAGAAAGCAAGACGAGAAGAACGTCAAATGTCATACGAGTCATAGCAAAAGGGAAGCTCCTCGAAGCGTCGTCAACATTGCCAGCATTTTGTTTCTCAATTTGTAACAATCCCCTCATTCTAGGGGATGTGTTTCTTTGACTGTATCTTGCCAAATTCAGGGCACATGAATTAATAAAAATCAGATTTTTTAGTCACACGTTGTCTCGTACTCTTTTATTTGCAAAGATGTCTGATGTCATTAATATATCGATTGCATAAATACAGATGCGTCTTTCTGAAACTACGTGCTTGCAGGAAATGTACTTATTCTCGGGAGTGTCTGAACTCTCATGATGGAATCCAGTAAAGGATACCTCGGGATTACTTGTGCGTCCCTCTGTCTTTGCAGGATTGCAGGTATTCAAAGCGCAGCATGGGGCATGTAAACTTCATCCCAGCAAGCTGGAAAATCAACACTCACTCAGTCTTGGCACCCAAAGTGTTTTCTCCCCAGTTGAGTTGCCACTTGTTATTTCTCCCCAGCCGAGTACAGAAGCCAGGGAACCATCTCCCCACAGAGTTTCAGCCTCTATCCAGAAGAGCAACGCTTGAAGGAATCACAACAGAGTGACGAAAGCTTCTACAAACCCCAGCTGGGCCCCTCATTACCAAGGATGGGTCTACCAGTGACCTATTCCCCCAAGCAGATACATCTCAACAGATCAGCCAGAGATCTTCACTGCAACGGGATCTGAGTCCCGGATTGGTATCCTTGCATAATCATAGCATTCACATCATATTCACCCACAAAGCGTAGCATTCCGTCCAATACGGAGCATTACGGCAAAAATCCAACATATTGCATAATCATAAGCCATGTTCTGAAACAAACACTTGTGAATAATGATAATCCATCAACAATATACAGAATGCTCCCCAGATTCCCCGACAGAGAGCCCAACATTTCTCTCACAAAACTAATACCTCCTTGTGGCACCCGTCCGTGTCATATCCCCAGCAGAAAGCCAAAGCGTCCCCTTTGCACTCACAAATACTTATATATAGAATTTTCTTGACATCCGTCCGTGTCACTATTCCCCAGCACAGTAACCTAAACACTTTGTATATCAGATACTTGTGTATATTACTTTTCTCCTTTCGACACTCGTCTGTGTCATTCTCCCCAGTAGGTTAGATACCCGTCTATACACTACTCATACTTATACAGATACTCGTCTGTATCTTGTACACACCACTTATATCATCTCAGATTCAACACTCGTCCGTGTTCTTTGTTAACCAGTTGGTACTCGTCCATACCATCATCTCAGAACATGCGTCAAGCGTTTGTTTCTACCTGATACTCGTCCATATCATGGTCTTAAGGATGCTCGTCCGCATCTTTAATCCATACACTGTGTCAAACACTTTTGTCTTCTTGAATACAGACACTCGTCTGTGTCTACTATTCCCCAGAGGAGTCCCCTCAGATTCAACACTCGTCCGTGTTCCTTGTTAACCAGTTGATACTCGTCCGTATCATCATCTCTGAACACGTGTCGGTATTTGTTTCTACCCGATACTCGTCCGTATCGTAGTCTTAGGGATGCTCGTCCGCATCTTTAATCTATACACAGCGTCCAAACACTTATACCTTTTATTTCCTGGATATAAACACTCTTCCGTGTTTACTATTCCCCAGTAGACCTCCAGCAAAGCAAAATTTCTTTTCTATCTGACATTCGTCCTGTGTCATGATAAATCCTGAGAGCAGCCGTACCCTGCTAGGTGATCGTCCTTCACCTCTTGATGATCGTCCTTCATCATGCTCATCTGATGGTCGTCCCCATCGTTGACCTTTTCTATCCGACATTCGTCCTATGTCTTGATATTTGGCAGCCGTCCCCTGCTAGGTGATCGTCCTTCACCTTTTGATGATCGTCCTTCATCATTTTATCCGATGGCCGTCCCCATTGTTGATATTGTTATCTGACATTCTTCCTATGTCATGATAAACCTCGAGAGCAGCCGTCCCCTGCTAGGTGATCGTCCTTCACCTCTTGATGATCGTCCTTCATCATGCTCGTCCGATGGCCGTCCCCATCGTTGACCTTTTATCCGGCATTCGTCCTATGTCGCGATATCTTCGGCAGCCGTACCCTGCCAGGTGATCTTCCTTCACCTTAGATGACCGTCCCTCATCTTATCCCCAACAGAGCAGCCGTCCCCTGCTAGGTGATCGTCCTTCACCTTTGATGACCATCCCTCATCATTATTTCATTTATTCTTTAACCCGATGGTCTTCCCCGTCGTGGTCCCTTTTCTTTTTCCTGATGATCGTCCTTCATCAGTTTAGCCCAATGGTCGTCCCCATCGTTGTTTACATTACTTTATGAACCTGATGGCCGTCCCCATCATTTTTCATTAATCCCCAGAAAATCTTATAGCTTTACTTGATGGCCGTCCCCATCATAATCCCTTTTATCCCCCGCATGTCGGCCGTCCCCGTCATTGCTTAATTTCCCGCACTTTTCCTAGCATGTCGGTCGTCCCCGTCATTGCTCTTTCCCCAGCAGTCGTCCTCTGCTCGACGGTCGTCCTCCGTCGCCCGTGCTTTACAATATACTTTATTTTCTTTTACAATCTATATCCCTTTTCTTCTTCATTCTATGAGTGCAAATTTTGGACTGTCTGTGGTATTCAACCACAAGTTATCTTTTTTGGCAGTTAAGCCGTCGCTTACACCCTGCACAGCTAACTCATGTTTGAATATGGGCAGCTGTAAACACCCCAAATTTTCCCTCACCCATTCACACCATGGCTTGTGATCATTTCATGTGCATAAGTTCAATCATAGCATCTCATATCACATTTTTGATTCACTGCATTGGTTCAAAGTCATCTGCATCTAGGGTTTATGATCTGAGCAATCCAAGAGCTTCTTGAGCCACTCCAAAGGTTATCAATCACTTCAAAGGGGTCCATGTATGTTAAAGCATCATATTATATCCTCTCAAAGTCAAGAATGTCAAAGAATCACAAGAACTGAGAATGGCATGGAAGCAGAGCCAGGTTTGACTGCACATATGACCTAGAATTAGGGTTTTGGTTTCAAAGGCCATAACTCCAATTTTTTTGGTCATTCTTGTTTCTATTGGTCTCTATATGGTATAGGGAGCATGCATATCAATTTTCATGAAGAAATTCAATGGGGAAGTCATCTGATCAAGGGTTGACTTTCTAAACAAGTTAGTGTAAAGTCAGGGCATCTGAGACCCTCAATGACCCAACCAAAGGGTGTTCTTCATCATTTTGATTGTATATGATCTTTATTTGATCATGGAAGATGTTATAAGTTCACAAAATTGAAGAATCTCAAGTCATTTGCAAAGTTGACTTTTTGGGAAAGTTGACTTTTAATGAAAATTGCCATTTTGGGAAACTTTTTCAACCCTTGCTTTTTGATTCAAAAATGCTTCAAATGAAAAAACTTTGGTCATGAAAGTTGTAGAATGGATTATTCCCTTTTCAAAAAGTACAAGAACTTGACCTAATTCATTTTGGATCAAAAGTTATGGCTTGTCAAAGTTGGCTAAAATCACAAAATTTGAAGTTTTCTACCAAAGAGATATTTTGCAAAATGGCATGATCAAGTGTTCTAAAGGCCTCAAATGTGTATCATTTCTTCATAACATGATCATGTGACATCTAAAATTCATAATGGGCCAAGGTATCACTCATTTTCATGACTTATGGAGCAAGAAATTTCAAAGGAAGCAAAAGTGAAGCAAGTTGCAAAAACTCACTCAAGTTCTAATCCACTTGCTTGCTGACTCCATAATCAATCCTAGGGCTCTCCACACTTCTTGCTATGCAGGACACCCCATTTGTCCTTGGCTAGCTAGTAGCCCATGCCTCTCTTACACAAGTTTGACATTTTGGCAACTTGAGCCATAGCAATCACAGCAGTACACATCAACTCATCTGACCAATCCCATTTGTTTATACAAACCAAAAGCAAGCCATTTCACACAACACACAAGCCTGAAAGCACCAAGAACACATCTCTCTCATTTCCACCCCATTTTGCAAAAGCTTTCGAAACACTCTCCACAAGCTGCAAACACACAAACCAACTTCACAAATCAACTCAGCACACTTCACTGATCAAAAACCACCCATCACCATAGCCTGAAACTCTCAGAAACCAAAACACGATCACCACCCTCCCTTGAACAGAACTTCTGCCATCTCTCAAACCAGCCATCTACAAGAGTTGTGAAGCATTCCATTGAGCTCAGGGGGACCAAAGGAGTGAGTTTGCATAGGAGAAAGGGTCAGAAAGCTCCTGTTCGAAGGACTCCAGCTCAGGTATCCTTCAAGAACAAATTTTCCAGAACTCATTTTACTTGTTATAAATTGATTCTATATGTTATCCTGATCATCATGATGTGTTTAAAAATGAAAATGGTGGAATATTGAGCATGTATGAGCTGTCTGAAACTTTTTGCCCTAAATGTGTTTTGCTTCGATTTGCTTGATTAATGGATGAAAAATGATTTTTGTTTGGGGGTTTTGATTCAGTGTTGAATGGGGATGGATTCTGGGCATTTAGATTTCACTTTTATTGCGTGTAGAGAGAGTTAGAGATTTGGCTTGTCGGAGAAGATGACCGGAACCACTGTTCCGGTCATCTGAAAGTCATTAGGGCATTTAATTAGGGCACTAATCATAATTAGCAAATTTGAATGCTGGCCGTCCAGATGCGCGCCAGGTCAATTCGCGCGCGTGTGAGTTTCAACCTCAGCCCTTGATCTTGCTGACTTTCTCATTTTTCAGTTTAATTTCAATTTTATTTTCATTAAATTTCATTTGTTTTCTACATTTTATTAAAAATAGTAAAACATTTTCAAAATTTTGAAAATTTTTATACAACCTTTTATTAATTTTCAGAAACCAAAAACATTTTTATTTTTATTTATTGCATTTAAAAATATTTTTAAATCATTTAAAAGATTATTTTTAATTAATTAATGAGAATTAATTAATTAAAAATACTTTTAGGTATTTAAAAATCACAAAAAAATTCATGAAACCTTTAAAACCATTTAGAAGCATTGTCCAACCTTCAAACCAAATTTCTTTTTTTGATCTTGATGTCTTTTGATAATTTTTCATGGAATTAATTTCATTTCAAGGCATTATTTTGATCCAATCTTTGAAAATTCATTTCTGCCTAGTCTTTGAGAGTTGGACTTTGATTCTTTTTGCATTGCATCTTGTTTAGCATGTAGTTTATAGGATTAAATTGGCATGAATTGATCTTGCATTTTCAATTTGTTTGACATTTTTCTTAACAAGGTACCTTAAAACCCTAGCAACCTTAGAAAATTCATAACTTTCATTAGGTTAAGAATTGGGTCCCCTCCTTTGGGCAGTGAGTTTGTATAGGTTTAGGGTTCCCTTGAATGCATTTTCAATTTTTTATCTTGATGTTTGCTTCTGGTTTTGATTTTTGTTTTGTGCATTGATCATAAACCCTAATTTGGGCTTCCTTTTGCATTCATCTTGCATTTGCTTACATACCATGACTTGCCATGACATTTTGTGCATCCATTTGATTCATAACACATCTTAGGACATATTAGAATCATGTTTGATCATTGCATCTTTCATTTGACATGTTGTATGTCATTTGCATCCCATAACTTTTCATGTATGTTCATGGTTCTAAGCATGCTTCATTTGCATCCATATGTTTGTGTGATCATTCTCATGCCTTGCCTCATGTTTGCATCATCTCTTAGCATCATTAATATAATGTTTTTGCTTCTGACTTTGTCTTGCATCATGCCTTTTCATCTCATTTGCATTACATTTCATTTCTTTCACTAACTTTTCAGGTGGTAAGTTACTTTGAGAAGTGAATTTGCCTTCACTTCTCACAATTTCTTTTCATCTCTCTTATGCATCATTGCTGCATTTTGTCTTGTGCTTGAGATTGATCATGCTCATTCTTCTTCATCTTACTTTCTTTCTTCAAGTGACTTGTCTTCTTAAATGAAGCAAGTTACTTTGCTTCTCTTTGCTCCTTTCATCTGCTTCCTGGTGGTTTCTCTGAAGATCTTTCTTGCAAACCTCACAAACCTTAGGAACAACCAAGCATGATAATAATTAGGGTTTGATTAGTCCCCCATTTAGCTTTTACCTTTGTGTCTCTTTGAGTCTTCTCTTCTCATCTCATAATCAGGGACTAAACCCTAAAGGCTTTAAGGCTTTGTGATTAAGCTTATGCATGCATCCTTCTATTAGGATGGAGTGTATAACTTTAATCCTAAGTGTTAAACCCTTAATATGTTTAAATCCTTTAATCAATTCATCTAATAATCATCAAGACATCAAGCTTGTAACTTGGGCCTTGCATTAGGGTTCTAATTCTTCCTTAATTGGTTAAGAAGGACTAACCCTAATGTTAATGGACAAGTCCCCCTCAAGTTGTCTTACAAACTATAAAATTCACTTCTTCATCTTATCATTAACTAAAATCCACTTAATAAAGGTTTTGTTTTGTCATGAGTTTAATCCCTAATCATGGATTAAGTTGAGGAGCTTTCCTCAGCTTAAACATTCTCATCTATTATCCTTATATTAGGATGGTGTAATGAGTCTGTTTAATCCCTGATTATGGCTTAATCTCATTACTCAACACTAAACAAAAACAACAAAAACATCTAAATAACCACAAGTAGGTTAATGATCTTAATCCTACACCATGGTGTTTAAGTGTGAGAAGCTGACTTCACACTTAAGGTATTCTCATTACCCCTAATCAGAGGGAGGATGTGATGAGTTTACTAACCCATTGGTTTAGGCTTAAGCTCATTTTCTTATGACAAACTTCCAAAAGCAATAAAAGACTGAAAACTCAAAAACAAACAATAATCGTCTCCTTCAGGATTCTTTCCTCATCTCATTCACTCACGAGCGAGAACTTGCTTCTTCCGTCTAATGCAAGACAGTTAGCACCTGAGCCAGACAGGTCATACACTTGAGCATAGACAAGTAAGCAATTCACAAGTCAATTCATCTTTCAGTCTCTTTGGGTCGAACTACGGTGTTCTGACTTCCTCATTGCACGAGAGGATACGTAGGCATAACTTAACTGTTATCGAACAAAAGTCTCTGTATATTCCCCTCGTTTTCCAGCTTTATTCTTTTAGCCTCATGATCTTGAGTATCTTGTTCTGGTTCTTACACTGACACTGTACATTTATACACTTCACTTTTCTTTTACACAGAAACCTGTACATCCTTTTCCATCTCTTTGGCACACAAAATTGCACTGACACTACCCCTTTAAAACACAAATCTTTTAAGCGTGGATCCCGTCGATTACGGCGGACAATCTGGGTGCTAATACCTTCCCAGGTTGTAACCAACCCCCTTTCTCAGTCTCTCTGGTTCGCAACCGTCTTATCCATATCTTTCTAGGTCTATGCAGCATTACCTTTCCCCCGGGATAAAAATGCCTAGCTGGCGACTCTTTTCTTTTCCTGTGAGTTCACTCCTGTGTGTTCTCACACCCTCCTTTCGCCGACCGTTCGCGTCTATACCTCATTTGAGCTCAGTCTCATCTTTTGGGAGCGACAGACTCGTCATGCTGCCCCAACACACACCCCATTGATTCTTCTAGTACTGTCAAGTACATGATTAGAGGTCTTCCTTCGACTGGAGGCATAAGGATTGGAGGCACTTGTAGGTATTCCTTGATTTTGTCAAAATCCCTCTGGCAGTCTTCGTTCCACCTGACCGTTTGTTCTTTTCTTAGCAGCTTGAACAAAGGTTCACAGGTTGCTGTAAGGTGAGATATAAACCGTGAAATGTAGTTCAATCTACCTAGGAACCCCCGAACTTCTTTTTCAGTTTTCGGTGCAGGCATTTCTTGAATGGCTTTGACTTTGTCAGGGTCAACTTCAATCCCTTTTTCACTTACAATAAATCCCAGCAACTTACCGGATCGCACCCCGAATGTGCATTTGTTGGGGTTTAACTTCAGTTGGTACTTCCTCAGACGCTTGAATAACTTCAACAGATTTACCAGGTGGTCTTCTTCTGTGAGGGACTTGGCAATCATGTCATCCACATAACATTCAATTTCTTTGTGGATCATGTCATGGAACAATGTTACCATAGCCCGTTGATAAGTCGCACCAGCATTTTTCAGTCCGAATGGCATCACTTTGTAACAGAACATGCCCCAGGGTGTGATGAAAGTGGTCTTCTCCATGTCTTCAGGTGACATCTTGATCTGATTGTATCCTGAGAATCCATCCATGAAGGAGAATACCGAGAACTGAGCCGTATTATCCACCAATACATCAATGTGAGGTAAAGGGAAATCATCTTTCGGGATGACTCTGTTCAGATCCCGGTAGGCCACACACATCCTCACCTTACCGTCTTTCTTAGGCACAGGTACAATATTAGCAACCCACGGCGGATAGCTAGTCACAGCAAGGAAACCGGCGTCCCACTGCTTTTGAACCTCTTCTTTAATCTTCATTGCCATATCTGGGCGAGTACGGCGTAGTTTCTGTTTTACTGGTGGGCAGTCTTCTCTTAAAGGCAGCTTGTGCATGACAATATCGGTGTCCAACCCTGGCATATCCTGATAAGACCAAGCAAAGACATCCACATATTCACGAAGCAAGTCAATCAATTGTCCCTTTACTGAATCTTGTAGGCAGACCACGATCTTGACTTCTTTCACATCTTCTTCTGTACCAAGATTAACCGTTTCGACCTCCTCCTGGTGAGGAGTGATAACCTTCTCCTTTTGCCTTAACAACCTGGCTAGCTCTTCAGGAAGCTCATAATCTTCTTCAACCCCTTCATCATCTTGATTGATTGGATTGTCAAAGTCATACGAAGTCATAGCTGTGCTGTTGTCGGTGCAGTCTGAAAGGCACTCTCTGCAAGGGTTTAGATTGTTCATTTTAGTGATTGACTTTAATCTTGTTTAGAAAAGTGAAATAAAGTTGTCATTTTGGAAAACATTGCCATTTTATTTTTGTACAAAAAGAAAAATGAAAAACAGTGAGCGGAAAAGAAAAGACTCATTTGCAAAAGATGTCCGATATTCATTGATTGATCTGTTTGCACAAAATTACAAGATGGCCCGATTACAAAATGAGTCTTGTCATCTTGGGCAAGATGCAAGACTTGATGCATGCTTAAAAATACAGAAAATAATAATTACTCTGCAGGAGTAACCCTTATAATTTCCTGGGAAGACCAGTTTGAGATATGGCTCCCCGGGGTCCTTGGACGTATCCAGCTCTCCAGGTTGCGCTCATCTTCCGACTCATCTTCCAAGTTGTTCACTGCATCTGGGGTGAGCATCCCCCCGCTGACAAAATTGGGCTTCTTAGCAGCCTCTGATTGATCTTGTTGAGTTGGTTTGTAACCCAACCCAAATCTGTCCAGCCTTGGGCAGTACCCTCTTCAACAACCTTCCTGGCTTGCTGATAAGATGTCATGGAGGTTCCCAGTACAACAGATGCCTCATTTATGTTCAAGGCCTCAAATCCCTGGCTCATAGTTTCATGGATTTCTCCATCCATCTCTATGTACTTATACGTAGCCAGATGGCTAACAAAGATGTCCTCTTCCCCACAGATGGTGATGATTTGGCCTTCCCACTCGAATTTCAGCTTCTGGTGAATGGTAGACGTAACAGCGCCAGCGGCATGGATCCAGGGTCTACCCAACAAACAGCTGTAGGCCGGCTGAATGTCCATCACATAGAAGGTAATTTTAAAAGTCTGCGGGCCAATCATCACAGGCAGGTCAATCTCACCAAGCACTGACCTTTTAGAGCCATCAAATGCTCTCACCACTAAATAACTCGGACGCAATGCCAAACCATCATACTCCAGCTTCACTAAGGCTTTCTTTGGTAGAACATTGAGTGAAGACCCAGTGTCCACCAGTACATGAGATAGAACAGCACCCTTGCATTCTAGAGTGATGTGTAAAGCCTTGTTGTGGTTACGTCCCTCAGTTGTTAAGTCAGCATTGGTAAAGCCCAGTCCATGACTGGTGTTGACATTCGCCACCATAGTTTCCAGCTGATTAACAGTGATCTCCTCCGGCACGTATGCTGCGTGCAAGACTTTCAGTAATGCATTCCTGTGAGCTTCAGAACACATTAGCAAGGATAATATGGAGATCTTTGAGGGAGTTTGGTGAAGCTGATCCACCACCTTGTAATCACTTCTTTTTATAATCCTCATGAACTCATTTACATCTTGCTCAAAAGATGTCTTCTGAGTTTCTTTGGTAATTGGTTCTTCAGGTACCACACTTTTCCCCTTTGCCTTTGCAGCGGCTTCTGCTTCGGCGTTAGGTCTTTGTAATTGTGAGGCAAAAAGGCGTCCGCTTCTGGTGAAGCCTCCGCCTCCCCCAACATTATCAATCTGTGGAGAAGAAGTTGAAGAGTCCAAGGTGATTTTCTCCCCGTTGCAGTAGAGGTCAGAGCCATAATGCCAAGGTATGGCATTACTGCTTTCATATGGAACGGGTCCAGGCACCGTGATGGTAACTGGACTGACTGCAGTAGAAGAAGGTACTAAAATGGTGTGCGGATCGTAGTAAATGGTGACCGGTGATCTGGCAGGAGGTGCCACTGCTTGTTGTTGAAAGTTGTTGTTTGGAGGAACAAATGACGGATCATAGTAGATGGTGACTGCTGAAATATCTTCATTAATTTCTGTTGGCGTTGTAGAAGATTCTGCTGAATAAATGGGTGCTGATGTTGTAGAAGAAATGGTTGTTGACATCTGGTTTGCCGAAGTGATGGACGGAGCCATTGTTGATGATATTGATGAATTGGTTGGAATGATTGTCGTTGCAGTTGTAGAAGAGTCAGGAATTGTTGTCAAAGGGATTGCTGGATTTGTAGGCGCTGATTTTGTGATCTGAAGTATACCACTTTTGATAAGACTATCTATGCCGATTCTCAGATTATCACACCCGTTGATCGAAATGTTACAATAACCACAACCGAGCTCACACCCGGGGAACATCTGGCATTCTAGAAGCTGAGCTTTAATTTCGACCAGAGGTGTCCGAATCTGCCCAACACTGGTGATTAAGAAAGATGGATTGTCTTTCTCAATGGCATTAATTCTTGGTCCTCCATGATTGGGCATGGGATTCTTGTTGACATTTGGCGGGGGTGCAAAGTTGAGGGCTTTAGAATCTACCAGATCTTGTACTTTCATTTGCAAAGCCCTGCATTTCTCAGTATTGTGGCCAGGTGCATTGGAGTGAAAAGCACATCTGGCGTTGACATCGTAGTTTCTTGGCAGATTAGAGGGATCTGGTGGTGCCAATGTCCTTAATTCAACCAAGTTGAGTTTCAGGAGTTGTGGTAATAAAGCAGCATAAGGCATAGGGATAGGGTCAATCACCCTATTTGCCTGTGGTGGTCTTTGCTGAAAGGGTCTTTGTTGCTGATTACTGTTGTTGTTGTTGTAGGTCCTCTGTGGCGGATACTGAACTTGTTGTTGATAATGTGGTTATTGTGGTTGTTGATATGCTGGTTGCTGAGGAATCAGAGCTGGAATAGTGACAGCTGCTACTGATCTGTGGACATACTGAGGTCTGCCCCTGCCGGCATGAATGGCATTTGTCTCACCGGTTCTTCTAGGTCCCACAAAAGGCTCTCAATTCTTTCAATTCTTGACGAACTTGCACCATTATCAGAAATCTTGCCCATCTTCAAAAGGCTCTCAATTCTTTCTCCAGCTATGACTACGTCAGCGAAGCTGGTGGAAGAAAAGGCAGCTAGCCTATCAATATATGTTCCTTGCAGGGTATTCATAAAATGTCGGCCATTTCTCTTTCCGACATGGGTGGCTGGACAGCAGCAGCAAGCTGTCTCCACCTCTGGGCATATTCCCTGAAGTTTCTCTGGAGGATTGAGACATTCCCATCAGAAGGGTTCTGTTAGGAGCCATGTCCAGATTGTATTGGTACTGTCTGATGAAAGCTTCAGCTAGGTCCTTCCAGCACCTGATAGTAGCTCTGGTCAAGTGAGAGTACCATTCCCTTGAAGCCCCAGTCAAACTATCTTCAAAATAGAACATCCACAGTTTCTCATCCATGGTGTATGCCTTAAGTCTCCCCAGAAAGGACTGCAAGTGGGTTCGTGGACAGGAAGTTCCATTGTACTTCTCGAAGCACGGGGGTTTAAACTTGTGGGGAATTCTTACCCCGTCCACTAAACCCATATCCATGACATCAAAACCTAGGGAATTTTGAGACTCCAGAGATCTCAACTTCTCAGAAATTTCATCAAACCTCATATCATAGACTTCATCCCCAGCTCCCATTACAGTAAACTGCTCTTCCTGGGGGTCTTCTTGTAAGATCCTTCCTCCAGTGGTATTTCCTTGCACATTACCCGGGATGTTGACTTCCGGATGTAGATGAGGCCCATATACGGTTGGATTAACATGAGGTTGACCCCTTTCATTGTTACTTGTTCCTCCAGTTCCCAGGGGAGGTTCTTCCGGGGTTTGTCTTTCTACCAATGCCCTCAACCTTTCTTGACTTTGAGCCAAACCATTCATTACTTCCATGAATTGGGTCATTTGGTTTCTCATCTCTAGCCTTTCATTAGACATTTGAGTCCTGACCTCTGTCAGATCTTGCTGTACTTGGTCCATTTGGATACCAGGAAGGTTGTTGCGAGTAGGATATCTGTGCGGACGGTTGAGAGGGAACACCCGGCGGCGAGCAATAGTTCCTAAATCACAACAGAGTTAGTAACAAACAAAACAAAAAACCCTACAAAACAAACAAAAGTTAGCATGCAATGCAATATGCTTATTTATTTTTCAAGGTATCCGGCTTGGCTCTTGGTTTTGACCTTTCCAGACCCTGAGGAAGATGCTTTGATGTTGCTTGAGAGAAAGAAAACTCAATGAAACAAACTGACAAATACATTACAAATGGTGGATCATACATAGTCTGTTTTTACAACATAAGCCCCCGAAGGGTCAAAATACAACATAAAAGAAAAGTACATCAAATGGAAATAACAACAAGCAAAGGAGTCAAACATCTAAGCCAAACTCATCCTCCTTAACCTCCTTCAAAAGTGCTTCAGTCACAGGACCAGCCGGATGCTCTGTAATGTTCCTGATAAGGAGGTTTCTGGTGGCAATAGCAGTGGTCAGCTTCTTGTGCATGTCTTGGTCTTTTGACCTCTTCACACCAGCCTTAAGCTTCAATTCTGAGATTTCCTTCTGGGCTGCCAGCAAAGCCTCCGGTTTCTTCTTTTCATTGGCCTCCAACTGCTCGATCATGGCTTGAGTTCTCTTATCTTCTTGAGTGCGAGCTTCAGTGATCCTGACCCACCTAGCTTGACTTTCCTCTAGATAGAGATCAGTCCTAGCCTTCTGAAACTGGGCCTCTTTACAGGCATTCTTCAATATTTGCTCTCCAGCTCTTGATTTCTTGATGTAGTCCTCTGTTTTCTCAATCTTAGCCAGATGCTCCACCTTAAGCTTCTCCAACCTCTCAATGTCTAGACGACCATCACTCCTTTCCCAAAGGGTCTTCTTCAGAGCTTGAGACAGATTCTCATTCCTTTCCTTCAGCTTCTCAAATTCTTCCAGGCTGACAGTGGCTGGAGGTGGTACTGTGGATGGTCCAGGTGCATCCTCAATGGTGAAGGGTATCCCAGAAATCTGAGCCCTAGCATGTGACTGTAAACACCCCAAATTTTCCCTCACACATTTCACCATGGCTTGTGATCTTTCTCATATGCATAAACACAATCATATCATCTCATATCTCATTTTGATTCCCTGCATAGATTCTAAGTCATCTGCACCTAGGGTTTATGATCTGAGCAATCCAAGAGCCTCTTGAGCCACTCCAAAGATCACCAATCACCTCAAAGGGGTCCATGTGTGTTCTTAAATCATATTCCATCTCCTTAAATTCAAAAATGCAAAGGAATCACAAGAACTAGGGTTTGAGTGGATGCAGAGACAGGCTAGACTGCACAGTTGACTGAAAATTAGGGTTTTGTTTTCAGAGGCTATAACTCCAAATTTTTTTGGTCATTCTTGTTTCCATTGCTCTTTATATGGTATAGGGAGTATGCATACCAATTTTCATGAAGAAATTCCATGGGGAAGTCATCTGATCAAAGGTTGACTTTTCAGACAAGTCAGTGCAAAATCAGGGCATCTGAGGCCCCCAATGACCCAACCAATGGGTGATCTTCATCATTTTGAGTGTATATGATCTTTATTTGATCATGGGAGAAGGTTTAAGTTCATAGAAATCAAGAATTTAGGGTTTTTGCTTGTTGACTTTTTGGGCATAGTTGACTTTTCAAGAATGCATCATTTTAGGTCATTTTTCAAGCCATGATTCTTGATCCAAAAATGCTTCAAATGGAAAAACTTTGGTCATGAAAGTTGTAGATCTCATTTTTCCCTTTTCAAAAAGTACAAGAACATGATCAAACTCTTCTTGAATCAAAAGTTATGGCAATGCAAAGTTGGCTAAAATCATTGATTTTCAAGGCATGCCCTAAGTGAGAATTTTCCAAAATCTTGGGCCAATGCATTATGTGACCTCTAATTCATTTCAAACCATTACACAAACATTCTATGAGCCTAAAAAATCAGAATTGGACCAAGTTTCTACATAGTTTGGTTTATGTAACAAGACTTTCTTCACATGTGAACCCTAAAGCCACAAGTTGCAAAACTCATGATCATGCTTTCACCAACTTGCTGCCTTGAATGTTGGACCAAGCCTAGCCTTTCCCTTCACTTTGCTGCGCAGACCATGCCCTTTGTACTTAGCTAGAAGTTGCCCATGCCCTATCTTACAAGAAGTTGACATATTTGCAAAAGTGGCTACACCTATCCATAAAGCACAAGTCACATCCTCTGACCAATTGGATTAGTTTATACTATCCATTTGCAAACCATTTCATACACTAAGCAAGGCTGAAACTCACACACTCATGACATTCACAAAAACACACCACATTGCAACTTGCTTCGAATCTGCCTCCACAGCTTGCAAACACTCAAACCATCTTCACTAATCAACTCACCTTGCTCCATAGACCAAAAAGCACCAAGAACACAGGCCTGAAACTAACCACAAAGCCACTTCACCATTTTCATCTCAGCCTGCATTTTCCATCGAATCTCTCTCCACAAGCCATGAACACTTAAACAAACTCCACACACCAACTCACCTTGCTTCACTGACCAGAAACCACCCACTACTTTGGCCTGAAACACCCCACATCTCAAATACGATTTTCACACTTCCTTGGTCAGAGCTTCTGCAAACTCCCTCAGGAGGTTGTTTAAACTCCAACTAAGCATCCAAAGCTTCAAAGGGAGATCATTGGGACCTGTTTGAGCCAAAGGACCATCCAGAAAGCTCCTGAATCAGAAGTTCAACCTCAGGTGACACCATGAACTTTTTTCCCAGAACTCATTTCTCTTGTTAAAATCTTGTTGTGCATGTTACACTGATCATTGGGATCTCTTTACTTTTGAAAATAAGCCAGAAATGAGCATGTATTGGTGTTCTGAAAGTTTGACCTAGAATTTTGTTTGCTTCGATTCTTGTTTGTGTGGGAGTTTAAACATGATTTGATGATGGATTCGTGCTTAGGGTAGTTGGTAGATGGTTTCTGGAGATTTAGGGCTTCTGATTTGGCCTAGGGAGAGAGATTGATTTTGGGGTTGGCCGGAGAAGACGACCGGAACACTGTTCCGGTCGCCTGAATGTCATTAGGGCACAATTAGGGCTTAATCAGTGTAATTAGCAAGTTTGAATGTTGACCCTTGGATAAGGCGCCAAGTCAATGCGCGCGCTGGCCAGTTTGAACCTCAAGCGTTGGATTGTTTGACTTCTCATTAAATCAGATTAATTCATTTTTTTATTTCATTTTCTTTCATTTAATTTGCATATTTGATTTTAAATAGTAAAAAGTCTTAAAAAATTATGAAACTTTTTCTCTTAAGTTTTATTAATTTTCATGACACAAAAATATTTTTTATTTTATTTTTATTATTTAAAAAGTATTTTTAAATATTTAAAAGATTATTTTTAATTGATTAATGGAAATTAATTAATTAAAAATACTTTTAGGTATTTAAAAATTACAAAAAAATTCATGAAATGCTCTAAGACATTTAGAAACATTGTCCAACCTTCAAACCGAATTTCTTTTTTGATCTTGATGCATTTTAAGAATTTTTCATTGAATTAAATCATTTTTTATGCATTAATTTGATCCTAAGTTCAAAAATTCATTTCTGCCTATTGGAGAAGGTTGAGACATTGATTCTTCTTGCATTGTTTTGTGTTTGGCATGTAGTTTCTAGGGTAAAATGGCCATGATTTGATCTTGCATTTTCCAATTGTTTGGCATTTCTTTTGTTAAGAACCCTAAAAAACCCTAGTAACTTAGAAAATTCATATCTTGAGTTTGGTTGAGAGTTGAGAGTTCCCCTTTGGGCAGTGGTTCATTATAGGTTTAGGGTTTCTTTGGATGGCATTTTCCATTTTTTATCTTAGGGTTTGCTTCTGTTTTGAGTTTTGGTTTGATGTTTAATCCATGAACCATAATTTGGGCTTTCTCTTGTATCCCCCTTGCATTCTCTTGCATAACATGACTTGCCTTTGCATTTTGTGCATGCCTATGATTCATTTGACATCTTAATACATATAGAAAACATGTTTGATCATTGCATTGCATATTTGCCATGTCATTTGTCTTGTATGCTTCACAACTTTCCATGCTTGTTCATGCTCCTTAGCTTGCATCATTTGCATTCATAATCTTGTATGAGCATCTCCATGCCTTGCCTCATGTTTGCAGCACCTCATAACATCATAATCATCATCAACATGCTTCTGGTTTTGCCTAGCATCATACCATTTCACCTCATTTGGCATTGCATTGCATTTCTTTTCTAACATTTCAGGTGGTAAGTGAGGTTGAGAAGTGAATTTGCCTTCACTTCTCATAACTCTTCTTTTCATCTCTCTTGCATCCATTGCTGCATTTCTATATGTGCTTGAGTTTGAGCTTGCTCATGCTTGTTCCTCCCACTTTCTTTCTTCAAGTGACTTGACTTCTTAAATGAAGCAAGTCACTTTGCTTCTCTTGATCCTTTCATCTGCTTCCTGGTGGTTCTTCTGAAGATTGTTCTTGTAAACCTCACAAACCTTAGGGACAACCAAGCATGACAATGAATTAAGGTCTTGATTAGTCTCCCCCCATAGTTTTGCCTTTGTGTCTCTCTTTGAGTCTTCTCTTCTCATCTCATAATCAGGGACTAAACCCTAAAGGCTTTAAGACTTTGTGATTAAGCTTATGCCTGCATCCTTCTTTTAGGATGGAGTGTATAACTTTAATCCTAAGTGTTAAACCCTTAATGTGTTTAAATCTCTTAACCAATCCACATAATAATCATCAAGACATCACACTTGTAACTTGGGCCTTGCATTAGGGTTCTAATTCTTCCTTAAGTGGTTAAGAAGGACTAACCCTAGTGTTAATGGACAAGTCCCCCTCAAGTTGTCTTACAAACCCTAAAAATCACTTCATCATCATATCATTAAATAAAATCCACTTAATCAAAGGTTTGTTTTGTCATGGGTTTAATCCCTAATCATGGATTAAGTTGAGGAGCTTTCCTCAGCTTAAACATTCTCATCTATTATCCTTCTTTTAGGATGGTGTAATGAGTCTGTTTAATCCTTGATTATGGCTTAACCTCATTACTCAACACTAAACAAAAACATCAACAACATCTAAATAATCACAAGTAGGTTAATGATCTTAATCCTGCACCAAAGGTGATTAAGTGTGAGAACCTGACTTCACACTTAAGGTATTCTCATTACCCCTAATCAGAGGGAAGATGTGATGAGTTTACTAAATCCATTGGTTTAGGCTTAAGCTCATTAACTTATGACAAACTTTCAAAAGCAATAAAAGACTGAAAATACAAAAACAAACAATAATCGTCTCCTCCGGGATTCTTTTCTCATCTCATTCACTCACAAACGAGAACTTGCTTCTTCCGTCTAATGCAAGACAGTTTGCACCTGAGCCAGACAGGTCATACACTTGAGCATAGACAAGTAAGCAGTTCACAAGTCAATTCATCTTTCAGTCTCTTTGGGTCGAACTACGGTGTTCTGACTTCCTCATTGCACGAGAGGATACGTAGGCATAACTTAACAGTTATCGAACAAAAGTCTCTGTATATTCCCCCTCTTTCTAGCATCATTCTTTAAGCCTCATAGTCTTGAGCATTTCACTCTTGTCCTTACACTGACACTTCACATATTTCACTTTATACTCCTTTCTTTACACTGACACCTGTACATCTTTTCCAGCTATTTTATACACAGATTGCACTGACACTACCCCTTTAAAACACAAATCTTTTAAGCGTGGATCCCGTCGAGTACGGCGGACAATCTGGGTGCTAATACCTTCCCAGGTTGTAACCAACCCCCTTTCTCAGTCTCTCTGGTTCGCAACCGTCTTATCCATCTCTTTCTAGGCCTATGCAGCATTGCCTTTCCTCCGGGATAAAAATGCCTAGCTGGCGACTCTATTCATCTCCAGTGAGTTCACGGCTGTGTGTTCTCACTATTCCCTTCGCCGACCGTTCGCGTCTGCACCCTTATTTGACCCTGTTTCATTTATCGGGAGCGACAGCTTGGCGACTCTGCTGGGGACCCTTGTACTGCAACCAGGGCTTCTGGTTCTTTTTGTGGGTTCCTCCTAGCGCTTGATTGATTTGTGTTTACTGGGGTGTTATGTGCTTGTTTGCGCTTGTATTTATTTTTGTTTATTGCTTTATGTATAGTTGCTTTACTGCTTTCTTTATTACATTTGTATATATATCATACTGTCATTACTGCTGGCTGGATCTGGTTTTGTTGGGTGGGTGATTCATTGAGAGTTAAGGTCCTATACCTGGGACCTGAGTGACACCTAGGCTAGAGTGAATCATATTCTTTCCCATTCCATTTCGGTCTGGTGCGGGAATATGAAACACGGTTCAGATATGGGTTTCTTCTTGAGAACTCTGTGTTGCAGATTTCCGGCAATGCTAGGGCTATCTGGGAAGCCTGCTAAGTCTGGATGACCTTTTAGTATTGACCTTCAGAAACTGAGGTGAATTAGAGGAGGAATTGTTATGGTTATTGTAAACACTGTACCTCCGGGTTAGAAGTGTCTACACTTCTCATAACTGATCCAAGTCCGAGGATCCTTGTTCTAGATCATCACCTGTGAGGGGGTTGGGCTGTTTACAGGTTTGCAGGTACCTTGACCTCAGAATACCCTGTTACTTTGACTGTGTTAAGAATACTCCATGTTGGACAGTTCTTGTGATTCTAAAAACCTTGGACTTGTGGCTCTTTATTTGAGTCCCCCACCCTGGTTACTGGATTTTTAGACCTCCATCTGGAATTCTTGAGCACACATGGATTTATACCAAGGCAGTTAATCAGATCCGGCTCAGGCACAAACCCTTTGCATATCATTTGCATACATAACCATTGCATCATATTAACATTTGCTTATTTGTGTTTCAGGGTATCCATTTTCATCTGGTTTTGGTTTTGACCCCATCTGCATTACTGACCTATCTCCACCAGCACTAGCTTCAACTTGTCAGCCATATACTTCAAATACTTGCACTAGCCAGCCAGTGGCCCACTCCTCAGCATCTTCATCAGCACTCTACTCAGTCTTCAGCATCATGGCTCCAAAGAAAAGCAACATCACCTATCATTTCTTCCAACCAGACTTATCAGACATCAGGAGGATCCAAACCCTGATCACTCCAGATCACATACCTTTGTTCAGGGAGCATTATGGGGATATACTTGACTTGGTCATGGATCTGGACCCATCCCAGAGGAGTTTGATCCACACCTGCATTCAGTTTTATGACCCCCCATTGAGATGTTTCACCTTTCAAGACTTTCAGTTGGGGCCTCTTTTAGAAGAATACTCATCTTTGATTGGTTTGCCTATCAAGAGGGAAATCCCTTTCAACCCTGAAATGGTCTTTCCCAGCAATGGAGAGATAGCAAAAGCTTTGCACCTGGAACCTGCTTTGATTGAGCAGCATATGACCTCTAAAGCTGGGATCCCTGGCTTTCATCTGGACTTTCTAATTTCTCAAGCTAGTCTGAAGGCTTCCCTGGGGGAATGGAGAGCTGTTTGTGCTCTGTTGGCCTTAAGTGTATATGGAATTGTGTTGTTTGCAGATGAGCCTCGATTCATCAGCAAGAATGCAATCCATTTGTTCATCCTGAAGAACCCAGTGCCAACTTTGCTAGGAGATCTCTATTACTCAGTGCATCAGAAGAATGAGAAGCAGAGGGGAAGGCTAGTGAGGTGTTGTGCTCCATTATTCCATGCTTGGCTTCTTAAGCATCTACCCAGGACAGATGCATTCCTAAATCCTCATCAGCAAAGCAACTGGGCTAAGAGGCTCACTGTTCTAACTTCAGCAGATATCAGATGGTGCACTCAAAGCACCAAAGGCAGGGATATCATCACAAGCTGTGGGCACTTTCCTAATGTGCCTTTAATAGGGGTCAAGGGAAGTATCAATTACAACCCTCTGCTGTTCAGGAGGCAATTAGGCTATGCACTGGTCCATGCTCCTAAGGCACAGGACTTGGTGGAGACTCTCTATTGTGAGAACAAGATTAGTTTGGCTGTTGTTAGGCAGGCTGCCTGGGCCTGGGATAATGTTCAAACCAAGGGAATCACCACTCTGGGGAAGTGCAATAATGTGGCATCAGTCCAATATTATGAGTGGTCCCATGCCAGGGCCCAATTCTCTGGAATGCCCTTCACCATAGAAGACATGCCTGAGTCATCTTCAGCACCACCCCCTGCCGCTATCAGTCTGGAGGAGTTTGAAAGCTTGAAGGAAAGAAATGAGAAGTTAACCCAGGCTCTGCAGAAGACCCTCCGGGAGAGGAGTGAAGGTATGAGGGAGATTGAGAGATTGGAGAAGTTGAGAGTGGAGCATTTGACTAAGATTAAAAAGTCTGGGGATTATATCAACAAGTCTAGAGCTGGTGAACAAATTCTGAAGAACGCTTGCAAAGAAGCCCAGTTCCAAAGAGCAAGGACAGACTTGTATTTGAAAGAGAGTCAGGCCAGGTGGGTCCGGATCACTGAGGCCCGTACTCTAGAAGACAAGAGAGTTCAGGACAAGATGGAGCAGATAGAAAAAGCCCTGACAGCAGCCCAGAAGGAAATATCAGAGCTAGAAATCAGAGCTGGAGTGAAGAGGTCTAAGGACCAAAGTCAGAACAAGAAGTTGACTGCAGCTGTTGCAACAAGAAACCTTCTCATCAGAGGTCTCACGGAGCGTCCGGCTGATCCTGTGACCGAAGCACTTCTCAAGGAAGTTCGTGAGGATGAGTTTGGCCTTGGAGTTTGATCATTTGCTTGTTGTTATTCCTACTCCATGTACTTTTGTTTTTGTGATGTATTTTGACCCCTTAGAGGGCTGGTGTTGTAAAATGAACAAGATGTATTATTTCACCTTCTGTAATATATTTGTGTTAGTTTCCATCTGGGTTTATTTCGAAAGCAACTTCAACAGCAACATCTTCAAGGGTCTGGAAGGGTTAAAACTGAAGACCAAACCGGATACCTTGAGAGCAAATAAGCATAACTGCATTGCATGCTAACCTCTTTTGTTTTGTAGGGTTTTGTTATGTTGTTACTAACCTCTGTTGTGATGTTCAGGAATTATTGCTCGCCGCCGGGTATTTCCCCTCAACAGGCCACACAGGTACCCAACTAGAAACAACCTTCCGGGAATTCAGATGGATCAGATGCAGCAGGACCTTACGGAGGTCAGAAACCAGATGGCCAACGAAAGGTTGGAGATGAGAACGCAGATAACACAATTCATGGAAGTGATGAACAATTTAGCTCAAAGCCAGGAGAGGCTCAGAGCTTTGGTAGAAGGGAGGAATCAAGAGGAACCCCATGTGGGAACTGCTGGCACAAGTAACAATGAACGGGTGCAACCCCATGTTAACCCTCCTGTGTTTGGCCCACATCTACATCCTGAGATTAACATTCCTGCAAATGTTCAAGGGACAGCCACTGCAGCCAGGGTACTTCAAGAAGACCCTCAGGAGGACCAATTTACAGTAATGGGTGCTGGAGAAGAGGCTTATGATAGAAGATTGGATGAAATAGCTGAGAAGTTGAGGTCCTTAGAATCTCAAAACTCTTTGGGCTTCGACGTTATGGACATGGGTTTGGTAGACGGGGTCAGGATCCCCCATAAGTTCAAGCCTCCTTGTTTCGAAAAGTATAATGGGACTTCATGCCCCCGGACTCATTTGCAATCATTTCTGGGAAGGCTGAAGGCCTATACAATGGATGAGAAATTGTGGATGTTCTATTTTGAAGATAGCTTGACTGGAGCTTCGAGGGAGTGGTATTCCCATCTGACAAGAGCAACAATTAGATGCTGGAAGGACCTGGCAGAGGCCTTCATCAGACAGTATCAGTATAATCTAGACATGGCACCCAACAGGACTCTCCTAATGGGAATGTCACAGTCATCAAGGGAAAGTTTCCGAGAATATGCCCAGAGATGGAGGCAATTGGCTGCTGCCGTTCAACCACCAATGTCTGAGAGAGAAATGGCAGACATGTTTATGAACACTCTCCAGGGAACGTATATTGACAGGTTGGCAGCTTTCTCTTCCACTAGCTTTGCAGATGTTGTCATAGCCGGGGAGAGAATTGAAAGCTTGTTAAAAATGGGAAAGATCTCAGACAACGGTGCAAGCTCGTCCAGTAGTACAAGAAAGCCTTTTGCAGGCCCGAGAAGAACTGGCGAGACCAATGCCATCCATTCAAACAGGGGTAGGCCCCAATATGCTCAGAGGTCCATAGCAGCAGTCACCATCCCTGCTCCAGCTCATCCTCAACCTGTCTATCAACCTCCTCAGCAAAGCTATCAACAGCAACCTCAGTATCATCAGAATCAGTATCCTCCAAGGAACTTCAACAACAACAACACCAACAACAACAGTCAACAAAGGCCATTCCAACAGAGGCCATCTCAAGCTAACAGAGTGATCGATCCGATCCCAATGCCATATGCTACTTTGCTGCCACAACTTCTGAAACTCAACTTGGTTGAGCTAAGAACGTTGGCACCTCCGGACCCCAATAGTCTACCAAGGAATTATGACTCCAATGCTAGGTGTGCTTTTCACTCAAACGCACCTGGTCACAGTACAGAAAAATGCAGGGCTCTGCATATGAAGGTACAAGACTTGGTAGACTCCAAGGCTCTGAATTTTGCACCTCCACCCAATGTCAATAAAAACCCTATGCCGAACCATGGTGGTCCCCGGATTAACGCTATTGAAGAAGACCAACCGTCTTATTTAATAACCAGTGTGGATCAGATCAGGACACCATTGGTGGAAATCAAAGCTCAACTCCGTGAAAACCAAATATTTCCGGGATGTGAACTAGGGTGTCCCTATTGCAATATTTCATGGAATGGGTGTGAGGACCTGAGGAATGGCATTAACAGCCTTATTCAGAGTGGCCTGCTCCAGATCACCACATCGTTTCCGACAAATCCGGCAACTTCATCAGCAACGGTTCCAGAACCTCCTACAACTGCAGCAACTATTGTTCCCGACAATTCACCAGCAACATCAACAAGTACTTCACCTGTCCTTCCGAATGATCAGTTTTCAACAGTTTCTCCTGCTACAACTTCAGCTTCATTCCATTTCGAATCTCCATCAACAACAGCAACAGTCCTTCCAACAATACCTCCTACAACACCAGCAATCAATCATGAAGATGTCTCTACTGTTACCATTTTCTACGATCCTGAAAATAACTCCGCCTACCATTCAGAAGGTGTTGCTCCCGCCAGAGCACCGGTTACAATCTTTTATGATCCACAAATAATTACAGTCCCTTCAGCAGCAGCAATCAGTCCAGTCACTGTCACGGTGCCTGGACCAGTACCATATGAAAGCAATAGGGCCATCCCTTGGCACTATGGCTCTGACGTGTACTGTGAAGGGAAAAGAATCACTCTTGAAACATCAGCACCTGCACCACAAGTAGATAATGTGGGGGGAGGCGGAGGCTTCACTCGAAGCGGACGTCTCTTTGCTTCACAAGTTCAAAGACCTACTGCCGAAGCAGAAGCTGCTGCCAAGGCAAAAGGAAAGAGCCCGGTGCAGGAAGATCAAGCTGCCAAAGAAGCCTTGAAAACACCGTTCGATCAAGAAGTTGATGAGTTTATGAGAATCATCAAAAAGAGTGACTACAAAATTGTGGATCAACTTCACCAGACGCCATCCAAAATCTCTATCCTCTCACTGCTGATGTGCTCCGAAGCCCATCGGAATGCACTACTCAAGGTCTTGCACGCAGCTTACGTGCCTGAAGAGATTACTGTCAACCAGTTGGAAACCGTGGTTGGAAATGTTACTGCTAGCAATGGGCTAGGGTTCACCAATACTGACTTGACAGCGGACGGCCGCAACCACAACAAAGCCTTGCACATAACCCTGGAATGCAAAGGAGCTGTCCTTTCTCATGTGCTGGTAGACACAGGGTCGTCCCTTAATGTCTTACCAAAGAAGGCTCTGGTGAAGTTAGATTATGATGGTTTGGCATTGAGACCCAGCAACCTGGTGGTAAGAGCCTTTGATGGTTCTAAGAGGTCGGTTCTGGGAGAGATTGAGCTACCTGTGACAATTGGCCCACAGACCTTTAAAACTATCTTTTATGTGATGGACATTCAGCCCGCCTACAGCTGTTTGTTGGGTAGACCCTGGATTCACGCCGCCGGCGCAATAACGTCTACCCTTCACCAAAAGTTAAAATTTGAGTGGGAAGGTCAAGTTGTCACAATCTGTGGGGAAGAGGATATTTTCGTTAGCCATCTGGCTACTTACAAATACATTGAGATGGATGGAGAGATCCATGAGACAATGAGCCAAGGTTTTGAAGCCTTGAATGTCAATGAAGCATCTGCTGTGTCAGGGATCTCCATGTCGTCTTACCAACAGGCCCGGAAGGTTGTTGAGGAAGGAACTGCCCAAGGCTGGGGCAAACTGCTATCGGTGGAGAAAAAAGAAGACAAATTTGGGTTGGGTTACAAACCAACTCAACATCAAGCGAAGGCTGCTGCAGAGCCTGGTTTTGTCAGTGGGGGAATGCTTACCCCCGATGCTATCAACTGCCTGGAAGACGAGCTGGAAGAGGAGCGCAATCTGGAGAATTGGATTTGTCCAAAGATCCCGGGGAGCAGTATCTCGAACTGGTCTTCCCAGGAAATTATAAGAGTTACTCATGCAGAGTAATTATTATTTCCTGTATTTTATAGCATGCATCAAAGTCTTGCATCTTGCCCAAGATGACAAGACTCATTTTGTAATCGGGCCATCTGTACTTTTTTGTGCAAACAAGATCAATTAATGAAATATCAGACATCTTTTTGCAAACGCGTCTTTTTCTTTTCGTTCACTGTTTTTCCATTTTTCTTTTTGTACAAAAAATAAATGGCAGTGCTTTCAAAATGACAATTTCATTTCACTTTTTCTAAGGCAAGATTAAAATTAATCACTAAAATGAACAAATTAAACCCTTGCAGAGAATGCCTTCCTGACAGCACCGACAACAGCATGGCTATGACATCGTATGACTTTGACAATCCGATCAATCAAGCTGATGAAGGGGTTGAAGAAGAATATGAGCTTCCTGAAGAGCTAGCCAGGTTGTTAAGACAAGAGGAAAAGGTTATTACCCCTCACCAGGAGGAGGTTGAAGTGATCAATCTTGGTACAGATGAAGACGTGAAAGAGGTCAAAATCGGGGCCTGCCTGCAAAACTCAGTGAAGAGACAACTGATAGATCTGCTTCGAGAGTATGTTGATGTGTTTGCTTGGTCGTACCAAGACATGCCAGGGTTGGATACCGACATTGTTGTGCACAAGCTGCCTTTGAGAGAAGAATGCCCTCCAGTCAAACAGAAACTGCGCCGTACTCGTCCAGACATGGCTATGAAAATCAAGGAAGAGGTACAAAAGCAATGGGACGCCGGGTTCCTTGCTGTAACTAGCTATCCGCCGTGGGTTGCTAATATAGTGCCTGTGCCTAAGAAAGATGGCAAAGTAAGAATGTGTGTTGACTACCGGGATCTGAATAGAGCCAGCCCGAAAGATGACTTCCCATTACCTCACATTGATGTATTGGTGGATAACACGGCTCAGTTCTCGGTATTCTCCTTCATGGATGGATTTTCAGGATATAATCAGATCAAGATGTCACCTGAAGACATGGAGAAGACAACATTCATTACACCTTGGGGCACGTTCTGTTACAAAGTGATGCCATTCGGACTGAAGAATGCTGGTGCCACATATCAACGGGCTATGGTGACATTGTTCCACGATATGATCCACAGGGAAATAGAATGTTATGTGGATGATATGATCGCCAAGTCCCTTACAGAGGAAGATCACCTGGTGGATCTGCTGAAGTTGTTCAAGCGACTGAGGAAGTACCAACTAAAGCTGAACCCCAACAAATGCACATTCGGGGTGCGATCCGGTAAGCTGCTGGGCTTTATTGTAAGCGAGAAAGGGATTGAAGTTGACCCTGATAAAGTCAAAGCCATTCAAGAGATGCCTACACCGAAAACTGAGAAAGAAGTTCGAGGGTTCTTAGGTCGATTGAACTATATTTCAAGGTTCATATCTCACCTTACAGCAACCTGCGAACCCTTGTTCAAGCTGTTAAGAAAAGAACATACGGTCAGGTGGAACGAAGATTGCCAGAAGGCTTTTGACAAAATCAAGGAATATCTGCAAGAACCTCCGATCCTCATGCCGCCAGTTGAAGGAAGACCTCTGATAATGTACTTGACAGTATTAGAAGAGTCAATGGGGTGTGTGCTAGGTCAGCATGACGAGTCCGGTCGAAAAGAGTATGCAATATACTACCTAAGCAAAAAGTTTACCGACTGTGAACAGCGTTATTCACTGCTCGAGAAAACTTGCTGTGCTTTAGCGTGGGCTGCTCGCCGACTGAGGCAGTATATGTTGACCCACACTACCTTATTAATCTCAAAAATGGATCCAGTTAAGTACATTTTCGAGAAGCCAGCTCTTACCGGACGGGTTGCAAGATGGCAGATGATTCTCACAGAATACGACATACAATACACATCTCAGAAAGCCATCAAGGGCAGTGTACTATCTGAATATCTTGCTGAGCAACCCATTGATGACTACCAGCCTATGAGGTTTGACTTCCCTGATGAAGACATCATGTTCATTAAAGCAAGAGATCATGAAGAGCCTATTCACACTGAAGGGCCTGACCCGGAAGAAGAATGGACTATGATGTTTGATGGGGCTGTTAACATGAATGGCCGTGGTGTTGGTGCAGTACTCATTACACCTAAGGGAGTTCACATGCCTTTCTCGGCAAAACTCACCTTTAACTGCACTAACAACGAAGCTGAATACGAAGCTTGCATTATGGGTCTTGAGGAAGCTATTGACCTCAGGATCAAGACATTAACCGTATTCGGAGATTCAGCTTTGGTAGTCAATCAAACCAACGGAAAATGGTACACCCACCAAGATCATCTGATACCTTACAGGGATTATACAAGAAGGTTATTGACCTTCTTCACCAAAGTCAAGCTTGAGTATATCCCTCGGGACGAGAATCAGTTTGCAGATGCTCTTGCTACCATTTCATCCATGATCAAAGTTCAAACTGCTAACTTTGTACCCCAGATTTCAGTGTCTAGACTTGATAGACCAGCATATGTATTTGCAGCAGAGGTTGTCAAAGATGATAAGCCTTGGTTCCATGACATTAAGTGCTTCCTGGAGGATCAGACATACCCACCTGGGGCATCTTCCAATGATAAGAAGACTTTGAGAAGGCTTGCTGGAAGTTTCTTTCTGAACACTGATGGGTCTTTATACAAGAGGAACTTTGATATGGTACTCCTCAGATGTGTTGACAAGACGGAAGCAGATTTGTTGATGCATGAAGTGCACGAAGGGTCCTTTGGTACCCATGCCGGAGGGCATGCCGTGGCTAAAAAGCTATTAAGATCAGGCTATTACTGGATCACAATGGATGCAGACTGTTGTGCTTACGCCAGAAAATGTCATAAATGCCAGATCTATGCATATAAGGTGCATGTGCCTCCCAATCCTTTGAACATCATGTCTTCACCATGGCCCTTTGCTATGTGGGGTATTGATATGATTGGCAAGATTGAGCCAACTGCTTCAAACGGCCACAGATTCATCCTGGTTGCCATTGACTATTTCACCAAGTGGGTTGAAGCAGCCTCATATGCAAATGTTACAAGACAAGTGGTAGCCCGATTTCTGAAGAGAGATATCATCTGTCGGTATGGAGTGCCCGAGCGAATCATTACTGATAATGGTTCCAATTTAAACAACAAAATGATGGCAGAGCTGTGCCGGGACTTCAAGATCCAACATCACAATTCTTCTCCTTACAGGCCAAAGATGAATGGCGCTGTTGAGGCAGCGAATAAGAATATTAAGAAGATTGTGCAGAAGATGGTAATCACATACAAAGACTGGCATGAAATGCTACCGTTTGCCTTGCATGGGTACCGCACGTCAATCAGGACATCCACTGGGGCAACACCGTATCAGCTTGTATATGGTATGGAAGCAGTCCTACCTGTTGAAGTTGAACTACCCTCGTTACGGGTATTAATGGATGTTAAACTGAGTGAAGCAGAATGGGTTCGGTCCCGATTCGAACAACTGAGTCTGATTGAAGAGAAAAGATTGGCTGCAATTTGTCATGGGCAGTTATATCAGAAGAGAATGAAGAAAGCCTTTGATCAGAAAGTCAGGCATCGAGAGTACCAAGTAGGGGATCTGGTGTTGAAAAGAATCCTCCCTCCTCATACAGATCACAAGGGAAAATGGACTCCAAATTACGAAGGACCCTTCGTTGTAAAGAAAGTTTTCTCTGGTGGGGCATTGATGCTCAGCACCATGGATGGTGAGGATTTCCCGTCCCCTGTGAATTCAGATGCAGTTAAAAAATACTTCGCATAAAATGACCCGCTGAACATAAAAACAGAATGAAAGTCCAGGCAAAAATAGGGCATCCCGGCGAGTCAAAAACAGAATAAAAGACTCGGGCAAAAATAAGGGAAATAAATGAAAAATGTACACCCGCTGAGTTGAAAAGCCGCATTGGACAACTCAGGCAAAAATGGGTATCCTGATGGATTGAAAACCCGAAAGGGCGATCCATGCAAAATAAGGGAATAAGCGAACAACTGCATTCTGAATTCGTCTGTATTGTCACAACTTGGAAAGCCTTGAAACGATCAAGCTTCAATCAGAATCAGCCTTCTTCAGAAAGCAAGACGAGAAGAACGTCATTGTCGTACGAGTCATAGCAGAAGAGGAAGCTCCTCAAAGCGTCATCAATACTGCCAGCATTTTGTTTCTCAATTTGTAACAGTCTCTTCATTTCAGGGGATCTGTTTCCTTGACTGTATCTTGCCAATTCAGGGCACATGAATTAATAAAATCAGATTTTTCAGTCATGTTTCGTTTTGTACATTTTATTTGCAAAGAATGTCTGATGTCCCTAAAAAAAACTAGTTGTATAAGTACAGATGTTTTTCTCTAAAAATAATAAAAAACACATGCTTACAGGGAATATACTTACTCTTGAGAGTGCTTGACTCCTATGACGGAATCCAGTAGAGGATACCTCGGGACCTTTTGTGCGTTTCCTTATCTTTGCAGGATTGCAGATATCCAGAACGCGACCTGGGGCATGCAAGTTACGTCTCAGCAAGCTGGCAAATCATTATCAACTCGGTCTATCTTCCACGTGGCACTGGAAGGTGCCCGCTTCCCCAGCAAAGTTGCCAAATCAACATACACTCAATCTCAGCATCTGAAATGCTCTATCCCCAGCTGAGCTGCCACTTGTTGCTCTCCCCAGCTGAGTTGCCTCTCACAATTCCCCAGCCGAGTTGCCATTTCATCCTAAGCTGAGTACAGGAGTCAGGGAATCATCTCCCCACCGAATCTTCAGCCTCTATCCAGAAGAGCAGCGCAGGAAGATCACAACAGAGTGAAGAAAGCTTCTACAAACCCCAGCTGGGTCCCATATTATAAGGATATGTCAATCGGTGACCTATATCCCCAAGCAGATACGTCACCAGATCTACCAATGATCTCATCCCAGCTGGGAGGTCCATTTCAAACAGATCAACCAGAGATCTTCGCAGCAACGGGATCCGAATCCCAGTTTGATATCCTTGCATAATCATAGCATTCGCATCATATTATCCCCTCAGAGCGTAGCATTCCGTCTAATACGGAGCATTACGGCAAAAAAACAAATGCATAGCATAATCATAAGCCATGTTCTGAAGTAACACTTGTGAGTAACAAACCGTTCATCATCATTATACAAAAATCCCCACCAGAGTCCCAGCAAAAGCAGTTGCCTCTCCAATCACCAAACACCAGTATATATTTCTGACACCCGTCCGTGTCATCACTTCCCCAAACAGGTTGCCTGAATACACTTTACAAACAAAATCACCCGTACTACAGATACTTCCTGACACCCGTCCGTGTCAAATCACCAGCAGAAAGCCAAAGACATCCTCTTGGCACTCACATATACTTATATATACACTTTCTCGACACCCGTCCGTGTCATATCCCCAGCGCAGTCGCTTACACCTTTACCACCCATATACTTGATAATGCTACCTTTCCGTGTCATTCTCCCCAGCAGTTAAAACACTCATCTATATATACTCACTACTCGTGGTACACCTATGCAGATACTCGTCCGCATCTTGTATACATCATCTATATCCCCACAGATTCGACAGTAGTCCTTGTTCTTTGTTAACCAGTTGGTACTCGTCCGTACCATCATCTCAGAACAGTGCGTCTAGTGTTTGTTTCTACATGATACTCGTCCGTATCATAGTCTTAGGGATGCTCGTCCGCATCTTTAACCCATACACTGTGTCAAACACTTGTGTCTCCTTGAATATAGATACTCGTCTGTGTCTGTTATTCCCCAGAAGAATTCTTTCAGATTCAACACTCGTCCGTGTTCTTTGTTAACCAGTTGATACTCGTCCGTATCATCATCTCTGAACATGTGTCAGTTTGTTTCTACGTGATACTCGTCCGTATCATAGTCTTAAGGATGCTCGTCCGCATCTTTAATCTATACACAATACCAAACACTTATACCTTTTGTTTCTTGGATGTAAACGCTCGTCCGTGTTTACTATATCCCCAGTAGATCACCAACAAATTTTCTTTTATCTAACACTCGTCCTGTGTTATGATAACCCTGAGAGCAGCCGTACCCTGCTAAGTGGTCGTCCTCCACTTCTTGATGGTCGTCCTCCGTCATGCTCATCCGATGGCCGTCCCCATCGTTGATATTTTAGCAGCCGTACCCTGCCAGGTGGTCGTCCTCCACCTTTTGATGATCGTCCTTCATCATTTTATCCAATGGCCGTCCCCATTGTTGATTTTGGTTATCTGGCATTCGTCCTATGTCATGAGAAACCTCGAGAGCAGCCGTACCCTGCTGAGTGATCGTCCTCCACTTCTTGATGGTCGTCCTCCATCATGCTCGTCCGATGGCCGTCCCCATCGTTGACTTTTTCTATCCGATGGCCGTCCCCATCGTTGATATCTTCGGCAGCCGTACCCTGCCAGGTGGTCGTCCTCCACCTTTGATGGCCGTCCCCATCATATTCTTTTTATCCCCAACAGAGCAGCCGTCCCCTGCTAGGTGATCGTCCTTCACCTTTGATGGCCGTACCCCATCATCTGTTTATTTCATTTATTCTTTAACCCGATGGCCGTCCCCGTCGTGGTCCCTTCTCCTTTTAGCCCGATGGCCGTCCCCATCGTTGGTTACTTTACCTTTATGAACTTGATGGCCGTCCCCGAGAATTTTACAGCTTTATCTCGATGGCCGTCCCCATCACGATTTTATTTTCCCCAGCTAGTCGGTCGTCCCCGTCTTGGCTTTACCTTCTATCCCCAGCATGTCGGCCGTCCCCGCCATCGTTCTGTTTTCCGCACCTTTACAATATACTTTATTTTCCTTTTACAATCTATATCCCTTTTCTTCTTCATTCTGTGAGTGCAAATTTTGGACTGTCTTTGGTATTCAACCACAAGTTATCTTGTTTGCCTGTTAAGCCGTCGCTTACATCCTGCACAGCTAACTCATGTTTGAATAGGGGCAGCTGTAAACACCCCAAATTTTCCCTCACCCATTTCACCATGGCTTGTGATCTTTCTCATATGCATAAACACAATCATATCATCTCATATCTCATTTTGATTCCCTGCATAGATTCTAAGTCATCTGCACCTAGGGTTTATGATCTGAGCAATCCAAGAGCCTCTTGAGCCACTCCAAAGATCACCAATCACCTCAAAGGGGTCCATGTGTGTTCTTAAATCATATTCCATCTCCTTAAATTCAAAAATGCAAAGGAATCACAAGAACTAGGGTTTGAGTGGATGCAGAGACAGGCTAGACTGCACAGTTGACTGAAAATTAGGGTTTTGTTTTCAGAGGCTATAACTCCAAATTTTTTGGTCATTCTTGTTTCCATTGCTCTTTATATGGTATAGGGAGTATGCATACCAATTTTCATGAAGAAATTCCATGGGGAAGTCATCTGATCAAAGGTTGACTTTTCAGACAAGTCAGTGCAAAATCAGGGCATCTGAGGCCCCCAATGACCCAACCAATGGGTGATCTTCATCATTTTGAGTGTATATGATCTTTATTTGATCATGGGAGAAGGTTGAAGTTCATAGAAATCAAGAATTTAGGGTTTTTGCTTGTTGACTTTTTGGGCATAGTTGACTTTTCAAGAATGCATCATTTTAGGTCATTTTTCAAGCCATGATTCTTGATCCAAAAATGCTTCAAATGGAAAAACTTTGGTCATGAAAGTTGTAGATCTCATTTTTCCCTTTTCAAAAAGTACAAGAACATGATCAAACTCTTCTTGAATCAAAAGTTATGGCAATGCAAAGTTGGCTAAAATCATTGATTTTCAAGGCATGCCCTAAGTGAGAATTTTCCAAAATCTTGGGCCAATGCATTATGTGACCTCTAATTCATTTCAAACCATTACACAAACATTCTATGAGCCTAAAAAATCAGAATTGGACCAAGTTTCTACATAGTTTGGTTTATGTAACAAGACTTTTTTCACATGTGAACCCTAAAGCCACAAGTTGCAAAACTCATGATCATGCTTTCACCAACTTGCTGCCTTGAATGTTGGACCAAGCCTAGCCTTTCCCTTCACTTTGCTGCGCAGACCATGCCCTTTGTACTTGGCTAGAAGTTGCCCATGCCCTATCTTACAAGAAGTTGACATATTTGCAAAAGTGGCTACACCTATCCATAAAGCACAAGTCACATCCTCTGACCAATTGGATTAGTTTATACTATCCATTTGCAAACCATTTCATACACTAAGCAAGGTTGAAACTCACACACTCATGACATTCACAAAAACACACCACATTGCAACTTGCTTCGAATCTGCCTCCACAGCTTGCAAACACTCAAACCATCTTCACTAATCAACTCACCTTGCTCCATAGACCAAAAAGCACCAAGAACACAGGCCTGAAACTAACCACAAAGCCACTTCACCATTTTCATCTCAGCCTGCATTTTCCATCGAATCTCTCTCCACAAGCCATGAACACTTAAACAAACTCCACACACCAACTCACCTTGCTTCACTGACCAGAAACCACCCACTACTTTGGCCTGAAACACCCCACATCTCAAATACGATTTTCACACTTCCTTGGTCAGAGCTTCTGCAAACTCCCTCAGGAGGTTGTTTAAACTCCAACTAAGCATCCAAAGCTTCAAAGGGAGATCATTGGGACCTGTTTGAGCCAAAGGACCATCCAGAAAGCTCCTGAATCAGAAGTTCAACCTCAGGTGACACCATGAACTTTTTTCCCAGAACTCATTTCTCTTGTTAAAATCTTGTTGTGCATGTTACACTGATCATTGGGATCTCTTTACTTTTGAAAATAAGCCAGAAATGAGCATGTATTGGTGTTCTGAAAGTTTGACCTAGAATTTTGTTTGCTTCGATTCTTGTTTGTGTGTGAGTTTAAACATGATTTGATGATGGATTCGTGCTTAGGGTAGTTGGTAGATGGTTTCTGGAGATTTAGGGCTTCTGATTTGGCCTAGGGAGAGAGATTGATTTTGGGGTTGGCCGGAGAAGACGACCGGAACAGTGTTCCGGTCGCCTGAATGTCATTAGGGCACAATTAGGGCTTAATCAGTGTAATTAGCAAGTTTGAATGTTGACCCTTGGATAAGGCGCCAAGTCAATGCGCGCGCTGGCCAGTTTGAACCTCAAGCGTTGGATTGTTTGACTTCTCATTAAATCAGATTAATTCATTTTTTTATTTCATTTTCTTTCATTTAATTTGCATATTTGATTTTAAATAGTAAAAAGTCTTAAAAAATTATGAAACTTTTTCTCTTAAGTTTTATTAATTTTCATGACACAAAAATATTTTTTATTTTATTTTTATTATTTAAAAAGTATTTTTAAATATTTAAAAGATTATTTTTAATTGATTAATGGAAATTAATTAATTAAAAATACTTTTAGGTATTTAAAAATTACAAAAAAATTCATGAAATGCTCTAAGACATTTAGAAACATTGTCCAACCTTCAAACCGAATTTCTTTTTTGATCTTGATGCATTTTAAGAATTTTTCATTGAATTAAATCATTTTTTATGCATTAATTTGATCCTAAGTTCAAAAATTCATTTCTGCCTATTGGAGAAGGTTGAGACATTGATTCTTCTTGCATTGTTTTGTGTTTGGCATGTAGTTTCTAGGGTAAAATGGCCATGATTTGATCTTGCATTTTCCAATTGTTTGGCATTTCTTTTGTTAAGAACCCTAAAAAACCCTAGTAACTTAGAAAATTCATATCTTGAGTTTGGTTGAGAGTTGAGAGTTCCCCTTTGGGCAGTGGTTCATTATAGGTTTAGGGTTTCTTTGGATGGCATTTTCCATTTTTTATCTTAGGGTTTGCTTCTCTTTTGAGTTTTGGTTTGATGTTTAATCCATGAACCATAATTTGGGCTTTCTCTTGTATCCCCCTTGCATTCTCTTGCATAACATGACTTGCCTTTGCATTTTGTGCATGCCTATGATTCATTTGACATCTTAAGACATATAGAAAACATGTTTGATCATTGCATTGCATATTTGCCATGTCATTTGTCTTGTATGCTTCACAACTTTCCATGCTTGTTCATGCTCCTTAGCTTGCATCATTTGCATTCATAATCTTGTATGAGCATCTCCATGCCTTGCCTCATGTTTGCAGCACCTCATAACATCATAATCATCATCAACATGCTTCTGGTTTTGCCTAGCATCATACCATTTCACCTCATTTGGCATTGCATTGCATTTCTTTTCTAACATTTCAGGTGGTAAGTGAGGTTGAGAAGTGAATTTGCCTTCACTTCTCATAACTCTTCTTTTCATCTCTCTTGCATCCATTGCTGCATTTCTATATGTGCTTGAGTTTGAGCTTGCTCATGCTTGTTCCTCCCACTTTCTTTCTTCAAGTGACTTGACTTCTTAAATGAAGCAAGTCACTTTGCTTCTCTTGATCCTTTCATCTGCTTCCTGGTGGTTCTTCTGAAGATTGTTCTTGTAAACCTCACAAACCTTAGGGACAACCAAGCATGACAATGAATTAAGGTCTTGATTAGTCTCCCCCCATAGTTTTGCCTTTGTGTCTCTCTTTGAGTCTTCTCTTCTCATCTCATAATCAGGGACTAAACCCTAAAGGCTTTAAGACTTTGTGATTAAGCTTATGCCTGCATCCTTCTTTTAGGATGGAGTGTATAACTTTAATCCTAAGTGTTAAACCCTTAATGTGTTTAAATCTCTTAACCAATCCACATAATAATCATCAAGACATCACACTTGTAACTTGGGCCTTGCATTAGGGTTCTAATTCTTCCTTAAGTGGTTAAGAAGGACTAACCCTAGTGTTAATGGACAAGTCCCCCTCAAGTTGTCTTACAAACCCTAAAAATCACTTCATCATCATATCATTAAATAAAATCCACTTAATCAAAGGTTTGTTTTGTCATGGGTTTAATCCCTAATCATGGATTAAGTTGAGGAGCTTTCCTCAGCTTAAACATTCTCATCTATTATCCTTCTTTTAGGATGGTGTAATGAGTCTGTTTAATCCTTGATTATGGCTTAACCTCATTACTCAACACTAAACAAAAACATCAACAACATCTAAATAATCACAAGTAGGTTAATGATCTTAATCCTGCACCAAAGGTGATTAAGTGTGAGAACCTGACTTCACACTTAAGGTATTCTCATTACCCCTAATCAGAGGGAAGATGTGATGAGTTTACTAAATCCATTGGTTTAGGCTTAAGCTCATTAACTTATGACAAACTTTCAAAAGCAATAAAAGACTGAAAATACAAAAACAAACAATAATCGTCTCCTCCGGGATTCTTTTCTCATCTCATTCACTCACAAACGAGAACTTGCTTCTTCCGTCTAATGCAAGACAGTTTGCACCTGAGCCAGACAGGTCATACACTTGAGCATAGACAAGTAAGCAGTTCACAAGTCAATTCATCTTTCAGTCTCTTTGGGTCGAACTACGGTGTTCTGACTTCCTCATTGCACGAGAGGATACGTAGGCATAACTTAACAGTTATCGAACAAAAGTCTCTGTATATTCCCCCTCTTTCTAGCATCATTCTTTAAGCCTCATACTCTTGAGCATTTCACTCTTGTCCTTACACTGACACTTCACATATTTCACTTCATACTCCTTTCTTTACACTGACACCTGTACATCTTTTCCAGCTATTTTATACACAGATTGCACTGACACTACCCCTTTAAAACACAAATCTTTTAAGCGTGGATCCCGTCGAGTACGGCGGACAATCTGGGTGCTAATACCTTCCCAGGTTGTAACCAACCCCCTTTCTCAGTCTCTCTGGTTCGCAACCGTCTTATCCATCTCTTTCTAGGCCTATGCAGCATTGCCTTTCCTCCGGGATAAAAATGCCTAGCTGGCGACTCTATTCATCTCCAGTGAGTTCACGGCTGTGTGTTCTCACTATTCCCTTCGCCGACCGTTCGCGTCTGCACCCTTATTTGACCCTGTTTCATTTATCGGGAGCGACAGTGACCATTCATAATACTGAGCCGAAGCCACATTATTGCATCTCCCAAGAATGGCCATCCCTTTGGTCTGGATGTTGTCCCAAGCCCAAGACGCTTGTTTGACAACAGCTAGATTAGGCTTTATCTCACAATACAATGTTTCAGCCAAGTCCTGCACTCTAGGAGGGTGAACCAAAGCATAGCCCAATTGTCTCTTAAACAGCAAAGGATTGTAGTTGATGCAACCCTTCACTCCCACTAGAGGTACATTGGGGTACTGCCCACAGCTTGTAATTATGTCCCTACCTTTGGTGCTCTGGGTGCACCATCTGATGTCATCTGAGGTCAAAGCAATAAGCCTCCTAGCCCAATTCTTCTGTTGGTGAGGGTTCAGGAAGGCATCAGTTTTGGGTAAGTGTTTAAGCAGCCATGTGTGAAATAGAGGAGCACAGCATCTCACCAATCTCCCTCTCTGCTTCTCATTCCTCTGATGAACAGAATAATAGAAATCTCCCAGCAATGTGGGCATTGGGTTCCTCAGAAGGAAGAGATGAATGGCACTCTTGCTGATAAACTTGGGCTCATCTGCGAATAGTATAACCCCATATAAACTGAGGGCTAACAATGCACAAACTGCCCTCCACTCTCCCAAGGAGGCCTTCAGGATGGCCTGAGAAGTCAGAAAGTCTAAGTGCAATCCAGGGATTCCAGCCTTTGTGGTCATGTTCTGCTCAATCAAAGTAGGCTCCAGGTATAGTGCCTTTTCCACTTCTCCATTGCTGGGAGAAGTCATCTCAGGGTTGAAGGGAATCCCACCCTTAACAGGCACTCCAATCAGTGATGAAAACTCCTCCAACAGAGGTCCTAACTGAAAGTTCTGGAAAGTGAAGCATCTCAAAGGAGGGTCATAAAACTGTAGGCAAGTGTGGATCAAACTCCTCTGAGATGGGTCTAAGTCCATAACCATATCAAGGATGCCTCCATAATGCTCTCTGAATAATGGGATGTGGTCTGGAGTGATAAGTGCCTGGACCTGCCTGATGCCAGTCAGCACAGGCTCAAAGAAATGGTATGAAATGTTGCTCTTCTTGGGTGCCATGACTGTTGATGAAGAGCTAAAAACAAATGCTGATGATGAAGCCTGATACTGGTGATGAGCCACTGATAGTCTGAGACTGGTGATAAAAGCAGCTGAAGCAGGCAACTGATGAAGATAACTGAAGCAGATAGCTGATGAAGATAGCTGAAGCAGATAAAGGTCTATGCAGATGAAGGGGTCAAAACCAAGCCAGATGTAATATGGATACCCTGAAAAACAAATAAACAAATGTTAAATGATGCAATGATGATGTATGCAAATGATATGCAAGGGTTTGTGATCAAGCTGGATCTGATTACTGCCTTGATATAAGTCCATGTATGTTCAAAAAGTCTAGATGGGGGTTTAGAAATCCAGTAACCAAGGTGGGGGACTCAAATAAAGAGTCACATGTCCAGGGTTAAATCACAAGAACTGTCCAAAGTGAGGTACTCTTAATCAAAACAAGTATCAGGGTATGATGTGGCCAAGGGTTCCTGCAAACCTGTAAACAGCCCAACCCCCTCACAGGTGATGTTCTAAAACAAGGATCCTCAGACTTGGATCAGTTATGAGAAGTGTAAACACTTCTAACCCGGAGGTACAGTGTTTACAATAACCACAAAAGATCCTCCTCTAATTCACCTCAGTTTCTGAAGGTCAATAATAAAGGTCATCCAGACTTAGCAGGCTTCCCAGATAGCCCTAGCACTACAGGAAATTTGTAGCACAGAGTTCTCAAGAAGAAACCCACATCTGAACCGTGTTTCATATTCCCGCACCAGACCGAAATGGAATGGGAAAGAACATGAACCACTCTAGCCTAGGTGTCACTCAGGTCCCAGGTATAGGACCTTAAACTCTCAGTGAACCCCACCCATCAAAACAATAAACCAGATCCAGCCAGATAACAGTATGACAGTATGATGTATATAAAGCTGTAAAGAAAACAACAAAATAACTGTACATAAAGCAGTAAATAAAGCAAATATACAAACACAATTAGCACATAACACCCCAATAAACATAAATCAAACAAGCGCTAGGAGGAACCCACAAAAAGAACCAGAAGCCCTGGTTACAGTATAAGGGTCCCCAGCAGAGTCGCCAAGCTGTCGCTCCCACCAAATGAGGCCAGGTCAAATGGGGTACAGACGCAAACGGTCGGCGAAAGAAGGGAAATGAATAGAGTCGCCAGCTAGGCATTTTTATCCCGAAGGAAAGGTAATGTTGCATAGACCTAAGAAAAGATATGGATAAGACGGTTGCGAACCAGAGAGACTGAGAAAGGGGGTTGGTTACAACCTGGGAAGGTATTAGCACTCAGATTGTCCGTCGTACTCGACGGGATCCATGCTTGAAAGATTTGTGTTTTAAAGGGGTAGAGTCAGTGCTATCTGTGTATCAAAGCTGGAAAGAATGCAAGTGTCAGTGCAAAAGAGGTGTGAGGTGTATAAGAGAAGTGTCAGTGTAAAAACAAGAATGGAAAGCTCAAGATATTGAGGCTAAAAGGATGATGCTGGAAGGAGGGGGAATATACAGAGACTTTTGTTCGATAACTATTAAGTTATGCCTACGTATCCTCTCGTGCAATGAGGAAGTCAGAACACCGTAGTTCGACCCAAAGAGACTGAAAGATAAATTGACTTGTGAACTGCTTACTTGTCTATGCTCAAGTGTATGACCTGTCTGGCTCAGGTGCAAACTGTCTTGCATTAGACGGAAGAAGCAAGTTCTCGGTTAAGAGTGAATGAGATGAGAAAAGAATCCCGGAGGAGACGATTATTGTTTGTTTTTTGTGTTTTCAATCTTTTATTGCTTTTGAAAGTTTGTCATAATACAATGAGCTTAAGCCTAAACCAATGGGTTAGTAAACTCATCACATCTTCCCTCTGATTAGGGGTAATGAGAATACCTTAAGTGTGAAGTCAGTATCTCACACTTAATCACCATGGTGTAGGATTAAGATCATTAACCTACTTGTGATTATTTAGATGTTTTTGTTGTTTTTGTTTAGTGTTAAGTAATGAGTTTAAGCCATAATCAAGGATTAAATAGACTCATTACACCATCCTAATAGAAGGATAATAGATGAGAATATTTAAGCTGAGGAAGACTCCTCAACTTAATCCATGATTAGGGATTAACCTCATGACAAAACAAAGCCTTTATTAAATGGATTTTAATTAATGATAAGATGAAGAAGTGGGTTTTATGGTTTGTAAGACAACTTGAGGGGGACTTGTCCATTAACACTAGGGTTAGTCCTTCTTGACCAATTAAGGAAGAATTAGAACCCTAATGCAAGGCCCAAGTTACAAGCTTGATGTCTTGATGATTATTATGTGAATTGATTAAAGGGTTTAAACAACATTAAGGGTTTGACACTTAGGATTAAAGTTATACACTTCATCCTAATAGAAGGATGCAGGCATAAGTTTAATCACAAAGCCTTAAAGCCTTTAGGGTTTAATCCTTGATTATGGGATGAGAAGAGAAGACTCAAAGATGACACAAAGGTAAACCTAATGGGGGACTAATCAAAGCCTAATTGTTATCATGCTTGGAGATCCTAGGGTTTATGAGGCTCAAGAGAGAAATATCTTCAGGGAAAACACCAGGAAGGAAGCAGATGAGAGGAGCAAGAAGCAAAGAGAAGCAAAACAACTTGCTTCATTTAAGAAGACAAGTTGCTTGAAGAGAGAGAGTAAGAAATGAACAAAAGAATGAGCAAGCTCAATCCAAAGCACAAGACAAAATGCAGCAATGATGCATAAGAGAGATGAAAAGAGATTGTGAGAAGTGAAGGCAAATTCACTTCTCAATACAACTTACCACCTGAAAAGTTAGCAAAGAAAATGAAATGCAATGCAAAATGAGATGCAGTGTCATGATGCAAACCAAAACCAGAAGCATGGATATGATGTTAATGATGCTAAGAGATGATGCAAACATGAGGCAAGGCATGAGAATGATCATACAAACATATGGATGCAAGAGAAGCATGCTTTGAACCATGAATGTTCATTAAAAGTTATGAAATGTAATGGACATACAACATGGAAAATGAAAGGTGAAATGATCAAACATGGTTCTAATATGTCCTAAGATGCATCATGAATCAAATGAATGCACAAAATGTCATGGCAAGTCAATGGATGCAAGAAAAAGAGAAATGAATGCAAAGGAAGGCACAAATTAGGGTTTCAATGCATCACACAAGGAAAAAATTCAAAACCAGAAGCTAATGACATGATAAAAATTTGAAAATTAAATCAAAGGAACCTTAAACCTATACAAACTCACTGCCCAAAGGATGAGATCCAACTCTTAACCTAGTGAAAGTTATGAATTTTCTAAGTTGGCTAGGGTTTTAAAGTACCTTGTCAAGAAAAATGCAAAACAAATTGAAAATGCAAGATCAATTCAAGCCAATTTTATCCTATAAACTATATGCCATACAAGATGCAATGCAAGAAGAATCATGATCCAACTCTCAAAGGTTAGACATAAATGAATTTTTGAAGTTTGACAAAAAATATTGCCTTGAAATGAAATTAAATCCAAAGAAAATTATCAAAAGGGATCAAGATCAAAAAATAAATTTGCTTTGAGAGTTGGACAATGTTTCTAAATGTTCCTAAATGCTATGTGAATTTTTTTGTGATTTTTAAATACCTAAAAGTATTTTTAATTAATTAATTTTCATTAACTAATTAAAAATAAACTTTTAAATGATTTAAAAATAATTTTTAATGCAAAAAATAAAAATAAAAATATTTTTGTGTTCTGAAAATTAATTAAACCTTTGACAAAAAAAATCAGAATTTTTTAATGGTTTTTACTATTTTTAATAATTCGTACAAAATAAATATAAAACAAATGAATTTAAAATGATTTTAATGAGAAAATAGGAAAGTCAAACAATCCAAAGGTCCAGATTCAAAGTCAGGGGGGCGGGAATTGACTGCGCGCGTGAATGAACGGCCAGAATTCAAATCTCACTAATTATGATTAAACCCTAATCCTGTGCCCTAATTACTTTCAGATGACCGGAACAGTGTTCCGGTCATCTTCTCCGGCAAGCCAAAATCTCAATCTCTCTCAAAATGCATCAAAACCTTACCAAACTCTCCAGAATCAAACTATGAACATCACTAAACATAAACCCTAACACAAACAACATTTATTCTTCGTGAATCAAAGGGAACAAGCAAAAACATTTTTACGGGCAAACTTTCAGAACATCACAACATGCTTATTTCTGGCTCATTTTCAAAAATAAATAGATCTCCATGATCAGGGCAACATGTAGAACAACATTCTAACAAGAAAACAAGGTTCTGGAAAATTTGTTCATCATGTTACCTGAGGTTGAGCTTTCAATCCAGGAGCTTTCTGGCTGCTTCTTTGGCTCAAACAAGTCCCAATGATCCTCCTTAGAAGCTTTTGACACTTAGCTAGAGTTTATATGGCCTCCAGAGAAAGTTGGCAGAAGCTCAGGTCAAGGGAGTGTTGAAATCGTGTTTTTGATTGTGGTGGTTTCAGGGGCAAGTGAGGGGTGAGAATTGATCAGTGGATCATGGTGAGTTGATTAGTGAAAGAATTTTTAAGTTTTAATGACTGAGTTGAGAGATTCGATAGAAAATGATAAGGGGAGGATTTTTGTGTATGGTGGCTTGGAGTGTGTTTCAGTATGAGTTGTCTGGGGTTATGGCTTGCCTTTGGTCCACTTATCACTCATGGATAGGTCTGTGGAGTGGTTGTGCCCTATTGTGATTGGTATGGGTCTTTTGCAAAAAAGTCAAGCTTTGTGTAAGAGAGGTATGGGCCAATAGTTAGTCAAAGACAAGAGGGGTGTCCTGCGCAGCAAGAAATGAGGAGGGCCATGGGATCAGTTTTGAAGCCAGCCAGCAAATGGATTAGGGTTTGAATGATGTTTTGCAACTTTGTGACTTTTTGCCCCTTTTGTGATTTCTTGATCCACAAGCCATGAAAATTGACAAACTCTTGGTGCATTCTGAATTTTAGGCCTTGATTTATGTTTGTGTAAAGTTTAGAAGTCACTTTGAGGTCTCAATTTGCCTTGGCAAGTGATTTTGCAACTTTGCCTCTTTGGTAGAAAACTTCAAATTATGTGATTTTTCCCAACTTTGACAAGCCATAACTTTTGATCCAAAATGAATTAGAATGATTTCTTGTACTTTTTGAAAAGGGAATGATCCATTCTACAACTTTCATGACCAAAGTTTTCTCATTTGAGGCATTTTTGAATCAAAAAGCAAGGGTTGAAAAAGTTTCCCAAAATGGCAAGTTTCCATTACAAGTCATTTTCCCAAAAAGTCAACTTTGCAAATGGCTTGAAATTCTTCAATTTTTTGAACTTCCAACATCTTCTATGATCAAATAAAGATCATACACAATCAAAATGATGAAGAACACCCTTTGGTTGGGTCATTTGGGGCCTCAGATGCCCTAATTTTGCACTGACTTGCTCAAGAAGTCAACTCTTGATCAGATGACTTCCCCATGGAATTTCTTCATGAAAATTGATATGCATGATCCCTACACCATATAGAGACCAATAGAAGCAAGAATGACCAAAAAATTTGGAGTTATGGCCTTTGAAACCAAAACCCTAATTCTAGGTCATCTGTGCAGTTAAACCTGGCTCTGCTTCCATGCCTTTTTCAGTTCTTGTGATTCTTTGACTTTCTTGGCTTTGTGGGGATACAATATGATGCTTGGACACACATGGACCCCTTTGAAGTGATTAATGACCTTTGGAGTGGCTCAAATGGCTCAGAGATGGCTCAGATCACAAACCTTAGATGCAGATGACTTAGAAGCAATGCAGTGAATCAAAAATGGGGTATGAGATGCTATGATTGAATTTATGCATATGAAGAGGTCACAGGCCATGGTGTGAATGGGTGAGGGCAAATTTGGGGTGTTTACAGCTGCCCCTATGCAAACATGAGTTAGCTGTGCAGGATGTAAGCAACGGCTTAACAGGCAAACAAGATAACTTGTGATTGAATACCCAAGACAATCCGAAATTTGCACTCACAGAATGAAGAAGAAAAGGGATATAGATTTTAAATGAAAATAAAGTATATTTATGAATTGCGGGCGACGGAAGACGACCGTCGAGCAGAGAACGACTGCTGGGGATAAAGCAATGACGGGGACGGCCGACAAGTTGGGGATATAAGAGATTATGATGGGGATGGCTATCAAGTAAAGCTATAAGGCTCTCTGGGGATTATAGGTAAATGGTGGGGACAGCTATCAAGCTCAAAGCATAAATGAAATAAATGACGATGTACGGTCATCAAAGGTGAAGGACGATCACCTAGCAGGGGACGGCTGCTCTGTTGGGGATAAGATGAGGGATGGTCATCTAAGGTGAAGGACGATCACCTAGCAGGGGACGGCTGCTTAAAGTATCACGACATAGGACGAATGCAGGATAAAAGGGGTCAACAATGGGGACGGCCATCGGACAAGCATGATGAAGGACGATCATCAAGAGGTGAAGGACGATCACCTAGCAGGGTACGGCTGCTAAAAATATCATGACATAGGACGAATGTCGGATAGAAAAGGGTTCCAATAATGGAGACTCCGCTGGGGAAAGGATGAGGGACGGTCATCCAAAGGTGAAGGACGATCACCTGGCAGGGTACGGCTGCCAAACGGGTATCATGACATAGGACGAATGTCAGATAGAAAGGTAATAGTTTGCTGGGATTTGTTGGGACAAGTAAACACGGGCGAGTGTCTATATCCAAGTGTAAACACCACAAATTTGCCCTCACTCATTCACATCATGGCTTGTGATCATTTCATATGCATAAACACAATCATAGCATCTCATATCACATTTTTGATTCACTGCATAGATTCAAAGTCATCTGCATCTAGGGTTTGTGATCTGAGCAATCCAAGAGCTTCTTGAGCCACTCCAAAGGTCATCAATAACTTCAAAGGGGTCCATGTGTGTTCAAGCATCATATTATATCCTCTCAAAGTCAAGAATGTCAAAGAATCACAAGAACTGAAAATGGTGTGGAAGCAGAGCCAGGTTTAACTACAGATGACCTGAAATTAGGGTTTTGGTTTCAGAGGCCATAACTCCAAATTTTTTGGTCATTCTTGTTTCTATTGGTCTCTATATGGTATAGGGAGTGTGCATATAAATTTTCATGAAGAAATTCCATGGGGAAGTCATCTGATCAAGAGTTGACTTTTCAAGCAAGTCAGTGTAAAATCAGGGCATCTGAGGCCCCCAATGACCCAACCAAAGGGTGTTCTTCATCATTTTGATGGTATATGATCTTTATTTGATCATAAAAGGAGTTGGAAGTTCACAAAATTGAAGAATTTCAAGTCTTTTGCAAAGTTGACTTTTTGGGCAAGTTTGACTTTTAATGAATTTGCCATTTTAAGCAACTTTTTCAACCCTTACTTTTTGATTCAAAAAAGCTTCAAATGGAAAAACTTTGGTCATGAAAGTTGTAGAATGGATCATTCCCTTTTCAAAAAGTACAAGAACATGACCTAATTCATTTTGGATCAAAAGTTATGGCTTGTCAAAGTTGGCAAAAATCACTAAATTTCAAGTTATACACCAAAGAGGCAAAGTTGCAAATTCACTTCTCAAGGCCAATTAAGTCATCAAATGGATTTCTAAACTTCATCACATGATCATACAAGTCCTAAAAGTCAGATTGCATCCAAATGATCACATGTTTTATGACTTATGGATCAAGATATTTCACAAAGAACCAAAGGCAAGGCAAGTTGCAAAACTCATCATAGCTTCTCATCCACTTGCTGGCTAGCTTGCTGATCAATCCTAGGCCTTTCCTCACATCATGCTGCGCAGGACATGCCTTTTGTACTTAGCTAGCAAGTAGCCCATTCCCTTCTTACACAACTTTGACATTTTGGCAAAAGGACCCATACCAATCAATAAAGCACACACCATGTCATCTGACCAATGGTAATTGTTTATACTAATCAAATGCAAGCCAAACATAAAAAGAAGCAAGCCTGAAACACTTCATAGCACAACATTCTCATTTTCACCCTCATTTGCAAGAGCCTTCGAAACTCTCAGCACAAGCCACAAACACACAAACAAACTTCACAAACAATCTTAACACACTTCCCTGATCACAAAGCACCCATCACCATGGCCTGAAACCCACTAAATCAAAAACACGATCACCTCACCACCTTGAACAGAACTTCTGCAAACTCTCAAACCAGCCAAAATAGATTTGCTCCAATCCTTTCAAAAGCACAAGGGAAGTCATAGGAGTGGTTTTGGACAAGAGAGGAGGTCAGACAGCTCCAAACTGAAGAGCTTCAAACTCAGGTAGCTTCATGAACTTTTTTTCCAGAATGTGTATTTTAAGTTTCTAAATGAATCTACATGCTTCCCTGATCATGAATATGTGCTTACTTTTGAAAATGGTTGAGAAACCAGGATGTATGCAATGTCTGAAACTTTTGCCCTAAAAAATGTTTGATTCGATTCTCTCTGATTTTGAATGATAAATGTTGTTTGATTGAGGGGTTTGATTCGTTTTTGAGTGGGGATGAGTTCTGGGCAGTTGGATTTAGTTTTCATTGCATATAGAGAGAGTTAGAAGTTTGAGCTTGCCGGAGAAGACGACCGGAACAGTGTTCCGGTCGCCTGAAAGTCATTAGGGCATAATTAATTAGGGCTAATCATAATTATGAGAGTTTGAATGTCAGCCATTGGATATGGCGCCAGGTCAAACGCGCGCGCAGCCAGTTCAAACTTGGGCCTTTGGATCTGATTACTTTCCCATTTTTCAGATTAAATTCATTTTCTTTTTCATATTAATTCATTTCTTTTCTCCATTTTATTAAAAATAGCAAAACCTTTTTAAAAATTCTGAAATTTTTTGTACATTTTTATTAATTTTCAGAAACCAAAAACATTTTTATTTTTATTTTTTGCATTAAAAAATATTTTTAAATCATTTAAAAGTTTATTTTTAATTAATTAATGAGAATTAATTAATTAAAAATACTTTTAGGTATTTAAAAATCACCAAAAAATTCATGAAACCTTCATAATCATTTAGAAACATTGTCCAACCCTCAAACCAAATTTCTTTTTTGATCTTGATGTCTTTTGAGAATTTTTCATGGAATTAAAATCATTTCAAGGCATTATTTTGATCCAAACTTCAAAAAATCATTTCTTCCTAACCATTGAGAGTTGGACTTTGATTCTTTTTGCATTGCATTTTGTTTAGCATGTAGTTTGTGAGATTAAATTGGCATGATTTGATCTTTCATTTTCAATTTGTTTGGCATTTTTCTTGCTAAGGTACCCTAAAACCCTAGAAAACTTAGGAAATTCACAACCCTAATTAGGTTAAGAGTTAGAACCCCTCCTTTGGGCAGTGAGTTAGTATAGGTTTATGGTTCCTTTGAGAGCATTTTCAATTTTTTATCTTGATGTTTGCTTCTGATTTTGGTTTTTGTTTGATGCATGGATCATAAACCCTAATTTGGGCTTCCTTTTGCATCCATCTTGCATTTGCTTGCATACCATGACTTGCCATTGCATTTTATGCATCCATTTGATTCATTGGACATCTTAAGACATATTAAAAGCATGTTTGATCATTGCATCATGTATTTGCCATGTTGTATGCCATTTGCATTCCATAACTTTTCATGTATGTTCATGGTTCTAAACTTGTTTCATTTGCATTCACATGTTTGTATGATCATTCTCATGTCTTGATTCATGTTTGCATCATCTCATAGCATCATTATCATCTCATATATGCTTCTGGTTTTGGTTTGCATCATGCCATTTCATTCCATTTTGCATTGCATTGCATTCCTTTCACTAACTTTTCAGGTGGTAAGCAACTTTGAGAAGTGAATTTGCCTTCACTTCTCACAATTTCTTTTCATATCTTTCATGCATCCTTGCTGCATTTTGTTATGTGTTTGAGATTGAGCTTGCTCATTCTTCTACTTCTCACTTTCTTTCTTCAAGTGACTTGTCTTCTTAAATGAAGCAAGTTACTTTGTTTCTCCTGATCCTTTCATCTGCTTCCTGGTGGTTCCATTGAAGATTTCTCTTGTTAACCTCACAAACATTAGGAACAACCAAGCATGACAATGATTAGGATTTTGATTAGTCTCCCCACTTAGTTTTACCTTTGTGTCTCTTTGATTCTTCTCTTCTCATCTCATAATCAGGGACTAAACCCTAAAGGCTTTAAGGCTTTGTGATTAAGCTTATGCCTGCATCCTTCTATTAGGATGGAGTGTATAACTTTAATCCTAAGTGTTAAACCCTTAATGTGTTTAAATCCTTTAATCAATTCACTTAATAATCACCAAGTCATCAAGCTTGTAACTTGGGCCTTGCATTAGGGTTTTAATTCTTCCTTAACTGGTTAAGAAGGACTAACCCTAGTGTTAATGGACAAGTCCACCTCAAGTTGTCTTACAAACCCTAAAAATCACTTCATCATCTTATCATTAACTAAAATCCACCTAATAAAGGCTTTGTTTTGTCATGAGGTTAATCCCTAATCATGGATTAAGTTGAGGAGTCTTCCTCGGCTTAAACATTCTCATCTATTATCCTTCTATTAGGATGGTGTAATGAGTCTGTTTAATCCCTGATTATGGCTTAATCTCATTACTCAACACTAAACAAAAACAACAAAAACATCTAAATAATCACAATTAGGTTAATGATCTTAATCCTACACCAAAGGTGTTTAAGTGTGAGAATCTGACTTCACACTTAAGGTATTCTCATTACCCCTAATCAGAGGGAAGATGTGATGAGTTTACTAACCCATTGGTTTAGGCATAAGCTCATTAACTTATGACAAATTTTCAAAAGCAATAAAAGACTGAAAACATAAAAAACAAACAATAATCGTCTCCTTCGGGATTCTTTTCTCATCTCATTCACTCATAAACGAGAACTTGCTTCTTCCGTCTAATGCAAGACAGTTTGCATCTGTGCCAGACAGATCATACACTTGAGCATAGGCAAGTAAGCAGTTCACTAGTCAATTCATCTTTCAGTCTCTTTGGGTCGAACTACGGTGTTCTGACTTCCTCATTGCACGAGAGGATACGTAGGCATAACTTAACAGTTATCGAACAAAAGTCTCTGTATATTCCCCTCTTTCCAGTATCATTCTTTAAGCCTCATGATCTTGAGCATCTCATTCCTGTTCTTACACTGACACTTCACTTATACACTTCACACTGCTTTTACACTGACACCTGTATATCCTTTTCCAGCTATTTTATACACAGATTGCACTGACACTACCCCTTTAAAACACAAATCTTTTAAGCGTGGATCCCGTCGAGTACGGCGGACAATCTGGGTGCTAATACCTTCCCAGGTTGTAACCAACCCCCTTTCTCAGTCTCTCTGGTTCGCAACCGTCTTATCCATATCTTTCTAGGTCTATGCAGCATTACCTTTCCTCCGGGATAAAAATGCCTAGCTGGCGACTCTTTTCATCTCCCGTGAGTCCACTCCTGTGTGTTCTCACATCCCTCTTTCGCCGACCGTTCGCGTCTGTACCCCATTTGACCCGGTGTCATCTGGTGGGAGCGACACCAAGGAATGAGAGGTATAAGTGTTTGGGTATTGTGTATAGACTAAAAATGCGGACGAGCATCCTTAGGACTATGATACGGACGGGTATCAGGTAAACACTTGACGCATATTCAGGGATGATGATACGGACGAGTATCAACTGGTTAACAAGGAATACGGACGAGTGTTGATCTAAGGGGACTCTTCTGGGGAATAGTAGACAGACGAGTGTCTAAATTCAAGAAGACATAAGTGTTTGACACGTGCATGGATTAAAGACGCGGACGAGCATCCTTAAGACTATGATACGGACGAGTATCAGGTAGAAACAAACGTTGGACGCATGTTTTGAGATGATGATACGGACGAGTACCAACTGGTTAACAAAGAACACGGACGAGTGTCGAATCTGTGGAGGTATAAGTGGTGTATACAAGATACGAACGAGTATCTGCATGAGTAAAACAGGAGTAACAAGTATGAGTGGTGTACATATGAGTGTTTAACTTGCTAAGGAGAGTATGACACGGACGAGTGTCAAAAGAGAAAGGTGTAATATAAACAGGTGTATTTGTATATATATGTATCTGTGAGTGCAAAGAGGATGCTTTGGCTCTCTACTGGGGATATGACACGGACGGGTGTTAGGAAGTATCTGTATCTTCTAGGGAAAGTGCTTTGGCTATCTGTCGGGGAATCCGGGGAGTTTTCTGTATATCTTTGATGGATTGCCAGTGTTTACAAGTGTTTGATTCAGAACATGGCTTATGATTATGCAATATGTTTTGATTTTTGCCGTAATGCTCCGTATTAAACGGAATGCTACGCTCTGCGGGGAGAATATGATGCGAATGCTATGATTATGCAAAGATACCGATCCGGGATTCGGATCCCGTTGCTGCAAGGATCTCTGGCTGATCCACTTGAAGTAGACATCCCAGCTGGGGATGAGATCATTCGTAGATCTGATATATGGGACTCTGCTTGTGGATATAGGTCACTGATAGACCTATTTTGGGTAATGAGGGACCCAGCTGGGGTTTGTAGAAGCTTTCGTCACTCTGCTGTGAGATCTTCAGGCATTGCTCTTCTGGATAGAGGCTGAAATTCTGTGGGGAGATGGTTCCCTGGCCTCTGCCCTTGGCTGAGGAGAGAATAACAACTGGCAGCTCAGTTGGGGAGAAAGCACCTCTGGTGCTAAGACTGAGTGGTTAATGATTTGCCGGCTTGCTAGGATGAAGCTTTCATGCCCCATGCTGTGCCTTGAATACCTGCAATCCTGAAAAGTCAGAGAAACGCACAAGTAATCCCGAGGTATCCTTCACTGGATTTCGTCATAGGAATTTAGACACTCCCAGGAGTAAGTATATTTCCTGTAAGCACGCATTTTTAGAAGAGAAACATCTGTATTTATGCAATCAGTATTTTAAAGACATCAGACATTCTTGCAAATGAAGATAAAACATACGAAACGAAACATGACTGAAAATCTGATTTTATTAATTCATGTGCCCTGAATTGGCAAGGTACAGTCAAAGAAACAAATCCCCTAAAATGAGGAGATTGTTACAAATTGAGAAACAAAAGATATTGGCAATGTTGATGACGCTTCGAGGAGCTTCCCTTTTGCTATGACCCGTATGACATTTGACGTTCTACTCGTCTTGCTTTCTGAAGAAGGCTGATTCTGACTGACGCTTGGATCTTTCGAAGCTTGCCATGTTGTAAGTGGTACAGATGAATTCAGAATGCAGTTGTTCGCTTATTCCCTTATTTTGCGTGGATCGCCCTTTCGGGTTTTCAATCCACCAGGATACCCATTTTTGCCTGAGGTGTCCGATGCGGCTTTTCAACTCAGCGGGTGTACATTTTCTTGTTTATTTTCCCTTATTTTTGCCCGAGTCTCTTATTCTGTTTTTGACTCGCCGGGATGCCCTATTTTTGCCTGGACTTACATTCTGTTTTTATGTCCAGCGGGTCATTTTTATGCGAAGTATTTTTTAACTGCATCTGAATTCACAGGGGACGGGAAGTCTTCACCATCCATAGTACTGAGCATCAGTGCTCCACCGGAGAAAACTTTCTTTACTATGAATGGGCCATCATAATTCGGAGTCCACTTGCCCCTGTGGTCTGTATGAGGAGGGAGGAGTCTTTTCAATACAAGATCTCCTACTTGGTACTCTCGGAGCCTGACTTTCTGATCGAAGGCTTTCTTCATTCTTTTCTGATACAGCTGCCCATGACAGATTGCAGCTAATCTTTTCTCTTCAATCAGACTCAGTTGTTCGTAACGGGATCAAACCCATTCTGCTTCGTTCAGCTTAACATCCATCAGTACCCGCAGGGAGGGTAATTCAACTTCAACAGGTAGGACTGCTTCCATACCATAAACAAGCTGATACGGTGTTGCCCTAGTGGATGTCCTGATTGACGTTCGGTACCCATGCAAGGCAAATGGTAGCATTTCATGCCAATCTTTATAGGTAACTACCATTTTCTGTACAATCTTCTTGATATTCTTATTAGCCGCCTCAACAGCGCCATTCATCTTTGGCCTGTAAGGAGAAGAATTGTGGTGTTGGATCTTGAAGTCCCGGCACAGTTCTGCCATCATTTTGTTGTTCAAGTTGGAACCATTATCAGTAATGATTCGCTCGGGCACTCCATACCGACAGATGATATCTCTCTTCAGAAATCGGGCTACCACCTGCCTTGTAACATTTGCATAAGAAGCCGCTTCAACCCACTTGGTGAAATAGTCAATAGCAACCAGGATGAATCTGTGGCCGTTTGAAGCAGTCGGTTCAATATTGCCTATCATATCAATGCCCCACATGGAAAAGGGCCAAGGTGAAGACATCACATTCAGAGGATTTGGAGGCACATGCACTTTATCCGCATAAATCTGGCATTTATGACATTTTCTGGCATAAGCACAACAGTCTGCATCCATTGTGATCCAGTAGTAGCCTGATCTTAACAACTTTTTAGCCATTGCATGCCCTCCAGCATGGGTACCAAAGGATCCTTCGTGCACCTCGTGCATTAACGAGTCCGCTTCTGCCCTATCAACGCATCTAAGGAGTACCATATCAAAGTTTCTCTTGTACAAGGAACCATCAGTGTTCAGGAAGAAACTACCAGCAAGCCTTCTTAAAGTCTTCTTATCATTGGAAGATGCCCCAAGTGGGTATGTTTGAACCTCCAAGAAGCACTTAATGTCATGGAACCAAGGCTTATCATCTTCAACAACGTCTGCTGTAAATACATATGCTGGTCTGTCAAGTCTGGATACTGAAATCTGAGGCACAAAGTTGGCAGCTTGAACTTTGATCATGGATGAAATGGTAGCCAGAGCATCCGCAAACTGATTCTCGTCTCGTGGGATATACTCAAGCTTGACCGTTGTGAAGAAAGTCAATAACCTCCTTGTATAATCCCGATAAGGTATCAGATGGTCTTGGTGGGTGTACCATTTGCCGTTGGTCTGATTAATTACCAGAGCTGAATCTCCGAACACAGTCAAAGTCTTGATCCTGAGGTCAATGGCTTCCTCGAGACCCATAATACAAGCTTCATATTCAGCTTCGTTTTTAGTGCAGTTAAAGGTGAGTTTTACTGAGAAAGGCATGTGAACTCCCTTAGGTGTAATAAGTACTGCACCAACACCACGTCCATTCATATTAACAGCCCCGTCAAACATCATAGTCCATTCTTCTTCCGGGTCAGGCCCTTAAGTGTGAATAGTCTCTTCATGATCTTTTGCTTTTATGAACATGATTTCTTCATCAGGGAAGTCAAACCTCATAGGCTGGTAATCGTCAATAGGTTGCTCAGCAAGATAATCAGACAGTACACTGCCCTTGATGGCTTTTTGAGATGTGTATTGAATGTCATATTTTGTGAGGATCATTTGCCATCTTGCAACCCATCCGGTAAGTGCTGGCTTCTCAAATATGTACTTAACTGGGTCCATCTTTGAGATTAATAAGGTAGTGTGGGTCAACATATATTGTCTTAGTCGGAGAGCAGCCCACGCTAAAGCACAACAAGTTTTCTCGAGCAGTGAATAACGTTGTTCACAGTCGGTAAACTTTTTGCTTAGGTAGTATATTGCATACTCTTTTCGACCAGACTCGTCATGCTGGCCCAACACACACCCCATTGATTCTTCTAGTACTGTCAAGTACATGATTAGAGGTCTTCCTTCAACTGGAGGCATAAGGATTGGAGGCTCTTGTAGGTATTCCTTGATTTTGTCAAAAGCCCTCTGGCAGTCTTCGTTCCACCTGACCGTTTGTTCTTTTCTTAGCAGCTTGAACAAAGGTTCACAGGTTGCTGTAAGGTGAGATATAAACTGTGAAATGTAGTTCAATCTACCTAGGAACCCCCGAACTTCTTTTTCAGTTTTCGGTGCAGGCATTTCTTGAATGGCTTTGACTTTGTCAGGGTCAACTTCAATCCCTTTTTCACTTACAATAAATCCTAGCAACTTACCGGATCGCACCCCGAATGTGCATTAGTTGGGGTTTAACTTCAGTTGGTACTTCCTCAGACGCTTGAATAACTTCAACAGATTTACCAGGTGGTCTTCTTCTGTGAGGGACTTGGCAATCATGTCATCCACATAACATTCAATTTCTTTGTGGATCATGTCATGGAACAATGTTACCATAGCCCGTTGATAAGTCGCACCAGCATTTTTCAGTCCGAATGGCATCACTTTGTAACAGAACGTGCCCCAGGGTGTGATGAAAGTGGTCTTCTCCATGTCTTCAGGTGACATCTTGATCTGATTGTATCCTGAGAATCCATCCATGAAGGAGAATACCGAGAACTGAGCCGTATTATCCACAAATACATCAATGTGAGGTAAAGGGAAATCATCTTTCGGGCTGGCTCTGTTCAGATCCCGGTAGTCCACACACATCCTCACCTTACCATCTTTCTTAGGCACAGGTACAATATTAGCAACCCACGGTGGATAGCTAGTCACAACAAGGAAACCGGCGTCCCACTGCTTTTGTACCTCTTCTTTAATCTTCATTGCCATATCTGGGCGAGTACGGCGCAGTTTCTGTTTTACTGGTGGGCAGTCTTCTCTTAAAGGCAGCTTGTGCATTACAATATCGGTGTCCAACCCTGGCATATCCTAATAAGACCAAGCAAAGACATCCACATATTCACGAAGCAAGTCAATCAATTGTCCCTTTACTGAATATTGTAGGCAGGCCCCGATCTTGACTTCTTTTACATCTTCTTCTGTACCAAGATTAACCGTTTCAACCTCCTCCTGGTGAGGAGTGATAACCTTCTCCTCTTGCCTTAACAACCTGGCTAGCTCTTCAGGAAGCTCATAATCTTCTTCAACCCCTTCATCAGCTTGATTGATTGGATTTTCAAAGTCATACGAAGTCATAGCTGTGCTGTTGTCGGTGCAGTCTGAAAGGCACTCTCTGCAAGGGTTTAGATTGTTCATTTTAGTGATTGATTTTAATCTTGTTTAGAAAAGTGAAATAAAGTTGTCATTTTGGAAAACATTGCCATTTTATTTTTGTACAAAAAGAAAAATGAAAAACAGTGAGCGGAAAAGAAAAGACTCATTTGCAAAAGATGTCCGATATTCATTGATTGATCTGTTTGCGCAAAATTACAAGATGGCCCGATTACAAAATGAGTCTTGTCATCTTGGGCAAGATGCAAGACTTGATGCATGCTTAAAAATACAGGAAATAATAATTACTCTGCAGGAGTAACCCTTATAATTTCCTGGGAAGACTAGTTTGAGATATGGCTCCCCGGGGTCCTTGGACGTATCCAGCTCTCCAGGTTGCGCTCATCTTCCGACTCATCTTCCAAGTTGTTCACTGCATCTGGGGTGAGCATCCCCCCGCTGACAAAATTGGGCTTCTTAGCAGCCTCTGATTGATCTTGTTGAGTTGGTTTGTAACCCAACCCAGATCTGTCCTCCTTCTTCTCCACAGGCAGCTGCTTGCCCCAACCTTGGGCAGTACCCTCTTCAACAACCTTCCTGGCTTGCTGATAAGATGTCATGGAGGTTCCCAGTACAGCAGATGCCTCATTTATGTTCAAGGCCTCAAATCCCTGGCTCATAGTTTCATGGATTTCTCCATCCATCTCTATGTACTTATACGTAGCCAGATGGCTAACAAAGATGTCCTCTTCCCCACAGATGGTGATGATTTGGCCTTCCCACTCGAATTTCAGCTTCTGGTGAAGGGTAGACGTAACAGCGCCAGCGGCATGGATCCAGGGTCTACCCAATAAACAGCTGTAGGCCGGCTGAATGTCCATCACATAGAAGGTAATTTTAAAAGTCTGCGGGCCAATCATCACAGGCAGGTCAATCTCACCAAGCACTGACCTTTTAGAGCCATCAAATGCTCTCACCACTAAATTAGTCGGACGCAATGCCAAACCATCATACTCCAGCTTCACTAAGGCTTTCTTTGGTAGAACATTGAGTGAAGACCCAGTGTCCACCAGTACATGAGATAGAACAGCACCCTTGCATTCTAGAGTGATGTGTAAAGCCTTGTTGTGGTTACGTCCCTCAGTTGTTAAGTCAGCATTGGTAAAGCCCAGTCCATGACTGGTGTTGACATTCGCCACCACAGTTTCCAGCTGATTAACAGTGATCTCCTCCGGCACGTATGCTGCGTGCAAGACTTTCAGTAATGCATTCCTGTGAGCTTCAGAACACATTAGCAAGGATAATATGGAGATCTTTGAGGGAGTTTGGTGAAGCTGATCCACCACCTTGTAATCACTTCTTTTTATAATCCTCATGAACTCATCTACATCTTGCTCAAATGATGTCTTCTGAGTTTCTTTGGTAATTGGTTCTTCAGGTACCACACTTTTCCCCTTTGCCTTTGCAGCGGCTTCTGCTTCGGCGTTAGGTCTTTGTAATTGTGAGGCAAAAAGGCGTCCGCTTCTGGTGAAGCCTCCGCCTCCCCCAACATTATCAATCTGTGGAGAAGAAGTTGAAGAGTCCAAGGTGATTTTCTCCCCGTTGCAGTAGAGGTCAGAGCCATAATGCCAAGGTATGGCATTACTGCTTTCATATGGAACAGGTCCAGGCACCGTGATGGTAATTGGACTGACTGCAGCAGAGGAAGGTACTGAAATGGTGTGCGGATCGTAGTAAATGGTGACCGGTGATCTGGCAGGAGGTGCCACTGCTTGTTGTTGAAAGTTTTTGTTTGGAGGAACAAATGACGGATCATAGTAGATGGTGACTGCTGAAATATCTTCATTAATTTCTGTTGGCGTTGTAGAAGATTCTGCTGAATAAATGGGTGCTGATGTTGTAGAAGAAATGGTTGTTGACATCTGGTTTGCCGAAGTGATGGACGGAGCCATTGTTGATGATATTGATGAATTGGTTGCAATGATTGTCGTTGCAGTTGTAGAAGAGTCAGGAATTGTTGTCAAAGGGATTGCTGGATTTGTAGGCGCTGATGTTGTGATCTGAAGTATACCACTTTTGATAAGACTATCTATGCCGCTTCTCAGATTATCACACCCGTTGATCGAAATGTTACAATAACCACAACCGAGCTCACACCCGGGGAACATCTGGCATTCTAGAAGCTGAGCTTTAATTTCGACCAGAGGTGTCCGAATCTGCCCAACACTGGTGATTAAGAAAGATGGCTTGTCTTCCTCAATGGCATTAATTCTTGGTCCTCCATGATTGGGCATGGGATTCTTGTTGACATTTGGCGGGGGTGCAAAGTTGAGGGCTTTAGAATCTACCAGATCTTGTACTTTCATTTGCAAAGCCCTGCATTTCTCAGTATTGTGGCCAGGTGCATTGGAGTGAAAAGCACATCTGGCATTGACATCGTAGTTTCTTGGCAGATTAGAGGGATCTGGTGGTGCCAATGTCCTTAATTCAACCAAGTTGAGTTTCAGGAGTTGTGGTAATAAAGCGGCATAAGGCATAGGGATAGGGTCAATCACCCTATTTGCCTGTGGTGGTCTTTGCTGAAAGGGTCTTTGTTGCTGATTACTGTTGTTGTTGTTGTAGGTCCTCTGTGGCGGATACTGAACTTGTTGTTGATAATGTGGTTGTTGTGGTTGTTGATTTGCTGGTTGCTGAGGAATCGGAGCTGGAATAGTGACAGCTGCTACTGATCTGTGGACATACTGAGGTCTGCCCCTGCCGGCATGAATGGCATTTGTCTCACCGGTTCTTCTAGGTCCCACAAAAGGCTTCCTGGGATTACTTGACGAACTTGCACCATTATCAGAAATCTTGCTCATCTTCAGAAGGCTCTCAATTCTTTCTCCAGCTATGACTACGTCAGCGAAGCTGGTGGAAGAAAAGGCATCTAGCCTATCAATATATGTTCCTTGCAGGGTATTCAAAAACATGTCGGCCATTTCTCTTTCCGACATGGGTGGCTGGATAGCAGCAGCAAGCTGTCTCCACCTCTGGGCATATTCCCTGAAGCTTTCTCTGGAGGATTGAGACATTCCCATCAGAAGGGTTCTATTAGGAGCCATGTCCAGATTGTATTGGTACTGTCTGATGAAAGCTTCAGCTAGGTCCTTCCAGCACCTGATAGTAGCTCTGGTCAAGTGAGAGTACCATTCCCTTGAAGCCCCAGTCAAGCTATCTTCAAAATAGAACATCCACAGTTTCTCATCCATGGTGTATGCCTTAAGTCTCCCCAGAAAGGACTGCAAGTGGGTTCGTGGACAGGAAGTTCCATTGTACTTCTCGAAGCACGGGGGTTTAAACTTGTGGGGAATTCTTACCCCGTCCACTAAACCCATATCCATGACATCAAAACCTAGGGAATTTTGAGACTCCAGAGATCTCAGCTTCTCAGCAATTTCATCAAACCTCCTATCATAGACTTCATCCCCAGCTCCCATTACAGTAAACTGCTCTTCCTGGGGGTCTTCTTGTAAGATCCTTCCTCCAGTGGTATTTCCTTGCACATTACCCGGGATGTTGACTTCCGGATGTAGATGAGGCCCATATACTGGTGGATTAACATGAGGTTGACCCCTTTCATTGTTACTTGTTCCTCCAGTTCCCACGGGAGGTTCTTCCGGGGTTTGTCTTTCTACCAATGCCCTCAACCTTTCTTGACTTTGAGCCAAACCATTCATTACTTCCATGAATTGGGTCATTTGGTTTCTCATCTCTAGCCTTTCATTAGCCATTTGAGTCCTGACCTATGTCAGATCTTGTTGTACTTGGTCCATTTGGATACCAGGAAGGTTGTTGCGAGTAGGATATCTGTGCGGACGGTTGAGAGGGAACACCCGGTGGCGAGCAATAGTTCCTGAATCACAACAGAGTTAGTAACAAACAAAACAAAAAACCCTACAAAACAAACAAAAGTTAGCATGCAATGCAGTATGCTTATTTATTTTCCAAGGTATCCGGCTTGGCTCTTGGTTTTGACCTTTCCAGACCCTGAGGAAGATTCTTTGATGTTGCTTGAGAGAAATAAAACTCAATGAAACAAACTGACAAATACATTACAAATGGTGGATCATACATAGTCTATTTTTACAACATAAGCCCCCGAAGGGTCAAAATACTACATAAAAGAAAAGTACATCAAATGGAAATAACAACAAGCAAAGGAGTCAAACATCTAAGCCAAACTCATCCTCCTTAACCTCCTTCAAAAGTGCTTCAGTCACAGGACCAGCCGGATGCTCTGTAATGTTCCTGATAAGGAGGTTTCTGGTGGCAATAGCAGTGGTCAGCTTCTTGTGCATGTCTTGGTCTTTTGACCTCTTCACACCAGCCTTAAGCTTCAATTCTGAGATTTCCTTCTGGGCTGCCAACAAAGCCTCCGGTTGCTTCTTTTCATTGGCCTCCAACTGCTCGATCCTGGCTTGAGTTCTCTTATCTTCTTGAGTGTGAGCTTCAGTGATCCTGACCCACCTAGCTTGACTTTCCTCTAGATAGAGATCAGTCCTAGCCTTCTGAAACTGGGCCTCTTTACAGGCATTCTTCAATATTTGCTCTCCAGCTCTTGATTTCTTGATGTAGTCCTCTGTTTTCTCAATCTTAGCCAGATGCTCCACCTTAAGCTTCTCCAACCTCTCAATGTCTAGACGACCATCACTCCTTTCCCAAAGGGTCTTCTTCATAGCTTGAGACAGATTCTCATTCCTTTCCTTCAGCTTCTCAAATTCTTCCAGGCTGGGTGCACCATCTGATGTCATCTGAGGTCAAAGCAATAAGTCTCCTAGCCCAATTCTTCTGTTGGTGAGGGTTCAGGAAGGCATCAGTTTTGGGTAAGTGTTTAAGCAGCCAAGTGTGAAATAGAGGAGCACAACATCTCACCAATCTCCCTCTCTGCTTCTCATTCCTCTGATGAACAGAATAATAGAAATCTCCCAGCAATGTGGGCACTGGGTTCCTCAGAAGGAAGAGATGAATGGCACTCTTAATGATAAACTTGGGCTCATCTGCGAATAGTATAACCCCATATATACTGAGGGCTAACAATGCACAAACTGCCCTCCACTCTCCCAAGGAGGCCTTCAGGATGGCCTGAGAAGTCAGAAAGTCTAAGTGCAATCCAGGGATTCCAGCCTTTGTGGTCATGTTCTGCTCAATCAAAGTAGGCTTCAGGTATAGTGCCTTTGCCACTTCTCCATTGCTGGGAGAAGTCATCTCAGGGTTGAAGGGAATCCCACCCTTAATAGGCACTCCAATCAGTGATGAAAACTCCTCCAACAGAGCTCCTAACTGAAAGTTCTGGAAAGTGAAGCATCTCAAAGGAGGGTCATAAAACTGTAGGCAAGTGTGGATCAAACTACTCTGAGATGGGTCTAAGTCCATAAACATATCAAGGATGCCTCCATAATGCTCTCTGAATAATGGGATGTGGTCTGGAGTGATAAGTGCCTGGACCTTCCTGATGCCAGTCAGCACAGGCTCAAAGAAATGGTATGAAATGTTGCTCTTCTTGGGTGCCATGACTGTTGATGAAGAGCTAAAAACAAATGCTGATGATGAAGCCTGATACTGGTGATGAGCCACTGATAGTCTGAGACTGGTGATAAAAGCAGCTGAAGCAGGCAACTGATGAAGATAACTGAAGCAGATAGCTGATGAAGATAGCTGAAGCAGATAAAGGTCTATGCAGATGAAGGGGTCAAAACCAAGCCAGATGTAATATGGATACCCTGAAAAACAAATAAACAAATGTTAAATGATGCAATGATGATGTATGCAAATGATATGCAAGGGTTTGTGATCAAGCTGGATCTGATTACTGCCTTGATATAAGTCCATGTATGTTCAAAAAGTCTAGATGGGGGTTCAGAAATCCAGTAACCAAGGTGGGGGACTCAAATAAAGAGTCACATGTCCAGGGTTAAATCACAAGAACTGTCCAAAGTGAGGTACTCTTAATCAAAACAAGTATCAGGGTATGATGTGGCCAAGGGTTCCTGCAAACCTGTAAACAACCCAACCCCCTCACAGGTGATGTTCTAAAACAAGGATCCTCAGACTTGGATCAGTTATGAGAAGTGTAAACACTTCTAACCCGGAGGTACAGTGTTTACAATAACCACAAAAGATCCTCCTCTAATTCACCTCAGTTTCTGAAGGTCAATAATAAAGGTCATCCAGACTTAGCAGTCTTCCCAGATAGCCCTAGCACTACAGGAAATTTGTAGCACAGAGTTCTCAAGAAGAAACCCACATCTGAACCGTGTTTCATATTCCCGCACCAGACCGAAATGGAATGGGAAAGAACATGAACCACTCTAGCCTAGGTGTCACTCAGGTCCCAGGTATAGGACCTTAAACTCTCAGTGAACCCCACCCATCAAAATAATAAACCAGATCCAGCCAGATAACAGTATGACAGTATGATGTATATAAAGCTGTAAAGAAAACAACAAAATAACTGTACATAAAGTAGTAAATAAAGCAAATATACAAACACAATTAGCACATAACACCCCAATAAACATAAATCAAACAAGCGCTAGGAGGAAGCCACAAAAAGAACCAGAAGGCCTGGTTACAGTATAAGGGTCCCCAGCAGAGTCTCCAAGCTGTCGCTCCCACCAATTGAGGCCAGGTCAAATGGGGTACAGACGCGAACGGTCGGCGAAAGAAGGGAAATGAATAGAGTCGCCAGCTAGGCATTTTTATCCCGAAGGAAAGGTAATGCTGCATAGACCTAAGAAAAGATATGGATAAGATGGTTGCGAACCAGAGAGACTGAGAAAGGGGGTTGGTTACAACCTGGGAAGGTATTAGCACCCAGATTGTCCGTCGTACTCGACGGGATCAATGCTTGAAAGATTTGTGTTTTAAAGGGGTAGTGTCAGTGCTATCTGTGTATCAAAGCTGGAAAGAATGCAAGTGTCAGTGCAAAAGAGGTGTGAGGTGTATAAGAGAAGTGTCAGTGTAAAAACAAGAATGGAAAGCTCAAGATATTGAGGCTAAAAGGATGATGCTGGAAGGAGGGGGAATATACAGAGACTTTTGTTCGATAACTATTAAGTTATGCCTACGTATCCTCTCGTGCAATGAGGAAGTCAGAACACCGTAGTTCGACCCAAAGAGACTGAAAGATAAATTGACTTGTGAACTGCTTACTTGTCTATGCTCAAGTGTATGACCTGTCTGGCTCAAGTGCAAACTGTCTTGCATTAGACGGAAGAAGCAAGTTCTCGGTTAAGAGTGAATGAGATGAGAAAAGAATCCCGGAGGAGACGATTATTGTTTGTTTTTTGTGTTTTCAATCTTTTATTGCTTTTGAAAGTTTGTCATAAGACAATGAGCTTAAGCCTAAACCAATTGGTTAGTAAACTCATCACATCTTCCCTCTGATTAGGGGTAATGAGAATACCTTAAGTGTGAAGTCAGTATCTCACACTTAATCACCATGGTGTAGGATTAAGATCATTAACCTACTTGTGATTATTTAGATGTTTTTGTTGTTTTTGTTTAGTGTTAAGTAATGAGTTTAAGCCATAATCAAGGATTAAATAGACTCATTACACCATCCTAATAGAAGGATAATAGATGAGAATATTTAAGCTGAGGAAGACTCCTCAACTTAATCCATGATTAGGGATTAACCTCATGACAAAACAAAGCCTTTATTAAATGGATTTTAATTAATGATAAGATGAAGAAGTGGGTTTTATGGTTTGTAAGACAACTTGAGGGGGACTTTTCCATTAACACTAGGGTTAGTCCTTCTTGACCAATTAAGGAAGAATTAGAACCCTAATGCAAGGCCCAAGTTACAAGCTTGATGTCTTGATGATTATTATGTGAATTGATTAAAGGGTTTAAACAAAATTAAGGGTTTGACACTTAGGATTAAAGTTATACACTCCATCCTAATAGAAGGATGCAGGCATAAGTTTAATCACAAAGCCTTAAAGCCTTTAGGGTTTAATCCTTGATTATGGGATAAGAAGAGAAGACTCAAAGATGACATAAAGGTAAAACTAATGGGGACTAATCAAACCCTAATTGTTATCATGCTTGGAGATCCTAGGGTTTATGAGGCTCAAGAGAGAAAGATCTTCAGGGAAAACACCAGGAAGGAAGCAGATGAGAGGAGCAAGAAGCAAAGAGAAGCAAAACAACTTGCTTCATTTAAGAAGACAAGTTGCTTGAAGAGAGAGAGTAAGAAATGAACAAGAATGAGCAAGCTCAATCCAAAGCACAAGACAAAATGCAGCAATGATGCATAAGAGAGATGAAAAGAGATTGTGAGAAGTGAAGGCAAATTCACTTCTCAATACAACTTACCACCTGAAAAGTTAGCAAAGAAAATGAAATGCAATGCAAAATGAGATGCAGTGTCATGATGCAAACCAAAACCAGAAGCATGAATATGATGTTAATGATGCTAAGAGATGATGCAAACATGAGACAAGGCATGAGAATGATCATACAAACATATGGATGCAAGAGAAGCATGCTTTGAACCATGAATGTTCATGAAAAGTTATGAAATGTAATGGACATACAACATGGCAAATGAAAGGTGCAATGATCAAACATGGTTCTAATATGTCCTAAGATGCATCATGAATCAATTGAATGCACAAAATGTCATGGCAAGTCAATGGATGCAAGCAAAAGAGAAATGAATGCAAAGGAAGGCACAAATTAGGGTTTCAATGCATCACACAAGGAAAAAATTCAAAACCAGAAGCTAATGACATGATAAAAATTTGAAAATGCAATCAAAGGAACCTTAAACCTATACAAACTCACTGCCCAAAGGATGAGATCCAACTCTTAACCTAGTGAAAGTTATGAATTTTCTAAGTTGGCTAGGGTTTTAAAGTACCTTGTCAAGAAAAATGCAAAACAAATTGAAAATGCAAGATCAATTTAAGCCAATTTTATCCTATAAACTAAATGCCATACAAGATGTAATGCAAGAAGAATCATGATCCAACTCTCAAAGGTTAGACATAAATGAATTTTTGAAGTTTGACAAAAAATATTGCCTTGAAATGAAATTAAATCCAAAGAAAATTATCAAAAGGGATCAAGATCAAAAAATAAATTTGCTTTGAGAGTTGGACAATGTTTCTAAATGTTCCTAAATGCTATATGAATTTTTTTGTGATTTTTAAATACCTAAAAGTATTTTTAATTAATTAATTTTCATTAACTAATTAAAAATAAACTTTTAAATGATTTAAAAATAATTTTTAATGCAAAAAATAAAAATAAAATTATTTTTGTGTTCTAAAAATTAATTAAACCTTTGACAAAAAAATTCAGAATTTTTTAATGGTTTTTACTATTTTTAATAATTCGTACAAAATAAATATAAAACAAATGAATTTAAAATGATTTTAATGAGAAAATAGGAAAGTCAAACAATCCAAAGGTCCAGATTCAAAGTCAGGGGGGCAGGAATTGACTGCGCGTGTGAATGAACGGCCAGAATTCAAATCTCACTAATTATGATTAAACCCTAATCCTGTGCCCTAATTACTTTCAGATGACCGGAACAGTGTTCCGGTCATCTTCTCCGGCAAGCCAAAATCTCAATCTCTCTCAAAACGCATCAAAACCTTACCAAACTCTCCAGAATCAAACTATGAACATCACTAAACATAAACCCTAACACAAACAACATTTATTCTTCGTGAATCAAAGGGAACAAGCAAAAACATTTTTACGGGCAAACTTTCAGAACATCACAACATGCTTATTTCTGGCTCATTTTCAAAAATAAATAGATCCCCATGATCAGGGAAACATGTAGAACAACATTCTAACAAGAAAACAAGGTTCTGGAAAATTTGTTCATCATGTTACCTGAGGTTGAGCTTTCAATCCAGGAGCTTTCTGGCTGCTTCTTTGGCTCAAACAAGTCCCAATGATCCTCCTTAGAAGCTTTTGACACTTAGCTAGAGTTTATATGGCCTCCAGCGAAATTTGGCAGAAGCTCAGGTCAAGGGAGTGTTGAAATCGTGTTTTTGATTGTGGTGGTTTCAGGGGCAAGTGAGGGGTGAGAATTGATCAGTGGATCATGGTGAGTTGATTAGTGAAAGAATTTTTAAGTTTTAATGGCTGAGTTGAGAGATTCGATAGAAAATGAAAAGGGGAGGATTTTTGTGTATGCTGGCTTGGAGTGTGTTTCAGTATGAGTTGTCTGGGGTTATGGGTTGCCTTTGGTCCACTTATCACTCATGGATAGGTCTGTGGAGTGGTTATGCCCTATTGTGATTGGTGTGGGTCTTTTGCAAAAAAGTCAAGCTTTGTGTAAGAGAGGTATGGGCCAATAGTTAGTCAAGGACAAGAGGGGTGTCCTGCGCAGCAAGAAATGAGGAGGGCCATGGGATCAGTTTTGAAGCCAGCCAGCAAATGGATTAGGGTTTGAATGATGTTTTGCAACTTTGTGACTTTTGCCCCTTTTGTGATTTCTTGATCCACAAGCCATGAAAATTGACAAACTCTTGGTGCATTCTGAATTTTAGGCCTTGATTTATGTTTGTGTAAAGTTTAGAAGTCACTTTGAGGTCTCAATTTGCCTTGGCAAGTGATTTTGCAACTTTGCCTCTTTGGTAGAAAACTTCAAATTATGTGATTTTTCCCAACTTTGACAAGCCATAACTTTTGATCCAAAATGAATTAGAATGAGTTCTTGTACTTTTTGAAAAGGGAATGATCCATTCTACAACTTTCATGACCAAAGTTTTCTCATTTGAGGCATTTTTGAATCAAAAAGCAAGGGTTGAAAAAGTTTCCCAAAATGGCAAGTTTCCATTACAAGTCATTTTCCCAAAAAGTCAACTTTGCAAATGGCTTGAAATTCTTCAATTTTGTGAACTTACAACATCTTATATGATCAAATAAAGATCATACACAATCAAAATGATGAAGAACACCCTTTGGTTGGGTCATTGGGGGCCTCAGATGCCCTGATTTTGCACTGACTTGCTCAAGAAGTCAACTCTTGATCAGATGACTTCCCCATGGAATTTCTTCATGAAAATTGATATGCATGATCCCTACAACATATAGAGACCAATAGAAGCAAGAATGACCAAAAAATTTGGAGTTATGGCCTTTGAAACCAAAACCCTAATTCTAGGTCATCTGTGCATTTAAACCTGGCTCTGCTTCCATGCCTTTTTCAGTTCTTGTGATTCTTTGACTTTCTTGGCTTTGTGGGGATACAATATGATGCTTGGACACACATGGACCCCTTTGAAGTGATTGATGACCTTTGGAGTGGCTCAAATGGCTCAGAGATGGTTCAGATCACAAACCCTAGATGCAGATGACTTAGAAGCAATGCAGTGAATCAAAAATGTGGTATGAGATGCTATGATTGAATTTATGCATATGAAGAGGTCACAAGCCATGGTGTGAATGGGTGAGGGCAAATTTGGGGTGTTTACACCTAGGTGGATGTACCAAGGCATACCCTAACTGTCTTTTGAAAAGTAAAGGATTGTAATTGATGCAACCCTTTACTCCAATAAGTGGCACATTTGGGTATTGCCCACAACTTGTTATTATGTCTCGGCCCTTGGTGTTCTGAGTACACCACCTGATATCTCCTAAAGTAAGGGCAATCATCCTCTTAGCCCAATTCCTTAACTGATGTGGATTCAGGAAAGCTTTCGTCTTCGGCATATGCTTCATCAACCAGCTGTAGAAAAGAGGTGCACAACATCTTACTAGTCTCCCTCTCTATTTCTCATTCCTCTGATGAAATGAGTAATAAAAGTATCCTAACAAGGTGGGAACTGGGTTCTTGAGCATGAAGACGTGGATGGCATTTTTGCTTACAAACTTAGGCTCGTCTGCAAACAAGATGATACCATATATACTGAGAGCTAGGAGACCACACACAGTCTCCCAATTCCCTACTGCAGCTTTCTTTGTAGCCTGAGCAACCAAGAAATCCAGATGGATGCCTGGGATTCCAGCCTTGGAAGTCATGTGCTTATCAATAACAGTTGCTTCCAGATGTAGTGCTTTGGCTATGTCTTCATTCTTTGGAGCAGTTATCTCAGGGTTGAAAGGAATTCCTCTTCTGATAGGGACACCTAATAACATAGAATACTCTTCCAGCAAAGGATCAATCTGAAAATCTGGGAAAGTGAAGCAACGGAGAGGAGGGTCATAGAACTGAAGACAGGTGTGATTCATGCACCTCTGTGATGCATCCAAGTCCATGATCATGTCCAGGATACCACCATAATGCTCTCTAAATAAGGGAAGATGATCAGGAGTGATAAGGGATTGTATCTGCCTGATGTCTGTCAGAGGGTACTCAAAAAAATGGTATGTGATGTTGCTTTTCCTGGTCGAATCCATACTGAAGATGACAACTGAAGAGGATAGTTGAAGAAGTGTTGAAGCAGATAAGCTGAGCAGAAGAACGGTCAAAACCAAACCAAGAAGAGATGGATACCCTGTAAAACAAATAGACAAATGTTAAGTGATGCAATATGATGTATGCTGAATGATATGCAAGGGTTTGTGATCAGGTGTTGGATTATCAATTGCTCTTGGTAGGGTCCATGGGTGTTCAGAATTCGGATGAAGGTCTGAGAACTAGTAACCAGGTGGGGGACTCAAATAAAGAGTCACTTGTCTGGGGTTTCAAATAACTAGTCCAAAATAGTGTAACCTTAAAACAAAATCCAGTAACAAGGTATGATGAGTTCAAGGGTTCCTGCAAACCTGTAAACAACCTAACCCACTCACAAGTATTGTTCTAGAACAAAGATCTTCAGATTCAGATCTATTATGAGAAGTGTAAACACTTCATAAAGGATCCTCCTCTAATTCACTTTAGATGCTGAAGGTCATCTAAAAAGGTCATCCAGACTTAGCAGGCTTTCCAGATAGCCCTAGTACTACAGGAGATCCGTAGCACAAAGTTCTCAAAAAGAAACCCATGTTTGAACCGTGTTTTCATATTCCCGCACCAGACCGAAATGGAATGGGAAAAAATATGAATCAACTCTAATCCTATGTTTGTCACTCAGGCCTTTGTGTTGGACCTTTCTCACTGGAATACCCCTCCCACCAAAGCAAACCAGCAAACCAGCAAATATGATATGATAATAAAATGAAATGCATAAAGCGGTAAATGAAAGCGATAAAGTAAATGCAGTAAATAAAGCTGTACATGAAGCAATAAATAAAGCAAAAACAAAAACACATATAGCACATAACATCCCCCATAAACACAAAAAAAAACAAACGCTAGGAGAAACCCACAAGAGAAACAGAAGCCTTGGTTGTAAAGCATCCCCAGCAGAGTCGCCAAGCTGTCGCTCCCCGGACTCTCGTCCCGGTGTAGACGCGAACGGTCGGCGATGTTGGAGGTTGAGGTTGAATAGAGTCTCCAGCTAGGCATTTTTATCCCGAAGGAAAGGTAATTCTGCATAAACCTGGAAGGGTATGGATAAGACGGTTGTGAACCAGAGAAACTGAGAAAGGGGGTTGGTTACGACCTGGGAAGGTATTAGCACCCTGATCGTCTGTCGTACTCGACGGGATCTACACTTACTAAATTGCGTTTAAAAGGGGGATAGTATATGTGCGGACTGTGTATGAAAAGCTAGGAAGGAATGTACAATGTGTCAGTTCAAAGGAAAAGGTGAAATGCTTAAGGCTGAGGCTTAGAAAGAAAGATGGAAGGAGAGGGGAGACAATGAGACTTTTGTTCGATAACTGTTAAGTTATGCCTACGTATCCTCTCGTGCAATGAGAAAGTCAGAACACCGTAGTTTGACTCAAAGAGACTTAAATGATTTGTTGTGAACTGCTTACTTGTCTATGCTCAAGTGTGTGACTCGTCTGGCTCGAGTGCCAATTGTCTTGCATTAGACGAAAGAAGCGAGTTCTCGTTTTCAGAGTGAGTGTGATGAGAAAAGAATCCCAGAGGAGACGTTTATTATTTGTTTTTTTGTTTTCAGTTATTTATTGTCTTTTGGTGTTTTGCATAGGATAATGAGCTTAAGCTTAAATCAAGGGTTGTAAACTCATTATATCCTCCCTGATTAGGGATAATGAGCCTACTTAAGCATGAGATGAAGATCTCAACTTAATTACCATGATGATATAGGATTAATATCATTAACCTACTTTGGTAATTATTAAGTGTTTTGGATTTTTGTTTAGTGTTAAGTAATGAGTTTAATCTCCATTCAAAGATTAGTGAACTCATTACACCCTCCTAAGAGAAGGATGATAGATGAGAACACTTAAGCTGAGAAAAACTCATCAACTTAATCCATGGTTAGGATTAAATTCATTATATAACAAGCCTTTATTAAGTGGATTTTAATTAAAGGTGAGGTTAAGAAATGAGTTTTAAGTTTGTAAGACAACTTGAGGGGGACTTGTCCATTAAACACTAGGGTTAGTCCCTCTTAACCAAAAGGAAGAGATGTAACCATAATATAAGGCCCAAGTTACAAGCTTAAGTCTTAATAGTTATTAGGTGTTTTGATTAAGAGGTGTAAACAAATTAAAGGTTTAACACTAAGGATTAAAGTTATACACTCCATCCTAAGATAAGGATGCGGGCATAACCCTAATTCAAAGTCCTAAAGCTTTAAGTGTTTATCCTTTGATTATGAGATGAGAAGAGAGACTCAAGGAGACTCAAAAAGTAAAAAGCTAGGGGGGACTAAATACAACCCTATAAATTATCATGCTTGGATGTTCATATAGTTTGTGAGGCTTAAAGAGAAGTCTTCAGAAGGCCACCAAGGAAGAAGAAGCAGATGAAAAGAGAAGAGAAAGAAGAATAGGTTACTTACTTCCTGAAGAAGATAAGTAACATAAAAGAAAGAGATAGGAGCAAGAGAGAACAAGTGAGGCAAGTTCACTTCAAATACATATAAAATATGCAAATGAAAAGATGAGAAGAGGTGGGATGTGAAGGCAAATCCACATCCCAAACAACTTACCATGAGCCCCTGAAAGGTTAGTATGAGATGCATAAGGAAAGAAATGAAATGAAATGCAACAAGTAATGATGCAATGACCAAGACCAGAAGCAAATATGCAATGTAAATGTGTCATGAGATGATGCAAAGACATGTTAGATGCTTATGAATGATCATACAAAGGATGAGATGTAAACACAAACATGTTTGAAGCTTGAAAAATGCATGAACACATGAAAAGCAATGAATGCAAAGCATACCAAATGAATGAAGAAATGATCAAGAAATGTTCTTACATGTTATAAGATGTCTAAGATGACATACAAATGAATGAAATGTCATGGCAAGATCACATGATGATGATATGCAAAGATTAATGCAAATGAACATAGAAAATTAGGGTTTTATGAATGTATGAGATGCACATGATCAAAACAGAAGCATACGTCATGATAAAAATTTAAAAATGAAATCAAAAAAACCCTAAACACATACAAGATCACTCATCAAAGATGGAGGTCTAAAGCTAAACCTAGAGGAAGTTATGAATTTTCTAAGTTAACTAGGGTTTTTGGGTACTTCTTCATGAAAAATTCAAACCAATTTGAAAATGCAATGCAAAATTATGAGTTAAATAACCTAGATACTAGATGCAAAGTATGAAAGAATGCAAAAAGAACCAAATGCAAACTCATCATGGTTGATCAGAAATGATTTTTCAAGTTAGGGTTAGAAAATAGGAAATTTTAGAAACCCTAATTCAAAGAAAGTTGTAAAAACATGATCATACTTTAAAAGAAATTTGTGTGATGAGCTTGTAAATTGTTCTAAATGTCTAAAAATGCTTCATGAATTTTTTGGTGATTTTTAAATACTTAAATGTATTTTTAATTAATTAAAATCAATTAATTAATTAAATAAAACATTTAAATGATTTAAAAATACATTTTTAATGCAAAAATAAAAAATAAAAATGTTTTTGAGATTTGAAAAATATTTGAAATGAAAATGCAGAAAATGATGATTATAAAAATGTTTTTGCTATTTTAAATAAATATGTAAAATAAAATGCAAGAAAATAAAAGAAAATTAAAAAGTATGCATAAAGGATGGCCAGGATTGGAAGTTGGGAGATTCTAAGGTCCAGATTCAAAGTCCACGTGACTCAGGGTATGGTAATCCAAGGGCTAGGGTTTAAAAATGGAATACGCGCGTGATCTGATGGTTGATAATAATCCTGACTTAATTAATTTAAATTATATTAATTAATCTAGATTAGGGTTTTAATGAAGGATCTGGACCATCCAAAACGCGCGCTAAGCAAAGATCCTAGGGTGGATATTCAAACCTAACTAATTAATGAGATTAGGGTTAAACACTTTCAGGCGACCGGAGAAGAGCTCCGGTCGTCTTCTCCGGCACCCCCTCCCTTGAGCTCACTCAAAACGCCATGGAAACTCACCAAAATCTCCAGAATTACTCATTAAACAACCCTAAACAAGAATCCAGCCATGAAATCCATTTATTTTTCAAGAATAGCATGAATCGAATCAAAACCTCTTTTAGGTCAAAATTTCAGAGCAAGCATACATTCTCATTTCTTAACAATTTTCAAAAGTAAAGACATCACAATGATCAGGGGAGCATTTAGATTCGTTCTATAACATAAAAGAAAGATTCTGGAAAAATTGTTTGAAGAAGCTACCTGAGCTTGAGCTTTCTAAACCTGAGCTTCCTGGCCTCTTCCTTGATGCTAATCCACCCCAATGATCACCCTGATGCTATTGAGAAGCTTGAATGGAGTTTAAATGGCTTGTTTTGTGTGTTTCAGTTCTGATATTGCAGAAATCATGTTTTGGTTTGAGTGGCTTTTAGGTCATGGCAATGGGTGGGAAATGATATTTGAGTGTTTTTGAGTTGATTGGTGGAAGAAGTTTGATGTTTTGATGGCTGTGTGATGTATTTCGAAGACTTGAAGGTTTTTGCAAGTTTTTGTGATTCTAAATGTGTGTGTGGTTTCAGGCTTGAATGTTGTATGAAATGAGGTCCTTAGGGTTAGTATAAGCCAATAAGATTGATCATAAAAAGGGTGGTGGCACGGCTTGATTGGTATGGGTGTTTTTGCAAAAAAAAGTCAAAGTTGTGTCACTATGAGTATGGGTTGGGACAGAGCTGGTTTGAAGGGTTGTCTTGCCTCAGCTTAGTTTATGGAGAACCCTTGGATCAGATTTGATGAGTTGTGACACTTGATTCATGAGATTGCATAGCTTTTGCATTTTTGCCTCTTTGAAAATTTTGTGAAAATGATCCATGGAAACTTGTAATCCAATGCACAAATTTGGTCTTGCAATGTTGTATTATCATGTTATGATGCTTAGAAGTGGATTAGAGGTCACTAGAAGTCTTAAAACTTGGTTTTGCAAAAATCCCTCTTTGGCACATACTTGAAAATTATGTGATTTTTTCCAACTTTGAAACATCATATCTTGAGTTCTAGGATGAATCAAGAGGAGTTCTTGTAATTTTTGAAAATGGGAAGATCCAAACTACAACTTTCATGTTTAAAGATTTTTCATTTGAAGCCTTTTTAATCAAGAAAGAGGAGGTTGAAAATCTTTCCCAAAATGGAAAGTTTTCATTACAAGTCATGTCCAAAAATGGAAAGTTTGCAAATGGCTTGAAATTCTTCAATCTTATGAACTTCTAACCACTTCTAAGATCAAATAAAGATCATAGAACCTCAAAATGATGAAGATGACCCTTTGGTACCATTGGTGGTGGCCTCAGATGCCCTGATTCTGACTTTTCTTGCATTATAAGTTACCAGTTGATCAGATGACTTCCACAATGAATTTCTTCATCAAATTTGGTACACATTCTCCTTATAACATATTAATACCAATGGAATCAAGAATGACCAAAAAATTCAAGATTAAGGGCCTCAAACCCAAAACCCTAATTTTAGGTCATATGTGTAAAAACTGCTCAGTCTGCTTGAACGCCTTTGCAATGCTTTGTGTTCTCTTGACTTTTAAGAACCATGGGGAGCATATTATGGAACACACATGTACCTTCTTGGCATTATTCAAGACCTTTGGGATGGCTCAGATCACTTCTTTGGATTCATCTGATCATAAACCCTAATTGCAACTTATGCAGTGAAACAAATATGCAATGTGAGGTGATATGCTTATGCAAATGCAATATGAAAGATCATAAGCCATGGTGTGAGAAAAAGGAGAGGGCAAATTTGGGGTGTTTACAGATTCACAGGAAATTTCAAAGAGGCCAATATGCATAAACCTTGAAATCTCTTCATCCAGGCATCACAGCTCACTTCTATTGATCCAAGGGCTCTCCATGAAGCATGCTGAAGAGATCTAACCACAGAAATCTATGTTGCACTAGCCCATACCTCAAGTACACATATGTTGACATTTTTGCATTTTTAGCCATACCAATCCCACATTGCCACAACAACTCTTCTAGCCAATAACAATTGTTTATTCAAGCCCTAAGCACTATAAATGGACACCCTTCATGGCCTGAAACAACACACAACTTCAGAATCAAGAAATTGCTCCCAAACTTTAGCTCTTCGAATCTCTCAATCTAGCCACTCAAATCCAGAAATTCTTCCACCAATCAACTCCATATAACCTCAGGAACAATTTCCACCCATCACCATAGCCAGAAACAAGCCCAAACATTAACACGATTTCTGCTTTGTCAGAACTAAAACACACAAACCAGCCACTCTAAGCTTCATTCAAGCTTGCCAATAGCCTCAGGAGGTCAAATGGGACTGGATTGCACAAAGGAAAGGCCCGAAAAGCTCCATTTCAAAGAACTCTATCTCAGGTAACCTTCATGAACTTTTTTTCCAGAAGCATGATTTTAAGTTCTAGAATGAATCTACTTGCTTCCCTGATCACACTGATATGATTAGAATTGAAAATAGGTTAGAAATGAGGATTTCATGATGTTCTGAAATTTTTAACCTAGAACTTGTTTGATTCGATTCAGCCTGAATATGTATGATAAATGATTTTTGTTTGTTGATTAGAGTTGTATGATGTTAGAAGAGTGTTTCTGGGCAGGAAATTAGGAGTTTAGGAGCTTATATAGGATTTTGGGATTTTGGCTTGTCGGAGAAGATGACCTGAGCTTTGCTTCGGACACCTGAAAAAAATTAGGGCTAAACCTTGATTAGCTGCCCAGTTTGAATCTCCACCCTCAGATCATGATTAGGGTTAGCGCGTGGATGGCTCATATTAATTCATTAACTTGAATTTTAGATTAATTAAATAAATCATAATTAATTAGTCAGTTTAAATACCAACCATTGGATCACGCGCAAATTTCAGGTTTAAACCTAGGCCTTATGATCCTCATACCCCAAGTTAATGTGACTTTGAATCTGGCACGTTGATCCCTCCCCCCTTTGATCTCAGCCTTCCATTTTGCATACTTTTCATTTTCTTTTTATTTTATTTCATTTCTTTTGTTTTAATTATTAAAAATACCAAAAATCATTTTAAAAATCTGAAAATTTTTCTCAACACTTTTATTAATTTCCAGAACCCAAAAATATTTTTATTTTTATTTTTTCCATTAAAAATACATTTTTAAATAATTTAATTGTATATTTTAATTAATTAAGTCTATTTAATTAATTAAAAATACTTTAAAGTATTTAAAAATCACTAAAAAATTCAGAGAGGTTTCTCAAACATTTTCAAACATTTTCAAACTCATCACACAAATATCTTTTTGGTTTTGATCATACTTTGCCATTTTACATTGAATTAGGGTTTCTAATATTCTTATTTTTTCAACCCTAACTTCAAAAATTCATAACTTTCAATCCAAGATGAGTTTGCATTTGATTCTTTTTGCAATCTTTCACTTTTGACCTCTAGTTTCTAAAAATATTTTTGTCTTATTTTTATCTTGAATTTTCAAATTAATGTACATTTCCCCTTTGAGAAGTATCCAAAACCCTAGCAATTTTAGGATGACCCTGACTTGAACTTGGTAAACCTTTAGACCTCCCCCTTTGGATGGTGATTTAATGAGTGCTTAGGGTTCCCTTGGATGCAATTTTTTTTATCCTTTGATATGTTTATGCTTTTGAATTTGTACATATCTTGCTTTCAAACTAACAATTTCAGGTGCATTTGGTAAGTTAATCAGGATGTGGATGTGCATCCACATCCAACCTCTCTTTATTTTTATGCACTTTGTTTGTGTTTGAAGTGAATCTCATTCACTTATGTTATCTATTGTTCCTAGGTTACTTAACTTCTTCATGAAGTAAGTAACCTAATCTTTCTCTCTCTCTCTCTCTATCTCTCTCTCTCTCTCTCTCTCTCTCTCTCTCTCTCTTTCTCTCTCTCTCTCTCTTTTCATCTGATTCTCCTCCTTTGGTGGCCAAATTGAATACTTCTCTTGATGCCTCACAAACTTTAGGAATATCCAAGAATGATAACTTTAGGGTTGTACATAGTCTCTCCTAGTTTTTACCTTTTGAGTCTCCTTGAGTCTCTCTCTCCCATCTCATAATAAAGGCTAAACAGTTAAAGTTTTAGGGCTCTTAATTATGGTTATGCTTGTATCCTTATCATAGGATGGAGTGTATAAATTTGATCCTTAGTGCTAAACCTTTAAGTTGTTTTCAACTTCAATCAAAAACATCTAATAACCATCAAAGACTTAAGTTTGTAACTTGGGCCTTATATTAGGGTTACATCTCTTCCTGGTGGTACAGAGGGACTAACCCTAGTGTTCAATGGACAAGTCCCCCTCATGCTAAAGTATTGCAAACATAAACACACTTCATAATCCAATCTTTAATTAAAATCCACTTAATAAAGGCTTGTTATATAATGAATTTAATCCCTAACCATGGATTAAGTTGAGGTATCTTCCTCAGCTTAAGTGTTCTCATCTATCATCCTTCTCTTAGGATGGTGTAATGAGTTCACTAATCTTTGATTGGAGATTAAATCTTTACTTAACACTGAACAAAAACCCAAAAACACTTAATAATTACCAAAGTAGGTTAATGATCTTAATCCTATATCATCATGGTAATTAAGTTGGGATTTCCATCTCATACTTAAGTAGACTCATTATCCCTAATCAGGGAGGATATAATGAGTTCACAACCTTTGATTTAGGCTTAAACTCATTATATTACGCAAAACACCAAAAGCAATAAAAAAACTGAAAACACAAAAACAAATAATAAACGTCTCCTCCGGGATTCTTTCCTCATCACATTCACTCTGAAAACGAGAACTCGCTTCTTCCGTCTAATGCAAGACAGTTAGCACTCGAGCCAAACGAGTCATACACTTAAGCATAGACAAGTAAGAAGTTCACCACAAAATCATCCAGTCTCTTTGAGTCGAACTACGGTGTTCTGACTTCCTCATTGCACGAGAGGATATGTAGGCATAACTTAACAATTATCGAACAAAAGTCTATTTGCCTCCCCCCTCTCTCCTTCTTGCTTTTCTTTTCTTAAGCCTAAATTGAATTCATACTTCTTTCTGCACTGACACTCTGTACATCTTTTTCCCTTATCTTTTATACACAGTTTAGCACATACATTACCCTCTTTTAAACAAAATCAGGTAAGCGTGGATCCCGTCGAGTACGACAGACGATATGGGTGCTAATACCTTCCCAGGTCGTAACCAACCCCCTTTCTCAATCTCTTTGGTTCGCAACCGTCTTATCCATACCCTTCCAGGTTTATGCAGCATTACCTTTCCTTCGGGATAAAAATGTCTAGCTGGCGACTCTATTCAACCTCAACCTCCAACGTCGCCGACGGTTCGCGTTTGCAACGGGATGAAAATCCAGGGAGTGACAGATACTTCTTCATGGAAAATCTCAAACAAATGGAAAATGCAATGCAAAAATATGAGGTAAATACCCTAGATACTACATGCCAAGTATGAAAGAATGCAAAAAGAACCATTCACAAACTCATCTTGGTTGATCAGAAATGAATTTTTGAAGTTAGGGTTAGAAAAATAAGAAATTTATAAACCCTAATTCATGGTTAATTGTCCAAATGTGATCAAACTCTAAAAGAAATTAGTAAGATGAGTTTGTAAATTGTTCTAAACATGTGAGAATGCTTCATGAATTTTTTTTGTGATTTTTAAAGACCAAAAGTATTTTTAATTAATTAAAATGGATTAATTAATTAAATAATACAATTAAATGATTTAAAAATATTTTTAAAGAAAAAATTAAAAATAAAAATGTTTTTGGTTTCTGAAAATAAATTGAACAATGATGCAAAAAATCATAATTTTATAAAATGTTTTACTATTTTAAAATAAATGAAGAAAATAAAATGAATTAAAATGCAAAGTAATTAAAAGGAGTGGTCCAGATTGCGTGAAAAAGAGATCAAGGGCCAGGATTGAAAGTCAGCTTGACCTGGGGTAGGCTGATCCTAAGGCCTAAATTCAAACTTAGCTTGCGCGCGTGATCCAAGGGCCATGATTTAATCTGACTAATTAATTATAAATTAACTTAATTAATTAGAATTAGGGTTTAAATGAATTATCTGGGCTGTCCATGCGTTAACCTAATCAACATCCAAGGGCTGAGATTCAAACTGGCAAACAAACCCTAATGACTTTCAGGTGACCGGAGATAAGCTCTGATCATCTTCTTCGGCCATCCCCTCAACCTATGTTCTTCTACAGGCCACTAAACACCAAACTAAATTGTCCAAAAATGATCCCCAAACATCATACAATCAAAATCAACCCTCAAACAATATTTATAACACACATACATGATGAATCGAAGCAAAAACACTTTCACGGGAAAAGTTTCAGAACAACCATACATGCTCATTTCTACATTATTTTCAATTCCAAACACATCAACATGATCAACAAAGCATATAGAATCATTCTATAACAAGAAATCAAAGTTATGGAAAAAATGTTCTTGAAGGTTACCTGAATTGGAGCTTTTCGAATTTGAGCTTTCAAAGCCTCCCTTTGGTGCAAAGTGGCTCCTTTGGTCCCCCTGAAGCTAATGGAGTGCTTGGATGAAGCTTATAGTGGCTGGTTTGAGGGTTCCAGTTCTGATATGGCAGAAAATGAGGTCTTGGTATGTTGTGTTTCAAGCCATGGTGATGGGTGGGAAATGATCTATGGATGATTTGTGGTTGATTGGTGAAAGAAATTTGGAAGTTTGATGGCTGAGCAGTGAGAATCGAAGAAGGGAAGTTTTTGACAAATTTTGTGCAATCTGAGTGTTGGATTTTTCTGAGCTCTTGTGTGTTGTGTGTTGTGATCCTTAGGCTATGCATAGAAGATTAGAATGAGTCAGAAGAGTGGTTGGGCATTGTGGGAATGGTATGCCTCCATTGGCCAAAAAGTCAAAAATGGTGTACTTGAAGCATGGGCCATGGCAGAAGTGATTTGAGGTCTTGGGTTGCCTCAGATTAGTTCAAGGAGAGCCTTTGGATCGAAAATGGTGAGCTGTATGGCTTGATTCATGAGTTTGTATGGTTTTTGCATTTTGACAACTTTGACATTTCTTGAGAAGTAAGTCATGAAATATTGTGGTTCAAAGCATAATTCGTGTCAAGGCATGTTGCATTATGTTTCTATGATGTGTAGCAATGCATTAGAGGTCATGAGAAGGCTTGGAAATCAAAATTGCACATTTCCCTCTTTGGCATGAACTTGAAAATTACAAGATTTTTCCCAACTTTGACTTGCCATATCTTGAGTTCTAGGATGAATCAAGAGGGGTTCTTGTACTTTTTGAAAATGGGAAGATCAAATCTACAACTTTCATGTTTGAATAAAATTCATTTGAAGCCTTTTTGATCAAGAAAGAGGAGGTTGAAGATCTTTCCCAAAATGGAAAGTTTTCATTACAAGTCATGCCCAAAAATAGAAACTTTTGCAATGGCTAATAATTCTTCGATCTTGTGAACTTATAAACATTCCTAAGATCAAATAAAGATCATAGGACCTCAAATTGATGAATATGACCCCTTGGTACCCTTGATGGAGGCCTCAGATGCCCTAATTCTGACTTTTCTTGCACAACAAGTTACCACTTGATCAAATGACTTCCACAATGAATTTTTGCTCCAAATTTGATACACATGCTCCTTATAACACATATAGACCAATAGAATCAAGAATGGCCAAAAAAATTGAGTGTAAGGGCCTCAAACCCAAAACCCTAATTTCTAATCATCTGTGCAGGAACCCTGAGCCTGCCTGGGCAATTGTGCAATCCTCTGAGATTTTGTGACTTCAAAGATAACTTGGAGGAATAATATGATCATAGAACACTCATGGACCCTCTTGTAATGATTCAAGGCCTCTGAGATAGCTCAAACCACTTCTAAGATTCATCTGATCACAAACCCTAGCTATGTAGTTATGCAGTGAAATAAAACCATGCAGTGTGAGATGTTATGATTATGCAATGCAACATGAAGGATCATAAACCAAGGTGTGAGAAAGAGTGGAGGGCAAATTTGGGGTGTTTAAAGAGAGGTGTAAGTATTCACCACGATGGATAGGTCTTAGTATGAGAATGTTCACAAACAAATTCAAAACATTTCTCATAAAAGACAAAAACAAACAATAAGTGACTATCCTGCGGGAAATTCTCTCCTCATCTCATTCATTCTAAACGCGAACTTGTGATGACTTGTATCGTATGCAAGATGGTAAACTCACTCATACCAGACGAGCCTGCAACACCTGAGGATAGACATACGCAGTTCCAGCCATAAAAAACACAAACAAATAGTTCATGCCTGGTTAGGCGAACTACGTCGACTCTGATCCTTATTTTCCCAATGAGGTACATAGGCAGCGGGGTAGGGCCCATTCGAGCACATTCTTCATTTTCCCTACATTTTCCCTATTCTTTCTTTTTGTTCTCTTTTTCAACTTCTTTCTCATTGCAGTTCCAGTTTCCAGTTAGCAGTTCTTTGTTCAGCAACATCTTATTTCTTACCCTTTGAAACAAACAAACAAGCATGGACCCTGTCGGGTACGGCGGACGGTCTGGGGTGCTAATACCTTCCTAGGTCGTAACCGACTCCCGAACCCGGATCTTTGGTTCACAGGACCTCATCCTTTCCTTCTTCCTCATGTTTGTGGAGCATTACCTTTCCCGTTCCTTCGGGATAAAAATGTCTGGCTGGCGACTCTACCTTTTCTGCGCCACTTTAGCATTTGTAATAGGATGAAAATCCCGGGAGCGACATAATGTTTTCTTTATCTATGACTCATTTATTTGACCTTCTGATAAATATACTTCTACAAGTTAGAAGATGTTTTAATCAGAAGTATGTCTAGTCCGATGCTTGTGCATTTTTGAAATGTGAACTTTATGAAGAGTGAAAGTCTCATGAGTTAGAACGTTCTCTTTCTAAGGTAAAATCGTTTAATTTACTCTCTAGATGGTGAAAAGTCATAATATTAAATGATTTTCTTTCATCTAAGATCATGTGAAAATGAATGGTGACAACAGTCTCATTAGTTGATCATGCGAGATCATGAATTGACACATTAGATATCGAAAGCATCCTTGAAAATAGGTTAAAACTCTTACAAATTTTCTGATAACTATGCATTAACATATTTTAACACATATGTGAGGTTTTAATTTTCTTTAAAATAAGATATTCACTTCAATGTCTTTATTATATGTCAGTTTTACCTTGTCACTCATAAGTGTACGGTTACTCATATCCTTATTTGTATCCTGGTTGGTACTCCATTATTTATGGAGACCGTTACACACCATTCCTTTTCCTTGTTATTCTTGTCTCTTACTTTGTCCCTGTCATATGTCACTTCTATAGTTAATTACATTTCCCATCATCTACATGTATATATGTAGTTCATTCCTCTTATTTTGTTTTATTGTGCATACTCTTACCCATTTCAATTCCATTATTGTCTAAATCCTTCTTACACCTTCTTATTATGTCTCTATTCACTTTTCTAGGAGATGAGAATCTTGAAGTCATAACTGAAGAACAAATTGAAAGTTTTCCCCTTGAAAAGGAAATCACTTGCAGTATTACTTCAGTTGCATTCTTTCAAAAATGGACAAAATACTTCACTATGTTGGACAAACCTGTTAACGTGAATCTTGTAAAAGATATCTGGAAACAGGCTTATATTGATAGTTCATGTTGCTCAACTTCCTCTCGTGTCTTTTGTGTTCCCATAAACATCACTCATTTCACCATTGCTCTTGACACTAGCTATGAGAACATTGGTTTTATTGTTGAGTATGTCAAGTCTAGGTTCTGTATTTCTGAGAAGTTTGTTTCTCTTTACAACACTTCATCCAGTCATAAACCTATCAACCCTGAAAAAAAATTCCCCATTCCAAAAGCTTGGTTTAAGCTTGTGCTAGCCAATTTTCACCCTCGAGAAAACAAAGATTTTCTTAGGTATGATGATCATGCATTCATCTTTCTCCTGATGAATTAAATACATATAATTCTACCTCAAACAATCTTCAATTTTCTCCAGAAATCCATTACTGAGTCTAGAAATATCACTAAATCCTACATACCTTTTTGCAGAGTTCTATCTGAAATCTTCTTTAAGGAAGGAATGCTTGAAATTATCTAGACAAATGGTCCAAAATATGGTATGTTGAAGAAAAATTATAAGGTCTTCAGTGGTTAGGAGATTATGTCTTGTCATGTCCAATCGTGTTTGTTTTCTTAGTTATGTTTTATTAATATTTTGAATTCGTGTCTATTGTATCTTCCTCAATTATGAATGAAATATTTCCTTCTGTTATGAATGGCTTATTTTTAGAATTCTAAAACTCATATATGTCTATCATTATGCTTTATATGCTTAAGTGTTATAAACTTTTTGATGATGTCAAAATGGGGGAGAAAACTAAGATGATTTTGATAATAATTATTTTCATAATTGAAACTAAAACATAATCTAAATTGATAAAATGTGTTACTGCTAACGAATTATTTGATGTTTCAACTAAGGAACTTAGAAAAAGTTCACTAAGCATTCTAAGACAGATTAAATGAAAATAGAATTGTTTATAAGTCTAATATCTTATGGATTGACTATGTTTCTAATTAAAAGATCTTAAGGACAAACGCTGATATTTCATATAATCGAAGTTGTACACTTCGTGAACATATGCTTATTTCAAAACAAATATACCCAGTACTATTCAGAAGTTGAGAACTTTCTGAAAGTAAAGTTATCGTATTTTAGTATCATAGTATTAAAAAGTTGTAAACTGTCTGAAAGTATGGAAGTCAGAACATTAAGAGTCGGAAGCAGAAATCTTCGTGAAAGTAGTCAAAGTCAACTTTTCAATTCAAGATGTTATTCAAAAGATATGAAATGATCAGAAGACGTGGACTATCTGAAGATATAGAAATAAGATTATGTTAAGTCAAACTCTGATACTTAATAAGTTGTGAGTTTCTCCAGAAGTATGGTGTTTTGCTCTTGGAATAATCAAGGAAAAGATGTTTTGATACACAAGCGATGCTTTATCTATTCAGACACATAATCAAGCTTTGGTCATTCATCAGATGATATATCCAATCAGATTTAGAATCAAGCTTTGATCAATCATCTAGTTCTGATAGTAATTAGGTTCTGAGATGAAGACCAGGTGTTCTAGTCAAACTCTAATGAGTCTCCATAAGGAATTATTCCTTCTCTATCTCACGCTCTGAAAACCCAAAATTTATTTTGTGAGTCTTGAGATCAGGGGGAGACTATGAACAGGCATAAATGAAATTTTGGGATTAACAAATTCAAAGGGAGTTGTTTCTTAAAACTCTGAATATGTTTTTTTGGTGATTACCCTATATGAATTGTTCTATCAAAATACATGGTTTTGTCATCATCAAAAAGGGGGAGATTGTAAGAACAAGAATTGGTTATGCATCTTATCTCTATGTTTTGATGATGAAATGGAGTATTTGTGTCAGAACAATTTGGTGTTCTAATGTTTGTTATTGTGCATATCACTTTAAATAATTTCTTAGATCTATAAAAAAAATCATATGGTCGATAAAGACTATATATGAGTTACTATGTGCAGCACAAGTTGCTTGCATGCAATAGAAGCAAGGTTGCTTTTGTATCTGATTACCAATATAAAGACCCTAAGATGATTTTATGCTGCTATTATAATGCTCTTTTGGATTCTGTTATGTGTGTGGTATTGATGTTCTACTTTGAAGCAAGTGAAGCTTCTGAAGTTGTTATCTTCTGAAGACTAAGTGCTGAAGAACTCTAATGACTTAAGGTTCTACTGAACAGAGTGCTGAAGGTTTTGAAGACTTAATGATTCTGAAGATTGAGGTTTTGAAGACCAAGGGTTTCAAAGACTAGTGTTGAGGTTCTAAAGACAAGGTTTTGGTGATCAAGTTCTGAAGACACTGAACACTTGAAATTCTGAAGACCCAGTTATCACTTCTCTATTCATGCTTCAATCAACTCATAATAAGAAGCCTCTAAAGATCAAAAGATAAGGTTACTGTTTACAAGGAAAGTGTAATAACAAGAGTTTTCATTGCATTCCATCTCTATTTTTGATGATAACAATGGAGTATTTATGAAAGAACTGTTTTATGTTATAATGTTTGTTAAAGTGAAGATCATGAATATTATATATATTAAGATCAAACAAACATTATTAATGAGTACGCAAATGTTAATATGCCAAGTTACTATGTGTAACATTTATCGCAAGCATGCTGAAGAAGAAAATGTGCTTCTGAATCTGAACACAATCATAAAGATCCAAGGATGCGGATGTTGTGTTGGCAATGCTCTTATGGATGTTGTTCTGAACATGGTTCTGATCAGATAGAGAAGCAAAGCTTTTGAAATTAATCTTCTAAAGAATTAAGTTCTGAAGACTCTGATGACTTGAAATTATGAAGACTTAACGTCTAAAGACCAAGTGCCTAAATGATTCTGAAGACTTATGAGTTCTGAAGATTAAGGTTCTAAAGAACAAAGTGCTGAAGACTCTAAAGACAATGTTCTATGTGAACAAAGTTTTGAAGACTCTAAGACTTGAAGTTATGAAGATCATGGGTTTCAAGCCAAGTGTTGAAGTCCTAAAGAATGTAGTTTTATGTGAACAAGTTGTGAAGATTAATGACCTAGGTTCTCTAAAAACCCAAGTATCATCGTCTCTAGCCCATGCTTCAATCATTGATTTATAATAAGAAGCCTCTGAGGTTCAAATGACAATGTTACCGTTGTCAAGGTTAGTACACGGTACAATAATGCTTTATCCCACTACCTCTCCACTATCTTTGAAATGTGGAAAAGAATAATATGTGGTTGTACTATTCAATTCCTTGTGTAATGGATTCCTCGGTAGCCGAATTAGGTTGTAATGACTCATTTATGTTTGGATATAAAAGGAAAACATCACATGCTTTGTGTTGTTGTTGATTCCTATTGAATCCTCATACGTTCAAACGACCAATCACACTCTTGGTTGTTCATTTTGAATAGGAACTCAATCTGGTTGATTATCCACAAACTGAATATTCTTCTATGTGAAGTAATCATGGATACAACCATTGGTTTATGTGTAGGTGTTGATTGATATAATTGAAAGGTTTCTAAACACACATACAACCAAGATGTCAAATGGTCTTTGAGCCATGTTGTTGATGTTGTCATACAATCAAATAAGGTTAATGATAAACAAAGATAACATTGGAACAAGTCGAAAAGAGTTTACTTGAATATGCAACTCTTCTAGCATATTACTTTTTGACAACAATCTATTGAAAGTAGAAAGATCTTGAATTCACAATGTGCTTAACTTTATATGTTGCAGAAGGCTTGAAAAGTCGCAGAAGACAATGAAGATGATCATGGATGCTTCAACTACAAATCAACTACTGAAGTGATCATTGGATTGAAGAAGAACATTGGCTGCTGTCCAGAAATGTTCTTAAGTGAATCAAGAAGAAGAAGTATTTCTTGTGCTCAAACAAAGATCAACAAGTTTCTAAAGCTTTTGAAGAAGAAGAAGACTTTAACCTTCAAGTGCTCAAATGAAGAAGCAACTTGAAGAAGCAGAAGACCATATAATGGATCCAAAATACAATGTAATATTCTTAGTGTGTATCCAGGTTCTTCTTATGTACTTAAGTGAGTTTACAATCTGCTTATTAAGAAGCAGGACTTTTGTAAACAACCTTTTCCCTAAAGGACCGAGTGAAGGTCAGAACTTTAGGAAGGCACGAAAATTAGTTGCTAGTGCATTCTTAGAACTAGGTGTTATGATGATATGTTTTGGGGATATGATTCTGGTGCAGCTTTGAAAAGTTGGTTATGGAGTGTGAGGTCATAGAGGTTCTGTGCAGTTAGTCACGGTTGTAGGTCGCACATGAAGTTACACCACGTAGTGTTGTGCAGTTAGTCACGGTAGGTTACCGCTCAGGAAGTCATAGAGGTTTTGTGCTAAAATAATAGTATCATATATGTGATGTCGAAAGAGATGTTACAACATTAATATTTGAACATTTACAAGGTAAATAAAGTATAAAAAAAGAAGTAACACAAGTAATTGTTAACCCAGTTCGATGAAATCACACCTACTTTGGGGGCTATCAAGCTAGGAAGGAAATCTACTATCAGTAGTATCAATTTAGAGTTAAACCACTCAGTTTACACTCTTCACTTAATCACTACCCAATTCAATTTCTATCTAAGAACACTTAGATAAGAGACACCTCTCACTCCCCCTCAATCACACACAATGATAAGAAAACAAGAACTGACAAGAAAGGAAAAAACCCTTCAAAGACACATAACTTGATCTTGCTTAAAATCTTCAATCAAGAATAATACACCCATGCTTAAAATCTTAGAGTGAATTACTTACAACTTAATAAAATCAGTCCAATTCCACCATCAAAGTGATGTATGAATGGCTCACAATTAACAACTTAAACTTAAAAACCCTAAAACAAAATACACAACTTTCACACTCTAATCTCTCTAAACTTCAATTAGGGTTGCACCACTTTAAGTAGAGAATGGTCTTCATGGACTTGGGAAATGTAAATAGACAGATTTGATCTTCATCAAAAACTAATTAATCTTCAAATCTTCTTAATACAAAATGTACAAAAATGGAAACAACTGATCCTTCAAAAAGCGAAAGAGTCTGCTCTAATATTATCCTCAATAATTGCTCTAATATTATTCTAAAAAGAATGTTCTATTATAAAATGTCAGAACAACTGTCTTGACATCATGAACTGATTCCTGCAACAACACAAACACGCCTGCAGAATGCTTAGAACCACATGTCAAGACATCAGTCATGACATCTTGGGATAATATCTTGTTTTATCAAAATTTCTTCCAATCAGAGAACTATCAATCTCCCCCTTTGGAAAAATTTGGCCAAAACCATATTAGAGCACATACCTGCATGAATCCAAACAGAGAACACCATGGCAGTAATAACAAACAACAATCAACTGCTAAAGAGAAGGAACTCCCCCTCAAGCCAAAACCATCAGAGTAAACAAACAAAACTAATATCTCTCCCCTTTTTATACATAATTAGACAACCATAAATAAGGAGAGGCCAGCAAACAAAACCAGGCAAGTAGAATCAAAACCAAATACCATAAGAGTCATCAGATTCAAGAGTAAAAGTTATTATAGCCCATGCACATTAAGTTCCAAAATTCATAAACAAAGACCAATAAAAAGAAGAAAAAAACTTCCAAACAAGAACACCATCAGCAACATCAATCAGAACCAGAGCTTTCAGTTTCCTCACTAGCGATAGTAACCGAATCATTGTCCTCAGTACTTTCACCAACTTCCTCTTCATTTTCTTTAGCATCTTCAAAAGTATCACCTTCAGTCTATTGCAGATCCTTTATTAACTTTTCCAGTTTCATCTTTCTTTCAATATGAACATGAATAACCTCTCCCAATTCCCTGCAAGCTTCTTTCAAGTCAGAAATAACTCATGTCTTGGTGGTAGGTTTCTTCTCAAAAGATGTTAAGACAAGGTCTGGGACATGTCTCCGTGTAAAACGTTTGTAATGCACAGACAAGACAAATTCTCTCTTACAAGCATTGTTAGTACTAGAAAGAATATCAGGTTGTTGATTGAGAATAATTCCATAGATAAGGGAGGGAAATTCAATGGGCATTTTGATAGCATTTATTGTAGCATGCTTCATAGTCTGATCAAAGATATACTTTCCATAGTCAAACCTAGTCTTTGTACCTATTAGAAAAGATAAATTTACTTAACCCAACAGAAATAGTGGAAGTATGATTGGTGGGAACCCAATTGGCTGCTCCAATTATGTGAAGGATATCATATTTCACACTAAGTTCTCAAGAAGAAAGTTTCCCCTTCATGGGCCAAGCATTCACCTGATTTACAGTTATCACTTTGCAAATCTGATTGTCAGTAACTTCAAGCTCACTTTCCTCTTGCTCATTTCTTCCCGGATATTTGTTAATATAGTAGGAGAAAACTCAATGCATCTACCCCTTACATAAACCTTTCTAAAATCCCGACTTCTTCTGTTATCAATATCTACATGGATATTCACAATGAACTTCTTGACCAACATATCATAACATTTTGAAAAACCAGACACAATCTTCATTAATCCAGCACTTGATATTAACTCTATAACATCCATGATTTCAGCAGCGTCAGTCCCTAATTCTCTCTCCATAACAACACTTCTTTGATAAAAAATTTCAATTTAGTCACACTATCCACAAAATGGAATGAAATATTATCCAAAGGAACATCTGGTATTTTGAAAGAAGATTTCTTTGCCACATATATCCTTGCAGGAGTGATGTCCTGGACATCATCATCAACATCGTTATCAGTCTCAGTGTTTGATCTGGTCTTCCTCTTCTTAGAAGTTGTTTCAACTTTGCTCCAAGATCTAACAGGTCCAACCATGGTCTTTTTCTTGACACTTTTGGAGGGAGGGTTATCAAAAACTGATTTTCCTTTCCTAGATTTCAATCTCTTGGCTATACCAGGGTTAACATTAGAAATCAACTCATTTACAGAGGGAACATCATCTAGATTGACAACATTTTTAGGGTCTTTATTTGGACCAACATTCTTCTTCTTGTTTGAAATATCTATTTCAACATTAGTACTTTATTTCTCAATCATAGAATCGGCAAGCGTGTGTAAGTTCTTATTATCATTAATCTTCTCATTATGAGAAGACTCAACATTCTTACCCCTAGATTGATTCACATCAAAAGGAGGACATGCAACTATTTGAGAAATGGGTGTGGAAATACCAACAACACTATGTCCTTCAGACAAGATCCTACAAACAAGACGTCTAATAGCCCTATCTACATAGATACTACCTTCTTTGTAATCATAATCTGAAGGTAAGTCATGATAAGCATCAACAATGTTACCTTTAGAGGAGCCTTCAGAAGTGTGAGCAGGAAAAGTTCTGGATTTCTTCGTATCACCATCGACATAAGGAACCACAGAGAGAGGAGAAACGTTCAAGGCTTCATCAAAGGAGATTTTCATTTGCGACCTAGCACTTGAATCGGATATAGTTGATTTTGAGGAGAAATATGTCTATTGTTGAGACATTACGAAGTGGTTGAGGGACAGTTTCGTAAGATTACCCAAGAGATTTTTGGAGGTATGGAGAGTGAGGGAGCGGTTAGAGTGAGAACAGATGAGAGTCGGGTAGCGTGTGAGAGAGATACAAAAGGAATATTGGAATGATTTCTCTTGATATTGGAGAGATTTTTGTTGGAAACATAAGGAAAAACTAAATACATTTCCATACACCATTAAACGGCTCTTCAATTTTTTAAAATAGAAAATAACTTTGATACTCTTCTCACATGCCTTTAATTATTATAATCTTTCACATATGAAAATTTCTAATTTACCCCTCATATTTCCAAGATGATTATCATTTATAGCTTTAGTATCACAGTCAGACAATTGTTTCTTTGTGGCCACCTTCTTTAAGGAAATCAACTTGACTTCTACAATCATTCTTTTAAAGTGATGAGTATTAATAGTGTGCTTGGTTCTACCGTGTTGAGTGGAATTCTTTGAGATGTTTATAGCTTTCAAATTGTTGTAGTATAATGTCATGACATTTTGTGTGACATTATTTTCTATTAGACCCAGTTGAGAGAAATTGCTTTCAACTGTAGTATACTCAGCTTCTGTAGTAGATAGAAAGATACATATTTTCTCCTCACTAACCCAGGAACTAAGGTTAACCCTTAGAAAGAGACATTCTCCTGATGTGCTCTTTATATCAGCAACATTTCCTGTTCAATTTGTATCACAATAACCAGGGAGCACATAGTCATATCCATGAATGTAGAGCATTTCATAAACACTTGTTCTATTCATATAATTCATAATCCTTTTAACTTGTAACCCAAGAGAGTAAGTTGATTCATCAACAATTTTTTACTGAACTTTTGACACAAAGCCAGACCTTAAGTTGACTTATCTTGGTTTGGTGGTGACACCTTTGTCATGGTTTCTTATGATAATATTTTTAGGATGGTCTATCTGGATTATAATAGAGGGTTCCTTGATTACAGTATCAAACTCATATTTTGTATTGACATAATTGAGATCAACATTTCTGTTTGTGACTTCAGTAGAGATGTCAAAGTATGTTTCAACATCCTTTGGAACATCAGCTTCCTTATGTAGATCAGCAACAACCACATGTATGGATTCCATCATAGTTTGGTTCTAGAGTTGATTCCTCTATAAGTTACGTTGTTTGTAGAATAGACTGGAAATATTCTTTCTTTACTCTTCAGTTTTGGAATTCCTTTGATAGTTTTTGTAGAGATGACTATTCTTATCCCTTTTGGTGCAGATGGCCAAGATTTTGATCCCACAGTTTCACTTCATCTTCTTTGGCTAAAGCACATATGGATGAGTAACTAGAATCTTGAGAGACCCATAGGTAATAGTTATCCTTAGTCCTGACTCCATTCATAATTATCTCATTCTTTTCATCAGTAACCAAGCATTCAGATTTAGTGATTGACATTGAGACCTTGATCACACAGTTGACTAATGATAATCAGATTAGCAGTCAACCCTTTGACAAGCAACACATTATCAAGGTTTGGAGATGCTGAGAAATTTAGTTTTTCAACCCCCTTTATTTCACCCTTGGCTCCATCACCAAATATCACATGATTAGTGGGAAGATGCTTCATATCTACTAATAAATTTTTAATCCTAGTCATGTGTCTAGAGCAACCACTATCAAAATACTAGGCCTCTTTATCTGCAGCCATGAAAGAAGTATGATCTATTAGACTAGTAGCATCAACCCTAGGAATACATTGCTTTTTGTTCATAGGGATGTTTTAATTAGACTTAGTTTGGAAGACAGACTTAAGGAATCCATATAATTTGTAGAAGAAAGGCTTTATATGACCAAAGTGCCCACAGTAATGACATCTCCATCTCTGGAAAAAATTATTTTGTAGTTTCCTTGTCTTCTGTCATGATGTTGAGACATTTAATTCAACATCTTTGGTTTGATCTTAGAGTGAACAAGATCTAAGATAGGTTTTTTTCCTCTATTAAACCCTAGACCAGCCATATCTCCAGCTAACTTTCCAAATTGTAGAATCTCATCTAAAGTATCTGAACTACTATTCAGCATCCTGATAGACTTGGTCATTTGATAAAGTTTAAAGTTTAGCAATGTTACCTCATTTTCCAGCTTGGAGATAGTTTCAAGATGTTCTTCCTTTCTTCCTCTAGTTGGATTATGAGTTTCTTTTGTTTCTCTCCTTGTTGACAGACTTCTTCACTTCAAAGGCACAACTTTTTGTAGGAGGCTATCGTTTCTTCAAAGGTCAATTCATCGTCACTAGAATTTGAGTAATATGTCCCAGGTAGAGAAGTAGCACCCTTAATAGATCCTTCTTCAATTTCACTTCCAGAATCCTCATCAGACCAAGCCACAATAATAATTTTCTTCGATTTCCTGAGATGTGTGGGACATTCAGATTTAATGTGACCAAAATCTTCACATCCAAAACATTGCATTCCTTTCCCTTGAGGAGAGTTCTCTTCAGCTCTTGTCTCTCTTTCAACTTCATTTGACCTGCTAACGTCAGATGCGATATTCTTAACATTTTGTCTTGACTTATTCTTCGTTCTTCTTATTACTTTATTAAACTACCTTCCAAGAGCCACTAAGGCATTTGATAGGCCTTCATCAGTGTCCATATCACATTTATTCAATCTTCAGTGTTAGAGGCCAAAGCAATGTTTTTATTCTTTTTGTCAGATTTGTCACCCATGCCCATCTCAAAGGTTTGAAGAGATCCAATAAGTTCATCAAATCTCATCTTGCTAATGTCATGAGCTTCTTCTATAGTAGTTACTTTCATGTCAAATCTCTTAGGAAGGGATTTGAGAGTTTTTCTTACCAACTTCTCTTCAGACATTTTTCCCCTAGAGCACTGGAGGCATTAGCTATTTCAAGAATGTTTATATGAAAATCATGAATGCTTTCATCATCTTTCATTCTCTAGTTTTCAAATTTAGTAGTGAGCAACTGAAGTCTAGACATTTTTACCTTAGAAGTACCTTCATGAGCAGTTTTGAGAATATCTCAAGCATCTATGGCCACAACACATGTGTTAACCAATCTGAAAATATTTTTGTCAATTCCATTGAATATGGCATTTAATGCTTTGGAGTTTCCAAGAGAAAGATCATCTTCTTCTTTAGACCAGACCTCTTCAGGCTTCAAATCTATTGTAGCCTTCCCATCTTTGTCTTTCACAATAGGATGATCCCATCCTTTCAGAACAACTTTCCAAACCTTGATGTCCAAAGATTTCAAAAAGGCCACCATTCTTGGCTTCCAGTAATCATAATTTGTTCCATCCAGAATAGGAGGCCTGATCACAAATCCTCCTTACTTGTCCATATTACCAAAAAGTAACTTCACTATATCTAACCCAAATACAGAGCAGGATACCTGCTCTGATACCAATTGAAATTTTGGTATCAGATATGTGATGTCGAAAGATATGTCACAACATTAATATCTAAAAAGATTTACAAGGAAAATAAAGAATAAAGAAAAGAGCAGTAACACAAGTAATTGTTAACTCAATTCGGTGCAATCACACCTACTCTGTGGGCTGCCAAGCCAGGAAGGAATCCATTATCAGTAGTATCAATTTAGAGTTAAACCACTTAGTTTACACTCTTCACTTAATCACTACCCAATTAAATTTCTTTCTAAGAACATTTACATAAGAGACACCTCTCACTCCCCCTCAATCACATACAGTGATAAGCAAATAAGAACTAACAAGAAATGAAGACACCTTCAAAGACACATAACTTGATCTTGCTTAAAAGCTTCAATCAAGAATAATACACTCTTTCTTAAAAGCTTAGGATGAATTAATTACAACTCAATAAAATCAGTCTTATTCCAACATCAAAGTGATGTGTGAATGGCTCACAATTAACAACTTAAACTTAAAAACCCTTAAACATAATACACAACTTTCACACTCTAATCTCTCTAACCTTCAATTAGGGTTACACCATTTTAAGTAGAGAACGATCTTCATGAACTTTGGAAATGAAAACAAACAGATTTGATCTTCATTAAAAACTTATTAATCTTTAAATTTCTTAATACAAAATGCACAAAAATGGAAACAACTGATCCTTCAAAAAGCGAAAGAGTCTACTCTAATATTATCCTCAATAATTGTGCAGTCAATCACTCAATAAAAATACACAAAAGGTAACTTCACAACGGATAAACATAACATTTTGAAAATAATTTTTTGTTATAAAATGTCAGAACATATGTCTTGACATCGTGAACATATTCCTGCAACAACACAAACACACATGCAGAATGCTTAGAACCACATGTTAAGACATCAGTCATGACATCTTGGGATAATATCTTGTTTTATCAAACAAATTGCAAATCACAGAACTATCATATGCAACTAGTCACATCAGTTAGCCGCGTGATTGTAATCATAATAATTTGGTTATAGTGGATTAAGTCCTTGTTTAAGGTGAAAGCACCTTGGCGAGTTGACGGGATTAGCTTGAGAAGATATCAAGTGAACTAGGATATATCGTGTGTTCTTTACTCTTGTTTTATGCTTTACATTATTTTATGCTTCCGCAATGTATTCATAGCATAACTTGACGCAACTCATCAATGTAGATTGAATAATGTTTCCTTTGTTATAATAATAAGTAATACTTTGTGTATTCAAAAGAAGAAAGTTTAGTGGTTCCTAGAGAACTTCATAATGGAGTATTCTGAGAACTTGATGGAAGTAACTCTGAGACTTAATGTTCTGTTAAATTGAGTCTCTATCTCAATTGAACAAACTAAAATTATTCAGGATGTTATCCAACATTTTACTCAGAAATTCATGATGAATGAATTCTGGAATCAGAGATGCTGGGATAGAAGTCATTTGTTCTAAGTTAAAATAATTTAATGATATTATTAACCTAGAAGAAATCAGTAGATATTCTTTTTAGAAGCAGATATGTTGTCGATTTTTGTTGAACTACATCTTGTCAAGTTAGCTCAGTATTGCAAGAACAATATTGTCACTCAAACTTGTCTAGTATTGTTGATAGTTGTATTTGACAAAGATTTGCATCTGTGCAAGGAAGCATAATCAGAAGATCGGGGGATGTCAATTAATTATCCCTAGCACATAACCTCTCAGAAGTTTTTGTTCAAGATAATGGAATTATTGAGCCTCTGATATTCAATCTCCTGTCAAGAAGTTCTTGATAAGAAGATGAATGTTCTGATGTTTAGGACACTGCAAGGAAAACCTTCAAAAGTTTTAAGATTTGTCCTAATCTAAAGACTAGTTTTGATCACCAAGTTCATAGTCAACATTCATAAGAAGAATAACCTTTAGAACCTGAATGAAGAAAAGCTGATCAGAAGCTCTACAAAGAAGAAGATCAAGTCATAATCAGAATCAGAAAAGGAAGCACTCAGATAAAGGATCAACATAAAGAACTTCCAATTTATACTAATCAGAAGTATACCCTAAACCCTAAACCCTAAACCCTAAACACATTCTCTCTCTCTCTCTCTCCATGGAGACAATATTTTGGATTGATTCTCTAGATTATGATCACACAAGTTGTGGCATCAGTCATTATTGTGAATCTCATATGATCATAAAAGATCACATATAGAACATAAATTTTCATGAGAATGAGCAAAAAAAATTGTACGAATAATGAATGACATATGCAAGATATTAGCATTTCTAAGAGATGAAGCAATTATGTTCATAATATTCTTGAGTCGGTATGGGTTTTACTTCTTGAAAAAAGGTCAGTGTTTATTCTTAGTAATCTATCTGGAAATATACTTTTAGATATTGTCACACTCCCTTCCTTTTTAGAGTCAAGTTTGTCTCCTTCTCTGCTCCAATCTTATGCTATTGTCCAATCAACCTATCCAGCTATTACGACTACTCCTTCTTCTTCTTGTATCTCTTTAAAAGGAGCGATTTGTCCTAAGGACATAACATGCTTAATTGATTTTCTCCTAAACATGTCTTCAATCAGCATCAGAGGAGAAACATCAGAACTCGTGCTCTTAAAGGAACTCAAAGTAAGCTCAAACTTTGTGATAGAATGTCACACTCCTAGACTCCTTTCAGGAATTCAATTTCAGGGATGGGCAGGATATTTTGACATTTTCGATGGACTAATTTATCCTAATCTGGTCATGGAATATTGGGCAAATGCTTGAGTCCTTTCCATTGTATATTCTAAAAGTTTCATCCTATCTATTGTATCTAGAATTCCAATCTTGGTTAATCCCTCCATCATCTTGGATGCCATTGCTTGTAGTGAAACTGAAGAGACTGTTGAAAATAGAATATAACATTGGTCGCCTAGCATATTCCTCCTCACTTTCTCCTATTGCAAAAATTGGGTACAAAATTATGGTTTATAACCTGAGACCTGGATTTAAAGGAGAAAGATGGTTATCTATCTTGGATCAGCTGTTTATTCTCTTCCTAGTAACTATGATAAAAATAAACTTGCATTAATCCATGTATAATCATTTAGAGTAAAATGTCTCTTTATAAAGGGAGGCATTATCCTTCAGAGTGCCCTACAACATAGTCATCTCTCACATTATTGAACTTCAAAGAGTTGTCACCCACATCTTGCAGAATGGCTTAGCCAAAAAACTGCACCTAACTGGTATCACTCTATGACCTTCTAAAGATTGTTTGCTAGAAGTCTTTAATTGTGTCATTGTTGTCTGTCTTTCCTTGTTGTATATATGTCTGTTAATCAGGGTCTGTTGTCGTTCGTTGTACTTTGTTCTTCAATTAATGAAATTTTCGTTCAGTTCATGAATTACTTAATTTTCCTGAGAATGCTTAAATCTGGTATTGTAAAATCATTATGCGTAGCTTAGATCCGAGAATCTCAAATATTGTACAATATAACTGATCAATATACATGTGCATTAAATCAGAATCATTATCATATTATTAAGCCTAAAATGCTAAGATACTCTAACTTTTTGATGATGTCAAAAAGGGGGAGAAGTGGAAATATGATTTTGATATAACCTTAAGAATGCAAACCAAAACCAATCAAATGATATAAACTATTTATCACTAACATTTGATGTTTGATGTTTATCCAAGGAACTTAACAAGTTCACTAGGCATTCTTAGAAACAAGTTATTTCTAAGAACTTTGTTTGAGTTCTTAAGAATTGTTTGTTCACATAATCGAAGTTGTACACTTCGTGACATATGTTTAGAATCAGATAGACCCAGTACTATCCAGAAGTTGATAACTATCTGAAAGTCAAAGTTATCGTGATTTTGGTATCATAATATTCAAAAGATATAAACTGTATGAGAATATGATATTCAGAACATAAGAATATGAAGCAGAAGTCTTCTTGAAAGCGGTCAAGACAAAGTCTACATTCAATGACACTTTTCAGAACAAAGAGTTAATCAGAAGTCTCAAGACTGTCTAAATATCTGGATATAAAGATCCAAGATAGAAGTTCTATCAAGACAAACTCTGATACTCTAGAAGTATAGTATTTTGTACTTGGAGAGCTATGATGTAGTTCTTATAGACCAAACAGTGACATTGCATTTGGTATCAAACTAAGAACAATCATAGAGTTCTGATAGTAACAAGGTTCTGATATTAAAGTTTGTTTTCTAGTCAGACTCTAATGAGTATACAGAAGTAATCTTTCTCTATCATATGTTCTGAACAACTCAAAATTTGTATTTTGTGAGTCTTGGGATTGTTGCTCCCGGGATTTTCATCCTAGTACAAACGCAAAGCCGCACAGAAAAGGTGGAGTCACCAGCCATGTATTTTTATCCCAAGAGAGGGAAAGGTAATACTACACAAACCTGGAGGACACAGAAAGAACAAAGTCTTGCGAACTAGAGAGAAAGAGTAAGGGAGTCAATTACGTAAAGGAAAGGTGACCACACCCCTTCACCGTTTATGGTATTCCACATGATCCACGCACGGGTCTATGTCTAAGGGTGTGTCTAAATCTGGAGCTAAACTAGGATGCATGCGAAAGAAAAGAAAAAACAATGTAGGGAAAAGAAAGTTTTGTGCTCGAATGGGCCCTACCCCATTGCCTACGTATCTTATGGGGAATAGAATCAGTGTTAATGTAGCTTGGCTAAATATTTTTGGTTTTTGTTATGTTTTTTAGTTGAACAATGTTAAGATTTTATTGTGGTTTTAGCGCGTTTAATTCAGAAGGAAAAGGAGGATTCAGTTTGGAATTGTTATAGCAAAACATGTGTTCTTGCTATTTTTGTTCCTGTAATTAAGGAACTATTTATTCTGAATTGTGTGAAAGTTCAGCAGGCCCAATGCCCATTGGAGTTACTATTTAAGGCTGCTCAACCCTAGTGTGAACGTGTGGAAAATAAGGATTGTATTTTTCATGTTTTTCACGTGTGTGTTAGTTTTTCTTGTGAGCCAAGCAATTGTCTTTTGATGATTGTTTTGGACTAGGTGTTCATTTGTATTTTTTCCACTCAAAGCTTTTAATCAAGAGTGTTTGTATTTGACTGAAGCTTTTAAGCAAGGTCAAAGATTGTATTGAAGAGTGACTTTGTTTTCTTGGTGTTGTTATTTAAGATCACTGACTGTGATTGTGTAGGAAGTGATAGGGGTCTCATATCTAGAAGTTCCTAGGTAGAACTGTCATTGGGTAGGGATTAAGTGAAAAGATTGAAAATTGTAGGTGTTTTTTGTGGATCTTTCAATTGATACTACTGATAGTGAAGTTCCTTTCTGGCTTGGTATCCCCCAGAGTAGGTGTGATTGCACCGAACTGGGTTAACAACTTTTTGTGTCTTTTATATTTTGTCTTTGTCATTTACAGTTTGTTGTTACTAAGTGTTGTGACATCGTGTTCGACATTGTGTGATTGTTGCCAGAATTTCAATTGGCGTCAGAGCAGGCACCCTGCCTATTTTAATGGGTGAGATCTAGGGATAGTATTCTGGTACCATGGACAAGGAAGAAGGATTTGGACACTTACCGCCCATTATGGATTGTTCTAACTATGATTACTGGAAACCTCGCATGATTGTCTTCTTAAAGTCTCTGAACAAGAAGGCTTGGAAAGCTATGGATAAAGGATGGGAACATCCTACCATCACTGATAAAGATGGGAATATAACTTTGAAGCCTGAGGATGATTGGAGCAAAGAAGAGGATGAGCTGGCACTATGGAATTCTAAAGCATTAAATGCCTTATTCAATGGCATTGATAAAACATATTCAGACTCGTGCATCATTGTCAAAATGCCAAAGAAGTTTGGGACATTATCAGAACCACTCACGAAGGAACTGAAATTCTGTGATCAGGTATGAGATGTCAAATGAGATGTTTAAACACTTGAAGACTTAACTAAAACTTAAAGTGCAGGAAAATTAAACAACACAAGAATTTGTTAACCCAGTTCAGTGTATAACCACACTTACATCTGGAGGCTACCAAGCCATGAGGAAATCCACTATAAGTAATATTAATTCTAGACTTAAACCACCTAGTTTAATCTTTCACTTAATATCTACCCAATGCAATTTCTACCTAAGACACAACTTAGATATGAGTACCAACTCACTCCCCCTCAATCACACAGTGATCTTGTTTACAAGTTTAATGAAATTGAAGTCATACTTCAAACAAAACAGCTTGATCTTACTTCACAGTTTCAATCAAGACACAAATACACTTTTGCTTAAAAGCTCATAAAGTGGTACAATTAAAACAACCTGCTATTAAAACACAAAACACCCTATTTGGTCTTCTTAAATTCGTACTCTATTCTGAGAGTTTCTGTTGCTTAAATAGGTGTTTGGATTTTGGGCTTTCTGTAGGTTTATCCAATCCTGAAACGCATGCTGCTTCCACCTTGAATTAGGGTTTGTTACTTCCTAGATTCGAGGTGATTCAGTTCTTCTGATTATGCTGAAGTCACATACCAACACTCCCTACAGATGCGCCTTATTCTGTTTTGTCCATCCATAATTAATTCCAGATAACTTTCCTTAATTTACTCAGTTCTGTTAATCATTAATTAATTCTGGTAGCAGGTTTGAGATGTCACAACATCTGTTGGGACATCCTGAAAAACTGAACTTACTTCATTTACTGATACAATGTCACAACATCTGATGTGACATCCTGTAAACTGAACTTATTTCATTAACTGATACAATGTCCTAACATCTGGTGTGACATCCTGAATTAAGTTCATTTACTTATACTCTGTTTGATAATGTCCCAACATCTTATAGGACATCCTGAACTGAATTCAACATTTCTTGTTGGTCAAAAATTCTGCCAATTCTAAACATCTACAGGAACCTTTAAAGTCAAGATGTCAAGACTTTAGATGTTTACCACCAAATTTGAAAATATGATAATGAAGGAAGATGAGATTGTTCATGATTTTCAGATGAACATTTTGGATATTGCTAATACTTCAGGAGCCTTAGGAGAAAAGATGTCTGATGAAAAGCTTGTGAGGAAAATTCTCAGATCTCTTCCTAAGAGGTTTGCTATGAAGGTGAATGCTATAGAAGAAGCTCAAGACATTTGTAACATGAAGGTAGAAGACCTCATTGGATCCCTTTAGACTTTTGAAATGGGACTCAAAGATGTGCCTGAAAAGAAGAACAAAAGCATAGCTCTTGTGTTAAATACTGAAAAGGGATTAGAAGAGGTGAGATGGAGGATGAGGAAAGTCTGAAAGATGTTGTTGCCATGATGGGAAGACAGTTCAACAAGGTCATGAAGAGGATGAATTTTGGGTCAAGATCAAATGTCAAGAACACTGCTTCTGACATCAGCATATCAACTGAGTCAAACACAAAGGCTGAAGAGAAGTCAAGTCAAAGTAGAAGAGTTCAATGCCATGGGTGTGATGGTTTTTGTCATATTAGAGTTAAATGTACGACCTACCTGAAGGGGAAAATAAAGGTTTATCTGTTACATTGTCTGATGGAGACTCTGAAAGTTACTTTGAAGAAGAATCAACTAAACACATCACTGTGTTAACAGTGACATGTGTATCTGATGAAGACTCTAGAGGAGATGAATTAATATTTGAGGAACTAGCTTATACTTATCAAAAGATGTGTATAAAGTGTACTCAAGATATCAAAGATGGTGGTGTCACTAATGTGGAAGGTATGGTCATATAAAACCCTTCTATTTTAGACTCCATAATTACCCTAATCAAAAGCCTCAGCCCAAACCTAAGCAAAACGTTATTATCAAAAATCAACAAGAGGTTCCTAAGAATTTTGCCTTGTTAGCTTGTACTCCTCTTAAAAAATTAACTGAAGAGAACTAGTATTTCGATAGTGGCTTTTCTAAATATATAACTGGAGTAGAAACCTTATTGACTAATATCAAACCTCATCCTACCAACTATGTGACTTTTGGTGATGGAACTAGAAAGAGAGTTAAAGGAGTTGGAAAACTTGAAGGCTCAAGTGCTCCAAATATTGATGAAGTACTTCTTGTGGAAGGTTTATCTTCTAATCTAATTAACATTAGGAAATTGTGTGATCAAGGAATCGATTTCAATTTCAATAAGTCAGAATGTCTGATCACAAATGCAGAGAATAATGTAATCATGAAAGGTGTTAGGTCAGAGGACAACTGTTATATCTGGGATAAACAAAAACCGTTTTGCTCAAAAAGAGAGACTGAAGAAGAAAATCATAAGATTTATGAATGTAACTTGTTGCATTCTCAAGAAAGTGATCTTATAATATCTAGAAAAAGAATGTCAAGAGAAGTCAATTATGATGTCACACAGAATGTCATGACATTATACTTCAAAAATCCCAATACAAATAATTTGAGAATATGTCTTTATGAGGGTTTGTAGCAATCAGTTACATGTGGGAATATCCTTAAGGACATTGCTTATTTTCAAGAGTCATGTTTAATACACTTTAAGTGGAGGCGTGGAACAATTGATTTTATCATTAATTCTTTTATTCAAAGAAAACTTATTCAAAAGGCCATTACTTCAAAAAGTAGTCACTACATCACACTGTGCATTTGCCCTCCTATTATTCACCCCAAATTTGCGTATTTTTTCTCTCAGAAAATTCCTATCAACATGTCTCAACAATCTTCTGCATCGCCCTTAAAGAGGTCAACTGTCAATCTTGAATCTAGGGTTCATCATCTCTCTGAAGATGTCCTAGATGTTGCTCCTCTGAAAGTTGTCGTCTCTGAAGCTCCTAGGGTTTCTAAACCAAGGACTCCTAACGTACACAGACCCAAAGACCAGTCTGCATGTCCATCATCTTGTCCTCAAGGCATGGTTTTTGGTGATGAAGCCACCAAAGAACTGGTCTCAAGAATTTTGGGTGAAATTAGTGATTCTGCTAGAGTATATGACACTCAGGAAAGTCCTAAGAATGCAGAATCTGGACTAAAGAATAAGGTTGCTGAAGAAACCTCTAATGTGTATGCGATATAAAGGAGCTCCAAAGATGTTGTAACACCATATGTTGGGGTTACTAATCAAAATGAAGTAGAAGCACAAGGTGTTGATGTCCTTCTTGAAGCTGAGGACAACAAAGAAGATAATCATGATAATGTTATTGATCTTTATGATCTTTATGATAATGAGCTTATTGCCAACATCAATCCTAGTGTGGCAAAAAGACTTATTTCCAGGAAAGGGAATAAAGTTTTTGTTCAAAGCTCTCCTCCTAGCAAACCATTGTCCAGAAAATGTAATATAAGGGTCACTCCTAAGAGGATTGTTGTTGGTTCATCTAAAGGATGGAGTAAGGTGGTCACCAAAAAGAGAAAGGTCAGGGCTACCTCTGAGACTTATAAGGATGTTGAAAGTGATGTTCCAGACATCACACCAAGAAAGAATTCTACCTCCAGTAAGCTTGCTGCCAGGGTACCTGATGCACCTATGGATAACATCTCCTTTCACTATATTAGTGTAAACACCCCAAATTTTCCCTCACTCTTTATGACACCATGTCTTGTGATCTTTCATTTTTGCATTAGCATAAGCATACCATCTCATATTGCATTTATGTTTCACTACATAGTTCAAGTTCATCTGCATCTAGGGTTTGTGATCTGAGCAATCCAAGAATCCATCTGAGCCATCCCAAAGGACTCAAAGCTTTCCAAGAGGGTCCATGTGTGTTCTATCATCATATTATTTTCCCCAAAGTTCATGTAAGTCAAGAGATCACAAGAACTAGCAAAGGCATGAAAGCAGAGCTAGGATTTTCCTGCACAGATGACCAAAATTAGGGTTTTGGTTTCAGAGGCCTTAACTCCAAATTTTTGGGTCATTCTTGTTTATAATGCTCTTAATATGTTATAAGGATCATGTGTACCAAGTTTGATGAAGAAACTCATTGTGGAAGTCATTTGTTCACTAGGTAACTTCCTGAGCAAGTTAAGTCAAAATCAGGGCATCTGAGGCCCCCAACAATGGAACCAAAGAGGTATTTTCATCAAATTGAAGTTCAATGATCTTTATTTGATCTTAGAAGTGGTTTTAATTTCACAAGATTGAAGAATTTTGAGCCAATTGCAAACTTTCCATTTTTTGAAATGACTTGAAATGCAAACTTTCCATTTTGGGAAAGTTTTTCAACCTCCTCTTTCATAACCAAAAATGCTTCAAATGAAAAATTATTAGTCATGAAAGTTGTAGATTAGGTCTTTCCATTTTCAAAAAGTACAAGAACATGTCTTAATTCATCCTATAACTCAAGATATGGCCTTTCAAAGTTGGAAAAAAGCACATAATTTTCAAGTTCATGCCAAAGAGGGAATTTTGCAATTTCACTTGCCAAGCATTCTAATGACCTCTAATGTACACAAATATGTCATAACATGTCAAAGAAGCTTCAAAAGATCAGAATTATGCATTGGACCTAGGGTTTTCATGGCTTGTGATCCAAGAAACATCAAAGAGGGAAAGTTGCAAAATCTATGCAATCTCATGATCCAAGCCTTCCAGCACATCAAATTCAATCCCATGGCCACCCTTGATGCAAGTTGAGCCCAGACACCCCATGAAAACATATCTGACCTGTGCCATGCTTCAAGTATACATCACCTTGACTTCTTGCAACTTGGCCCATACCAATCAAGTTGTGCCACCACCCACTTTCTGAGCAATCCCATTGGTTTATGCAAACATCATGGATCACAAACAACACAACATACAAGCCTGAAAGCTCTCATACACTCAGAATCACAAAAACCTCAAGAAACCTTCACCTTTTAGAATTTCATAGCACAACCACTCAAACTTCAAACTTTCTTCACCATTTAACTCAGGATCATTTCCCACCCATCACCATAGCCTAAAACACTCTCAAACTCAAACACGATTTCTGCATAATCAGAACTGGAACTCATGATTCAGCCAAAATAAACTCATTCCAAGCATCACAATAGACTCAAGGGGACCAAAGGAGGTGGATTGCACAAAAGAAAGGCCCAGAAAGCTCCAATTCCAAGAACTGCAACTCAGGTAACCTCCATGAACAATTTTTCCAGAAGCTTGTGTTCTTGTTAAAATATGATTCTATGTGTTGCACTGATCATGGGGATGTGTTTAGTTTTGAAAATGAGCAAGAACTGAGTATGTATTGATGATCTGAAATTTTGACCTAAAAACTTGTTTGATTCGATTCAGTCATTTGATGCATGATTAATTGTTTTTGCTGTTGGATTTGAGTTTGTTGATGGTTAAAGATCATTTCTGGAGCTTGTGGTGAGTTTTTGTGGAGTTTTGAGAGATTTAGGGAGGGAGTCTGGCCGGAGAAGATGACCGGAGGTCTTCTCCGGCCACCTGAAAGTCATTAGGGCATAATTTATGATTAATTAGGTTAGTTTAAATCTGGGCCATTGGATTAAGCTTCCCGCGCGTGTGGATGGCCCAGATCAGTTCACTTAGCCTTAAACCTGATTAATTAATTTAATTAATTCAAATTATCCAGATGCAATCTCAGCCACCCATTAACGCGCGCAGTCAAACCCCTTCCCCCGGGTTCAAATCTCAACCACTGGATCAGATTACTTTCCATTTAATTGGCTTTTATTTCATTTTTATTGCATTTTTTTCTCATTTATTTTAAAATAGCAAAACATCTTCAAAAAATATTTTCTTTTGCATTCTGACTTTAAATATTTTTCTCAATCCAAAATCAATTTTTATTTTATTTTTTGCATTAAAAAAGTATTTTTAAAATATTTAAATGTTATTTTTAATTAATTAAAGTATCTTAATTAATAAAAAAATGCATTTAGGTTTCTAAAAATCACCAAAAAAATCATGAACCATTCCGATACATTTAGGAACATTTTCAAACTCTTCACACACATTTATTTTTAGGTTTGATCATAGTTTGCCAATTTTCTTTGAATTAAGGGTCATTAAAATCACATTTTTTAACCCTAACTTTGAAAAATCATTTCTGCCTAACCAAGAAGAGTTTGAACTTGATTCTTTTTGCATTGTGTTACATATTGCATTTAGTTTATAGGTCTTTTTTCTCATGAATTTATCTTGCATTTTCAAATTGATTTGCATTTTTCCTTTTGAATCACCCAAAAACCCTAGAAAACTTAGGAAAATCATAACTTTTGATAGGTTAGGCTTCTGACCTTCTCCTTTGGGGTGTGACCTAATATGGGATTAGGGTTTTTTTGAGCTTGATTTCAAATTTTTATCATGTCGTATGCTTCTGTTTTATCCATTTGCATCTCGCATGTCCATAAAACCCTAATTTCTCATGTTCATTTGCATTCACCTTGCATATTCATCAATACATGAACTTTCCATGACATCTCATGCATTCATATGTCATATTAGACATCTTAGGACATGTTAGAATCTTGCTTGATCATTTCTTCATTCATTTGCCATGTTTAACATCCTTTTCATTTCATAAACTTTCATGTGTTTTCAAACTCCTAAGCATGCTTCCTTTGCATCTCATCCTTGTATGATCATTCATATGCATATTGTATGACATTGCATCATCTCACATGACATTTACATGGCATAAGCACTTCTGACTTTGATCTTTGCATCTTCATTTCATCTCATTTCAATTTATTCCTTTATGCTTTATGTCTTATGCATCCATGCTAACTTTTCAGGAGCTTTTGGTAAGTTATTTTGGGAGGTGGATTTGCCTTCACCTCTCACTTCTTCTTATCTCTTTCATATGCATCTTGCTGGTCTTTGAAGTGAATTTGATTCACTTATGTTCTATATCTCTCACTTTCTTCCTTTGAGTTACTTATCTTCTTAGGAAGTAAGTAACTTATTCTTCTGCTTCCTCCTCCTTTCATCTGCTTCTTCCATTGGTGGCTTCCTTGAAGATCTTTCTTAATCCTCACAAACCATAGGACTTCCAAGCATGATAATGATTAGGGTTGTAATTAGTCCCCATTATCTTTTTACCTTTGAGTCTCCTTGAGTCTCTCTTCTCATCTCAATAATCAGAGACTAAACTCTTAAAGTTTTAGGACTTTGGAATTAGGGTTATGCATGCATCCTTCTCTTAGGATGGAGTGTATAACTTTAATCCTAAGTGTTAAACCTTTAATTTTTTTAAACCTCTTAATCAAATCACCTAATAATCACTAAGACTATATCTTGTAACTTGGGCCTTACATTAGGGTTCTAATTCTTCCTTATGGTTAAGAAGGACTAACCCTAGTGTTTAATGGACAAGTCCTCCTCAAGTTGTCTTACAAACCATAAAATTAATTTCTTAATCTCATCCCTTAATTAAATCCACTTAATAAAGGCTTGTTCTATAATTAATTTAATCCCTAACCATGGATTAAGTTGAGGTATCTTCCTCAGCTTAAGTGTTCTCATCTATTATCCTTCTATTAGGATGGTGTAATGAGCTCACTAATTTGTGATTAGAGATTAAACTCATTACTTAACACTAAACAAAAACCAAAAAACATCTAAATAATCACAAGTAGGTTAATGGTCTTAATCCTACATCATCATGGCAATTAAGTTGAGATGCTTATCTCATACTTAAGTAGGCTCATTATCCCTAACCAGGGAGGATATAATGAGTTTGCAAGCCCTTGATTCAGGCTTAAGCTCATTAACTTATGCAAAACACCAAAAACAATAGCAAAACTGAAAACATAAAAAACAAACAATAATCGTCTCCTCAGGGATTCTTTTCTCATCACACTCATTCACAAACGAGAACTTGCTTCTTCCGTCTAATGCAAGACAGTTAGCACTCGAGCCAGACGAGTCATACACTTGAGCATAGGCAAGCAAGCAGTTCACAGTCAATTTTATTTCCAGTCTCTTTGATTCGAACTACGGTGTTTTGACTTTCTCATTGCACGCGAGGATACGTAGGCATAACTTAACAGTTATCGAACAAAAGTCTCTCTGCCATCCCCCTCTTTCAGCATTCTTTTCTAAGCCTTAGTTCCTGAGCATTTCACTTTCTTTTGCACTAACACCTATACATTCATTCTTAGCTTTTGCACATAGATAGCACATACACTACCCCTTTAAACACAATCTTGTAAGTTTGGATCCCGTCGAGTACGACGGACAATCTGGGTGCTAATACCTTCTCAGGTTGTAACCAACCCCCTTTCTCAGTTTCTCTGGTTCGCAACTGTCTTATCCATCTTTTTCCAGGTTTATGCAGCATTACCTTTCCTTCGGGATAAAAATGCCTAGCTAGAAACTCTATTCACTTCACCCTCATTTTCTCTTTTCGCCGACCATTCACGTCTGCACCCCGGGACCCTATTGTCTTTTCGGGGAGCGACAATTAGCAGTTTGAATAAGTGGAATTTTGTCTATCACAGAAGACTGGACTTGGAAAGGGAGGTTGTTGAATTTGTTCTAAACTGTGCTGAGATTATGGACCTTATCTTCTATGCAGGTCTTCTCAAAACTGTGGCCAGATTCTCACCATGCTATGAAACTCTGGTAAAGGAGTTTATTGTTAATCTTTGTGAAGATTGTGTTGATGGGAAGTCGATGGATTTCAGAAAAGTGTATGTGCAAGGTAAGTGTGTTAACTTCTCTCTTGCTGTGATAAATACCTATCTAGGAAGAGATACTGCCAATCACCCTGAATTAGAAGTAACTGATAATGATGTCTGCAAGACCCTCATTGCTGGTCAAGTTAAGTACTGGCCAAGAAAGGGAAAGCTTTCAATGAGCATGCTTAGTGTTAAGTATGTTATGTTAAATAGAATAGGTGCAGCCAACTGGGTTCCTACCAACCATACATCTAACATTGTTACAGGTTTAGGAAGGATTATATATGATGTGGGAACCAAAACCAAATTTGATTATGGTACTTATATTTTTGAACAAACCATGAAGCATGCTGGCACAATGGCTGTAAAATTACCTATTGCTTTTCCTTCCCTCATATGTGGGATCATCTTGAACCAGTTTCCTGCTATCCTAACTGAGTCAGACACAGTCTGCAAGAGGGAAAGTTCTCTAGCTTTCCATTATAAGTTGTTTTAGGGAACTCATGTTGCTGACATTGTTGTGACATCCACTACAACATCTACTAGCAACAAACCTCTTGATAAAAGATCAATCTTTCTTGAGCTCAAGGAAGCTTGTAAGGAGTTAGAGGCCAGAAAGGCAAAATTTGAGAAAATGATTTAGTCATTAGAGACTGAGGTGGATCCTAAGAAAGAATAGGCTGGAGAAAAGGCTAAAGGAGATAAGAGCTCAGACAGTGAGGAAGGGGAGGTTGTTTGCATTAATTTTGATTAATGGTTGTGAAGGGCTGCTGGTCCTGATTCTTTTTGGTTTCTGTTTTGTGGTTCCATTGCCCTTGAAGGCATCTTTGTTTTTTTTATTTCTGGTTGTACTTGTTGGGGTCTCTCTATACCCATGATAATTTTTGCTCTTAATGAGCTTGTTCTATTAGGTTCTTTTATTCTATGATTGTGTACCTGTTTGGTCAAATTTCATTGTTGTTCTATCAGGTTCTTTTACTCTATGAGCTTGAAGGCATCTTTTGTTTGTTTAAGATCAATGTTTTGATTGAGTGGAAGTGAGAGGGGTCTCTTATCTAGGAGTTCCTAGGTAGAACTATCATTGGATATGGATTAAGTGAAAAGATTACAAACTGTAGGTGTTTGTTGTGGATCTTTGAATTGATACTACTGATAGTGAAGTTCCTTCCTGGCTTGGTAGCCCCCAGAGTACGTGTGATTGCACCGAACTGGGTTAACAGATTTCTGTGTCTTTTATATTTTTTCTTTTTCATTTACAGTTTGTTGTTACTGAGTGTTGTGACATCGTTTCGACATTGTGTGATTGTTGCCAGAATTTCATCAACCGATGCAAACAAGCTATCTGTGGGAATGAAGTGTTTATACCATGGTATCGTGTCACCAGGAAAGAACGGAAATAGGGGAAAAATATCTTGTGTGTATAAGCACAAAGCGTCAACGTCAGGCAACATGAGCTAACAATGCGTGGGGATCCGACTGCAAGATCCTTTTCCACTTGACTGACCGGACCAGAGTGGGGGCATATGCTCAAAAGTGTCAACTCGTAGTGAGAGCTAATGAATGACTCAATGAAAGTGTGGGGATTGATTGCTAATCCCTTTTTGCTTGCCATCTCAGAGGTCTTATCAAGGGGAATCGGGAAAAGGGTGCCTCATTGAGGTCTTTGGCACAAATATAAACAAACACAATCATGGCCTCCGAGTGAGGACTTTCCAGAATGCCGACCAAAGAAAGGAACAGACTCCCATGCATGCATCTCGATTCCTACTTCTCATGGCATTGAAAGTTGTAAATTGCGGAATGAGATAAAAGGGAAAAAAACTAGCACACAGATGTAAATTCGAAGTACGAGCAAACTAATTAGAAAAGAAACCTAGAGATCTCCTCGATCAAGCTAGCATCAACAAACAAAGCAAGTCAGACATCGCATTTCCAATATAAGCCTCAAGCAACATCAGTGTGAAAATAAATCACTCCAACATGTGGTGTGTATCAGACACAACCACATCAATAACCTGCACAAAGCACAACCCAAACAAAACACAAGGTATGTATATATATATATATATATATGTGTGTGTGTGTGTGTGTGTGTGTGTGTGTGTGTATGAATCTCATGACACGAGTCAAGAGAACTTGCATCGGAAGTGAATCGGTATCCCACAAATAAAGTGAAATACCAAGCGATCAACCGTTAACAAAACCCTTGCAAATTCTTGCATAAACTCAACAAAAGCATTAGAAACCACAAGGAGGTACAACCGGAAGTTGCACCTATGCATCACTATTCAAAACCAAACATAATAATGAGCAACGAGTCATGTACATGCATCAGAACATATGTTTCAAAACGAGGCAGCAACTATGCACTAACATAAACCACATGCGAACTCAAACTGGAATTGTGAAAATTTACACGCAATGAATGGTAAATGATCAACAAACATAGGTACAAGTCAAAACAAGATCAATGCCTCAAAATCACACCAAACCGAGCTTAGAAAGCCTCAAATCAGAAAATAAGCGTCAAAAATCACCGACTCGGAATTGAACGAAAATCGCATGGTAGCATGCAAACGTGCCAACGGAGTCAAAAACGAACTTGGTTTGAATTAATTCCGCTCGAAAGTGAGACGTTTATACCGATTTTGTCGGCTGGCAATAGCAAAATAGTAGAAAAAAGTTGTTCAAAATCGACTACAAAGTTCACCAATAGCTCCAAAATCATTAACAAAGTCAAGTTACATTATTCACATTCGCAAAAACATGTCACGGTTTGAAAGTTAGGACAAAAATGGGCTAATGTCAAGTATTGGAAACGAACACAAGAGTTTCTACAAACTCTATTTGATTCATTATTTTAGTGTGAAAAACAAGTTATGTCATGCTTTGGATCAAATTGAAAGTGTGTTAACTCATGAATTGATAAGAATTTGTAAGCGGACATCAAAATTAGACAAAATACAAAAAGTAAACAAAATGTATCAGAAAACAACCATATTCATACACAACGGATGGCTATGATCAACAAACATAAGTACAAGTCAAAACAAGATCATACCAAATCGAGCTTAAAATGCCTCAAATCGAGCAAAACGCGTCAAAAATCACTAACTTAGAATCGAACAAAAATCGCATGGTAGCTTGAAAATGTGCCAACGGATTCAAATATATAATCAGTTCGAATTAATTCCAAGTGTAATTGCCATTTTCGAAATGGAGGAAGGACCGAGCTACCATGCTCAAGCAAATGATCATACACAATTAAATCACATTAGAACCACCACTTTCAAGCATTTAATCCAAGCAAAATCACACAGTTAAGCATGCATGAAAAAATCTTGACACGTGACTAGCCAAACTAGTCAATAATTACCATTGACAACTCTCGACACGCAAGTAATATTCACAAAGCAATTCAACAATTCCACAACATAACCAACTCTTGACACAAATTAATTATCAACAATTTTGGAATCAAAAATTAAGCTTCGACACATGAAATTTTCAATAGTTGGAATGAAATTCATCCGATTCCATAATTATCCATAATCATTTATGTCAATGATCACTTATTTCCATACAATTCAAAATCAATTCAACCATATCAATTATTCAAGAAACAATCGACAATTATTCAAGCATTATTCAATAAATCCTCATAATATCAATTTAATCAAATTCAAGAACAATTATCAATCAAGCCAAATTCAAGAATTAAGTATAAGAGAGTTATCGGATGATGATCGAAGAAGAGAAGTATGAAGATGGAGGAAGAAAATCAAATCAGACCGAGAGAAGGGGGAATACCCGTGCAGGTCTATGGTGGCGGTGGGAAGGAAAATCGCACAGGTTTATGGCGGTGGCAGCCTGTCTTTAACTGTGGTGGTTTGGTTACGGTCGACGCTTGATCAGAGCAACTTTTCTCTTGGGCTTTTATGAATCTTGATGAACAAGTTGAGAGAATTCGACAATTATAAGCTTTGATCTTTTTTTAGAGTGAAAATGAATTTTTTGAGTGTTTGTGAGAATGACTGGGAATTGGAGGGTAAATAGGTTCAAAATTAATATATAGTCACAAGGGAATTGAGGCTTTGTCATAAAATTTGAACGTGTCGACAACTTAATCAAAAATAAACCCGAACTCAGTGTGAATCTCTGACTCCATGTCTCACGTGAAAATATTTGGGATGGACTCACAGTCGCAACGCTTTGAGAATGGGTGCAATCGGATAAAAGTTGAGTGATTTATGATTTTATGAGTGGCGAGCCGACACTGAGTGAATCGTCCCTTTTCAGCTTTACGATTGTCTGTTGCTCGAAAATGCGACAAGGTTAACCTCTTTGACGCATAATCAGGAGTCGGTGTTGTCAAAAAAGTTGTAGATCTATGAGACAGTGACATCGTGTTAAAAGATGAGTGTGATCGGATGAAAAACGAGTGAGATATGAATTTTAAGGTGGAGCAACGTTAAGCCTTTTTCTTTGGTTCAACATTTTTGTTTTGCAAAATAAACCAAAAGAGAACTTCAGAGCACCGTTCGAACACTTGGTTGCCTTTGGAATTGAAGGTAACAAATTTGTGATCTTGCATTTCGAGAACGTTCCAGATACGATAAAAATCGACCGAGTTATGATTATTGCAAGATTTAGCAAAGAGTGAAACGTTTCACAAAATTCTTCAGGTAATTCACATTTTTGGAGTCCTTCTGCTCAGAATTGGCTCTCGGTGAAAACATACATCCTGAAGAGGATAATAAAACAAAAATTTTGATAAAAGGGCGGCTCAAAACGATATTCCAGCTGAAAGTTATGAATTTTTAGAGGTCTGAAATACACCAGTTCAACATTGTTTTTTCACTGTATCGACACGGAGATTTCGCGTATTCAGAGATCCTCTTCAAAGGATTGGCTCTCGGTTTTTCCATATAGGTTAGAGGAGATGTCAAACTGGTTATTTTTGTGAATGTACAATTCAGAAATGTTGATCTAAGAAGGGATTATGAATATTTGAATGTTCATGGATCAATGAACCAGTGAACCCGACTTGCAAATAACAATCACCAAGTAAGGTATTCCTTTGGGAATCGGATTTCGAGTTGAACATATGACATGTATGAGATGTCCAAACGGTTCCAATGCCCAAGGAATCATCCTCCAATACCTCTCGGGAGAATGCTTTGAGCTTGTTAACTGACAAAATAAATATCTTCCATTTTACCGAGGCTTGCAAGGTAAAACCTTGATCCCATAGCCATAGAGTCAAAGGATATGCATGTATGCGCATGATGACCTAAATGTGATGAAATTAAACATAAACTATTTGATGTTGGTAATAAATTAGGAGGGAAATTTTTTGGGTGTTACATGGATTAGGGGGAGACTCTGAACAAGCATTAATAAAGTTTTGGGGATAACACATTTAGGGGGATTATTGCTCGGAAACTCTGAATATGTTCTCACTGGTGATTACTCAGTTATTACCCTGTTACGTTTGGTGATTTCCTATATAAAATGTTCTATCAAAATATATGGTTTTGTCATCATCAAAAATGGGGAGATTGTAAGAACAAGAGTTGTCTCTTCATTCCATCTCTATGTTTTGATGATAATAATGTAGTATTTATGAAAGAACCATTTTATGTTCTAATATTTGTTAAAGTGCAGATCATGAATATTATATATATTAAGATCAAACAAACATTATGAATGAGTATGCAAATGTTAATATGTGAAGTTAATATGTGTAACATTAATCTCAAGCGTAATGAAAAAACAAGTGTGCTTCTAAATCTGAACACAATCAGAAAGATCCAAGGATGTGGATATTGCGTTGGAAATGCTCTTGTGGATGTTGTTCAGAACTTGGTTTTAATCAGATAGTGAAGAGAAGCTTCAAAAATCAATCTTCTGAAGAACTAAGTTCTAAAGACTCTGATGACTTGAATTTTTGAAGACTTAACGTCTGAAGACCAAGTGCCTGAAAAATTCTGAAGACTTATGAGTTCTAAAGAGTAAGGTTCTGAAGAACTAAGTGTTGAAGACAATGTTCTATGTGAACAAAGTTCTGAAGACTCTAAGACTTGAATTTCTGAAGATCATGGGTTTCAAGCCAAGTGCTGAAGTGCTTAAGAATGTAGTTTTATGTGAACAAGTTCTGAAGACTAAAAACTTAGGTTCTCTAAAAACCCAAGTATCATCGTCTCTAGCTCATGCTTCATTCATTTATTTATAATAAGAAGCCTCTGAAGTTGAGATGACAATGTTACTGTTTGCAAGGATAGTACACAATATGATAATGCTTTATCCCATTACCTCTCAACTATCTTTGAATTATGGAAAATGACAATACATGGATATACTATTTAATTCCTTGTGTAACGGATTCCTCAGTACCCGAATTGGGTTGTAACAACTCTTTTATGTTTGGCTATAAAAGGAAAACATCACATGCTTTGTGTTGTTGTTGATTCCTATTGAATCCTCATTGGTTCAAACGAACAACCAAACTCTTGGGTGTTGTTTATTTTGAATAGGAACTCAATCTGATTGATTATCCATAAAATGAATATTCTTCTATGTGAAATAATCATGGATACAACCATTGGGTTAATGTGTTGGTGTTGATTGATATAACCGAAAGGTTTCTAAACACACATACAACCAAGTTGTCAAATGGTCTTTGAACGATGTTGTTGATGTTGTCATACAATCACATAAGGTTGATGATGAACAAAGATAACATTGGAACAAGCCGCAAAAAGTTTACTTGAATATGCAGCTCTTTTAGCTGATAACATTTTTACAACAATCTATTGAAAGCTGAGAGATCTTGGATTCATAATGTGCTTAACTTCATATGCTATAGAAGACTTGTAAAGTCACAGACTAAAATGAAGATGATCATGGAAGCTTCAACTATAAATCAACTAGTGATCATTGGATTGAAGAAGAACATGGGTTGTTGTCCAGAAATGTTCTTAAACGAATCAAGACGAAGAAGTCCTTCTTGTGCTTTTAACACCCTGCTTTCTAGATTAATTCATTATTTAAATAATTTAGCATTAATATATGAATTGTATGAGTAAATGTGACGTGTTTGAGTTTCAGTGAAGATTTGATGAAGATAATGTGATGATTTTGAGGAATTTCTGAGTTATGAGATGTATAAGTGCGTCGAGGAATTATCGGGTATTTTTTAGTATTCAGAATAATGGATTAGAATTATATTATTTATGAAAATAGAATAATAAGAAATTGGGAGACCACAGGGTTATTATGGTAATGTGTGAGAGGATAAGTGAGGGTATTATTGAGAAAACATAATCTAAATATGAGGGTTACATAAACAAATGGGAAGTTGAAAAATTCATTATGTACGTGGGAATCGATAGAATTGTGTGAAGTAACGAGTGTTTAATCGTAGCTATTATATTTGATTACGAAATTGATAATTGGTAATTGTTTGAGTTTTTGAATTGATGAAACAGTGGTTGAATATTTGATGAAGGACTGAATTTAAATTAAAAACATAACTGTTATTATTATAATTGATTCTTAGGAATGGATATTGGTAAGTTGTGGAATTCTATTCAGTGATGATCATCAGAAGAGGTTGATGAGTATAAGGAAGTAAGTGGGAGACTGCATTAGACGTGAATGGATAAGAACTGGTATGTTAGAACTGTATCTACGTTTGGAAATCATAGAATAGTGTGGCAGGCATATTGGAGCGTCACTAATTGCATGACAAGCGTCATGCCCTGTATGACGGGTGTCATGCCCTGAGTGATGGTCACAATGATCGGTGTGACGGTCGTCGCAATGGGTGTAACGACGGCTATATTTGAAGGGTGAAGATCGTAACACCCTCTTTGTATCTTCTTTTTCTTATTTTTTGATGGCCTTTGCCGTGAGTCTATTTTAGTTTGTTTCTTCTTATTTTTATCACTTTCTTGCAAGCCTGTTATTATACTAGTTCTGGAATATTTAGTAAATAATAAGATGATTCCAATGACAGAAAATAATAAGAATTATGCAGTAAGATGTATAAACATGGAATTAAGTATATGTATGCTTATCGTCGTTTATAGAGTTGTGACTACGTGATGAATGAATATCTAGCATGATGAATTATTACTGTGATGTGTGATTATGTGTGCTATGTGAGTATGCTACTATGTGAACAGAACCCGAAGAATGTGATATGACAATGTCTTGAGGTGAGTTACCTAGTGTTTGTTTTGACGAATGGTGATGTGTTAATTATGATGCGTTTATATGATATGTAAAGAAGAGATTATGATGAATATGATGATTATAATTCTTATGAGATATAGGATGATATTATGATGAATGATGATGCGTTTTGACTAGCCGTGGTCATACTTTATGTGTTACGCATCATGTATTCATAACATTTATTAGGACTAAATGTCCAGTGATGTTTTTGCAAGATAAAAATCCAATGATGATATTATAGGACGTTCAGGTCCATTGATGGCCTTAATCCCATTGTTCGGATTAAGTGCAAACTATGATGTGCTCTGGTTCTAAGCGAGAATTGATCCTATTGGTGGGGATCTTTGGATATAACAATGACTAAGTCATAAGTGATGTTTCGATACCGCATGCATGAGTCTTTTGAAGTTGCATTTCATTATTTGTGGCATAGCATGATGTTGTTTTAAGTGAAGCATTTGTGATGTTTTGAGAAGTATGACATGTTGTCGTGAAGTTTTGTAGTTGTCATTAATTATATGGAAGTATATGATGATGTATTGTGATTGTATTAGTTTGTGTTTCTATATTATATATATGCCTTATCTCTTTTATAATAATTATAACTACTCACCTTTTTCTTCTTGGAAATGTTGCCTCGAATGTGGGTAACTTGTAGGTGAACCAAGAGTAGATAAGGAAGTCTAAAAGTTGCTCTAAAGTGTGCTTATTTCATTTTCGTAGAAATGAAGGGAGTCTTGCTCTGATACGTTCCACCGGGATCAGGATCGGTTGACTATGAATATAGTGATGTTTGATGTTTTGGGGTTCTTTTGTTGAATTTTCATAACTTTTTTATAAAAATGGATTATTTGGAATCATGGGATGATAACTATGAAGTATGTTAAATTATTCAAATGTTTTAGAACCACCTTAATGGTGTTTGCTTTGATTTTATAATAGAGTCTAAGACTTAAGTTTCCGCTGCAAAGTTTTTAAATGGTTTAAAATGATGATAATTGCACTATGTGGTTATAATTATATTGCAACCCGTAGGACCATGGTGGTAAGATGTTTGAGAAGATGTGATACCCATGTTTATGAATGATGATTTGTTAATTTGATTAAATTAATTTTGAATTATCTGCGGGGTTAGTTGGGTGTTACAATAGTGGTATCAGAGCAGGTAGGTCTGTCCGGCCAATGTTGTTTAGTGTTGTTTATCATTTAGTACGCGACAAGTGTGTGGAACATTGTCGGTACTTGTTATTTTCTAACCGTTTGTCTCTAGATGTTGGTTCGAAGTAAGTGGGGGAGAAACTTACTTCCCTGAAATGTTTCTGGTGTGGGGTGTTAACTCAGTATGCTTTTGACTGCAAGAGTGCAAGAGTTGTTGGATCTGTAATATTTCAGAAGGAATGAGAGTTAAGATTCATGATACTCATTTGAAGGTTAAGTGTGAGAGGTCCTTGAGGTGGAACGGACCGATATGGTTGATAGTTTATTTTCGGATAATAAAGAGCTTGTGACGACTAGTATGCTTTGGGTATAATGGAATTAAATATAGAGTAATTTCAAATTTGGATGAAGAGCGGGGATATTGGGAATATCTTAAAAGAAAGAGAAAGAGGTGGAACTTGTGTTCAATAATCCTGATTCTTATTTTCGCAATTATGGAACAACCATCATTATACGGGGCATACCTTTTCACTTGTAACTCTGATTGAAGCAGTTCTGGATTTTTTTGAAAGCTTACGAAATTCCCTACAGTTTGCATATAACTTTGGTCTTTGGCATATAATTTAGGAGAGATAAAAATGCGTTTGAATATTTGGATCTGGTGCTGATTTCAGTGGAAATTTGCATACGCGATTTCTGGACCAGTAGCTATTGCAAGGTCGATAACTTTATACTCGTAACTTGTATTTAAGCTATTATTGAAGTTTTGGAATCTACATGAAATTCCCTTTATTTTGGAATATGATTTAATGTCTGGGAGGTTAGTATTGAAGGAGATAAATGTGTTTGAAGTTGAACGATTATTGCTGAAAATGGGAAAGATGAGGACAAGTGTAAAAATGTTGTTAAGGAATGAAATATTGGTATTAGAAAGAATGTGACAGTATCGGAGAAATGCATAGAGATGCAACTTATGTTGAAAGAGGATGAATTGAGTGACGGTGGTTTTTTGATGGTAATGTTGAAGGAAAAACAAATGCAAAAGAGACTAGAATCGTGCTTGTATGGACAAGAATAAGTTGTGTTAGGAAGAATTAAGAAAGTTTCTATTACAACTGGATATGGAGATGATATTATTGAGGTTGTGATTTGGAAGGAGAAATTAAATGTGAAAATATATGGATCCTTGATGCAAAGAGATTTAAAAGAAAACTAAAGGTTTATGGATGTAACACCTTTCTACCCCACAAGCAATTTATATAAAATATTATTAGAGTACATCAACTAGAAAGGCGTCACACCTTATACAAAACATCAATCAACCATTGTCATGTCCCGTAATATGGGTTACACCATCAACATAAGAAAAATATGCAATTGCACGGCGGAATCATTCTTGGTAATTCAAAACAACTTTTCACTTCTTGAAATAAAAGTATTCATTCAAAATAGTTTCATAATTCAAAATGTATTTCATCATAACATAAAAAAGAAAACAAAGTTCGCAACTAACCCCAACCCGATGTTACATGACACAGAGCAGGACAAAACTCCGACATAACTCTTATAATAATAATAAAAGGCATGCTCCAAGACTCTGAATCTTCTAGCACTGTGGAGCTACTCTTTATCATCTGCAAGTTACCCACATAAGAGGCAACATTTCCAAGAAGGCAGGGTGAGAAATCATAATTCATTATAATAATATAAGGATATGGAATTTAAATAAATTAAGTACAACACCATCATAACATCATCAACAACAAAATTCAGCACAACACAATCACAAATACATTCTTTTAAATACGATGTCAACTATAACGAAATGCACAATATGCATGTGGTACCGATTTTCTCCATGCGATGGACACTGGCCATCAACCCTCCACAAGGGAGCACACTAAAATCACCAAATCACTTCAATCCGCACAATGGGATTAAAGCTACCAATAGGCTGAAGCCCCTACAAAATATGCCAAAAATGCAACGATGCGATACTCCTCATAATCACCAAAAATCAACAAGTGCATCATTCATTTTATGTTCAGCAAATAATCATCAAATAATCAGCTTTTTCATTGTAATAACACACCTATAACCCCCGTTCATCAACAACTCCAAAACATCAATTTATAACTCAATTACGATTAAAATCATAAGGCTAATTTAACGTTTTCTAAAAATTTAGTAATGGAAAATATCTCACATCACTCATTTTATTTCATCAAAATAAAGTTCATCTTGTTAGCTTTCTGACGCTTCAAACGAAACCTCAATCTGAGTTACGGATCAAAAGTTATGAATTTTTCAAAAATTAAAATTTGCCTTAGTTACAGTGTTAACCGGTTAACACGTGGGGTTAACATGTTAACACTTCATTTTTCTCCCAACACACGCATAATTTTCGTTGGTTAACCGGTTAACGCATGCGTATCAGCAAATTTTCTACTATTTTACGAATTCAACACCAAAACCCCCCAAATTCTTCATACGAATTTCACCCCATTGCACCCCAAAACTCCTTCCAATCAAACATCAAACATATAATGCAACAATGCAACAATTCAAACATCAAACACATCATTCTAAATCATCCTATCAATCCTACTTCATCAATTCATACTCTTATAACTCAATATATGTCATCAAACCTAACAATCACCAAAATCATACAAAACCTAATCTATTCATAAACCAATTCCTATAAAACTATAATAAATTATGAAAACTCTTCATACCTTAGAGAATTTCACAGCTTCACCTTCGTTCTCCAATATTTTCTGATAATTCTTCCCGATCCTAGAGCTTCCTCTTCTCTTCTCTTCCTCGGAGTTCTTCTTCATAAAAACACAAAAAAATATGAATTTGATCGGTCTTCTCATTCTTTAGACCAAATATCCCATTCTAGGGATTTCCAAAATTATCCTTACTATATTTATTTTTTTTACCACCTTGCCATTTTCCTCAATATTTTTATTAATAATAATAATAATAATAATAATAATAATAATAATAATAATAGTATAATAATACAGTAATTATTTATATTATCTAAAAATACTCTCATACTCCCAAATGACCAACATAACCTCCATACTCCCACTTCTATTATTTTAAATAATAAACAATAATTCGAATAATACTACATGATTATTCTCATTATTAATATTATTAAAATAATTTCACCATAATGCATTGGGCCACATAACTACCTATTGTCAAAATCCTCATATATCCTCAAATAAGCAACAATTACTCATAATCGAATTTGGGGTGTTACAACTCTCCCCTACTTAAAGAATTTTTGTCCTCGAAAATTTACCTGATTCAACTATTTCAACTACTTATTCCATCTGACTAATCAACTCTCGACTCAGAAAGGCAACTCCACATATAATACAAACCATAACTCATAACATCAACAACAACAACAATACGAATATTACACAAGTGATACACTTGACAACTAGTATCACAGCACAAGATAATACCCAACTCAAGAATTCAATGATTGAAGTATTAGAACACCACAACATAGGGACACACAACTCCAACACGACATTAATACAACCAACCCCAACATCGTTGTTACTCACATACGAGCAACTGCATTACGCCACATGTTCGTTGCGCACTCTGATTACTTGTAAGGTAGTAACTCTACCAAGTTCAAGTTCCAACTCACAATCACCAAAACCGATATAGTAAAAGACTTCGACTTAACTCCTCGGAAATTTCATTCCAATATGTATTCTAACTCTTGTAGTTACCGAATACTTCCAACTTAGGTCCATAAGACAACAACTTTGAACGTCCAATACAATTACAACCGTGATCACTTCCAAATCTTAGACAATATATACCTATACTTATCATGAATTTCCAATTATCCTCAACACAATTACAACTTTACCATCTTTTAACAACACTTCCTTCGAAAATCATCTTAACCGCACAACATCACTGCAACAACATAGGGTACACGGGTGCAACGAATTCCCACAAGATAACTTATATTCTTTGTTTCTAACTAATTCAATATACTGAATCCTCGATTCACGCTCATATCGACACAACCCTTCACAAATTCCTATCTGAATCAACACAACTAAACAACTCTTCTTGTCCCAACCTAAAATCGCACTTTAATAAACCAACTCATTATTTCACTTCTTTTAACACTTTGCAACTTAACTCTGTCCGACATTATTGTCAGATCATCATTTTACATCTCCACCTACTTTCCCTTCTAATCATCTCAAGAAAGATTCAAGTCTCAAGCTATTTAATTCATCACTAAACAACATTCTAATTATCCTGAGTTCAACTATGAATTTCCTTATTACAATTCAACCCCAAACATAACTTCATGCTATCATCCTTAAATCCAACAAATACTCTCATATAATAACCTGCATCACCAAAAAAAGCAATACTCAAGCACTCCGCTCGACTCCAACCAACTCAACGTGCATAATATACTAGTTTGCATGACACATCTATCCATCAATTATGATTCTGTCTACTATCAACAATAGATTAAGGGTGATTAGTTCCTCAATTTGTCAATAGAAATTCGGCAATCATAACAGTGGCATAAATCATCATTACCCAACACAATAACGTACTTCAACTTATGCCCAAAGTCCGTAAGCACAATGCTCTGTCAACTTTCTAAGAGTTACCAACTTCTCCTTAGTCTCCTTAAATTTCGACTTCATCAATTATGTCAACGCATCCAAAAATCTGATACCTAATATCTTATACACGCTCGTAGCATAACACAACTTTAAATATATTGTTTAACACTGGAGTCACTATAACATCAAGTATAATTCAATTTGGTTCGCTTCCAATTACAATTTTCTATCCAAGTTAAAAATTCTTAACAACACTCATCAACACATGTCTTCCTCATAACATTACCATTATCTAACATCAGCACTTTAATCATCCTCATTCTATATAATTCATATCTCTATGCATTCTCCTATTACCTTCGTATTCCTTCTAATAGCAACATTTAATTATTTTTCATCATCTCCATCTTTCCGAAATTTTTCAACAATAAACGCTCAACTTCGAACGCAAATATCTCCTCCAATAAAGACTTCCAAATCACAAAATTATATTCTAAAACGAAAATAATTTTGTGCAGATTCCAGAACTTCAAGAATCTTTCAAATCCGATTTACGAGTAAAAAGTTATCCTCCTTGCAATGGGACTGGTTCAGAATTCCCGTATGCAGAATTTTCCAAAAATCAGCAGCAAACCCAATTATTAAAACGCACTTATCTCCCTCATCACAAACCTCCTGAATGCAAAACGTATATGAAAACTGTAGGGAATTTCGTAAGCTTTCCAAAAAGTCAAGAACCACTTCAATTCAAACCAAGGGTAAAACATTATGCCTCTTTTACTGACAGTTGTTCCAAAATTCCAAAAATCAGAATTGAGATTGATGAACATAAGCTCCATCTCTCTCCCTTTTACTTCCAAGATCTACCAACATCTTTGCTTTCATACAATTACGAAAATCGCACGATTTTAATCCGACTATAATCAAGGCGTAGTGATCTATCTACTTGATCCATCAACCTATCTTTTTCCCATTGGGATAATTCCTTATTCTCAATCAATTCACATCCAAAATCTACGCACTTCTCAATCTCGACCAATACGAATTCATGATTCTAAAATATCGTCGGCCCATAACAACATTTCTTCGATAACTTTGCACTCTTGCAATCAACATCAACTTAATCAACTTCTACATACCAACAATCACGCCTGGGAGCAATCCTCTCCCCCACTTAATTCCAAACCAACACCTGCAGACCACGACTAGAAACTGTAAACACCCCAAATTTTCCCTCACTTTTTCTCACACCATGGTTTGTGATCTTTTTATATTGCATTGCATAAGCATTACATCTCCCATTGCATTATTTATTTCACTGCATAAGTTGCATCTAGGGTTTGTGATCTGAGCAATCCAAGAAGTGATCTGAGCCATATCAAAGAGCTTGAAGCTTGTCAAGAGGGTCCATGAGTGGTCTATGATCTTATTACATCCCCAAGAAGTCTTTGAAGTCACAAGATCACAAAGCATTGCAAAGGCATAGAGGCAGACTGAAGATTTCCTGCACAAATGACCTAAAATTAGGGTTTTGGTTTCAGAGGCCTTACAATCAAATTTTTTTGTCATTCTTGATTCTAATGTTCTTAATATGTTATAAGGAGCATGTGTACCAAATATGATGAAGAAATTCACTGTGGAAGTCATCTGATCAACTGGTAACTTGTTGTGCAAGAAAAGTCAAAATCATGGCATCTGTGGCCCCCAACAATGGTACAAAAGGGTCATCTTTATCAATTTGAGGTTCTATGATCTTTATTTGATCTTATAAGTGGTTAGAAGTTCACAAGATTGAACAATTTCAAGCCATTTGCAAACTTTCCATTTTTGGACATGACTTGTAATGAAAACTTTCCATTTTGGGAAATATTTTCAACCTCCACTTTCTTGATTAAAAATGCTTCAAATGAAAAATCCTTAAACATGAAAGTTGTAGATTGGATCTTCCCATTTTCAAAAAGTACAAGAACTCCTCTTGATTCATCCTAGAACTCAAGATATGATCTTTCAAAGCTGGGAAAAATCTTGTAATTTTCAAGTATGTGCCAAAGAGGGATTTTTGCAAAATCAAGTTTCAAGACTTCTAATGACCTCTAATCCACTTCTAAGCATCATTACATGATAACACAACTTTCCTTGATCAGAATTGGGCATTGGACCTAAGGTTTTCATGACTTATGATCCAAGAAATTTCAAAGAGGGAAATTTGCAAAACATGTGATAACTCTTGCATCAAGTCATCCAGATCATCACAAGCAATCCCATGGCTCTCCTTGAAGTTGGTTGAGGCAAGACACCCCTTGAAACAACCTCTGACCCGTGCCATGCCTCAAGTACACATTCTTTGACTTTTTTGCAACTTGGCCCATACAAATCACATTATGCCACCACCCACTTTCTGATCAATCCCATTGGCTTATACTAACCCTAAGAACCTTATTTCATAAGACACACAAGCCTGAATCAAGCAAGAAGCTCAGAATCACAAAAATCCCCAAAACTTTCGTTCCTTCGAATCTCTCAACACAGCCATCAAAACTCAAAAATTCCTTCACCAATCATCTCCATATAACCTATAGAACACAAACCAACCATTACAATGGCCTGAAACACTCCCAAACAAAAATACGGTTTCTGCGTTATCAGAACCAAACCTCACAAACCAGCTTATATAAACTCCATCTAAGCCTTTTAGAAGCATCAGGGGGTCAAGTGGAGTGGCTTTGCATAAAAGAAGGGGCCAGAAAGCTCAGATTGAGAAAGCTTCAACTCAGGTAACCATCAAGAACAAATTTTCCAAAACTTGCGTTTTAAGTTATAAATTGATTATATGTGATGTACTATTCATGGTGATATGTTTACTTTTGAAAATGGTTGAGTTTTAAGCATTTCATAAACTTCAGAAATTTTGCCTGTGAAATGTTCTTGCTTCGATTCTCTCTTTTGATGCATGATAAATGATTTTTGTTGCTGGATTCTTGTTTAATGATGTCTAGTGAGTGATTTTGGAGAGTTTGAGGTTTTTTCATGGCGTTTTGAGAGAGATAGGATGAGTGAGCTGCCGGAGAAGATGACCAGAGGTCTTCTCCGGCCACCTGAGAGTCATTAAACCCTAATCCATAATTAATTCCTAAGTTTAAATTTAGGATGTTAGATTTTGTTTCCCGCGTGTATGGAGGGCCATGATCAGTTCACTTAAACCCTAATCACAATTAATTAAATTAATAAAATTAATTAATCAGGATCAATCTTAGCCACTCATCTGCGCGCGCAATCAATCCCAATTCAAACCTAGACCATTAGATTAGCTAACTTTCATTTTTATTTCATTTTATTTTTATTTTATTGAATTTGTTACTATATTTATTTTAAAATAGCAAAGAGACTTTAAAAAATCTCATTTTCTGCATTTTCATTTCAAATATTTTTCTTAACTCAAAAACATTTTTTATTTTAATTTTTGAATTAAAAAAGTATTTTTTAAACATTTAAATGTTTTATTTAATTAATTAATTGATTTTAATTAATTAAAAATACATTTAGGTTTCTAAAAAACACCAAAAAATTCATGATGCATTCTCATACATTTAGAAACATTTACAAACTCACCATACAAATTTCGTTTTAGGTTTGATCATGTTTTCACAATTTCCTTTGAATTAGGGTTCATAAATTTCATATTTTTTAACCCTAACTTGAAAAAATATTTTATGATCAACCATGAAGAGTTTGAACTTGATTCTTTTTGCATTGTTTCACATATTGCATTTAGTATCTAGGTTATTTACCTCATAATTTTTCATTGCATTTTCAATTTGATTTGCATTTTTCCCTTAGAAGTATCCAAAAAACCTAGCTAACTTAGGAAATTCATAACTTCCATTAGGTTTAGCTTCTGACATTTTCCTTTGGGTAGTGATCTTTTATATGTTTAGGGTTTGTTTGAGTTCAATTTCAATTTTTGTATCATGATGTATGCTTCTGTTTTGGTCATTTGCATCTCATACATTCATAACACCCTAATTTATCATGTTCATTTGCATTCATCTCTGCATATTTCATCATCATATGAACTTTCCATTACATTTCAAGCATTTGTATGACATATTAGACATCTTAAGACATGCTTGAACATTGCTTGATCATTTCTTCATTCATTTGGTATGCTTTGCATTCATTACATTTCATGAACATCCATGTGTTTTCAAGCACCTAACATGCCATCTTTGCATCTCATCTTTTGTATGATCATTCATAAGCATTAAGTATGACTTTGAATCATCTCATAACACTTTTGCATTGCATATTCACTTTTGGTTTTGGTCTTTGCACCTTCATTTGTCTTATTTACTTTTGTTTCATACCTTACGCATTCACACTAACATTTCAGGGGCTTATGGTAAGTTGTTTGGGATGTGGATTTGCCTTCACATCCCACCTTTTCTCATCTCTTCATATGCATTATTTACTTGTCTTTGAAGTGAACTTGCTTCACTTATGCTCTCTCTTTCTTACTTTCTTTCTCTAGGTTACTTATCTTCTTCAGGAAGTAAGTAACCTATTCTTCTTCCTCCTTCTCTTTTAATCTGCTTCTTCTTCCTTGGTGGCCTTCTGAAGATCTTCTCTTAAGCCTCACAAACCATAGGAACATCCAAGAATGATAACTTTAGGGTTGTATATAGTTTCCCCTAGTATTTTACCTTTGAGTCTCCTTGAGTCTCTCTTCTCATCTCATAATCAGAGGCTAAACACTTAAAGCTTTAGGACTTTGAAATAGGGTTATGTTTGCATCCTTATCTTAGGATGGAGTGTATAACTTTAATCCTTAGTGTTAAACCTTTAATTTGTTTACACTTCTTAATCAAAACACCTAATAATGATCAAGACTTAAGCTTGTAACTTGGGCCTTACATTAGGGTTCAATCTCTTCCTTTTGGTTAAGAGGGACTAACCCTAGTGTTTAATGGACAAGTCCCCCTCAAGCTAGTCTTACAAACTTAAAACTCACTTCTTAATTTCACCCTTTTATTAAAATCCATTTAATAAATGCTTGTTATATAATGAATTTAGTCCCTAACCATGGATTAAGTTGAGGAGTCTTCCTCAGCTTAAGTGTTCTCATCTATCATCCTTCTCTTAGGATGGTGTAGTGAGTTCACTAATCTGTGATTAGAAATTAAACTAATTACTTAACACTAAACAAAAACCCAAAAACACTTAATAATTACCAAGTAGGTTAATGATCTTAATCCTATATCATCATGGTAATTAAGTTAAGATTTCCATCTCACACTTAAGTATACTCATTATCCCTAATCAGGGAGGATATAATGAGTTTACAACCCTTGATTTAGGCTTAAGCTCATTATCTTACGCAAAACACCAAAAACAATAAAAAACTGAAAACACAAAAAACAAACAATAATCGTCTCCTCTGGGATTCTTTTCTCATCACATTCACTCTGAAAACGAGAACTTGCTTCTTCCGTCTAATGCAAGACAGTTAGCACTCGAGCCAGACGAGTCACACACTTGAGCATAGACAAGTAAGCAGTTCACAATCAATTCATTCCAGTCTCTTTGAGTCGAACTATGGTGTTCTGACTTCCTCATTGCACGAGAGGATACGTAGGCATAACTTAACAGTTATCGAACAAAAGTCTCTTTGTCTCCCCTCTCCTTCCAGTTTTCTTTCTAAGCCTCGGTCTTGAGCATTTCACCCTCTCTTTTGCACTGACACTCTGTACATTTTCTCCCTAGCTTTTATACACAGTCAGCACATACACTACCCCTTTTAAACACAATCAAGTAAGCGTGGATCTCGTCAATTACGACAGACGATCTGGGTGTTAATACCTTCCCAGGTCGTAACCAACCCCCTTTCTCAGTTTCTTTGGTTCGCAACCGTCTTATCCATACCCTTTTAGGTTTATGCAGCATTACCTTTCCTTCGGGATAAAAATGCCTAGTTGGCGACTCTATTCAAACTCAACCTCCAACATTGCCGACCGTTCGCGTCTGCACCGGGGACGTAAAATCTTTTTGGGAGCGACAACTTGGCGACTCTGCTGGGGAAAAATCTTTGCAATCAGGGCTTCTGGTTCTTTTGTGGCTTTCTCCAAGCGCTTGTTTGTTTGTGTTTACTGGGGGTGTTATGTGTTATGTGTGCTTTTTTTTTGCTTTATTTATTTATTTCTGTACAACTTTATTTATCGCATTTACTTTACCGCTTTCATTTACTATTTTATGCATTTCATTTTGTTATCATATCATATTTGTGCTGGATTTGTTGGTTTGCCTTGGTGGGAGGGGTATTCTAGTGAGAAAGGTCCAACACAAAGGCCTGAGTGACAGACATAGGATTAGAGTGGATTCATATTCTTTCCCATTCCATTTCGGTTTGGTACGGGAACATGAAAACACGGTTCATACATGGGTTTCTTCTTGAGAACTCTGTGCTACGGATTTCCTGTAGTGCTAGGGTTATCTGGGAAGCCTGCTAAGTCTGGATGACCTTTTTAGATTACCTTCAGCATCTGAGGTGAATTAGAGGAGGATCCTTTATGATTAGGGTAAACACTGTACCTCCGGGTTAGAAGTGTTTACACTTCTCATAATAGATCTGAGCCTGAGGATCCTTGTTCAAGAACAATACCTGTGAGTGGGTGGGGTTGTTTACAGGTTTGCAGGAACCCTTGGCCTCATCATACCCTGTTACTGGAATTGTTTTAAGGTTACACTATTTTGGACTTATCTTATGAAACCCTGGACATGTGACTCTTTATTTGAGTCCCCCACCTGGCTACTGGTTCTCAGACCTTCATCCGGATTTCTGAACGTTCATGGACCCTATCAAAGCAGCTGACAATCCAGCACCTGATCAAAAACCCTTGCATATCATTCAGCATACATCATTTTTCATCATTTAACATTTTATCTATTTGTTTTACAGGGTATCCACGTCTTCTTTGGTTTGGTTTTGACTGTTCTTCTGCTCAGATATCTGCTTCAGCCATCTTCTTCAGCTATCTTCTTCAGTTATCTTCATCAGCACCCATTGTCAGTATGGATTCAACCAGGAAGAGCAACATCACATACCATTTCTTTGAGTACCCTTTGATAGGCATCATGCATATTCAGGCACTTATCACTCTTGATCATGTTCCCTTATTCAAAGAACATTATGGTGGTATCCTGGACATGATCATGGGCTTGGATTCATCACAGAGGAGCATGACTCACACTTGCCTTCAGTTTTATGACCCTTCTCTCCGTTGTTTCACTTTCCCAGACTTTCAGATAGGCCCGTTGCTAGAAGTGTACTCTATGTTGTTGGGTGTCCCTATCAGAAAAGGAATTCCTTTCAACCCTGAGATGATTGCTCTTAAGAATGAAGACATAGCCAAAGCTTTACATTTGGAAGCCACTATCATTGATCAGCATATGACCACCAAGGCTGGAATCCCAGACCTCCATTTGGACTTCTTAATCACTCAGGCTACCAGTCATGCTGCAACAGGGAAGTGGGAAACTGTTTGTGCTCTTTTGGCTCTCAGTATTTATGGTATCAGCTTGTTTGCGGACAAGCCTAAGTTTGTAAGCAAGAATGCTATCCATATCTTCATGCTCAAGAATCCAGTTCCTACCTTGTTAGGAGATTTCTACTACTCGGTGCATCAGAGGAATGAGAAGCAGAGGGGAAGACTGGTCAGATGTTGTACACCTCTCTTCTACAGTTGGTTGATGAGACATATGCCGAAGATGGAAGCTTTCCTGAATCCACATCAGACAAGGAATTGGGCTAAGAGGATGATTGCCCTTACTTCAGAAGATATTAGATGGTGTACTCAGAACACAAAGGGCAGGGACATAATTACAAGATGTGGGCAATATCCTAATATACCTCTTATTGGAGTGAAGGGTTGCATCAATTACAATCCTTTGCTTTTCAGAAGACAGTTGGGATATGCATTGATACATCCACCTAGGGAGTAGGACTTAGCAGAGTCTTTTTACTTTGATATTCTGAACAATCATGCAATTGCCCGAAAAGAAGCCTGGGCTTGGGACAATATACAGACAAAAGGGACTGCTATTCTGGGTAAGTGTAACAACGTAGCTTCAGCTCAGTACATTGAATGGTCTCGCATCAGAGGATAGATCACTCGCATGCCATTCACCCTGGAAGATGTGTCAGGGCCATCAGCAGTAGAGCTCATAGCTACAGTAAGTCTAGAGGATTTTGAGAAGTTGAAACAAAGGAATGCCCAGCTTTCTGAAGCTTTGAAGAAGACCCTTTGGGAAAGGAATGATAGTCGTCTGGACAATGAGAGGTTAGAGAAGCTCTGTATCGAGCATGTGACCAAGATCGAGAAGACTGATGATTACATAAGGAAAGCCCGAGCAGGGGAACTGGTATTAAAGAATGCTTGCAAAGAAGCCAAGATTCAGAAAGCCAGAGCTGAGCACTATTTGGAAGAGAGTCAGGCTAGATGGATCAGATTCACTGAAGCTCGTTTGCAAGAAGATCAGAAGACATAGGCTAAGATAGAGCAGCTGGAAGCCAATGAGAAGAATAGTCAGGAAGCTTTGTTAGCAGCACAGAGGAAATCTCCGAGTTGAAACTCCGAGTGGGGTTAAAGAGATCAAAAGAACAAGACAAGTACCAGAAGATGACAAGTGCCATTGCAACCAGGAACCTTCTTATCAGGACCATCACAGAGCATCCAGTTGGACCAGTAACTAATGCTCTCCTGAAGGAAGTCAAGGAGGATGACTTTGGGCTGGATGTTTGATTTCTTTTGCTTGTATTTTTATTCTCAATGGTGATTTTGTTGTATTTCTTGACTTAATTGTATTTTGACCCACCATGGGAGCTTGTTGTAATCATAAACTATGTATTTTTGCATTTTTAATGTATGGTTTATGTGTTACCTGGATCTTCTTTTGAGCTTCATTTCTCTTCAACATCTTCATCATTCCCAGAGGTCTGGAAGGTCAAAACCAAGAACCAAACCGGATACCCTTGGAAGACAAATAGACATATTGCATTGCATGATAATCATTTGTTTTGCAGGTGTTTTGTTGTTGTTTTCTCACATTGCTGCTTGTTTCAGGAAATATTGCTCGTATGAGAGTCTTCCTCGTCAACCGCATCCACTGGTATCCAACCAGAAACAACCTTCCGAGCTTACAGATGGATCAACTTCAGCAAGAATTGACAGATGTAAGAACCCATATGACTGATGTGAGGACTGAAGTGAGGACTCAGATGAATCAGTTCATGGCTGTGATGACTGGGCTAGCACAGACCCAAGAAAGATTGAGGGAGTTAGTCGAGCGGAAAACTCCAGAAGAGAACCATGTTGGTATTGGGGGTACAAGTAACAACGCGCGCGACCAACCGCAAGCAATTCCACCACAGTTTGGACCCCACATCAACCCTGAGGTTAATGTTATTGGAACTACCCAGAGAAACACTGGAGGTCGTGTCTTGCAAGAGGACCCTCAAGAGGGACAGTTTACAGTGGTAGGAGCTGATGAAGTTTATGATCGTCGTCTGGACGAGATATCTGAGAAGCTGAGATCCTTGGAATCCCAAAACTCTTTGGTATTTGATGTGATGGACATGGGTCTAGTTGAAGGAGTCAGGTTCCCCCAAAAGTTTAAACCTCCTTGCTTTGAGAAGTATAATGGTACCTCATGTCCTTGTACCCATCTTCAATCATTTCTGGGGAGACTGAAAGCTTATACCATGGACGAAAAAAAATGGATGTTCTACTTTGAAGATAGTTTTACCGGGGCATCCCACGGTGGTATTCCCACATATCCCGGGCTACTATCAGGAATTGGAATGACTTAGCCGAGGCTTTTATACGCCAGTATCAGTACAACCTGGATATGGCACCCAACAGGACTTTGTTGATGGGTATGTCTCAATCTTCAAGAAAAAGGTTTCCGGGAATATGCCCAAAGGTGGAGACAACTTGCTGTTGCTGTCCAGCCACCTATGTCAGAAAGAGAAATGGCTGACATGTTTATGAACACATTACAAGGAACCTGCATTGATCAGTTTGCTGCTTTCTCTTCTACCAGTTTTGCTGATGTGGTTATAGCTAGTGAGAGAATTGAAAGTCTTTTGAATATGGGTAAGATCTCTGACAATGGTGCTAGTTCCAGCAATGCCAGGAAACCCTTCTCAAGACCTTGTAGGACATGTGAGACCAACTCAATGCATATGTGCAAAGGTAGGCCTCAATACATGCCAAGATCAGTAGCCACTGTCACCATTCCCACTCCAGCACCTCAGCAACAGTATCCTTAGCAACAACACTTCCCACAGCAGCAACAGTTTCCTCAACAACATAGATCTTATAACAACAACAATAATCAACAACGTCCTTTACAGCAAAGGCCTTCACAAATCAACAGGGTTATCGATCCCATCCCGATGCCCTATGCAGCTCTATTTCCACAGTTACTGAAGCTCAATCTGATCGAATTGAGGAATCTGGATCCACCAGATCCCCAGAACCTTCCAAGGACTACGATGTCAACGCCAGATGTGTCTTCCACTCCAATGCACCTGGCCATACAACAGAGAAATGCAGAGCATTGCACATGAAAGTTCAGGACTTAGTTGATTCCAAAGCTTTGAATTTTGCACCTCCTCCTAATGTCACAAAAAATCCAATATCGAATCATGGTGGACCGAGGATTAATTCCATTGAGGAAGACCAACCATCTATTCTGATTGATGATGTTGCAAGCATTCAAACACCACTGGCCGAAGTTAAAGTTCAGCTATTGAAGTGCCAAGTGTTTCCAGGTTGTGAGGCCTGTTGTGAAGCTTGCAAGATTTTTACCAATGGTTGTGCAAATCTGAGAAAGGGTATCAACAGTCTTATCAGAGAAGGCATCCTACAAATCACTTCAACGGTTCCGACTTCTACAACTTCATCAAACATCTCTTCTACAACATCAACAGACATCCCTCCTACAACTTCAACAACAATCATTCCAACAGATTATTCTACAACATCAACAAACTTCCCTTCTTCAACTTCAACAGACATCAGTTCAGTAGCATCTTCTACAACAACAGCAACCATCAATGAAGACATTTCCATAATCACCATTTACTATGATTCGGCAACAGTTCATGTCCCGGATTCTTTCAACAACTTTCAACAACATCAACAGTCACATCAACAACTCCCTGCACCTATGTCATCTCCAATCAGACCTCCTGTCACGATCTATTATGACCCACAAACTGTCACAACTCCTTCTTCTGCAGCAAACAGTTTGATCATCATTACGGTACCTGGACCAGTTCCGTATGACAGCAGCAGTGTCGTGCCTTGGCATTACGGCTCAGATCTTTATTTCAATGGAAAGAAAGTCACTCTTGATTCTTCAACTACACCATAAATTGATAATGTTGGGGGAGGCGGAGGCTTCACTCGAAGCGGACGTCTCTTCGCGTCATAGTTCCCAAGAGTCAATGCTGAAGTAGAAGCTACTGCCAAAGCTAAGGGCAAGAGTGTGGTGCTTGAAGAACCAATTGCCAAGGAAACTCAGAAGGCATCCTTTGATCAGGATGTGGACGAGTTCATGAGAATTATCAAGAAGAGTGACTACAAAGTTGTGGACCAGCTCCATCAGACACCCTCCAAAATCTCTATTCTATCACTTCTCATGTGTTCCGAAGCTCACCGGAATGCACTTCTCAAAGTCTTACACATAGCTTACGTGCCTAAAGAGATTACAGTTAATCAGCTAGAAACGGTGGTTTCAAATGTCAATACTAGTCATGGACTAGGTTTCACCAATGCTGATCTAACTACGGAGGGCCGTAACCACAATAAGGCTTTGCATATCACCTCTGAGTGCAAAGGTGTTGTACTTTCTCATGTCTTGGTTGACACTGGGTCATCACTCAATGTTCTTCCAAAGAAATCCATGGTCAAGTTAGAGTATGATGGTCTTGCACTCCGCCCAAGTAACCTAGTTATGAGAGCCTTCGACGGTTCTAACAGATCAGTTCTTGGAGAAATTGAGTTTCCTGTGGTAATTGGCCCACAGATTTTCAAAACTATCTTCTATGTGATGGACATTTAGCCTGCCTACAGCTGTTTGTTGGGTCGACCCTGGATTCATGCCGCTGGCGCAGTAACATCGACCCTTCACCAGAAGTTAAAATACGAGTGGGAAGGCCAAGTTATTACAATCTGTGGAGAGGAGGACATCTTTATCAGTCATCTAGCTACCTATAAGTACATTGAGATGGATGGGGTGATCCATGAGACAATGAGTCAGGGTTTCGAAGCTCTTAATGTCAATGAAGCAACAACTGAAGTGTCTAGTACATCAATCTCTTCTTACAAACAAGCTCAGAAGGTTGTTGAAGATGGGAATGCCCAAGGCTGGGGCAAGCTGCTGCAAGTTCAGATCAAGGAAGACAAATTTGGTTTGGGTTACAGACCATCCCGACAAGCTCAAGAGGAGGCTGCTGAAGCTCCCAAGTTCATAAGTGGGGGAATGCTGACTCCGGATGCAATCAACAATGTGGAAGACTAGGCTGAAAGTGACTTCAACCTGGAAAGCTGGATTCGTCCAAGAGTCTCGGGCCAACATGTCCTCAACTGGTCTTCCCAGGAAATTATAAGAGTTACTACTGCAGAGTAATTATTATTTCCTGTTAAAGCATGCATCAAGTCCTGCATCTTGCCCAAGGTGTCAGGACTCATTTTGTAATAGGGCCATATATGTATTTTGTGCAAATGGAATATTAATGAACAATGGACATCTTTTGCAAACAATCTTTTTTGCTCACTTTCTTTCATTTTTGTTATTTTCGCACAAAACAATAAATGGCAATTTTTTTCTTAATAAACTTCATTCACTTTTTCTAAACAAGATAAAATCAATCACTAAAATGAACAAATCTCAACCCTTACAGAGATAGCCCTCCAGATTGCACCGACAACAACACTGCTATGACCTCGTATGACTTCGACAATCCGATTAATCAAGCATATGAAGGGGTTGATGAAGACTATGATTTTCCTGAAGAGTTGGACAGGTTATTGAGACAAGAGGAAAAGGTGATTGCTCCTCATCAGGAGGAGGTTGAGACTATCAATCTTAGTACCGAGGAAGATGTGAAAGAGGTGAAGATCGGGGCTAGTCTGCAAGCTCTAGTGAAAGAACAACTCATCAGTATGCTTCGGCAATATGTCGACGTCTTTGCTTGGTCCTATCAAGATATGCCATGTCTGTATACGGATATTGTCATGCACAGACTGCCATTGAAAGAGGATTGTCCGCCAATTAAACAGAAGCTACGCCGTACTCGCCCAGACATGGCCATGAAAATCAAAGAAGAAGTACAAAAGCAGTGGGACGCCGGTTTTCTTGCTGTAACTAGTTACTCGCCGTGAGTTGCTAACATTGTACCCGTACCTAAGAAGGATGGCAAGGTGCGTATGTGTGTCGATTACCGGGATTTGAACAGAGCTAGCCCAAAAGATGACTTCTCATTACCTCACATTGATGTATTGGTGGATAACACAACTTAGTTCTCGGTATTTTCTTTCATGGATGGATTTTCTGGATACAATCAGATTAAGATGTCACCTGAAGACATGGAGAAGACAACTTTCATCACACCTTAGGGCACGTTCTGCTACAAAGTAATGTCGTTCGGTCTGAAGAACGCCGGTGCAACATATCAACGGGCTATGGTAATGTTATTCCACGACATGATCCATAACGAAATTGAATGCTATGTGGATGATATTATTTCCATGTCCCTTACAGAAGAAGATCATTTGTTGAATCTATTGAAACTGTTCAAGCGTCTAAGGAAGTATCAGTTGAAGTTGAACCCCAACAAATGCACGTTCGGGGTACGTTCTGGTAAGCTACTGGGTTTTATTGTAAGTGAAAAAGGAATTGAGGTTGATCCCGAAAAAGTCAAAGAAATTCAGGAAATGCCTGCACCTAAGACTGAGAAAGAAGTTTGAGGGTTCTTAGGTAGATTGAACTACATTTCAAGGTTCATATCTCATCTCACCGCAACTTGCGAACCCTTGTTTAAACTGCTAAGAAAAGAGCAAACAGTCAGGTGGAACGATGACTATCAGAGAGCTTTTGACAAGATCGAAGAATATCTGCAAGAACCTCCAATTCTCATGCCTCTAGTCGAAGGAAGACCTCTAATCATGTATCTGACAGTATTAGATGAATCAATAGGGTGTGTGTTGGGCCTGCATGACGAGTCTGGTCGAAAAGAGTATGCAATATACTACCTAAGAAAAACGTTTACCGACTGTGAACATCGTTATTCACTGCTCGAGAAAACTTGTTGTGCTTTAGCGTGGGTTACTCGCCGACTAAGACAGTATATGTTGACTCATACTACCTTATTGATCTCAAAGATGGATCCAGTCAAGTACATATTTGAGAAGCCAGCACTTACCGGAAGGGTTGCCAGGTGGCAAATGATCCTAACAGAATATGACATTCAGTACACCTCTCAAAAAGCCATCAAGGGCAGTGTATTGTCTGACTATCTGGCCGAGCAACCCATTGATGATTACCAGCCTATGAGATTTGACTTCCCTGATGAAGACATCATGTTCTTAAAAGCAAAAGATTGTGAAGAGCCTATTCACACTGAAGAGCCTGACCCAGAAGAAGCATGGACTATGATGTTTGACGGGGCAGTTAATTGCAACGATTGTGGGGTTAGTGTAGTGCTTATTACACCTAAAGGGGTTCATATGCCTTTCTCAACAAGGCTCATCTTTTCCTGCACTAACAACGAAGCAGAATACGAAGCTTGTATCATGGGTCTTGAGGAAGCCATTGACCTCAGGATCAAAACCTTGAATGTATTCGGAGATTCAGCTTTGGTAATTAACCAGACCAACAGCAAGTGGTACACTCATCAGGAGCATTTGGTTCCCTATCGTGACTATACGAGGAGATTTCTGACCTTCTTCACAACAATTAAGCTTGAATACATCCCTTGAGATGAGAATCAGTTTGCAGACGCTTTGGCTACCATTTCATCCATGATCAAAGTACAGACTGCCAATTATGTACCTCGGATTTTGGTATCTAGACTGGACAAACCGGCGTATGTATTCTCTGTGGACATTGTCACTAATAACAAGCCTTGGTACCATGAAATCAAATGCTTCTTAGAAACTTAGACATACCCACCTGGGGCATCGTCAAACGATAAGAAGACATTAAGAAGGCTAGTTGGCAGTTTCTTCCTCAATACTGATGGTTCTTTGTACAAGCGAAACTTCGACATGGTCTTGCTCAGATGCATTGACAAAAAGGAAGCAGACCTACTGATGCACGAAGTACATGAAGGTTCTTTCGGTACCCATGCCGGAGGACATGCAATGGCAAATAAGTTATTAATATCGGGATACTACTGGATCACAATGGATGTAGATTATTGTGCTTACGCCAGAAAGTGCCATAAATGCCAGATCTACGCAGATAAAGTGCATGTGCCTCCGAATCCTTTGAATATAATGTCTTCACCTTGTCCCTTCGCCATGTGGAGCATTGTTATGATTGGAAAGATTGAACTGACTGCTTCGAATGGTCACAGATTCATCCTGGTAGCCATTGATTACTTCACCAAATGGGTTGAAGCAACTTCGTATGCAAATGTCACCAGGCAAGTGGTAGCTTGATTTCTGAAAAGGGATATTATTTGTCGATATGGAGTTCCTGAGCGAATCATTGCTGATAATGGTTCCAATTTGAACAACAAGATGATGGCAGAACTTTGTCGAGACTTCAAAATTCAACATCACAACTCTTCTCCTTACAGGCCAAAGATGAATGGTGTTGTTGAGGCCGTTAACAAGAATATTAAAAAGATTGTGCAAAAGATAGTATTCACCTACAAAGACTGGAACGAAATGCTACCATTTTCCTTTCATGGGTACCGAACCTCTATCAGAACATCTACTGGGGCAACACCTTATCAGCTTGTGTATGGTATGGAAGTTGTCCTACCTGTTGAAGTTGAACTACCCTTCTTATGGGTAATGATGGATGTGAAACTGGATGAAGCAGAATGGGTCCGATCTCGATATAATCAACTGAGTCTGATTGAAGAAAAGAGATTAGCAGCCATCTGTCATGGGCAATCATATTAAAAGAGAATGAAGAAAGCCTTCGATCAGAAAGTTAGACCTCGGGAATACCAAGTGGGAGAGCTTGTTCTGAAAAGACTTTTTCCTCCTCATACAGACCACAGGGGCAAATGGACGTCAAACTACAAAGGCCCATTCATAGTAAAAAAAAGTTTTCTATGGTGGAGCATTGATGCTTACTACTATGGATGGCGAAGAATTCTTATCTCCTGTGAATTCAGATGCAGTTAAAAAATACTTCGCATAAAAGACCTGCTGGACATAAAAACAGAATGTAAGTCCAGGCAAAAATAGGGCATCCCGGCGAGTCAAAAACAGAATAAAAAGACTCGGGCAAAAATAACAGAAAAATTGAAAAAAAATGTACACCCGCTGAGTTGAAAAGCCGCATCGGACAACTCAGGCAAAAATGGGTATCCCGGTGGATTAAAAACCCGAAAGGGCGATCCACGCAAAATCAGGGAATAAGCGAACAACTGCATTATGAATTCGTCTGTATCACTCACAACATGGCAAGCTTCGAAAGGACAAAGCGTCAGTCAGAATCAACCTTCTTCAAAAAGCAAGATGAGAAGAACGTCAAGGTCATACAGGTCATAGCAAAGGAAGCTCACTGGAGCGTCAACTTCAAACATTGCCAATACTTTTATTTTCTCAATTTTACAGCAAAACTGCTATTAAGATGCCAAGTGTTCCCGGGCTGTGGGGCCTGCTGTGAATCGTGCAAAACTGCTATTAATGGTTGTGAGAAGTTAAGGTTTGGCATAGATGGCCTCATCAGAGATGGAATCTTGCAGATTACTTCAACAGCTCCTTCAACAACTCCTTTTTCAGCAACAATGGATTCTCCTGCAACACCAATAATTCTTCCTTCAACAGTTTCTCCTACAACAGCAACAACTATCATTCCTACTGATTCATCAACAACACCAGCAATCACTCTGTCCATTATTTCAACAAGTCAAAGTTCAGCAACATTCACTTCTACAACATCAGCACCCATTTTATCAACAGAATAATCTACAACGCCAACAAACATTAATGAAGATGTCTCAACGGTCACGATCTATTATGACCCAGCAAATGTTCATCCCGACAACAATTTCCAACAAACTGCAACACCTCCTGTCAGATCTCCGGTTACGATCTACTACGATCCGCACACCATCATAGTTCCTTCCGCTGCGGCAATCAGTCCAGTTACCATTATGGTGCCTGGACCTGTTCCTTATGAAAGCAGTAATGCCATACCTTGGCACTACAGCTCTGATCTCTACTGCAATGGGGAGAAAATCACTCTAGACTCATCAACCTCTTCACCACAAATTGACAATGTTGGGGGAGGCGGAGGCTTCACCAGAAGCGGACACCTTTTTGCCTCACAAACACCAAGGCCTAATGCTGAAGCAGAAGCTGTTGCTAAGGCAAAAGGAAAGAATGTGGTATCCGAAGAGCCAACTGCTAAAGAAACTCAGAAGACGTCTTGTGGTGGACCAGCTTCACCAAACCCCCTCCAAAATCTCTATATTATCATTGCTAATGTGTTCCGAAGCCCACAGGAATGCAGTGTTGAAAGTCCTGCACGCAGCATATGTGCCGGAAGAGATTACTGTTAATCAGTTAGAGACCGTGGTTGCAAATGTCAACACCAGTCATGGACTGGGCTTTACAAATTCTGATTTAACAACGGAGGGGCGCAACCATAACAAGGCTTTACATATCACCTTGGAATGCAAAGGTGTTGTTCTGTCTCATGTGCTGGTGGACATGGGGTCTTCCCTCAATGTCCTACCAAAGAAAGCCTTAGTGAAGCTGGAGTATGATGGCTTGGCATTGGGCCCGAGTAATTTGGTGGTGAGAGCATTTGATGGCTCTAAAAGATCGATGCTTAGAGAGATCGATTTACCTGTGTTGATTGGCCCGCAGACCTTTAAAACTACCTTCTTTGAGATGGACATACAGCCGGCCTACAGCTGTCTGTTGGGTAGACCCTGGATCCACGCCGCTGGTGGTGTTACGTCTACCCTTCACCAGAAGTTAAAATTCGAGTGGGAAGGCCAAATCATCACCATCTGTGGGGAGGAGGACATCTTTGTTAGCCAGCTGGCTACGTATAAGTACATAGAAATGGATGGGTAGATCCATGAGACCATGAGTCAGGGGTTTGAGGCCCTTAACATCAATGAAGCATCTGCTGTGTCTGGAACTTCCATCACCTCATATCAACAGGCCCGGAAGGTTGTCGAGGAGGGTACCGCTCAAGGCTAGGGCAAGCTGCTTCCAGTAGAAAAGAAAGAAGATAGATTCGGGTTGGGTTACAGACCAACTCGACAAGATCAACCAGAGGATGCAATGTAGCCCAAATTTGTCAGCAGGGGAATGCTAACCCCGGATGCTGTGAACAGTTTGGAAGATGAGGAAGAAGACGAACGCAACCTGGAAAACTCGATACGTCCAAGGATCCCGGGGAACCAAGTCTCAAACTGGTCTTCCCAGGAAATTATAAGAGTTACTCCTTCAGAGTAATTATTATTTCTTGTCTTTGAGCATGCATCAAGTCCTGCATCTTGCCCAAGATGTCAGTACTCATTTTGTAATAGGGCCATCTTGTATTTTGTGCAAACGATCAATTAATGAATATCAGGACATCTTTTGCAAATGAGTTTTTTCTTTTCCGCTCACTGTTTTTCATTATTTATTTTTTGTACAAAAATAAAATGGCAATGTTTTTCAAAATAATAACTTCATTTTCACTTTTTTCTAAGCAAGATAAAATTGATCACTAAAATGAACCAATCTAAACCCTTGCAGAGAGTGACCTCCAGACTGCACCGACAACAACACCGATATGACTTCGTATGACTTTGACAATCCGATTAATAAAGCCGATGAAGGGGTTGAAGAAGATTATGAGCTACCTGAAGAACTAGCCAGGTTGTTGAGACAGGAGGAGAAGGTTATCACTCCTCATCAGGAGGAAGTTGAGACGATTAATCTTGGTACAGAAGAAGACTTGAAAGAAGTGAAAATCGGGGCCCTTCTACAAGATTCAGTGAAAGAACAACTTATTGACATGCTTCGGGAGTATATAGATGTTTTTGCTTGGTCTTATCAGGACATGTCAGGTCTGGATACCGACATTGTTATGCACAAGCTGCCTCTAAAGGAAGACTGTCCTCCAGTAAAACAGAAATTGCGCCGTACTCGCCCGGATATGGCCATGAAGATAAAAGAAGAGGTACAAAAACAGTGGGACGCCGGTTTCCTTGCTGTAACTAGTTACCCTCCGTGGGTTGCTAACATTGTACCTGTGCCTAAGAAGGATGGCAAAGTACGAATGTGTGTGGATTATCGGGACCTGAACAGAGCCAGCCCGAAAGATGACTTCCCATTACCTCACCTTGATGTATTGGTCGACAATACGACTCAGTTCTCGGTGTTCTCCTTCATGGATGGATTTTCAGGATATAATCAGATCAAGATGTCACCTAAAGACATGGAGAAAACAACTTTCATCACACCCTGGGGCACATTCTGTTATAAGGTAATGTCGTTCGGACTGAAGAATGCTGGTGCCACTTATCAACGGGCTATGGTAACACTATTCCACGACATGATCCATAAAGAAATTGAATGTTATGTGCATGACATGATTGCCAAGTCCCTTACAGAAGAAGACCACCTGGTGAATCTGTTGAAGCTATTCGAGCGTCTGAGAAAGTATCAGCTGAAGCTAAACCCCAACAAATGCACATTCGGGGTGCGATCCGGTAAGCTGTTAGGATTTATTGTAAGTGAAAAGGGAATTGAAGTTGACCCTGATAAAGTCAAAGCCATCCAAGAAATGCCTGCACCAGAGACTGAAAAAGAAGTTCGGGGGTTTCTAGGTAGATTGAACTACATTTCACGGTTCATATCTCACCTTACTGCAACCAGTGAACCCTTGTTCAAGTTGTTAAGAAAAGAGCAAACAGTCAGGTGGAATGGAGACTGCCAAAGGGCTTTTGACAAAATCAAGAAATACTTACAAGAGCCTCCAATCCTTATGCCTCCAGTTGAAGGAAGACCTCTGATAATATACTTGACAGTATTAGAAGAGTCAATGGGGTGTGTGCTGGGCCAACATGACGAGTCTGGTCGAAAAGAGTATGCAATATACTACCTAAGCAAAAAGTTTACCGACTGTGAACAACGTTATTCACTGCTCGAGAAAACTTGTTGTGCTTTAGCGTGGGCTGCTCGCCGACTAAGGCATTATATGTTGACCCACACTACCTTGTTGTTCTCAAAGATGGATCCAGTCAAGTACATATTCGAGAAGCCAGCACTTACCGGAAGGGTTGCAAGATGGCAAATGATTCTGACATAATATGACATTCAGTACACATCTCAAAAGGCCATCAAGGGAAGTGTACTGTCCGATTATCTTGCTGAGCAACCCATTGATGATTACCAACCTATGAGATTTGACTTCCCCGATGAAGATATCATGTTCATAAAAGCAAAAGATCATGAAGAGCCTGTTCACACTGAAGGGCCTGACCCAAAAGAAGAATGGACAATGATGTTTGATGGGGCTGTTAATATGAATGGTCGTGGTGTTGGTGCAGTACTCATTACACCTAAAGGAGTTCACGTGCCATTCTCGGCAAAACTCACTTTTAACTGCACTAACAACGAAGCTGAATACGAAGCTTGCATCATGGGTCTTGAGGAAGCCATTAACCTTAGGATCAAGACTTTAACTGTATTCGGAGATTTAGCTTTGGTAATCAATCAAACCAACGGCAAATGGTACACTCATCAGGAGCATCTGATTCCATACCGGGATTATACGAGGAGATTATGGACATTCTTCACCACAGTCAAACTTAAGTATATCCCTCGAGATGAAAATCAGTTTGCAGATGCTCTGGCTACCATTTCATCCATGACCAAAGTTCAAGCTGCCAACTTTGTACCTCGGATTTCAGTATCCAGACTGGACAGACCAGCATACGTATTCTCAGTAGACGTTGCTAAAGATGATAAGCCTTGGTTCTATGACATCAAATGCTTCTTGGAGGATCAAACATACCCACCAGGGGCATCATCCAATTATAAGAAGACATTAAGAAGGTTGGCTGGTAGCTTCTTCCTGAATGTTGATGGTTCCTTGTACAAGAGAAACTTTGATATGGTACTTCTCAGATGTGTTGATAAGGAAGAGGCAGACTTACTGATGCACGAGGTGCATGAAGGATCTTTTGGTACCCATGCTGGAGGGCATGAAATGGCCAAGAAATTGTTAAGATCGGGTTACTACTGGATCACAATGGATGCAGACTGTTGTGCTTATACCAGAAAGTGCCACAAATGCCAGATTTATGCAGACAAAGTGCTTGTGCCTCCGAATCCTCTGAATGTGATGTCTTCACCTTGGCCATTTGCCATGTGGGGCATTGATATGATTGGCAAGATTGAACTGACTGCTTCAAATGGCTACACATTCATCCTGGTAGCCATTGATTATTTCACCAAGTGGGTCGAAGCAGCTTCGTATGCAAACGTCACCAAGCAAGTGGTAGACCGATTCTTGAAGAGAGACATCATCTGTCGGTATGGAGTGCCCGAGAGAATCATTACTGATAGTGGTTCCAACTTGAACAACAAAATGATAGCAGAATTGTGTCGGGACTTCAAGATCCAACATCACAATTCTTCTCCTTACAGGCCGAAGATGAATGGCGCTGTAGAGGCAGCTAACAAGAATATCAAGAAGATTGTGCAAAAGATGGTTGTCACCCACAAAGACTGGCATGAAATTCTACCATTTGCCTTGCATGGGTACCGTACATCAATCAAAACATCCACTGGGGCAACGCCGTATCAGCTTATGTATGGTATGGAAGCAGTTCTACCTGTTGAAGTTGAATTACCCTCCTTGCGAGTATTGATGGATGTCAAGCTGAATGAAGCAGAATGGGTCCGATCCCGGTACGAACAATTGAATATGATCGAAGAGAAGAAATTAGCTGCAATCTGTCATGGGCAGCTATATCAGAAAAGAATGAAGAAAGCCTTCGATCAGAAAGTCAGGCTTCGGGAATACCAAGTGGGAGATCTTGTGCTGAAAAGACTCCTCCCTCCTCATACAGACCACAGGGGCAAGTGGACTCCGAATTATGATGGTCCATTCATAGTAAAGAAAGTTTTCTCTGGTGGAGCACTGATGCTCAGTACTATGGATGGTGAAGATTTCCTGTCCCTTGTGAATTCAGATGCAGTTAAAAAATACTTCGCATAAAATGACCCGCTGGACATAAAAACAGAATGTAAGTCCAGGAAAAAATAGGGCATCCCGGCGAGTCAAAAATAGAATAAAAGACTCGGGCAAAAATAAGGGAAAATAATCAAAAAAAAATGTACACCCGCTGAGTTGAAAAGCCGCATTGGACAGCTCAGGAAAAAATGGGTATCCCGGTGGATTGAAAACCCGAACGGGCGATCCACGCAAAATAAGGGAATAAGAGAACAACTGTATTCTGAATTCGTCTGTATCACTTACAACATGGCAAGCTTCGAAAGGTTTAAGCGTCGATCAGAATCAGCCTTTTTCAGAAAGCAATATGAGAAGAACGTCAATGTCATACGAGTCATAGCAAAAGGGAAGCTCACTAAAGCGTCATCAACATTGCCAGCACCTTTTTGTTTCTCAATTTGTAACGATCTCCTCATTTCAAGGGATTTGTTTCTTTGACTGTACTTGCCAATTCAAGGCATACAAATTAATAAAATCAGATTTTCAGTTACACTCCGTCTTGTACACTTTATTTCATTTGCAAAAATGTCCGATATCCTTGATATAATGTTTGCATAAAAAACGGATGTACATTTCTAATCACATGCTGACAGGAAGTATATTACTTACTCCCGGGAGTGTCTAAACTCCTATGATGGAATCCAGTAAGGGATACCTCGGGGTACTTGTGCGTTTCTTTATCTTAACAGGATTGCAGGTATTCAGAGCGCAACATGGGGCATGAAAGATATTCCCCCAACAAGCTGCCAAATCATTATTTCCTCAGCACATGCTTTCTCCCCATCAGAGTTGTCGGGCATCACTTCTCCAGCACTTTCTTCAGAGCAGCATCTGAAGGTGTTCCTTTCCCCAGCTGAATCGTCAGATATTATCATCCTCAGCAGGATCCCTACAGAAATCTCTAGGAAGATCGTTCAGTGATCTTTCTCCTCCCTAGCCGAGTGCTAGACAGGGAACCATCTCCCCACAGAGCTCCAGCCTCTATCCAGAAGAGCAATGTCTGAAAATCTCACAACAAGGTGATGAAAGCTTCCGCATCCCCAGCTGGGCTCCTCATTACCAAGACTGGTCTACCAGTGACCTATTTTCCCAAGCAGAATCATCTGTATCAGATCTACCAATGATCTCATCCCCGGCTGGGATATCTTTTCAGGCAGATCAGTCGGAGATCTCCACGGGCAACGGGATCCAAATCCCGAATCGGTATCCTTTGCATAATCATAGCATTTGCATCATCAATCACCTCAGAGCATATCATTTCGTCTAATACGGAGCATTACGGCAAAAATCAAACATATTGCATAATCACAAGTCATGTTTTGAATCAAACACCTGTATATACCAATATGCCGTCAGCAATGTATACAAAGACTCACAGTCCCAGCAGAAAGCCAAAGTGTCCCCTTTGCACTCACAAATGCATGTTAGTATATACTCTTTCGACACTCTCCCGTGTCATAATATTCCCCTGCAGATATAAGTCACAAACATCCTCTGTGAGTACAAATATCTATACATTCCCTTTTGACACTCGTCTGTGTCACCACTCCCTAGCATGGTTGCCTAAACACTTATTGTAAACCAAACACTTGTTTATAATACATTCTCATTGACACCCGTCCGTGTCATCTTATCCCCACAGATCGTCAGAATATCTTTTACACTTATAAGTTCATAACTTATAAACTTTCTCTTCTGACATTCGTACGTGTCACTTTCCCCAGCAAGTTGAACACTCATCTGTGTCTCACTCATGTTTATTTTCACTCATACAGATACTCGTCCGTATCTTGTATACATCACTTATTTCCCCTCAGATTCGACACTCGTCTGTGTTCTTTGTTAACCAGTTGGTACTCGTCCATATCATCATCTCTGAACATGCGTCAAAGTTGTTTCTACTGATACTCGTCTGTATCATGGTCTTAAGGATGCTCGTCCGCATCTTTAATCTATATACAGTGTCAAACACTTATACCTTTTACTTCTTGGATGTAAACGCTCGTCCGTGTTTACTAATCCCCAGCAAATCCCCAGTAAATTATTTCTTTTCTATCTGACATTCGTCTTATGTCATGATACTTTCGGCAGCCGTACCCTGCCAGGTGATCGTCCTTCACCTTTTGATGACCGTCTCTCATCACTCTCCCAGCGGAGTCTCCATTATTGGAACCTTTTCTATCCGACATTCGTCCTAGTCGTGATATTTTAGCAGCTGTACCCTGCTAGGTGATCGTCCTTCACCTTTTGATGATCGTCCTTCATCATTTTATCCGATGGCCGTCCCCATCGTTGATCTTGTTATCTGTCATTCGTCCTGTGTCATGATAAACCCCGAGGGCAGCCGTACCCTGCTAGGTGATCATCCTTCACCTCTTGATGATCGTCTTTCATCATGATTATCTGATGGCCGTCCCCATCGTCGACCTTTTCTATCCGACATTCGTCCTATGTTGTGATACTTTCGGCAACCGTACCTTCCCAGGTGATCGTCCTTCACCTTGGATGACCGTCCTTCATCCTTATCCCCAACAGAGCAGTCGTCCCCTGCTAGGTGATAGTCCTTCACCTTTGATGACCGTCCCTCATCATTTATTTCTTCAACCTGATGGTCGTCCCCATCATTGACTTAACCTTTAATCCCCAGAGAATTTTGTTACTGTATTTGATGGCCGTCCTCATCATAAATTCTTTATTTCCCCAGCATGTCGGCCGTCCCCGTCATTACCTTATCCCCAACAGTCGTCCTCTGCTCGACGGTCGTCCTCCGTCACCCGCACTTTATAATCATACTTTATTTCCTTTTACAATCTATATCCCTTTTCTTCTTCACCCAGTGAGTGCAAATTTTGGACTGTCTTTGGTATTCAACCACAAGTTATCACGCTTGTATGTTAAGCCCGTCGCTTACATCCTGCACAGCTAACTCATGCTTGAATAGGGGCAGCTGTAAACACCCCAAATTTTCCCTCACTAAGTTCACACCATGGCTTGTGATCTTTTCATTTGCATAAGTTCAATCATATCATCTCATATTGCATTTTTGCTTCACTACATTGGTTTAAAGTCATTTGCATCTAGGGTTTGTGACCTGAGCAATCCATGAGCCTTCTGAGCCACCCCAAAGGTCTTCAATCATCTCAAGGGGGTCTATGTATGTTCAATCATCATATTATATCCTCCCAAGATCAAGGAAGTCAGAAAATCACAAGAACTGGCAAGGCATGGAAGTAGAGCCAGGTTTAACTGCACAGATGACCTAAAATTAGGGTTTTGGTTTCAGAGGCCATAACTCCAAAAGTTTTTGTCATTCTTGTTTCTATTGGTCTCAATATGATATAAGGATCATGCATACCAAGTTTGATGAAAAAGTTCATTGTGGAAGTCATCTGATCACTGAGTAACTTCTTGAGCAAGTCAGAGCCAAATCAGGGCATCTGAGGCCCCCATCAATGGACCCAAAGTGGATTTTTCATAAAATTGAAGTTATATGGTATTTATTTGATCATTGAAGTGTTTAGAAGTTCACAAATTTGAAGAAAAGTGGGCTAAACCAAAAGTTGCCAAATATGGAAATGACTTGTAATGTAAACTTTCCATTTTGGGAAAGTTTTTCAACCTCCTCTTTCTTAACCAAAAATGCTTCAAATGAAAAATTCTTGGTCATGAAAGTTGTAGATTGGATCATTCCCTTTTCAAAAAGTACAAGAACAAGATCTAATTCATTTTGGAACTCAAGTTATGGCTTTCCATAGTTGGCAAAAATCACATAATTTCATGTTTCATGCCAAAAGGGATTTTTTGCAAAACCTCATACCAAACCATTTTGTGACTTCAAATTGACTTCTAACCATCTTAAAAACATAACACATGACTTAAAACTCAGAATTGGTCCAAGAATCTCAAGATTTCATGACTTGCATATGAAGAAATTCCAAAAGGGCCAAAAATTCACAAAATTGCAAAACCTCCCACAACTTCCCACAAACTTGCCAAATTGCCTCAAACTGATTTCTATGGTCATCCTTGAATCAAGCTGTGCTAGACACCCCCTTGTCCTTGGCCTAAAACAGCTCATACCTCAAAGGACAACAAACCTTGACTTTTTGCATTTTGCACCATACCAATCTCACTATGCCATTACCAACTTTCTGACCAATCACAATACCTTATACTAATCAAAAGCAAGCCAAACATAACAAGAAGCAAGCCTGAACTCTCCCATAACTCAGAATTCACAAAAACCTCCCTCTTTGCATTTTCTATCAAAACACACAACTCAGCCACTCATTCTTCAAACCAACACCACCATTCATCTCAGCATCAATCACTGATCATTTCCCACCCTTCACTTTGCCCTGAAAGTCACCATACACAAAACACGATTTTCTCCCCCTTTGAACTGAACTTCATTGAACTTCAAGGAGAAGCCACATACACTTCAGCAAAGCATTCGAGAAGCATAAGGGGGTCAAAAGGAGTGGAAAAGCACCAAGGAAGAGCCCAGATAGTGCCATTTTCGAAAGCTTCATTTCAGGTAACCCCAAGAACAAATTTTCCAGAAGTTTGATTTTAGGTTATAGAATTGTTCCTCATGTTATGCTGATCATGCTGATGCTTTTCTTTTTGAAAATGGTTGAGTTTTAAGGATTTTATGAACCTCTAAAACTTTGCCCATGAAATGTGTTTTGATTCGATTTGCATGATTCACGAAAAATAAATGAGTTTTGTTGTGTGGGTTGTGTTTATTGATGTTCAAGGATTGATTCTGGAGAGTTTAGTGAGTTTTTATGGCGTTTTGAGAGAGATTAAGTGAGAGAGCTGCCGGAGAAGATGACCGGAACACTGTTCCGGTCATCTGAAAGTCATTAGGGTTCAGATTAGGGCTTTAATCATAATTAGTGCAGTTTGAATTTCAGCCGTCCAGATGCGCGCGGGGTCAATTCCCTCCAATCCAGCTTTGAACCTCAACCCTAGGATTAGCTGACTTTTCCTTTTTCCCTCATTTAATTAATTTTTATTTCATTTGTTTCTATTTAATTTGTACGAATTTTTAAAAATAGGAAAAAACATCAAAAAATTCAAAAAAAATTTATCCAGCCTTTAATTAATTTTCAGAACCCAAAAATATTTTTATTTTTATTTTTTGCATTAAAAATATATTTTTAAATCATTTAAATGTTATTTTTAATTAGCTAATTAATTTTAATTAATTAAAAATACATTTAGGTATTTAAAAATCACAAAAAAAATCAGAGAACATTTTCAAACATTTACAAACTCACCACACAAATTTCTTTTTGGTTTTGATCATGCTTTGACATTTTTCAAATGAATTAGGGTTCTTAAATTTGCATATTTTCAACCCTAACTTCAAAAATTCATAACTTTTGATCCAAGTTGAGTTTGTGAATGATTCTTTTTGCATTGTGCTATACATGGTTTCAAGCATCTAAAAACAGTTTTGTTTCATTTTTATCTTTCATTTTCAATTTGTTTGGCCTTTTATCTTTAGGATCACCCTTTAAACCCTAGAAACTTAGGAAATTCATAACTTCCTTTAGGTTTAGCTTCTGACCTCCCTCTTTGGATGGTGAACTAGTATAGGTTTAGGGTTCCTTTGAGTCCATTTTCAATTTTTTATCTTATGATTTGCTTCTGTTTTTGAGTTTTGCATCTCACATGTTCATATAACCCTAATTTGCATCTTTACTTGCATTCATCTTGTATATGCTTGCATCCATGAACTTGACATGACATTTTGTGCATTCACATGACATATAAGACATCTTAGGACACATTAGAATCATGTTTGATCATTGCATCACTCATTTGCCATGTTATGCTTTCATTTCATTTCATGTACTTTCATGAACTTTCATGATTCCTTTATGCTTCATTTGCATTCCCATCCTTTGTATGATCATCCTCATCTCATGACATACATTTATATCATCTCTTTGCATCATTAGCATCATGAACATGCTTCTGGTTTTGGTTTTCATCTTTGCATTTCATCCCATTTTCATTCCATTTCATTTCCTTTTGCTAACTTTTCAGGTGGTAAGTCTTTGAGAAGCGAATTTGCCTTCACTTCTCACAATCTCTTCTCACCACTCTTATGCATTCATTGCTGCATTTTAATTTTGTATTAGAGTGAGCTTGCTCATTCATGTTCCCTCCTCACTTTCTCTCTTCAAGCAACTTATCTTCTTAAGGGAGGTAAGTTGACTTGTTTCTTCTGCTTCTCTTCCTTCCATCTGCTTCTTCCTTGGTGGCTCTTCTTGAAGGTCTCTTGCAAGCCTCATGAACCCTAGGAACACCCAAACATGATCACAATTAGGGTTTGATTAGTCCCCGCATTAGTTTTACCTTTGTGTCATCTTTGTGTCTTCTCTTCTCATCTCTTAATCAAGGACTAAACCTTAAAGGTTTTAAGGCTTTGTGACTAAGCTTATGCCTGCATCCTTCTCTTAGGATGGAGTGTATAACTTTAATCATAAGTGTTAAACCCTTAATGTGTTTAAATCCTTTAATCAATTCACCTAATAATCACTAAGACATCAAGCTTGTAACTTGGGCCTTGCATTAGGGTTCTAATTCTTCCTTAATTGGTTAAGAAGGACTAACCCTAGTGTTAATGGACAAGTCCCCCTCAAGTTGTCTTACAAACCATAAAATTCACTTCTTAATATTACCATTAACTAAAATCCACTTTAATAAAGACTTTGTTTTGTCATAAGGTTAATCCCTAATCATGGATTAAGTTGAGGAGCATTTCTCAGCTTAAATGTTCTCATCTATTATCCTTCTATTAGGATGGTGTAATGGGTCCATTAAATCCTTGATTATGGCTTAAACTCATTACTTAACACTAAACAAAAACTCCAAAAAAATCTAAATAATGGAAAGTAGGTTAATGATCTTAATCCTACATCATGGTGATTAAGTGTGATCTGCTTACTTCATACTTAAGGTATTCTCATTACCCCTAATCAGAGGGAAGATGTGATGAGTTTACTAACCCTTGGTTTAGGCTTAAACTCATTAACTTATGACAAATTCAAAAATCAATAAAAGATTGAAAACATCAAAAACAAACAATAATCGTCTCCTTCGGGATTCTTTTCTCATCACATTCACTCACAAACGAGAACTTGTTTCTTCCGTCTAATGCAAGACAGTTTGCACCTGAGCCAGACAGGTCATACACTTGAGCATAGACAAGTAAGCAGTTCATCAGTCAATTTATCTTTCAGACTCTTTGAGTCGAACTACGGTGTTCTGACTTCCTCATTGCACGAGAGGATACGTAGGCATAACTTAATAGTTATCGAACAAAAGTCTATGTATATTCCCCCTCTTCCAGCCTTATTCTTTTAAGCCTCATTGTCTTGAGCTTTGCATTCCTTACACTGACACTCCTTTTCCTCACTTCACATCTCTTTTGCACTGACACTTGTACATTCTTTTCCAACTTTTGCACACAGATAACACTGACACTACCCCTTTAAACACAAATCTTTTAAGCGTGGATCCCGTCGAGTACGGAGAACAATTTGGGTGCTAATACCTTCCCAGGTTGTAACCAATCCCCTTTCTCAATTTCTCTGGTTCGCGATCGTCTTATCCATCTTTTCCCAGGTTTATGCAGCATTACCTTTCCTTCGGGATAAAAATGCCTAGCTGGCGACTCTTTTCAGTTCACCTTTGTGTTCTCTCTTTCACCGACCGTTCGCGTCTGTACACCTCTTGGCCCAGGTGTCATTTGGTGGGAGCAACAACAACATGTAGTCATGCAAGTTGTTAGTAACAACAGGTTGTTGTGCAGTTAGTCACGACAGGTAGCTGTGTAGGTGGAAATCACAATGGTTGTTGTGCAGTTAGTCACTACAGGTAAATGTGCAAGGTTGTTAGTCACAAGTGGTGTTATATGATAGTAATCAGTTTGGTTATAGTGGATTAAGTCCTCATTGAAGGAAAAATCACCTTGGCGAGTGGACTGGAGTAGCTTAAGGTTTTCAAGTGAACCAAGATATTTTGTGTGTTCTTATCTCTATTTTATGCATTGTTTTATTTACTTATGCTTCCGCAACAAAACTTTGAAAATGATAACAAGAGTGAAAACCCAATTCCAACCCCTATTTCTTGTGTTTTTCTCACACCTTCAGTACACATGATAAAGTCAAGACTCAAGAATGCTTCTAATACAATGGTTCTAAGGAACGTTAGTAATGAGGTTTATGATTGAGACTTTATAAGTTAGCCTAGAAGGTTTTACAAGAAATGTGCTTTAAATGTTACAACTATGAAGATTCTGAAGACAAGGTTCTGGTGAACAAGTACTTATGATTTTGAAGACACTATCTCTGAAGTTCAAGTTCTGAAGATTCTGAAGACAAGTTTCTAGTGAAAAAGTTATAAAGACTTTGAAGACAAATTATGCACTTAATGAAATATCAAATTCTAAAGAAAAGGTTCTGAAGATAATGCTTCTTAAAGACCAAGTGCTGAAGATTCTTATGACAAGGTTTTGCTGAACAAAGATCTGAGACTCTTAAGACTTAGGTTCTGAAGATTGAAAGAATGACTCTTATACAAGAAGCTTCATCAAATACTTATCTAAAGCCTCTAAAGACGCTAGAAGATTGAAGATCAAAATGATATTATGTTGAATATAAAAGTACTAAAACTCTCTGACCTATACCTCAATAAGGTGGCGCAAGGACAGCTTTTCAGTACTATGATGTTGATCTTCCTTCACATGACCGTTGGGATGTTACTGTTGGAATATGTTTCCGGGAATACCCTTTAACGGATCTATTATCTCAATCTCTATAATTGAATACTTCGAAGTTTGAAGAATAACGATGATGTTGGTGAGTTAGTTAACATATTCATTAGAGGAAGAACAACAATGAAGTCAAGCTGGTTATGTTGACTGAGTTAGTTTGGCAAGTTTACAAATGTTAATCAACATGTCAAAATGTTGATTCATGAAATGGAATGAAATAACATGGAAGCTGTTATAATGTGTTAAAGAAGAATTCAAGTGTGCAATGTCATAACAATGCAAGCAAGCTATGAAGATACTGCAAGTTGAAGCTTGAAGAAGATATAAAAAATCCTTTATGGTTCAACAAAGAAAAAGATGAAAATTCTATGTGTATGAGTGTAAAACGATGCAATATGCTAACACCATGTTAAACTAGTAAAGTGAAACATCAATATGTGAATAATAATAAGTTGGTTGATCTTGATGGTTAAACTGGAAGAAGCATTATATGCTCATGAAAGGAGTATGTTGTACCCCAAAATTTTCCCTCAAATCTTCAAGATAATATACCTCAAAAGGACTCCTAATAGTCACAAGATTCTCAATTGCTCAAAGGGATTCAAGGTTTCATCAACAAAGCCTTCTCCTAAGCAATAGATCTTAAAATTAGGGTTTTGAGTTTCCTAAGGTAAATTGGATTTCTAAAGCCTCAAATGGAATTCATTATATCTCATATACTTCAAAGGATCCTCATGTCAAGTTTCAAGGCTTACCCTACAAGTTTGGTCAGTCAGATGCTCAGATGATCCAAAATCAGTTAATTTGGTCAAAAAGTCAATTGTGGTCAACACACAGTCAAACTTCAAGATTTTTGGTCAACTTCAAGATTCTGAGGTTAAATTCATCATTTTATCAAGGGATTATCATGATTCATTAAGGAAACCTCAAATTCATCAAGAACTAGAAGTTACTAAATTAGGGTTTTTGCAGGAAAAGTCAATTGTACTTTGACCAGCCATACCTTTCACATGCTTCATCAAAAATTTCCCATCAAATGCTTGTTTTGAAGTAAATTAAATTCCCTACAACTTTGTGTCTCACAAGCCAAGGCCAAAAATGCTTCATTTGAGAGATATGAGCCAAGACATTACAGGTCCTTTAAAAAGTCAACATAAAGTCAACTTTTTCAAAAGCTCATAACTTGAAAATGGAAGATCAAATGGACATGGGACCAAAAGGAGTAGTTAGAGGACACTCTAAGATTTCTAAAAAGTCCAAGAACACATACATGGGATACAAATTTAGAGAGTTATGCATTGTTGAAGTTTGGTGAATTTAAGGAGGTGTATAAAGCAAGTAATGACCAAAAATCAAGTTTCTTCCAAATGGGCCCATATTTTTCTAACCCAAACTCAATCATACGATCATTCACGACCCATAATTCATAGTATCTTATTTTTTATATATATATTATATTGGATGTAATTTATTTAAAATCAATTTTAATTAAAATAAATATTGAAAAAACAAATATTTGATCTTAGGATTATTTTGGGATTAGATTTTGATGTTTGTGATCATAATCTGGATCCCAATTTCGTGCAAACCAAAAGAGAATGTCTTAAAATCAAATTTTGACCAAAATAGAAACCTCCTTTCTTCACTTCCAAGTAATCCCAAATCCAACACAAAAGCCCAATTTTCTTAACCTAATTCACTTTCCTATAAACATACAACAAGGTCAAATGCATATAGAACGCAATTTTGAGCAAGAGAACCCTTATCACACTTCAAAAATTCAAAGGAAAGATCAAATTTTGTTTCCCAATTGCAGTCATTTTAAAGGAGTTTTAAAGGTTGCATCTCGTTCCTAGAGACATTTTAAACGTGTATTAAATTGAATTTGTTTTTCTTTTTTTATTTATTTCAAATATGTATGCATTATAAACATGATTTTATCATATATTATTGTTTGTATGGATGTTTAGAATATTTCTGGACTATTTGATTGAAGCTTGCATGCAGGAACAAGGTTATGCCATGGCTAGGGTTTTCGGTTTCGAATTTGGGGGTCTTACTTAGAGACAATTTCACGTCAAATTAATGTTTCCAATAAACTCATGGGATGATTTATAATTGGTTTATGCCTTTAAACTGAGTTGATTGTGCTTGTTTAACATTTTTGAAAAACGCATGTGCTATAGTGACAGATAAAACCGTCATTATAGGTTGTAGCTACGGAAAAACCGTAGGTAAAAGTTTAGTGGACGGACGGAGGAGGAGGACGACCATGGCGCGTGTTTTATATTTGAAAATTTGGTTTATTTTATAATAATTATTTTCAGTTTCTTTACACGCAGGTGCATGTAGCCTAGTGGAAGGGCGCGCGCGTTGGGAGGGGAAGGTCCTGGGTTTGATCCAGGCCTTCAACCCTTATGTTTTTCTACTTTTTTTTTCTTCCTATTTTCTCTCTTTCTTTATTTTATTTTATTTTATTTATTTTGATTATAATCAACTAACCAATTAAACATTTTCATTCTTTTAATATATAAACAAACTCATAAAAAATTTCTAATTAACTAAATTTTTTTTATTAATAAATTTATATTTTATACAAAAATTAGTTTTTTTGGTTATTTCATTAATTAATTTTATAATTAATTTGTTATTAACTTAATAATTAGGGTTTAACCAATTTTAATTCCAATTTTTGTTTTCTAACCCTAATTTATCTAATATTTTGACATAATCCTAAATAATTAACATTTTTGACGTAAAATCATTTTCTTAATATAATTTTAATTAATTAATTAATTTCTTTTAAGATTAAACACCATAAAAAAGCTTATGAATTTAGATTTTAATTCTAATTTTCTATTTATCATGATATTTAATTAGAGGAAATTGTATAGGATATACGATTAATGTAATAGCGTAGGTTTATTTTCTCGCTTTTTTTTAATTATGTAACTGCTCCTGGTTTGTAATAGCTTAACTAGGTTTTAATTTTTCCGCACTCCCCTAATTTCAAACATGTATCCCCCTCTCCATGATATAATAGTCTAGGTTTACTTTCCGCTTTTAAATTCCGTAAATTATTAATTATGTGGTTAGTAAACGTATGGTGTGAAAAGAATGTATGTGAACAAAATAAACGAACTTAGATAACCCTAATTTCTAAGACTAAAATAATTGTAATTAACACACTTCTCACACACTCACCTCTAGGGTTTATCCTCTTGTCGCCTTACGAAAATGGTCAAGTCCCTCGAATATAGAGGTAGCTTATCACGGTTGCCTAAGTAAAAATCATCAAGTCCCTTCGAATAAAAGATCATAGTCCCTCGTTGTCCCTTTGAGTTTCCTACGAATAAATAATCTCGTCCCTCGATGACCCTACGAAAAATAATGATTGTCCCTTCAAATTGCTATGACACATTTACAAGGTTTCCTTCTATGACCATACGATGACCCTACGCCTGTCCCTTCAACTCCAAGGATGAGACTACTTAATAACTAATAGTAAGGACAGTTCTATCCCTAAGGAAACGAAAATAACAAGAAAGACCTTACAATTTAGGGTAAGTATTTCTTAAGTGTTTGCTCACAAATTTTCAAAATACTCTTTACACCTCACATTTTCAAATGCTTTCAAACAAAACACTTTGTATACATTCGTATGAGAATCATTACAAAGTTAAAGTCTTTATGAAAATATTTTCTAATCACACACTGCACTATTTTTCAAACAAAAGTAAAGTGAGCTAAGCAGTTAAGAGCTCATGGATAACAATGGATACAAAGGGTGCTAACACCTTCCCTTTGTATAATCTACCCCCCGAACTCAAAATCTTTTTCAAAGGTCTTTCATGTTCTTTTATGCCTTTCTTTATTGGATAAAATAAAAGTCGGTGGCGACTTTTGCTATCCACTTAGGAACACTATCCGGATCAACTTTGTAAGGATACCTTCCAAGCATAAAGAATTGGTCTCAAAAGTTCCAGAAAGCTCTCAATTCATCAAAAAGCATGGTTATCTACTTGATTTGGTTACTTCATGGTTTAATGGAGACATGATGAGTGTTTTGTTCCAATTCTTTGACCCTAAACATCACTGTTTCACATTTCTCGATTATCAGTTGGTGCCCACAATGGAAGAATTCTCCAAACTACTTGGTGTGCCTATTCTTGATCAGAAACCATTCACGGGCTTAGAGAAGGAGCCTAAACCTGAAATTATTGCAGCAGCTTTACATCTGAAGAAGTCAGACATTGTATTGGAAACAAGAAGTGGAGTTAAGGGTATTCTTGCTAAAGTATTGATAGAGAGAGCTCAGGCATTCTTGCATGCTATGAGTTACGATGCTTTTGAGGAGATCTTGGCCTTGTTTATTTATGGTTTGGTGTTGTTCCCTAATCCGGAACAATTCATAGATGTGTATGCCATTAACATATTTATGACTCATAATCCTGTGCCTACCTTGCTTGGAGATATTTTGCACTCTCTTCACACTCGTACTATGAAGGCGCGAGGAACTCTGATGTGCTGCATACCTCTACTATCAATGTGGTTTATTTCACACCTTCCTCGATCTACGATGAAGAATGAACAAGGTTTGAGATGGTCTAGAAGGATAATGTCACTCTCTTATTCAGATATTCATTGGTGTTCCCGATCTATGGAACACATCACTATCATTGACCGCTGTGGAGAGTTCCCTAATGTGCCACTCCTTGGCATAAGGGGAGGTATTACTTATAATCCTTCTTTAGCACTACGTCAGTTTGGGTATGCTCGGAGTGATGGTCCTCATGATATGATTATTCAAGGTATTGTGTTCGATTATGACAACGATCTTCAAGGTTACCGTCAAAGTTTTATACGAGCTTAGAGCATGGTGAACAGGATTAACAGCAATACTCTAGAACCAAAATACTTCATCCCTATGGAACCTTACCTCATATGGGTGCAGTTTCGTGCTATGATTCTTATGATACCATATCTCGTTGTTCTACCAGTGATTTTTGAGCCTATTGTTGAAGGAGATGTTCCTTATACCATTCTTCATCCTGACATGCCTACTGATATGGAAGAGCTGCAGAAATCTTGGATTCAACTGAAGGAGCAAATGGATACCTTTGAGGCTCAGTTCAATGCTTGCAAAGAGAACGTGTTGGAGCTAACAAGGAAACTTCACGAAGAGCGGAACCTTAATACATATCTCAACACAAAGAGGAAGCGTCCATGGGAGACTTGAGTCTCATATGTTTATTTTATTTGTACTATTTTCTTGTTTTCATTCATTGTAAGCCCAAGGGGCAATTATATTTTAAAACCTACTAATAAAAGTTTTGTTTTTGTTTTCCCTTAACAAATTTAAATCATGCCTGGTCCTTGAAAACATTGCATATGCATCTACATACCATACCATTGCATAACAGGTTTCCACAACAGGTTTCTTATCTTCTCGCTGTTTATTTCAGCAGAAATGGCTCTCGAATAGTCTGTCAAAGATCATCAAGCTCAGAACGCCCAATTTCAAGAGAAGATCCTGAACTTATCCAAGGGACAAGAAAAGTTGAAGGCCTTCTTGGCCAAGAAGAAGAAGAAGAAGACCAGAAAACCAGTTGGCTTCATCAACCTGGGTAGGAGGTTCAAAGGTCCAATCAAGACAGATGATGAGGTTGAAAATCCTGGAGATGAAGATTCTGCGAAAGAAGAAGATAGTCAACGTGGTACTGTGGGGAATTCTGATCATGAGGAGAATTATTACTATAATTCAACTGGTGATGATAAATATAAGTTACTGGAAGACTGTGTGAATGCCATGGAATTGCAGAAGACATCTGGTTTAGATTTTGAAGATTTGAGTCTGATTTCTGGAGTTTTCATTCCTTTTGGGTTCAAAGTTCCTACTTTTATGGTATATGATGATGTTTCATGTCCAAAGCTACACCTAAGGTCCTATGTCCGAAGGATCCATCCACACACTGCTGATAGAAAGTTGTGGATACATTTCTTCCAAGAAAGTTTATCTGGAGCTCAATTAGAATGGTACTACCAACTTGAGAGTACCAATATTCATACCTTGAATGATCTTGTTGAAGCCTTCTACAAGCAATATCAATATAACTCTGGTTTAGCGCCGACTCGCATGCAACTCCAAAGCATGTCCATGGGCTCTAAAGAAAGTTTCAAGGAGTATGCCTAGAAGTGGAGAGATCTTGAAAGCAGGGTTCAACCTCCTTTGACTGACAGGGAGTTGGTTGACATGTTCATGAGTATGCTGACTGGTCCTTTCTACAGTCATCTAATTGGGAGCTCGTCATCTGGTTTCACTGAGCTAATAATGACTAGAGAACACGTGGAAAGTGGAATACGAAGTGGTAAAATACAAATGGTTGCCTCTTCAAGTACCACCAAGAAGCCTTTTAATGGAAAGAAAGAATCCAATGTTGTGTACGACCAACAGGGTCGTAAGAATAATCGTAACCAATCTATGGGAGCAGTTCTGATCTCTAATCCTACACCTTCACACAAAAATCAACAACAAAATAATCGGCCTAAGCAAGGTACACCTAGGAGACAATTTACCAAGATCAACATGTCATTAGCTCAGGAGATGCAACACATGTTAAAAAGAGAGTTGATTACCTTGACGGACCCTCCTACGAATCCCAATACTTCCTCTCCTCGTTATAATCCCAGTGCAAGGTCTATATATCACTCCAACTGCCCCGGACATGATACTAATAACTGTTTAGCATTGAAGAATAAAATCCAGGACATGATTGATGCTGGAGAAATTGAGTTTAATCCTCCTGAGACTCCTAATGTGATTACCGCTCCTATGCCCAAACATGAGAAGACTGTTAATGTTGTTGATGATGGTTCTTATGTTGCTACTGTGGTTGATCTGACTACTCCTCTAGCAATTGTTAAGAAGAAGTTGTTGCAATCCGGTTTATTTTCGGGTTGCGATGAAGGTTGTTGTTACTGTGCCTCTCAATCCAATGGTTGTTGGAAGTTAAAGGAAGGTGTTCAGCGTTTGATGGACAATCGTACTATACTGTTTGAGAAGATCCCCTCTATATAGAATTTATGTGAAGGTTTGTCTCAAGGTCTGAAGCTTGAAGACGTGTATGTGGTTACTAAAACTCCTGTAAGGATCATTTCTAAGGGTCCTGTGAAGACTACTGCTGAGTCAAAGGTGGCTCCCCTGATTATTTCTACTCCTGGTTGAATTCCATATTTTTCTGACAAGGCTATTCCTTGGAATTATGGTGCTAATATTTATATACATGGTGTCAAGCAAGAACCTTTAACTGATATACCTGTCGAAGATACTAATCCTGATATTGACAATATTGTTGGGACTAGTAAGGTTACTCGGAGTGGAAGGATTTTCTCTCCAGAAGGCACTTAAAAGACTGTTGTTGCTCTAGTTCGTATCTCCAACTCTAGGCCAAGTATTGAAGATCGAGGCAAAGGGCCAATGATTGAGCCTGTCCAGGTTGAGACACCGGCTATTGAAGATCTCTCTAAGCAGATGGAAGAAGTTCTAAAGATCATCTGCAAGAGTGATTACAATATAGTTGAATAGTTGGGGCATACTCCCTCCGAGATCTCTATGATATCCCTGTTATTATGCTCTGAGGCCCATGCTAAGGCTTTGGTGAAATTACTAAAATTTGCGCACGTACCTCAAGAAATCTCTGTGGACCAATTTGAAATTTGTGTTGCTAATTTGACGACTGGTAATGGCTTAGGCTTTTCTGATGCTGATTTAACTCTTGCTAGAAGAAACCACAACAACGCTCTACACGTCTCTATTGAGTGTAGGGGAATTACTTTGTCTCATGTGTTGGTGGATAATGGTTCCTTGTTGAATGTGTTACCAAAGGATGTTCTTAACAAGCTTAACTATGAATATGTTGTGCTAAGACCTAGTAACGTAATGGTGAGAGCCTTTTATAGTTCAAGAAGAATGGTGCACGGAGAGGTTAATCTTCCAATCAAAGTGGGTTCTCAAGTCTTTGATTCTACTTTCTATGTGATGGGCATTCGTCCTACCTATTCATGCTTGCTTGGGCGCCCTTGGATACATGGGGCAGGTGCTGTAACCTCTACCTTACACCAGAAGTTGAAATATCCAGTGAAGAGCAAGATTGTCACAGTCTATGGTGAAGAAGAGTACATGGTCAGTCATGTGAGTACTTTCAAGTATGTTGAAATGTACGGTGAATTTGTTGAGACTCATTGTCATACATTTGAAGTGGTTCCTCAGACTGTTCCTGCTGTTAAACCAGATCCTGCTGTTTCTAGAGCAACTCCTGCAGTGGCCTCCCTGAAAGATGCTAAAGTTGTGGTTGAAGAAGGTGGTTGTACTATTTGGGGTTAGCTTCCTGACATTACTTACAAGTTTGACAAATTTGGTTTGGATTTTACTGCAGAGGCTCAGAAGGCTATTCGCCGTGCTCGTGTTATTCGTATCACCAACAAGGGAGTTCAGAAAGATCAAGTCAGTGATGTGGAGGACTCTGATGAAGATTGTAACCTAGACAGTTGGATCTTTCCTACCATTGGCAGTGGGCTTAACAATTGGAAGGCTGAAGATGTTATTCCTATCTCCTTTAGTCAGGAGTAAATGCTATTTTCTCTTTTCTTGTTTTGGTTTTGTAATTCGAACAATTAAAACTTTTAAGCCTTGTGCCTTTCCCGGGGCACAATGGTATGCTTGTTAGGGATGTCATTTCATTTGCATATTTTCATTCAATAAAATCAATGGATGTTTTTGCTTTCGTAAATATTGCGCTCTTTGTCTTTCTTTTTCTTCTTTTTTCTTTCTTTATCAAAAACGCTATGTGTTCTTACACACACCCACATCACTAAACTGCAGATCCTCATCCACTATGGATCCCATTGATAACATTTCTGATATTGCCAATTATGATTTCGAGAATCCAATCTACCAAGCTGAGGATGGAAATGAGGAAGTTATATAGAAAGTTATATAGTCGCATGAAGAACCAATTGAAGTTGTGAATCTGGGTACTGAGAAAGATAAGAAAGAGATCCAGATAGGTGCTGAATTAGAAGACAATGTTAAGAACAGGTTAATTCAGATGCTACATGATCATGTGGAGATCTTTGCTTGGTCTTATGAAGATATGCCAGGGATTGATACTAATATTGTGGTTCAGCGTCTACCGATGAAGGAAGGTTGTTGCCCAATAAAGCATAAAGTTCGTCATATGCGTCCCGAAATGTCAGAAAAGATTAAAGCTAAAGTGATGAAACAATTTGAGGCAGGGTTCCTAGTTGTTACTTCTTATCCTCAATGGGTTGCAAATGTGGTACCGGTGCCTAAGAAAGATGGAAAAATACGCATGTGTGTGAACTACATAGATTTGAACAAGGCCAACCCCAAAGATGATTTTTTGCTTCCACATATTGATGTTCTGGTAGACAACACTGCTCATCATAAGGTATTCTCTTTTATGGATGGTTTCTCTGGTTATAATCAGATTAAGATGGCACCTGGAGATATGGAGAATACTACGTTTTTCATACAGTGGGGCACCTTTTGTTACAAAGTAATGCCATTTGGTTTGAATAACGCTGGGGAAACATATCAGCGTGTTATGGTAGCCTTGTTCCATGATATGATTCATAACGAGATAGAGGTATATGTTGATGACATGATAGCTAGATCTCAGACTGAAGAAGAACATCTTGATCATCTACACAAGCTGTTAGAGAGGTTGAAGAAATACAAGCTGAGATTGAATCCAAACAAATGTACCTTTGGAGTAAGATCTGGTAAACTTTTGGTTTCGTTGACAGTGGTAAAGGTATTGAAGTTGACCCTGCGAATGTGAAAGGCTTCTTGGGACGCCTGAACTACATTGCAAGATTTATTTTCCAATTAATCGCTACTTGTGAGCCAATCTTCAAATTGCTCAAGAAAGATCAAGTAACAGAATGGAACGACGAATGTCAGGTAGCTTTTGATGAGATTAAGAAATATCTCCAAGAAACTCCAATATTGATGCCTCTAGTTGCGGGAAGACCCTTGATTATGTACTTAATAGTGTTAAACAATTCAATAGGGTGTGTGTTGGGGCAACATGACGAGTCTGGTTGAAAAGAGAAAGCAATATACTACCTTAGCAAAATGTTTACCGACTATGAAACAAGATACTCACTACTCGAGAAAAGTTGTTGCGCTTTGGCATGGGCTGCTTGCCAACTAAGACAGTATATGTTGACTCATACCACTTTATTGATTTCGAAGATGGATCTTATCAAGTACATATTTGAAAAACCTGCTATCTTCGGACGAATAGCGAGATGGAAAATGATTTTGACAGAATATGACATCCAGTACACTACTCAGAAGGCAATTAAAGGAAGTGTGGCAGCTGATCATTTGGCTCATCAAGCAGTGGATGACTATCAATCTATGAATTTTGAGTTTCCAGATGAAGATATTATGCTTGTCACTGATTATAAAGAACTTAGACCGTATGAAGGACCTGAACAGGGATCCCGATGGACTATGGTTTTTGATGGAGCTTTTAATGTGCTTGGTAATGGTATTGGTGATGTGATTATATCTCTTGACGGTTATTATACGCCATTTATTACAATACTTTGCTTTGATTGTACCAACAATATGGCTGAATATGAAGCATGTATCATGGGTATCAAGGCTGCCATTGAGATAAAGATCCAATTCTTGAATGTATTTGGAGATTCAACCCTGGTAGTTAGTCAGATTAAAGGAGAATGGGATACAAAGCATCTGAATCTCATTCCTTACCGAGAACATGTGTTGACTTTGATCCCATACTTTGAAGAGGTTACTTTTGAACATATTCCACGAGAAGAGAATCAATTAGTAGATTAGCCACTTGTAACACCCCAAATTTTCCCTCTACTTTTTATCATTATCTACATATCATAAGCATACTATATAACATACCATATCCTAGCATTTGGCAAAGAAAGATGAAGCATAGCATTTACATGTTCTACCATAGGGCCTATGATCAATCATCTGGAGATTTATGGTTCTACAATCAAAGCCAAGAGCCAAGTGACATTGCAAGAAGCTCACAAGGTCTTCTCATATCTTATACAAGCTCAAGGTCATCCTCAAATTCTTAGAAGGGTGGAATTTCATCAGGAGTTCAGCAGTGCATTTGCTCCTGCACAGACAAACCCTAACTAGGGTTTTGCTCCAAATAAGGGAATTCTCTGAGCTTTGACCAATTCTTGTGGTCAAAGACTCTCATATGATCTGCAAGGCTTATGTATGAAATTTGAGACAAAAATTCACTAAAGAAGTCAAGTATTTGAGTAGTTACTTGAGAATGAAGCAAGAAAGTCAATTGTATCAAACAAAAGTCAAACAATATATTTTTAGGGCTTTGATCATATTCATCAACTTCATGAAGCTATATTTGATCAAGGAATGGATTCGAGGAGCTCAAATGTCAAAAATCAGGAATGTGCAAAAAGTTGCTAAATATGGAAATTTAGAAGTTTCTATTTTTAGAAATATTTGCCCTAGATCTTCAAGCCATTATTTCATGTGCAAAAAAGCTTCAAATGATTTTTCCTTGAACATGAAAGTTGTAAGGCTTGATTTCCCCTTTCCAAAAAGTCCAAGAACTCCTTCATAGCATTTGTAGAACTCAAGTTATGATATTTTGAAGTTATAGGTCATTTTTAGGGGTTTTGTGCATATTTGTCAAATTGCCATTGGTTCATTTTTGTTTTCTCATATTTTTATATCAAAGTTCATTATTTTTTTTCCTACACTTATTTTAGTAGGCCCATAGTCTTTTTTCATGTGACCAAAATAGTGGGTACATGGAAATTTTTCATTTTATTTCATTTTTGTGGATATTGCTGAAATAATTGTACACAAAGGTGGCATACTGTGAGAGAAGAGTCAGCATAAAATCACAACACAACACATGCCTTCTCCACTCACACTTTTGGGAAGGCGCTTGCTTCCACTCTCTCACACTCACACGATTTTTGGCAAGGTAAAAAGGGGATGGCCATGTGAGATTTTTAACCATGCACACCACACCTTCAACCAATCACTGCCCTCAGATTTTCACAACTTTCTCCTCAACCAATCACACAATGCCAACACATTAAGTCTCACCCTAATTCCCATGCACCCTACTACACTAAATTTTTTTTTAAAGTAAAGGAGAAGAATGCACGACTTGTTTTCACTCTGTTTTTGCTGTTGTAACAAACTGAGGTCAAGCACCACAAAAGGATCACACACCCTTCACATAAGCTGTTGGTTCACGAATTATACGAGGATCACATTTTCATCACTCAAAAAATCACTTTCTTCCTATCTTTTTTATCTCACGTTCCATCTTGATAACAAACTAAAATATGAGTTTTCTTTCTTCTTCACACTTCATCAACATTCCCAGATTATTCTCAACATCATCCTTTCACGCATATCATCATCATCCTTATTATGAGATAGGGTTTGAAGCTTGTGGTGGCATTCGGAGTTTCATATCATTTTTGGATCCAATTATTTTGGCTTTCAAATCAAGATCTAAGCCTTTATTTGGCTCAAAGGAAATGCAAGGAAACTCACAACACCTCTAGTTCTCTCAAATTCATCAAGAAAGATCTACTTCAGGTTTGAACTTCGAATTCGTTTTGCTTTGGATTTGGCCTATGATTGCTTGTTTCATGTTGTTAATGCTTGATCTGAACTCTATGAAGTGATTAGAAACCTTGTGGTGCCTTAGATTTTGTTTTTTCAGTTTTGTGATCCAACTTTCTTTTGTTCTAATCTCTCTGAATGTGGTGTGTTTGTGAAATGTGATTGCATATTTGAGATCATTGTTGTCTCAGATTTCTTGTGATATGTGATTTGTCAATTTCTGGAACTTTTTTTATCAGCCTCATCGGAATATGGCCGGAGAAGACAACCGGAGCTTCTCCGGCCGGTGATCACTATTCTATAGCCAGTTTCAACGTGGACCATTGATGTATTCAGATTTGAGGGATGTTAGCGTGCCACATCATTTAATGAGACATGTGTCGTACATGTGTGTGTGTTATTTCATTTAATGGCTTGTGTGTGTTAGCACATGGTAACTCGCGTGGACTCAGATCTGGATCCTTGGATTATTTGACTTGCTTAGTATGCTCTTAATCTCGTGCATTGGTTTTGATTGTTTTTTAAAGATATGGTGAACCACTAGATCTTTGTACTTTTTCCACTTTACTTAACCCTACGCGTTGATTTCATTGACCTTGTATGTTGTTGACTGGCTTGATGACCTTTGGATTAGTGGACTTTGTTGAGACTGAATATGAACCATAGGATCTAGTTACTTGGACTTGTTGACTGAGTTTTATGTAAAGTGCATTGGGCCTGGCTTTCTTTTGGCACCCTCCCTTTGTGCTTGTGTTTGTGTTTGAACTAATATGGGCCTGCTGACTGCACCTCCCTTGGCCTTTTTATTTTATTTCTTTTATTTTCTTTTATAGTTTCAAATTTATTGTTTAAAAAATAATTTCCTTATTCTAAAAATCCCAAAAATATTCTTGAATGTTATTTTGAGTTTTATAAAATTTCTCCAAATTTTATTTTTTATTTTCTTTTATTTTTAATGCTCTGAATTAATTTTTTCTTTTATTTTCTTCTTATTTGCTTTATAACATGCATGCCTTAACTTGTAGAATTTATATCTTGACTTCCATGATAGTTCTGACCCGGGTTTTTTTTTATATGTGTCCTTAACATGTTGAAAGATCTTAGTAATTTTTGTGTTGATTTTTTATGTCTTGATTGGTTGACTTTTGGTTTGTAGCTTCATGCTTAAGTTAGTGAAACCCTAGCCTCATTTTGTCCAATTATTTGAATCTTTTTGGTTCTGATTCTTGACTTGTTCCTTTGGTATGATGTTTGTACATGTTTGAAGTGCTTGGGTGCTTAATTTCATAATTGTTAAAGCATGTTTACTATTTCTTTGAAAGGTGAACTTTGGACTTGTCTAGTTTGTGGATGTTTGGCTCATAACTTGTTTGTTTGCTTAGGGAGGCACTTGTACCACCATATAAGAACTTGTTTGATGCTTTTTAACATGATGTTTGACCTTTGGTTGTGATATATAAACTTCATCTTTTCTTTGATTTGTGTTTACCTTGTGCACCAAGTCACTTGTTTCACAAGTATGAATCATGATCCACCTCACTTCACATCTTCTTCTATTTGCTTCCATGACTTGAACTTGTTTGAACTTCTCTTGTGCTTATGCGAATATTTCTAACTTTTTAGGGGGTTTATCGTAAGTGATGTGTGTGGGAGGGGGTCCCACATACAACTTCTTCCTTCACTTCTTCTTTATGTTTTCATACTTGTATTTGTGATGTGCTTAGGCCATCTTTGTTTAACTTCTTATTCATCCCCTTTAGAATCAGCTTACCTTCCATTTTGGAAGTAAGTTGTTTTCTTTTTCTTCTTATTTTCTTGTCTTCTTTCCTTCTTCTTCATTAGGATAAACCTCAAACCACACTAACCTAGGTTCATCCATGCATGATAACTTTAGGATTAGTTTTTCCCCATTAGTCTTCTTACCTTTAAGATCCTTTTTGGTTTCTTCTCTTTCTCATCTCCAAACAAAACCATAAAAAACACTTAATAAAGGAAAAATAGGTCTCTTGTGTATAGCCTTATTCCATGGGGCACTCATATTCATTCCATCTTGGAATAGTGTGGGCTTGTCTAGCATGATGTACAAGTCTGTTCATGAGACCATCTTCATCAAGGAAATCATAAAAAAACACTTCTTCATTTTAATCACTATGACACTTAATAACTTCAACAAGTTAGTGAACTTAGGCCCTAACCCTTGGAAACAAGTCTTGGATAAATTCTCCTTACTTGGTGTGCTTGTTCTATTATTCCATCTTGGAATGTAGTAGCAAGTACACATTCCATGGAAACAGACTTTAATTCATTTCCTTGTGCCACACTCATAAAAAAACACTAGACAAAGAATAATCGTCTCTCCTTCGGGACTTCTTTTCTCACCACCTTCACTCATTGCGTAAGAACTTGCTCCTACTTGTCACTTTGCAAGACGATAACGCACTCGTTCTAGACGAGCTTGCAACACCTGAGCATTGACATAAGCAGTTAAAGATTTTAAAACACAAGCCATTTTCCTCCCTAGTTAGGGGAACTACGGCGTCTCTGATCCTCATGTCCAGATGAGGTACGTAGGCAGCGGGGTAGGGCCCGTTCGAGCACTCTTTTATTTTCCCTACATTTTCCCCATTATTTTCTTCTCTTATCCAGTTTCGGTCATTCTTTTGCAGCAACTTTCATTTCTTATCCCTTCGAAACAGTTTCTTTGCAAGTGTGGATCCCGTCGGGTACGGCGGACAATCTGGGGTGCTAATACTTTCCCAGGTCGTAACCGACTCCTGAACCCAGTCTCTTTAGTTCGCAGGATCTGTGTCCTTCCTTTTCTTTTCTTCTGGTTTGTGCAACATTACCATTCCCGTTCCTTCGGGATAAAAATGCATGGTTGGCGACTCTACCTCTTTCCGCGCCACTTTTGCGTTTGTACAAGGATGGAAATCCAGGGAACGACACCACTATGTCATCTATGTTCGAAATCAGTTGGGACAATGAAACTCCTAGAATTACTATTGATTGATTAGATGAGTCGGCATACTATTATGAGGTTGATACTAAGGGAGTGGAAGAAAAACCTTGGTTCCATGAAGTAAAGAGATATCTCGAAGCTTAGGAATATCCTGAAGGGGCATCTATCAATGACAAGTAGTTTCTAAGGAGATTCTCTGCCAAGTTTTTCCTGAGTAATGGAATTTTGTACAAGCGCAATCACGATTCGACTTTGCTTCGCCGTGTGGACAAGAAGGAAGCAAGAGATATTATAATAGACATACATGATGGGATCTTTGGTACTCACTTTAGAGGGCATACGATGGCTAAGAAGATTTTGAGAGTAGGTTACTACTGGTCTACCATGGAAGCTGATTGCTATCAGCACTCCAAAACTTGTTATAAGTGCCAGATATATGCTGATAAAGTACATGTGCCTCCAGTTCCGTTGAATGTTTTGATTTCTCCTTGGCCTTTTGCAATGTGGGGAATTAATATAATTGGTGAGATTAAACCTACCGCTTCCAATGGAAATCATTTCACTCTTGTTGCTATTGATTAATTTACGAAGTGGGTAGAGGCAGCCTCGTTTGCTTCTGTTACCAAGAATGTTGTGGCCCGGTTCATCAAGCATAATCTTATATGTAGAAGTGGCATCCCTGAAAGGATTACCACAGACAATGGTACTAATCTAAACAATACTATGATCACTGAACTCTGTACACAATTCAAGATTAAGCATCACAATTCTTCTCCATATCGACCAAAGATGAATGGCGAGTGGAAGCCGCCAACAAGAATATTAAGAAGATCTTGCAGAAGATGACATTGACATACAAAGATTGGCATGAGATGTTACCATTTTCTCTCCATGGTTATCGCACTAAAATACGTACCTCAACCGGAGAAACCCCATTCTCTCTTGTCTATGGTATGGAAGCAGTATTACCCGTTGAAGTCCAGATTCCTTCTTTGAGAATTATGAAAGATGCAGACTTATAGGAAGACGAATGGATTCAGAATCGACTTGACCAATAAACTTGATTGATGAAAAGAGGCTCGCGGCTGTTTGTCATGGCCAGATGTATCAGAAGCGTATGATTAAAGCCTTTAATAAAAAAGTCAAACATCAAGTATACCAGGCTGGTGATTTGGTAATCAAGCGTATCATATTACCACAGGGTGATTCTATGGGCAAATGGGCTCCCACATATGAAGGACTATTTGTAGTCAAAAGGGTATTTTCTGGAGGTGCTATGATACTTACCACCATGGATGGTGAATACTTCCAACAACCTGTGAACACAGACATAGTCAAAAAATACTACGCATAAAAATAGACCTGTTAGGTTGACTGGCCTAGGAAGAAATAAGGGCATCCCGGCAAACCAAAAGGGTTCAGGAAAATATTAGGGATATATATATATATATATATATATATATATATATATATATATATATATATAATTGTACACTCGGTAAGTCGAAAACCTGAAAAGGCGGCTTGGGCAAATAAGGGTATCCCGGTGGACTGAAAACCTGAAAAGGCGATCCAGGAAAAAGTTAGGGATTAAAGCGTACGATTATGTCTCGTTGGACCACCCATGTAACTTCAATTAGTTGTGCTACCAATGTCAAGTTCAAACGGCGCAGATCAGTTCATTCGTTTCTATTCCGACAGCAAAAGATGAGATACTTGAAGATAATGACAATAACAGAGTTGAAACTTGATGGGATCATTTACACATAGATGTTTTTCCTTGTTTTCTGTATTCTTTTTAAATTTTCTACGACAAATTCCTCTTACTAGGATTTTTGTCTCTTTGTTCAAACTTTCCTGTTTATAGGCCACTTTCAAGATTAATACAATTCTATTTTCAAACTCAGCTTTACTTTTCTCGTTTTACTTAAGCGTAAACGTCCATTGATTATTTTGAATGAATGTATGTTTTTGAATATGATTAATGTTTACCAAAAAAATACATATAAAATATATAAAATTACAATAATAGCATTTACTAAAAACTCTTGGAGGTAGCAAACCCCAACAAAGTTCATATTCAATAGATCTTCGCAGGCTCATCCCCACAGAGTAAACTTTACATATTTATTTCAAGAAAAGTATTCCAAGTACTCTTTTGTGCTTCCGGTTATACAAAGCTCCAGGCAGATTCCTCCCAAAGCCTGATATCCTCCAAAGAATTGACACTTGGTCGGATAAGTCTCTCAGGGGAATGTCTGTCTCTTTTATCCTCAGTCAGGGTATTTAGGAATTTAATCATTCAATAAGAAGTGTGACGAACGGAAAACGAAAGATCATAAGTATAATATTTCGAAACAAGACGGGAATGATGTCTTCATACTCCTCAGCAACGAGTCGGGATTTATTTTCCCTAGCTAGCATTTTGTTATACAAAGCTACTAATGTGCTTCAACTACATAATCCATACATCATTTACATCACATAATGGCATACGCATACATAATGCATACAACATTCTCATTTATATTAAGAAAGTCATGCCATGCATGTGTAAACACCCAAAATTTTCCCTCACTCTTTATCACACCATGGCTTGGGATCTTTCATTTTTGTTTTAACATAATCATTACATCTCATATTGCATATTTGTTTCACTGCATAGTTCAAATTCATCTGCATCTAGGGTTTGTGATCTGAGCAATCCAAGAATCCATCTGAGCCATCCCAAAGGTCTAAAAGCTTTCCAAGAGGGTCCATGTGTGTTCTATGATCATATTATGCTCCCCAAAGTTCATGAAAGTCAGGGGATTACAAGAATTGGCAAAGGCATGGAAGCAGAGCTAGGGTTTTCACTACACAGATGACCAAAATTAGGGTTTTGGTTTCAGAGGCCTTAACTCCAAATTTTTTGGTCATTATTGTTTCTAATGTTCTTAATATGTTATAAGGATCATGTGTACCAAGTTTGATGAAGAAATTCATTGTGGAATTCATCTGATCATTAGGTAACTTCTTGAGCAAGTTTAGTCAAAATCAGGGCATCTGAGCCCCCCAACAATGGAACCAAAGGGTCATTTTCATCAAATTGAAGTTCAATGATCTTTATTTGATCTTAGAAGTGGTTGGAAGTTCACAAGATTGAAGAATTTTGAGCCAATTGCAAACTTGCCATTTTTGGAAATGACTTGAAATGCAAACTTTCCATTTTGGGAAAGATTTTCAACCTCCTCTTTCATGACCAAAAATGCTTCAAATGAAACATTATTTGGCATGAAAGTTGTAGATTAGGTCTTTCCATTTTCAAAAAGTACAAGAGCGTGTGAAGATTCATCCTAGAACTCAAGATATGGCCTTTCAAAGTTGGCAAAAATCACATAATTTTCAAGTTCATGCCAAAGAGGGAATTTTGCAATTTCACTTGCCAAGCATTCTAATGACCTCTAATCAACTTCTATGCATCATAACATGTCAAAGAAACTTCAAGAGATAAGAATTTGCCTTTGAACCTAGGGTTTTGGTGGCTTGATTCACAAGAAACATCAAAGAGGGAAATTTGCATAAACCATGAGAACTCTTCATCCAAGCCTTCCAGCTGCATAACATTGATCAAAAGGCCATCCTTGATGCAAGCTGAAGCCAGACACCCCTTCAAACAAGCTCTGACCCGTGCCATGCTTCAAGTACACATAACCTTAACTTTTTGCAACTTGGCCCATACCAATCAAGTTGTGTCACCACCCACTTTCTGAGCAATCCCATTGGTTTATACAAACATCATGGATCACCAAACACATAACACACAAGCCTGAATCCATACACAAGTTCAGAATCACAAAAACTTGCAAAAACTTCCTCTCTTTGAATCTCTCAGCATAGCCATTCAAACTTAAAACTTCTTTCACCATTCAATCACTCATGTCATAAGGAACACAAATCGCCCTTCATTTTGCCCTAAAAAGCCTCTGAATCCAAAACATGATTTCTCACCTCTCAGAACTGAAACACTCAAACCAGCTCATTTAAACTCCATTCAAGCCTTTCAGAAGCATCAGAGGGATCATTTGAGGCATTTTGCACAAAGGAAGAGGTCAGAAAGCTCAAGTTTGCAAAGCTTCAACTCAGGTAGTCATCAAGAACATTTTTTCCAGAACTTGTTATTTAAGTTAAAATATCAATCTTCATGTTCCCCTGATCATTCTGATATGTTTTGTTTTGAAAATGATTGAGAAATGAGCATGTACAAAGCTTCTAAAAAATTTTACCTAAAACTTGTTGGCTTCGATTCAGCTTTGTTATGCATGATAAATGATTTTTGTTTTTGGATTCATGTTCTTTGATTGTGGACTCAAGTTTAGTTGCTTGTATAAGTTTCTGGATTTTCGCCTCGTCGGAGAAGATGACTGGAGCTAGCTCCGGTCACCTGAAAATGCTTACAGTTTTAATTAGGGTTAATTAGCCAGTTTGAATGTAGGCCCTTAGATCTTAGGGTTAACGCGTGAACGAGTGGTCCAGATTGCTTCATTAACTTTAATTCAAATTAATTAGTTTTAATTAGGTTAATTAATTTAAAATCCTCAGATTGAATCCCAACCATTGGTAAGAGCGCGCAGTCAATCCATATTTCCCCAGTTTGAATCTCATCCCTTGGATTTGCATACTTCTCATTTTAGTTATTTTTATTTCATTTCTTTTGCATATTTATTTTAAAATAGCAAAACTTGTCAAAAAAAATATGAAACTTTGCATTCTGATTTCAAATATTTTTCTCAATCTGAAAATGATTTTTATTTTATTTTTTGCATATAAAAGTATTTTTAAAATATTTAAATTTTATTTTTAATTAATTAAAGTATTTTATTTAATTAAAAATGCATTTAGGTTTCTAAAAATCACCAAAAAAATCATGAACCATTCCAATACATTTAGAAACATTTTCAAACTCTTCACACAAAATTCTTTTTAGGTTTGATCATAGTTTCCCAATTTTCTTTGAATTAATGGTCTTTAAAATCACAATTTTTAACCCTAACTTTAAAAACTCATTTTTGCCTAACCAAGAAGAGTTTGAACTTGATTCTTTTTGCATTGTTTTTCATATTGCATGTAGTTTATAGGTCATTTTTCTCATAAATTTATCTTACATTTTCAAATTTATTTGCCTTTTTCCTTTTGAATCACCCAAAAACCCTAGAAAACTTAGGAAAATCATAACTTTCAATAGGTTAGGCTTCTGACCTTCTCCTTTGTGGTTTGACCTAATATGGGATTACGGTTTGTTTGAGCTTGATTTCAAATTTTTAACATGTTGTATGCTTCTGTTTTATCCATTTGCATCTCACATATCCATAAAACCCTAATTTCTCATGTTCATTTGCATTCACCTTGCATATTCACCATCACATGAACTTGCCATAACATTTCATGCATTAATATGTCATCTTGGAAATCTCAGGAGATGTTAGAACATTGCTTGATCATTTCTTCATTCATTTGTCATGCTTTGCATTCATTTCATTTCATAAACATCCTTGTGTTTTCAAACTTCTAAGCATGCTTTCATAACATCTCATCTTTGTATGATCATTCATATGCACATTGTATGATATTGCATCATCTCATATGTCATTTGCATTGCATAAAAACTTCTGAATTTGGTCTTTGCATCTCATTTCCTCTCATTTCAATTCTATTCTTTATGCTTTATACCTTATGAATTCATACTAACACTTTCAGGTTTTTTGTAAGTTATTTTGGGAGGTGGATTTTCCTTCACCTTTGACCTTTTCTTATCTCATTCCTATGCATCTTAACTTGTCTTTGAAGTAAATTTGGTTCACTTATGTTCAATATCTCTCACTTTCTTCCTTTAAGTTACTTATCTTCTTAGGAAGAAAGTAACTTATTCTTCTGCTTCCTCCTCCTTTCATCTGCTTCTTCCATTGGTGGCTTCCTTGAAGATTTTTTCTCTTAAGCCTCACAAACCATAGGATATCCAAGCATGATAATGTTTAGGGTTGTGTTTAGTTTCCCCTATATTTTTACCTTTGAGTCTCCTTGAGTCTCTCTTCTCATCTCAATAATCAGAGACTAAACTCTTAAAGTTTTAGGACTTTGGAATTAGGGTTATGCCTGCATCCTTCTCTTAGGATAGAGTGTATAACTTTAATCCTAAGTGTTAAACCTTTAATTTTTTTAAACCTCTTAATCAAATCACCTCAATAATCACTAAGACTTTATCTTGTAACTTGGGCCTTACATTAGGGTTTTATCTCTTCCTTATGGTTAAGAGGGACAAACCCTAGTGTTTAATGGACAATTCCCCCTCAAGTTGTCTTACAAACTATAAAATCCACTTCTTAATCTCACCCTTTAATTAAAATCCATTCAATAAAGGCTTGTTATATAATGAATTTAATCCCTAACCATGGATTAAGTTGAGATATCTTCCTCAGCTTAAGTGTTCTCATCTATTATCCTTCTATTAGGATGGTGTAATGAGTTCACTAATCTGTGATTAGAGATTAAACTTATTACTTAACACTAAGCAAAACAAAAACAAAAACATCTAAATAATCACAAGTAGGTTAATGATCTTAATCCTACATCATCATGGTAATTTAGTTGAGGTGTTTATCTCATACTTAAGTAGGCTCATTATCCCTAATCAGGGAGGATATAATGAGTTTACAAACCCTTGATTTAGGCTTAAGCTCATTAACTTATGAAAAACACCAAAAACAATAACAAAATTGAAAACACAAAAAACAAACAATAATCGTCTCCTTCGGGATTCTTTTCTCATCACACTCATTCATAAACGAGAACTTGCTTCTTCCATCTAATGCAAGACAGTTAGCACTCGAGCCAGACGAGTCACACACTTGAGCATAGACAAGTAAGCAGTTCACAGTCAACAAATCACCCAGTCTCTTTGAGTCGAACTACGGTGTTCTGACTTCCTCATTGCACGAGAGGATACGTAGGTATAACTTAATTGTTATCGAACAAAAGTCTTTGTGTCCTCCCCTCTCTTAGCATTCTTTTCTAAGCCTCAGTTCCTGAGCAATTCACCTTTTTACACTGACACCTGTACATTCTTTCCCTAGCTCTTGCACACAGATAGCACATACACTTACCCCTTTAAACACAATTTTGTAAGCGTGGATCCCGTCGAGTACGACGGACAATATGGGTGCCAATACTTTCCCAGGTTGTAACCAACCCCCTTTCTCAGTTTCTCTGGTTCGCAACCGTCTTATCCATCTCTTTCCAGGTTTATGCAGCATTACCTTTCCTTCGGGATAAAAATGCCTAGTTGGCGAATCTATTCACTTCACCTTCATTTTCTCTTTTCACCGACCGTTCGCGCTTGTACCGGGATGCAAATCTTCGGGAGCGACAGCTTGGAGACTCTGCTGGGGACCCTTATTTTGCAACCAGGGCTTCTGGTTCTTTTGTGGGTTTCTCCTAGCGCTTGTTTGATTTGTGTTTATGGGGGTGTTATGTGCTACTTGTGCTTGTTGTTTATTGCTTTATTTATTGCTTTCTGTACAGTTTTATTTATTGCTTTCATTTACTGTTTATATGCATTTCATTATGTTATCATCATATCATGTGTGCTGGATCTTCTATTTGTTTTGGTGGGAGAGATATTCAGTGAGTAAGGTTCCATACCGGGAGCCTGAGTGACACATAGTGAAATTCTGTAATGAGATGTCCTAAGAGATGTTCCAACACTTAATAGGACATTTGACAAATTTAACCAAAACTTTAAACAGCAGGAAAAATAAACAACACAGAAGTTTGTTAACCCAGTTCAGTGTATAACCACACCTACATCTGGAGGCTACCAAGCCAGGAGGAAATCCACTATTAGTAATATTAATTCTAGACTTAAACCACCCTGTTTAATCTATCACTTAATACTTACCCAATGCAATTTCTACCTAAGACTCACTTAGATAAGAGTACCCTACTCACTCCCCCTCAATCACACAGTGATTTTGTTTACAAGTTTAATTAAAATGAAGTCACACTTCAAACAAAACAGCTTGATCTTACTTCACAGTTTCAATCAAGTCACAAATGCACTTTTGCTTAAAAGCTCATAAAGTGGTACATAAAAACAGCCTGCTATTAAAACACTAGACACCCTATTTAGTCTTCTGAAATTCGTGCTCAATTCTATGAGATTCTGTTGTTTAAATAGGTTCTGAATTTTGGGCTTTCTGTAGAATGATCCAGCCCTAATGTGCAGCAGCTGTCACCTTGAATTTAGGGTTTGTTACCTCCTATATTCTAGGTGCATTAGGTCTTCTGTTTTAATCTGAATCTTCAATTTAAAACTCCCTACAGATGCGCCTTGGTCTGTTTTATCCAGCATTAATTAATTCCAGATAGTTCTCCTTAAATATCTCTGATCTGTTAATCAATAATTAATTCTGGTAGCAGGTCTGAGATGTCTCAACATCTGTTGGGACATCCTGACAAAACTGAACTTAGTCATTTATACAATGTCCCAACATCTGGTAGGACATCCTGAACCAAGTTCACATACTCTGTTTGCTAATGTCCCAACATCTGATAGGACATTCTGAACTGAATTTAACATTTCTTGTTTGGTCAAAAATTCTGCCAATTCTTAAACATCTACAAACTCCCCCTTTGGCTAATTTTTGGCTAACATCTTTTCTGGTTTTCAGAGTGCAGCAGAAGTTCTTTTTATCAGAGTATATCATTACTTTTCTGTTGAATTTTATTTGAGATTACTCCCCCTCAAACATATATGTGTCCTGTCTTTATCCAGTCTTGTTCCAACAGAAAAACTTATTCAGTTCAGAAGCAAACAAACAGATTTCATTCATTTAAACAGCAATTACATTTGATGTTGTTCTCCCCCTTGGTAGGCACAAAATTAGGGGCCAAAGAACTATTATCCAGAATTACAAATCATTGCTGTCATTACAAATGCCTCACATACAGAGATCACTCAGATTTATCACTCTCAGTAGCTTCCTCCACCTCAGTGTCTTCATCTTTATCAGCTTCACTGTCAGCTTCACTGTCTTTATCAGATGCAGCTGTCTGATCTTCTTCACTTTCCAACCTCTTAATTATTTCTTCAAGCTTCTGCTTTCTAGCTTCAAGCTCTTTGCAGGTGCTTTTTAGCTCAGCAATTAATTCTTTCTTGGAGATTGGATTCTTAGCAGAGGAGGGACCAGCAGATGTCCCAGCAGGTGTTTCAACATCTGCAGCATGGTGACTGAGAAATAATTTGTAGTGAAAAGTCAGGGGGCTCTCTCTCTTGCAGACAATGTCCTTCTCAGTTAAAATTCCAGGGTATTGACTTAGAACAATACCACACAGCAATGATGGAAAAGCTATTGGCAGCTTTGTTGCAGTAGAGATGGCATGCTTCATAGTCTGATCAAAAATATATGCTCCATAATCCATCTTGGTTTGAGTCCCCACAGCAAAGATGAATCTGGCCAGACCAGTTGAGATTGATGAAGTGTGATTGGTAGGCACCCAGTTTGCAGTTCCAATCCTGTTAAGCATGGCATATTTTCTAGTAAGCATGCTCACAGAGAGCTTTCCCTTCACAGGCCAAGCTTTGACCTGGTTTGCAGTGATCACCTTACAGATTTGATTATCTGTTTTCCCTAGCTCATTGGGTCCATCTGTTTCTCTTCCTAGATACTCATTGATGATTTGAGGAGAAAACTGTACACATTTACCTCTAACAAAAACTTTTCTAAACTCAGAGGACTTACCATTTGAGCAATCCTCCTGAAGATTCACAATGAACTCTTTGACAAGAAGTTCATAGCAGGGAGAGAACTCTGAGACTGTCTTGAACAGTCCTGCAGCAGAGATTAGGTCAATGAGTTCTGTGCACTCAAGTGCATTGCTGCTCAGTTCTCTTTCCAAAGCAACCCTTCTTTGGTACACATATTTCCATCTGTTGACACTGGAGACATGATGAAAGGATATATTGTCCAAGGGAGCTTCTGGAACAACAGTTGAAGCTCTAGCTGGAGCTGGTTTCTTCTTGGGAGGAGATGTTGGGACATCTGATCCAACATCTGAATCTGATGGTGTTGCAGCTTTTCTCTTCTGAGTTTGAACCTTGCTCCATGGTTTTGCTGGACCAAAAGTGGCTTTAGCCTTGCCTTTCTTTGGACTAGCCTTCTTCTTCTCAGGAATGACAGGTTCATCTTGCATCTTTCCTTTCCTGGACCTTAGCCTTTTGGCAATGCTGGGATTCACAGATGATATGATCTCTGCATCAGAATCCTGTTCCAGATTGACTATTGGAGGGGATTGAGCAGTCTCCTCATCAGCTTGTTGATCAGTAGAAGATTGATCTTCATTTGAGTCTTTAGCCTGTTCCATAGAAACTTCTTTATCACTTTCACTTGAGACCTCTTTCTTGTCCTCAGTCTGTTCAGTATCAGCATTAGATGAGTTTGCTTTCTCATCTGCATATGTTCCAACATCCGTTGGGACATCTTGTTCTGCAGCAGTGTTCTTTGTATCTTGAGCAGGTTCTTCTTGAGGTGCAGGAATGGTGTTCAAGGGAACAGAGATTCCTTTCACTACTCTTTGTTCAGAGAAAACTTGGTTGACAATCTCCTTGATGGAATCATCAACATATTTGGAGTATTTAACATGTGAAGGAATTTCTTTAGCTTTGCTTCTGATTTGATCTTTACCTCTTTTTGGTGTTCTTGCCTTCTTAGTGTGAGAGGCATTTCCCCTGAGCTCGTCTAATGGTGTTGATTGCATTGGCACCATAGAAATAGGGGTGGCATGAACCACGTCTTCCTGGTTGAGAACTTCTTCAGCTGTTTTAGGGTTTTGAGACATTGTTGAGGAAGATGAATGTGCAGCTTTAGGGTTTAAGATTTCTGAAGGATTACTAGTTAATGTGATTCGCTTGTGATGATGTGATGAGACTCTTGATAGCTGCTTATAAGGAATTACCAAATAAGTAGCCGTTACAGTCCAAATGATTAGGAATGAAATTCCCAAGGATCTAGTCCAGACTAGCTTTGCCATCTGGAACTTATGCCATGCAATGTCATATGACATGTTGGCACATCTCATTAACTGCTAGATATCACATACACAGATTCCAAGTTTTCCCCTTAAGTTCTCAAATTGTGTAGCATCCAATGCCTTGGTAAAGATATCAGCTAACTGCAGATCTGTAGCTATATGCTCCAATGAAATCACCTTTTCTTCTACAAGATCTCTGATGAAATGATGTCTGATATCAATATGCTTTGTCCTGCTGTGTTGGATAGGATTTTTAGATATGTTGATTGCACTTAAGTTGTCACAGTACAATGTCATGACATCCTGTGGGACATTGTACTCAGTGAGCATCTGCTTCATCCAAACCAACTGAGAACAACTGCTACCTGCTGCTATGTACTCAGCTTCAGCTGTAGATAAGGATACACAATTTTGTTTCTTACTGAACCAAGAAATCAGATTGTTTCCTAGAAAGAAGCATCCTCCTGAAGTGCTTTTTCTGTCATCAGCACTTCCTGCCCAATCAGCATCACAGAAGCCAGTGAGAATTGGTTTGCACCCATGAAAGTACATTATGCCATAGTCACAAGTACCATTAACATATTTAAGGATTCTCTTGACTTGATTGAGATGACTGACTTTTGGATCAGCTTGATATCTTGCACAAACTCCTACTGCAAATGCAATGTCTGGTCTGCTAGCAGTCAAGTATAACAAGCTCCCAATCATGCTTCTATATAAACTATGATCTACATTCTCACCCTTCTCATCTTTAGTCAGCTTTAAATGTGTAGGAGCAGGAGTTCTTTTATGAGAAGCATTTTCCATTCCAAATTTCTTCACTATGTTCTTGGAGTACTTGCTTTGTGAGATGAACATTGAGTCTTCCATTTGCTTAACTTGCAGACCAAGAAAATAGGTTAATTCACCTACTAGACTCATTTCAAATTCAGCTTCCATCTGCTTGACAAAATGTTTGACCATCTTATCAGACATCCCACCAAACACAATGTCATCCACATATATTTGTGCAATCATGACATTACCTTCTTCATATTTAACAAACAGGGTTTTATCAATCCCACCTTTTCTGTATCCTTGCTTGATAAGAAATGTGGTAAGTCTTTCATACCATGCCCTTGGAGCTTGCTTCAGACCATAAAGTGCTTTCTTGAGTTTGTATACATGATTTGGACAGCTTGGATCAACAAATCCTTTAGGCTGTTCTACATATACCTCCTCATTAAGATAACCATTAAGAAAGGCACTTTTCACATCCATTTGAAATAGCTTGAACTTTAAGATACAAGCAATTCCCAACAGTAGTCTTATTGATTCAAGCCTTGCTACTGGTGCAAAGGTTTCATCAAAGTCTACTCCTTCAATTTGAGTGTATCCTTGAGCCACAAGTCTAGCTTTGTTCGTTGTAACAATTCCTTGTTCATTTGACTTGTTCTTATACACCCATTTTGTACCAATCACATTTATGTCATCAGGTCTAGGTACAAGATTCCACACTTCATTCCTTGTGAATTGACCTAATTCCTCTTGCATAGCACAAATCCAGTATTCATCAGTGAGAGCTTCCTTGACATTTTTAGGTTCTATTTTGGAAACAAAACAAGAACCTGAAATCACTTCTCTTGATCTAGTGCTCACACCTCTGTTGGGATCACCAATTATTAAATCTTTGGGATGATCCTTCTGTATTCTGATGGAGGGAGGTTTGCTTGAATCTTCTGACCTTGTATCATTTTGAGTGAAGTTATATTGATCATTCTTTTCTTCAGCTTCAACCTTGATATCAGCAGATGTTCCAACATCTTCTGGGACATCTGTAGGAGCATCATCAATTATCACATTTATGGACTCCATGATAACATTTGTTCTGTAGTTAAATACTCTATATGCTCTGCTGTTTATAGAGTATCCAAGGAAAATTCCTTCATCACTTTTAGGATCCATTTTTCTCCTTTGCTCCCTATCTGCCAGAATATAGCATTTACTTCCAAACACATGAAAGTACTTCACAGTGGGTTTTCTGCCCTTCCAGACTTCATATATTGTGGACAGGGTTCCTTTTCTCAAGGTAACTCTGTTATGGATGTAGCAGGCAGTGTTCATAGCTTCAGCCCAGAAATACAGAGGTAACTTTTTAGCATGGATCATAGCTCTTGCTGATTCTTGAATAGTTCTATTCTTCCTTTCAACAATCCCATTCTGTTGAGGAGTGATAGGAGAAGAATACTCATGATTGATTCCTTCTGAAGAGCAGAAATCTAAGAACTTTTGATTCTCAAATTCCTTTCCATGATCACTTCTTATTCTGATCACACAGCTGGATTTTTCCCTTTGCAATCTTTGACATAATTCTTTGAATACATCAAATACATCTGACTTTTCTTTGATGAAGTTTATCCATGTATATCTTGAAAAATCATCAACCACAACATCGGCATACCTCTTACCACCAAGACTTTCAACCTGCATAGGTCCCATAAGATCCATATGTAAAAGTTCCAAAACTTTGGAAGTTGTCAGATGTTGGAGCTTTGGATGGGACATCTTGGTTTGCTTGCCTATTTGACATTCACCACGTATTTTGCCATCATCAATCTTCAGTTTAGGAATACCTCTTACAGCATCCATAGATATGATCTTCTTTATGCCTCTGAAATGAAGATGACCTAGTCTTTGATGCCACAGTTTCACTTCTTCTTCTTTAGCTAGAGAACAGGTTGAAGTGAGACTGAGATTTTGGGATTCCCACTTGTAACAGTTGTCTTTAGATCTGGCTCCTTTCATGACAACCTCTTGCTTTTGGTTAGTCACTATGCATTCAGTTTTTGTAAAGTTTACACTGTATCCTTGATCACATAGTTGACTTATACTGATCAGGTTAGCAGTTAAACCTTTAACAAGCAGCACATTATCTAATCTTGGAACATCTTGACAATCCAAGGTTCCAACTCCCTTGATCTCTCCTTTAGCTCCATCTCCAAAGGTAACATACCTGGATGAATATGACTTTAAGTTTACTAGCAAATTCTTCAATCCAGTCATGTGTCTTGAGCATCCACTGTCAAAGTACCAGTCTTCTTTAGCTGATACTTTCAATGATGTATGTGCTATGTAAGCAGTACTTTTCTTAGACCAGATGAGTTGAGATTTTTGATGCCTCTGCTCTGAGTGTTGTTCAGCTGATCTCCAAGCTTGATTGTTGATCTTGTTCTTGGGAATGTGACTTTGATCAGTCTGACTGTCAGCTTTTGGTCTCCAAACTTTCTTGATGACTTCTGTCTTCTGCTTAGGAGGTTGCTGATTTCTTTGATGTCTAAGCACTTTCTTGGTACCTTCTACTTTCTGTTTGGAGGGTTGCTGATACATCTGATTTGGATATCCATGTAGCTTATAACAGTGAGGTTTGATATGTCCAAATCTTCCACAGTGATGGCATCTCCATCTTTGATACTTCTTCTTCATCTTGTTCATTCCAGAATGTTGAGACATCTGTTGGATCATTATGTTTGTCTTTGTGTTCTGATGTTGAAGCATCTGTTGGGACATCTTGTTTGACTGTATAGTTTTTGAAGTAGTTTTGCTAGAGCTTGCTTCATCTCTGTTATATCCCAGTCCACTTTTGTCCCCTGAATGTTTATTATTGCAGAGAATAGCATCCAGTGTATTTGAGCTGCTGTTCATCATTCTAACAGATTTGGACATATGTTCCAGCTTAGAATTGAGAAGAGTTACTTCACTTTTTAAGGTATCAATGATTACTTGATCACTTGCTTTTTCTTCTTCTAGTACTTCATTCTGCTTCTTTAGCTTTATGACCTCACTGCATACTTCAGTACTTCTCTTGTACAGATCCTTGAAGGCTTGCTCAAGATCTGCATAAGTAAGCTCTTCACAGCTGGAATCACTGTCATATTCACACAGTCCAGCTAAAGCAGCAATGTGCTTAGCTGATTCTTCTTCTGAATCTCCTGAGTCTTCATCAAACCAGGTTACAGATAGTCCCTTCTTTTGTCTTTTTAAGAAGTTAGGACATTCCTTCTTGATGTGTCCATATCCTTCACATTCATGGCACTTGATTCCTTTTTCTTGACTGGTCTTTTCAGCAAGATTTGATCTTCTGTTAGCATCATAGGTTCTCTTGTTTTCAGAAGAGTTTGTGAATCTTCCACTGGAATTTGATTTACCTTCCATACCTCTGAGAATCTGTTTGAACTGTCTTGTAATCAATACAAGGTTTTCTGATAAGCTTTTATCATTTGCTAGTTCATCATCTTCTTCTTCATCTGCATTTGAAACCAAGGCAATGCTTTTGTTCTTTTTATCATGTGTGTCATTCATTCCCATCTCAAAAGTTTGAAGGGAACCAATTAGTTCTTCAGCTTTCATGGAGCATATGTCTTGTGCTTCTTCTATTGCTGTGACTTTCATGTCAAATCTTTTTGGCAAAGATCTGAGAATCTTCCTTACAAGCTTTTCATCAGTCATCTTTTCTCCCAAGGCTCCAGAAGTATTGGCTATATCCAAGATGTTCATGTAGAACTCATGAATTGATTCATCTTCCTTCATTCTCAAGTTTTCAAACTTGGTGGTGAGAAGTTGAAGTCTTGACATTTTTACTTTTGATGTTCCTTCATGAGTTGTCTTGAGGGTATCCCACACATCTTTGGCCAGCTCACAATGATGCACCAGTCTGAAAATATTTCTATCAATGCCATTGAATAAAGCATTTAGGGCTTTTGAGTTGCCTAGTTCTGAATCTTCTTCCTCTTTACTCCATTCTTCTTCAGGTTTCAGAACTATTGATCCATCTTTGGTGTTTTGAACAGGATGTTTCCATCCAACATTTACTGCTTTCCATGCCCTGTTGTCAAGTGACTTTAAGAATGCAATCATTCTTGGCTTCCAGTAGTCATAATTAGAACCATCCAGTATAGGTGGTCTATTTACTGACCCTATATCTCTGTCCATGTTACAGAATTTGTTTTCCCTAGATCTCACCCAGTATAAACAGGCAGGGTGCCTGCTCTGATGCCAATTGAAATTCTGTAATGAGATGTCCTAAGAGATGTTCCAACACTTAATAGGACATTTGACAAATTTAACCAAAACTTTAAACAGCAGGAAAAATAAACAACACAGAAGTTTGTTAACCCAGTTCAGTGTATAACCACACCTACATCTGGAGGCTACCAAGCCAGGAGGAAATCCACTATTAGTAATATTAATTCTAGACTTAAACCACCCTGTTTAATCTATCACTTAATACTTACCCAATGCAATTTCTACCTAAGACTCACTTAGATAAGAGTACCCTACTCACTCCCCCTCAATCACACAGTGATTTTGTTTACAAGTTTAATTAAAATGAAGTCACACTTCAAACAAAACAGCTTGATCTTACTTCACAGTTTCAATCAAGTCACAAATGCACTTTTGCTTAAAAGCTCATAAAGTGGTACATAAAAACAGCCTGCTATTAAAACACTAGACACCCTATTTAGTCTTCTGAAATTCGTGCTCAATTCTATGAGATTCTGTTGTTTAAATAGGTTCTGAATTTTGGGCTTTCTGTAGAATGATCCAGCCCTAATGTGCAGCAGCTGTCACCTTGAATTTAGGGTTTGTTACCTCCTATATTCTAGGTGCATTAGGTCTTCTGTTTTAATCTGAATCTTCAATTTAAAACTCCCTACAGATGCGCCTTGGTCTGTTTTATCCAGCATTAATTAATTCCAGATAGTTCTCCTTAAATATCTCTGATCTGTTAATCAATAATTAATTCTGGTAGCAGGTCTGAGATGTCTCAACATCTGTTGGGACATCCTGACAAAACTGAACTTAGTCATTTATACAATGTCCCAACATCTGGTAGGACATCCTGAACCAAGTTCACATACTCTGTTTGCTAATGTCCCAACATCTGATAGGACATTCTGAACTGAATTTAACATTTCTTGTTTGGTCAAAAATTCTGCCAATTCTTAAACATCTACACATAGGATAGAGTGGCTTCATATTATTTCCCATTCCATTTCGGTCTGGTGCGGGAATATGAAACACGGTTCAGACATGGGTTTCTTCTTGAGAACTCTGTGCTACGGATTTCCTGTAGTACTAGGGCTATCTAGGAAGTCTGCTAAGTTTGAATGACCTTTTTATGACCTCCAGCATCTGAGGTGAATTAGAGGATGATCCTTTATGATTATTGTAAACACTGTACCTCCGGGTTAGAAGTGTTTACGCTTCTCATAACTGATCCAAGTCTGAGGATCCTTGTTCTAGAACAATACATGTGAGGGGGTTGGGATGTTTATAGGTTTGCAGGAACCCTTGGCTTCATCATACCCTGTTACCAGTTTTGTTTTAAGATTTCATCATTTTGGACTATTCTTGTGAAACCCTGGATTTGTGACTCTTTATTTGAGTCCCTCGCCTGGTTATTGGTTCTCTAAGCCTTCATCCGGACTTATGAACACACATGGACCTTATCAAGGCAGATAACAGATCCAGCACTTGATCACAAACCCTTGCATATCATTCTGTATACATCATTTTGCATCGTTTTAACATTTTTCTATTTGTTTTACTGGGTATCCACATCTTATTTGGTTTTGGTTTTGACTGTTCATCTGCATCAGCTACCTTCATCAGCTATCTTCATCAAATATTCTTTTCGGCCTTCTGCATCAGTTATCTTCATCAAAGATTCTTCTTCAGTACCTTCACCGGTTTCCTTCATCTGTACTTCTCCTCAGTCTTCTTCATCAGCATCCATTGTCAGCATGGACCCATCCAGGAAGAGCAACATTACCTATCATTTCTTTGAGCCCACTCTGGCAGGCATCGGGCAGATTCAGAGACTCATCACTCCTGATCATGTTCCTTTATTCAGGGAACATTATGGTGGCATTATGGACATGATCATGGACTTGGATGCATCATAGAGGAGTATGATCCACACTTGCCTTCACTTCTATGACCCTTCACTCAGATGTTTTACCTTTCCAGACTTTCAATTGGGACCTTTGCTAGAGGAGTTCTCTATGTTGTTGGGTGTCCCCATCAGGAGAGGGATTCCTTTCAACCCTGAGATGATTGTTCCCAAGAATGAAGATATAGCTAAGGCTCTGTACTTAGAGTCCACCCTCATTGACCAGAATATGACCACCAAGGCTGGAATCCCAGGCCTCCATTTGGACTTCTTGGTTACTCGGGCCACCATTCATGCTGCAGCAGGGAAGTGGGACACTGTTTGTGCTCTTCTGGCCCTTAGCATATATGGAATCATCTTGTTTTGCAGACGAGCCTAAGTTTGTAAGCAAGAGTGTTATCCATCTTTTCTTGCTGAAGAATCCAGTTCCCACCTTGCTAGGGGATTTCTATTACTCAGTGCATCAAAGGAATGAGAAGCAGAGGGGAAGATTAGTCATATGTTGTGCATCTCTCTTCTATTGTTGGTTATTAAGGCACTTTCCAAAGTCAGAAGCTTTCTTGAATCCCCATCAGTCAAGAAACTGGGCTAAGAGAATGATTGCCCTTACTTCAGAAGACATTAGGTGGTGCACTCAGAGCACCAAGGGTAGGGACATAATCACCAGTTGTGGGCAGTATCCCAATGTACCTCTGATTGGAGTGAAGGGTTGCATCAACTACAATCCTTTGTTGTTCAAAAGGAAATTAGGATATGCCTTGGTGCATCCACCAAGAGAGCAGGACTTATCAAAAACCCTTCACTGTGACATTAAGAATAATCATGCTATCGTACGACAAGCAGCCTGGGCTTGGGATAACATTTAGACAAAAGGGACTACCATTCTTGGCAAGTGCAACAACATAGCTTCAGCTCAGTACATTGATTGGTCTCGTATCAGAGGATAGATCACCCGTATGCCATTCACTCTGGAGGATGTGCCTGGACCATCAGCAGTAGAGCCTGTAGCTACAGTCAGTATAGAGGAGTTTGAGAAGTTGAAGGAAAGGAATACTCACCATTCTGAAGCTCTAAAGAAGACCATCTGGGAGAGGAATGATAGTCATCTGGACAATGAAAGGTTAGAGAAGCTCCGGATCGAGCATATGACCAAGATTGAGAAGAAAGATTATTACATCAGAAGGGCTAGAGCAGGGGAGTTGGTATTGAAGAATGCTTACAAGGAAGCCAAGATTCAGAAGGCCAGAGTTGAGCACTACTTGGAAGAGATTCAGGCTAGATGGATCAGAATCACTGAAGCTCGTTCACAGGAAGATCAGAGGACCCAGGCTAGGATAGAGCAGCTGGAAGCTAATGAGAAGAAAAGTCAGGAAGCCTTGATAGCAACACAGAAGGAAATCTTCGAGTTGAAACTCTGGGCGGGGTTGAAGAGATCAAAAGACCAAGACAAGCATAAGAAGTTGACAAATTCCATTGCCACCAGGAATCTTCTTATCAGGACCATCACATAGCATCCAGTTGGCCCAGAGACTGATGCTCTTCTGAAGGAAGTCAGAGAGGATGATTATGGGCTGGATGTTTGATTTCTTTATATTTGTACTTCATTTTGTTTGTACTTTTGTTGTTGTATTTTGACCCACCATGGGGACTTTGTTGTAATCAAACTATGTATCTTTACATTTTGTAATATATGGTTTGAGTGTTATTCTGTGGGTTTCATTTCTCTTCAGCATCATCATTCCTCGAGGTCTGGAAGGTCAAAACCAAAGAACCAAATTGGATAACCTTGGAAGACAAATAGACATCCTACATTGCATACTAACCTCATTTATTTGTTTTGTAGGTTTTGTTTTTGTTGTTTCTCACTTTGTTGTGGTTTCAGGAAACATTGCTCGTGGGAGAGTCTTCCCCATCAACAGAGTTCACCGGTATCCGACAAGAAACAACCTTCCGAGCTTACAGATGGACCAGGTTCAGCAAGATCTGACTGACGTGAGAACCCAGATGGCTAATGAAAGGACTGAGATGAGGGCTCAGATGAACCAGTTCATGGCAGTAATGACTGGGTTGGCCCAAAGTCAAGAAAGATTAAGAGAGTTGGTCGAGCGGCAAACTCCTGAAGAAAACCACCCAGGTACAGGGGGTACCAGCAACAATGATCATATACAGCCTCGTACTGATCCCCCGGAGTTTGGACCTCATCTTAACCCTGACATTAATGCTATCAAGAATACACAGGGTAATACTGGAGGGCGTGCCTTGCAAGAGGACCCTCAGGAGGAACAATTCACTGTAGTTGGTGTGGGAGATGAAGTCTATGATCGTCGGCTGGACGAGATAGCAGAAAAGCTAAGATCCTTGGAGTCCTAAAACTCCTTAGGATTTGATGTTATGGATATGGGGCTGGTAGAGGGAGTTAGGATTCCTCACAAATTCAAACCTCTCTACTTCGAAAGATATAACGGGACATCCTTCCCTCGCACCCATCTTCAATCATTCCTGGGAAGATTAAAGGCATACATTATGGACGAAAAGCTATGGATGTTTTATTTTGAGGATAGCTTAACAGGGGCATCCCGTGAGTGGTACTCTCATCTCACCAGGGCCATAGTAAGAAATTGGAAAGATTTGGCCGAAGCTTTCATTCGCCAATACCAATACAATCTAGACATGGCTCCTAACAGAACACTACTAATGGGTATGTCACAATCCTCCAGGGAAAGCTTCAGAGAGTATGCTCAGAGATGGAGGCAATTAGCTACTGTCGTTCAACCTCCAATGTCAGAAAGAGAAATGGCAGATATGTTTATGAACACCCTCCAGGGGACATACATTGATAGGTTGGCTGCTTTCTCTTCCACTAGCTTCGTTGACGTGGTCATAGTTGGAGAAAGGATTGAGAGTTTATTGAAAATGGGAAAAATTTCTGATAACGGCGCCAGCTCAAGCAGTACAAGGAAACCATTTGCAGGGCCTCGCAAGTCAGGTGAAACCAATTCAGTTCACATGGGCAGAGGAAGACCCCAGTATATGCCAAGATCAATTGCCGCTGTTACGATTCCCACTCCACCTCCTCAACAACAATACACTTCGCAACCTCAACAGTTCCCTCAGCAACATTTTCCTCAACAAAGGTCCTATAACAACAACAATAACAACAACAACCAATAGCAGCGTCCTTTCTAGCAAAGGCCATCTCAAGTTAACAGGGTAATTGAGCCTATACCAATGCCCTATGCCACTTTGTTGCCACAACTCCTGAAGCTTAATCTTGTTGAATTAAGGACTCTGGCTCCACCAGATCCTCAGAACCTTCCGAGAAATTATGACGTTAATGCCAGATGTGCCTTCCATTCTAATGCACTTGGCCATACTACAGAAAAGTGCAGAGCTTTGCACATGAAGGTCCAGGATCTGGTTGATTCAAAGGCTTTAAATTTTGCACCACCTCTTAACGTCACAAAGAATCCTATGCCTAGCAATGGTGGGCCCAGGATAAATGTAATTGAGGAGGATCAACCCATGAATTTAATAAAAGATAATGCAAACATTCAAACATCTCTGGCAGAGGTTAAAGCTCAGCTTTTAAAATGCCAGGTGTTCCCAGGTTGTGAGGCCTACTGTGAATCTTGCAAAGTTTCCGTCAATGGGTGTGCAAGCTTGAGAAATGGTATCAATGGCCTTATCAGAGAAGGTATCATGTAGATAGCATCAATGGTTTCTACAACATCAGCAACTTCTTTTATAACAACCAGTACTCCTCCTACAACTTCAAAGACAATTGTTCCGACAGACTCATCTACAAAATCAACAATCATCTCTTCCATCACTTCAACAAACACTAGTTCAACCGCATCCGCTTCTACAACTACAACAACCATTAACAACGACGTCTCCACAGTCACCATATACTACGACCCAACAATGGTCCCTGATTCCAACAAATTTCAGCAACAATCTCAACAACAACCCAGCTTCAGTCATTCACCACCACCACCAGTCAGAAATCCTGTCACCATATATTATAATCCACAGACAATAACAGTCCCTACCTCCGCTGCAGTCAGTCCAGCCACCATCACGGTACTCGAACCCATTCCATATGAAAAAGATAATGATGTACCATGGCACTATGGTTCAGACCTCTACTGCAATGGGGAGAGAGTCCTTCTTGATTCTTAAGCTCATACACCACAGGTGGATAATGTCGGGGGAGGCAGAGGCTTCATCCTAAGAGGACGTCTCTTCGCGTCACAAGTACCAAGAGTTAATACTGAGGCAGAGGATGCTGCCAAAGCCAAAGGTAAAAATGTGGTTCCTGAGGAACCTGTACCAAAAGAAGCCCATAAAACATCATTTGATCAGGATGTGGATGAATTTATGAGGATAATCAAGAGAAGCGACTACAAGGTTGTGGATCAGCTCCACCAGACTCCTTCCAAGATTTCCATCTTATCCTTGTTGTTGTGTTCTGAAGCTCATCGGGATGCACTACTTAAAGTCTTGCACGTAGCTTACGTGCCTGAGGAGATCATGGTAAATCAGCTTGAGATAGTGGTGTCTAATGTTAATACTAGCCATGGGCTAGGCTTCACTGACGCTGATTTGACAACAGAAGGTCGTCACCACAATAAAGCTTTACACATCACTCTGGAGTGTAAATGGGGTTGTGCTTTCACATGTTCTGGTCGACATTGGGTCTTCACTCAATGTCTTGCCAAAGAAAGCCCTTGTTAAGCTTAAGTATGATGGTATAGCTCTCTGACCAAGCAATTTGGTGGTTAGAGCTTTTGATGGTTCCAAGAGGTTTGTTCTTGGAGAGGTGGAGCTTCCTGTGATAATTGGCCTACAGGTCTTTCAAACTACTTTCTACGTGATGGACATTCAGCCGGCCTACAGCTATTTGTTGGGTCGACCATGGATTCACGCTGCTGGCGCAGTTACGTCGACCCTTCACCAGAAATTGAAATATGAGTGGGAAGGGCAGATTATCACAATCTGTGGTGAAGAGGATATTTTTGTTAGCCATCTGGCCACCTACAAATACATTGAGATGGATGGTGAAATCCACGAAACCATGAGCCAAGGTTTCGAAGCACTGAACGTCAATGAGGCAACAACTGAAGTATTTGCTGCATCCCAGGAGGATAGGATGGGTACTTCAATTGTCTACTACCAACAAGCTCGGAAGGTTGTTGAAGATGGAAACGCCCAAGGTTGGGGCAAGCTGCTACTGGTGGAGAAGAAGGAGGACAAATTCGGTTTGGGTTACAAACCATTCCGGCAAGATCAAGCAGAGGCTGCTAAGGAGCCCAAGTTCATAAGTGGGGGGATGCTAACCCCAGATGTTGTCAATAACGTGGAAGACGAGGCTGAAAGCGACCTCAACCTGGAGAGTTGGATTCGTCCAAGGATCCCGGGACAACAAGTCCTTAACTGGTCTTCCCAGGAAATTATAAGGGTTACTCCTGCAGAGTAATTATTATTTCCTGCTTTTAGCATGCATCAAGTCCTGCATCTTGCCCAAGCTGTCAGGACTCATTTTGTAATAGGGCCATATTTGTATTTTGTGCAAATGGAATATCAATGAACAATGGACATCTTTTGCAAACAATTTTCTCTTTCGCTCACTGTCTTTTCATTTTTGTTAGTTTTCACACAAAACAATAAAATGGCAATGTTTTCAAAATAAACAACTTCATTTTTTCTGAACAAGATTAAAATTGATCACTAAAAAGAACAAATCTCAACCCTTGCAGAAATAATCCTCCAGATTGCACTGACAACAACACTGCTATGACCTTGTATGACTTCGACAATCCAATTAATCAAGCAGATGAAGGGGTTGATGAAGACTATGAGTTGCCTGAAGAGTTAGCCAAGTTGTTGAGGCAAGAAGAGAAAGTGATTACTCCCCATCAAGAGGAAATTGAAATTGTTAATCTTGGTACCGAGGAAGATTTGAAAGAAGTGAAGATTGGGGCCAGTCTGCAAGCTCCAGTAAAGGAACAGCTTATCAGCATGCTTCGGGAATACGTCGACGTCTTTGCTTGGTCCTATCAAGACATGCCAGGTCTAGATACGGATATTGTCATGCACAGGCATCCCTTGAAAGAAGATTGCCCTCCAGTTAAACAAAAGATGCGTCGTACTTGCCCAAATATGGCCATGAAGATTAAAGAGGAGGTACAAAAACAGTGGGACGCTGGTTTCCTTGCTGTGACTAGTTACCTGCCGTGGGTTGCTAACATTGTACCTGTACCTAAGAAGGATGGCAAGGTGCGTATGTGTGTGGGTTACTGGGACCTGAACAGAGCTAGCTTGAAGGATGATTTCCCATTACCTCACATTGATGTATTGGTAGACAACACAGCTCAGTTCTCAGTATTTTCTTTCATGGATGGATTTTCTGGATACAATCAGATCCAGATGCAACCCGAAGACATGGAGAAAACAACCTTCATCACACCTTGGGGCACGTTTTGTTACAAGGTTATGCCGTTTGGACTAAAGAATGTCGGTGCAACGTATCAACGGGCTATGGTAAAGTTATTCCACGATATGATCCTCAAAGAAATCAAATGTTATGTGGATGATATGATTACCAAGTCCCTTACTGAAGAGGATCCTCTGATGAATCTGCTGAAAGTTCAAGCGTCTGAGAAAGTATCAGTTGAAGTTGAACCCCAACAAATGCACATTCGGGGTACGTTCTGGTAAGTTGTTGGGATTTATTGTAAGTGAAAAGGGAATTGAGGTTGATCCCGACAAAGTCAAAGCCATTCAGGAGATGCCTACACCTAGGACTGAAAAAGAAGTTCGGGAGTTCTTGGGTAGATTGAACTACATATCAAGGTTCATATCTCATCTCACTACAACCTGTGAACCCTTGTTCAAGTTGTTAAGAAAAGAACAAACAGTTAGGTGGAACGACGATTGTCAGAGAGCTTTTGACAAGATCAAGGAGTACCTACAAGAACCTCTGATTCTCATACCTCCAATTCAAGGAAGACCTCTGATAATGTACTTGATAGTACTAGAAGGGTCAATGGGGTGTGTGTTGGGCCAGCATGACGAGTCTGGTCGAAAAGAGTATGCAATATACTACCTAAGCAAAAAGTTTACCGACCGTGAACAACGTTATTCACTGCTCGAGAAAACTTGTTGTGCTTTAGTGTGGGCTGCTGTTGCACCCCAAAATTTGCCCTCACAATACAAGACTTTGTGCACTTTATGAGGTTCACAAGGTTCACAAGACCTTTCATGAGGTTCATGAAGTTTACAAGACTCTTCATGAGGTTCACAAGGTTCACAAGACATCTTATGAGGTTCATGAAGTTTACAAGACTCTTCATGAGGTTCACAAGGTTCACAAGACATCTTATGAGGTTCATGAAGTTTACAAGACTCTTCATGAGGTTCACAAGGTTCACAAGACATCTTATTAGGTTCACAAGACTCTTCATGAGGTTCACAAGTTTCACAAGACATCTTATAAGGTTCACAAGGTTCACAAAGTTCATCATGGGTCAGAAGGTTTGACAAATCCCTCAGGCAAGGCATTCTCCTAAGCAGTGCATCCAAAACTAGGGTTTTGACTTTAATCAGGCTAAATAGATTTCCAAGATTTCAAGTGAGCTTCATAACATCTTATATGTGTCTAAGAATCCCCAGGACAAATTTCAGAACTTTTCTCAAAGGTTTGCTCAGTCAGATGATCAAATAAGTCAAAATCAATCAAAGCAGTTAAAAAGTCAAACTAAGGTCAACTGTGGTCAAACCAAAGTCAAACTTCATGATTTTTTGCCAACATCAAGTATATGAAGTAAAATTCATCATTTGATCAAGGGTTGATCATGATTCATCAAGGATATTTCAGATCATCAAGAATCAGAGGTTTCTAAATTAGGGTTTCCTCAGGAAAAGTCAACTGAACTTTGACCAGCCATAACTCTCACATGCTTCATTACATTTTTTCCATCCAAATCTCATTTTGAAGGAAATTGAATTCTCTACAACTTTGTGTCTCACAAGCCAAGCCCAAAAATGCTTCATTTGGAAGGTATGAGCTAAGACATTATAGGTCCTTTTGAAAGTCAACAAAAAGTCAACAACTTCAAAAGGGCATAACTTGAGAATGGTAAATGATATGGACATGAAACCAGTGGGGTTGGTTAGAGGACTCTTCAAGATTTCCAAAATGTCCAAGAACACCCTCATAGCATTAAAATTGAAGGATGTGTGCCCTTGCAAAGTTGGGAAATTTTTGGTTGGTTTATGAAGAAAATGGAGGTTTAAAACCAATTTTTTCTAAATGGGCTTGCCATATGATGATCCAATCCATACCAATACTTCATGCACGACCCAAATCTCTAAAATTCAGATTTTTTATTATTTTATTTTATTTATTTTGATTTTATTCATTTAAAATCATTTTAAATTAAAATAAAATAGAAAAGTCAAATATTTAAATGGGATTTTGTTTCTAGAAAGTCATAAAAGTGATTTAAATCAAATTGGTATGAGAATCATGGAGATTGGCTTGAAATAGAAAGGTCTAATTCTCAAATATTTGAAGTTTAAGACTTAATCTTTTTCAATCTTTTTCAATCAAATTTTCCACACAACAATCAATCTTTTTTACCTATTTCCATTACACTATAAGTACACAACACAAACCTAATGCAAAGGGACGAATTTTCTGCCTCAAAGTGTAAGTTTCAAATTTCAAAAATCCTTCAAAAAGTGAATTTTCGGTTTCCACCTTAGAGGAGGTTTCAAGGTATTTTGAGAACATCACAAGCTTCCCTGGACATCCTTGAATCGAAACCATTCACTACATTGCATCATAGCATGATACATTAAGAAATCTGAATCGTTTCTTGTCCACTTTCGATTTTTTTTGTTCTTGCATTTTCACATAATATTAATCAAGTTTGACTATTGATTTGTGTTTAGATGAATGCAGTGATGGATTCTGGGCAATTGGATTGATGATTTAGTGGCCAATTCGTGAAACACCATTTTAGGGTTCATACCTATCGAATTAGGGTTTCATAATCTAATAACTATAAATGAATTTTGAGACCATAAATCAACTCAATGAACTGTTTGGATCATGTTGGTGTAATTAATTTGATTAAATTGTACTTGTATGATGATGTATGGAATTCGCAGGTTCAAAAGCGCAAGAGAAATCGCAGGAAATTTCCCAGCAAATTTCGCAGGAAAACCTGCGAAATTCCAAGGTTGAAGATGAAGTCAGCGCGCCAAGTTTTATTTTTTAAAAATTCATTATAATATTTTATTTCATGTTGTTAGTATTTTAACAGAATTGGTGGTTGGCTCAGTTGGTAATTGCGCGTGTATGTTGTATGGATGGTCCTAGGTTCGAATCCCCCAGGCCATTTTGTTTTGTTTGTTTTTCTGGATTTTTCGCAGGTTAATAACAAAAGGAGTTAGACTCCAGATTCTAACGCCAGCGCGCGCTTGGCCTGGTGGTGATGTTGTTGGTCTTGAGATTGCAAAGCCTAGGGCCTGGGTTCGAATCCCAGCCCCAGGTAAGTTTTTTATCCCTTTTTCTTCTTATTTTATTTAATTCTTGTTTATGTTTGTTTAATTAATTTAGTAAATTATAAAATGTTAAAAAATAAAATGTATATTATTTCTTGTATATAAATTCTAAACTTGTATTTTCAAAAAACTAAAACTTTATTATTAAAACTATTTTATTATATATTATTAATGTTATTTGATTTGTATAAATAAATTAGTTGTATTTAGGTTAAAAAATATATCAACCCTAATTTTCTAAAATCTAAAATATTTTTTCTAAAAACCTAATTGTAAATATTATTTATTTGTTTATTTTAATTCTTGCTTATATTTTAATTAATAAATAAATCTTAATATTTTTAAATCAAACCCTAATTTGCTTCTATTAAAAATGTAATTTTATTATAATTCTTAATTTTGTAAATATAATAGTATGATTATAATTAATTCTATTTTATTTAATCATGTACATATTTTATAATTGGGTAATTTAAATATTGTTTAAAATAATTAAAATTTTGTAAATATAATTATAATTAATTCTATTTTCATAATATGTAAATATTCTATAAATTGTTTATAATTTAGTTTTGTATGTAAATAATTTAAATTATATGTTTAAAAATAATTAAAACTTGTTAATTTAATTTTATAATTATAATTTATTTTCATAACATGTTTATAATTAACTTAATTTTTATAATTTGCATAATTTAAAATTTTATAATAATTAGTATATAATTGTTTATATTTTCTTAATCTTAAAATAATAATTGTTTATATAAAAGAAATGGAATTTTAATCACTATGCTAATATTCTTGTTTATTTTATTTATATATTATTACTAACCCCATTTAACTTTATATTATTTTTGTTGTTATTTTTCTACTAACCCAATTATTATTATTTATTATTTTTGCTAATTATATTTATTTTGCTTTAATTATTATTATTATGTAATTGTTCCTTTGATGTAATATTTAGTAATAATGTTTAAATATTTATTTTATGCTATGGTTAGTAAAAATAGGGAGTGTAACATGTTTGTATGTATAAAATTAATTTAGCTCATTAAACTCAAAGATAAATATTAAAATTGTACATTCACACACGTAAGTCGATCTTTGATCGCCATCTCACTTCCTTAGGGATACCTCTCATGTTGCCTATTACAAAAAGGTCAAGTAGGGTGTATAAAGAAAAAGTCCCTCATCTCACATCATCTAGTCCCTTAATAGATAAAAGATCAAGTCCCTTTCGAATGTTGCCTTCGTAATGATCTTGTCCCTTTCGAATAAAGATGATAGTCCCTTCGAATTGCTTATACACCCCACAATTGCCTAAATAACAGATGACCCCTCACTTGTCCCTCACATCCAAGGTAATGACTACCTATTCCTTAATAATAGGGATAGTCTTACCATTTAAAGGATTCAAGAACAGAAAAGACTTAAACTTAGGGTAGGTTCCTCTTAGATACTTGCTCACTCCTCAAAAAATTTCAAACACTCCATACATTTCAAACAAATTTTCAAAACAAAGGTTTTTTACGCATCCGTACATGGATCATTATAAAACTCTTAAGAAAGTTTTTATTCACACACTTCACATTTCAAAAACATTTTAAAGTGAGCTAAGTAACTAAGAGCCCATGGATAACCATGGATGTAAAGGGTGCTAACACCTTCCCTTTACATAACCTACCCCCCGGACCCAAAAATCTTCTAAAAGGTCTTTCCTGTTCTTTTATGCCTTTCCTTTGGATAAAATAAAAGTCGGTGGCGACTCTTGCTATCCGCAACATTTAACTAAAGTCAGTTCTTCCACCGTGTTACAGAACTGGCGACTCTGCTGGGGATTTAATAAAAGAGGGGTACCCTTAGGAATTAGATCACTTTAAAATTGTTTGCCTTGTTTGCTTTATACTTACTTGTTGGGCTTTATGTGTGAATGATCCTAACCCGGATCTAGTGTACCTTAGGTAAATGGCAATAGACCAAGGAAACTGTACAGCGTATACCGATATGGTTGATCTGGTGGCCATAGTTAGTGTGACTTCTTGGTTGGTGCTTATGTTCCTTAAGTCAAGTTGAGGATAATATGAGGCTGCCATATGTTGTCAATGCACTACCTAACTTTTAGAACCCTAGTTATCCCATCTTGGCCTTTAGAAAAGTAGTGAGATAACCGGCTTTGGTGCAGACTGAAGTTGGTTGATACTCGATGCTACGCTCATTGAGATTCTAAACTTGGAGGGTTTTTGTTGGCAAGTAAGTTGCCTACTGAACAACCACCCTTGTGAAGGATCAATGATATTGAGATCCCTTAGAACCTGGTTACTTTTGTAGGACAGGATGAACCAACTAACTTCAGGGGAGGGTACTTACCTTAAACCTCATGCAGGCCTTCAAACCTAGGGCTATTGTGTGACTTGTTTGTGTGTGCAACATGTTTGTGATTGAACATAACATCATGACATCATCATGCATCATAAGCATAGCATTTTCACTAACCGTTTCAAGGACCAAAGGATTTATCTTTGTTCTTTGTTGTAGGTCATGGCTTCTGCTCGTAGAAACACTATCAGGATCAATTTTGTAGGCATACCTGCTAAGCTTAAAGAGTTGGTTTCTCAAGTGTCAGATCATTCCCAGTTTATCAAGAGACATGGTCACCTATTGGATCTAGTCATCTCAGGGTTCAATGAAGACATGATGAGTGTTCTGTTTCAGTTCTTTGACCCTAAGCACCATTTCTTCACATTCCCCGACTATCAGCTGGTTCCTACAATGGAAGAGTTCTCTAAACTTCTGGGTATACCTGTTCTTGATCAAAGACCCTTCACAGGCTTGGAGAAGGAGCTTAAACCAGAGGTTATTGCTGCAGCTCTACATCTGAAGAAGTCTGACATTGTTCTAGAAACGAGAAGCGGAGTTAAAGGTATTCTTGCTAGGGTATTAGTGGATAAAGCTCAAGTGTTCTTGAAGGCTATGAGCTACGATGCTTTTGAGGAGATCTTAGCCTTATTGATTTATGGCTTAGTGTTGTTCCCCAATCCTGATCAGTTCATAGACGTTCATGCCATCAACATATTCCTGAGTCACAATCCAGTGCCTACCTTACTTGGAGACATCCTGCATTCTCTTCACACCCGTACTACAAGGGCAAGAGGAACTCTGATGTGCTGCATACCTTTGCTTTCTAGGTGGTTTATTTCTCACCTTCCTCGCTCAGTAATGAAGAATGAACAAGGGTTCAGGTGGTCCAAAAGGATTATGTCACTCTCTCATTTAGACATCCATTGGTGCTCCAGATCTATGGAGAATGTCACTATCATTGACCGTTGTAGGGAGTTTCCTAATGTGCCACTTCTAGGCATAAGAAGAGGCATTACCTACAACCCTTCTTTAGCTTTACGACAGTTTGGTTACGCTCGGAGTGATGGTCCACATGACATGTTGATTCAGGGTATTGTGTTTGACTACGACAACGATCTTCAAGGTTACCGTCAGAGATTCATACGAGCATGGGGAAAAGTGAACAAGCTTGACAGCAAGACTCTGGAGCCTAAGTACACTATTCCTATGGAAGCTTATCTCAGATGGGTGCGATCTCGTGCTCAGACTCTCATGATGCCATATCCTGCTATCCTGCCAGTTACCATGGAACCTGTTGCTGAAGGAGACACTTCTTATACCACCCTTCACCCAGACATGCCTACTGACATGGAAGACTTACAGAGGTCCTGGATTCAGTTGAAGGAGCAAAGGGATACTTTCGAGGCTCATTACAAAGCAAGCCAAGAAATAATCCTAGAACTAACAAAGCAACTTCACGAGGAACGGAATCTCAACTCATACCTCAACACAAAAAGGAAACGTCCATGGGAGACTTAAAACCCCGTCTTTTGTAAGCCCAAGGGGCAAACAAGTTTATTGATTACTAATAAAAGGTTACCTTCTTGTTTGTTTAAGCAAATTTAAATCCTGCGGTCCTTGAAAACATTGCATACGCATTTACATACCATATCACTGCATCACAGGTTTCTTATGTACAGGTTCTTATCTTCTCGCTGTTTATTTCAGCAATGGCTCTTGAACAAACAGTTAAAGATCTCCAGGCACAAAATACGCAGTTCCAAGAGCTGATCCTGAACTTGTCCAAGGGGCAGGATGAATTGAAGACACTGCTGGCTAAGAAGAAGAGTCCTGAGGACAACAAGGATGGTCAGTTGGAAAAATTGCAAGCTGAGATAACAGAAATGAGGATCCAGATGAATGGCCAGGTGGATCTTATTCAAAGTTTAGCTCAGGGGCAAGAAGAGCTAAGAACCTTTGTCCACAAACTTCAAAATAATAGAGTCAGGGATCTAATTGTCAGTCAACCTCCGTTAAAACAAGCTGATTTGGTTGAAAGGAAGATGAGGATAAAAGAAGGTAAGAAACCGGTTACCACTGATTGTTCTTCAGTTAAAGAAAAAAGACATGGTAAAGTTAATCCACCTCAACACAAGGGATGTAGAAGACAGTTTATCAAATTCAGCACTCCAATGTCACAAGTTCTGCAATGCTTGTTGGAGATGAAACTAATTTCCTTGAAAAATTCTCCTCAAAATCCTAAAACTTCCTCTCCTCGCTATAATCCCAAGGCAAGGTGTGGGTATCACTCCAACTGTCCTGGACATGATACTAATAGTTGTTGGACATTGAAGAAAAAGATCCAAGACCTGATTGACGAAGGAATCCTAGAGGATACTCCAGAAGGTCAAGTTGAATTCTACTATCACCCATCAAACACCGAAGCTGCAAGACAAGTTGCCCAGTGTAGCAAGAAAGGAAGCCTACCTATTCATGTTGAGATATGGGGCACCTTGGGACATCCAAGTGGTAAGTTTGATTTCATGGTGAAGTATACTGCTCCTCAAAGTTCACAGATTGCAATTGAGGACATTCAGCCAACTGGATGGGACAACATTTGAATTTTCATTTGTAATTTTTTTTATTTGTTTGAACACTTACTATTATGTTAAACTTTTGTTTTCATTAATGCATTGCATATGTTTGTCTTGAATTAATCCATTTGTTCCACTATATTTTGAATTATGCTTCTTATTTCTATCTTGTGATATTTAACTCCTGATAAAGCTATAAGCCTGTAGAGGGAGGATGACGAAAACAATACCATAATCTTATGCAGTATGCTTTTGAATAGACTATGCTGACGATGTACAGGCATTGTTTCAATTCCTAAACAGTGGAGATATAAGGAAGTTAATCCCTAGTCAACCCTTTTGAGCCTATGAAGTAGGAGTTTTTATTCTCGCACAAATTAAAACCCTTATTCATAACCCGGGGCAGGGTAGTTACTCGATTAACTCAAATATGCCAATTATCTGAGTTGTACACAACTAATGATGGTTCTCTGTAATCATGAAACCTGACAGTCAATATCCAGCAAAAGAACAGTTCACTAAGTCAAAACCTATGAAGGAGACTCAGCAAAAAAAAATTAAGACATCCTGCTGACTGTAACCTTGAAATAAACAGTTCAGGCAAAAGAAGGGATAACAAAGTTAAAAGAAAAAAAGAGGTCACTATGAATCCTCAACAAAGAAAGATGACTGAATGTTCAAATAAATTTTTGGTTTCTGAACCATCACAAATGTAAGTGTTACAATTCCAAACTACTTTGGAACCTCAATGCATAAGTTAACTGAGTATAGGACTAAAGAACATCATGGAGATTAGGTTGGGTACAAATAAAATTTGAGCCTTTATCCTTTGTTTCTTAAACCGTGAATCAGGCCACGTTATAACCCTTTAAAAGTCCTAACTGAAGCATGGTTAGTTCGAAAGCGTACTGCTACAAAAAGGTATCCTGACTCCTTTAGGGCTTATTATAAAACTTGAGTTAATATTACAGTTTTCTTAATAAAAAAAAATTTAAAATAATTCTTTTTCAAAAAACTTCAAGATAGACATAAGCATTGCATTTTTGAATATATTTGTTTGCATATACCTGAGTGTTTGACGAATGGAGAAACTTACAGGATGAATGTTCAATGAACCAAAGTCCTTCCGATGAACAAAGTTGCTTCCTGGATCAAAGTCCATGTATACAAAGGGGCATAATCACTGTTTCCTAATCAAGGGGGCATACCAAGTTACTGTTCAATTCATTCAGGGCAATCAGGTCCAGATCCAACAGTGCTTAATAGCCAGGGACAGATTTTCCTCATGTATTTGAATTACCAAGGGTAACATTATAAAGTTCATGATGTCAGGGGCATATTATTGTGGGGCATTCTGCTTATTTCTCTTGAGGTAACTACATTCAGATACTTCCATTATGGGACAATTCATCCTCAACCAAGGGGCAATGCTTTCTTTTAAAATCTAATACCCGGAGCGTATATGGTCCATCACAATTTGAAGACACATTCCTCTCATTGTATTACCTTGATATTGGATTCTCAACAGAAGCCATTGTGGAAGTTAATTGTCTACGCCAGTAGTATCAGATGGTGTCAGTATCATGTCTTCAGATCCAGCTATGAGGATTTCTGGGAAGGTATTCAGGAAAGTTAAGAATCTCAGGAGCTCTAAATCCAATTGGTTATACACTCTCGAAGTTGAAACGATTCTGTTTTCAAGTTCAGCTTTACTTTTCCCTCTAAATCCAGATTTACTTTTCCTCTTTTACTAAAGCGAAAAACGTCTATTGGTTGTGTTTGAATGTATGTATGCTTTTGAATATGATTGATGTTTACCAGAAATGCATAAAAATGCAGTAATAGTATTTACTAAGGACGAACGAGGGAAGGAATTCAACGAAGCTTCGCCGGTTCATCCCCACGAGACAGCTACAAGCCCCCCAGTAGGGCAAATCCATCTTCATAAATACTTCAAGTCACATCTCCCCTGGAATTTATATCCATCTCTTTTATCCTCATACGGATATTCGGGAATTTATTTTCCAACAGAAGTACGACGAACGAAGACGGGAGGTTATGTATACCTTACTATCCCCAGCAGACGGGAGGTTATGTATACCTTACTATCAAACGAAGACGGGAGGTTATATACTATATCATCAGACAAGACGGGAATGAGTTCCTCATATTCTTCAGCAACGAATCGGGATTTATTTTCCCTGGCCAGCAGTTGTTATACGAAGATATCCAGACGCTCCAGGCTGCATGATTCATACATACATCATTTACATCATAACATACATATACCTAGATACATAATACATTTCATAGGTGCATAATATTATACATGCATACATAATGCATAAACTAATATTATCATACAGAATGTTATAATCTTGTTTTTCAGTATAATTCTCCAGCAGACAGACTTCATCAATAACTTGTGACCTTGGGCCGTTGTTTATCCTCCCAAAAGTTATCATTTCCTCGGGACGTTGTTTATCTTCCTGAAAGCTATCATCATTACCTCAGGACGTTGTTTATCCTCCTGAAAGCATATTTCTGCCTTGGGCCGTTGTTTATCTTCCCAAAGGTTACCACTTCCTCAGGACGTTGTTTATCCTCCTGAAAGCATATCATGACTATTGGGCCGTTGTTTATCCTCCCAAAAGTTATCATTTCCTCGGGACGTTGTTTATCTTCCTGAAAGCTATCATCATTACCTCAGGACATTGTTTATCCTCCTGAAAGCATATTTCTGCCTTGAGCCGTTGTTTATCTTCCCAAAGGTTACCACTTCCTCAGGATGTTGTTTATCCTCCTGAAAGCATATCATGACTATTGGGCCGTTGTTTATCCTCCCAAAAGTTATCATTTCCTCGGGACGTTGTTTATCTTCCTGAAAGCTATCATCATTACCTCAGGACGTTGTTTATCCTCCTGAAAGCATATTTCTGCCTTGGGCCGTTGTTTATCTTCCCAAAGGTTATCTCATTACCTCAGGATGTTGTTTATCCTCCGGAAAGCATATCATTTCCTCAGGACGTTGTTTATCTTCCTGAAAGCTATTACCAATACCTCGGGACGTTGTTTATCCTCCTGAAAGCTATCATTTCCTCGGGACGTTGTTTATCCTCCTGAAAGCATATCATTTCCTCGGGACGTTGTTTATCTTCCTGAAAGCTATCTTGACCTTGGGGCCGTTGTTTATCTTCCCAAAGGTTATACCATTTCCTCAGGACGTTGTTTATCCTCCTGAAAGCATATCATAACTATTGGGTCGTTGTTTATCCTCCCAAAAGTTATACTCATACCTCAGAATGTTGTTTATCCTTCTAAAAGCATATCATCACCTCGGGACGTTGTTTATCCTCCTGAAAGCATATCATTTCCTCAGGACGTTGTTCATCCTCCTGAAAGCATATCATTTCCTCGGGACGTTGTTTATCTTCCTGAAAGCTATCTTGACCTTGGGCCATTGTTTATCTTCCCAAAGGTTACACCATTTCCTCGGGACGTTGTTTATCCTCCTGAAAGCATATCATAACTATTGGGCCGTTGTTTATCCTCCCAAAAGTTATACTTATACCTCAGAACGTTGTTTATCCTTCTGAAAGCATATAATTACCTCATGACGTTGTTTATCCTCCTGAAAGTTATCATTTTATCTTCATATTTTGGACTGCTTTATCCTCCAAGAGACATATTTGAAGAACTTTTCTCCAAGTGGCATCTTTAAGCCCACTCAAGCATATTCAACTAGTCACCAGTATTACTCTGCGCACCGGTGAGTGCAAATTTTTGGGCTTTTATGTTCAATCCCCTTCAACCTTCCAGGTCACGACTGGCAAATATACCAATCTAACCCCTCAGGTTTCAGAAAATTGAACAGGGGCAGCTGTTGCACCCCAAAATTTGCCCTCACAATACAAGACTTTGTGCACTTTATGAGGTTCACAAGGTTCACAAGACCTTTCATGAGGTTCATGAAGTTTACAAGACTCTTCATGAGGTTCACAAGACATCTTATGAGGTTCATGAAGTTTACAAGACTCTTCATGAGGTTCACAAGACATCTTATGAGGTTCATGAAGTTTACAAGACTCTTCATGAGGTTCACAAGGTTCACAAGACATCTTATGAGGTTCACAAGACACTTCATGAGGTTCACAAGGTTCACAAGATATCTTATAAGGTTCACAAGGTTCTCAAAGTTCATCATGGGTCAGAAGATTTGACAAATCCCTCAGGCAAGGCATTCTCCTAAGTAGTGCATCCAAAACTAGGGTTTTGACTTTAATCAGGCTAAATAGATTTTCAAGATTTCAAGTGAGCTTCATAACATCTTATATGTGTCTAAGAATCCCCAGGACAAATTTCAGAACTTTTCTCAAAGGTTTGCTCAGTCAGATGATCAAATAAGTCAAAATCAATCAAAGCAGTTAAAAAGTCAAACTAAGGTCAACTGTGGTCAAACCAAAGTCAAACTTCATGATTTTTTGCCAACATCAAGTATATGAAGTAAAATTCATCATTTGATCAAGGGTTGATCATGATTCATCAAGGATATTTCAGATCATCAAGAATCAGAGGTTTCTAAATTAGGGTTTCCTCAGGAAAAGTCAACTGAACTTTGACCAGCCATAACTCTCACATGCTTTATTACATTTTTTCCATCCAAAGCTCATTTTGAATTCTCTACAACTTTGTGTCTCACAAGCCAAGCCCAAAAATGCTTCATTTGGAAGGTATGAGCTAAGACATTATAGGTCCTTTTGAAAGTCAACAAAAAGTCAACAACTTCAAAAGGGCATAACTTGAGAATGGTAAATGATATGGACATGAAACCAGTGGGGTTGGTTAGAGCACTCTTCAAGCTTTCCAAAATGGCCAAGAACACCCTCATATCATTAAAATTGAAGGATGTGTGCCCTTGCAAAGTTGGGAAATTTTTGGTTGGTTTATGAAGAAAATGGAGGTTTAAAACCAATTTTTTCTAAATGGGCTTGCCATATGATGATCCAATCCATACCAATACTTCATGCACGACCCAAATCTCTAAAATTCAGATTTTTTATTATTTTATTTTATTTATTTTGATTTTATTCATTTAAAATCATTTTAAATTAAAATAAAATAGAAAAGTCAAATATTTAAATGGGATTTTGTTTCTAGAAAGTCATAAAAGTGATTTAAATCAAATTGGTATGAGAATCATGGAGATTGGCTTGAAATAGAAAGGTCTAATTCTCAAATATTTGAAGTTTAAGACTTAATCTTTTTCAATCTTTTTCAATCAAATTTTCCACACAACAATCAATCTTTTTTACCTATTTCCATTACACTATAAGTACACAACACAAACCTAATGCAAAGGGACGAATTTTCTGCCTCAAAGTGTAAGTTTCAAATTTCAAAAATCCTTCAAAAAGTGAATTTTCGGTTTCCACCTTAGAGGAGGTTTCAAGGTATTTTGAGAACATCACAAGCTTCCCTGGACATCCTTGAATCGAAACCATTCACTACATTGCATCATAGCATGATACATTAAGAAATCCAAATCGTTTCTTGTCCACTTTCAATATTTTTTGTTCTTGCATTTTCACATAATATTAATCAAGTTTGACTATTGATTTGTGTTTAGATGAATGCAGTGGTGGATTCTGGGCAATTGAATTGATGATTTAGTGGCCAATTTGTGAAACACCATTTTAGGGTTCATACCTATCGAATTAGGGTTTCATAATCTAATAACTATAAATGAATTTTGAGACCATAAATCAACTCAATGAACTGTTTGGATCATGTTGGTGTAATTAATTTGATGAAATTGTACTTGTATGATGATGTATGGAATTCGCAGGTTCAAAAGCGCAAGAGAAATCGCAGGAAATTTCCCAGCAAATTTCGCAGGAAAAACTGCGAAATTCCAAGGTTGAAGATGAAGTCAGCGCGCCAAGTTTTATTTTTTAAAAATTCATTATAATATTTTATTTCATGTTGTTAGTATTTTAACAGAATTGGTGGTTGGCTCAGTTGGTAATTGCGTGTGTATGTTGTATGGATGGTCCTGGGTTCGAATCCCCCAGGCCATTTTGTTTTGTTTGTTTTTCTGGATTTTTCGCAGGTTAATAACAAAAGGAGTTAGACTCCAGATTCTAACGCCAGCGCGCGCTTGGCCTGGTGGTGATGCTGTTGGTCTTGAGATTGCAAAGCCTAGGGCCTGGGTTCGAATCCCAGCCCCAGGTAAGTTTTTTATCCCTTTTTCTTCTTATTTTATTTAATTCTTGTTTATGTTTGTTTAATTAATTTAGTAAATTATAAAATGTTAAAAAATAAAATGTATATTATTTCTTGTATATAAATTCTAAACTTGTATTTTCAAAAAACTAAAACTTTATTATTAAAACTATTTTATTATATATTATTAATGCTATTTGATTTGTATAAATAAATTAGTTGTATTTAGGTTAAAAAATATATAAACCCTAATTTTCTAAAATCTAAAATATTTTTTCTAAAAACCTAATTGTAAATATTATTTATTTGTTTATTTTAATTCTTGCTTATATTTTAATTAATAAATAAATCTTAATATTTTTAAATCAAACCCTAATTTGCTTCTATTAAAAATGTAATTTTATTATAATTCTTAATTTTGTAAATATAATAGTATGATTATAATTAATTCTATTTTATTTAATCATGTACATATTTTATAATTGGGTAATTTAAATATTGTTTAAAATAATTAAAATTTTGTAAATATAATTATAATTAATTCTATTTTCATAATATGTAAATATTCTATAAATTGTTTATAATTTAGTTTGTATGTAAATAATTTAAATTATATGTTTAAAAATAATTAAAACTTGTTAATTTAATTTTATAATTATAATTTATTTTCATAACATGTTTATAATTAACTTAATTTTTATAATTTGCATAATTTAAAATTTTATAATAATTAGTATATAATTGTTTATATTTTCTTAATCTTAAAATAATAATTGTTTATATAAAAGAAATGGAATTTTAATCACTATGCTAATATTCTTGTTTATTTTATTTATATATTATTACTAACCCCATTTAACTTTATATTATTTTTGTTGTTATTTTTCTACTAACCCAATTATTATTATTTATTATTTTTGCTAATTATATTTATTTTGCTTTAATTATTATTATTATGTAATTGTTCCTTTGATGTAATATTTAGTAATAATGTTTAAATATTTATTTTATGCTATGGTTAGTAAAAATAGGGAGTGTAACATGTTTGTATGTATAAAATTAATTTAGCTCATTAAACTCAAAGATAAATATTAAAATTGTACATTCACACACGTAAGTCGATCTTTGATCGCCATCTCACTTCCTTAGGGATACCTCTCATGTTGCCTATTACAAAAAGGTCAAGTAGGGTGTATAAAGCAAAAGTCCCTCATCTCACATCATCTAGTCCCTTAATAGATAAAAGATCAAGTCCCTTTCGAATGTTGCCTTCGTAATGATCTTGTCCCTTTCGAATAAAGATGATAGTCCCTTCGAATTGCTTATACACCCCACAATTGCCTAAATAACAGATGACCCCTCACTTGTCCCTCACATCCAAGGTAATGACTACCTATTCCTTAATAATAGGGATAGTCTTACCATTTAAAGGATTCAAGAACAGAAAAGACTTAAACTTAGGGTAGGTTCCTCTTAGATACTTGCTCACTCCTCAAAACATTTCAAACACTCCATACATTTCAAACAAATTTTCAAAACAAAGGTTTTTTACGCATCCGTACATGGATCATTATAAAACTCTTAAGAAAGTTTTTATTCACACACTTCACATTTCAAAAACATTTTAAAGTGAGCTAAGTAACTAAGAGCCCATGGATAACCATGGATGTAAAGGGTGCTAACACCTTCCCTTTACATAACCTACCCCCCGGACCCAAAAATCTTCTAAAAGGTCTTTCCTGTTCTTTTATGCCTTTCCTTTGGATAAAATAAAAGTCGGTGGCGACTCTTGCTATCCGCAACATTTAACTAAAGTCAGTTCTCCCACCGTGTTACAGCTGCTCGCCGACTAAGACAGTATATGCTGACTCACACTACCTTGTTAATCTCATAAATGGACACCGTCAAGTACATATTTGAGAAGCCAGCACTTACCGGAAGGGTTGTAAGATGGAAAATGATTCTGACAGAGTACGACATTCAGTACACATCTCAAAAAGCCATCAAGGGCAGTGTATTGTCTGACTATCTGGCTGAGCAACCCATTGATGATTACCAGCCCATGATATTTGACTTCCCCGATGAGGACATCATGTACCTAAAAGCAAAAGATTGTGAAAAGCCAGTTCACACTGAAGGGCTTGATCCCGAAGAAGAATGGACTATGATGTTTCACGGGGCTGTCAATATGAATGGTCGTGGAGTTGGTGCAGTGCTCATTACACCTAAAGGAGTTCATATGCCTTTCTCGGAAAAACTCACCTTTGCCTGCACTAACAACGAAGCAGAATATGAAGCATGTATCATGGGACTTGAGGAAGCCATTGACCTTAGGATCAAAACTTTGAATGTATTCGGAGATTCAACTTTGGTAATCAATCAGACCAACGACAAATGGTATACTCACCAGGAGCATCTGATTCCATACCGTGACTATACGAGGAGATTATTGACTTTCTTCACAACAGTCAAACTTGAATACATCCCTCGAGATGAGAATCAGTTTGCAGACGCTTTAGCTACCATTTCCTCCATGATCAAAGTACAGACTGCTAATTATGTGCCTCGGATTTTGGTATCCAGACTGGACAGGCCGGCATATGTATTCTCCGTGGACATTGCTAGTGATGACAAACCTTGGTTCCGTGACATCAAAAGTTTCTTGGAGGATCAGACATACCCACCTGAGGCATCATCTAATGATAAGAAGACATTGAGAAGGTTGGCCGGTAGTTTCTTCCTCAATGCTGATGGTTCATTATACAAGCGAAATTTTGACATGGTCCTGCTCAGATGTGTTGACAAGAAGGAAGAAGACCTACTAATGCATGAGGTGCATGAAGGTTCTTTTGGTACCCACGCCGGGGGACATGCAATGGCTAAAAAATTATTAAGATCAGGTTACTACTGGATCACAATGGATGCATGTTGTTGTGACTACACCACAAAATGCCACAAGTGCCAGATCTACGCAAATAAAGTGCATGTGCCTCCAAATCCTTTGAACGTGATGTCTTCACCTTGGCCCTTTGCTATGTGGGGCATCGACATGATTGGAAAGATTGAACCAACTGCTTCAAATGGTCACAGATTCATCTTAGTGGCCATTGATTACTTCACCAAATGGGTCGAAGCATCTTCGTATGCAAACGTCACCAGACAAGTGGTAGCCAGATTTTTGAAAAGAGACATCATTTGTTGATATGGAGTGCCAGGGCAAATCATTATTGATAATGGTTCCAACTTGAACAACAAAATGATGGCAGAATTATGTCGGGACTTCAAAATCCAACATCACAACTCTTCTCCTTACAGGCCAAAGATGAATGGCGTTGTTGAGGCAGCCAACAAGAACATTAAGAAGATTGTGCAGAAGATGGTAGTCACTTACAAAGACTGGCATGAAATGCTACCATTTTCCTTGCATGGGTATCTAACCTCAATCAGAAAGTCTACTGGGGCAACACCTTATCAGCTTGTGTATGGTATGGAAGCCGTCCTACCTGTTGAAGTTGAGCTCCCTCCTTACGGGTAATGATGGATGTGAAATTGGATGAAGCAGAATGGATCCGGTCCCGATACAATCAACTGAATCTGATTGAAGAGAAAAGATTAGCTGCAATCTGTCATGGGTAGTTATATCAGAAGCGAATGAAGAAAGCCTTCGATCAGAAAGTCAGACCTCGGGAATATCAAGTGGGAGAGCTTGTTCTGAAGAGAATCATTCCTCCTCATACAGACCACAGGGGCAAGTGGACACCAAATTATGAAGGTCCCTATGTCATAACCAAAGTCTTCTCAGGTGGAGCACTGATGCTCGCAACCATGGATGGTGAAAACTTCCCGTCTCCTGTGAATTCAGATGCAGTTAAAAAATACTTCGCATAAAAATGACCCGCTGGACATAAAAAACATAATGTACGTCCAGGCAAAAATAGGGCATCCCGACGAGTCAAAAACAGAATAAAAGACTCGGGAAAAAATAAGGGAAAAAATTCAAAAAATGTGCACTCGTTGAGTTGAAAAGCCACATCGGACAACTCAGGCAAAAATGGGTATCTCGGTGGATTGAAAACCCGAAAGGGCGGTCCACACAAAATCAGGGAATAAGTGAACAACTGCATTCTGAATTCGTCTGTATGACTCACAATATGGCAAGCTTCGAAAGGACAAAGCGTCAGTCGGAATCAACCTTCATTAGAAAGCAAGATAAAGAAGAACACCAAGGTCATACAGGTCATAGAAAAGGAAGCTCACTGGAGCGTCGTCGTCAACATTGCCAACAATTTTATTTTCTCAATTTATAGCAATCTCCTCATTTCAGGGGATTTGTTTCTTTGACTGTACTTGCCAATTCAGGGCACCCAAATTAATAAAATCAGAGTTTCCAGTTTCACCTTGTTTTGTACATTTTTATTTCGTTTACAAAATGTCCAATGTCCATAATACAACAATTGCATAAAACATATGAGCCATTTTTGATAAAATGCTTGCAGTAAATGTATTACTTTCAGATAAGTCTAACTCCTATGACGGAATCCGGTTAGGGATACCTCGGGATACTTGTGCGTTTTCCTTTGTCTTAACAGGTTGCAGACAATCTTTCACATTGTGGGGCATGCCAAGCATTGAATCCCCAGCATGCTACTTCCAGAAGTTATCTCCTCCCCAAGAAGGACCTCCCAAGCAGTGCCTGACAGCCTCTTCCACAGCAAGGTGGTCAAGAACTCTCTGTTCCCCACCAGGGTGCCAAATTTCCCTCATCCTCAATAGAGTTGATGGAACCAATTCCCCACAGAGTTTCCATTTTCTCCCTAGTAGAGCAATACCTGAAACACATCCCCAACGAAGTGGCTAAAACTTCCTTCTCCCCAGCTAAGTTCTCCCTCCGGATAGATCTGCCATTGATCTATTTCCCCAAGCAGAGTTCTCCCTCCGGACAGATCCATCAATGATCTCTTCCCCCAGCCGGGTTATCCATCCGAACAGATCAGCCAGAGATATTTACCCCCGCGGGATCCGAGTCCCGGATCGGTTTCTCTCATTTGCATAATCATGGCATTCGCATCTTAATCACGTAAATAAGCGTAACATTCCGTCTAATATGGAGCATTACGGCAAAAATCAAACATTTGCATGATCACAAGCCAGGTTCGAGCCAGTCACCTGCATTTACCATCAATATTTCATCAGCGATATACAAAATGCATCCCTTGCACATAAAGGCCAAAGCATCCCCTTTGCACTCCCAAATACAGATACCTATGCATGCTCTTTTTAACACTCGTATGTGCCATCCTTCCCCAATAAGGTTGCCAGAACACCTTCTGTAAGCAGATACTTGTCCATAACATGCTTTTCTTGACACTCGTCCGTGTCATCTTATCTCCCCACAGATCGCCAGCATCCCCTTTGCACTCTCAACAGATGCCTGTTTATATTTATACATATTTGACACTCGTCCGTGTCATACTTCCCCAGCAAGTCAAACCCTCGCTCGTGTCTTGCTCATACCTCACCAACAGATCATACTTGTATATACTCATACAGGAGTCTTTGATACTCGTTTGTATCATTGTATATATCACTCCTTAACAGATTCGACACTCGTCCGTGTTCCTTGTTAACCAGTTGATACTCGTCCGTATCATCATCTTTGAACATGTGTCAGCGTTTGTTTCTATCGATACTCGCCCGTATCATAGTTCTAAGGACGCTCGTCCGCATCTTTAATCTATACACATTGTCAAACACTTATGTCTTTTATTCTTGAAAGTGTAAGCACTCGTCCGTGTTTGCCATCCCCCAGTAAGTCGTCAGCAAAAAAACTTTCTCCTATCTGACATTCGTCCTATGTCGTGATACTTTCGGCAGCCATCCCCTGCCAGGTGATCGTCCTTTACCTTTGGATGATCGTCCCCCATCCTTTCCCCAGTGGAATCTCCATCATTGGAACCTTCTATCCGAGATTCGTCCTATGTCGTGATAAAAAGCAGTCGTCCCCTGCTAGGTGATCGTCCTTCACCTTTTTGATGACCGTCCCTCATCATTTTATCTGATGGTCGTCCCTATCGTTGATCTTGTTATCCGACATTCGTCATATGTCGTGATAAACCCCGAGAGCAGTCGTACCCTGCTAGGTGATCGTCCTTCATCAGGCTTATCCGATGGCCGTCCCCATCATTGACCCTTTTTATCCGACATTCGTCATATGTCGTGATAAAGAGCAGCTGTCCCCTGCTAAGTGATCGTCCTTCACCTTTGATGACCGCCCCTCATCATTATTTCATTTATTCTTTAAACCAATGGTCATCCCCATCATTGTTTACTTTACTGCCCAGAATGGTGGTTGTCCCCATCATTGCTTTTATCATTACTTTAATCCCCAGATAATTCTATTTCTTTACCCGATGGTCGTCCCCATCATGATCTCTTTATTTCCCTAGCTTGTCGGCCGTCCCCGTCATTTCTTTCCTTACCACTTTATCCCCAGCAGTCGTCCTCTGCTAGATGGTCGTCCTCCATCGCTTTCATTTGATAATCATATTGTACCATTTCTTACAATTTATATCCCTTTTCTTCTTATCCCCTGCAAGTGCAAATTTCAAACTATCTTTGGTATTCAACCACAAGTTATCTTGTTTGTCTGTTAAGTCAGGCGATCACATCCTGCACAGTTAACTCATGCTTGAATAGGGGCAGCTGTAAACACCCCAAATTGTCCCTCACTCTTTATCACACCATGGCTTGTGATCTTTCATTTTTGTTTTAACATAAGCATTACATCTCATATTGCATATTTGTTTCACTACATAGTTCAAATTCATCTACATCTAGGGTTTGTGATCTGAGCAATCCAAGAATCCATCTGAGCCATCCCAAAGGTCTCAAAGCTTTCCAAGAGGGTCCATGTGTGTTATATAATCATATTATGCTCCCCAAAGTTCATGAAAGTCAGGGGATCACAAGAATTGGCAAAGGCATGGAAGCAGAGCTAGGGTTTTCACTACACAGATGACCAAAATTAGGGTTTATGTTTCAGAGGCCTTAACTCCAAATTGTTTGGTCATTCTTGTTTCTAATGTTCTTAATATGTTATAAGGATCATGTGTACCAAGTTTGATGAAGAAATTCACTGTGGAAGTCATCTGATCATTGGGTAACTTCTTGAGCAAGTTAAGTCAAAATCAGGGCATCTGAGGCCCCCAACAATGGAACCAAAGGGTCATTTTCATCAAATTGAAGTTCAATGATATTTATTTGATCTTAGAAGTGGTTGAAAGTTCACAATATTGAATAATTTTGAGCCAAAATCAAACTTGCCATTTTTGGAAATGACTTGAAATGCAAACTTTCCATTTTGGGAAAGATTTTCAACCTCCTCTTTCATGACCAAAAATGCTTCAAATGAAAAATTCTTGGGCATGAAATTTGTAGATTAGGTCTTTCCCTTTTCAAAAAGTACAAGAACATGTCTTGGTTCATCCTAGAACTCAAGATATGACCTTTCAAAGTTGGCAAAAATCACATAATTTTCAAGTTCATGCCAAAGAGGGAATTTTGCAATTTCACTTACCAAGCATTCTAATGACCTCTAATCAACTTCTATGCAGCATAACATGTCAAAGAAACTTCAATAGATCAGAATTTGCCTTTGAACCTAGGGTTTTGGTGGCTTGATTCACAAGAAACATCAAAGAGGTAAATTTGCATAAACCATGAGAACTCTTTGTAAACACCCCAAATTTGCCCTCACCCATTCACACCATGGCTTGTGATCATTTTCATATACATAAGCACAATCATATCACCTCATATCTCACTTTTGATTCACTGCATAGTTTCTAAGGCATCTGCACCTAGGGTTTGTGATCTGAGCAATCTCAGGGCATCTTGAGCCACTCCAAAGGCCACCAATCACTTCAAAGAGGTCCCTGAGTGTTCTTACATCATATTCCATCTCCTCAAAGTAAAAAATTCAAAGGAATCACAAGAACTAGGGTTTGAGTGGATGCAGAGCCAGGTTAAACTGCACAGATGACTGAAAATTAGGGTTTTGGTTTCAGAGGCCATAACCCCAAATTTTTTGGTCATTCTTGTTTCCATTGGTCTCTATATGGTATAGGGAGTATGCATATCAATTTTCATGAAGAAATTCCATGGGGAAGCCATCTGATCAAGGGTTGACTTTTCAGACAAGTCAGTGTAAAATCAGGGCATCTGGGGCCCCCAATGACCCAACCAATGGGTGATCTTCATCATTTTGAGTGTATATGATCTTTATTTGGTCATGGAAGAAGGTTTAAGTTCATAAAAATCAAGAATTTAGAGTTTTGCAAATGTTGACTTTTTTGGGCATAGTTGACTTTTCAAGAATGCATCATTGTAGGTCATTTTTCAAGCCTTGATTTTTGATCCAAAAATGCTTCAAATGGAAAAACTTTGGTCATGAAAGTTGTAGATCTCATCTTTCCCTTTTCAAAAAGTACAAGAACATGATCAAACTCTTCTTGGATCAAAAGTTATGGTGTGACAAAGTTGGCTAAAATCATTGATTTTCAAGGCATGCCTCAAATGGAAATTTTGCAAAATCATGGACCAAGGCCAATTGCAACCTCTAATTCATTCCAAACCAATATGCAAACATTCTCTAAGTCATAAAATTCAGATTTGAACCAAGGATTCCCATGGTTATGGTTCATGTAACAAGACTTTTCACATGTGAACCAAAAAGGCAACAACTTGCAAAACACTCATGACACTTCTACCACTTGATGCATTGGCTGCTGAACCAAGCTAGCTTCACACACTCACCATGCTGCGCCAGCCCTAGCCTTTGTACCAAGCTAGTATCAAGCCCATGCCTCTCTTACAAGAAATTTGACTTTTGGCAAAAGCAAACATCCCAATCACCACAGGCCATGTCACATCCTCTGGCCACTTGCATTTGTTTATTGTATCCTTTGGCAAGCCATAACACTAGGCAGGCAAGGCTGAAACAACACACAACAACACATTCACAAAAACACACCAAACTGCATAAGCCTTCGAATCTCTCTGCTCAGCCAAGAAACACTCAAACCATTTTCACCATTTAACTTACCATGCATCATTAAGTAGAAACCAGCAAGAACACAAGCCTGAATCAACCAGAACACCCCATAGCCATTTCTCACCTCAAGCTGCAGTTCCTTTCGAATCTCCCTCCCTAGCTCACAAACATCCAAACAAACCTTGCAAAGCTTCTCCATACATCATCTGGACCATAAACCACCATTCACAATGGCCTGAAACTACCAGAATCATCATAGCCATTTCTGACTGAGGTGAAGCAGAAACTGTCGAAGCTCATCAACCAGCCTACATAAATTGTTCTAAGGCATTCAAACATCATCAAGAGGTCCTAAGGAGTGGATTGCACAAGGAGAGGTGGCCAGAAAGTCCTCAGGTTGAAAGCTCCAAATCTCAGGTAGCTTGAAATTTATTTTTCCAGAAATTGTTTTTCTTGTCACAAACTTGTTCCTTATGATTCACTGAGCATCCTGGTGTTTTTAGTTTTTGATTTGGGTCTGGAATGAGAGTTTAATTTCTCTCTGAAGCTTGCGTGCCCTAGTTTTTATTTCTTTCGATTCAGCTTATTTAGGAAGAAGAAATTTGTTTTGAGAGAGGGGTTTGATTCGTGAGTGTGTAAGGAACATTTCCCAATCCTTAGATTTTGTTTTTGTTACGATTTGAGGGAGTTTAGAGATTTCCAGGTGAGATGCTGGCCGGAGAAGACGACCGGAAGTCTTCTCCGGCCACCTGAGAGTGATTATGCCCTAATTACGTGATTAAATTCCATTTGAATTTGGACCTTTGGATGCGTTGAAAAAGTTGACTTCGCGCGCGTGTGAACGGCTAGGATGCAGTCATTAAGCCCTAATCAGCATCATTTATTTAATTAATTAAGATTAATCCTGTTTGAATCTGGGCCATCAGATGGCGCGCGCAGTCAATGTTTTCAAACTCAGGCTCCATCCTGGCCATCCATCCTGATTACTTTCATTTTATTTTATTTTAATTCATTTTCTTTTCAATTAATTTGCATATTTATTTTAAAATAGTAAAAAATTCTTAAAAATTATGAGACTTTTTCCTAAAGGTTTTATTAATTTTTAAGACCCAAAAATATTTTTATTTTATTTTTTATCATTAAAAAATATTTTTAAATATTTAAAAGATTATTTTTAATTGATTAATGGAAATTAATTAATTAAAAATACTTTTAGGTATTTAAAAATTACAAAAAATTCATGAAATGTTCTAAGACATTTAGAAACATTGTCCAACCTTCAAACCAAATTTCTTTTTTGATCTTGATGCATTTTAAGAATTTTTCATTGAATTAAATCATTTTTTATGCATTAATTTGATCCTAAGTTCAAAAATTCATTTCTGCCTATTTGAGAAGAGTTGGACATTGATTCTTTTTGCTTTGTTTTGTGTTTGGCATGTAGTTTCTAGGATAAAATGGCCTTGATTTGATCCTTCAATTTCAAATTGTTTGGTATTTCTTTTGTTGAGAACCCTAAAAAACCCTAATAACTTAAAAAAATCATATCTTGAGATTGGTTAGGAGTTGAGACTTCCCCTTTGGACCTTGGTTTAGTATAGGTTTAGGGTTTCTTAGGATGGCATTTTCCATTTTTTATCTTAGGGTTTGCTTATGTTTTGGGGTTTTTGTTTGATGTTTGATCCTTAAACCCTAATTTGAGCTTTCATTTGCATCCTTCTTGCATTCTCTTGCATAACATGACTTGTCTTTGCATTTTATGCATGCTTGTGTTTCATTTGACATCTTAAGACATGTTTAAAGCATCTTTGATCATTGCATCTCATATTTGCCATGTCATTTGCCTTGTATGTTTCATAACTTTTCATGTTCATCCATGCTTCTAAATTTGCATCATTTGCACCCATGATCTTGTATGAACACCTCCATGTCTTGCCTCATGTTTGCAGCACCTCATAACATCATAATCATCATCAATATGTTTCTGGTTTTGCTTAGCATCATGTCATTTCATCCCATCTTGCATTGCATTGCATTTCTTTCTAACATTTCAGGTGGTAAGTGACTTTGAGAAGTGAATTTGCCTTCACTTCTCATAACTTTTCTTCTCATCTCCCTTGCATCCATTGCTGCATTTCTATATGTGTTTGAGTTTGAGCTTGCTCATTCTTTCTCCTCCCACTTTATTTCTTCAAGTGACTTGACTTCTTGAATGAAGCAAGTTGCTTTGCTTCTCTTGATCTTGTTCATCTGCTTCCTGGTGGCTCCTTTGAAGATTGTTCTTGAAAACCTCATAAACCTTAGGAACAACCAAGCATGACAATGAATTAGGGTTTTGATTAGTCTCCCCTCATAGTTTTACCTTTGTGTTTCTCCTTGAGTCTTCTCCTCTCATCTCATAATCAGGGACTAAACCCTAAAGGCTTTAAGGCTTTGTGATTAAGTTTATGCCTGCATCCTTCTATTAGGATGGAGTGTATAACTTTAATCCTAAGTGTTAAACCCTTAATGTGTTTAACTCCTTTAATCAATCCAGCTAATAACCATCAAGACATCACACTTGTAACTTGGGCCTTGCATTAGGGTTCTAATTCTTCCTTAATTGGTTAAGAAGGACTAACCCTAGTGTTAATGGACAAGTCCCCCTCAAGTTGTCTTACAAATCATAAAATTCACTTCATCATCATACCATTAAATAAAATTCACTTGATTAAAGGCTTGTTTTGTCATGAGTTTAATCCCTAATCATGGATTAAGTTGAGGAGTTTTCCTCAGCTTAAACATTCTCATCTATTATCCTTCTATTAGGATGGTGTAATGAGTCTGTTTAATCCCTGATTATGGCTTAATCTCATTACTTAACACTAAACAAAAACCACAAAAACATCTAAATAATCACAAATAGGTTAATGATCTTAATCCTACACCAAAGGTGATTAAGTGTGAGAATCTGACTTCACACTTAAGGTATTCTCATTACCCCTAATCAGAGGGAAGATGTGTTGAGTTTACTAAATCCATTGGTTTAGACTTAAGCTCATTGACCTGTGACAAACTCTCAAAAAGCAATAAAAGACTGAAAACTCAAAAACAAACAATAATCGTCTCCTTCGGGATTCTTTTCTCATCACCTTCACTCACAAACGAGAACTTGCTTCTTCCGTCTAATGCAAGACAGTTTGCACCTGAGCCAGACAGGTCATACACTTGAGCATAGACAAGCAAGCAGTTCACAGTCAATTCATCCTTTCAGTCTCTTTGGGTCGAACTACGGTGTTCTGACTTCCTCATTGCACGAGAGGATACGTAGGCATAACTTAACAGTTATCGAACAAAAGTCTCTGTATATTCCCCCTCTTTCCAGCATTGTTCTTTTAGCCTCATGATCATGAGCATACTCTCATCCTTACACTGACACATCATTTATACACTTCACACTTCTTTTACACTGACACCTGTACATTCCTTTCCAGCTATTTTATACACAAATTGCACTGACACTACCCCTTTAAAACACAAATCTTTTAAGCGTGGATCCCGTCGAGTACGAAGGACAATCTGGGTGCTAATACCTTCCCAGGTTGTAACCAACCCCCTTTCTCAGTCTCTCTGGTTCGCAAACCGTCTTGTCCATCTTTTTCTAGGACTATGCAGCATTGCCTTTCCTCCAGGATAAAAATGCCTAGCTGGCGACTCTATTCATCTCCAGTGAGTTCACGGCTGTGTGTTCTCACTGTTCCCTCTCGCCGACCGTTCGCGTCTGTACCTTCATCTGATCCACTTTTCATTTGTCGGGAGCGACAGCTTGGCGACTCTGCTGGGGACCCTTATATTGCAACCAGGGCTTCTGGTTCTTTTTGTGGGTTCCTCCTAGCGCTTGATTGATTTGTGTTTACTGGGTTGTTATGTGCTTATTTGTGCTTGTATTTTTTTTGCTTTATGTACAGTTTGCTTCCTGCTTTCTTTATTGCTTTTGTATATATCATACTGTCATGCTGCTGGCTGGATCTGGTTTTGCTTTGGTGGGTGGGGTTCTATTGAGAGTTAAGGTCCTATACCTGGGACCTGAGTGACACCTAGGCTAGAGTGAATCATATTCTTTCCCATTCCATTTCGGTCTGGTGCGGGAATATGAAACACGGTTCAGATATGGGTTTCTTCTTGAGAACTCTGTGTTGCAGATTTCCTGCAATGCTAGGGCTATCTGGGAAGCCTGCTAAGTCTGGATGACCTTTAGTTTTGACCTTCAGAAACTGAGGTGAATTAGAGGAGGAACTTTTATGGTTATTGTAAACACTGTGCCTCCGAGTTAGAAGTGTTTACACTTCTCATAACTGATCCAAGTCTGAGGATCCTTGTTTTAGAACACCACCTGTGAGGGGGTTGGGCTGTTTACAGGTTTGCAGGTACCTTGACCTCAGAATACCCTGTTACTTTGTTTTGATTAAGAATACTCCATGTTGGACAGTTCTTGTGATTCTAAAACCCTGGACATGTGGCTCTTTATTTGAGTCCCCCACCCTGGTTACTGGATTTATAGACCTCCAACTGGAATTCTCGAACACACTTGGATCTATATCAGGGCATTTTGATCAGATCCAGCTCAGTCACAAACCCTTGCATATCATTTGCATACATAATCATTGCATCATATTAACATTTGCTTATTTGTGTTTCAGGGTATCCATCTTCATCTGGTTTTGGTTTTGACCCCATCTTTAGTTTTGACCTGCCTTCATCAGCACTTGCTACCAGCTATCTATTCCAGCCAATCAGTGGCCCTTCTCTTCAGTATCTTCATCAACATTTGTCATCATGGCTCCAAAGAAGAGCAATATCACCTATCACTTCTTCCAACCAAAGTTATCAGACATCAGGAGGATCCAAACCCTGATCACTCCAGATCACATACCCTTGTTCAGGGAGAGTTATGGAGATATACTGGACATGGTTATGGATCTGGACCCTTCACAGAGGAGCCTCATCCACACCTGCATTCAGTTTTATGATCCTCCACTGAGATGTTTTACTTTTCAAGACTTTCAGTTAGGCCCCTTATTGGAAGAGTACTCCTCATTAGTTGGTATGCCTATCAGGAGAGAAATTCCTTTCAACCCTGAGATGGTCTTTCCTGCTAATGGAGAAGTAGCAAAAGCTTTGCATCTGGAACCTGTTTTGGTTGAGCAGCATATGACCTCTAAAGCTGGGATCCCTGGTTTTCATCTGGACTTCTTAATTTCTCAAGCTACCTTGAAGGCTTCTCTAGGAGAATGGAAAGCTGTTTGTGCCCTGCTGGCCTTGTGCATATATGGAATTGTGTTGTTTGCAGATGAGCCTCGATTCATTAGCAAAAATGCAATCCATCTGTTCATCCTGAAGAACCCAGTGCCAACTTTATTGGGGGATCTTTATTATTCAGTGCATCAGAGGAATGAAAGGCAGAGGGGGAGGTTAGTGAGGTTTTGTGCTCCATTGTTTCACACTTGGCTTCTCAGGCATCTACCCAGGACAGATGCATTCCTAAACCCTCATCAGCAGAGCAACTGGGCTAAGAGACTCACTGTTCTAACTTCAGCAGATATCAGATGGTGCACTCAAAGCACCAAAGGCAGGGATATCATCACCAGCTGTGGACATTTTCCTAATGTGCCTTTGATAGGAGTTAAGGGCAGTATTAATTACAATCCTCTGCTATTCAGAAGGCAACTGGGCTATGCACTGGTCCATACTCCTAGGGCGCAGGACTTGGTGGAGACTCTCTATTGTGAGAACAAGATTAGTTTGGCTGTTGTTAGACAGGCTGCCTGGGCCTGGGATAATATTCAAACCAAGGGAGTCACCATTCTGGGGAAGTGTAATAATGTGGCATCAGCACAATATTATGAATGGTCCCGTGCTAGGGCCCAATTCTCTGGAATGCCCTTTACCATAGAAGACATGCCTGAGTCATCTTCAGCACCACCCCCTGCCACCATCAGTTTGGAGGAGTTTGAGAGCTTGAAGGAAAGAAATGAGAAGCTAACCCAGGCTTTGCAGAAGACCCTCCGGGAGAGGAGTGAAGGTGTGAGGGATATTGAGAGATTGGAGAAGTTGAGAGTGGAGCATTTGACTAAGATTGAAAAGTATGGGGATTATATCAACAAGTCTAAAGCTGGTGAACAAATTCTGAAGAATGCTTGCAAAGAAGCCCAGTTCCAAAGAGCAAGGACAGACTTGTATTTGAAGGAGAGTCAAGCCCGGTGGGTCAGGATCACCGAGGCTCGTACCCTGGAAGACAAGAGAGTTCAAGACAAGATGGAGCAACTTGAAGCTAGTGCAAAAGAACAGCAAGAAGCCCTGGCAGCAGCCCAAAGGGAAATATCAGAATTGAAGGTCAAAGCAGGGGTGAAAAGGTCCAAGGAACAAAATCAGCACAAGAAGCTAACAGCAGCTGTTACGACCCAGAATCTCCTCATCAGGAATCTCACGGAGCGTCCGGTTGATCCTGTGACCGAAGCACTTCTCAAGGAAGTTCGTGAGGATGAGTTTGGTCTTGGTGTTTGACCATTTGTTTGTTGTTGCTTTCTTTCCGTGTACTTTTATTTTTGTACTGTATTTTGACCCCTTAGTGGGCTTGCGTTGTAAAACGAACAAATTGTATTATTTCACCTTATGTAATATATTCATGTTAGTTTACTTCGAAAGCAACTTCAACAGCAGCATCTTCAAGGGTCTGGAAGGGTCAAAACTGAAGGCCAAACCGGATACCTTGAGAGCAAATAAGCATAACTGCATTGCATACTAACCCTTTTGTTTGTTTTGTAGGTTTTTGTTTTGTTGTTACTAACCTCTGTTGTGAATCTCAGGAATTATTGCTCGCCGCCGGGTATTTCCCCTCAACAGGCCACACAGGTACCCAACTAGAAACAACCTTCCGGGAATTCAGATGGATCAGATGCAGCAGGACCTTACAGAGGTCAGGAACCAGATGGCCAACGAAAGGTTGGAGATGAGAACGCAGATAACACAGTTCATGGAAGTAATGAACAACTTAGCTCAAAGCCAGGAGAGGCTCAGAGCTTTGGTAGAAGGGAGGAATCAAGAGGAACCCCATGTGGGAACTGCTGGCACAAGTAACAACGAGAGGGTCCAACCTCATGTCAATCCCCCAGTTTTTGGACCCCATCTCCATCCAGAGGCCAACATCCCTGTCAATATACAAGGGACTGCCACAGCAGGGAGGGTACTACAGGAAGACCCTCAAGAGGACCAGTTCACAGTAATGGGTGCTGGAGAAGAGGCTTATGATAGACGGTTGGATGAAATAGCTGAGAAGTTGAGGTCCTTAGAATCTCAAAACTCTTTGGGCTTCGACGTTATGGACATGGGTTTGGTAGACGGGGTCAGGATCCCCCATAAGTTCAAGCCTCCTTGTTTCGAAAAGTATAATGGGACTTCATGCCCCCGGACTCATCTACAATCATTTCTGGGAAGGCTGAAGGCCTATACAATGGATGAGAAATTGTGGATGTTCTATTTTGAAGATAGCTTGACTGGAGCTTCGAGGGAGTGGTATTCCCATCTGACAAGAGCAACAATTAGATGCTGGAAGGACCTGGCAGAGGCCTTCATCAGACAGTATCAGTATAATCTAGACATGGCACCCAACAGGACTCTCCTGATGGGAATGTCACAGTCTTCGAGGGAGAGTTTCCGAGAATATGCCCAAAGGTGGAGGCAACTGGCTGCTGCTGTTCAACCACCTATGTCCGAACGGGAAATGGCAGATATGTTCATGAACACCCTTCAGGGAACATATATTGACAGGTTGGCTGCTTTCTCTTCTACTAGCTTTGCAGATGTTGTCATAGCTGGGGAGAGAATTGAAAGCTTGTTGAAAATGGGAAAGATCTCAGACAGTGGTGCAAGCTCGTCCAGTAGTACAAGAAAGCCTTTTGCAGGCCCGAGAAGAACTGGCGAGACCAATGCCATCCATTCAAACAGGGGTAGGCCCCAATATGCTCAGAGGTCCATAGCAGCAGTCACCATCCCTGCTCCAGCTCATCCTCAACCTGTCTATCAACCTCCTCAGCAAAGCTATCAACAACAACCTCAGTACCATCAGCAAAATCAGTATCCTCCAAGGAATTACAACAACAGCAATACCAACAACAACAGTCAACAGAGGCCATTTCAGCAGAGGCCATCTCAAGCTAACAGAGTGATCGATCCGATCCCAATGCCATATGCTACTTTGCTGCCACAACTTCTGAAACTCAACCTGGTTGAGCTAAGAACGTTGGCACCTCCGGATCCCAACAGTCTACCAAGGAATTATGACTCCAATGCTAGGTGTGCCTTTCATTCAAACGCACCTGGCCACAGCACAGAAAAATGCAGGGCTCTGCATATGAAGGTACAAGACCTGGTAGACTCAAAGGCTCTGAATTTCGCACCACCACCCAATGTCAATAAAAACCCGATGCCAAACCATGGTGGTCCCCGGATTAACGCTGTTGAAGAAGACCAGCCATCTTATTTAATAACCAGTGTGGGACAGATCAGGACACCATTGGTAGAAATCAAAGCTCAGCTCTTGGAATGCAACATGTTCCCGGGGTGCGAATTGGGTTGTGCTTACTGCAATATCTCTGTGAATGGGTGCGATAATTTGAGGAATGGCATAGATGGCCTCATTCAGAGTGGCCAGCTTCAGATCACCACATCATTTCCAACAAACCCAGCAACTTCATCAGCAACGGTTTCAGAACCTCCTACAACTGCAGCAACTATTGTTCCCGACAATTCATCAGCAACATCAACAAGTACTTCATCCATCATCTCAACTGATCAGTTTACAACAAATCTTCCTGCTACAACTTCAGCTTCACTCCATTTTGAACCTCCTACAACAACAACATCATTTCTTCCGACAATATCTCCTACAACACCAGCAACAAATCATGAAGATGTCTCTACTGTCACAATATTCTATGATCCGGAAAACAACTCTGCCTACCATTCAGAAGGTGCTGCTCCCACCAGAGCACCAGTTACAATCTTTTATGATCCGCAAACGATTACAGTCCCTTCAACAGCAGCAATCAGTCCAGTCACTGTCACGGTGCCTGGACCAGTACCATATGAGAGCAACAGGGCCATCCCTTGGCACTATGGCTCTGACGTGTACTGCGAAGGAAAAAGAATCACTCTTGAAACATCAACACCTGCACCACAAGTAGATAATGTGGGGGGAGGCGGAGGCTTCACCCGAAGCGGACGTCTCTTCGCTCCACCAATTCAAAGACCTACTGCTGAAGCAGAAGCTGCTGCCAAGGCAAAGGGAAAGAGCCCGGTGCAGGAAGATCAAGCTGCCAAAGAAACCCTGAAAACACCGTTCGATCAAGAAGTTGATGAGTTTATGAGAATCATCAAAAAGAGTGATTACAAAATTGTGGATCAACTTCACCAGACGCCATCCAAAATCTCTATCTTCTCACTGCTTATGTGCTCCGAAGCCCATCGGAATGCACTACTCAAGGTCTTGCACGCAGCTTACGTGCCTGAAGAGATTACTGTCAACCAGTTGGAAACCGTGGTTGGAAATGTTACTGCTAGCAATGGGCTAGGGTTCACCAATACTGACTTGACAGCGGACGGCCGCAACCACAACAAAGCCTTGCACATAACCATGGAATGCAAAGGAGCTGTCCTTTCTCATGTGCTGGTAGACACAGGGTCGTCCCTGAATGTCTTACCAAAGAAGGCTCTGGTGAAGTTAGAATATGATGGTTTGGCATTGAGACCCAGCAACCTGGTGGTAAGAGCCTTTGATGGTTCTAAGAGATCGGTTCTGGGAGAGATTGAGCTACCGGTGACAATTGGCCCACAGACCTTTAAAACTATCTTTTATGTGATGGACATTCAGCCCGCCTATAGCTGTTTGTTGGGTAGACCCTGGATTCACGCCGCCGGCGCAATAACGTCTACCCTTCACCAAAAGTTAAAATTTGAGTGGGAAGGCCAAGTTGTCACAATCTGTGGAGAGGAGGACATTTTTGTCAGCCACCTGGCAACCTATAAGTACATTGAAATGGATGGGGAGATCCATGAAACAATGAGCCAGGGGTTTGAAGCTTTGAATGTGAATGAGGCATCTGCCGTATCTGGTACTCCGATGTCATCATACCAACAAGCCCGGAAGGTTGTTGAGGAAGGAACTGCCCAAGGCTGGGGCAAACTGCTATCGGTGGAGAAAAAAGAAGACAAGTTTGGGTTGGGTTACAGACCAACTCAACATCAAGCGAAGGCGGCTAAAGAGCCTGGTTTTGTCAGTGGAGGGATGCTTACCCCCGATGCTATCAACTGTCTGGAAGACGAGCTGGAAGAGGAGCGCAATCTGGAGAATTGGATTCGTCCAAAGATCCCGGGGAGCAGTGTCTCGAACTGGTCTTCCCAGGAAATTATAAGAGTTACTCGATCAGAGTAATTATTATTTCCTGTATTTTTATAAGCATGCATCAAAGTCTTGCATCTTGCCCAAGATGACAAGACTCATTTTGTAATCGGGCCATCTGTACTTTTTGTGCAAACAAGATCAATTAATGAAATATCAGACATCTTTTTGCAAACGAGTCTTTTTTCTTTTCGTTCACTGTTTTTCCATTTTTTTCTTTTTGTACAAAAAAATAAATGGCAGTGTTTTCAAAATGACAACTTCATTTCACTTTTCTAAATAAAGATTAAAATCAGATCACTAAAACGAACAACTTAACCCTTGCAGAGAATGCCTTCCTGACAGCACCGACAACAGCACGGCTATGACATCGTATGACTTTGACAATCCGATCAATCAAGCTGATGAAGGGGTTGAAGAAGAATATGAGCTTCCTGAAGAGCTAGCCAGGTTGTTAAGACAAGAGGAAAAGGTTATTACCCCTCACCAGGAGGAGGTTGAAGTGATTAATCTTGGTACGGAGGAAGACGTGAAAGAGGTTAAAATCGGGGCCTGCCTGCAAGACTCAGTGAAGAAGCAACTGGTTGATCTACTTCAAGAGTATGTGGATGTGTTTGCTTGGTCGTATCAAGACATGCCAGGGTTGGATACCGACATTGTGGTGCACAAGCTGCCTTTGAGAGAAGAATGCCCACCGGTCAAACAGAAACTGCGCCGAACTCGTCCAGACATGGCAATGAAAATCAAGGAGGAGGTACAAAAGCAATGGGACGCCGGGTTCCTTGCAGTAACTAGCTACCCGCCGTGGGTTGCTAATATAGTGCCTGTGCCTAAGAAGGACGGCAAAGTAAGAATGTGTGTTGATTACCGGGATCTGAACAGAGCCAGCCCGAAAGATGATTTTCCATTACCTCACATTGACGTATTGGTAGATAATACGGCTCAGTTCTCGGTATTCTCCTTCATGGACGGATTTTCAGGATACAACCAGATCAAAATGTCACCTGAAGACATGGAGAAGACAACATTCATCACACCCTGGGGCACGTTCTGCTACAAAGTAATGCCATTTGGACTCAAGAATGTCGGTGCAACGTATCAACGGGCTATGGTAACATTATTCCACGATATGATCCACAAAGAGATAGAATGTTATGTGGATGACATGATCGCCAAGTCCCTTACTGAAGAAGACCACATGGTAAATCTGCTGAAGTTGTTCAAGCGTCTGAGGAAGTATCAACTGAAGTTGAACCCCAACAAATGCACATTCGGGGTGCGATCCGGTAAGCTGCTGGGTTTTATTGTAAGCGAGAAAGGGATTGAAGTTGACCCTGATAAAGTCAAAGCTATTCAAGAGATGCCTGCACCGAAAACTGAGAAAGAAGTTCGAGGGTTCTTAGGTCGATTGAACTACATTTCAAGGTTCATATCTCACCTCACAGCAACCTGCGAACCCTTGTTCAAGCTGCTAAGGAAAGAGCAAACGGTCAGGTGGAACGAAGATTGCCAGAAGGCTTTTGACAAGATCAAGGAGTACTTACAAGAACCTCCAATCCTCATGCCGCCAGTTGAAGGAAGACCTCTGATCATGTACTTGACAGTATTAGAAGAGTCAATGGGGTGTGTGTTGGGCCAGCATGACGAGTCTGGTCGAAAAGAGTATGCAATATACTACCTAAGCAAAAAGTTTACCGACTGTGAACAACGTTATTCACTGCTCGAGAAAACTTGCTGTGCTTTAGCGTGGGCTGCTCGCCGACTGAGACAGTATATGTTGACCCACACTACTTTATTGATCTCGAAGATGGACCCAGTTAAGTACATATTCGAGAAGCCAGCGCTTACCGGACGGGTTGCAAGATGGCAAATGATCCTTACAGAGTATGACATCCAGTACACCTCTCAGAAAGCCATCAAGGGCAGTGTACTATCTGAATATCTTGCTGAGCAACCCATCGATGATTACCAGCCTATGAGGTTTGACTTCCCTGATGAAGACATCATGTTCATAAAAGCAAAAGATCATGAAGAGCCTATTCACACTGAAGGGCCTGACCCGGAGGAAGAATGGATTATGATGTTTGATGGGGCTGTTAACATGAATGGTCGTGGTGTTGGTGCAGTACTCATTACACCCAAAGGAGTTCACATGCCTTTCTCGGCAAAACTCACTTTCAACTGCACTAACAACGAAGCTGAATACGAAGCTTGCATTATGGGTCTTGAGGAAGCCATTGACCTCAGGATCAAGACATTGACCGTATTCGGAGATTCAGCTTTGGTAATCAATCAGACCAATGGGAAATGGTATACACACCAGGATCATCTGATACCTTACAGGGATTATACAAGAAGGTTATTGACATTCTTCACAACAGTCAAGCTTGAGTATATCCCTCGGGACGAGAATCAGTTTGCAGATGCTCTTGCTACCATTTCGTCCATGATCAAAGTTCAAGCTGCTAACTTTGTACCTCAGATTCCAGTGTCCAGACTCGACAGGCCTGCATATGTATTCGCAGCAGATGTTGTCAAAGATAATAAGCCTTGGTTCCATGATATTAAGTGCTTCTTGGAGGATCAAACATACCCATCTGGGGCATCTTCCAATGATAAGAAGACTTTGAGAAGGCTTGCTGGAAGTTTCTTTCTGAACACTGATGGATCTCTATACAAAAGGAACTTTGATATGGTACTCCTCCGATGTGTTGACAAGACGGAAGCAGATTTGTTGATGCATGAAGTGCATGAAGGCTCTTTTGGTACCCATGCTGGAGGACATGCAATGGCTAAAAAGTTGTTAAGATCAGGCTATTATTGGATCACAATGGATGCAGACTGTTGTGCCTACGCCAGAAAATGCCATAAATGCCAGATTTATGCAGATAAGGTGCATGTGCCTCCCAATCCTTTGAACATAATGTCTTCACCATGGCCCTTTGCTATGTGGGGCATTGATATGATTGGCAAGATCGAGCCGACTGCTTCAAATGGTCACAGATTCATCTTGGTCGCCATTGACTATTTCACCAAATGGGTTGAAGCAGCCTCGTATGCAAATGTTACAAGGCAAGTGGTAGCCCGATTTCTGAAAAGAGATATCATCTGTCGATACGGAGTTCCCGAGCGAATCATTACTGATAATGGTTCCAATCTAAACAACAAAATGATGGCAGAACTGTGCCGGGACTTCAAGATCCAACATCACAATTCTTCTCCTTACAGACCAAAGATGAATGGTGCTGTTGAGGCGGCAAATAAGAATATCAAGAAGATTGTGCAGAAGATGGTAGTCACCTACAAAGACTGGCATGAAATGCTACCGTTTGCCTTGCATGGGTACCGCACGTCAATCAGAACATCCACTGGGGCAACACCGTACCAGCTTGTGTATGGTATGGAAGCAGTCCTACCAGTTGAAGTTGAATTACCCTCTCTGCGGGTACTAATGGATGTTAAACTGAGTGAAGCAGAATGGGTTCAGGCCCGATACGAACAACTGAGTCTAATTGAAGAGAAAAGATTGGCTGCAATTTGTCATGGGCAGTTGTATCAGAAGAGAATGAAGAGAGCCTTCGATCAGAAAGTCAGGCACCGAGGGTACCAAGTAGGGGATCTTGTGCTGAAGAGAATCCTCCCTCCTCATACAGACCACAGGGGCAAATGGACTCCAAATTATGAAGGACCATTTGTGGTAAAGAAAGTTTTCTCTGGTGGAGCACTGATGCTCAGCACCATGGATGGTGAAGACTTCCCGTCCCCTGTGAATTCAGATGCAGTTAAAAAATACTTCGCATAAAAATGACCCGCTGGACATAAAAACAGAATGTAAGTCCAGGCAAAAATAGGGCATCCCGGCGAGTCAAAAACAGAATAAAAGACTCGGGCAAAAATAAGGGAAATAAATGAAAAATGTACACCCGCTGAGTTGAAAAGCCGCATTGGACAGCTCAGGCAAAAATGGGTATCCCGATGGATTGAAAACCCGAAAGGGCGATCTATGCAAAATAAGGGAATAAGCGAACAACTGCATTCTAAATTCGTCTGTATCACTTACAACTTGGAAAGTTTCGACGGAATCAAGCTTCAATCAGAATCAACTTTCTTCAGAAAGCAAGACGAGAAGAACGTCATTGTCATACGAGTCATAGCAGGAGAGGAAGCTCCTCAAAGCGTCGCCAACACTGCCAGCACTTTTGTTTCTCAATTTGTGACAGTCTCCTCATTTTAGGAGATATGTTTCTTTGACTGTATCTTGCCAATTCAGGGCACATGAATTAATAAAACCAGATTTTTCAGTCATGTTTCGTTTTGTATATTTTTATTTGCAAAGGATGTCTGATGTCTCAAAAAAAAAATCAATTGCATAAGTACAGATGTTTTTCTCCCAAAAGTAATAATAATAAAACACATGCTCACAGGGAATATACTTACTCGCGAAAGTGCTTAACTCCTATGACGGGATCCAGTAGAGGATACCTCGGGACCATTTGTGCGTTTCCTTATCTTTGCAGGATTGCGGGTATCCAGAACGCAACCTGGGGCATGCAAGTTACGTCTCAGCAAGTTGGTGAATCATTATCAACTCGGTCTATCTTCCACGTGGCACTGGAAGGTGCCCACTTCCCCAGCAAAGTTGTCAAATCAACATACACTCAATCTCAGCATCTGAAATGCTCTATCCCCAGCTGAGTTGCCTCTTGTTGCTATCCCCAGCTGAGTTGCCTCTCACAATTCCCCAGCTGTAGTACCAACTATTCTTCCTCAGCCAAAAGTCAGGGAGCCATCGCCCCACAGAGTTCCAGCCTCTATCCAGAAGAGCAACGCATGAAGAGATCACAACAGAGTGAAGAAAGCTTCTACAAACCTCAGCTGGGTCCCGTATTATAAGGATATGTCAACCAGTGACCTATATCCCCAAGCAAATATCATCTTATTAGATCTACCAATGATCTCATCCCCGGCTGAGAGGTCCATTTCAAACAGACCAACCAGAGATCTTCACGGCAACGGGATCCGAATCCCGGTTTGATATTTTTGCATAATCATAGCATTCGCATCATACTATCCCCTCAGAGCGTAGCATTCCGTCTAATACGGAGCATTACGGCAAAAATCAAACGCATAGCATAATCATAAGCCATGTTCTGAATTAACGCTTGTGAATAATAACCGTTCATCGTCATTGTACAGAAATCCTCACCAGAGTCCCAGCAAAAACAGTTGCCTCATATTCACAAATACCACCATATACACCCTTTGATACCTGTCCGTATCATCACTCCCAGTAAAATCGCCTGAACACTCTTTACAAACAAGATCTCCCGTATTACAGATACTTTCTGGCACCCGTCCGTGTCATAACCCCCAGCAGAAAGCCAAAGACATCCCCTTTGCACTCACATATACTTGTATATACACTCTCCTGACACCCGTCCGTGTCATATCCCCGGCGCAGTCGCCTAGACTTTGTATAGCAGATACTTGTTCATATTACACTTTTCTCTCTTGGCACCCGTCCGTGTCATTCTCTCCAGCAGTTAAAATACTCATCTATATATACTCACTACTCACGATACACTTATACAGATACTCGTCCGTATCTTGTATACACAACACTTATCTCCCCAGCAGATAAACACTCATTTATGCAATACTACTCATACTACTCATACTTATACAGGTACTCGTCCGTATCTCATATACGCCGTTTATATTCCCACAGATTCAACAGTAGTCCTTGTTCTTTGTTAACCAGTTGGTACTCGTCCGTACCATCATCTCAGAGCATTGCGTCTAGTGTTTGTTTCCACATGATACTCGTCCGTGTCATAGTCTTAAGGATGCTCGTCCGCATCTTTAATCCATACACCGTGTCAAACACTTATGTCTTCTTGAATATAGATACTCGTCTGTGTCTATTATTCCCCCAGAAGAATTCTTTCAGATTCAACACTCGTCCGTGTTCTTTGTTAACCAGTTGATACTCGTCCGTATCATCATCTCTGAACATATGCCAGTTTGTTTCTACATGATATTCGTCCGTATCATAGTCTTAAGGATGCTCGTCCGCATCTTTAATCTATACACAATACCAAACACTTATACTTTCCTTTCTTGGTTGTGAACACTCGTCCGTGTTCACTATATCCCCAGTAGATCGCCAACAAAGCCTTTTTCCTTTATCTAACACTCGTCCTGTGTTATGATACCCCGAGAGCAGCCGTCCCCTGCTGAGTGGTCGTCCTCCACTTCTTGATGGTCGTCCTCCATCGTGCTCATCCGATGGCCGTCCCCATCGTGGTTTTTAGCAGCCGTCCCCTGCTAGGTGGTCGTCCTCCACCTTTCGATGATCGTCCTTCATCATTTTATCCAATGGCCGTCCCCATTGTTGATGTTGGTTATCTGGCATTCGTCCTATGTCATGATAAACCTTGAGAGCAGCCGTACCCTGCTGAGTGGTCGTCCTCCACTTCTTGATGGTCGTCCTCCATCATGCTCGACCGATGGCCGTCCCCATCGTTGACCTTTTCTATCCGATGGCCGTCCCCATCGTTGATATTTTCGGCAGCCGTACCCTGCCAGGTGGTCGTCCTCCACCTTTGATGGCCGTCCCCATCATACTTCTTTTATCCCCAACAGAGCAGCTGTCCCCTGCTAGGTGATCGTCCTTCACTTTTGATGGCCGTACCCCATCATCTGTTTATTTCATTTATTCTTTAACCCGATGGCCGTCCCCGTCGTGGTCCCTTTTCCTTTTAGCCCGATGGTCGTCCCCATCATTGGTTACTTTACCTTTATGAACTTGATGGCCGTCCCCGTCATGTTTCATTAATTTCCAGAGAATTTTACAGCTTTATCTTGATGGCCGTCCCCATCACGATTTTATTTTCCCCAGCTAGTCGGCCGTCCCCGTCTTGGCTTTACCTTTTATCCCCAGCATGTCGGTCGTCCCCGTCATTGCTCTTTACCCAGCAGTCGTCCTCTGCTCGACGGTCGTCCTCCGTCGCCCACTTTACAATATACTTTGTTTTCTTTTACAATCTATATCCCTTTTTCTTCTTCATTCTGTGAGTGCAAATTTTGGACTGTCTTTGGTATTCAACCACAAGTTATCTTGTTTGCCTGTTAAGCCGTTGCTTACATCCTGCACAGCTAACTCATGTTTGAATAGGGGCAGCTGTAAACACCCCAAATTTGCCCTCACCCATTCACACCATGGCTTGTGATCATTTTCATATACATAAGCACAATCATATCACCTCATATCTCACTTTTGATTCACTGCATAGTTTCTAAGGCATCTGCACCTAGGGTTTGTGATCTGAGCAATCTCAGGGCATCTTGAGCCACTCCAAAGGCCACCAATCACTTCAAAGAGGTCCCTGAGTGTTCTTACATCATATTCCATCTCCTCAAAGTCAAAAATGCAAAGGAATCACAAGAACTAGGGTTTGAGTGGATGCAGAGCCAGGTTAAACTGCACAGATGACTGAAAATTAGGGTTTTGGTTTCAGAGGCCATAACCCCAAATTTTTTGGTCATTCTTGTTTCCATTGGTCTCTATATGGTATAGGGAGTATGCATATCAATTTTCATGAAGAAATTCCATGGGGAAGCCATCTGATCAAGGGTTGACTTTTCAGACAAGTCAGTGTAAAATCAGGGCATCTGGGGCCCCCAATGACCCAACCAATGGGTGATCTTCATCATTTTGAGTGTATATGATCTTTATTTGGTCATGGAAGAAGGTTGAAGTTCATAAAAATCAAGAATTTAGAGTTTTGCAAATGTTGACTTTTTTGGGCATAGTTGACTTTTCAAGAATGCATCATTGTAGGTCATTTTTCAAGCCTTGATTTTTGATCCAAAAATGCTTCAAATGGAAAAACTTTGGTCATGAAAGTTGTAGATCTCATCTTTCCCTTTTCAAAAAGTACAAGAACATGATCAAACTCTTCTTGGATCAAAAGTTATGGTGTGACAAAGTTGGCTAAAATCATTGATTTTCAAGGCATGCCTCAAATGGAAATTTTGCAAAATCATGGACCAAGGCCAATTGCAACCTCTAATTCATTCCAAACCAATATGCAAACATTCTCTAAGTCATAAAATTCAGATTTGAACCAAGGATGCCCATGGTTATGGTTCATGTAACAAGACTTTTCACATGTGAACCAAAAAGGCAACAACTTGCAAAACACTCATGACACTTCTACCACTTGATGCATTGGCTGCTGAACCAAGCTAGCTTCACACACTCACCATGCTGCGCCAGCCCTAGCCTTTGTACCAAGCTAGTATCAAGCCCATGCCTCTCTTACAAGAAATTTGACTTTTGGCAAAAGCAAACATCCCAATCACCACAGGCCATGTCACATCCTCTGGCCACTTGCATTTGTTTATTGTATCCTTTGGCAAGCCATAACACTAGGCAGGCAAGGCTGAAACAACACACAACAACACATTCACAAAAACACACCAAACTGCATAAGCCTTCGAATCTCTCTGCTCAGCCAAGAAACACTCAAACCATTTTCACCATTTAACTTACCATGCATCATTAAGTAGAAACCAGCAAGAACACAAGCCTGAATCAACCAGAACACCCCATAGCCATTTCTCACCTCAAGCTGCAGTTCCTTTCGAATCTCCCTCCCTAGCTCACAAACATCCAAACAAACCTTGCAAAGCTTCTCCATACATCATCTGGACCATAAACCACCATTCACAATGGCCTGAAACTACCAGAATCATCATAGCCATTTCTGACTGAGGTGAAGCAGAAACTGTCGAAGCTCATCAACCAGCCTACATAAATTGTTTTAAGGCATTCAAACATCATCAAGAGGTCCTAAGGAGTGGATTGCACAAGGAGAGGTGGCCAGAAAGTCCTCAGGTTGAAAGCTCCAAATCTCAGGTAGCTTGAAATTTATTTTTCCAGAAATTGTTTTTCTTGTCACAAACTTGTTCCTTATGATTCACTGAGCATCCTGGTGTTTTTAGTTTTTGATTTGGGTCTGGAATGAGAGTTTAATTTCTCTCTGAAGCTTACGTGCCCTAGTTTTTATTTCTTTCGATTCAGCTTATTTAGGAAGAAGAAATTTGTTTTGAGAGAGGGGTTTGATTCGTGAGTGTGTAAGGAACATTTCCCAATCCTTAGATTTTGTTTTTGTTACGATTTGAGGGAGTTTAGAGATTTCCAGGTGAGATGCTGGCCGGAGAAGACGACCGGAAGTCTTCTCCGGCCACCTGAGAGTGATTATGCCCTAATTACGTGATTAAATGCCATTTGAATTTGGACCTTTGGATGCGTTGAAAAAGTTGACTTCGCGCGCGTGTGAACGGCTAGGATGCAGTCATTAAGCCCTAATCAGCATCATTTATTTAATTAATTAAGATTAATCATGTTTGAATCTGGGCCATCAGATGGCGCGCGCAGTCAATGTTTTCAAACTCAGGCTCCATCCTGGCCATCCATCCTGATTACTTTCATTTTATTTTATTTTAATTCATTTTCTTTTCAATTAATTTGCATATTTATTTTAAAATAGTAAAAAATTCTTAAAAATTATGAGACTTTTTCCTAAAGGTTTTATTAATTTTTAAGACCCAAAAATATTTTTATTTTATTTTTTATCATTAAAAAATATTTTTAAATATTTAAAAGATTATTTTTAATTGATTAATGGAAATTAATTAATTAAAAATACTTTTAGGTATTTAAAAATTACAAAAAATTCATGAAATGTTCTAAGACATTTAGAAACATTGTCCAACCTTCAAACCAAATTTCTTTTTTGATCTTGATGCATTTTAAGAATTTTTCATTGAATTAAATCATTTTTTATGCATTAATTTGATCCTAAGTTCAAAAATTCATTTCTGCCTATTTGAGAAGAGTTGGACATTGATTCTTTTTGCTTTGTTTTGTGTTTGGCATGTAGTTTCTAGGATAAAATGGCCTTGATTTGATCCTTCAATTTCAAATTGTTTGGTATTTCTTTTGTTGAGAACCCTAAAAAACCCTAATAACTTAAAAAAATCATATCTTGAGATTGGTTAGGAGTTGAGACTTCCCCTTTGGACCTTGGTTTAGTATAGGTTTAGGGTTTCTTAGGATGGCATTTTCCATTTTTTATCTTAGGGTTTGCTTCTGTTTTGGGGTTTTTGTTTGATGTTTGATCCTTAAACCCTAATTTGAGCTTTCATTTGCATCCTTCTTGCATTCTCTTGCATAACATGACTTGTCTTTGCATTTTATGCATGCTTGTGTTTCATTTGACATCTTAAGACATGTTTAAAGCATCTTTGATCATTGCATCTCATATTTGCCATGTCATTTGCCTTGTATGTTTCATAACTTTTCATGTTCATCCATGCTTCTAAATTTGCATCATTTGCACCCATGATCTTGTATGAACACCTCCATGTCTTGCCTCATGTTTGCAGCACCTCATAACATCATAATCATCATCAATATGTTTCTGGTTTTGCTTAGCATCATGTCATTTCATCCCATCTTGCATTGCATTGCATTTCTTTCTAACATTTCAGGTGGTAAGTGACTTTGAGAAGTGAATTTGCCTTCACTTCTCATAACTTTTCTTCTCATCTCCCTTGCATCCATTGCTGCATTTCTATATGTGTTTGAGTTTGAGCTTGCTCATTCTTTCTCCTCCCACTTTCTTTCTTCAAGTGACTTGACTTCTTGAATGAAGCAAGTTGCTTTGCTTCTCTTGATCTTGTTCATCTGCTTCCTGGTGGCTCCTTTGAAGATTGTTCTTGAAAACCTCATAAACCTTAGGAACAACCAAGCATGACAATGAATTAGGGTTTTGATTAGTCTCCCCTCATAGTTTTACCTTTGTGTTTCTCCTTGAGTCTTCTCCTCTCATCTCATAATCAGGGACTAAACCCTAAAGGCTTTAAGGCTTTGTGATTAAGTTTATGCCTGCATCCTTCTATTAGGATGGAGTGTATAACTTTAATCCTAAGTGTTAAACCCTTAATGTGTTTAACTCCTTTAATCAATCCAGCTAATAACCATCAAGACATCACACTTGTAACTTGGGCCTTGCATTAGGGTTCTAATTCTTCCTTAATTGGTTAAGAAGGACTAACCCTAGTGTTAATGGACAAGTCCCCCTCAAGTTGTCTTACAAATCATAAAATTCACTTCATCATCATACCATTAAATAAAATTCACTTGATTAAAGGCTTGTTTTGTCATGAGTTTAATCCCTAATCATGGATTAAGTTGAGGAGTTTTCCTCAGCTTAAACATTCTCATCTATTATCCTTCTATTAGGATGGTGTAATGAGTCTGTTTAATCCCTGATTATGGCTTAATCTCATTACTTAACACTAAACAAAAACCACAAAAACATCTAAATAATCACAAATAGGTTAATGATCTTAATCCTACACCAAAGGTGATTAAGTGTGAGAATCTGACTTCACACTTAAGGTATTCTCATTACCCCTAATCAGAGGGAAGATGTGTTGAGTTTACTAAATCCATTGGTTTAGACTTAAGCTCATTGACCTGTGACAAACTCTCAAAAAGCAATAAAAGACTGAAAACTCAAAAACAAACAATAATCGTCTCCTTCGGGATTCTTTTCTCATCACCTTCACTCACAAACGAGAACTTGCTTCTTCCGTCTAATGCAAGACAGTTTGCACCTGAGCCAGACAGGTCATACACTTGAGCATAGACAAGCAAGCAGTTCACAGTCAATTCATCCTTTCAGTCTCTTTGGGTCGAACTACGGTGTTCTGACTTCCTCATTGCACGAGAGGATACGTAGGCATAACTTAACAGTTATCGAACAAAAGTCTCTGTATATTCCCCCTCTTTCCAGCATTGTTCTTTTAGCCTCATGATCATGAGCATACTCTCATCCTTACACTGACACATCATTTATACACTTCACACTTCTTTTACACTGACACCTGTACATTCCTTTCCAGCTATTTTATACACAAATTGCACTGACACTACCCCTTTAAAACACAAATCTTTTAAGCGTGGATCCCGTCGAGTACGACGGACAATCTGGGTGCTAATACCTTCCCAGGTTGTAACCAACCCCCTTTCTCAGTCTCTCTGGTTCGCAAACCGTCTTGTCCATCTTTTTCTAGGTCTATGCAGCATTGCCTTTCCTCCGGGATAAAAATGCCTAGCTGGCGACTCTATTCATCTCCAGTGAGTTCACGGCTGTGTGTTCTCACTGTTCCCTCTCGCCGACCGTTCGCGTCTGTACCTTCATCTGATCCACTTTTCATTTGTCGGGAGCGACACTCTTCATCCAAGCCTTCCAGTTGCATAACATTGATCAAAAGGCCATCCTTGATGCAAGCTGAAGCCAGACACCCCTTCAAACAAGCTATGACTCGTGCCATGCTTCAAGTACACATAACTTTGACTTTTTGCAACTTGGCTCATACCAATCAAGATGTGCCACCACCCACTTTCTGAGCAATCCCATTGGTTTATACAAACATCATGGATCACAAAACACATAACACACAAGCCTGAATCCATACACAAGTTCAGAATCACAAAAACTTGCAAAAAATTCCTCTCTTCGAATCTCTCGGCATAGCCATTCAAACTTAAAACTTCTTTCACCATTCAATCACTCATGTAATAAGGAACATAAACCGCCCTTCATTTTGCCCTAAAAAGCCTCTGAATCCAAAACACGATTTCTCACCTCTCAGAACTGAAACACTCAAACCAGCTCATTTAAACTCCATTCAAGCCTTTCAGAAGCATCAAAGGGATCATTGGAGGCATTTTGCACAAAGGAGGAGGTCAGAAAGCTCAAGTTTGCAAAGCTTCAACTCAGGTAGTCATAAAGAACATTTTTTCCAGAACTTGTTATTTAAGTTAAAATATCAATCTTCATGTTCCCCTGATCATTCTGATATGTTTTGTTTTGAAAATGATTGAGAAATGAGCATGTACGAAGCTTCTGAAATTTTTGACCTAAAACTTGTTGGCTTCGATTCAGTTTTGTTATGCATGATAAATGATTTTTGTTTGTGGATTCATATTCTTTGATGTTAAAGGAGTGATTCTGGGCAAGAAATTAGGAGTTTAGTTGCTTGTATAAGTTTCTGAATTTTTGCCTCGCCGGAGAAGATGACCGGAGCTAGCTCCGGTCACCTTAAAATGCTTAGGGTTTTAATTAGGGTTAATTAGCCAGTTTGAATGTAGGCCCTTAGATCTTAGGATTAACGCGTGAACGAGTGGTCCAGATTGCTTCATTAACTTTAATTCAAATTAATTAGTTTTAATTAGGTTAATTAATTTAAAATCCTCATATTGAATCCCAGCCATTGGTAAGCGCGCGCAGTCAATCCATATTTCCCCAGTTTGAATCTCATCCCTTGGATCTGCATACTTCTCATTTTAGTTATTTTTATTTCATTTCTTTTGCATATTTATTTTAAAATAGCAAAACTTGTCAAAAAAAATATGAAACTTTGCATTCTGATTTCAAATATTTTTCTCAATCTGAAAATGATTTTTATTTTATTTTTTGCATATAAAAAGTATTTTTAAAATATTTAAATGTTATTTTTAATTAATTAAAGTATTTTAATTAATTAAAAATGCATTTAGGTTTCTAAAAATCACCAAAAAAATCATGAACCATTCCAATACATTTAGAAAAAATTTCAAACTCTTCACATAAATTTATTTTTAGGTTTAATCATAGTTTCCCAATTTTCTTTGAATTAAGGGTCTTTAAAATCATAATTTTTAACCCTAACTTTAAAAAATCATTTCTGCCTAACCAAGAAGATTTTGAACTTGATTCTTTTTGCATTGTTTTTCATATTGCATGTAGCTTATAGGTCATTTTTCTCATAAATTTATCTTGCATTTTCAAATTGATTTGCATTTTTCCTTTTGAATCACCCAAAAACCCTAGAAAACTTAGGAAAATCATAACTTTCAATAGGTTAGGCTTTTGACCTTCTCCTTTGGGGTTTGACCTAATATGGGATTAGGGTTTGTTTGAGCTTGATTTCAAATTTTTATCATGTTGTATGCTTCTGTTTTATCCATTTGCATCTCACATGTCCATAAAACCCTAATTTCTCATGTTCATTTGCATTCACCTTGCATATTCACCATCACATGAACTTTCCATGACATTTCATGCATTCATATGTTATCTTGGACATCTTAGGAAATGTTAGAACATTTCTTGATCATTTATTCATTCATTTTTCATGATTTGCATTCATTTCATTTCATAAACATCCATGTGTTTTCAAACTTCTAAGCATGCTTTCATAACATCTCATCTTTGTATGATCATTCATATGCACATTGTATGACATTGCATCATCTCATATGTCATTTGCATTGCATAAACACTTCTGACTTTGGTCTTTACATCTCATTTCCTCTCATTTCAATTCAATTCTTTATGCTTTATACCTTATGCACTCATACTAACACTTTCAGGTTTTTTGTAAGTTATTTTGGGAGGTGGATTTGCCTTCACCTCTAACCTCTTCTTATCTCAATCCTATGCATATTAACTTGTATTTGAACTGAATTTGATTCACTTATGTTCAATATCTCTCACTTTCTTCCTTTAAGTTACTTATCTTCTTAGGAAGAAAGTAACTTATTCTTCTGCTTCCTCCTCCTTTCATCTGCTTCTTCCATTGGTGGCTTCCTTGAAGTTTTTTTCTCTTAAGCCTCATAAACCATAGGATATCCAAGAATGATAATGTTTAGGGTTGTGTTTAGTTCCCCTAGCCTTTTACCTTTGAGTCTCCTTGAGTCTCTCTTCTCATCTCAATAATCAGAGACTAAACTCTTAAAGTTTTAGGACTTTAGAATTAGGGTTATGCATGCATCCTTTTCTTAGGATGGAGTGTATAACATTAATCCTAAGTGTTAAACCTTTAATTTGTTTAAACCTCTTAATCAAATCACCTCAATAATCACTAAGACTTTATCTTGTAACTTGGGCCTTACATTAGGGTTCTATCTCTTCCTTATGGTTAAGAGGGACTAACCCTAGTGTTTAATGGACAAGTCCCCATCAAGTTGTCTTACAAACTATAAAATCCACTTCTTAATCTCACCCTTTAATTAAAATCCATTTAATAAAGGCTTATTATATAATGAATTTAATCCCTAACCATTGATTAAGTTGAGGTATCTTCCCCAGCTTAAGTGTTCTCATCTATTATCCTTCTATTAGGATGGTGTAATGAATTCACTAATCTGTGATTAGAGATTAAACTCATTACTTAACACTAAACAAAAACAAAAACATCTAAATAATCACAAGTAGGTTAATGATCTTAATCCTACATCATCATGGTAATTAAGTTGAGGTGTTTATCTCATACTTAAGTAGGCTCATTATCCCTAATCAGGGAGGATATAATGAGTTTACAAACCCTTGATTTAGGCTTAAGCTTATTAACTTATGAAAAACACCAAAAACAATAACAAAACTGAAAACACAAAAAACAAACAATAATCGTCTCCTTTGGGATTCTTTTCTCATCACACTCATTCATAAACGAGAACTTGCTTCTTTCGTCTAATGCAAGACAGTTAGCACTCGAGCCAGGCGAGTCACACACTTGAGCATAGACAAGTAAGCAGTTCACAGTCAACAAATCACCCAGTCGCTTTGAGTCGAACTACAGTGTTCTGACTTCCTCATTGCATGAGAGGATACGTAGGCATAACTTAACTGTTATCGAATAAAAGTCTATGTGTCCTCCCCCTCTCTCAGCATTCTTTTCTAAGCCTCAGTTCCTGAGCAATTCACCATTTAGCACTGACACCTGTACATTCTTTCCCTAGCTCTTGCACACATATAGCACATACATCTACCCCTTTAAACACAATTTTGTAAGCGTGGATCCCGTCGAGTACGACGGACAATCTGGGTGCTAATACCTTCCTAGGTTGTAACCAACCCCCTTTCTCAGTTTCTCTGGTTCGCAACCGTCTTATCCATCTCTTTCTAGGTTTATGCAGCATTACCTTTCCTTCGGGATAAAAATGCCTAGTTGGCGACTCTATTCATTTCACCTTCATTTTCTCTTTTCACCGACCGTTCGCGCTTGTACCGGGATGCAAATCTTCGGGAGCGACAACATGCATACATCAATGACCTCGCATAAAACTAACTTTTCCTTTTCAGGATAGTTCATGGTTAGATAAACATTATTAACTCCTAGAGACAGTACAAAGACGATCGAGACGAAGATCTAGTTCTGATACTTAGTTCAGGGTACCTTTCTTCCCATAGACAGTTCAGAGACGATCGAGACGTAGATCTAGTTTTGGTACTTATTTCAGGGTATTCCCCAGAGATAGTACAGAGACGATCGAAACGAAGATCTAGTTCTGATACTTAATTCGAGATATATTACAGAGACAGTTCAGAGACGGTTGAGACAAATTTCTAGTTCTGATACTTAGGTCAGTAATAACATTCATATAGAGTCAAATGTAGACACATTCATATACTCCTATCAATAGATACTTTGGATGATATCTATAAGCCCATCTCCAATCACTCCGAATGGAATCTTTAATCCCATTCAATCAATACAATCAACCAACAGTATTACTTTGCGCACCGGCAAGTGAAAATTTTTGGGCTTAAGTGTTCAATCCTCTTCCATCTTCAGGTCACGAATGACGTACATGCCAATCTAACTCCTCAGGTTTCAGAAAATTGAACAGGGGCAGCTGTTGTAACCCAAAATTTGCCCTCACATCTTCAAGACAATATACCTGAAAATGACTCCTAATAGTCACAAGAGTCTCAATTTCTCAAAAGGATTCAAGATTTCATCAGACAAAGCCTCCTCCTAAGCAATAGATCTTAAAATTATGGTTTTGAGTTTCCCAAGGTAAATTGGACTTATAAAGCCTCAAATGGACTTTATGATATCTCATATAATTCAAAGGATTCTCATGTCAAGTTTCAAGGCTTACCCTACAAGTTTGGTCAGTCAGATGCTCAGATGATCCAAAATCAGTTAATTTGGTCAAAAAGTAAATTGTGGTCAACATACAGTCAAACTTTAAGATTTTTGGTCAACATCAAGATTATGAAGTGAAATTCATCATTTGATCAAGGTATGATCATGATTCATTAAGGAAACCTCAGATTCATCAAGAACTAGAAGTTACTAAATTGGGGTTTTTATAGGAAAAGTCAATTGTACTTTGACCAGCCATAACTTTCACATACTTCATCAAAAATTTCCCTTCCAAAGCTCATTTTGAAGGAAATTCAAATCCCTACAACTTTGTGTCTCACAAGCCAAGGCCAAAAATGCTTCATTTGAGAGATATGAACCAAGACATTACATGTCCTTTAAAAAGTCAACAAAAAGTCAACTTTTTTCAAAAGCTCATAACTTGAAAATAGAAGATCAAATGGACATGCTACTAAAAGGAGTAGTTATAGGGCACTATAAGATTTCTAAAAAGTCTAAGAACACATACATGGGATAAAAATTGAGAGTTATGCATTGTTGAAGTTGGGTGAATTTAAGGTGTATAAAGCAAGTAATGACCAAAACTCAAGTTTCTTCCAAATGGGCCCATAATTTTCTAACCCAAACTCAATCGTAAGATCATTCATGACCTATAAGTCATAATATCTGATTTTTTATATTTATTTTATATTATATTGGATTTAATTTATTTCAAATCAATTTTAATTAAAATAAATATTGAAAAATCAAATATTTGATCTTAGGATTATTTTTTGATTAGATTTTGATGTTTATGATCATAATTTGGATCCCAATTTCGTGCTAACCAAAAGAGAATGTCTTAAAATCAAATGTTGACCAAAATAGAAACCTCCTTTCTTCACTTCCAAGTAATCCCAAATCCAACACAAAAGCCCAATTTTCTTAACCTAATTCACTCTCCTATAAACATACAACAATGTCAAATGCATAGAGGACGAAATTTTGAGCAAGAGAACCCTTATCACACTTCAAAAATTCAAAGGAAATATCAAATTTGGTTTCCCAATTGCAGTCACTTTAAAGGAATTTTAAAGGTTGCATCACGTTCCTGGAGACATTTTAAACGTGTATCCATCATCATCATCATCATCAAAAACATCTTGAATTGCTTAAATCGAATTCGTTTTTTTTCTTCGATTTCAAATATTTATGCATTATAAACATGATTTGATCATATATTATTGTTTGTATGGATGTTTAGAATGTTTATGGACCATTTGATTGAAGCTTGCGTGTAGGAACAAGGTTATGCCATGGCTAGGTTTTCGTTTTCGAATTTGGGGGTCTTACTTAGAGACGATTTCACGCCAAATTAATGTTTCTAATAAACTCATGGGATGAATTAGTTTATGCCTTTAAACTGAGTTGATTGTGCTTGTTTGACATTTTTGAAAAATGAAGGTGCTATAGTGACGGACAAAACTGTCACTATAGGTTGTTGCTACAGAAAAACTGTAGGTAAAAGTTTAGTGGACAGACGGAGGAAGAAGATGACCATGGCGCACATTTTATATTTGAAAATTTGGTTTATTTTATAATAATTATTTTATGTTTCTTTACACGCATGTGCATGTAGCCTAGTAGAAGGGCGCGCGCGTTGGGAGGGTTAGGTCCTGGGTTCGATCCAGGCCTTCAACCCTTATGTTTTTCTGCCTTTTTTTCTTCTTCCTATATTTCCCTCTTTCTTTATTTTCTTTATTTTACTTATAATCAACTAACCAATTAAACATTTTCATTCTTTTAATATATAAACAAACTCATAAAAAATTCTAATTAGCTTAATTATTTTTTTATTAATAAATTTATATTTTATACAAAATTAGTTTTTTACGTTATTTCATTAATTAATTTGTTATTAACTTAATAATTAGGGTTTAATCGATTTTAATTTCAATTTTTGTTTTCTAACCCTAATTTATCTAATATTTTGACATAATCATAAATAATTAACATTTTTGAATTAAAATCCTTTTCTTAATATAATTTTAATAAATTAGTTAATTTCTTTTAAGATTAATCACCCTAAAAAGCTTATGAATTTAGATTTTAATTCTAATTTTCTATTTATCATGATATTTAATTAGAGGAAATTGTATAGGATATACGATTAATGTAATAGCGTAGGTTTATTTTCTCACTTTTTTTAACTATGTAACTACTCCTGGTTTGTAATTGCTTAACTAGGGTTTAAATTTTCTGCACTTTTACTTTCCGCACTCCCCTAATTTCAAACATGTATCCCCCCCCCCCATGATGTAATAGTCTAGGTTTACTTTCCGCTTTTAAATTTCGTAAATTATTGATTGCGTGGTTAGTAAACGTAGGGTGTGAAAAGAATGTATGTGAACAAAATAAACGAACTTAGATAACCCTAATTTCTAAGATTAAAATAATTGTAATTAACACACTTCTCACACACTCACCTCTAGGGTTTCTCCTCTTGTCGCCTTACGAAAATGATCAATTCCCTCGAATATAGGGGTATTTTAGCACGGTTGCCTAAGTAAAAATCATCAAGTCCCTTCAAATAAAAGATCATAGTCCCTCGTTGTCCCTTCGTGTTGCCTACGAATAAATGATCTTGTCCCTCGATGACCCTACAAAAAATAATGATTGTCCCTTCAAATTGCTAAGACACCTTTACAAGGTTGCCTTCTATGACCATACGATGACCCTACGTTTGTCCCTTCAAATCCAAGGATGAGACTACTTACTAACTAATAGTAAGGACAGTTTTATCCCTAAGGAAACGAAAATAAAGAAAGACCTTACAATTTAGGGTAAGTAGTTCTTAAGTGCTTGCTCACAAATTTTCAAAATACTCTTTACACCTCACATTTTCAAATACTTTCAAACAAAACACTTTGTATGCATTCGTACGAGAATCATTACAAAGTTAAAGTCTTTATGAAAATATTTACTAATCACACACTACACTATTTTTCAAACAAAAGTAAAGTGAGCTAAGAAGTTAAGAGCCCATGGATAAACATGGATACAAAGGGTGCAAACACATTCCCTTTGTATAATCTACCCCCCGAACACAAAATCTTTTTCAAAGTTCTTTCATGTTCTTTTATGCCTTTCTTTATTGGATAAAATAAAAGTCGGTGGCGACTCTTACTATCCGCAACATAGTTTTTGTAAACAAAAACGACCAAGTCAGTTCTCCCACCGTGTAATAGAGTACATCCGAAATAAGCTTAAAGCTCGTGAAAAGAAGTTGTAGTTCTCACCAAGAAAGCTTTTAAGAAATACATAACTAGTGTGCTTTATAATCTCTTAGAGATTATCATTATATAGTTTTTTATTAGAAATCAAGGATTTGATGCTCACATCTTGCTAGAAAGACTTAGGTGTTCATGTACTTCATTTGTGTATCTGCTTACTAGAAGCATTAATTGTACATGAGAAAATCCTTTGTTGAAAGGTGTCATAAATCCTTGTTGAAGTTAGCTTGAAATATCCTTTGTGTTAAAGGATTATAAATCCTTGTTGAAGGTGGCTTGGAAATCCTTTGTTGAAAGGTGGCGTAAATCCTTGTGAAGGTAGCTTGTGTTTCCTTGAGTGTTTATTTCTATTGTTTGGATACTCGAGAGGGCTAAAGGTATTTCTGACGACTTGAAGATTGACTCCTTAAGAGGATTTTAGAGCCAGGATTCTCAAGAACGCAGTGGTGGTATTCATTGTGGTTGTAATCATTTGATGGTTATTGGATTATGTCCTTTTGAGAAGGCAAATCACCTTGATGGGTGGACTAGATTAACTTCGTTAATAGTGAACCATGATAAAAAATTTGTGTTATTTAATTTTATTGTCATTGTTAGATTTATCTTTTTAACTTCGTAAAAGGGGACAGAATGTGAAACCCAATTCAAACCCCCAATTTCTTGTGTTTCTCAACCTTCAATTAGTATCATAGTTTGGTTATGTTATTGATATTTATCATACACTAAAGCATGTCATATAAAGATCCAGACGAGCTTTTAAGAAAACACTATGGTAAATCTACTCCTCCACCTGTTGTTCCAATCTCAAATGTTCTTGATTTTATTGTTAACCATCATTGTTGAAAAGATTGAGAGTTAGAAAGATAAGCTAGAAAGATTATTTCTAGAAGGTGATTATTATCCTGAAATACAAGAGTTGAGAACTTCATATCTTTCTTAGGTGATGCTGATACAAGGCTTGGATGGAAATCCAAATAATGAAAGATTATATGAATCATCAGGAAGCAAGAAATCTTGTTTGCTGAAAGTTAATTCTTATTGAGTATGGGATGTTTTCAAATAATGATTGCCATGTCCATTTGAATCTATCAGTATTTCTCATGAAGGATTCTTTCATGTAAAGAAGACAAAATGCATTTGTCTTGATTAGATAGCATGAAGATCTCAAGATAAAGAATGTTGTATACAAATTCTTGAAGAATGCTATAATAAGCTTTCCATCTGAATGGAAGGTTATTAGAATTGCTTGAACGTGAAGAAGAGATAATCAACGATTTTCCAGAAGAACTAATATGTTCATATTCAGAAGCTAAAGAGATCTTAGATCAATAAGAAGATTCATATGAAGATGAAAACAAGTTGTCACTTTTGTTCAGAAGGTGTTGTTCATATTAAGAAGAAGAATATTCATATTAGATCTCAAGGATCTATGAATGTTGGTTTCTAAAGGTCTACCTATAATATAGAGAAGTATGTTGACAAAGAAATTAATTGCTACAAGTGAAATGAGTTATGTCATGTCAGATGAGTCTTCCTCGACTTCAAAATAGCTAGCCTATAAAGAAAGCATAAATTTCTTAAAAGAAAAGGTTGAAGAATACACGAGATGCTTATATGTCTTATGAAGATATCAAAGAAGAAGAACGAACTAACATAACATTCCCAGCTGATGTTAGAACGTCTGATGCATAAGGTATCTCTAGAAGACAAAGTAGTTTCTTATTCAACTGAAACTATCTTCAATGCATATTGTAAACACCCCAAATTTTCCCTCACTCTTTATCACACCATGGCTTGTGATCTTTCAAGAATTCATCTGAGCCATCCCAAAGGTCTCAAAGATTTCCAAGAGGTTCCATGTGTGTTCTATCATCATATTATGCTCCTCAAAGTTCATGGAAGTCAAGAGATCACAAGAACTGGCAAAGGCATGGAAGCAGAGCTAGGGTTTTCACTACACAGATGACCAAAATTAGGGTTTTGGTTTCATAGACCTTAACTCCAAATTTTTGGGTCATTCTTGTTTCTAATTGTCTTGATATGTTATAAGGATCATGTGTACCAAGTTTGATGAAGAAATTCATTGTGGAAGTCATTTGTTCACTGGGTAACTTCCTGAGCAAGTTAAGTCAAAATTAGGGCATCTGAGACCCCCAACAATGGAGCCAAAGGGGTATTTTCATCAAATTGAAGTTATATGATCTTTATTTGATCTTAGAAGTGGTTGGAAGTTCACAAGATTGAAGAATTTTGAGCCAATTGCAAACTTGCCTTTTTTGGAAATGACTTGAAATGCAAACTTTCCATTTTGGGAAAGTTTTTCAACCTCCTCTTTCATAACCAAAAATGCTTCAAATGAAAAATTCTTGGTCATGAAAGTTGTATATTAGGTCTTTCCCTTTTCAAAAAGTACAAGAACATGTCTTGATTCATCCTAGAACTCAAGATATGGCCTTTCAAAGTTGGCAAAAATCATATAATTTCAAGTTTCATGTCAAAGAGGGATTTTGCATTTTGGCATGCTCAAGCATTCTAATGACCTCTAATGTGCACAAACACTTCATAACATATCAAATGAACTTCAAAATATCAGAATTGTGCATTGAACTTAGGGTTTTCATGACTTGTGATCCAATAAACTTCAAAGAGGGAAATTTGCAAAACATATGAGAACTCTTCATCCAAGCCTTCCAGCACATCAAAATCAATCCCATGGCCATCCTTGAACCAAGCTGAGGCCAGACACCCCATGGAACCACCTCTGACCCGTGCCCATACCTCATAGTACACAATCTTGACTTTTAGCAAAAAAAACTCCCATACCAATCAGCCTGTGCCACAACAACTTTCTAGCCAATCAACATTGTTTATGTGGATAATAAGCAACTCAAAACACATGACATTGAGGCCTGAATCCTCCCATATCATCAGAATCATAAAAACCTCAAGAAACCTTCCCTTCATCGAATTTCATAGCACAACCAACAAAAATCACAAACTCTTCCACCAATCAACTCAAGAACACACAAGGATCATTTCCCAACCATTGGAATGGCCTGAAACTCCCTACAACACAAACACAATTTCTGAGTTATCAAAACTGAGTCACACAAACCAAGCCATTTAAACTCCATACAAGCTTTCCAGAAGCATCAGAGGGATTATTGGAGGCATTTTGCACAAAGGAAGAGGACAGAAAGCTCCAGTTTGCAAAGCTCCAACTCAGGTAGCCATGATGAACATTTTTTCCAGAACTCCTTTTTTATGTTCCTAAATGATTTTGTATGCTTCACTGATCATGTTGATATGTTTATTTTCGAAAATGGTTGAGAGATGAGTGTGTATGCTTGTTCTGAAACTTTTGTCTTTTTGATGTTCTTGTTCGAATCTTGTTGTTGATGCATGATAAATGAATTTTGGGGCTGGATTAGTGTTTAGGGTAGTTAGTTGATTGATTCTGGAGGTTTTGGGGGCTTGGGGTGATGTTTTGAGGGAACTCAGGTGAGGGGTTGGCCGGAGAAGATGACCAGAGCTTAGCTCCGGTCACCTGAGATTAATTAGGGCTAATTAGGGTTAGTTTGCCAGTTTAAACGTGGACCATTGGATGTGTGTTTTAATTAGTGAACGGATGGCCCAGATCATTTCATTAAACCCTAAACCTAATTAATCAATTTAATTAATTCGAATTAGCCAGTTTAAATGCCAGCCCTTGGATTGCGCGCACAGTCAACCCTCCCTTGCCCAGTTTGAATCCCAGCCATCAGATCTGCATACTTCTCATTTTATTTATTTTTATTTCATTTTTTTGGCATTTTCTTTCTCATTTTATTTAAAATAGCAAAACTTGTTCAAAAAATATGAAACTTTGTATTCTGATTTTAAATTTTTTTCTCAACCTGAAAATAATTTTTATTTTATTTTTTGCATTAAAAAGTATTTTTAAAATATTTAAATGTTATTTTTAACTAATTAAAGTATTTTAATTAATTAAAAATACATCTAGGTTTCTAAAAATCACCAAAAAAATCATGAATCATTCCAATGCATTTAGGAACATTTTCAAACTCTTCACACAAATTTCTTTTTAGGTTTGATCATAATTTGCCAATTTTCTTTGAATTAAGGGTCATTAAAATCACATTTTTAAACCCTAACTTTGAAAAATTATTTCTGCCTAACCAAGAAGAGTTTGGACTTGATTCTTTTTGCATTGTGTTACATATTGCATGTAGTTTATAGGTCATTTTCCTCATAAATTTATCTTGCATTTTCAAATTGAATTGCATTTTTCCCTTTGAATCACCCAAACACCCTAGAAAACTTAGGAAAATCATAACTTTTGATAGGTTAGGCTTCTGACCTTCTCCTTTGGGGTGTGACCTAATATGGGATTAGGGTTTGTTTGAGCTTGATTTCAAATTTTTATCATGTCATATGCTTCTGTTTTATCCATTTGCATCTCACATATCCATGTAACCCTAATTTCTCATGTTCATTTGCATTCTCCTTGCATATGCATCATTACATGAACTTTCCATGACATTTCATGCATTCATATGTCATCTTAGACATCTTAAGACATGTTAGAACCTTTCTTGATCATTTCTTCATTCATTTGCCATGTTTAGTATCCATTTCATAAACTTTCATGTGTTTTCAAACTTCAAAGCATGCTTTCATAACATCTCATCCTTGTATGATCATTCATATGCAATTTGTATGACATTACATCATCTTACATGACATTTACATAGCATAAACACTTCTGACTTTGATCATTGCATCTCATTTCATCTCATTTCACTTCACTTCTTTATGCTTTATACTTTATGCATTCATGCTAACACTTTTCAGGTTTGGTAAGTTATTTTGGGAGGTGGATTTGCCTTCACCTCTCACTTCTTCTTATCTCATTCATATTCATCTTGCTTGTCTTTGAAGTTAATTGGATTCACTTGTGTTCCATATCTCTCACTTTCTTTCTTTAAGTTACTTACCTTCTTCAGTGAAGTAAGTAACTTATTCTTCAGCTTCCTCCTCCTTTCATCTGCTTCTTCCATTGGTGGCTTCCTTGAAGATCTTTCTCTAAGCCTCACAAACCATAGGATAACCAATCATGATAATGATTAGGGTTGTAATTAGTCCCCCTTAGCTTTTTACCTTTGAGTCTCCTTGAGTCTCTCTTCTCATCTCAATAATCAGAGACTAAACTCTTAAAGTTTTAGGACTTTGGAATTAGGGTTATGCATGCATCCTTCTCTTAGGATGGAGTGTATAACTTTAATCCTAAGTGTTAAACCTTTAATTTTTTTAAACCTCTTAATCAAATCACCTAATAATCACCAAGACTTTATCTTGTAACTTGGGCCTTACATTAGGGTTCTAATTCTTCCTTATGGTTAAGAAGGACTAACCCTAGTGTTTAATGGACAAGTCCCTCTCAAGATGTCTTACAAATCATGAAATCCACTTCTTAATATCATCCCTTAATTAAAATCCACTTAATAAAGGCTTGTTATATAATGAATTTAATCCCTAACCATGGATTAAGTTGAGGTATATTCCTCAGCTTAAGTGTTCTCATCTATTATCCTTCTATTAGGATGGTGTAATGAGTTCATTAATCTGTGATTAGAGATTAAACTCATTACTTAACACTAAACAAAAACCCAAAAAATATCTAAATAATCACAAGTAGGTTAATGATCTTAATCCTACATCATCATGGTAATTAAGTTGAGATGCTTATCTCATACTTAAGTAAGCTCATTATCCCTAATCAGGGAGGATATAATGAGTTTATAACCTTTGATTTAGGCTTAAGCTCATTAAATTATACAAAACACCAAAAACAATAACAAAACTAAAAACACAAAAACAAACAATAATCGTCTCCTCCGGGATTCTTTTCTCATCACACTCATTCACAAACGAGAACTTGCTTCTTCCGTCTAATGCAAGACAGTTAGCACTTGAGCCAGACGAGTCATACACTTGAGCATAAACAAGTAAGCAGTTCATAGTCAATTTATTTTCAGTCTCTTTGAGTCGAACTACGGTGTTCTGACTTCCTCATCGCACGCGATGAAAAGTAGGCATAACTTAACTGTTATCGAACAAAAGTCTATGTCTCTTCCCCCTCTTTCAGCATTCTTTTCTAAGCCTCATTTCTTGAGCAATTCACCCTTTTTCACTGACACTTGTATTTTCTTTTCCAGCTTTTGCACACAAATAGCATATACACTACCCTTTTAAACACAATCTTTTAAGCGTTGATCCCGTCGAGTACGACGGACAATCTGGGTGCTAATACCTTCCCAGGTGTTAACCAACCCCCTTTCTCAGTTTCTCTGGTTCGCAACCGTCTTATCCATTTCTTTCTAGGTTTATGCAGCATTACCTTTCCTTCGGGATAAAAATGCCTAGCTGGCGACTCTATTCAGTTCACCTCATTTTCTCCTTTCGCCGACCGTTCGCGTCTGCACCGGGATGCAAATCTTCGGGAGCGACACATATGCTTTTAGTGGTGTAGTCATAACATTGGCCGTGTTATCAAGATTATGTCTATCTACACAAAATGAAGTCTCTTACTCCAATTCTGGAAAGTTTCGCAGATTTCTGAAGTGATCAGAAAGGAAGATCATCAAGCTGTAAGAAGTTTAGAAGAGTAACACACGCAAGATCATACTTTTTGAGTTCTTGTCGTATGTGTGTTTATGAAGATAAATTTTTTTAACTTAGATTATTAAGTCATGTTAGCTTGAGAAATGTATCTCAGCTGAACAAACTTAATTTTGTCAGAATGTCGTCCATAGTTTATTTTCAGAAGCTCTTGATAAGGTACATCCGAAAGACAAGTTATTTATTGTCTGATGTTTCTACCTCAAGACATCTTAAAACTTCTGTACCTTGATCTTCTTGAACAAATGTTATTGCATATATCATTTTTCATAAGAAGCTTGTTGTTGATCGTAATAGAAAGACTTGAGTAGAGACTCTTGAACATGAACATATATTTTTGTGTTCACTCAAGTACTTTAGTGATTGTCTGAGATTGTTCAAAGCATAAATATTGATCAAACAATCTAAGAACTTATAGCTTGGAAAGATATTTGATGAGAAAGGAAAGACAAAAATTGTTACTTTCTGATGAACTAATTTTGATTGGTAATACCAAACTTGTAAGAACAAGATCAACATTCAAACCCTCAGAAGATGCATCTTGTGGTTTGATGTTCATGATGATATCTACATCCATAGAAGAAGAACATCATGTCAAGAAATTGACTTGAGCAATGCAAGTTGAATTGAAACAGTTAATGGTGTTTAAGATTCTACCTAAAACCAAAAGGTTGGATTGGATAATCCAAGAATATTTCTGGATTGCATGCCAACATAAAGAAACGGTGCAAGAAATAAAATGAGAAGATCAAAGAAGATTTGAAGATAATCTTGTCGCAGTACAAGATAATTCAACACATATTATGAAGAAAAGAAGATGTCAGTACAATGACAGTTTCTTGAAGCATGTGTTCTAGTGGTCCAACTAGAAGCATCCGTAAACAAAGTCATCAACTGCGGAAGGTGATTGGATAGTGATTCTGAAGAAACATCTATATCAAAAGTTGGGAATCTAAAATTTTTTTGAGTAATGTATTTCTAACCTTTACTATTTATTTTTAAATAGTTTAAAAATCTATCTTTATATTCTAGAGAAATACATTTTAAGAGACTATGTTCAGAAGAAATTTATTTTCTAAAATCTTTGAGATAAAACCTTAATTTAAGGTTGATATTTATTTCAAAATTTTTCTTACTGAAAGTATACTTGTTTTCGTTTCTTGCGTGTGAACTCTTTTAAATGTTAAGAATAAAAAGAGTTATCTTAGAATGCAATTTCTAGAATAGAAAAATAAGTTTCTATTGCTTAGTCATATTTGCTTGCTTCTGAGACGTGAGACTTTTGATTAGTAAAGTTCTCTTGTGTCTAAAGTATCTAATGATAATTGATATTTTGAGATTATTATTTAGCCATTAGAAATTGTAGAGTTCACTTCATTAACCATCATAATATGTAGAGTTGGTGTGTTATAAAGACTTTATGTCTTATGTGTATAATACCTAGTATTTGAAGGGACACATCGGGTAATGAGAATATCTTCGGTACAGGAAATAAAATCATTTTGCTTTACCTCTGTTAGAAAGACTGTATTAATTCCTCTTTCATGCCTCCTATGTTTCTCCTTGAACCTTGTGTCTGCATATGTCTCCTATTTCAATATTTTATTAGGCATGTTGTTTTTGTTATCATATTCGTTTTTGGAAATGACAATGGTCTCCGCTTGTGGATAATTCTTTAATCATTGTGTGTCTCGAGCTCCTCTATCATTTATGATATTCATAACTTCTCATATCGTTCCACTTTCCTCTCCACTTTTTATAATCCTTTTTCTCTTAACTTTTCCGTCATTCACTCTTGTTTTTATCTATTTTGTATCGTCTCTTGTCTATAACTCTCCTCTTACCATTTTCACCATGTCCATCAAAACCTTATGTGGAGATGAAAATCTCTTAGAGGTCATTGTTGAGAAGAGACCAAACTTCATGAATCTTAAGGGAACACATCGTGACATCATCCTAGGCAAAAACACACAATACTGGACAAGATACTATGTGATATTTCATGAACCTATCTATCCAAACATGGTAAAGGATTTATGGACGCATATGTTATACTCAAGCTATTGCTAGGGCCATATGTTATACTCAAACTAGTACCACAATGGATGAGCATCGTTTTAACTACACCTTTGTTGACAAATTTGCCGATATCTTCAACCCCAACTTTCTCAGGTTTGAACCAAACAATCCAAATAGACTTTAACCTACTAGCTAAGCTTAGTTCAACCTTCTTCTAACCAACTTCCATCCTCGGGAAGTAGACAAAAATGTCCTATCACATGATGACCGACTTTTTATCTATTTTCTGATGAAGAATGTCTGTGTCAACTGACCTTTAACTATCTTCAATCACTTGAAGGATTTGGTTAACATATTTAGTGGTCATCACAATCTTATTTACCTTATGGAAGAGTTATGTCTGAACTTTTCTACAGAGTTGAGATTATTAGATTGGCTAGACAACTTGGACCATACCAGATGTTTCATGTGCTGAAGTTAGGTGTGAAGTTGTTAATAACTTGTTGGATTGGTAGTCATTCTCGCTGGAAGAAATTTTGATGTTCAGATGTTTTTGGGTTATGTGGTTTCTGGTTGCTGATGGATGATGGATGGTCTTGTTAATTGTTAGGGTGATTTTGTTTATGTTGTTATCTGTTATTGTCTTTTGAATCGTTGTTTTTGATCCCTTGGTTTTATTATTCGTTTTCTTTAATCCCGATGTATTGCTGGTTTCGTGGTATTCTGGTGTATTTCTCCTAAATAATTAATGAAATTTATGTTTCTATCGTGTTTCTTAATTCTCTATTCTTGTCAATTACTTTTCTTTTTCCTCACCTTTTTTATTTCTGACAAAGGGGGAGAAAGATATAAATGATTTTGATACCTAATATAAAGAATATCATTCCAAATATAATTTAAATATATTTATTTCTAACCATATGTTTAAGACTTGATCAGGAACTTTTTAAAAGTTCACTAAATGTTAAAATAGGTTATCAGAAGCTATCAAAATAATTGATCAATCAGAATACATGATCAATCAGAAGATTTGAAGCATGAAGAATGCTTTGAATGAGCTTAATTATAATGATATACAAATATTTGGTGTTGACCACTATATTATCAGAAACAAAAGATAAATCCTAAAGAATATCTTGAGTAACTTGAGTAACTCAGACTTGTTAGAAGTTGTGAACTTTCTAAAAGTATGGTAACTAGACTCTAGCATTTCAAGGTTGTTAACCTTTTGGATATCTGATCAAGACATGGTCATTCAGAAATTGTTCAAGTTTTGAGCTAACAGATGACATGCTACTATGTGCACCTCTAGGTGACATTTGTGAGTTTCTGGAAGAACCTAACTCTGATACATGATGTGAAGCATCAAGAATATTACAAATCAGGTTCTGATACGTTGTCATGATTCTGATAGCAAACCAAGGTTCTAAGATGAAAACCAGATAGTTCTAGTCAAATTCTGATGAGAGATCATTGAGAAGTATTCCTTCTATGTTCGAATGATCTTACTTCAAAATTAATTATGTGAGTCTTAGGATCAGGTGGATTCTGAACAAGCATATATGAATTTTGAAAGTAGCTGATTTAGGGGGAGCCTGTTAAGATTAACTCTGACTCTTAAGTTTATGATGATTACCATGTACAAATTGTCAATAAAAATATATTGTTTGTCATCGGGCCTTTATTTTGATGATAATTGCACATGTTATCTACGAGAACAGTTATGTACTTTATGGTTTCTATCTAGTGTATGGATTTTGCTATTAAGATTCTGACTCAGATAAGAGGACGTGTTATATCATCAGATTATGATCTCAACACTCTGGAAGAAAACATATGTTGTACACATGATAAAGTCAAGACTCTGAAATGCTTATAATACAATGGTTCTAAGGAATGTTATTAATGAGGTTTCTGATTGAGAATTTATAAGTTAGCCTAGAAGGCTTTACAAGAAATGAGCTTTTAATGTTACAACTCTGAAGATTCTGAAGACAAGGTTCTGGTGAACAAGTTCTGAAGATTCTGAAGACACTATCACTGAATTTCAAGTTCTGAAGATTTTGAAGACAAGGTTTTGGTGAACAAATTCTGAAGACTCTGAAGACAAAGTATGCGCTTAATGAAATATGAAGATTCTGAAGACAAGGTTCTGATTGAACAAATTCTGAAGACTCTGAAGATAATGCTTCTTGAAGACCAAATGATGAAGATTCTTATGACAAGGTTTTTTTGAACAAAGATTTGAGACTCTGAAGACATAGGTTCTGAAGAGTGAAAGAATGACTCTTCTACAACAAGCTTCATCAAATACATATCTGAAGCCTCTGAAGACACTAGAACACTGAAGATCAGAATGGTATTATGCTGAATATAAAAGTGCTAAAACTTTGTGACCTCTACCTCGATAAGGTGGTGCAAGGATAACTTTTCAGTACTATGATGTTGATCATTCCTTCACATGACTGTTGGGATGTTACTGTTGGAATATGTTTCTAAGAATACCCTTCAACAAATCTATTCTCTCAATCTCTATAAATTAAATACTTGGAATCTTGAAGAATAACGATGATACTGGTGAGCAGGTCGACATATTCATGAGAAGAAGAATAACAACAAAGTCAAGTTGGTTATGCTGACTGAGTTAGTTTAGCAAGCTTACAAATGCTAATCAAAGTGCCAAAATATTGATTCATGAAATGGTATGAAATACCATGGAAGCTGCTGCAATATGTTGAAGAAGAATTCAAGTATGCATTGTCATAATTATGCAAGCAAGCTATGAAGATACTGCAAGTTGAAGCTTGAAGAAGAATAGCAATGAAGTCAAGCTTGTTATGCTGACTAAGTTAGTTTGGCAAGCTTACAAATGCTAATCAAAGTGCAAAAATATTGATTCATGAAATGGTATAAAATACCATGGAAGATGCTGCAATATGTTGAAGAATAATTCAAGTATGCAATGTCACAACAATGCAAGCAAGCTATGAAGATACTGCAAGTTGAAGCTTGAAGAAGATATAAAAAGAAGCCTTTGTGGCTCAACAAAGAAAAAGTTGAAATTGTTGTATGTATGAGTGTACAATGATGCAATATGTAAACACCATGTTAAACTAGTAAAGTGAAACATCAATAAGTGAAGCATAGTAAGTTAGTTGATCATGATGGTTAAACTGGAAGAAGCATTATATGCTCAAGAAAGAAGTTCATCAAAAATATGCTTAAAGCCCATGAAAAGAAGTCGTAGTGCTCATAAAGAAAACTTTTAATAAATACAAAACTAGTGTACTTTATAATCTCTTAGAGATTTATCATTAGATATTTTTGTATTAGAAAGCAAAGAGTTGTTGCTCACATCTTTCTAGAAACACTTAGGTGTTCTTGTACTTCATTTGTATAATATGCTTACTATAAACATTAACTGTACACAAGAAAATCCTTTGTTGAAAGGTGGCATAAATCATTGTTGATGTTAGCTTGAAAATCTTGTGTGTTAATGGTGGCTTAAATCCTTGTTGAAGGTGGATTTGAAATACTTTTTCGAAAGGTGACGTAAATCCTTGTGAAGGTAGTTTGTGATTCCTTGAGTTTCTATTTCAATTGTCTGGATACTCGAGAGGGCCAAGGGCGTTTTTGACGACTTGGAAGTTGATTCCTTGAGAGGCTTTGAGAGCCATGATTCTCAAGAAGGCAATGGTGGTATCCATTGTGGTTGTAATCATTTGATGGTTATTGGATTAAGTCCTTTTGAGAAAGAAAATCACCTTGATGGGTGTACTGGAGTAAATTCGTTAACAGTGAACCAGGATAAAAATAATTGTGTTATTTATTATTATTGTCATTGTTAGATTTATCTTTCTAATTCTGCAAAAAGGGACAAAATGTAAAACCCAATTCAAACCCCACATTTCTTGTGTTTCTCAACCTTCACTGTTGTCGTCATCAAAACTTCAGAGATGATCTTTTATGGTTTAAGAAACTTTATATTGGCAAACACATAAATCCAATGATATTTTTTTGCATGTGAATTTGTGTTGAGAATATTTTCTTTCGATATGTATTACAAAGAAACATTGGTCGAAATACATAACTTTCATCTAGAAAACGAACAACCTGACGTATTTGAAGATCATGAACACATTTATGATATTTTTAAAAAGAAATTTATTCATAAAATTAAATATTTGAATTGGATGGATGCAAATAATAAATATCATGAGGCAAAAGATTTAACTTATGCATAATTTCCATTGAAATTTATGTGGAATGATTCCTAACATGAATGGTATCCAGTAAAAGGGGACTCTCTATTAGTAGAGTTCATTTTGTTTCTCAAGGATCTGATGAAAATTTGAGGACACTTCTGAATCATGTCAAAGGTCCTACATGTTATGACGATATCAAAACATTTAACAATATTAGCTATGACTCATTTAAAGAAGTTTGTTATGCTATGGATTTGTTCGATGATGACAAATAGTACATAGATGCAATTGTTGAGGCAAGTCATTAGGGAAATGGTTATTTTTTTTAATAAAGTTGTTTGTAAGCTTAATTGTTTCTAGCCAATTAACTATTTCAGAAATTGTTTGGAATAACACATGGATGTATTTGAGCGATGATATATTGCACATACAACAATGTTTACTTCGACAATTCAGGTATATTAAAGTTTTTATTTACACCAAATATCTATTAATTTTTTCATAAGTTTGAATAATTTGTTAATAATATCGTGATAACTTTTGTAGATTTACATTTAACGGATTTTCAATAATGCCTCGACCTGATAAGTCACTACTCTTTGGATTTCAAAACAGAATGGTAAATAAAAAATTAAATTATGACAAAGAAAGTTTGGTATATGAACATATTCGACTGATGTTGTTGATGACTCAAGATCAAAGAAGAGTTTACAACAAAATAATGAACATGTAAATGAAAAAAAACATGATTTATTTTATCTTTATGATTTATTGTGATGGTTCAAATGTAGATTCTAATAATATTAATATTACACTTGATATTCCATACAACGTGCTTATTACAACATATAACAATTCTCTTACTGCAATTGTTGAAAGCATGTATCCTTCTATTTTAGATAATATTAACAAGGTATCATTTTTCTAAAGCAAACTATATTGGCCCCAAAACATTCTAATGATGATATATTTAATAATTATGTGTTACATTTATTTTCGAACAAAGAAAAAATATATTTAAGTTATGATAATATGTATTCATCCAATTCAAAGATTAATGTAATCATGACATTCACACATCAGAATTTTTGAATACAATTAATATTTATAGACTTCTAAATCATAAATTGAAATTTAAAATTGAGGTACCAGTAATGTTATTAAAAAATATTGACAAATCTTTAAGATTGTGCAATAGAACTCAACTTGAAAAATATATTATATTAAAGGAAATGTTATCTCAAAAAGTAATATCAAAGATAAGATCTTTATACTTGGATTGTCCTTGACACCATGCTATGTTAGAATTGGTTTTACAATTTTGTTTTTCTTATTTTACCATTTGTTTACTCCATTTTAACTAAGCACTTTTTTAAATAATCAAAATTTAATACTAAACTTAGCTTGGTCCATTAATAATAATTGAGAGAATGAAAAAGTTGACAATAATATTTTAATTAGAGAATTAAAATCCCAACATGCATTCTGATTTCAACTTGTAATTTCATATACTTTACTTCAATCATCTTTATTATTATTATTCCATTTCACAAAATTTCAAACTCTTGTAGTTCAATCAAAACCACTTTACAAATCCAACTACTGAATCTCTGTGCTCAAAGAACAACACTACCATCTCCATTTAAGGGTTTGAGGTGGTGGATACAATGATAGGGCGTAGAGAAAGAGAAGGACCCTTGATGAGAAACAACCCTCATTCTCTACGAAAATCAAAGATCGTTACCGCTGTGATCATTGGTGTTCTTATTGGATGCGTCTTAGCTTTCTTCTTCCCCAATGGGTTTTTTGTTTCTTCCTCTATTGCATCAAACCCTCGACGACCGGTTCTTCGATCCAAAACCCAGGTTCGATTTTCGTCTAAGATTGTAGCTTTTTTGTTTTCCTTTCAATTTTAAATTTTGGCTTTTTCTTAATTTTTAACCTCTTGCATGTAATTTCGTTGACTCGAAATTTCTATGTTCTGACTTTACTGTTTTTTATTGTCATTGTGGTATTGTGTTTGATCTTGCTGATTTTGCTAACTGTGGGTCATTGTAGGGTTATGTTTGATCTTACTGATTTTTGTTCACTCGGAATTTCAGAATTTGATTACCTTAGTTAGATTGGTTAGTTGAATACACAACATCTATTATTAGTTTTGTTAGCCATATTAATTAAGTTGGGACAAAAGTGATGCTAGTGCAGAAAACTATAATTATAGGGTAAATAGAAGTTCCGGCCCGGAGCAGTTTCTGGCTTGCTGTCTTTTTCCCTCTAAAAAACCAAAATTACCCCTAAAATTTAAAACCGTTTAAGGATAATTTTAGGTTTTTCAATCAAATTTGACTTGAGACTCCACTTTCGTCTCTTTCTGCATTTTGTTCTTCCTTCTGCTGTCGGTCTTCCCTCTCGGCTGTTGTTCATCATTTGATTTATGAATGTTTAATGGGTATTGAGTTATTTGTTTAATTTTACATTAAATATATGTTTATAGTTATTATATGTAGTTTGTCAAAAAAATGATTAAATAGAAGTCATCCCGCGATACGTTATCCCGATATCCCACTTTTGGGGCCGGCCGCTCCGCACCTCTATTCGGGATTTACTACTCTGTTTTAATTTCTAGTTCAATGTAGTCATCATTTTGCCAAGATTTGTTTATATGGAAGAAAAAACTTGCTGTATTTTGTCCATTTCTCTGGTTAAGGATAAAACACTCTTTTAGAATATTGTTTCACATATGCTTTTGGTTGTTAGATGTGGCGGATATTGTTAAGCTTCGCACTCGTGCTTAAAAAGTAAAGAGGTTTATCGTTGGTTTTCTTGCATATAACGAGTTTTGTTAAATAGCAGTTATAGCATAGTGGAATTTAACAAACTACCGCTGTTGTTCCCCCATATGTGATTTTCAGATTTTGTACAAAGTGTTTTCAAATTTTCAAATAAAGAGTATAGCAACACAATGGCTCAGTAGCGTAGCTAGATTTGTACGAATTCCAATTTTCTACAATATGCTATGGATAACGCTGCATACTACAAAGGAGGCTATTTTTTTTTACCGTGCCTTTGTTTTACTGGTTTTTGGTTTATTGGACTGAGGTATCCTTAATCCTTCTATGGAAGTTGCATAAAGGCATAATTTTTATAATGATTATTTTTGGCAGGAGAATTCGGCTGAATGTGAATCATCAGATAGAGTCAACATGTTAAAATCAGAATTTGTGGCAGTATCAGATAAAAATGCTGAGCTGAAAAAACAGGTGAGAGAGTTGACTCAAAGACTTCGGCATGCCGAGCAAGGGGAAGATCAGGCTCAGAAACAGTTTCTTACATTGGGTAAACAAGAAAAAGCCGGACCTTTTGGTACTGTCAAAGGATTAAGAACCAATCCTACTGTTCTTCCCGATGAATCTGTGAATCCGAGATTGGCGAAGATATTAGAGAAACTCGCAGTTAAACGAGAAATCATAGTTGCACTAGCAAACAATAATGTGAAGGAGATGCTTGAGGTTTGGTTCACCAATATCAAGAGAGTTGGTATACCCAATTATCTCGTTGTTGCTTTAGACGACGAGATTTCAAAGTTTTGCGAATCAAATCAAGTCCCGTTTTACAAAAGAGACCCAGATGATGGTATTGATACTATTGGGAAAGAAGGAGGAAACCATGCTGTATCGGGGCTTAAATTCCGTATCCTGAGAGAATTTTTGCAGTTGGGATATAGTGTTCTTCTATCAGATGTCGACATTGTATATTTACAGAATCCTTTTAATCATCTATACCGTGATTCAGATGTCGAGTCCATGAGCGATGGTCATAATAACATGACAGCATACGGCTTTAACGATGTCTTTGACGAACCTGCAATGGGCTGGGCTCGATACGCACACACTATGAGGATATGGGTTTATAACTCCGGTTTCTTCTATATCAGACCAACCATTCCTTCAATTGAGCTTTTGGATCGTGTTGCAACACGGCTTTCCAACGAGAAGGCATGGGACCAAGCCGTTTTCAACGAGGAACTCTTTTATCCGTCGCGACCTGGTTATGATGGGCTTCATGCTGCAAGAAGAACTATGGATATGTATCTCTTTATGAACAGCAAGGTTCTTTTCAAGACAGTGAGGAACAATGCTAACCTCAGCAAACTGAAACCGGTAATTGTTCACGTGAATTACCACCCTGATAAACTTCCACGAATGAAAGCGGTTGTCGAGTATTATGTTAATGGGAAGCAAGATGCTCTCAAACCTTTCCCTGAAGGATCAGAATAGTAACCTTGTTTCTGTGTCTTAGTTATTCAAAACATTTCCACAGAACATTTCATTAGTGATAAAGCATGTGTAGGGAAAAACAGATATGATCTTATGAGCACGTTAAATTATGCCTTTACTCTCATTTTGAGACTGTAAGTTTTTCCCCTTTCCCTCTTTCTTTATTTTCTCTGCTTTTTCGCACTCGCTCTAGGATGGTCTTAGTCTTACATAAGATTTCTTCTGTAACATTTGTTGTATTCTAATTTTGTTTTTTGTTTTTGTTTTCATCTTATCCTCATATACACATTGTTAGCAAGCTTGTGTGCAATTTCAGGGGGTTGGAACTTTAGGCAGTGGCATTGAAAAATACATTGATATCATACATATTTGTAAAAAAAAACTGAAACTTGGAACAAATTTTTTATGAAACTTGAGTGGTCTTGGACTGTGTATTTTATTTATTTATTTATATTGGGAGTTGCATGGTATTGATTGTATGCTCATGAAGGATTTATTGCAGTTCAGGTGTATGCATTTATATTTATCTACTACCGTATTTACTGCAGTACAGATTAAAAAGAATACCAGTTAGTAGATAATTTGTTAATGACATGGTAAAGCAGAGCAATTATTTGCCAAAGTCTTATTTAAGATCGAGACATTAGATATATTAGATATAAGAGTGCAGATTCAAACTCGTGATATCCCATTTTATTCTTAATTTTATTTTTAAAGGTGAATTTTCACCATTAAACTACTTGAGTAAAAAGAAATTATTCACCAACAACCAGAACAGTTATATATATTTTAATGTAAGCATTTGAGATTCAAGACAAAACAACATCAACTCCTCTAGTGAACCTTTGCAAATACATCAACTCCTATAGTGAACCTTTGTAAATTAATGTCTTTGTTTCATAAAAAATATCTTATTTGAATAATATATTTATATTTATTAATTTAATATATTGAAAGTTAATGAATATGTATATAATAATAAAATAATAATAATAAATATTATATTAATATTATAAAAAAATAATTATTTTAAGACAAAAAATAGAAATGATACACTATTTTTATGAGACGGAGATGTCTTTATAAATTATAGCAACAAAATTCATGTAGATATCCGCCCAAATGTGCCTCGTGTTTTTATGGAGAAAAAATTGTCTTAATTGGATTTATGGTTGAGTTATCCTCGATTTTAAAAGATGAAGATGACTAGGATAACTGAGACATTAATAGAATATGTTTCAAGAATAATTTGAAATATTTTTTATAATTTAAAATATTAATTATTTGATTAATATATATTAATATTTTGATATCTACTCTAATGATAATCTGGAATATTTTTTATAATTTAAAATATTAATTTTTTATAATTTTAATTTATCATTTCTAATATATGTCAATATTTGTTAAAGTTTAGGAAAAAGATTTATGTCAACTTAACAAATTGATTCTAATACGAGGATGTAAGTGAGGTGGAGATATATGAATCAAAGTTATTGATAGCAGCAACTAACGACGTTATCCTAGGATAACATTCCAGAGCAGTAACCCGTCACTATGGAAGATCAGTTTGCATCTCAGTTTGAGATTACGATTGCGATTTAAGGTTTAGCTGATCACATGAACTAATTATTTCTCGCCCCAAGCGAGTTTCATCATTTTTTTAAAGCGAAAACTCATATTTACCCCCTAAAATAAATGAAGGTTGGAGGGGTTTTGAGGATGTTTTCCAATTTTCCCTAACTCAGAACACAAAACAAAGAAATCGATCTTCTTCTCACTTGCTTTCTCTTTAACTTTCAATTTTCTTCTCACAATCATCTTCCAAGCCCCGCTTCCGTTGTCTACTTCTTTTCTCAGTGCTAATGCATCTATCATCTTTATTTCTCAACGGCGTCGCCCTTGTCTGCTTAGTTTCTTAGGGCATGTGTCTTACGTGTGTTGTTACGTTGATTTGGTTTTCAGTGTTGGGCGAGAATATGATGATGAAACGGTCTAGAAGAGGTTTGAATAGATTAATCCCCTTATACCATTTTCAAAAATATTTTATTTTACAAAATGTGGACAGCGGAAGCAAAATGTGGACAGCTGAAGCAAAATATAGCAAATGGATTCAAGAATTATATGTTTCAACATCTTCTTGATACAAATGAATCAAACAAAATTGAAACATATAGAGATTGACCAAGTTACTTTAATAAGAAATTTATCCAAAACTTAGAGTTAATACAATCTAAATCCGAGTATAGTGTTGAAGATGTGACTCCATACACAAGTAAGGGGTAAATTGTGGAGGTTTGAAAAATGATAATTTAAAAGACTATTATTTTCTAAATGAGAGTTCGAAAATATTTTCTTAAACACATTTGTATAGGAAGTGGACAATCAAGGTAAGAAAAATACGTGGAAAGTAAACGAGTTAAGGGAAGAGAGATAACACCTTAGATTTATATAGGTTCAGTCTTGAATAAGTGACTTATTACTATCCCCAAGAATTGATCCTGAGAGTATTCAATAAGGATTGAGAGCTTTTATAAGGCTAAGTCCACGCTACAACAAACAAAGCTTTGAGTGTTTAACATCTAAGCCAAAGTGAGATTTTTTACGGATTTATCTCGAACCAAGTTGGAGTTTTAAGTTGGATATCCTACGAACTGAACAAAGGTTTTACATGGATTGGACACAAATCGAACTGAGATTTTATACCTGGTTGATCTCGAATCGACTTGAGATTTTATATCGAGTTGTTCTCAAATCGACTGAACTTTTGTACCAAGATGAACTCAAGAACTAAAATAATACGATATAATAAACTCAACTAGAATTAAGAAACGAGGCAAACATTTTGAATAACAATAACATAAACTAGCATGACATTAACAACATGTTAACATCAATTAAAACTCAAGTAATGTCTAATATAATGAAGTCTCTTTTGAAAAAGTGTCTTGAATGTAAGATACGTTGATTTTTAAGAAGAACACAAATACAAAGATCTTTTCATGGAGCATATATGGTGACATAGATTTTTAGATTTTTAAGTATTGTCATACATAGAACAAATATCGTAGCTGAGATCCATTTCAAAAATAGAGAATCAAGTAGAGATAAACCAATAACCACAAAAATCATGTCAAATAAAAACCCTAAACCTTAAACTCTAAGCTTTTTGCAAAATGAAAACATGAAAATCATGTCAAATGAAAGCATATGAGAAACAAAGAAAAATGGAAGATCCTATACACAGAAAAGTGAAATAAAATTTATGTATTTGATTACCTCTTAGTATGAAGAAGATATATATATATATATATATATATATATATATATATATATATATATATATATATATATATATATATATATATATATATATATATATATATATATATATATATATATATATATATATATATATATATCATGTTAATACACACCAAAGTAGGTGTGCATTAGCAACATACACCTTAATATATTTTTTATGGAGCCCACAATTTTTTAGTGGGATCCACATTAAAAAGATTAAGAAAAAATAGAAAATTTTTTTGTGTATTTTTGTGTAGGCCCACCAATTTTGAGTGTGTTAGCATTTTAAATTCTCTCTCTCTCTCTCTCTCTCTCTCTCTCTCTCTCTCTCTCTATATATATATATATATATATATATATATATATATATATATATATATATATATATATATATATATATATATATATATATATATATATATATATATATATATATATATATATATATATATATGATCTGACCTGATCAGAAGGGACCTTCCAGTGATGAGCAACTACGGTGATGAACTAGGGGGTGAACCTGCAAGACACTCTGATGGTAAGTAAGAAAATGCAAGTACATAATAGGTAGAGAAGAGAATAGAATTCAGAATACCTGACCCTCTGGTGAAAGAGGGTATTTATAATGTGCCCCCAGGACTAGGCCAAGGTTCTCCCATGGGCTGGATTAGCTAGGCTCAAGGAAGAACTGTCAATGACTGCGTAGGAGCAAATAAGACCTAGCACATGGTCTTGTCCTTAATCTAACTGCTCCTACATATCAGGAGATAATAATGGGTGGTTGGGTGACGTGTATCACGTGGGGGATAAGCTTTCCTCGCGTCTCATTGTGTTGGGCCATGGGTTGTGCCCGACGAATGGGTCTCTGTCTGACGCATACTGCGTTGGCCCAGTCCAGAACATGAGCCCCCAAGTCGCAACTCTAGAGCGGAGTGATGACTTAAGAGTAAGCAAGTCGGGAAGAAAGTTCATGGCACGCAAGGCAATGGATGTCGAGGATGTCACATCCTAATTTTTAGTAATTATATATTTATTTATATTAATTAACTGTGTGAATTTGTGCCTTATTGATTTATTTAAATTAATTGATTTATTTTATTTATTTATTTGAATTAATTAATTTAATTTAATTATTTAATTTAATTTAATTATTTGAATTAATTGATTTATTTGATTTATTTGATTTAATTGATTTATTTGAATTAATTGGTTTAGATTAATTATTTGATAAAATTAAATTAATTGATTTATTCGGTTTATTTAAATTATTTAATTTATTAGATTTATTTTATTTGGTGGAATAATAGAAATTTGTGAGAATAATTAATTGGGCCAATAGTGGGTGTATGATTAATAAGTGTGGGAGTGAGTTAGTGAGCCTAATAAGAAAATTTTGAGATTGATAAAATAAGATAATGAGATAGAATAGGATTAGAAGTTGGAAGAGGGAAAAAGAGACTAGAAGATAGAAGATGAGAAAGGGAGAAAACTCAAGAGCAAAACTCAAGAATCCAAGAGAAAAATCAAGGTAAGGGTGAATTTTTATATAACTATTGGGTTGCATGATAATGTATGGATGAGTAGAAATATGTTTAGGTTGAAATCCCAATTTTCCATGATTTTATAATTATTAGGTTTTAAGAATAATTTTTTATTGTGATAATTGATTATGTTTGAAATTTGTATATTGATATAATTTAGAAACCCATTATAAATTAGAAGTAAAACATGATTTATGAGAAGGTGGCATTCCACTCTAGTAGTATTGAAAAGATAATTCTACTTTTCCTTGTCCCTGTGTGCAAAAGGTCGTGTGTTGCTATAGTTGTAGTGAACATGATGATCTTTCAAATATCCCCTGTACCATGTGATTTGTTATTTAGTAGGTCTTATTATTATAAACTTTAAATATTATAGGCAATAGGTGGATGAGTCGTGTATGGAAAGGTATGTTCATGGAAAATGGAATTTCTAGAAGTGAAGATAGATCTAGTTTTAAGATCCAAAAGAAGATAGCCTTTAATACCCATTGAGTAACCTAAAACACACATTTGGAAGCCCTTGGGTCTAATTTGTCTCTATTTCTATTGATGGTGGAGGAATATGCAAGATGTAACAGCTCGGGCCCCTCACAAGGCAATCCCGACACTGCCACCTCATGATCTTCTCTATCCCCTCTCTAGTAGAGTTTTGTTTGCCTTCTGTGGGAATCGAACCTTGTACCCTGGGGTTCAAGTACATGTTCAATCCATTCCTACTACCAATTGTTAAAGTTTGGAGTGTTAAATAATCTATTATAAGGAGTATCATTGCCTAATGTAGGGGTGCATAATCTGTTAATAAAAAAGGTAGTATGACATAGAGCAAAGGACCAAAATATTTTAGGAAAATCAGCTAGGAAAATAAGAGATCTAGTAACTTGTGGTAAGTGTCTGTGTTTTCTATCCATAATAGAGTTTTGTTATGGTGTTTCCACATAACTCTTTTGATGAACAATACCATGAGTAGCATAGTAAGATGGTGTCAGACCCTAATTTTTGACCCTAAGATTTTCCGCAACTCATCTGCATTCGCATACAAACAAGATCACGCACTGGTTCGTTTATCTTTTTTCCAGGTGCAAGTATATGCCTTTGAGAGGATCACCCTATTTAATTGTCGTTATCTGTTTATATTTACTAACTTCTAACCCAAATACAAAAAAAATATGTTGCAGTTTCTTCTTCTTCTCTGTGTTGCAGGATTTCAAAGACAGGGCTGTGATTTCAATTCAGAGGCGTTTGTTCAGTCACGATTCGATTCAGATGGACGTTTGACCTAATCTTGGTCAAACTATCAAAAGATTGTTCAACTGCAAGTTAATTGTGCCAGTGATTTGTTTCTCAGATGATGTGTATTCGAAAAGTTCAAGTTGTGTTGTGTACAAAATTCATCAGTTTATCAGACAGTATTCGGTGTGAAGTTTGGTTTGAACCTTCAGGTTCATCAGTTCATCAATGGTTCATCTGAGGATTTATTTTCCTCAGTGTGGAGTTGAATTATCAGGACAATTTTCAGATGTTGATCGCGGCTTAAGTGGCAAGTTATTCAATGGCTTGTGGAAAATCAGAATATGTTGTAGGCTTAAACCATCAATTCCATATCCATTTCACAAAAATATCCAATTTCATATCCATTTCACAAAATATCAAGTCCATATCCATTTTACAAAAAAAGAAATAAATAATATCCAATAACCATCTTATAATTCATTCTCGATTCTTTTTCATTTCTCAAATTTCCAATATCCATTTTTTCTCAATTATTCATATATCACACCATTGTCCAAATAAACATTTTTTTTCGATTATTCGATTATCCCACATCTCATTATTTTAATATCCCACCTTTTTATTCATTACATTTTTTAAATAAGACCCATTATTTTTTTTCTTTCAAGTCCATTTTCCATTAGGCCTATTTTAATTTCTATACACAAAAAAAAAGAATGAATTAAAAAAGAGAAATTCATTTCTTTAATCATTTGTTTTTTTTCTTCTTCATTTTAAATTGAACAAAAATATAAAGGGGCCCATTGGCCCATGTCTTTCAAAACCAAAGCTTTGCTCACAGCACTTCCTCACAACTTTTCCCCACGTGAACTATCAACCAACTTTACCCAAGTCTTCCGTCAGCTTCTTCATACAATGCTCATAGCCAGCTATCCCGTACATGCCGCATACAGCTACGTCCTTCACTCAGCTGAGGCAATACCAAAGTATCACACAAGCCAATGCGCCACACACTGAAGCCACTTCACAACAATACGCAGGCCCACATCAACAGCTTTTCACGCCGCACCTTCGGCCCAACAATGCTTACTGCACATACACACCAACTCCTCAAGCCTCACATAAGCCGTATTCGTACCAATCCGCAAGCTTGCCAAGCCATCTACACAACAAGTACAAGCCTGCCACGCCTTCCGCATAAGCCTGGGTCCAGCAGCAAAACTCAGCCGAGCCAACTCGAAATCAGCACCTGTTTCAAAACGGAACAAAACGCACAAAGCTCACATCAATAAAACGCGTACGAATTACACACTAAACGCAGAAGATTGAAGTTCAAAAATGCAACACAAAATTGAAAAAAATTCAGAATGAATCACGCTGATTTCAAGGCCCAAAACGCATCAGTACCAAACGTGAAACGGCAACAACGATTTCGAGCTTCACTCTATAAAATCCAACTTCTCTTCTCTTAATGGACTAAGCTTGAACAGCCATGCCAAATCCCTGCAAAATCAAAAACAAAGCTTCAACCAATTTGAAACCTCAGAAAAATTCATAAAACCTCTTCAATCTTCTTCAATTTTACATCCTCAATCTTTCAAGGAATCATACACGAACCTTCAATCTTCCTTCATTTTTCCCTTTCCGGAAATTTCACATTCTCCGCATCAATCATTGCATAACAGACACGGTGAGACAGAGAGAGATGCGATTCGGATTGAGAGAGTGACGATAGCCGCCGATTCGTGATCTTCCAAAAGAGGTGAGAAGAGGATTCACACCATCCCCTGTTTCGCCGCCATGCTCGCGCTGAAGAAGAAGAGTTTTAACTCTCTGTTTTTTTTGTTTCTTTCTCTTTTTTAATTTACTTCATTGTTTATTGAAAGAAAAAGAAGATTTGTGTTTGGGCCTTTAAGGCCATGAGTTGTTTTGATTGATGCTATCCACCCTTGTACCCGCGGATACCCCCCTCCCTCTTTCTATTTCTTTTTTTTTTAAAATCCTTTAATTTCTTTTCTTTTGTTTAATGTTTGTTTCATTTTTTGTTTATAAGAATTTTTATAGCATATTTTAGGAAAAGATTTTAGAAGAAAAAGAATTTTAGAAATGTTATTCTAGAAAAGAATTAGAAAAATATTTTAGAGTTGTTTTAGAAAACAAATTTAGAAAAAAGGAATCTTAGAAAATAATTTAAAAATATTTTAATTCTTTTTGTGGATTCATTTTTTAATCCATTTTTCTTCATCCCTTCTTTTTGGTCGATGACAATCTCCGATTCATGATTGTTGATTTCCGATCGGCTTAATCTTCATTATTTCAAATCTAAGGATGAATGATCATTTGGATCATTCTCCATACTTTGAGATCGTGATAGGTTGCCTTTCGAGAAATTCAACGATAATCTCGATTAAGATTAGACCGTTCCCTTTCTTTTAGTGTGGCATGTTTTCGGAGAACGATCCATAATATCGTTTCTCTAACATGTATTAACACGAATATTTTCCACTTTAATTAGTGGTGGCCGGCCTCATTTGTAGGGTAATTACTCCGTAAATTACTCGGCGATTGCTTAACATAGACCTAAAGTTGTCCCGATTCGGAATGCGATCCACTTGGATCCGGTTGTCTCGACTTTATTTTTCTTTTCGTGGGTGTGCTTGATTAAGTTCATCATACCGCTTTATATTGTAAATATTATAATAATGTGAATATACTAACATTTAATTTTAATCTCACGCACCTTATCCCCTTTTATTTCAATCTCTTGTTCCCTATCTCTTTATATTGCATTATCATATTATATCATATATCATTTGTTATTGTATATATTTTTGTTGCTTGTTATTTCTCCTTTGTCCATTTGGATATCAAAAACACTAATAAAGGATTAAACACTTAAAAGACTTGTGACTTCTAATTTTGAACTATGGTTACTATCCCTTGCTTCGGAGAATGGACTTAGACTTTAAGGTCTTCCCCCTTGCTCAAGTTGAATGGATTAGAAACCTCGGCCTCAAATTATTTCATTGGCCTTTGAAGATGGAAATCCAATTGTTTCAAAGATGCTTGCCATATGGTTTGATTATTCTTCCTTTAGCTTTTATTTTCAAGTCTTAGGATAGTCCCTTCATCTCTTCCTATCTTCTTCAATTTTCAAATCTCCTTCCTCTTTTCAAAACTTTCTTTGTTTTCTAACTTCAAACATTTTCTTAATTAAACCTTGACTTCGGTCATGTGCTTTTACCTTTTCATTTCATTTCTTAAATAAATGCTAAACCACATAAGCATATCGAAACTTTCTTTCTCAAAAAAAACTTTAAAACATTCACAACTCATTCAATTGCTTTTGTGCCCTCGTGCACGTTTCTTTTCACCTTTTTTATGTTTAGATATGATTCATCCTTTCTAGCGGAATTATTCGCTAAAGGATGACGATTTATCTTTACATTTTAAAATCAATTCAACTCATTTGCCTTTTCACAATTTGTACCACGAACTACGGGGTTTTGATCTCGCATTGCACTCTGTGGGTACGTAGGCATGAGACGTTCGTCTCTTCAAACACCAAAATCTTAAAAAACATTCTTCTTCTCATCTCTTCAATCTTTTTTTCAAGCAAACCATTTCAAACCAAAAATGCAGTAAACATTTCAAAGGGTTCCCGTAGAGTACTACGGACAAGTCGGGTGCTTAAAACCTTCCCGATTTGTAACCAATCCCCGTACCCATTCTCTGTTTGATTCTTTTAGCTTTTTTTAGCTTTTAAGATTCTTTAAGGTTTTGTTCATTCTTTTACCTTTTTCCATTTGGAAATAAATAAAAGCGCAGTGGCGACTCTGTGTATATCGAGTTAAGTTAATCAATAGCTTATACTCATGATTTTACCGCTACAGAAAAGTGGCGACTCTGTTGGGGAGTCAATCTCTAAGTGGATTCGGCCTACTTTGATTTGTTTACTGCTTTAGTTTGATTTGCTTGTTACTTGGTTGTTATGTTCTGGTTTTGGTGATCCTCTGTGAGATAGATCCTAACCCGGATCTGAGTGACACTTATGATAGGACGGCGATATTCGAAGCGATATGCGATGGAGTAGTCCAAAGCGATATCAATTTGATAATCTCCACTCGGTTAGGCTCTCTTGGACTATCAATGTCATGACGAGTAATCGTACGTGGCATTATTTTCCGACCTTGAGCTGATCATACTGAGGACCGTAGAACCCTTAACCAATCTAAGCCAATTTAGGAACGTAGTGCGGAAACTATCTGAGTGTAAACTTAAGGTGGTTGTCACGCGATACTACACTCGGACGAGGTTTATTTTAAGAATGTTATCGGTTGGGGAGTAATCCAACGTACCGATAAAATTCTAAAGATGGTTGTTAACTCCGGGAACCTCTGTTAGCACCCTTCTGGTTTTTTGCAGGTACAATGAAGATAAACCTTAGTACATACCTATGTGGGTTGGTGTTCTTATCCTATGACTCCATGCTCGTGATTCGAACCTTTGAACCTGTGTGCTTTGCGTGATCTTGTTTGTTTTTGTTGCATCTACATATTCATCATGATCATCATCACAACTATTTTTCAAGAAAGTAATTACGATTATTGCAAATGTTAGAAAAAAGTAAATATTCCTTTTTGTCAAGATTTTTCATGACAGTATTCTCGATGTTGACCACGTTTGCAATAATCGAATTGTTTTTCTGAAAATGGAAGTGAACATTGCATATCATTGCATTCTCGCATATTCTTGCGTTCATCCGAGTTGTGTGGGAACTCATCCCGGTTATTTCTTTCCTCAGTTGTCTGTTGATCCGTCAAGCTGACTCCTCACCACAGATACGGTATTAGAGCTGCTAGCAGACGAAGAGCTATCAAATTGAGAATGGAACACCAAGAACAGCATAACATGGAAGTTCGAATGGAAATTGATGAGTTGAAGGTCGGTATGACCAGGCTCACTGAAATGATGCAAGTTCTGATTGCTCGAGGTGAACCACCTCAAAGGACTGTTATCTCTGAAGTTTTTACTGCTGTTGTTGATCCTCCTGTTGTTCAGCAACCAGCTTCTACTTGGCCAGAATATGGGTTACCTCCGGATTATGTGCCAGTTTCTGCAACTGCTCAGATAGGTGGTCCATCTGTTGTGCCAGTCTTTTCAGCTCCGACTTTTGCTGAACCTCAACCTGTTGTGCACGCTACTGCTCAGACTACTTATCAGAATTCTCCTTTCTTGTACCAAGCTGCTGGTCAACAAGCTGAAAGTCAGGGTGAACCTGGATATATGGATGAAGTTAGAGAGCAATGTCTGACTCTTGAGAAGAGGGTAAGAGGTCTAGAAGTAAAAGATGTCTTTGGTTCTGCTGCAATAGACATGTGTTTGGTTTCTGATCTAGTTCTTCCTGACAAATTCAAAGTTCCTGTATTTGAGAAGTACAATGGTCATACTTGTCCAAAGATTCATCTGCTGATGTATTGTCGCAAAATGGTTGCGCATGCCAAGGATGATAAGCTTCTTATTCACTGTTTTCAAGATAGTTTGAGTGGTGCTTCTATGAAGTGGTATGTTGGACTTGAGAAGAGTCACATTCGAAGCTGGAAAGATTTATCTGATGCTTTTGTAAGGCAGTATAAGTACAATCTGGACATGGCGCCTGATCTTCGTCAACTTCAAAACATGTCACAGAAAGAGAAAGAATCATTCAAAGAGTACGCTCAGCGTTGGAGAGAGCTAGCTGCTCAAGTGGAGCCACCTTTTCCTGAAAAGGAATTAACTGGTTTGTTCATGGACACTCTTCAACCGTTCTTTTGGGAGAAAATGGTAGGAAGTGTTTCATCTGGTTTTTCTGATCTAGTCACTATTGGAGAAAGACTAGAGGAAGGTATCAAGAAAGGTAAGATTACCAATTCTGAAGCTCCTAATGCTGCAAGAAAGTCTTTTGGGAATCCTCACAAGAGAAGAGATGGTGATGCTTATGCCGTTTCAGCTGAGAGGAGGCCTTATCACCCGCAACAACGATATGTTCAACCATACGTAGCTGAAGTTGCTCCTGTTGTTAAAACTCAACCTGCTCAAACTCAAGCTCAAGGTCAAGCTCGACCAGCTCAAGCTCAAGTTCAGATTCGAGCTCAAGCTCAGGTTCCTCCTCATCTTGCTGCTGGACAAAATCAGTATCGCAATAGGCCAAACTTTGATCCTATTCCGATGTCTTACACTGAATTGTTTCCTTACTTGATTGAGAAAGGTTTAATTACTACTAGGCCTCCGCCTCCTGTTCCAAATCCTCTTCCAGTTGGTTATAGATCGGATCTTCGCTGTGAGTTTCATCAAGGTGGAACTGGTCATGACTTAGAGCATTGCTTTGCACTGAAGGCTAAAGTGCAGGAACTTATCAGGAACAACATCCTTTACTTTAATGACCTTAATCCCAATGTTATCAACAATCCTTTGCCGAAGCTTGGGAAGTGAATTTTTTAGAAGACTTCAATTGTCAAATTTTCTTCAAGGCCAGAATATTAGACGGGACAGCTCATCCTTGTTGCTGATCGATCACTAGGCCATTGTTTCTTCATGTTTGCAATTTTCTGCAATTGTTTTAAGTTGTTTGCTTTTAAGCTTGTTTGTACTTTCATGTTGGTTTTAATGAAATGAGCATTGCTTTGTTTTGATTCAAATTCATTTGTTATTTACATATTCATACTTTACATTTCAAGTTCATTTATCTTTTCTCAAAAGTTTTACAATGATTGGAGGGAGGATGATGAAAACGAAATACCCATAATTGTTGTTGGAATGTTTTCAATTGAGACTTGGTTGATGATATACAGGCATTGTTTCAAATCCTAAACACTGGAGAAATAAGGAAGTTAATCCTTTGTTAACCCCTTTGAGCCTTGAAGTTGGAGTTTCATTCTATTCGAAAAAACCCGCAATTTTAACCCGGGGATGGGTAGTTTTCAATTAATTCGAATGTGCATTCAAGTACAAGAGAATCATTCAAGACACCTTTCAAATAAAGGTTGCAATCTCAAGTTTTCCTTCACATACATCGGGAAGTGTTGAAGTTGTTTCTCAATTCAAAAGCCAATGATGGTTCGTCGTAATCATTAAGCCATGCAGTCATTATCTTTCAAAAAAAATGATATTGAAAAATTATTGGAAAAAAATTAAAGCTCGCTAAGTCAAAACCTATGAAGGAGACTTAGGCAAAAAACTAGGGGCATCCCGCTGGCTGTAAGTTGAAATAACACAGTTCAGGCAAAAGTTAGGGATAATAAAAGAAATATTTGTCAAGAGGTCATCAAAATCCTCAGCAAAAATAAGTTGATTTGACCAAAGTCCTCACTGGAATTAACAAGAGGAAAGATGTGACTGTTATCTCAAGATCCTTTGGCTTACGAACTATCTTCATCTGTGCAATCCCAAATGTCTTGGAACTTGAATGCATAGGCTGAATTAATTGAATGTAGGACTGGAATTCATCACGAAGTTGGGTTGGGTACAAATAAACTTTGAGCCTATATCCTTTGTTTCATAAACCGTGAACCAGGCCACGTTACAACCTTCAAAAGTCCTAATTGAATTCAGGTTTCTTTTGAAAAGCATACTACAACGAGGTTGCGTAAACTGACTCCCAAGTTCTTTACCAATCATTGGTTTTTTTTGCTGTTGCTTTACCTTTAATTTTGTCTCAACCGCCGTGTTTTGACAATGTTTTCATTTACTTTATATCAATAAATTTCATTCAAAAAATGTTTCTTGAGTTCAAACTTTGCATTGAATTTTGCATTAAAATTACCAGGTTTGTACAAACATTTTTATTTGCAAATAAATTTTCCTCATCAAGGAATTTTCAAACAGTTTAGAAACTTGGTCAGTGATATTATCAGGGGCAAGTTCTTCTCAGGTCCTATGATTCAAGAAGTTGTTGCTTTGTGCAAGTTATTCTCAGATTTGGTTAGTCAGAAGATTCTCTGCAAGTTACATGTTGGGTTATTTTCTCAAAGGCTGAAGCCATGATCAGTTTATTTTCTCAACATTTATTTCAAGGATTGAAGCCATGATCAATTTGTTTTTCTCAGCAGTTACTTCAAAGATTTGAATATTTTCTCCAGCAGTAGTCAGGAACTAAATCCATTATCAGTTTATTTTCATCGGTCATTAAACTTGGGGCAATTTTCTTCAAGAATCCCTAAGCAGCTTTGCATGACTTCTCTCAAAAGATTTTCAACTTGGTGTAGTTTACTGGTGTGACAGAGATTTGTGCAGCAGTAACATCTCTAATATTCGAGCAGAATGGCAGTGATCTCCGTATTGAGGAATCAGTCTTCTAGTCTTTTCCACTCCTCTAAGAGTCTAAACTGGTTGTCATCATTTTCTATTATTATCTTTTCGGGTGTGTTATTCCCCAGTTTCGTTTATGTTTGCATAGTTGAGTGTTTTAGTCCTCATTATGCGTTTTCTTGGGTGTGTTATTCTCCGTTTTTGTTTACCTTTGCATAGTTGAGTGTTTTAGTCCTCATTATGCTTGTGCTTGGGTGGTTCAGTCCCCATTTTTTCGTAAATGTCTGCATACTGAGTGTTTTAGTCCTCATATGCATTTCTCGAAGTCTTGTTGTTTTCAACTTCTTACTTCTTGGTCAAAGTCCAATTTACTTGGCACTTGTCTGTCTCTTCTTAACTTTTCCTTCACCTACTTGTTGTGTTTCCTCAGATATTATACCTTGTTATCCGATTGCCATTCTCGGACGTCCATAGTGAAGTCATCATTGGTTTGATGTACTGTCCCGGACCTTTTTTCCATTTCATTCAGTTCTGTTCCTGAATGTTGTGCTTCACTTTTTATCTGATTGCCATTCTCTGATGTGGTGATCACTTCACTTCCGATTGCCATTCTCGGATTTTCATGTTGGAATCATCTTTGAGTTGATGTGTTTTCCCGAAATTCTCCCATTTCATTCAGTGCTGTTCCTGAATGTTGAAATACACATTTTATCTGATTGCCATTCTCAGATGTGGTGTTTACCTTATCCGACTGCCATTCTCGGATATTCCTAGTAAAGTCAGTAATGTCATCTATGGATGCTTCTGATGAACTGTTTCGGGACTTTTTTCTCACTTCATTCAGTGCCATTCCTGGATGCTGTGATGTTTTCTATTAAATTGCCATTCTTGGACGTTTTCACCTCGGCTGAGCCATGTTTTGGTCTCTAGCATGTTGTTTTTCCCAGTGGACTCTTATTCTCCTTATCCCCAGCATGTATTCTTTTTCATGTGTCGTCCTGTACCTCACGGTTTTTCTCTGCATTTCATTTGGTTCCAGATACGTCTCATAAATTTTCTCATAATATTTCATATGCTGTCACATATTTTCTCTGCACATATTTTCTCTGCATTTCATATTTTTCTCATAACATCTCATGTGCCTTCATATATTTTCATATGCTTTCATAAACAATTTCATATTGCTTCATATCATCTTCATATCATTTCATGTCGTTCATTTCATTTCATTCCAGTTTTTGGCATCTTAGGATCAAAAATTGGGTTTTTTGATATTTAAGTATCTTCCATCTTGTTGAAACGAAGATCTTGATCTTCATTATCTCTGGATTGAAGAAACTTAAATAGGGGCATCTGTCAGACCCTAATTTTTGACCCTAAGATTTTTCGCATCTCATCTGCATTCGCATACAAACAAGATCACGCACTGGTTCGTTTATCTTTTTTTCAGGTGCAAGTATATGCCTTTGAGAGGATCACCCTGTTTAATTGTCGTTATCTGTTTATATTTACTAACTTCTAACCCAAATACAAAAAAATATGTTGCAGTTTCTTCTTCTTCTCTGTGTTGCAGGATTTCAAAGACAGGGCTGTGATTTCAATTCAGAGGCGTTTGTTCAGTCACGATTCGATTCAGATGGACGTTTGACCTAATCTTGGTCAAACTATCAAAAGATTGTTCAACTGCAAGTTAATTGTGCCAGTGATCTGTTTCTCAGATGATGTGTATTCAAAAAGTTCAAGCTGTCTTGTGTACAAAATTCATCAGTTTATCAGACAGTATTCGGTGTGAAGTTTGGTCTGAACCTTCAGGTTCATCAGTTCATCAATGGTTCATCTGAGGATTTATTTTCCTCAGTGTGGAGTTGAATTATCAGGACAATTTTCAGATGTTGATCGCGGCTTAAGTGGCAAGTTATCCAGTGGCTTGTGGAAAATCAGAATATGTTGTAGGCTTAAACCATCAATTCCATATCCATTTCACAAAAATATCCAATTTCATATCCATTTCACAAAATATCAAGTCCATATCCATTTTACAAAAAAAGAAATAAATAATATCCAATAACCATCTTATAATTCATTCTCGATTCTTTTTCATTTCTCAAATTTCCAATATCCATTTTTTTCTCAATTATTCATATATCACACCATTGTCCAAATAAACATTTTTTTCGATTATTCGATTATCCCACATCTCATTATTTTAATATCCCACCTTTTTATTCATTACATTTTTTAAATAAGACCCATTATTTTTTTTCTTTCAAGTCCATTTTCCATTAGGCCTATTTTAATTTCTATACACACAAAAAAAAAGAATGAATTAAAAAAGAGAAATTCATTTCTTTAATCATTTGTTTTTTTTCTTCTTCATTTTAAATTGAACAAAAATATAAAGGGGCCCATTGGCCCATGTCTTTCAAAACCAAAGCTTTGCTCACAGCACTTCCTCACAACTTTTCCCCACGTGAACTATCAACCAACTTTACCCAAGTCTTCCGTCAGCTTCTTCATACAATGCCCATAGCCAGCTATCCCGTACATGCCGCATACAGCTACGTCTTTCACTCAGCTGAGGCAATACCAAAGTATCACACAAGCCAATGCGCCACACACTGAAGCCACTTCATAACAATACGCAGGCCCACATCAACAGCTTTTCACGCCGCACCTTCGGCCCAACAATGCTTACTGCACATACACACCAACTCCTCAAGCCTCACATAAGCCGTATCCGTACCAATCCGCAAGCTTGCCAAGCCATCTACACAACAAGTACAAGCCTGTCACGCCTTCCACATAAGCCTGGGTCCAGCAGCAAAACTCAGCCGAGCCAACTCGAAATCAGCACCTGTTTCAAAACGGAACAAAACGCACAAAGCTCACATCAATAAAACGCGTACGAATTACACACTAAACGCAGAAGATTGAAGTTCAAAAATGCAACACAAAATTGAAAAAAATTCAGAATGAATCACGCTGATTTCAAGGCCCAAAACGCATCAGTACCAAACGTGAAATGGCAGCAACGATTTCGAGCTTCACTCTATAAAATCCTACTTCTCTTCTCTTAATGGACTAAGCTTGAACAGCCATGCCAAATCCCTGCAAAATCAAAAACAAAGCTTCAACCAATTTGAAACCTCAGAAAAATTCATAAAACCTCTTCAATCTTCTTCAATTTTACATCCTCAATCTTTCAAGGAATCATACACGAACCTTCAATCTTCCTTCATTTTTCCCTTTCCGGAAATTTCACATTCTCTGCATCAATCATTGCATAGCAGACACGGTGAGACAGAGAGAGATGCGATTCGGATTGAGAGAGTGACGATAGCCGCCGATTCGTGATCTTCCAAAAGAGGTGAGAAGAGGATTCACACCATCCCCTGTTTCGCCGCCATGCTCGCGCTGAAGAAGAAGAGTTTTAACTCTCTGTTTTTTTTTGTTTCTTTCTCTTTTTTAATTTACTTCATTGTTTATTGAAAGAAAAAGAAGATTTGTGTTTGGGCCTTTAAGGCCATGAGTTGTTTTGATTGATGTTATCCACCCTTGTACCCGCGGATACCCCCCTCCCTCTTTCTAATTCTTTTTTTATTAAAATCCTTTAATTTCTTTTCTTTTGTTTAATGTTTGTTTCATTTTTTGTTTATAAGAATTTTTATAGCATATTTTAGGAAAAGATTTTAGAAGAAAAAGAATTTTAGAAATGTTATTCTAGAAAAGAATTAGAAAAATATTTTAGAGTTGTTTAAGAAAACAAATTTAGAAAAAAGGAATCTTAGAAAATAATTTAAAAATATTTTAATTCTTTTTGTGGATTCATTTTTTAATCCATTTTTCTTCATCCCTTCTTTTTGGTCGATGACAATCTCCGATTCGTGATTGTTGATTTCCGATCAGTTTAATCTTCGTTATTTCAAATCTATGGATGAATGATCATTTGGATCATTCTCCATACTTTGAGATCGTGATAGGTTGCCTTTCGAGAAATTCAACGATAATCTCGATTAAGATTAGACCGTTCCCTTTCTTTTAGTGTGGCATGTTTTCGGAGAACGATCCATAATATCGTTTCTCTAACATGTATTAACACGAATATTTTCCACTTTAATTAGTGGTGGCCGGTCTCATTTGTAGGGTAATTACTCCGTAAATTACTCGGAGATTGCTTAACATAGACCTAAAGTTGTCCCGATTCGGAATGCGATCCACTTGGATCCGGTTGCCTCGACTTTATTTTTCTTTTCGTGGTTGTGCTTGATTAAGTTCATCATACCGCTTTATATTGTAAATATTATAATAATGTGAATATACTAACATTTAATTTTAATCTCTCGCACCTTATCCCCTTTTATTTCAATCTCTTGTTCCCTATCTCTTTATATTGCTTTATCATATTATATCATATATCATTTGTTATTGTATATATTTTTGTTGCTTGTTATTTCTCCTTTGTCCATTTGGATATCAAAAACACTAATAAAGGATTAAACACTTAAAAGACTTGTGACTTCTAATTTTGGACTATGGTTACTATCCCTTGCTTCGGAGAATGGACTTAGACTTTAAGGTCTTCCCCCTTGCTCAAGTTGGAATGGATTAGAAACCTCGGCCTCAAATTATTTCATTGGCCTTTGAAGATGGAAATCCAATTGTTTCAAAGATGCTTGCCATATGGTTTGATTATTCTTCCTTTAGCTTTTATTTTCAAGTCTTAGGATAGTCCCTTCATCTCTTCCTATCTTCTTCAATTTTCAAATCTCCTTCCTCTTTTCAAAACTTTATTTGTTTTCTAACTTCAAACATTTTCTTAATTAAACCTTGACTTCGGTCATGTGCTTTTACCTTTTCATTTCATTTCTTAAATAAATGCTAAACCACATAAGCATATCGAAACTTTCTTTCTCAAAAAAAACTTTAAAACATTCACAACTCATTCAATTGCTTTTGTGCCCTCGTGCACGTTTCTTTTCACCTTTTTTATGTTTAGATATGATTCATCCTTTCTAGCGGAATTATTCGCTAAAGGATGACGATTTATCTTTACATTTTAAAATCAATTCAACTCATTTGCCTTTTCACAATTTGTACCACGAACTACGGGGTTTTGATCTCGCATTGCACTCTGTGGGTACGTAGGCATGAGACGTTCGTCTCTTCAAACACCAAAATCTTAAAAAACATTCTTCTTCTCATCTCTTCAATCTTTTTTTCAAGCAAACCATTTCAAACCAAAAATGCAGTAAACATTTCAAAGGGTTCCCGTAGAGTACTACGGACAAGTCGGGTGCTTAAAACCTTCCCGATTTGTAACCAATCCCCGTACCCATTCTCTGTTTGATTCTTTTAGCTTTTTTTAGATTTTAAGATTCTTTAAGGTTTTGTTCGTTCGTTTACCTTTTTCCATTTGGAAATAAATAAAAGCGCGGTGGCGACTCTGTGTATATCGAGTTAAGTTAATCAATAGCTTATACTCATGATTTTACCGCTACAGAAAAGTGGCGACTCTACTGGGGAGTCAATATCTAAGTGGATTCGGCCTACTTTGATTTTTTTACTGCTTTAGTTTGATTTGCTTGTTACTTGGTTGTTATGTTCTGGTTTTGGTGATCCTCTGTGAGATAGATCCTAACCCGGATCTGAGTGACACTTATGATAGGACGGCGATATTCGAAGCGATATGCGATGGAGTAGTCCAAAGCGATATCAATTTGATAATCTCCACTCGGTTAGGCTCTCTTGGACTATCAATGTCATGACGAGTAATCGTACGTGGCATTATTTTCCGACCTTGAGCTGATCATACTGAGGACCGTAGAACCCTTAACCAATCTAAGTCAATTTAGGAACGTAGTGCGGAAACTATCTGAGTGTAAACTTAAGGTGGTTGTCACGCGATACTACACTCGGACGAGGTCTATTTTAAGAATGTTATCGGTTGGGTAGTAATCCAATGTACCGATAAAATTCTAAAGATGGTTGTTAACTCCGGGAACCTCTGTTAGCACCCTTCTGGATTTTTGCAGGTACAATGAAGATAAACCTTAGTACATACCTGTGTGGGTTGGTGTTCTTATCCCATGACTCCATGCTCGTGATTCGAACCTTTGAACCTGTGTGCTTTGCGTGATCTTGTTTGTGTTTGTTGCATCTACATATTCATCATGATCATCATCACAACTATTTTTCAAGAAAGTAATTCCGATTATTGCAAATGTTAGAAAAAAGTAAATATTCCTTTTTGTCAAGATTTTTCATGACAGTATACTCGATGTTGACCACGTTTGCAATAATCGAATTGTTTTTCTGAAAATGGAAGTGAACATTGCATATCATTGCATTCTCGCATATTCTTGCGTTCATCCGAGTTGTGTGGGAACTCATCCCGGATATTTCTTTCCTCAGTTGTCTGTTGATCCGTCAAGCTGACTCCTCACCACAGATACGGTACTAGAGCTGCTAACAGACGAAGAGCTATCAAATTGAGAATGGAACACCAAGAACAGCATAACATGGAAGTTCGAATGGAAATTGATGAGTTGAAGGCCGGTATGACCAGGCTCACTGAAATGATGCAAGTTCTGATTGCTCGAGGTGAACCACCTCAAAGGACTGTTATCTCTGAAGTTTTTACTGCTGTTGTTGATCCTCCTGTTGTTCAGCAACCAGCTTCTACTTGGCCAGAATATGGGTTACCTCCGGATTATGTGCCAGTTTCTGCAACTGCTCAGATAGGTGGTCCATCTGTTGTGCCAGTCTTTTCAGCTCCGACTTTTGCTGAACCTCAACCTGTTGTGCACGCTACTGCTCAGACTACTTATCAGAACTCTCCTTTCTTGTACCAAGCTGCTGGTCAACAAGTTGAGACGTAGGCATGAGACGTTCGTCTCTTCAAACACCAAAATCTTAAAAAACATTCTTCTTCTCATCTCTTCAATCTTTTTTTCAAGCAAACCATTTCAAACCAAAAAATGCAGTAAACATTTCAAAGGGTTCCCGTAGAGTACTACGGACAAGTCGGGTGCTTAAAACCTTCCTGATTTGTAACCAATCCCCGTACCCATTCTCTGTTTGATTCTTTTAGCTTTTTTTTAGCTTTTAAGATTCTTTAAGGTTTTGTTCGTTCTTTTACCTTTTTCCATTTGGAAATAAATAAAAGCGTGGTGGCGACTCTGTGTATATCGAGTTAAGTTAATCAATAGCTTATACTCATGATTTTACCGCTACAGATGGCATAAGAAATTCAGGTCCATTATCACTCCTAAGAATCTTTATGTTATAAACAAAGTGATTTTGATAGTAGAAAATAAAATGATGAATATGTTGCCTTGTTTCAGATTTGTTATGCATGAGAAAAACCCATGTATATCTAGAAAAATCGTCTACTATGGTTAAAAAAAATATTTAAATCCATCCATGGAAGGTATAAAGATAGGTCCCCAAATATCCATGTGTACTAAATCAAAGCATTTATTAGAGATAGAAGAACTAATGGGAAAAGGAAGTTTAGACTATTTTGCTAAATGACAAGTATGGAAAGCAAAAAAATTATTGAATTTGATAATAGGAAAAGATTTAGACATATTATGTAACACCTCATTATAGGGATGACCCAATCTATGGTGCCATAGTAAAATATCTAAGCTAGTGGAATCATAAGAAGTAACAACATGACAATTGGCAGTATATTTATATAGTATGTAAAGATTGCTATGTTGAGTGACTTGGCCAATCCTCTTCTTGGTAAACACATCATGTATGTAATAGGAATTGTGTAAGAAAGTTATACTATATTGTGATGTGTGACAGAGCCTAACAGTAGAAATAAGACTAAATTTGAAACTATGAATGTAGAAAATATTATGTAATTGAAGAAAGTCACCCAATATAATAGTGTCAGAATAATGAGCAATTGTAAAAGTTCCATTGGGTAAATAAATTGTAATAGGGGAAATTATAGAAATATCAGAAAAACATTGAATATGAGGGCATATATAATGAGATTCCCCATAATCTAATATCCAAACAGAAGAATGATTAAGGGTACTACCTGTATTTGTTATACCTGAAATGACTGTTTTATCAGTGTCATTCTTGGAATATAAGTTGGGAGTTTAGTCCAAATGGTACCACATGCATATAAGTTGAGTCGCATTGAGTTGCATAATATTTATGTTGTTTATCGGATGTAAGTTGTATGTGGACGTTGCTTGTTGTTTGATGTGGTGTGATTATATGATTATCTTGTTTACATATTGATTATTGTATCCCGTTTATGTTATTGATATATCACCCCTTCTGTTTGAATGTTGCCCTCTATTAGTAACGTGCAGGTAACGAAGAGTCCAGTACCTAGTAGCTTCGAGTTGGTGTTTGTCGCTCTGATACGTAGCACTTCGGGGGGGATGAACGCATGTTTTGTCTTTGTGGATTTTGTTTAAGTTTATGAATTAGTTTTAAGTTGTTTTATGTTGAAAAATCAGGTTAAGATTATTTTGATGTTGGTTTATTTGAAGTTGAATTAAAGTTGAAACTTGTTGATTCGCTGCTTTGTTTTTCAAAGTTATTATATTAATGAAGTTGTTATTTGGTTTTAAAGTTGGAAAATGTGATATCCCATGTTTGTTGGTGAAATTTTATAACTCTGATTTAATAATTAAAGTTGGGTAGAAATGAGATGTTACAAATTGCATGTAAAAGGATATGATGTTAATGAAGATGACGAAAATAAGATTATGATAGTGGAAAATGATCCTGCTTTCAGCAACTCTGAAAGGGGTAAAGATGTGGATCCTGCTCTCACTTTCTGTACCGTGCTTTTGCTTGGAGTTAAACTTGATGCAAGAACTGTTTTCACTACAACATTTGTGTTGGGTTCATTGAACTTGTCTTCATTTATATTTGAAGTAGTTGCTATAATTTCAATTGTTATTTATCTTGTGTTTATATATATTGCTTAATATTTACACATTCTGGTCATTAATGACAAAGTATTTATTTTTTTTATTTTTACTCCAGTTATCTGAGGGACTTGAAAGGCTTCTTAGGATTAAACATGAAACTGTAGATGGGTTTTCTTGGTCTTTTTAGATTGTTGTTTTTGATCATGCAGAGATAATAGTATACTTTCACTATGTTATCCATGGTTGCGTTCATGTTGTGGAGGCATTATATTTCTTTGCTTCCTTGTCATTCCTGTTGCTAAAATCTAACTTTTGAATTTCTTTGATCAGTTATTCCTTCATTAGAAGCAATAGCAGAACAATTCTAACACTCCCTTATTCAGGAGTGTTCTATGTTCGTGAAATCGATTATATTCAACAATACATACAAGTTTATGACCCTCATTGTTGCCATCCAAGTCATCTTCTAAGCCTTAATCTTTCAGACTCACCTTTCGTTACAAGATTTCTTACTAATTACACTCTCTTGAGCTGCTCAACTCCAAACATTGGTCTTTCACACTCTTACACTTGGAGTTTAACAATTCCCTTGGTCTTCTCTTACTTTTATGATGAGCACCATTCATTTGGTGATGGATTATGTTGTTTAGGAGTTGCTACTATGTTTTTTTATGCAGATATGCAGTTTCCCATTCTCTCTATATGAATGACGTTAACAGAAGATAGATGATTGTTCATGGACTGATTTATCTTTACTGCTTTGTATAATCAGATGATTATCGACTCTTCTGTGGAAGAAATATGAATTTGAAAAAGTGAAGTGAGAAAGCAAATAAAAATGGTTAGTGGTTTTGCATAATATGAAATAAACATGGTTAATGATTTTTTAGTTTTTCAAGAGTGATTTTCTTTTTTCAAGAAAATAGATATAATTATTTATTGAATATGATTGATTGATATTGAATTGAATTTAAAACTTTAGTCGAATCAAATTTGTAGTAATTAGCTTCTAAACTCAATATTATTAATTATGAAATGAGTCAATAAAATTTTAATACATTTTGTTTTCTCATTTCGTGAAAATTGTATAAAACCGAAAAATAAAACTACTAATCATATTATTAATTTTGTAGTGACTCAATAAAATTTTAATATATTTTGTTTTTTCATATTGTGAAAATTATATAAAACTGAAAAAATAAAATTAATGATCTAGTTATATAGTGAGTAAATAAAATTTTAATAAATTTTGTTCTCATATCGTCAAAATTATATGAAACGTAAAAAATAAAATTAATGATCCAAATATTGAATAATGAAAATTTATAAATAATGTCAAAACAAAAATAATATTTATATATGAAAAATATACATTGTTAATTCAAATATATTTATATACGAAAAAATATTATTGTTATAAACGAGCACAACTTTACTTTTAATTCAAATATTTTTATATACAGGAACAACTTTACATTTATTTTAATTTTTTTTATAAATAGTATCAAAACAAAATTAATATTTATTTATGTGAACAAATGCATTGTTGATAAAAAATGTTTTTAAACAGGGGAAAAAATACTAATGTTATAAATGGAAACAATTTTACTATTGAACACAGGTAACCAGACCAGTACCGTGTGAACACGAGTAACCAGACTAAAATATTTGTGAAGTCATGCATTATTATACTTTTTTAAACAATTAAAAAAAATATTAAAATAATTTATGAATTCAAGCACGAGAAAAGTGTGTTGTTTTTTTTAATTATTTTTGTATCTAATATTTTTATTTAGAAATTATTTTTAATTTATAATACACTGATTTTAAAGATGGTATTTGAATAATTGAAATATATATTATTGATGTTTTTTTTTTTAAATACACTAATATTATTGATGTCTTCGTAACAATAGTTGTTTTAAAAAACTTATATAATTATCTTTATTTTTCCTTTTTTTCTAGGAATATTTTGATATTTTCTAATTTGTTTCAATTTCTATAACAAATTGGTGACAATTCCGTGGTCCATAGCGGTACTTGTGCGGTCGCACGGGTAACATACAATACGGGTAACACACAATACCGTGTGAATGTACGGGTAACCAGACCAAAATTATTGTGAACGTATGAGTACCGTATAAACGCACTGGTAACCTGGCCAAATCGGTGTGAACGCGTGTGTGTGTGTGTATATATATATATATATATATATATATATATATATATATATATATATATATATATATATATATATATATATATATATATATATATATATATATATTTATTTATTTATTTATTTATTTTGAAATTATTTTTAATTTAAAATACAATTATTTTTAACATAATATATTTATTATGAATAATTGAAATATATATGATTGATGTATTTCAGGACTGACCAAATGATTAGGCATGACACAATTCACTCTTGCATTCAGGACGATCCAATAGTTTGATATCAAAGGAATCCACTGGTTTTATGCTCCTCAATCGAGGAGGCCTTGTCGACCAAGATTAGCCGTGGTTGGAGGCCTCTGCTCCTTTCAGACTTCTGTCTGACATCTAGGGGAAGTCACCCAGATTCAACCAAGGATGATTCATGATGAATTAAGATGATGTGTATCTTTTGATATTTTGTAATCAAAGTTTGATCCTTCCACCAAAATATTAGGTTATATTTTGTGATACCCTTTGTGCTATTATCTGTAATTGGAACTAAATCGTATGTGTAATATATTTATGAATCGTTTGTTTACGACAACAGTTTTTTCTTAAAAGTGAATTTGCATATTCAAATTCAAATGCAATCCATTAAAATCAAAATCTGGTATGATGGCAATGTTAATCTTAACTAAAACTGATCAACAACATGATGTACCGTAGTTGTCCTGCAGAATATGCTTTAGAAAAAATATCCATAAAAATAACATGGGATAAATGGTAGTAAACTACCCAAGTTGAAAAAACCCTAAATTATGCCGGATACACACTAAGCAGAATACCATCTACCATATAATATTTGTTTGAGGGTGCCTACGATGTCTATCCAATGTTCTTTTTTTTTTTTTTTTCCTTTCATTATACTTTAATTCTATATACAGTTTCACAATTCTTTTTCTATTCTTTTTTGTTTTCACATTTCTATCTTTAGTTGTTTTCTTTATTACTAACATTTTTATTATATTTGTTTTAGATGACATTTTGAATAAAAAATAATTTTTATTTGTGGTAATTCAGCAATCCTCCCAGTATTCGTACAAACGTACGAATATATATATATATATATATATATATATATATATATATATATATATATATATATATATATATATATATATATATATATATATATATATATATATATATATATATCCTATGTGCCATAACTCGGCCCAATCCAATAAAGACTATGAACCTATAATATCTAATATAAATAATATTGCAATGAAATTAACTTATTTAGAGATATTTTTCTTTTGAAGTGTATAGAGTAATAGATATGCATTAGACTAGTCTGTCTAATGGGATCAATTCAAACATGCAAATAATCTTCCACGTTTGTTACTAGTATACTTGTTAACGTCACTGGTGACCCAAAAAGTATGAAAAATGAACTATTAGTTGACTTGATATTTAATTTTGCATTATCTACACACAAAAAATGCAAGAAGTTTTGTTCATTTGTATTTGCACCAGGAATCATTCGTACCACCGGATGGAGGTGTTAGGTATAACTTACCAATAATTGTTTACTAGCATTGAATATATATATATATATATATATATATATATATATATATATATATATATATATATATATATATATATATATATATATATATATATATATATATATATATATATATATTCGGGATGTGTCCAGCTAAATAGTTATATAGACAATTAACTTGAATGATATCAATATGTATTTGAATAAATTAAATCATTTAATAGTTTCATAGGAATAATATATTCTAAGATATATAATATAATAATAGTTTGAAGCTGTCAAAGAAAGGGACATTTTAAGTGAGGGCATTTACCTAACCTCTATCGGTCAACACAACCAATATTTTAGGTGAGTTGAAATATAAATATTCATTAGAGTTAATCAAATTTCATGACTCGAAAAAAACTTATAAAAATACTTACAAGTTGAATCAGTGAAATTCTAAAATGGAATAGGAGTTGAACTTATATTATTTTTTAAAACCAACCAAGTTAGTCATTTTTTATTCATTTAGATGTTCTTAATTAGTTTCTTTGAAGTCTATTTTATTTTAGATGATGTTATTATTTTGTTTTTCCATCTCTTATATTAAATTTTCAAACCCAAAAACTAATAATAAAACTGAAGCAATATTTTTCTTAATTTTTTATGAAAACATTAAATATTAATATAATAAAGATTACACATAAATATACATATACAGATACACTGTCATTATTCATTTTTGGATGATAAAATTAATCTTCTTAAATTTTATACTTATTGTCTTATGAGACATATTATTATTATACACGAGTCTTTGTATTATCCGTAAAAGATCTATTATTTCTGGTGCTAAAACACCAAAAGTATCAAAGACAAATGTTATGAAAGCATGTCGATTCTCGAAACATATTTTCTCATGCTTAGCCATTTTACTTTAAGCGGCTTTAAGAGCTTAGTGTCCCACAGTAAAATCTTCAGTCCCCAGTCCTACTAGTAAGAAAACTTTAATATAGCACATGTATGATTATCTTCTACCCATTTGTACACTAGAATATTTGTTGACCTAAGCGCCGATCTCCCCTCACGTGGCTCAATCATGAAATTCACGTGTCCCTCTTTCTTCACAGATACTCCGCATGTTGAAATATATCAAATAATACATCCATAACAAAATTGTGTCAGTATTTGAATCCTAGAAGTTTCTTAAAATGAATGGTGTGTTTTCCAAATGTATCCAAGAAAGCCTTGCGAAAAACAGGCAAACCTCATCAAAAAAAGAAGAAGGAATCATAAGCCAATAGTTAAGGATGGTACAATACTTTATCAGGGACATATGTTAGTATAAACCATCAATATTAATAAGGATAACAAGGAGAAAATCTTGAGCATGTGTTGCTTGCAAACAACCAAAAACTGCTTTCTTTCTTGTGGTCATATCAAACTTTACATCCACGTCCTTAACATTTTTACTAAAAATAGAACTCACCAAAACATGGTGTGCTTTTAGGAGGGACGATGTTCTTGCTAATAAAAAATGTTAAAGTAAAAAATATGTAATCAAAACACTAAAGTCATCTAAAGCTCTGTTAAAATCGAGATGCATACCATATATCCTATTATCTCTCAATATATGATCTTGTATCACCCAAGATTGGGCCCTAGAAGCCACAAACATGTATGAGGCAGCCTCTACTTTCGACTACAATCTAAATCCTCAAACTTTAATAGGTAAAGAAGCCACCCTCCATTAAAGGTTCACGAAGAAATGACCTTCACTAATCATGATGTATTCAACCGCCATTCAGAACTCTTTATCAAATTAAATAGTTACTTTCTCCATATTATTAGGTTGACAAGTTATAAGGCCAAAAAAGAGTTTGACGATGCCCATGAAATGTCTAAGTAGAAGAAGCTCACTTTAACAATCCCTTAATTGTGGCAAATGATGCATTAAATCAATGGCCCTAGCCAATCTCTTAGTGAATGACCCATATATTAAGCATCCATATCGACTAACAACCCTTCCAAGCAAGTTTATCTCTAACATCGGCCTCCCAATTTTCGAAGGAAACAACTCCCCACGGTTTCTACCATCACACAAAAGTCAAAAGTTCTCATTTTTATGAATATTCAATTCGAGACCTAATCCCGGACCAGTCTCCTGAATGATGTCAAGAGCTTTATCCATCTCCTGTGAATCCCCTATGATGGTCATGTTATCAAGATACCAGGCATGAAGAAGAAGCTTGCAATTTTTTCTGATTTGATTAATAAATGGGTATAATACAAGGGAAAAAAGGAATATCCCTAATGGGTCAACTTGTTCCACTCTAGTGGATGACATAATATGCTCATTCCCAGGGTATAACTTTGTTGTTTAACCATAGAGAAACTCAACCCACAAGGAAATAAATGGGAATCTCACCCTCATCTCTCGCAGTTGACTGATCGATTTACAAGGTTGAAAACATTCATGAAATCTCTAAACACATCAGACATTTCCCTCTCAACCATAGGTTCACTATGCCAAAAATGACATTTAACAACACACCTTAGACAACGCTTATTTAAAAAAGCGCTGCTATAAGTGAAAAATGTATAAAACACGGAAACTGTTCACAAAATTTTTTAAAAAGCGTCGTCTAAGGTGCCCTTTAGACAACGCTTTCTCAAAGCGCTTTTAAAGGTATATCTTAGACATCGCTTTTGAGAAAGCGCTGTCTAAGATCTTAAAATTTAAAATAATAAAAAATCAAAAGCGTTGTCTAAGGTCAACCTTAGACAGCGCTTTTCAAAAGCGCTTTTAAAGGTCGCCCTTAGACAACGCTTTTCTCAAAAGCGTTGTCTAAGGTATAATTAAATTAAAATATTAGACCTCAGTTTCTATTTTCGTTCATTTCTGTTCTTCTTTCCCCCCATGCGAATGTGAAACCTAAACCTGAAAAACCTCCATAAACCTTGAATCGTTTTTGTTCTTCGTTTCTCGATTTTGATCATTGTGGTTCTTGTGAAGATTCCTTTGAAGAATCGTGAAGACATTTGGGTGTTTACTGAGGTTTTGTTCCATCAAGTAGAAGAAGAGGGACATTGTTCTTCATAACATTTGGGTGTTGACTGAGTTTTTGTCTCTTTTTAGTTGAGGTTTAGGTTATTTCATTTTATCCATCTGATATGTCTGCTTGTTTGTATAAGAAACTGAGCTTTTGGTTAATCTGTAGACTGAGTTCGATAAGCTACCGAGTTCGTCCATTTTCTTGATTGAATTCGTCCAAGTTCGTCCTCACTGAGTTCTCATAAGGTACATTGTTGTTGTTATGTTCGATAAGTCATAATATTGTTGTTATTTTCTTGACTGAGTTTTTGGTTATAATGTTGTTTATTGATTGTAATATCGGTTATATTGTTGTTATTTTGTTGTTATGTTAGATAAGTTTAATATTGTTGTTATTATATGTAACTCTATTTTCAACTTGAATGATGTAAATATCTTGTTAATTGTGAGAAAATGAAGTGAACTTGAAAGTTGTTAGAAGCTAAATTGTTTGTCATTTAGATGAACAATGATTGAGATTTGAGAATGATTTTTATAAGATGATAAGTTTATTTTCCTTATGAAAGAGTCTAATATGATGTTTGAAGTTCAAGTTTCAATCATTTTGGAAGGTTTGTTGTTTGAGGACAGAATTAAGAAGTGAGTTGTGATGATACCTCGTCCAATGTAATTTTTAGTCTTTTAAGGCAATTGTTTTAGTTTCTTTCTTAAAAGTTATGCGGCACATGGGTATGGCAAGTGTAGTAAGATCGTAATACTTAGTAGAATTGTATTTAGGATATTCGAAGATACTACCTGACTATTAATCTAGCTTGTTGTCTGCTGCAATATCAATCTAGTTGCTTCTCATGTCCAAAACTCTACAATTCTAATACAATAGTTTTCGTTCTTGACTAATTTTGTGAAAATAGTGAAAATAGTATAGGTTACTGTCGTTTGGATTTGCATTGGTTATGTATAGGTTATTGTTGTTTGGATTTACATTGGTTATGTATATATAGGTTATTGTCGTTTGGATTTACATTGGTTATGTATATATAGGTTATTGTCGTTTGGATTTACATTGGTTATGTATACGTTATTGAAGTTGATATTGATTGCTTACCTTAATAAGTAGGAAAACCATGGATAAAACATGGATGTGTGCCGATCGATTGTCCAAAGAGTACGAGAATGGGGTTGCGGAATTCGTTAAGTTTGTTGTTCAACACGTTAAAAACCCCAGACGAATGAAATGTCTTTGCTTGCGTTGTTGTTATATTGGTAAGGTTGACGCAGATGGATTGAAATCGTATTAACCGAGGCATGGAATTGATCGAAGTTATCAGTGTTGGAAATTTCATGGTGAGAAAATTAACGAGAATGTTGAATCGAGTGGGAAAAGCAATACGACCTATGCTTCAGACGACAAAGACACAAAAACATACGATTGTGATCGAGTTGAAGAGATTGTAGAAGAACTTGAAGAAGATCTTCATGATTGTCCTGAAATGTTTGAGAGGTTGGTAAGCGATGCAGAGAAACCATTGTATAAAGGTTGCACTAAATTCTCAAGACTGTCTACAGTATAAAGGTTGCAACTGGATGAAAATGTATAGCTCGGAGTGTTATCACATTTTAGTTTATGTAGAATTTCATTTGAACCAAAAATTTATAGTTGGATGAAATGAATTGTATGAATTGTTTCGTTAATATTGTTTCGTAGATATTGGTTATAGTATATGTTGTGTATTATTTAAATTGGTTCGTAAATTGGTACGATTGTATGAATTGTTTCGTAGATATTGGTGATTGAAAATCTGATTATTTTGTATCTATAAATCGGTGCCTAAATTAGTAGGTTTAAATAGGATAATTTAGTGCAAATTCTGGATTGGAAAACAGGTATAAATTCTGTTTTAAAAACCAGGTGAAAAAGTGGATAAAAATAGGTGCCTATAATTTGGCAACCTTAGACAACACTTTTTAAAGGAAAAAAATTTTAAATTTTTGTGTACCTTAGATAGCGTTTTCAAGGAAAAGCGTTGTCTAAGGTGGGGTTTAGAAAGCGTTTTCACTAAAAGCGTTGTCTAAGGTGGGGTTTAGACAGCGCTTTTAGTGAAAGCACTGTCTAAGGTATATGAGAAAAAGGCAAAAGGCGTTGTCTAAAGTGGGGTTTAGAAAATGCTTTTGACAATAAAAGCGATGTATAAAGCCCCTTTAGACAACACTTTTGTCATTAACCAAAGCGTTGCCTAAACCTTTAGCAACGCAGGTTTAGACAGCACTTTAAAGCGTTGTCTAAGGCAAAAAAAAAAGCGATGTCTAAGGTCTTGTTGGCATAGTGGTTTTACAGCTATAGTGATTGCACATAAGAGACATCTAAACACATTAGAATCCTTCTTCTCAGCCATAAATATAATGATTGCGCATAAGATATATCTAGACACGACAAAACCTTCTCCATACAGTGCGTTCAAAAAATTTTGTGCTCGCAAATCATCTCTACCACATGAAGTCCCTTTGGAAAATGACTTAATGCACCTTATGATAGTATCAACTTCAGCCATTAGAGGATCTTTTATGAACAAGGAGGTCGACATGGAAGGAGGTGATTTGTATGAGTATTTAGCCTTCATAATATGTGCATTATAGGGGGGACTACTATGGATGACCCCAATATTTTCACAATTGTTGTGAAGTGACCATCTGCAACTTTACAAAGGCATTGCTTGATGTTAGAGCTCACAATTGCATCTTTCTCCTCTATGTGAACTCCCTCATAACCCAACTTATATTGATTAGAGTTGCACAACACACTATCAACTAACTTGGTAATACCATATGCATTTATCAAAGTAGCAAAACACTTCAAAATATGATGTTGTTGCAAGGCCTTCTGATTCTCATACCTACGCTTATGTTATTCTATGGCCTGACCACCTGTAAAGTTCAACAAGGAAGAAAGTAACAATTGAACTTAGACACATACAAATCATGGCTCAACAACCACCTTAAGAAACACCTTTTTCAATGCCCGAGAGAAAACAAGATGACACTTAAGAGGTATGCTCTTTACAATAAATAAATATGTTGTGAAACCTCTTTCTAAAAACCTTATGTCCAATACAATCCCCTCGTTTTCATCAAGGTTTATGAATTTTGTTATGGATGGTTTTACGATATCCATAATGTGACTACTGACCTCCCTTGTTTGATGAGTAATCTGAACCAAACTATCAGAATGATGACATGCCCGACTCATGGAATCAATGCTCGTATATCTTCCAAATATCCATTTCCCAACTCCCCTTAAAGACTCTCTGAATGCCATAAACAAATCTAGATCACTCTCGATAGCTTCTCGTATTGTATTTTTGTGTTTGTCACTGCATAAATATAATGTATTAAGATGAAACACCATATGAGATATACCTTTACTCTTATCCTTGTCATCATGGCATACATGAAACTCATGGAATGGATAATTCATACCTCATATGTAAGTAAAAACCATTAGACAATTCAAAATTATGCATTTTTTCTACTTAATGCTAAATAATTATGGTTGAAGAATTTTAACAAACATGTTATAGGCAAGAGCGAAAGAGAAATTTAGCATGGTTGTGATGTTGTCTAGTTATACTCTATGATAGTATCATTGAAATCCAAAGAATAAAATAGGACACAAATGATCATAAACAACAATAAAAAGAAGAAGAAAAATCCATGTTGAAAGATTGTAGAGTTTTCTTACAAAAATGATTTATTAATTCATTAATATTATTTGATAGGCTTAATTAGTCATGAAATTCTGTAATTTTATTTAATATTTCACTTGAGTATTTTATTTTAAAAAATGTTACATATTAGTCCTTAAAAATCACTTTTGTTAGTCTAATTTATTATTTCCGTTAGAATTTTTGAAAAAAATGTTAATTTAGACAAACGTGGCATGACAATAAGATAATTGGTATTAAAGAACTGATATTCGATTTAAACGAATGGATTTTATTTTCGAAGGTTAAAAAACTTCACAAATAATTAATAATGTGTAAAAAAAATATAACAATTCGTCTGATTTCCCCGCATCGAATTGAGTATTCTCCTTTCTAAAACTATTTCTCTTTTCTTATTTCCTGCATCAAGTTGGACCTCCTCCTTGCCAATACCATTATCATCTGCATCAGAATCATCAAAATAACCATCAAACAATAAATCAACTGATTTTTTCGCTTTAAACTTGCATCAAAATCATCAGACAATACATTAATACATAAAGATAAATTTGCTCTTTAAATTTGAGAAATTCTTATGTCACCCCATGTATTTCTCAGACACCATGCGTGTTTCCTAAAATAATCTTTCTACTTCCGCTGATGTACCTCCGGACGCACCTTTTTCACTTTTTTTTAATTAGTTCCATAGATGTATTTATGGAATTTTTCCATAGGTATAGATGCGGAAGAAACCGAGAGGCAGAAACTTCATACATTTAACATAGCAACCATAAGTTCAACATTCATAAAATAAAATAGATAATACATCGATGATTTTGACATAAAAATAAATAATACATTTCAATAACCTGGTGGACGTTGGCGCATCTTCAAGATTTCATCGACCGTTCTTCCTACCGTCGCCACCTATTCGAGCGGGTATTTCTCTTTGAATCTAAAATATGTTCGCCATATCGCCCTAATATCGTCTGAATTCTTGAGCTGAAGTTTGTTGAATACAATGTTTCCTTCATTGTCAACCGAAGGCGAACGGTATTCGAGTTTCTTAACCTTCCTTCAGTCATTGTAAGGTTTAAGATAGTCGATTTCGTTGATGAATACAACCGAGTGAGGAGTCGCGGGTGACTTTAAAATTCCGCTCGGGTGTTCTGCCATCGATGTAGGATAGACTTACTTCATACCAACAAACCTGGATATCATACAATTGAGAAATTTTTGGGTATGTGTGTTTGTGAGAAAGATAAAGAGTTAAACACCAATTTTATAGAAAACCTATATGAATATGGTTCAAGCATTTTTCTGTTATCTACTTCCATATATGTAGTTGTGACATGCGCCTTAATGAGATTCCTCCGTCGTTATATCTGCAGAACATCCCAACGTTTGATGCTTCCTAAGGTATACCTGCAGAATTTTTGCTGATACAATTTGACAGCATTTCAGCATCATTATAGCATTTTGTGTGAATAAGTAATTTTGCATTACAATATATATAAGTGTATGGAAGACACGTAAATAATAGATGTGAAACAAAATCTACTATTATATATCACTTCAAAAAATTACATTGAATTGTTCGATTATACAAAAGAGTTAAAACAAATGTCTCTGGATAAATCTATCGATACTTGACCTTTGGACTTTTCCGCATTTGATGCCTTTTTAATTTCGTTCAGTCTTTTGAATTCGAACATCCTTTCAACAAAACTATCCGTCCATGACTCGACTTTGTCAATTGCATGAGTCTCCCATTGCAGGGTTTTAGGTGGTATTGGGCATCTCGGTTTATAAAACAACTTGTATAAAATGACTTGATTTCGTAAGCTATTCGATACACATGATGCAGACTTTTGGATTGGATGGTGGTGTGGTGCGGAGTGGATAAAAGGTTTCTAAAAAACCGTACCGCAACAAGTCAATTAATACCATATCATACGCACATGCGATAAGATGACCCACCTCGGGGAAGCTCATCCATTTCGACTGCGAGGCCAGACCACTTAAGCATGGAACAAGTGATTCGTAAACCTAGTCGTATTTTTCCTTATTTCCATACAAACGCATGTATGATTCTTTATGTGTTTCCAGATCTAGGATTAGTTGATGACAGATAACCTCATGACATTCCTCTCCTTTACCAAGTAGAGCCGAAACGGCTCGGTAACCGCAACTACCATCTCCTTTAACATTGATGATATCGTCGATATGTTTGTGCATAAAGACCGACATCTCTTTGATAAAGGAAATTGTAGGTAGAATCTTAGCAATTAGTGTTGGAACCGGAGCAATCGGTGTTGGAACCGGAGAAAGTGGTTTTGAACCCCGTGGATTCGGTGTCAAAAGGGGTTTGGATATGCAAGCTCCATTCATGGAATTGTTTTGAGATTTCAAAGTTGGTGAGTCCGGAATGAGTTTGTTGACATGCTCAAAATATGAGGAAAACCCGGTAGTTGATTTAGCATTCGGTGTATGCTTCACCTTCTTCGGATCACCTTTAGTCTTTACCGGTTGAGAAGGCGGCTTCATATCGGTAGTCTCCGGAAATGCAATTTTCCTCAATCGTTTTTTTATCTGCAATTTCATGTTGTCATCGACCTTTGCAAATCTCTCTTGTATCGCTTCCCATTCGACAAAAATGGAGATATTTGATTTACCTCCTTCCACGCAACCATCATCATCAAATCTCCCTTGCTAGTGCCCAACCAATTTTTCAATGTTGCATGTGCCGACTCAACTCTATTGGTGGTAGTTTTTCCAAGACGTCGTACATTATCGGTCCATGCGCAAACAATTTTTTCTTTCACTTGATCAAGAATGGTGGATTCAACATATTTCAACAATACCAGATACTTCTCACACACCTTCCAAATATTAATGATGGAATCCGCGTATAAAATCTTTGTGGAAGAATTTACAATACGGTTCCAAGCATCCATTATCTTTTCCATAATCACACCGATTTTCACCAATTTTCCGTCTTCGGATGCCACTTGTTTCGTCCCTACCGCAGGTTTAACCCGACTTCTCACATTCTTTGTTATGTGATATCTACAAAGTAATGCATAAGAAGTAGGGAATACCTTTGCCACAATGTTCATCAAGGCGACATCATGGTCCGTAACAATAGACTTCGACATCTCAATACGAGGCTTCAAAAGTGACCGACACACCTCTAAAGCCCAAACAAAGTTATCCTCTTTTTTGCATTCCAAAAAAGCAAAACCAACGCAATATGTCTTTTTGGTGGAGGTTACACCAACCATCTCAAATAACGAAAGCATATACTTGTTGGTCTTGTAGGTGGAATCAATAATGAGCACCTTCGAAAAAGTGTTGAACAACTTTATTGATATCGGGTGAGTCCAAAAATGTCTCTTACCGTGACTCCATCGACGCAAGTTCGGTACCAAGACACATACTTGTTATCATCCAACAATTTCAGTAGTTGTTGCATCTCTGACCTGTCTTCCTTAATAGCCTTGTTGTTGCGGTAACGAATGTTATAAACTTGCCTAATATTTGACACACATTCGGGTTCCTTCCGTTTCAAAGTGGCAAGGATATTTATGGGTTAGACAAGATTCAAGGTCAAGTCATTGATGCATGTCTTCTCTTCCGGTTTGATGCGACAACCACTAGGATGACCTTGTAACTTTGAGCACATTTCATGGTTATGTGAACCACAAAAAATACTAAATTTCCACTTCTTGCTAGCCAACATGTAACCATAAATTTTAAAAGGACACTTACATTTTCTACTATCCGTGTTGTCGCTTTTAAACTTCCGCAATGGAACTTGATATATCCCGTTTATTTTGCACAACAAGGTTACAAAAGGATTTCTTCTTTCCGGTCCATTATTTGATCTTCCAATAACCACACCAAAATCAAATATAGTTGACATCCTACGAATCCATTTGATCATGCTTTCACGATCATCAAAGTCTTGTTTGTGATTAAAATTACCGCCGACTTCTTCTGTCTTCACAATAACCCTCGATACATTTAGAACACCAACGTTTAAAGATACTAATTCTTTTGATATGTTATTCGGGTGCACCATATATATGGTAAAGAATAAGAAAAAATAACAAAACTCAAAAAATTGCAGCAGACAATAAAAACAGAAGTAACAACGAATGTTCCGCAAATGTACCTGTAGAATTGTTCTTCATGAATATATTCTGCTTATGTGCCTGCAGAAATAACATAACTTTTTTTTACAAAAGTTTGATGATCAATGTGAACAATGTAGTGGACAAAGTTAAATTTTTACCTAAAATTCGCTTTTCACTTGTTCCTTTTGATTTGCACCCTAAAAGATTGAGTTTTGGAGTAATAAATGGAGTGAATGATATAGGGTTTTCTAGTTGTGGAAGGTTGAAGAAGAGGAAGAAGCTACAATGGGGGGAGTGATCATGCAATTCAAACTTATAGCAGAAACTTTTGCTGGTACATCTACGGAAAGACCCAAAAGAATTATATTCTGGGTGCTTTCGTAAATACACTTGCAAAAACACTCAAAATTTAAAACACAAACGATGCGTCTAGAGATTTACTTGCGGAAATTGGGAACATTTTAAAAATTTATCAGGTGACTAAGAGAGTAAAGGGATTGATTGAGATTCTCTTAAATTTTTCATCACAAAGGATAGTGAAAAAATTAGAGAAAAACTTCATGTTTTTCTTTTTAAGTTTTCTTAACAATTAAAATTTTAATTTAATGAAACAAAGAGACAAATATCATATGAAAACTTTTTTGTCATCTTAAATTCAAACTCAAATAATCATGAAAAAATGTCCAACTTATTATTTTGAGGTATTCTAAATTAAATGAAACCTTACAAACAATTTATAAATTTCCAATAGTGATATAATAATATCCTTTAAAGATGCTCACAGCATGTTGTTCTAAAGACTTTCATACCCAAATAAATAAACAACATGAAGTTGGTTTTTTAATTCATAAGATATCATGCCAGCTAACAACCATTTTCTAATTATAATTTAATCTTAATTAATAAAATCATTAAAACAGCTCATATAAGTGAAGTCTAATCCACCTCATTCATGTTACAATATATTCCACCCACCCACCTCTCTGTCTTTTTCCTTTTTTATTATTATCATATCACTACATAAAATAAAACTATATCACATAATCCAAATTAACCTTCATAAAACAAACATTAATCAATCTCTTTCATTCTTCTACCATTTTCCATCATAATATCTTGTTTAGCAAGAAAGACAAGATATGAAGAACTAATTATTACTTCACTTTTTACATCATTTAGAAAAACTATCTTATTTTCTTTTGACCAATTGAGTTAGTTTCAAGATTTCATCAATATGGGAAAAGGAAGTGGTTGCATACCAAGCAAGAAAAAAACACCGGTTACTAATGATCCAGAAGAGAATGAACCACTTAGTGCTGTTGTTGTTGAAAGTGAAGTTCCAAAAACTGAAACAACAAGTAGAAGCATAGATGTAGCAACAACATCGGAAACATTGAAGAAGCTGAAAGTTTATGTTGTTTTTTATTCAATGTATGGTCATGTTGAATCATTGGCAAGATCGTTGAAAAAAGGAGTTGATTCTGTTGAAGGTGTTGAAGGGGTTTTGTACCGTGTGGTGGAGACTCTTTCTAAGGAAGTGTTGGAACTTATGAAAGCACCTGAGAAGGTTGATGATGGGGTTCCTTTGATATCTGCTGAGAATTTGGTGGAGGCTGATGGGTTGTTGTTCGGGTTTCCGACGAGGTACGGGAGTATGGCGGCGCAGATGAAGGCGTTTTTCGATTCGACTGGGCAGTTGTGGAAGGAACAGAAGCTTGCTGGTTTGCCTGCTGGGTTTTTTGTTAGTACTGGTACTCAGGGTGGTGGCCAAGAAACCACAGCGTAAGTTTACCTATAAACTTTTACTTTTTTTCACGGTAAATTATAATTCAACTGGAAAAAAAAAATCGATATTATTAGGTCAAACATCATCACTAGAGTTTTAACATTAGACCTTACGATTGTGTTTGTTTGAGTTTCCGGTAGTTATTATCGATACTATAATTTGTTTGTTTAAAACTTGTTGCAAAATGTTCCTTTTGTTGGAAATTGTTCTTGTTCAGTTAGAAACAATAATATTCCATGAAAACTAGGGGACAAAATTTTGTACAATACATGTGCTTTTGGTTTTGTGCAAACCAATATAAGTTGGAGGTGGGGTATGATTGAAGAACATTTTGTGGAATATAGAGGATCTTATTTTGGAGCAAAATATTTGGATAAGCCAATGAATTAATATGTGGTAGGAACAAGGTTCAACGTTCGCGGTCGAGTCAAGGTTTTTCAATTTCGCTTGGTATTAGTGTTGTGAGATTGATTGCGGTTTTTCTGATGTGAATTAAGTAATTCTTTATCGCAAAAAAAATCAAGGTTCAACATTTTCTGATGCCGTTTTATCACAAGCGTTTTCACAGTAACAAACCGTTTTTTAAAACCTTGAATAGGAATAAATTGATATTATTATAATACAACCGTAAATGTCATAGTTCGAACCCTAACGTTGAAATCAAACTTAACATTATTGACATTTTTGAGTTAGGATCTGCGGAAGTATTATTATGTATTGTATTGATTGTAATGTATTATTGTGATAGTTAATATCATGACTTTTAGATAAACTTTGGATAAGAATTAATAATATGATTAATTTATGTAACTACTACTATTGTATTGTAGCTGGACAGCAATAACACAGCTAGTTCATCATGGAATGCTGTATGTTCCTATTGGCTACACTTTTGGTGCTGGAATGTTTGAAATGGATTCAGTAAGAGGTGGATCTCCATATGGTGCTGGAGTTTATGCTGGAGATGGTTCAAGACAAGCAACTGAAGCTGAGCTTGCACTTGCTGAGTATCAAGGTAGATACATGGCTAATATAGTTAAGAAGTTGGGACAGAAAAGCTAGATTCTTTTGAAGAGATAAAAAAATTAAGTTTCATTCAATGTTGTGATATGGTATTCAAATTCAAATGTTGTGTTTATTTGTTGTTGGTGTAAGATTGGTAGGATCATGAACTTTGTTATTATCTCTTGGAGAAAAAAAATGTACACTTTGTAAAGTTCATACTTTTGTGATTCTGTGATGTTTATAATAAATTTATGAATGAGGTCTATTTCATGGGAATTAATTGGTGGTTTCATAATGGATTCATAGAAATAGTTCTGTATGCAAATAGCTCATTACTTAGTGGATCAAGAATTTGTTTGTTGTATAGGGTTTTAAATTGATTGCAATTTGCAATATCTGATTTAAAGGACTATGCAATTTTGAAATGTAGGGCCAATTACAAGGGGCAGGTCTATGCCGCCTATGATTTATATTCAACGATTTCCATCTTGAATACATATAAAAGTTAGTTCAAACTTGTTATAAGTCATTGACTTGTTCAACATATTAGATGCTTTATATGAAGTATGAACCTCTTCGGATGATATTGGATCAGATGTAAATAGGTCTTCAATCTTATGAAACTTTATATCAATATATTTGATCGTGGCATGACGCACAATATTTTGATAAATAAATGACAATTTCACTATTATAATGCAATTGAATTCTATTTGATCAACATATAATTCCATCTTTTATCTTGTATGCAATAAGGTCTTTTGGAAGTATGGATGACAATTTGACCCATTTTTAATGGGTATTCATAAAATATCTACAATGAACAGAGTAAAAATCCACAAAAATATAGGTATGGATATGACATCGAGTAATTACTCACTAAAATATGCGGACATAGACATCTTAGTAGTTACTCTGTCTCATATATATATATATATATATATATATATATATATATATATATATATATATATATATATATATATATATATATATATATATATATATATATAGTCATGATCCATTGATACCGGGAGCCCATTGTCAAAATCAAAGTACATAATACCGGGAGCCCATTGATATGATCCTTTAAAGAGTTTATGTTGGTTGTTAAGAAGAAAGACGAGAGAATGAGATTGTGTGTGGACTATCGGAAGTTGAATAAGGTTACTATTAAGAACAAGTATCATCTTCCTAGAATTGACAACCTTATGGATCAATTGGTTAGAGCTTGTGTGTTTAGCAAGATTGATATGTGATCAGGTTTCCATCAGATTCAAGTAAAGTCAGATGATATTCCAAAGATAGTATTTAGAACTTGTTACGATCATTATGAGTATTCGGTGTTGTCATTCGGTGTGTCTAATACGCTAGGAGTATTCATGGAGTACATGAATATGATTTTCCCTCCTTGCTTGGATCAGTTTGTTGTGGTATTCATAGATTATATTCTAGTATATTCCAAGTCAGATGAAGAGCATGCATGACACCTGAGAGTTGTGTTGAAGACCTTGCAAGAGAAGAAGTTGTATGCTAATTTGTCTATGTGTGTTCTCTGTTTAAGAGAAATGAGTTTCTTTGGTCATGTGATTTCCAGTGGTGGAATAGGAGTTAATCTGTCGAAGGTAAACACAATGTTGTAGTGGGAGACTCTTATTTTGGTTACTAAGATCAAAAGTTTTTTGTGTTTGACTGTTTACTATAAAAGGTTTATATAAGGCTTTTCAAAGTTGGCTTTGCCTTTGACTCAGTTGACCATGAAAGGACAAGCTTATGTGTGAGATGTTTAGTGTGAAAAAAGTATCCAAGAGCTAAAGAAGAGGTTGACGTGTTTTGATATTACCATGTGTGAGTGAATCTTTTGTTGTGTATTGTGATGCATCTAAGATGTGTTTAGATGTCGTGCTTATGTAGAGGATTCAAGTTATAGCCTATGATTATAGAAAACTTAAGACCCGTGAGAGGAATTATCCTACCCATGATTTGAAGTTGACAACAGTAGTCTTTGTGCTTAAAATTTGGAGGCATTATTTGTATGGTTCAAGGTTTGATGTTTTCAGCAATAATAAGAGTCTGAAGTATTTGTTTGATCAGAAGGAGTTGGATACGAGGCAAAAAATGTGGCTAGAATTTTGAAGGACTACGATTTTAAGTTGAGTTACCATCTTGGTAAATCCACTGTGGTTGTAGATGCACTGAGTAGGAATTCTTTGCATATTTCGGCACTAATTGTTATATAATTTGATTGGATTTAACAATTCAAAGATCTTAGCTTGGTGTGTGAGATACTGCCAATAATTGTGAAGTTGATTAATGGTGTACTATAAGAGATCGAGAAAGGTCAGTAGTTGGATTTGGGATTGATTGGTCGATCGATTAATCAAGGAAAAAAAGTAGGCTTCAGAGTAAATGAGAATGGTATTATGAAGTTTCGGGACAAAGTTTATGTGTCGGATTTGCTAGGGCTTAAAAGGAGAATTTTGGAAGAAGGTCACAAGAGTAGTTTGAGCATTCATCCCAGAGCCACTAAGATGTATCAAGACCTTAAGAAGATACTTTGGTGGCCGAGTATGAATAATAATATTGTCGAGTTTGTGTATTCTTGTTTGACTTGTTAGAAGTCGAAGATCGAGCAATAGAAGCCATCTGGATTGATACAACCTTTGAGTATTTCTGAGTGGAAGTGAGATAATACCTCTATGGATTTTGCAATGGGTTTGCCAAAAACCGCGAAAGGAAGTGATTTGATTTGGGTTGTTGTGGATAGACTGACTAAGTCGGCTCATTTTTGTTCCAATAAGGATCAATTACTTGTTGCAGAAGCTATCAGAGATCTACATTAGTGAGATTGTGAAACAACATGGTATTTCTTCGAGATTTGTTTCAAATAGAGATTCGAGGTCCACGAGAAGGTTTTGTGAGAATTTTCTAGTGGTCTTGGGAACCAAGTTGAGGTTGAGTTATACTTACCCTCTGCAGACGAACAGTCAAGCAAAAAGGACTATCCAGTCTTTGGAAGATTTGCTGAGGGCTTGTGTTTTAGAGCATGTGATAACTCGAATTCATATCGATTATTTAATGCGATTTCTGAATTTTTAATATGTTTATTTATCTGTTTTGGACGATATTACGTGTAAATTATGTTTGTTTTGCAGACATTTGATCGGACACGTCATTTGGAGGAAAAAATGCAAAAGGAAGCTTTTAAGACAAGAAACCAGGGCAAAACAGAAGGAAAACAACAACAAAAAATGCATTTCTGCATTTTTACTGTCAGACGACCGTCTCCATCACCATGCGATCGTCTCATTGCTTAGACGCCCAACTGGGATTCAAGTTGGTCGTCTCATTTGTTAAGTCACCCGTCTCAAATATTAGACGTTCGTTTCAACTTAATATTGCAGCAACGTAAAAGCCGTAGCAGACGAAACATAAGTCAAAATTAAGAGAGATTCTTTCGGTCAAGCGGAGAAATTTCCTAACCCTAGTTTACTCATTCTATGTAACCCAGTCTCAAGCCCAATTGGAGTCCATGCCTACTTTTTCTCAACAAACCCTACCTCAATACTTATAAATAGAGCTCTCTGCCATTGCATAAAGGGAGCTTCGTTTGACGTCCAGTTTATGTCGTTTTTATTCTTCGAAGTTCGCATTTATTTTTCAGCATTGCATTTGTTTTTATTTCCTTTACCGAACCTTAGTGATAGTTTCCGCCATCAGGAAACTATCACCACTTTTATTGATTCTAGCCACTACATTATTATTTTCGTTTCAAGTTTCGAAGTTTGGTTGATCAAGGATATTGCAACCAGATTTCTGATTTTAATGCATATTTATTTATTTATTTATTATCGCATTTATTTATATTATGCATTTCGTCTCCTTCTACCTTTCTTTATTTAATATGTCAGCTTAAACCATTAATCGATATGTAATTGTATAAATCGGAACAAATTCGATAGAATTAGGCTAAAGCATTAAATTAAGTTATAATCTGGTTTCAATTTCTTGTTTTAATTAACTTTCGTTATGAGAGTAAGAGAGTGTAAAAAATTAGGATTAAGACCACGGGAGCGTGAGATCAAAATCAGATAGCTAAAATCGGGCATTAGTTTTAAACACAGCGAAAGCGCTTTAAAACCAATTACAACCTTTAGGTTTCCAAAAAGTATTTTTAACTTAAATTGATACAGCGAGAGCGCTCAATTTGACTTAGGAGTATAGTATTAGGAAATACCACGGGAGTGTGAGTCGAGGACTCTTAGACCGAGCGTTTTTACGGAGAGATAACTTAATAAACTTTAACAAGCCGACCCTTTATTGAATTCGCGAAGGCGAAATCAATTATGTACCGATAATTTATCATTAATTTAATTTAGTTAATTCTTAACCCTTCAAAACCAAAAACATCACTCGCCTTAGCTAAACATAGCAACACCCGACATCACTAGGTTGATTATCGAGTCTCTGTGGGATCAATATCTTTTATTACTACGCGATAGACTGTGCACTTGCAGATAGTAACCGTTAGACTCAGGAAGTGGCGACCAAGTTTTTGGCGCCGTTGCCGGGGACTTAGATTTAGTCAATAGTGCATTAAGTTGTTGCGCTGTCTGGGCTAAAGAAACAAATTTACCTATTCTTTGTCGATTGTATGCCCAATACTCGCTCCCGAGGCGAAGACTTAGAACCCCTGATCGACGAAGTAGAACATTTCTTAAGTTCGAGACGCCAAGTCGAACCCAACGAAACCCTTATTCTTGAAATTATCATACCAGAACCAGTTGAAGAACCAATCATGGCTGAAGAAAACGAAGGACCACCTCGTTCACTTAAGTCATATGCGACTCCAAGCCAACAAGAACCACACAACAGTATTGTTGCACCAACCATAACCCGACACGATTTTGAAATCAAACCTTCACTAATGCAAGCTATACAATAGAACCAGTTTTCTGGAAATCCGACGGATGATCCGAATGAACACCTAACCAAGTTCGTGCAATACGCAGATACTGTGAAAGTAAATGGTGTAACCCAAGACACAATTAGACTAAGACTAATTTCGTTCTCTTTAAGGGATAGAGCGTGGGCCTGGTTACAATTGTTACCAACCAACTCTGTCACAACATGGGCAGAAATGAAGAAAGTTTTCTTATCTCGTTATTTCTCGCCAAGCAAAACAACTATGTTGAGAGCTTAAATTAATAGATTTCGACAGAAAGATGTTGAATCACTTTATGAAGCGTGGGAAAGATACAAGGACCTGTTAAGATTATGTCCACGCCATGGGTTTGAAAATTGGGTAACCATCATAACCTTCTATAATGGACTTCTATACAACACTGGGATGACGATAGACGATGCCGCGAGCGGCGCTCTTATGGATAAACATTACAAAGAAGCCTATAACCTCATTGAAAACATGTCTCAAAACCATTGCCAATGGGGAGGAGAAAGAACGTCTGTAGAGAAGAACCATACTAAAGGAGGAATGTATGAAGTGAACAGTTTCGATCACGTAAATGCCAATATGGATGCCATAGTTCAAAAAATCGATAACTTGACCATAACACCACTAACCACCGTGGTTGCCGTAACTCCAAATTGTGAGATTTGTGGAATCCCAGGACACACATCGCCTAAATGTCATCTTCTTGCTGGATTAGCCACAAATTAGGTGAACTATGCTCAAGGGAACCCGTATTCTAACACTTACAACCCAGAATGGAAGAATCACCCAAATTTCTCTTACAAGAATAATAACACCTTGTATGCGCCGAATCAAGCACCAACTGCACCATCAGGATATCATAAAGCTTATGCACCCAATCCAAATGTTCCTAGAAAATAAAACCTCGAACTGAAGATGGAAAACTTTATTGCTACCCAAGCTCAAACAAACAAAGATTTCCTAAATTAGAACATCCAAACTAGTGAACAGATAAAGCAATTGGTAACCAAGGTAGATGCTTTAGCTACCCATAATAAGATGCTAGAAACCCAAATTTCTCAAGTAGCTCAACAACAGGCATCAACTGCTGCTCCAGCTGGAACTTTTCCTAGACAACCGCACCCAAATCCTAAGGGTCATGCAAATGCAGTTATACTAAGAAGTGGAAAAGAGTTGGACGGACCTGCTGATCCTAGAACCGAAAAACCCAGCCATGTATCAACAACCTGTGAAATCAACTGAAAAGAACAATAAACCACATGAAAAGGAAACCACCGAACAAGAGGCTGAGGAAAAGGAAAAACCTTATGTACCTCTGCCACCATATAAACCACCAATTTCGTACCCTAACGGTTAATAAATTCTAAAACAATGGGACAATTCAAGAAATTCTTAGAGCTTTTAAAACAATTAAACATTACCATACCCTTTACAGAAGCTATTACTCAGATGCCTTCATATGCTAAATTTCTGAAGGAGATATTGTCTAACAAGAAGAAAATCGAAGAAAACAAAACAGTTACACTTACTATTGAGTGTAGTGCTATTATCCAAAATAATATGCCACCTAAATTGAAGGATCCAGGAAGTTTCTCTATTCCTTATGTAATAGGAAAGTTCGTCATAGACAAATCTTTATGCGACATAGGAGCCAGTATAAGTGTTATACCATTATCAATTTGTAAGAAACTCGATATGGGACAACTTAGACCGACCAAGATGTCAGTTCAGCTAGCCGATCGCTCAGTCAAAATTCCGGTTGGTATTTTAGAAAACGTTCCTGTACGAATAGGCCAGTTCTACATCCCAACTAATTTCATAATCATGGACATCAAAGAAGATGCTACGACATATATCATACTAGGAAGACCGTTCTTAGCCACGACCGAAGCAATTATAGATGTAAAGAAAGGCAAACTGACATTCGAAGTAGGAGAAGAAAAAGTCGAATTTATTCTAACCCAATTTCTCCAAGCTCCAGCCATAGACGATACATGTTATTTCATTAACACCATTGACGAATGCAGACAAGAAATGGAAAAAGAAGAGATTGCTTACTCTGACATAATGAAGATCCCATATCCTTCAATATTCAAACACGATAATTGGAAAGAAACTTATCAAGACGAGAGCTTAAATGAAATCTTAGATCTTACACCTGACCATATGCCTTGCCCAAAGAAACCCGATATTGAACTCAAAACATTGCCTAACAATCTTAGATACAGATTTCTCGATTCGGAACTTAAAAGACCAGTTATAGTAAATGCAGACTTAGGACAGCTCGAAATAGAAAAACTTTTAGACGTCCTAAGAAAGTACCCAACCGCGTTAGGTTATAACATATATGATCTAAAAGGAATAAGCCTTTCGATATATATGCACCGCATTATGCTAGAGGAAGATTGTAAAACCTCTAGAGAGCCCATAAGAAGGATTAATCTGATTCTAAGTACTGTAGTCAAGGATGAAGTAAAAATGTTGTTAGACGTCGGGATTATATATCCAATATCCGACAGTTAGTGGGCCAGCCCAGTGCATGTCGTACCAAAGAAGGGAGGCATTACAGTCACTAAGAACGCGAAAGGCGAGTCTATAACACAAAGAGTAGTAACCAGGAGCAGAATGTGTATCGATTACCGAAAACTGAACAAAGCTACCCAGAAAGATCATTTTCCTTTGCACTTCATCGATCAAATGTTACAAATATTAGCCAAACATTCTTATTTTTGCTACCTGGATGGTTACTCATGATTTTTCCAAATACCTATTCACCCTGACGACCAAGAAAAGACAATATTCACCTGTCCCTACGGAACATTTGCTTATCGACGTATGTCGTTTGGTTTATGTAACGCCCCAACGACATTTCAAAGATGCATGATGGCGATCTTTGCAGATTTCATAGATGACATCATGGAAGTGTTTATGGACGATTTTTTCGTATGCGGACAAAGTTTTGAAGGATGTCTATCTAACCTAGAAATGTTACTCGAAAGATGCGCAAAAGTAAACCCTGTGCTAAATTGGGAAAAGTGCCACTTTATGGTCAGACAAGGAATTATTTTAGGACATGTGATATCTAACAGAGGCATCAAAGTAGATAAAGAAAAGATAGAAGTGATAAAAGACCTTCAACTGCCTAAAACCGTGAAAGATATAAGAAGTTTCCTAGGACACACTGGTTTTTACCGATGATTCATTAAAGACTTCTCTAAAATCACAAAGTCGTTGACAAGTTTATTAATGAAAGACGCTGAGTTTATCTTTGACGAAGACTATTTAAAAGCTTTTGAAACACTCAAAACAGCTCTTATTACTGCACCCATCATGCAACCACCAGATTGGACGCTACCGTTCGAGATCATGTGCGACGCAAGTGATTATGCTGTAGGCGCAGTCTTAGGCCCAAGAAAAGATAAGAAAATCCACGTAATATATTATGCAAGTAGAATATTAGACCCTGCTCAAATGAATTACGCCACAATAGAAAAAGAACTCTTAGTCGAAGTATTCGCGCTTGATAAATTTCGTTCTTACCTAGTAGGAACCAAAATCATCTTTTATACCAATCACACAACCATCAAATACCTTCTAAGTAAAAAGGATGCAAAACCCAGATTACTAAGATGGATCCTATAACACCCACTTATCCCAATTAAGTAAATTAACTATTTATTTAAGAAAAATCAGAGTTTTCATCAAAAGTGAAATGTTACTTTTTCAACAAAAACATAAATATAGTTATTTATTAAAATAACGGAAATTATCTTTTTATTCAACAAACGACAATTCGCCACAATTCCATAAAAATTTATTCAACACTCTTGATTTACAATTTTCAAGAAAACATGATACGTAACTATTATTAACAAGAGTAATTAAACAACAATTATTCCTCATTGCCCATGTTATGTATCAGAGCGACTCCTAGGACTCGACCAACAACTCGAACTCTGAGCACACTCAAGTACCTGAATCATCTGTACTTCCGAAGAAGCACAGACGCAACCAAACAACAAAGGGGTGAGAAAACAATTCAATAAATTAGCGGTGCAAATAACATCTTATAGGGTAATCTCACCTCTATTCATTAAATACACATCATACATTTTACAATTAATCAATATCTCAATTAGTTCATCAACACATATCATACATCATCAATTCAACCAATGCAAAGTGACTCAATGACACAATGCAAATGCGGTACCGACTTCATCAATTGTCCATTGATTCGGACCGGATGCATCACTTATGCTCCTACTGAGACACGATCATCCCCCACCATTGATTCCCAATGAATCCGGATAATCACTTACGTTCCATCCGAGACATGATTATCCCACAATACATGCATATGAAAACTCGATTATGCATACCAATCACATGCATGAAAATAATCATACATCATACGCTCCTCATGATCCACATAAATTATCACACTTCCCATCACATGGGTCACATAAATAATTAGACAATATTCACACATTATCAACATAATTCATATGGTTCATCATCAAGAGTCATATAAATCAACATAAGCACATATATTCCTACACACTAATTACCAAATGTCATATCCTATGAACTCCTCATTAATTCCACTCTCAATCATTCCCTGTACATATTTACTAATACAACATGATCCTTCTGACCCTCACCGCTACCAATCCTTACATCATGGGGTCTAAGCAAGACATATAATCAACTATGCTACCAATCAATATTATCCTCATCGTTTATCAACCATTCTTTCTTATGATTGTTCAAGACTTATAATAAACATTTCCCTCATCAACACCCTCTAATCGACATATTAATAAAGTTATTCCATCGACAATAATCATATAACATGCACACTCTTATTATTGGTCGTCAGATCCTATAGTTAAACATGAATGCTATCCTCAAGGCCTTAGACTAATGGTACAGTTATCAAATAAGAAATCAGGACAAAACCAACTTAAAATGCGGAAAATTGTCCAAAATAGAGGCTTGACACGCCCCCCCCCCCCCCCCCCCGTGTCCCATGATACGACCCGTGTCACACGGCCTGAACTCTTCCTTCAAAATTCAAGATCACGCAAAATACAGGAGGCTGACACAGCCGCCCGTGTCACACGACACTTCCCGTGTCAGACCACCTGCGCCCAAAATTCAGCTTTTTCTAAAACTCACTTTTCTCTCCCAATTTCATACCAGTTCGAATTCCATCACTTATATCTCATTTTTATCACCCAAAACACTCCAAATATTGTCCTTATACTTATTTTATACATCTAATCCCTCATTATCTTCTCAACCTAACATCACAAATTAAATTAGGAATATCCTAGGTTTCTCTTCCTCTTCTCAATTTACATCATCAACAACAACATTCATGACCAAGTTCTCATAATACACACATCATGCAATTCAATTATCAAAATTCAAGCATATACAATCAATAATCATAATATTCATACTCATATCATGAACTCATCAACAACAATCAAATTCATACAATCCCTAAGAGAGTAAGGACCTCTCAATTACCCTTTCATGTTAGATCACCAATAAAAAACCCTTTCTCCCCCCTTACCTGAATTCCTTGCAAAGCTTTGATCTTGGGGATTTACGATCCTTGATCTCCTTTCTCTTTTCCCTTTTCTCCAGAGCCCTCTTTCCTTCGTCAAAATATGATGATGAGAAAATGTATCGTGTTCTCCCTTTTCATAACATAACCAAATTACAACCTTGTCCCTCAAACCTCCAACTTACTATTTTATTTTATTTATTAAATAAAAATATTATAATAATAATACCACCTCATTATATTATCATTATTTAAATAAAATACCTCCTCCACTTATTATTATTTCAAATACACCATCATACTCTTGATATTTATTTTATAAAAATACTTTATAAAATCGGGGCGTTACAACTCTCCCCCACTTATTTTATTTTCGTCCTCGAAAATAGTACTCAATGTCATCACTTAGACATACTCTTGCACCTGACTAATCAATCCCTTGCCAAAGCCGACAACTCCGCAAACAACTCAAAATAACAACACTAGTGCCAGGACAACCACCCCAACAACAAGCACCACCATTATTAATTCTCAACACACAGGTATACACCTGAAAAAGAACATAACGAAAGTCGCTACCATCATCGTAGGTAACACTCTCCTAATTCCCTATCGTAGGAATTAGTCAATCGCACTCGCACCATCACCGTAGGTAACGAGGCGACAACCAAGACAAACTCAAAATTTCACACTATACATCCTCTAGATACAACAACACTGATAACAGACTAACCTTTTAGTTCCTTCTACCAAAATAACATAATTATAACCCATCAAGGAAGCACATACCTTATTCATTTTAATATCTCTACATATCCCGCCATCCGCGCTATGTAGAGACTCGCTCATCATTATCCATTTCAGAACGCCCAATAGTCTTAATACCTCAACAGATCTTATCATTCAATATCTTGAGCCTTTACTAAACATTCACGTATAATCAATTACACCACTCCACTCTTTCGTTGTGCACTCTGGTTACCCGTAGCTATCTATTCTATGAAGTTCACCACTAACTTAGACTCTTTCTAACCTTCACTACAATTATAACAATTCACTTAGCATACCTTAATATCCAAACACAAGTCTTTTGACTGCTAACTCAATTTCAACTCTTTAAATATCGATGGGACCGTAAAAAAGTTCCTGACTCCCTACCTCATACACACCGACTATCTCAGTCATCTCATACCCCACACCTTTCGATCTAATCAGAACTGCATACTCATGTGATTACCAAGTACTTCAATCTCTAATCTTAATAACATTCTCATTGGATGCGTAACACAATTACACCCTCATCCACTTCCAATCCATGGGTGAGACAAACACTCCCATAATTCCCTTCTCTCCTCGTATAATACCAACTACGGTTTTATGATCAGGCACTAATAACTTATCAGCTTATCACAATCATTATTCCAAATTCTATCCACAACTTGTTAGAATCAAACAAAATCAGACTACAACCGTAGCTAACTCTTATTCCGACTCTTTAGCACTTTCTCTCACAACATCCATTCTCAACGAACAACTTAGCTTTCACGATTTATCCGAAATAATAAAATACGAACTTGGGAAACCTTTTTATAACCTGCAATAACCACTAAATAAATCCAATTACATTCTAATCTCTTATAACTCATTCATTTCCATCATTGTAGATCCACATCTACTTTGGACAAACTCATACCCATACCTTTCTCTAAACAACACAATCGAACATACCCACACCTGTTCATTCAAATCATCATTGATAGCTTAGTATATAACTCTATCTTTTCCAATTCTTATATTTCAATTTCTAACATTCCACAAATCCTTTTTCTACTTTCATCATAGATCAGGACATCTTCCCAAAAGTTACCATATTCAAATTATCCAAACAAATATGAAAGGTACAATCCATACTCCATATCCACTTTAATACATACCAGTCGCCACTATCTTCTACACAACATTCATGATCATTTCATAGTTTCACATTACTTCTACTCCCTCGTTGGATCATCCTTCCAACGTTTCAAATTTCATATTAATTAGACCCTTAATTCATAAATTCCAGAAGGATAAATATTGCACACTTACTATTTACTTTTGTCTTAATAGTCCAACACATACAATGATACTTATATTTCTCTCGCTTCATCCCATAATAACCACGACAAATAACTTTTAACCAATCATCTAGCTTACGGTTCACCATCTCAAAACATCTACGAAACTATCCATACTCTGTATCAACATACATCATACTCCTAAGGCAATAGCCTAACCTTACTACATTGTGAAGACACATGGTTATAATTAATTTCCACAAAAAACCGCACCTTCGTATTTTCAAAAACTCATCCATCTCTTATCATACTTTGCCTAAACATAACTCAATACTTACCCCTCCAATCCTCATTCTCACATGCAGTAAATTCATCCAACATGACATATTAACATCTGGTTCCAATTAACACATTCCCTTTATACTATGCTTATGAAGTCCCAACTAACTCAAGGTTCTGGTAGGGACGATAATCCAACTCCCAACAACAATAATACTACAGATGAATTCCAGCTCACTATTGATCATTTATTCAATGAATCCAATTTATTCCCATCACAATGGTGAATCCTTATAATATACACTAATCAGCATGCAACTTTACATCTCGTCTCCCTATATCAATAATACAGAAGTTTTTCCAGAAGGCACCATTGCTCTCACAATTCCTTTTTGTCAAAGAATCTTCCAATTATTCCTCTTAGCACCAGATCCGACCAAGGAATAGTCCCATCTTTACTTATAACAACACCTCTAATATATTCTTCAAAACACAAATACAATTCGTAGTCTACAGACAGTCCATCGTTGCAATCTTACTCCCAATCAATACATATGCTACCGAATCAGACATCAGAGTCCTCTCTCAAAAGTTCCTCTACGTACCCAGTAGATACAACGTTCAACTGTTTACAATCATCCATCTCAAATTCACTTCCTACTCGCTGAGGAGTAACCATTAGTAATATCTAATCAACATAATCAATCCTTAAATTCATCTCTTTTCCATATACCAGAATCTACATATACTCCTTTATACCACTAATAGCTCTGGCTCAACTCCAAATGGTCTACTGAACATACTATCTCAGCTGAAAAATATGTCTTTTGCATCCAACACGATTCCGTCTACTATAAACAAGGGGTTGAGGGTGATCAGTTCCTCAATTTGTCAATAAGTAGTCGGCAATCATGATGGTCATAAACCATATCTCCTAACTCTCATAGCGTTCCTTGCCTTTTGTGAACTAAGTTGCTTCACGAGCAAATCCTTAGTTAACGCAAACCTTAGCAACCTCTGTCACACCGCAATTCCAACCCGCCACAAACCAACTTTCAGGAGAAGCAATAACTCATCCCCCACTTATTTTCAACAAACACCTGCAAACAAACAGCTAGCAAACAAGCAAGTACCGATAGTGTTTCACACACATATTGCATACTCCGGGACAAACGACACGCGACAACCTGACCGGACGGACCAACCAGGCTCTGATACCAATTGTAACACCCACTTATCCCAATTAAGTAAATTAACTATTTATTTAAGAAAAATCATAGTTTTCATCAAAAGTGAAATGTTACTTTTTCAACAAAAACATAAATATAGTTATTTATTAAAACAACAGAAATTATCTTTTAATTCAACAAACGATAATTCGCCACAATTCCATAAAAATTTATCCAACACTCTTGATTTACAATTTTCAAGAAAACATGATACGTAACTATTATTGACAAGAGTAATTAAATAACAATTATTCCCCATTGCCCATGTTATGTATCAGAGCGACTCCTAGGACTTGACCAACAACTCGAACTCCGAGCACACTCAAGTAACTGAATCATCTGTACTTCCGAAGAAGCACAAACGCAACCAAACAACAAAGGGGTGAGAAAACAATTCAATAAATTAGCGGTGTAAATAACATCTTATAAGGTAATCTCACCTCTATTCATTAAATACACATCATACATTTTACAATTAATCAATATCTCAATTAGTTCATCATCACATATCATACATCATCAATTCAACCAATGCAAAATGACTTAATGACACCATGCAAATGCGGTACCGACTTCATTAATTATCCATCGATTCAGACCGGATGCATCGCTTACGCTCCTACTGATACACGACCATCCTCCACCATTGATTCCCAATGAATCCGGATAATCACTTACGTTCCATCCGAGACATGATTATCCCACAATACATGCATATGAAAACTCGATTATGCATACCAATCACATGCATGAAAATAATCATACATCACATGATCCTCATGATCCACATAAATTATCACACCTCCCATCACATGGGTCACATAAATAATCAGACAATATTCACACATATTATCAACACAATTTATATGGTTCATCATCAAGAGTCATATAAATCAACATAAACACATATATTCCTACACACTAATTACCAAATGTCATATCCTATGAACTCCTCATTAATTCCACTCTCAATCATTCCCTGTACATATTTACTAATATAACATGATTCATCTGACCCTAACCGATACCAATCCTTACATCATAGGGTCTAAGCAAGACATATAATCAACTATGTTACCAATCAATAATATCCTCATCGTTTATCAACCATTCTTTCTTATGATTGTTCAAGACTTATAATAAACATTTCCCTCATCAACACCCTATAATTGAAATATTAATAAAGTTATGCCATCCACAATAATCATATAACACGCACACTCTTATTATTGGTCGTCGGATCCTATAGTTAAACATGGATGCTATCTTCAAGGCCTTATACTAATGGCATAATTATCAAACAAGAAATCGGGACAAAACCATCTTAAAATGCGGAAAATTGTCCAAAACAGAGGCCTAGCACGCCCCCCCCCCCCCCCCCCCCCCCGTGTCCCATGACACGGCCCGTGTCACACGTCCTGAACTCTTCCTTCAAAAATCAAGATCACGCAAAATATATGAGGCTGACACGGCCGCCTGTGTCACACGACACTGCCCGTGTCAGACCACCTGCGCCCAAAATTCAGCTTTTTCCAAAACTCACTTTTCTCTCCCAATTTCATACCAGTTCGAATTCCATCACTTATATCTCATTTTTATCACCCAAAACACTCCAAATATTGTCCTTATACTTATTTTATACATCTAATCCCTCATTATCTTCTCAACCTAACATCACAAATTAAATTAGGAAAATCCTAGGGTTTCTCTTCCTCTTCTCAATTTACATCATCAACAACAACATTCATGACCAAGTTCTCATAATACACACATCATGCAATTCAGTTATCAAACTTCAAGCATATACAATCAATAATCATAATATTCATACTCATATCATGAACTCATCAACAACAATCAAATTCATACAATCCCTTAGAGAGTAAGGACCTCTCAATTACCCTTTCATGTTAGATCACCAATAAATAACCCTTTCTCCCCCTTACCTCGAATTCGATGAATTCCTTGCAAAGCTTTAATTTTTGGGCTTTATGATACTTGATCTCCTTTCTCTTTTCCCTTTTCTCCAGATCCCTCTTTCCTTCGTCAAAATACGATAATGAGAAAATGTATCATGTTCTCCCTTTTCATAACATAACCAAATTACAACCTTGTCCCTCAAACCTCCAACTTACTATTTTATTTTATTTATTAAATAACAATATTATAATAATAATACCACCTCATTATATTATCATTATTTAAATAAAATACCTCCTCCACTTATTATTCCAAATATACCATCATACTCTTGATATTTATTGTATAAAAATACTTTATAAAGTCGGGGCGTTACAAATCCTATTACTATAAGAGTTTGACTTAGATATCAAGGATAAGAAAGGAACTGACAATGTAGTAGCAGACCACTTATCGCATATGGAAGGAATCAAACTTGACCCAATACCAATAAACGATGATTTCCCCGATGAACGTCTTATAGCCAAACTAGAACACGAGATATCTTCTCTAGACGAACAAAACAAAGAAGAAACAAAGGAAGAAGTTAATGTGCAAACCATTTTGCCATGGTATGCTGACATAGTAAACTATTTAGCTGCCGGTGTACTTCCGACAGATCTTACTTATCAGCAAAGAAGAAATTCTTCCATGATTTAAAATAGTATTACTGGGACGAACCTTTGCTTTTCAAGGGAGGATCCGATAGTATTTACAGTCGATGCGTCCCAGATGAAGAAATAGAAAACATAATTTCCCATTGTCACTCTACTCCTTACGGTGGACATGCAAGTACTTCTAAGACTTGTGCGAAAATCCTTCAATCAGGCCTATTTTGGCCCACTCTTTGGAAAGATGTTCACCTCGCCATTCTGAAATGCGACTGATGCCAACACACTAGTAACATCTCGAGGCGCAATAAGATGCCTCAAAAAGGAATTCTTGAAGTAGAAGTTTTCGATGTTTGGGGAATTTATTTTATGTGACCATTTCCACATTCTTTTAGAAATAAATTCATACTCGTAGTTGTCGATTAAGTTTCAAAATGGATAGAAGTCATAACTTACCCAACAAATGACACTCGAGTAGTCATAAATCTCTTTAAGAACATTATTGAAATTAAGGGTAGGTCTAGTGCACCATTTATAGTAAATGGGTGTCGTACCTCGAAAAATACGATCCTCGCGATAGACGCGGAAAGAACAACAGAGTCGCCACCTAATTCTATTTATTCTAACTAAAGAAAAGAGAGATATAGATACAACCTAAATTGGATAAGAAAAGGTCAACGAAACCAAATTCTAAGTTCGGGAGTCAGTTACGCAAGGGGAAGGTATTAGCACCCCTCACGTCCGTTGTACTCAACGGGAACCTCTTATCCTAACCATGCGATTAAATGTTGATTTATATCTATTGTCTTCTAAATGATTTGCTAAAATGTTTGTTCTAAGGGAAATGAATATTTTTAATTATGGAGAAAATGATTAATTTTTATTAGGGTGATTTATGACGGAGAAATAGTTGAATTTTTATTATTGTGATTTATGACGAAGAAATGATTAATTTTTATTATTATTATTATACTCGCAAAAGATTAAAATCCTTGTGCCTACGTATTCCCTTGTGCAATGGGAAAGTCAGAGCTTCGTAGTTTGTGCAACTACGGTTTGTTGGTGTTTTTTAATAAACGATTATTTAAACCGCTTTCTAACTACTAAGCGTTGGCTTATCTTCTCGCGATAGGAGGCTGAAGCGCTATCTTGTCTGCGAGATAGAAAGAGCTTAAACAATGTTCGTTTAGAGAAATAGTTTGATCTTATTTAAGGTGTTTTAAGAATGAAAGGGCGAATGAATCACGTCCCATGGGGCTGGCCTCAGGAATGAACCACTCAAGAACCTGTGGAATGCTAGACTCCAGAATTCAGTTCTTTCATTATTTGATATGTGATAATTAAATGTTTTGAAATACAAGAGGGTGAATGAATCATGTCCCATGGGGCTGACCTCAGGAATGATCCATTCAAGAACTATGTGGAATGCTAGACTCCAGAATTCAGTTCCTCCATTTAATTATGAAAACAATTTCTATTCGTTGGGTATGTTTTAAATTGGATTTGAGAGAAAGAGACAAGTCGTCATCTTTAAGGGAGATATCTCACCTATTATACCACAAACATTTAAGGGAGAAAATAGAAGATGGAAGAAGCTTCAAACTTGGATATATGATCAACAAGCGATTGCCACATTCTTCCTTAAGAGAATCTGTTTGAGAAAATTGATTTGTTTATGTTTGTGGGAATGAGAGAAATATCTTTCCTATGAAGATGAATCATGTCTCATCTTTCGAAGGTGTTGAATGTTTTGAGTATTTTAAGTACGAAAGATTGAATGGATCACGTCCCGTGGGGATGGCCTCAGGAATGATCCACTCAAGAACCCGTGGAATGCTAGGCTCCAAAATTCAGTTCTTTCGTATAATTAAATTAGTTAGGTGCTTTAAGTTAGAAAATTTAGATGGCAATGCGCGGAGCAATCAAATTACGGGTGAAATGCAAATGGAGGTTAATTATTTGATTGATTAAGCGGATTCGATTCCTAGTCCCTAGGAGTGCTCCTAGTAATGTGAAATCGTAACTGAATGAAATGTGTGAGTGTGCAGGTGAAACCACTTGGTGTTGGACCGAGGGTTAGAGAGTGAATTAAAAACGATAAATAAAATGCGTACACGATAAATAAAATGCGTACAAAATGTCGTGCAATACATGCAGATAAGGAGGCAAGGGGTTAGACATACCCAATAGTTAATTTATGTTTGGATGTATTCATTTTTTGTATTTTCGAACAAATGTTATATATGATCTTGACTTTTTTGGATTAGTGTATGACTCTTTGTTTTCATTTAACTTTAATATAGTTTCATTTACTTTGATTTTACTTTAATATAAGTTGGCCTAAAAAAATTATGATGTTGTGGTAATGATGATGTTCTGAAATTATTCGGGGTGTATTTCGGAGATGCATCTCCGGATACACCCAAAGAGTATATAAAGATACATCTTCGGAACATATTTTTTAAAACTGGGTGAAACTCAAAAATAAAAAGGTTGGCGTGATTTTGAATACGTCTAAAGATGCATCTCCGAGTGCATGAAGGACAATTTCGAATTTTGAAGAGTATAATATAAACATATAAGGGTGGAAACAACAATGATCTAATAATTTTCCCAAGCCTAATAGATTAAATTAGGCCATAAGGTGAGTCCAGCCCAAATCAAATTACAAACAGGGGAAAAACTGAAAATAATAAATACGAAGGGTACAAAACCCAATTAAAGAAAATATCATGGAACGAAGAAGAAGACTTTACTGATAAAATAGACTCTGAAACAGAGTCACAGTGTTGCATTGCTCTCAAATGGCGAAACTCATCTTCCTCTTTCTCACTCTCATTCCAATTCTATGCACTTCCTTCTCCCCTGATAAACCCTCAGATCGCCGCATCCTTGTCTTAGTCGATGACTTCGCTGTCAAATCTTCACATTCTCTTTACTTCAAATCTCTCCAATCTCGCGGTTTCGATCTCGATTTCAAGCTCGCTGATGACCCCAAAATCGCACTCCAGAGATATGGACAGTACCTCTACGATGGCTTAGTTTTGTTTTCCCCAACAATTGAACGTTAGTTTTGCAATTTTCATTTTCCCCCATTTTGAATTCTTTGTTAGATCTTAATCTTTGTTACTGTTTTAGAAATGGGTTTTTATTAATTGTTGGTTTTAGGTTTGGTACGTCTTAAATTTTTGATTTTTTAATTTTTGGAATGTAAATGTTTTTTTTTTTGTTGTGATTTGTAGGTTTTGGTGGATCTATTGATGCTGCTGCTATTTTGGATTTTGTTGATTCCGGTCATGATTTGATAGTTGCTGCTGATAACAATGCGTCTGATTTAATCAGGGAAATTGCTACTGAGTGTGGAGTGGACTTTGATGAGGTGATTATAGTTGATTTTTTTGGGCTGAATGAGTTTTTGTGCAGTTTTGTGTTTTTTTGGTGGTTTAGTGTGCTTGGATGCTATTATTTGTATGTTGGTTTTGGTCATATATCTAAATAAATTCTATCTTTTTACTTGTGTATTTTTTTTCTAGGAATATGCTGCCATGGTTGTAGATCATGCCGGATATGCAGTCTCCTCTACCGAAGGGGATCATACGTTGATTGCTAGTGATGATTTTATTAAGTCTGATGTGATATTGGGAAGCAAAAAAATTGAGGTAAGTTTGTTGTTAATTAACTTGTTAGATAACTGCATTTTGCTCGATTAAGGGTCCGGGTGTAAACAATATTTTAAAGGGGTGGGATGTGGCTTGTATGTCACTGGGAAATGGTTCTTATAGACTACAATGTTTTTTTAATGATTTTCTAATTACATGCAATGCAACAGGCTCCGGTGCTTTTCCAGGGAATTGGACATTCATTGAATCCTTCTAATAGCTTGGTAATAATAATTCTTAATCTTAGTTCACATGTTATCATAAGACTAATTGGATTGATAAGTTTGCATTAGTTTGGTTGCACTTCGTTTATTAATGTCTTTCAATTCAGGTGTTGAAAGTTCTATCAGCATCTCCTACCGCCTTTTCCGCCAACCCAAAATCGAAGTTGACTAGTCCTCCATCACTCCTTGGATCTTCGATCTCATTAGTTTCAGTTATACAGGTATGTTAATATCTCATTCTTCTATTGTGTATGTCTCATTGTATTGTTTGCTATCCTCTTTTGTACTTTTCTTGTTTATTGCTTTTGGGATATGCATGGAAAGTTAGATTCTCAATGTTTCTTTTATTTTTTTTATAATTTTGTTTGAAATTATCCATTTCAATTGTTCAATAGTAAAAATTTTAAAATATATTTATTTTTGAGCATCTGGTTGTGGTGTTAGATTATTTTCACCTTTATCTCGTGTTTCCATTTATTGGATACACTTTACACATATTTTACTAATCATTGCGTATTGTTAGAATAAGTTCAGGTTCCTCATTTATTATTCCAAATTTAATTTTCAGGCAAGAAACAATGCTAGGATATTGATCTCTGGCTCATTGAGCATGTTTAGCAACCGGTATGAAAGACTCACGTGACCTTATTATTAGCCCGGGTTTGATGATGCTAAATGTGTAAACTCTGAAGCTCATTTTACTTTCATACTATTATTTTTTTTGCAGATTTTTCAATTCAGGTGTGCAGAAGGCAGGCGGAACCAAGTTAGTAAAGTGTTCATCTTTTTCTTTTTTCTGTTTTTTTCAAATAGTAGTATTTATTTTACTCGCTGCCGGATAACCTTACCGACTCTCTCATAGCTATTGTGGGTGAACTTACACTGCCTCCAACCTACACTAGCCAATATGTCTATTGTAGTTCAGAATATAATTTTTAGTGAAACATACTTTCTATAACAATAAGTTAAGTAATTTCTGTTTTTTATCTTTGAATAACAGACACGACAAGTCAGGTAATGAGCAGTTCTTGACTGAACTTAGCAAATGGGTTTTGCATGAAAGAGGTCACCTCAAGGTAAGATACAATTACTTCAGCCAATTTTTTGTTCACTTGTTTTATATTTGACATCATCATTTAGCATCACCACTGTTAATTAATATGATGTTGCTTCATGTTGACATTTAGGCGGTGAATGTGAAACACCACAAAGTCGGGGAAACCGATGAACCATCGATCTACAGGATCAACGATGATTTGGTAATTTGAATATTATTTCATCACTATGCATGCCATGTTTTCTTTGATTGAAAATTGACATTCGCTGATGCTTACTTCTCAAATCTTTTTAAAGGAATACTTTGTTGAAATTTATGAGTGGTCTGGGACAACATGGGAACCTTATGTAGCTGATGATGTTCAAGTTCAATTTTACATGATGAGCCCCTATGTCTTGAAGAATTTATTGAATGACAAAAAGGTTCTTTTGAATTTTTTTTGTTTGTTTTGAGAATAGGCTTATTTTATCTGTAATAAACTCTTGATTGAAATTCACGGGATTGCATGTCCTCCTCTTTCAGGGTCAGTATTTCACATCATTTAAGGTTCCTGATGTCTATGGGGTTTTCCAGTTCAAAGTTGAGTATAATAGACTTGGATATACAAGCTTATCTTTAGCCAAACAGGTAATCGCTGATCCTCTGATATTTCAATATTCTTAAGATGTTGACCTTTATGGTACATAATCTATGTAGCCTAGATACTTCAAAAATGGATCAGATTATGAGTTTGTTATTGGCAAACATGTAGTTTTTGAAACATTTTATTTTTCTGGATTTTAGATTATAATTGGAAAAGCACTAAACAATTCATGATGTGTATTGTTTATCTTTCCTTGTAGATTCCTGTTCGTCCTTTCAGACACAACGAATACGAGAGATTTATCCCAGCCGCCTATCCTTATTATGGAGCAGCATTTTCGATGGTAAGGATATTTCTCTCGGTGGGAAGGGATAAAATCAATGAAGTGAAATATGATCTCGAATTTCATCTTTAATACATTCAAAGCCCTTAGGGAAGGGAAAAACTGAAAAGTGCATTTTTTTCTCTGAAAAATAACTAATCCGCCTTTAAGAAGTACTGCCAAATATTGCAGCCTCTTTCTTGCATTGAAGTTACTGTTATTAGACTATTGTTCTTTTTAACATTTCAATTGGGAAGATGTAATAAAATCTATGTATGTTATGTAGGTGAATATTGAGAATTCTTTAAGTCTTTTATGTAATAACCTTTGAATTGTGATGCAGATGGCAGGTTTCTTCGTCTTCAGTGCTGTTCATCTTTACAACAAGTAGATCATTGCACGAAGTTAATGTAGTCTGTAACATGGGAGGTGTACTTATATTGAGATTGAAAATTTTGATTAGGCAATGATAAAAATCATAAAACAGGTGTTTCTAACTTTATTATAGATGTGTTACTCTTTTTATTAATATTATTCTGTCATTTGAATTTTAGTATTTAGTTATGTGAGTATCAATCACTGTAGCAAACCAATTAATAAAAATTGAAATGACATGAAAAACCACACTATCAAAAATTAGCTTCATGAATATCTATCTATAAGTGCTTTTGGCAGGAGCATTAAAGCTTCTTTATTGATCTTTACGAAACCTAAAACAAAAGTGAACCAGCGTAAGTATGAGAACAATGCATTGACGAAGTCTCACAAATCAGACCTAAAACATGAGTTGACATTATTAATTTATTTTGGGCATTGTTGAATGTACTCTTATGGTTCTCACGCACTTTTGTGAAAATGATAAATGCCCTTTTAAATACGAAGAAGTAGTTTCGGATGTGTCTAAAAGTCCACAATACAACAATTCGTAGATGAGTCATCCTTCATTTTATCATAAATTAGCACACAACATTTCGAAAAAACTACTGAATTATACATTTTCATTAGAATTTACTCTCAACCAAAAATAAGAACTCGTGAGAAACTCCATTTCCATCATTTTAACATTTCTCATTGCACCTAATCAAAGAGTTTTCTCAATTTCTATTCCATTCAATCCAAAAGCTTCCACTTCTCACATATGGTAAATCCAAGAGTTTTCTCAATTTCTGTTCTACTCCATTCAATCCAAAAGCTTCCACTTCTCACATTTGTAAAGTTTTTTTTGTTTTTATTTTATTTTATTTTATTTTATTCGTGATGTATGCATTACTTAAATAGGTTGTTTAAGGTACATTATGCTGTAGTTACACTCATAATACGTAGTTTATTGAGGTATGTATTGACATTTTATTTTAATGTTTAGAGCATATGACATGTTGTGTTTATGCGTTTTCTGCTATTTCTGTGTTTCATGTTTTACGAACGCGCACTTTCATATTTTGTCTAAATTTGATTTTCTTGAGTTACGGAAGTGCACTTCTGTATTTTGTCTACTCCTTAGCTTGTTTGATTTTGCATGTTTGTCATCTAGGTTTGAGTTCTAGTTTTTGATATGATTTTTCTGATTTACTTACATGTAAAATGATTGACAATCAAGATAGATTGAAGCACAATAGTGTCTCAACATGCATATGTTTGCAAGGAGAGAGTTAGACCATCGCGACCACTGATTAGTGTCAGTTCATTTGAAGCAGAAATGTCCACTTCCGAAGTTCAGGTGTCTTCGACTTGGTCTTCCCTGAGGCATGTGTCATGTATTGTTTGCCCCAGAAGCCCGTGGAATCAATTTTGATCAACCTGCTACTAATACTGATGTTCTTGATGTTGTTCCTGGGTTTTTTGGAGGGGGCCCTATGACACTTCACTAATTCCTTTGTATGTAAACCATGTTTCTAGACATGTATGAGATGAAAATGTAAAATAAATATGTATTTATTCTTTTAAATATGTGTTATAATATATGAATTTTTTGATGTATTTTTTTTACAGTAGAATGAGACTTTAAAATGCATCAACCACAGTAGGAAAATTGGGAAGTTGTAGTAGTATGAAGAGCAATGGTTTCATGATGTCACACAACTATCTGAGCTATAATTTTATGCATGAATGATTATAATGTTATTAGCCATGGTATGTTGTTTGATTTTGAGGAGAAATGACACTCAGAGCTATAATCTTTTCATCTTCTGATTGGTGAGATGTCCATCACACTTGATGATGTGTCATCCATGCTTCATCTTCCAATTAGGGGAAGATTATTAAACCACTGCAACATTTCTATATCATATACACGGGACATGATGATGCAATATTTGAGAGTTGATCCAGGTGATGTCCAAAAGGAGATGAATGACGCTAGAGGGTGTCATGGTAGATTTACATTTCTAGAGGAGTTGTACAAATACCATTTGGCTGCGAAAATGGAGGTTGAGGGTGATGATGCACACGTTTTGCATCATAGAGCAAATGTATTGATTTCATACATAATGTATTTGGTTGACACGTCCATATTTGTGGACAAACATGCTTATTATGTCAATGTCGTTTACCTAGATACTTCATTGACTTCGAGCAGATTCATGAGTACAACATGGAGGCAGTTTGTTTGGTTTACCTATACTCGATGATATGTGAAACTTGTCTTTGGAAAACTATACAATTGACAACAAGCAACACACTGTTTACAACAATATATTCACACATTTTTTGTTACTAATATTTCATACCACTTATGCTACATTGCTACTAATATTTTATCACAAACCCTTTTTCACTTTCCATACATCTTTGAATGATTATATGAGGATGAATACAATGAGGCTTGGCCACGTGCTTGACTGCATTACAACAAATGATATACGCTATACACTATATGATGATCACCGCTAGACACGTCCCTTGGACGACATATCCTTCTACTCCGAATGGTTTACTTATGGGTCACACCTGATTTATCCAACCTAGCCACTTGACCCATTGTCGTGGTTTGTTCCCGATTAAAAATCTCAGATAGGACTTCAAACACCTATCTGTTACCTCAGTTTGACCACATGTTTGAAGGTGATAAGCTATACTGAAATTCAGTTTGATGCCATCCAATTTGAATGATTCTATCCATAAATGACTCAGAAAAATATTGTCCCTACGAGAGACTATGTCGGAAGGAAAACCATGTAGTCTAACAATTTCTTGCAAGAAGGTTTTCGTTACTGATTTAGCAGTAAAAAGACGAGCAAGAGGTAAAAGATGAGCGTATTTAGCGAGTCTGTCAATCGCCACTAAGATAGCATCATTACCTTGACTTTTGGGAAGCCTTTCAATAAAATCCATTGTTATACCGGCCAAACTTGAAAGGGGATTAAAAGTGGTTAGAGAAGACCAACATGGGATAATATTTGGTATTTATTTTGTTAGAAAATGGCACAAGAAGCTACAAGATTCATAATATCTTTCTTCATTCAATCATAATAAACCAAGGCACCTAACTGTTTATAGGTGTGGAAAAACCCTGAATGACCACCTATTGCTGAAGAGTGGTACTCATTTAGTAGTTGGGAGGTTTTAGAAGAACCCCAAGGTAAGACTAACTATATTTTGTAGAACAACTTCCAGTTTTAGATGGTATAATTCAGGCGAGTACGTAAATCCCACAACAAGTCGTGGATACTGCTTTGGAGTTTTGAGTCACTGAATACATCTTCTTCCCATTCTACCAAATCAGAGAAGTGTATCACATAATTTGAAGTATAAGTCATCCGAAGGGATAAGGCATCCGTTATCGTGTTATCAATGTCTGATTTATAAATATAAAAAATCAAAGCACATTAATTTAGAAGTCCATTTGAATTGGCCTTCACCCAAAATGCGTTGTACAGTGAAGAATTTTAAATTTTTTTGGTCAGTGTGAATAATAAAAGGGAGCCCCATCAATTAGTGGCTCCATTTCTGAACTACTATATCAATAGCCATAAGTCATTCGTTGCTACTGGTTGGCAATGTTGCAATAAGACAACACCTGAAATTTTGTTAGAAGCATTTGTCTCAATAACAAAAGGAAAATAAATATATAATACAATAATTATGGACAATAAACCAAGACTTTCTTCAAAATCACAAAGTCAACACATGCTTCCTCATTCCAACATAAATTGTCTTTTTTAAGTTGAATGAGACGCCTTGCAATCTTCGCATAATTTAGAACAAACTCCCGATAGTAACCTGTGAGACCTAAGAAACTCCTTAAGGCTTTGAAACCCCTTAGGATAGGCCAATTGTGCACCGCCTTAGTTTTTTTTATCGACTGCTACACCTTGCCAAGAAATTATGTGTCCCAAATATTCCAATTGGCTTTGTCCGAATGTAAACTTTTTGAAGTTGGACACTAATTGATTCTCTTTGAGTAAAGTTAAAACAACCCCTAAATTACTATACACCAAAATATCATCAACAAATACCAAGGTGAATTTACATAAATATGGTTGCAAAACATCATTAATTAAAGTCTAAAATATAGAACAGGGATATTAGTAAGACCAAAATGCATAACAATAAATTAATAGTGTCCTTCATGAGTTATAAAGGATATTTTGAAAATGTCCTTTGTTTTCATTCTGATTTGGTGATAATCAGCCTTCAAATCTAGTTTAGAGAATACCGTTGAACCTCTTAGTTCATCAAACAATTCATAAATAATGGATTTATGTAATTTATTTGGGAGAATGATTTTATTTAAGGCATGATAATCCAATACAAAACCATCAACCTCCATCTTTTTTCTTGACAAGGAAGATACAACTAGAGTACGGACTGCTACTTAGCCTAATGACTCCTGATCGCAACATGTCATCCACAAATTTCTCAATTTCTCAATTTCATTTTCGGATAATGGGATACCCATAAGGCCGTAGATTGGGTATTTAAGCACGTTCCTAGAAGATGATTGTATGGTTATGAGTTCGTTGGGGGTGCTAAATCTTGTAATTTGGTGTATACTTCTTGACAATCCGCAAAAACTGGTCGAATCCATGGTGTAACACCCCAAAATTTTCCCTCATATTTATAACCATTTAGCTGGTTTGTTTCACATTCATCTGCATATTCCATTAGGTCATAACTAACAAATCACTTGTTTACATGGAGCAACTAAAACATGGGATCGAGACTCTTTGAGATTCAAGATTTACTTATGAGTCATAGTTTTCACTCCACTGGAGATTGTTCTAATCAGTTCCCACAGGAAGTAAGGAATTAGGGTTTTGAATCTAAAATGTCCCGGTGATGATGCTTCTTTCTATATTACCGATCTCGTCTGCATCGTCAAGGTTTTCTCAAGGGTTTGTTAAGACCGTTGGTCGTCGGATGAAGATATATGTGTATCAAGTGGCAAGGCATTAGATTTTGGTACAAGGGATCTAATTGTACATTCATGCGATAATCAAGGCATTGGGATCCTCTTAATAATTCATTGCCCATAATACAAGTTAATGAGGTTTGATGTTGAAATCGGGCTGAAAATTGAGGATTCATTAAGAATACAAATTTAATTTGGGATGTGAGAGCTCTCTAATCATTTTATTCATGTTTTTGCTCCGATTATTAAAAGTCCATTGTCCAAAGATTAACCGTGTTTTCCAAGTCCATTTGTCAAACCAATCTTTGCCATTTTTAGCATCAAAATTCTAAAGTCCATTTTTGTTTCTAATTCATATTTAATAATTCATTGCCCATTTTTGTTTCTAATTCTAAATTTAATTCAAAATAATGCGTATCGCCTATGTCAATTATAGCAATCAAAGGCATATTATTAATATAGCAAGTACCTTTGATCAATCGATCCTCACTGGAAGTCTGTGTTCCTATCAAAGCAAACACCTTTCCTCCAGTTACATCTTTCTTTGGTTTCTAACAATAAGTGCTGATATGCCCTTGCTCTCCATAATTGTAGCAAGTAACCAGATTAGTCTTTCACTCTGCAATCAAATGTCCAAGCTAACCACATTTGAAACACTTCTTCATGTAACTATACACTCACTGATACGATGACCCAGTTCACCACACATGTAACACTTCAGAGAAGTAGGAGCACCTCCCCCACTTGGACTCTTACCCTCAACCTGTTTCTGTTTACCTTTATCAGCTGGAGCTGCATAAGGCTTCCCATGCTGTATTTTTTGCTTTCCTCTTCTCTCAGCCAAACTCTTGAAGTGATCCGATCGAGCCTTGTTGTCTTCTTCAAAGATTCTACAGCAATCAACTAAGTCATGGAATCTTATGATCCTTTGATAACCAATCACCTGCTTGATCTCAGGCCTTAAACCATTCTCGAACTTAACACACTTAGAGAACTCAGCAGTCGCCTCACTATAGTGCGAATAAAACTTTGCCATGTCAGAAAATTTGGAAACATACTCGATAACTGACATACTCCCTTGTTTCAACTCTAGGAATTCAATTTCTTTCTTCCCTCGAAGTTCTTCAGGAAAATACTTCCTTAAGAATTCTCTTCTAAACACAATCCAAGTAACTGCCTCACCTGACGTCTCCAACCGCTGACGAGTGCCAACCCACCAGTCATCCGCTTCTCTTGCCAACCGGTGAGTATCCAACCACACCTTGCGGCCTTTAGAACATTCCATCACTCGAAAGATCCTCTGATCTCCTTGAGCCACTCTTATGCTCCATCTGGGTCATACTTTCCTTTGAACGTAGGTGAATCATTCTTCCGAAATTCATTACTCTCATGATCCCCAACATTCATCGGATTTTGTACAACTTGAGCCATTGCCTGCATAATAGCGGCAAGTGCATCATTATTTCTCCCAGCCATTATAAATCTGTAACAAAACAACATCCAAACAACGATTAAGAAATCTACAACAACACTCAACAACGACTCGACAACTCTACTACTTGGTCGGACGAACCGACCTACTTTGATACCACTTTATAACACCCAAAATACTCCCCACGAATTATTATTTAAAATCAGAGTAATTAAATAACAAAAAATGGTTTTCGAGTGTTACACACAACTTCAAATAACGACTTTAAATTGATACGTACTATAAAAGTTTCACTTGCAGCGGAAAATCAAAATAAACATAAACTAAATAGTTAAGTAGCAACATGTTTTTCATAGACAAATAAACAAAGGAAACAATCATCGTCCCGACACCCTAAAGTTCGTATCAGAGCCGACTCTTCTAATGTAAAGCACACCAACTTCACCGACCACGCACTCAACTATTTCTGTTCACCTGCATGTTACCAACATAGGGGTAACATTCAAACAGAAGGGGTGAGATACTTACACCAACAAAAGGGAAAAGTAATACGAATAAAAGCAAGTATTATCAAGTAATTCACCACTTCTCAACAATCAATAACTAAACAAATACACCAAAACACATAATGATATTATGCACACAACCACAACTTATAAAAATGAGAATCTACCAACTCTATGCATGCGGTACCATTTATCTATCCCTGTTTCATGATCCAGTTCTCATTGGAACTCTCGACCCCTATTTCATGGTCCAATATGATCCCTATTTCATGATCACACCCTCGACCCTTGTTTCATGGTCATGTACAATCCCTATTTCATGACCGCACCAACATCACAACAATTCAGTTTAGAATTCGAACGGATATACCCTACCTTTGTACACCATCCCTAACTATTCACTTGACATGCATCATCAATGACAATATGCATGTCTACAACAACTACTACAACACATAACAACATCAACTACATACATCAATAACTACAACAACATATAACGAACATCAACGTCATGTAACAACAACAATAACATATAGCAAAATCAACAACAAGTATACATACTAACTCATGTTTATATTAAGTTATGTTCATTATTCTTCCAAATAAGCACATAACCCGTCCCTACCTACCTCTAACAGCAATACATTAACCCCCATTCATTAATATATCAATTAAAGAATTTTAGAGAATATTTCAGAATAAAAATAATTTATTTTTCACTCTAGGTCTCGCTAAGCGAAATGCCTTCTCGCTAAGCGAGCAACTCTCTGCCAAGAAAGGTCCAAAATTTCCAAACGCTCGCTAAGCGAGCTGCAGCTCGCTAAGTGAGGACTGCGATTTATGCAGTTTTCCTTATGCGAAACAGCTTGACCCTGCTACGATCCCTACACCCAAAAACCCCTCTTAAGGCAAAAAAAACACACAATAATTTTCACCATATTCCATATAATTGATCATCTACTCACACACTTATCATAATATCAACAATTTCTAACGACATAACATGCTTGTTTATCAAAATTCACCCAACCTCATGTCTTCTAATCAACAATATTATGTCTAATATTCTTATTATAAAACCCTTAGGAGATGAATAAATATCACCCTTACCTTAGTTTGACGAACGATTTCCTTCTCCTAGCCGTAATTTCCTCTTCAAGCTTTTGCTCTATCTCCTTCCTTCTTCTATCTAGCATTCTCAACCACGATCAATTTTCACAACTGATTCTCTTTTCCTAAATTCTAAACATAACCCTTAGACCCCAACTAAGGATTTCCTATCTTGCCCTCACTATCCTTCACCAAATTACCATTCTACCATTTCTCTTCCATATTCCAATATTTTATTTATTCAATATAATATAATTTATTTAAATTCATATCATATTAAATAATATCATACTTTCTTCCACACATTATCAACTTCACATCACACACAATAGACAGTAATTCCAATTAAATAATTAAATAAATAATCGGGGCATTACAACCAACTTTTTCTTGAGATAACGCTCCTATGGGGAAATCAATCTTCTTGTAGATGATTGATCCATTCCTTGCCAATGACCCTTGTTCAAGCACTTATGATCAGTACACGTGTCTGTCTTTGGATTCTTATGCTACATACTGACATGTGTACCTCTTTATGGAGAGTGACACCGGGAAGAACCAATTTTCAAAATGCACTAGCGTGATCAAGCCATGACCTTGTGACTGGTTTATTAAACCACACTACACACTGAAAAGATGAAATTAAAGAGATTATGAAGGTTTTCTTCCCCAGTATTCACACCAATATTGGAAGAATTTGATATACGCCTAACTCACGAGGTTTATCTGTGAATGAACAATCATCAAGTTATTTAAAAATTCTATATCAAAATTATTGAAGGGAAAACGAAGACCCAAGATCAAGAAAGTACACTTATAGAAGAGAATAACACAGTGTAAGCTCATAATTTCGACATATTCAAATTTGGAACTTGAAGCCATTTCTGTGAAAGAATAATGATAATGAAGAAATTCAAGAAAGATTGACAAGGTTAAAAGCTCCAATATTTCGACAGAAGGATAAGTAATGTTCTGGCGAAACAATTTAGAAAATTGTTTGTAATTAGGCATTTGTCAAGATAAGGGTATCTTTTTCGACACTTCGACAGAGAATAGTTGTTTGACAGAGGCATTATTTGGCAGATGCTGAAAGGGTTGTTTCTTCTTTAAAAGACTTCGACAGATGAAGAGGTGCAATGTTTCATCACCAAAGGAGAGAATTCAAATTTAAAAGTTGCAACCTTTGGCAGTTGGACACATGGAAGGTTCAGGAAAAGAAGTTGCATGCAGGCTGACACTTGTCATTCATTTGTGATTTTTCCGTTCTAGGCAATTACTTTGTTTGTATATAAATAGAATAGTTTGTGTTTAGAATAGGTGTGTGAAAACTTATACAAAAATTCCTGTAAATACTCTAAGTACCCAGTGTGAGAGAAAATGAGTTTGATATTTGGAACCATGTACGTTTGAACACCATTTATCCTTTAAGTTATTTAAATTATCAGTTTGTTCATCAAGTTTATTTCATTTTCAAGCTTTATTTACTTTTCTGCAAGTTATATTTTTCGACACTTTTCTTGTTTTTTTGTTTAAAACTTCACTTATTTCAATTTTAAACTCAAGGCATTGAATACTTTGACATCATTAACAAAACAAACCATAAATCAATCACAAATACTAAGAGTAGTTCGACAGAATAATTGCACATGTGTCCTAGGACTTGTTTGGTTGGTCCTGCAAGTAACCCAGTTTTCTGAGAAATTGGTTAACCAGAGGTTGTTCGCCAGAAATCACTGCGAACAAATTGGCACACCCGGTGGGACCAGTACAGTTAATAAAATCTAATAGAGAACTTTCTTAGACAAATTGTTCCTCGCTACGTTGTATGATTCTTAGAAGCGGTAAACTAGCCGTAACCGACGTAGAAAGACCAAAGAGAACAAGAGGAAGAAGGATGGCTAACTTGCCAAATGCTTCAAACAATCCTGACGAAACCATTCCAGTTTCCAATCCCATCCCTTCGTCAGGAGCAATACCAGTTTCTGGCCCTGTTTTAGAACAGATTAGGCCTCCATTAGGGGATTCAATACCAACGGGTTCAGGGTCCCAGAATGCGCCTAGTTCTTCCACCATGGGACACGCCAGACCCCTTGGAACCCCTCCCCCTGGAGGAAATACCTTCAGGCCATATCTGAATTATTCTCAGCCCTTGACTGGTGTAAACACCCCAAATTTGCCCTCACCCATTCACACCATGGTTTGTGATCATTTCATAGACATAAACTCAATCATAGCACCTCATGTCACACTTTTGATTCACTGCATAGATTCAAAGTCATCTGCATCTAGGGTTTGTGATCTGAGCAATCCAAAAGTTTCTTGAGCCACTCCAAAGGCCATCAATCACTTCAAAGGGGTCTATGTGTGTTCAAGTATCATATTATATCCTCTCAAAGTCAAGAATGCCAAAGAATCACAAGAACTGGGATTGGTGTGGAAGCAGAGCCAGGCTGGACTACACAGATGACCTAGAATTAGGGTTTGGGTTTCAGAGGCCATAACTCCAATTTTTTTGGTCATTCTTGTTTCTATTGGTCTCTATATGGTATAGAGAGTATGCATATCAATTTTCATGAAGAAATTCCATGGGGAAGTCATCTGATCAAGAGTTGACTTTTCAGGCAAGTCAGTGCAAAATTAGGGCACCTGAGGCCCTCAATGACCCAACCAAAGGGTGTTCTTCATCATTTTGATTGTATATGATCTTTATTTGATCATGGAAGATGTTAGAAGTTTACAAAATTCAATAATTTCAAGTTTTTACAAAGTTCACTTTTTGGGCAAGTTTGACTTTTAATGAAATTGTCATTTTAGGCAACTTTTTCAACCTTTACTTTTTGATTCAAAAAAGCTTCAAATGGAAAAACTTGGGTCATGAAAGTTGTAGAATAGATCATTCCCTTTTCAAAAAGTACAAGAACATGACCTAATTCATTTTGGATCAAAAGTTATGGCTTGTCAAAGTTGGCAAAAATCACTAAATTTCAAAGTTTCCACCAAAGAGGTATTTTGCAAAATGACTTGATCAAGTGTTCTAAAGTTATCAAATGCACTTCTAATCCACACAACATGATCATGTGACATCTAAAGTTCAGAATGGACCAAAGAATTACACATTTGTATGGTTTTTGGAACAAGTTTTTTTCATAAGAGGCAAAAGTAAACCAAGTTGCAAAAGTCATCATAACTCCTCATCCACTTGCTGGCTAGCTTGCTGATCAACCCTAGGCTTTTCCTCACCTCATGCTGCGCAGGACATGCCCTTTGTACTAAGATAGCAAGTGGCCCATGCTTCTCTTACACAAAGTTGACATTTTTGCAAAAGCACCCATACCAATCAATAAAGTACATGTCACTTCATCTGACCAATGGGAATTGTTTATGTGAATCAAATGCAAGCCAAACATAACAAGGAGCAAGCCTGAAACCTCACACAACTCAGCATTCACAAAATCTCTCCAACTTGCATTTTCCTTCGAAACACTCTCCACAAGCCTCAAACACCAAAACAAACTTCACAAACAATCTCAACCCACTTCATTGATCACAAACCAACCATTGTTTTGGCCTGAAACCTCCCACATCACAAATACGATTTTCACACTCCCTTGGCCTGAGCTTTTGCCAACTTTCTCTAGAGGCTACACAAACTCCAACTAAGGGTCAAAAGCTTCTAAAGAGGATCATTGAGACTTGTTTGAGCCAAAGAAGAAGCCAGAAAGCTCCTGAATCGAAAGCTCAATCTCAGGTAGTTTCATAAACTTTTTCTCCAGAACTCTAATTTCTTGTTAGAATATTGTTTTGTATGTTGCACTGATCATGGGGATCTATTTACTTTTGAAAATGATCAAGAAATAAGCATGTTATGATGTTCTGAAAGTTTGACCTAAAAACTTCTTTGATTCGATTCGTGTTTGTGTTTGAAGTTAAACATGATTTTGTGCTGGATTCGTGTTTGGGGTGGGTAGGAGATGATTTCTGGAGAGTTAGAGCTTCTAAAATGGCCTGGAGAGGGAGATTGAATTTTTGGGTGATCGGAGAAGATGACTGGAACACTGTTCCGGTCACCTGAGAGTGATTAGGGCATGGATTAGGGTTTAATCTGTAATTAGTGGAATTTGAATGTCAGCCATAGGATATGGCGCCAGGTCAAACGCGCGCGTGTTTCATTTGAATCTGGACCTTTAGATTTGATTACTTTCCATTTTTCAAATTAAATTCATATTATTTTACACTTTATTTCATTTAATTTGTCCATTTTATTAAAAATAGCAAAATCATTTTAAAAATTCTGAAATTTTTTGTATAAACTATTATTTAATTTCAGAAACCAAAAACATTTTTATTTTTATTTTTTGCATTGAAAAATATTTTTAAATCATTTAAAAGTTTACTTTTAATTAATTAATGAGAATTAATTAATTAAAAATACTTTTAAGTATTTAAAAATCACAAAAAAATTCATGAAACATTTAAAACCATTTAGAAACATTGTCCAACCCTCAAACCAAATTTCTTTTTTGATCTTGATGCATTTTGAGAATTTTTCATGGAATTAAAATCATTTTAAGGCATTATTTTGATCCAAACTTCCAAAAATCATTTCTGCCTAACCATTGAGAGTTGGACCTTGATTCTTTTTGCATTGCATTGTGTTTAGCATGTAGTTTGGGAGATTAAATGGGCATGATTTGATCTTTCATTTTCCATTTGTTTGACATTTTTCTTGTTAAGGAACCCTAAAACCCTAGAAATTTTAGGAAATTCATAACTTTTATTAGGTTAAGAGTTGGAACTTCTCCTTTGGGCAGTGAGTTAGTATAGGTTTAGGGATCCTTTGAGTGCATTTTCAATTTTTTATATTGATGTTTGCTTCTGATTTTGGGTTATGTTTGATGCTTTGATCATAAACCCTAATTTTGGCTTCCATATGCATCCATCTTGCACTTGCTTGCATAACATGACTTGCCATAGCATTTTGTGAATCCATTTGGTTCATTTGACATCTTAAGACATATTGAAAGTATGTTTGATCATTGCATCTTGCATTTACCATGTTGTATGTCATTTGCATCTCATAACTTTTCATGTATGCTTATGGTTCTTAACTTGTTTCATCTGCATCCATTGGTTCACATGACCATCCCCATGCTTTGTTTCATGTTTGCATCATCTCATAGCATCATTAACATCATGAATGTGCTTCTGGTTTTGATTTGCATCATGTCATTTCATCTCATTTTGCATTGCATTGCATTCCCTTCACTAACTTTTCAGGTGGTAAGTAACTTTGAGAAGTGAATTTGCCTTCACTTCTCACATTTCCTTTTCATCTCTTCTATGCATCCTTGCTGCATTTTTGTATGTGTTTGAGATTGAGCTTGCTCATTCTTCTTCTTCTCACTTTCTTTCTTCAAGTGACTTGTCTTCTTAATTGAAGCAAGTTATTTTGTTTCTCCTAATCCTTTCATCTGCTCCCTGGTGGTTCCATTGAAGATTTCTCTTGTTAACCTCACAAACCTTAGGAACAACCAAGCATGACAATGATTAGGGTTTTGATTAGTCTCCCCTCTTAGTCTTGCCTTTGTGTCTCCTTGAGTCTTCTCTCCTCATCTAATAATCAGGGACTAAACCCTAAAGGCTTTAAGGCTTTGTGATTAAGCTTATGCCTGCATCCTTCTATTAGGATGGAGTGTATAACTCTAATCCTAAGTGTTAAACCCTTAATGTGTTTAAATCCTTTAATCAATCCATTTAATAATCACTAAGACATCAACTTGTAACTTGGGCCTTGCATTAGGGTTCTAATTCTTCCTTAATTGGTCAAGAAAGATTAACCCTAATGTTAATGGACAAGTCCCCCTCAAGTTGTCTTACAAACTCTAAAAATCACTTCATCATCATATCATTAAATAAAATCCACTTAATCAAAGGCTTGTTTTGTCATGAGTTTAATCCCTAATCATGGATTAAGTTGGGGAGCTTTCCTCAGCTTAAACATTCTCATCTATTATCCTTCTATTAGGATGGTGTAATGAGTCTATTTAATCCCTGATTATGGCTTAACCTCATTACTTAACACTAAACAAAAACACCAAAAACATTTAAATAATCACAAGTAGGTTAATGATCTTAATCCTACACCAAAGGTGATTAAGTGTGAGAAGCTGACTTCACACTTAAGGTAATCTCATTACCCCTAATCAGAGGGAAGATGTGATGAGTCTACTAACCCATTGGTTTAGGCTTAAGCTCATTAATCTATGACAAACTTTCAAAAGCAATAAAAGACTGAAAACACAAAAAAACAAACAATAATCGTCTCCTCCGGGGTTCTTTTCTCATCTCATTCACTCACAACCGAGAACTTGCTTCTTCCGTCTGATGCAAGACAGTTTGCACCTGAGCCAGACAGGTCTTACACTTGAGCATAGGCAAGTAAGCAGTTCACAAGTCAATTCATCCTTCAGTCTCTTTGGGTCGAACTACGGTGTTCTGACTTCCTCATTGCACGAGAGGATATGTAGGCATAACTTAACTGTTATCGAACAAAAGTCTCTGTATATTCCCCCTCCTTCCAGCTTCATTCTTTTAGAAAAGCCTCATAGTCATGAGTATTTCACTCTTATCCTTACACTGACACTGTATATATTACACTTCACACTTCTTTTGCACTGACACCTGTACATCCTTTTCCAGCTCTTTTATACACAGATTGCACTGACACTACCCCTTTAAAACACAAATCTTTTAAGCGTGGATCCCGTCGAGTACGGCGGACAATCTGGGTGCTAATACCTTCCCAGGTTGTAACCAACCCCCTTTCTCAGTCTCTCTGGTTCGCAACCGTCTTATCCATATCTTTCCAGGTCTATGCAGCATTGCCTTTCCTCCGGGATAAAAATGCCCAGCTGGCGACTCTTTTCATTCCCTGTGAGTTCACTCCTGTGTGTTCCCACACCCTCTTTCGCCGACCGTTCGCGTCTGTACCTTTATTTGGGCCATTCCCATTTATCGGGAGCGACAGTTGGGAGGGAACAACCATATGGAATGCCAACTTCAATGATGGCAAGCCTACATAATTCGTCACCATTATTCTCTGATGCTATGGTTCAAATGTCATCACCATTGCAGGGATCAGGATATGGTGGAAATGGAAATAGAATGAATCAAGTTCCACCAGGTTTCCATATGCCCACTATGACAAACCATTCTGCACAAGTAATTCGTCAACAGATGGATGAAAGCAATCATGATATGGTGCAGGCATTGACATAACAAATGGGAGAGGTGTTCAATCCTTTAATACAAAATACTACCCAAACTAACCAAATATTGGCAGAACAGATGGCACGCATTGCTGACTTTTTTGGAGTCCCTCAAGCACAGCAAAGAATGCAATTGAATCAAAATCCTGCCAATAGGCCTGCGAAGAGGAACTTACTATAAACCAAAGGCCATTAGGAAACCCTCATGAAAATCCCAGGGGCCAAGAGGTGATAGTTGAACAACCTAATGCAGAAGAGCCCATTCGACAGGAACCAAGAAGAATAATAGTCCAGAGAGACCAAAATGCTGATGAAATATTACAGCAGAGAATGCGTTACAATAACCTGCCTGTCGAAAATAATATTGCCACCATGGTTGAGAGAATAATGGCACAAAATGGAGTAAACGTAGGATTACAAAGGCCTAGTTATACTTCCCCCTTGTCTGAATTTGTCTTACAACAAGAATTACCACCAAGGTGGAAAGTCCCCAAATTCACCAAATTCTCAGGGGATACTAGTGAGTCCACCATAGAACACGTAGCGCGTTATTTGATAGAGGCAGGAGAGATTGCTAATAATGAGAACTTAAGGATGAAATATTTCCCAAGTTCTTTGACAAAAAATGCTTTCACTTGGTTTACTTCTCTTCCTGCAACTTCAATATTCACATGGGCCCAATTAGAAAGATTGTTCCATGAACAATTCTATATGGGACAAACCAAGATAAGTTTGAAAGAGTTGGCAAGTGTCAAAAGAAAATTCTCTGAACCTATAGATGATTATTTAAATAGGTTTAGATTATTAAAAGCCAGATGCTTTACACAAGTGCCGGAACAAGAACTAGTCGAAATGGCTGCAGGGGGTCTGGATTATTCCATAAGGAAAAAACTAGATACCCAGTACTTGAGAGACATGGCACAACTAGCGAATAGAGTAAGGCAAATAAAAAGACTAAAAAATGAAAAATTTAGATCAAATAAAAACAAGAAGGAAAGAGTGGCCTATGTGGGTATAGCTCAAGAAGATGATTATGACGAAAATGAATCAGTCATTTTCGACCCGCAAGAAATTGATCTGGCAGAACTAAAACAAGGCCCTCCATATTCCTGCAAAGTTCTAGCCCCGTCGAATGGAAAAAATCCAGTCGAAGTAGAAAAGAATGACAGGTTCCCTAAAAGAACCTATACATTCGACATCACCAAATGTGATGAAATTTTTGATTTATTAGTCAAAGATGGTCAGTTAATAAAACCAGCAGGCACTAAGGAGCCTCCTGTAGACCAACAGAAAAAGAGAGGTTTTTGTAAATACCATAATTTCTTGGGTCATAAAACTTCTCAATGTTACCTTTTCAGGGATCTTGTCCAGAATGCAATCCAAAATGGAAGACTGAAGTTTGGAGACAAAGCTAAGCAGCAGATGAGAATTGACTCAAATCCCATGCAAGTGGTGGAGGCCAATTATGCTGAACCTGAAATGGTGAATACGGTTGAATTGGAAGTCATGTTTGAGGAAAGCTTTGAGATGGTGGAAGCCACTGAAGGTTTCGACACCAACTTCAACATGATAGAGGCTGCTGAGGGCTTCGACACCCATGTAAATGTGGTGGAGGGGGCTAATGACCTTGCAGACCAGGCTGAAGAAGAAGTCAAAACTTCTGAAGACTTCGACAGGGGGAATGCCATTGAAACTACTGAAGGTTTCGACGAAAGAAATACAGTCAAGGTGGGCAGAAGCTTCGACAAGAAAAACTATGAAAGAGATGCTGAGCAGGGGGTGATCTGGGACACTTTAGGAGAGTCAAATGGGAAGTTTGACTTCATGGTGAAATATTCAGCACCACCAAGCTCTAAAATGGATATCAACAAAATCAAACCCACAGGATGGGGAGATTCTTTCAAAAATAATAATGAAGAGGAGGGTAACAAAACCCTCATTGTCCAAAAAGAGGCCATTGAGGGCCTTAGCCAAGACAAGATCAAAACAACAGGAACTGATGACAATGCCCTTACTGTCGAACCAATAAACAGTAGTACCATCAAAACTGAAGAACATTCTGTCGAAGGTGTTGCACACTGCTGCAAATACATCTATAAGGGTTTACACCCAAAAGGCAGTGTGAATCAGTCAAAGGAGAATATCCCGGAGGAAATGATGCTAGTCGAAAAAATGAACAAATTGAAAATCACAACTGAACAGAATGCTGGGATTCATATGGTGGAAATCACTCAGAAGGTAGGACCAGACACCAACACGGGAAAGAAACGTCAAGACAAACATCAGAAGCTGGTTTACCCAGAAGAGAACGAAAGTCTTGTCGAATTCATCCAGAGGTGTCAAAGGAAGAACGCAGAAGTTATGCTTTGCCCAAGATGCAGTGCTGTGTTCGACAGGAAAGCAGCTGATGACTTAGAAGCAGCAGAAAAGACCCAGAGGAAAAGAAACTGGGGAACAGTCCCACCAACCAGAAACGAAAGATTCGACCCAAGAAGAGGGGAGCATCACATCCAAGGAGTGGGGGAAAGATGTTTCAACACTTATAAACCATCCAACAGACCAAATGACGACAAATGGGTTCAACCTATAAGGGATGCCCAAGGTCAGAAGAGATGGAAGAGTTTTGAAGTGAACAGGGGTGCCTCAATAGAAGTAAAAAAGGAGGCAAGGCCGAAGTACGTCTCTGAAAACTACAAAGGGAAGAATCCTATGTCCAGGTCGCAATGGAGAAGATTCCAAAGGCAGAAGAAAATTGAAAAGGAAACTGTAGAACACAAAAGGGTTGGGCAGAAGGGAGCTGAATCAAGCAAGTATGTGCAGACTACAAGCAAGGGGAGACCTCTGGAAAAAGAAGAACCCCCTCAGAAAAATGGATCTAATGACACCACAGAAATGCAGAAAACAAACAACAAAATGCCAGTGGACGAAGAAGTTACAGATGACTTCAGTTCAGAGTCTGATGCGTCCTTCGACGTAACCTGCAATGTGGTTTCTGTGTTGCCCAGAGACCATGACAAGATAATGGAAGTCGAAGACAAAGAGGATGACATGGCAGATGATAGCATAGGCCTTAAGCATGTATGCTACTACATAATGAATAATGGCTGTGTCGAAGAGCAAAATTCCTTCTTCGAAAAGCCGGATGATGCAATGAAGGCTCACTTAAAGCCTCTTTTCATAAAAGGAAAGGTAGAAAACGTGGGTGTCAACAAAATTCTGATAGATGGAGGAGCAGCTGTGAATTTAATTCCTCATTATATGATAAAGAGGATTGGAAAAGATGACTCCGACACTAAGCCTCACAACATGGTGTTGTCCAACTATGAAGGTAAGGTAGGGACAACACTGGGGGTAATACAACTAAACTTGACTGTAGGGTCCATTACCAGGCCTACAATGTTTGTGGTGATAACATCAAAGGCAAATTACAACTTGCTGTTGGGAAGAGAATGGATCCATGGGATTGGGGATGTGCCATCCTCCATGCATCAAAGGATAGCAATCTGGAGGCCAGATGGGATTGTCGAAAACATAGAAGCAGATCAAAGTTACTTCACAGTTGATGTGAACAATGTCACCAGTCGTAACTTCGACAAGAACCTGGCCCATATAGCACCATGCAATCCTGCTGGTTTCGACCTAACAGCCTCCGACAACGCCTATTGTTCCATGTACCTCCACCCTACGCATGGCTTCCAGTGGGATAAAGAAGTAATTGGGGAGACAAATTACACTTGGGGAACTGCCCATGTCAATCCAACTGGGTGGGGGAGTGAGTTCAGTGAAAATGACTGAAGCATCAACTATAGAAAAGATTTCGGCTTATATAGCCGAAAAACAACTCAAAGCGGCCCTTGAGGCTGAGGTAAGAAACATGGCTGTCGAAGCCAACACACAAGTTGTCGAAAAACAACATCCTCAAGAAAATATTGAGGAACAACGTACAAAGCAGAGTTTAGAAGAAGATTCTAGTGGCGAATGGCAGAGTCAAAGACTTGATGCCATTTACGATGACGAACCCTTGGGGTTTGAAAAAGATCCAGCCCAAACCAATATGAAAATGGTGGCACAGGATCCTTTGGAAGAGGTTAATCTGGGACTGGGGGCAGAGAAAAGGCCAACTTACATCAGTGCCAAGATGAATCCTCAACTCAGAGTCGAAATAATCCAACTGCTGAATGAGTTTAAAGAGTGCTTCGCATGGGATTATGACGAAATGCCTGGTTTAGACAGAAATTTGGTCGAATTGAAGTTGCCAATACTGGAAGGGAAAAAGCCAATAAAGCAGACTCCCAGACGCTTTGCACCTGAAATTCTGTCGAAAATCAAAGAGGAAGTCGAAAGGCTTCTAAAATGCAAATTCATCTGTACAACAAGGTATGTCGAATGGATTGCTAATATTGTTCCTGTGATTAAGAAAAATGGCAAACTGAGGGTATGCATTGATTTTAGAGATCTAAACTCAGCTACCCCTAAGGATGAATATCCTATGCCAGTAGCAGAAATGCTAGTAGATTCTGCAGCAGGCCATGAGTATTTAAGTATGCTTGATGGCTATTCTGGTTATAACCAGATTTTCATTGCTGAAGAAGACGTTCCAAAAACAGCTTTTCGTTGTCTAGGGGCAATAGGAACATATGAGTGGGTCGTCATGCCCTTTGGTTTGAAAAATGCTGGAGCTACTTACCAAAGGGCCATGAATTCTATTTTTCATGATTTCATTGAAACGTTTATGCAAGTTTATATAGATGATATTGTGATTAATCTGCCTCAGGCTCAGACCATATTAACCATCTTCAACAGTCCTTTGAAAGGATGAGGAAGTTTGGTTTGAAAATGAATCCCCTTAAATGTGCTTTTGGTGTGCAGGCAGGGGACTTCTTAGGCTTTGTGGTCCACAAGAAAGGGATTGAAATTAATGAAAACAAAGCCAATGCCATAATGGAAGCGAAAGCGCCATCGACAAAGAAGGAATTGCAGTCTCTACTAGGGAAAATCAACTTTCTCAGAAGGTTCATCTCCAACCTTAGTGGAAAAACACAGGCCTTCTCACCTCTACTTCGACTACAGAAGGAGGGCTTCACTTGGGGGCAAGAACAGCATGATGCCTTCGACAAGATCAAGAAGTATCTGGCAAGTCCTCCAGTCTTAATATCTCCTTGTCGAAAAAGAAGCATGAGGATCTACATATCAGCATCTGACAGAACATTGGGAAGCATGCTTTGTCAGGAAGATGAACATGGAGTCGAAAGAGCCATCTATTATCTCAGCAGAGTCTTAAATGATGCTGAAACTAGATATAGTATGATAGAGAAATTATGTTTATGTGTATATTTCTCTTGTACAAAATTAAAGCATTATATAAAACCCATTGATGTATATGTGTCTTCTCATTTCGATGTAATAAAACACATGTTGTCTAAATCTATTCTACATAGTCGAATTGGAAAATGGGCTTTGGCTTTGACTGAGTATTCTTTAAAATATATGCCTCTAAAAGCTGTCAAAGGACAAGTGGTTGCTGACTTTATAGCTGATCACTCCATACTTGGAGATGAAATAAAATATGTCGAAAGAAAACCTTGGAGGTTATATTTTGATGGTTCCAGTCACAAAAATGGAACAGGTGTTGGGGTATTAATCATTTCTCCCAATAAAATTCCAACAAAGTTCAAGTACAAAATAGAAGGGTTTTGTTCAAATAATGAGGCAGAATACGAAGCTTTAATTGCTGGACTTGAAATATTGTTGGAATTGGGGGCAACAGAGGTCGAAATAATGGGTGACTCTGAGTTGGTAATAAAACAACTGACAAAAGAGTACAAATGTGTCAAAGAAAATTTGATCATGTATTTTGTGATAGCCAACAGACTCCTCAAGAGATTCGACAGTGTAGTCTTTAGACACATTCCTAGATTAGAAAATCAGGAAGCAAATGACTTGGCCCAACTGGCCTCAGGCTATAAAGTGTCGAAGGAAAACCTGTTGAAAGTTGTCGAAGTAAGAGGAAAAGTTTTATCCACTAGACTGTCCCCATCTGATTTGGAGACCATAAGACTGGGATATGGTGATGAAGAAAACTTTGAAATTTTTAATGTAGATGATCCAGGGGTAGGAGATTGGAGAAAACCTATCAAAGATTATTTACAAAATCCAAACCAGACAGTCGAAAGGAAGATAAAGTATAGAGCTATAAGTTATGTGCTCTTCGGAAATGAATTGTTTAAAAAGACTGCAGAGGGAGTTCTATTAAAATGCCTAAGAGAGACTGAAGCTTATATAGCTTTGTCGAATGTGCATAGTGGTGCATGTGGTGCACACCAGGCAGGGCACAAGATGAAATGGTTACTATTTCGACAAGGGATGTATTGGCCAACAATGTTGAAAGATTGTGTCGAATTTGCGAAGGGATGTCAAGAATGTCAAATTCATGCAGGCATACCTCATGTGCCAGCAAATGAGTTACATTCCATTATAAAGCCTTGGCCATTCAGAGGTTGGGCTTTAGATTTGATTGGTGAAATTCGACCAGCCTCTTCGAAAGGGCAGAAATACATTTTAGTTGGGGTAGACTACTTCACTAAGTGGATTGAAGCCATACCATTGACGAATGTAGATCAGGAAGCAGTCATAGACTTCATCCAGAAACATATAATGTATAGATTTGGAATACCAGAGACTATAACCACTGATCAAGGATCTGTGTTTACTGGAAGAAATATGCAGGCATTTGCAAAAGAGACAGGTTTTAAGTTGCTAACTTCGACACCTTATTATGCCCAAGCAAATGGTCAGGTCGAAGCAGCCAACAAAGTAGTGATAAATCTGATAAAGAAGCACGTGGGTAAAAAACCTAGAAATTGGCACAAGACTCTGGATCAAATCCTTTGGGCTTGTCGAATGTCTCCTAAGGAGGCAACTAATTCTACCCCATTTAAATTAACCTACGGACATGATGCAGTGTTGCCAGTCGAAATCTGTTTACAGTCAATACGAATTCAAAGGCATCATGAGATTCCATCTGAAATTTATTGGAGTATGATGATGGATGAGTTGGTTGATTTAGATGAAGAAAGGTTACGTGCTTTGGAATTAATAAAAAGGCAGAAAGAAAGAGTCGAAAAGTTTTACAATAAGAAAGTAAAATTTAAAGCCTTTTTAGTAGATGATTTAGTTTGGAAAGTAATTTTGCCCATGGAAAAGAAAGATAGATTGATGGGAAAATGGTCCCCTAAATGGGAAGGACCTTTCAAAATTTTAAGAGTTTTTTCAAATGGTGCATATGAAGTCAAAGAAATAGAAAAAGACAGGAGAGTGCTGAAAATAAATGGCAAATACTTGAAGAAGTATAAACCAACATTGCAAGAAATAAAAATAAGAACAGAATGAAATTGCAAATAAAAACTTGTTTTCGCCAAACAGATGGCGTAAAATAACATTACATATGAAATTGCTAAAAATTCTTAAAACAATAAAATTCCCTAATTTCTATTACAGACTACTGTTGAAGGAAGGTGGCTTTGAGTTCGTCGAATTTTTTCTTCTGAAGCTGAATTCGACGCTCGCAGAGACTCTTACTGACAGTCAGTTCGTCAATCTCCCTGTGAAGTTGTTGAGCTGATTCTGCATGTTGGAGACCTTTTTGAAGTTCACTGTCGATTTCCTCTTGGTTGGGTTTTTGGAGGATGACCTGGCGTTCCTTCTCTTGGAGGATTTTCTTTTGAAGTTCAGCAATCTGAGCCTGATAAGCCTGAATGTTGTTTTCACACTCAGCAACAGCTTTGGTGTATTCTTCAGAAAGTTTGTTCAGCTCTGAAATTTTATCTGTCGAAGAAGCTACGATATTCCATTCTGAGACTTGTTCTTCAGATTTGGCTGTGATGTTCTGAGAAAATTCCTTTTGACGAACCAAGTCAGCACTCACAAAATCAATCATTGACATCAGATCCATCACCAGACGACTTTCTTCAGTCGAAGCCTCCAGCAGATTGGCTTGTTTCAGGAGTTTCTTTAAGTCATACTGTGCAGAAGGATTTTCAGCCAGAGTCCCAAACAGGTCCACCCCGAGGATTTTTACCTTAATCTCATCCATGATGACACTGATGGGTTGAATGTCAGAAGTAGCCCCTGAAGTTGTCGAACCGCTGTGGGAAGAGTCTTGGAAGTTGTACCTGGAGTTGAGTAAAGTTTTTAATATTCCAAAGGTTTTCTTACTTTCAAGCTTTCAATCTCCTCATGTGACAGGCTTGTCGAACTAGTATCCAAAGGAGTTTCTGTAGGTACTTCTGGTGGAGTAGGAACGGTTTGGGTAGTTCCTCCAGGGCTCAAGTTGGTTTCTGGTTGATTCGACAGATCAACCTCCTCTTCGACGATTTCTTTGTCAGCCTCTGTGGTGTCAGTTGGCTCTTGAGCTTGTGCGTCTTGGCCTGGAGCAGCTTCTTCAACTTCTGTTGCAGCAATAGGTTCTTGAGTTGGTGCATCCTGGTCTGGAGCTGTCTTTTCCTCCACAGTAAAGTCTGGACGAAGGGGAGAAATATTGCCAGAAGACTCAGAGTCACTGATGTCGAATTCGTCGAAAGTTTGAGGTCCATAGACACCTGCGTCTGGGGCTGCTTCTTCTAGAAGCCTTTCAGCCAAAGTCTTCTCAGAGTCAGAAGGAATAACTTCTTCTTGGACTTTAGAAGTTTCTTCGACATCAATAACAACCTAAAGAGATCATAAAAGGGAAGTTTAAGATAAGAATATATGCAGTCAAGACTAGGAATATTGTCAGTCGAAAATAAATACCTGAGGGATCTCAGTGTGAATGCTTGAGTCCCCACTTTTTTCACTTCTTGAGGGGATTTTGTTGGTTGGACTGGCAGGAGGAGTTCGTCTGTGAACTATGGATCTTTGGGAAGCCACTGTTTTTATTTTCATTCCTTTGTTTCTTTTCAGAGGTTGAGGTTCAGGAGATTCGTCCTCAGACTCTTCGACACTCATCTCCTTTTCTTCTTGTTTTCTTTTCTTGGCTGGTGTGCGAGTTACCTGTAGTATGCAAAAAGAAGAGGTATTCAGTATGAAGGAATATTGAGACGCATAAATAAGGAAAAAGGAGGCATTGTTATTTGTCGAAACCTTTTTGGCAGTTATGGGCGATTTTTCGACTGTCTTGGAGGAGGTTCCTTCGCCAGTAGTTTTCTTGACAATTCTAACAGCTGAAAGAGAAAGAATTGTGTGAACATTGGTATAAAAATAAAAGGAGTTAGAGATAAGAGGAGGAATGTAATTTCTTCGACACCTTCAAGAATGGGTTCTTCCACACTAACATGTTCTATCCCAATATGAAGGTGCCCAGTGAAGTTGCCCAAGTAATACTTCGTCGGAACCACACGTTCGTCAAGTTTCTTGCTGGACTCGCGAAGCAGTTTTAAATGAGACCCACACACAAACCAATCTGGAAATGGAGGGCACAAAGCCACACCAAATTCTGCAGAAGGGAGTGGAGGGAATTTTGGAGGAAAAGAGGTGAATGCAAAATTGTAACGTGCATGTGGTGGAATGTACGAAGGCACCTCCAACCTATCTAATTTTTCTGTAAATTTTTGTTTTAAAGTTACTGCTGCTTCGCCTATGGTTCGACAAAGATCACTGGGCCTGTAAATAGTTTCAAAATACTTTTGAAAATTTTGAATTTCTTTGATATGCTTATCTGTACCTTTCTTCTTCTTATCCTGCACAAAAGTAAAAGCGTTCGTCAGGAGAGTGGTGAAAGTTGCTACATCAAAGAATTTGTTAATATAATACTCCTTCCACCAAACGTCGAAGTCTTCAGTACATAGGAAGCTTGGTCGAAAGATGGTAGGGTAAACTTCCAGAGATGCGTCGAAGAATTTGTTGTACAATTCTAGACTTCTTTCAAAATTTTGAAATGAGTTGTAGAACAGAATAGAGCCTTTCTTGTGATAAATGGGTTTCGTCTTCGTTTGTATTAGCCCAAATTGTCTAGCCACCAGGTTGGGTTGGTAGACAATGAGAGACACTTTAGTGTTGTTGAGACTGTGGTGGGAGAAAAGGTGCCTTGGCATAAGGAAAGCCTCCCAGATGGATATATAAGAGTCTTCCTCTTTCTGGTTTTCCACTGGGAGTTGTCTTGTGAACCATCTGGGACCCACATTTCTATTGGCAAATGGTGCCATGGAAGGAGTGAATTTATAACGTTTGGCGAACATCATTATGTAACTGGTGAATGCTTGTCGAATACCTATGTTGTCATCAGTAGGTGTTAGTTGGACTAACCTAGGCCATTCGACGCGCCTTTCTTTCACCTCTTCTTCGTCAACTGACATCTTGACAGGGATGCAGGCTTCGAAGGTTGCGTTCAACCATAACTGTAGGAGCCAGAAGGGGCCTGTGAGACTGATATTTCCTTTGTCCTTGAGGGTTTTTAAGTTACTCACACTCTCACTCAGGGACTCGTAGAGGTTTGCCAGAAGCAATTCACTCAAGCAAAATGCAACTCCATTATGAAGTTGATTGGCCATGATGATATAACTCCTGGCAACTTGGAGTGACCTAGTGCAGAAGACGAATTTAGCTAACCATAGAGTGAGAAAAGCAATGTGTTCTCTGTCAGATACTTCCTCATTATCTTCGCCTTGGTGATGAGCGATAAAGACGGAATATCCAGCATGCTTGGTGTCGAAGCCTATGGGGTCCTTATTTAAATGTTCAGGGTTGAAAATTTCTCCTAAAGGACTGAGGCCAGTGATGGCTGCTATGTCGAACAGGGTAGGAGTGACCATACCACAGGGTAGGTGGAAAGTGTTGAAGGTACTATCCCAGAAGTATAAAGAGGCCAACAACATGTTTTGACAATAGCGTGGACCTTCCTTCGACAGTTGGATCAGGTCGTAGATGCCAGTTTTCTTCCAGAATTTTTCTTTGACCCTTTCGACTCTAGTGAGCCGAGCTAAGTAGTCAGAAGGATCTTTTGTCAGGGGAGGACTCCTAAAAATCCTAGTTTGATTCAAATAAGACAGATCTATTTCTGTCGAAGCTATGGGAATTTCAGGTTTTTTAGATGTTGTTTCGACAGGCCTAGGGTTCTTACTAGTAGCTATGGGTTTGGAAGCAGAGTAGCAGGGATAAAAGTCTTTCAAGCGATTGGGGTCAGCATTAGGGTCAAAAATGGGACCTAGCATGGCATGGTGAACTCCAGAAACTGAGATAGGGATCATTACCTGGGATCTGTAGATGCTTGCTTTCTCCCTTTCGTTTGGGGGTTCTGGGATGTATTGTTGTTGCTGCACTTGCATGGGTCCAGATAGTGTATGAGCAGGAGGAAGGTCAGTTGTTTTCTTTGTCTTCTTGGCACTACGATCAGCAACAGTTTTTGGAGGAGCCATTGATGTGAGAAGATGAAGAGCTGGAGGAGCAGAAAGCTTTTAAAAGGGGCTGCGTTAGGGGGAAGAAGAGTTTTGAGGATGTGAAAAAGAAAAAAGGTTTTTGAAGGTGGTATTTATAGAAGATGAGAAGATAATAAATAAATAAATAATAATGATAAAAAGAGAAATGAAAAGACTTTTCAGTTGGAATAATGGGAACATGCATTTGATCCATTGGTGGCGATTGAAAGTGACGGTTGGTAGGTGTAACACCCTAATTTTTGCCTAAGATTATTTCACATATCATCTGCATTTTGCATATCAAACAAGATCGCACAGGTTCCGAGTTTCTCCTCAGATCGGGTCTATACTTCGCAGGGGATCACCATTATTTTTACTGTTTTATATTTGTTTATATTTACTGATTACTAACCAAAATACAAAAAAAATATGTTGCAGTGTTCTTCTTCTTCTCTGTGTTGCAGGTTTGCGAGGATGAGACAGTAATTTGATTCAGATGCGTTTGTTCAATCACAATGCGTTTTCAGAAGGATGTTTGACCTAATCTGGTCAAACTATCAAAAGATTGTTTTGACTGCCGGTTGTGTGTGCCTATAATTCATTCATCAGGCAATGCGATTTCAAAGTATAAGTTGGTTTGTGTGACAGTTTGTTTTTCCTGTGCAAAGTTCGGTTTTGTTCATCAGTTATCAGGCAGTGTGTTGCGTTTTGAATCTTCAAGTGGTTATCAGTTCATCGGTTCATTAGTTCATCAGTGATTCATGGGAGGATTTATTTTCCTCAGTTTGGTTTCAAATCATCAGGGCATAATCAGACAGTTTTCAGATGACAGTTGGTTTAATTTGTGAAATACTCAGTGGGTCTGTGTTGGCTGTGTTCATTTTAGCAGAGGCTTGTGCAAGAAAAATCAGGAGTTTGGTTGCGGACAAAAAAAAATTCATTACCCATTAAATCATTCTTTAATTTCCAATATCCATTTTTTTCCCTCGATTATTCATATGTCATACCATTAGCCAAATTATCATTTTTCTATCCGATTTCCATTTTTTTATCCACTCGTTTTAATCAATTTCCTTTTATCCATTTTTTAAATTCCATAATTCAATAACCCATTTTCTATCCAATTCCCATTTTTTTATTCTAATATTTCCATTATTTTTCTATCTTTTAAATTCTTTTTTTATTTTTTATTTTTAATTCATATTCCTTCTTTTTTTAGTTCACATATATTTCTAACAATTTCCATATTCCCATTGTAATTCTCTCCAAAATTCCAACAAATCCATATGTTCTTATTATTAGGTCCATTCCATTTTTATTTTTTTTTGATTAATTCTTTTACATTAAGCCACACTTCAAATTCCAAGGCCTGGTCCATACAAGCTGGAGCAGCAAAAACACATTTCTAAGCAAACATTTCCCAGCTCAATCAAGCCCCACACCCCAAAAGCAACCTCAAGCATTTTTGCAAGCCAAAAATTCTCACTACAACAAACAAGGCCCACAAACTTGCATCCAAGCACTCCCGTACACACCAGCCAGTACTTCAATAATTTCCAGCCATACTTTCCAACGGCTTCAGCCGCACACCCTCAGCTTAACACTAACGAGCAAAAACAGCTCCAATCCACAAGGCCTACACAACAAAAACATAAGCCGTATCACGCCGCAGCATCACCAAACTCCACTTGACATCACTCCAATATCATTTTCAGCTTGCACACCACATGCTTTCAGCCTACCGTACAACAACTCAAAGCCAAAGCCGCACGAAAGTTCCAGCCGCATCCAATAAATTCCAAAGCCTCAAGTTTCCCGCACGCAGGCCCAATCTCCACACACCCATCTTGCCCAAGACTTCCCATCAGCTCACAAGTCACAGCTCCAACAACAAAAACAACCAACACAATCCAGCCGCAAAACAAATAGTATCAAGCCACGGCTAGCAACCGCACGCACATGCCCTGCACAAGATTAAATCACACAATCAATAAACCGTGAGTAAAACGCGAAACACACGCTCACTTCACTTGAATCACTGGCCCAAAACGCAAAAACAGCAGGCATAAAACGCATTACAAAAGACTCAAAACGCAGAAGGATTCGAAACAAAAACAAAAACTCAGCAAGTAACGAACACGAGGACCTCACCTTTCAAAACACATTTCAACTCGTCATAAAACGCAGCTCCCAAATCTTCTCAACCTTCTATAAATTCAAGCAATCCTTTCACCAATTGCTCAAGCTTCGATAGCCACCCCGAATTTCTGCCAAACTATTTCTCAAGCTTCAAAATCCAAATCCCTGTCCATCTTCATAAAACCTCTCGAATCCCTAATTCCTCTTTCGAAATTGAAGAAATCGCGGAGAAGAAGAGCAAGAGAGAGATCCGAAAAAGAGATTGAGAAGGAGAAGTGAAGAAGAAGCTCGGTTTTGTTGTATTTGAGAAGGTGAGGAAGATATGGCCGCCGTGTGTGTTCTTGTTGTTACCCTGTTTCTTTACGTTTGATTTGAGGAAGAAGAAGTCTTAGACTTCTATTTTGTTTTTTTTTTTAATTTGATTAACTGTTTTTTAATAAAATGAAATGATATGGTGGGCTTGGATCTCATCTTGGATCAGTGTTAGATCCGTTTTTGTATACCCCTAACCCGCGGTTGCTTACTTCCCCTCCCCCTTTCTTTATTTTTTTTCTCTTTTAAAATTTGGTTTTCGTTATATTTTTAGATTTGTATTATATTATTTTTGATAAAAGTTTTTTTTTAGGAAAAAAATTCAGAAAGAGATTTGGAAACAATGTTTAGAAAAAAAATGATTTAGAAAATATTTTATAAATTATTTTAGAGAAGATATTTGGAAAATAACTTTAGAAAAGAAATTAAAAAAAATGTTTCTAATTCTTTTTTTGGATCTATTTTGGATCCATTATTCTTCATCTCTTTTTCTTTAATTTTGGTCGATGACAATCTTCCGATTCGGGATTGTTGATTTCCGATTAAGTTTAATCTTCATTATTTCAAATCTATGGATGAATGATCATTTGGATCATTCTCCATACTTTGAGATCGTGATAGGTTGCTTTTCAAGAAAACTCAACGATAATCTCGATTAAGATTAGACCTTCCTTTTTCTTTTAGTGTGGCATGTTTTCGGAGAACGATCCATTATATCGTTCCTCTAACATGTATTAACACGAATACTTTCCACTTTAATTAGTGGTGGCCGGCCTCATTTGTAGGGTAATTACTTCGTAAATTACTCGGCGATTGCTTAACATAGACCTATATTAGTCCCGATTCGATTAAAGATCCACTTGGATCCGGTTGCCTCGGTTTTATTTTCATTGTTGTGGTTGTGCTTGATTAAGTTCATCATACCACCTTATATTGTATATAATATAATAATGTGAATATAATTGTTTAAATTTAATCTCTTACACCTTATCCTTTTATTTTAAATCTCTCGCTCCCTTATCTCCTTATTATATTTTGCCATATTATATCATATATCATTGTTTATATTCATATTGTGCTTGTATATATTCATATTGTGCTTGTTTTTATTTTTGTCCATTTGGATATTAAAACACTTAATAAAGGATTAAACTCTTAAAAAACTTGTGACTTCTAACTTTGGACTTATGGTTACTATCCCGAACTTTTGGAGATTGGACTTAGACCTTCTAGGATTCCCTTTGCTCAAGTTGGAGTGGTTAGAAACCTTGGCCTCAAATGATGTCATTAACTCTTGAAGATGGAAGTCCGAACTTTGAAGATTTGTACATAGTGGTTTGGTAATTTCTTTCTTTATCTTTTAATTCAAGCATTAGGACTAGTCTCTTCATCTCCTCCCATTCTTTAATTTTCAAAACTTCTTCCTATTTCAAAACTTTCTTGTTTTCTAAACTTCAAACATTTTCATAAACAAACCTTGACTTAGGTCAAGCGATTTTTAACCTTTTCCTTTTATTTTCTTAACCAAATATTAATTCATGTAAATATATTAAAACCATTTTTTGTACATACTTTAAAAAATACAAATCCATTCAATTGTTTTTGTGCCTTGTGCACCTTTCTTCTTTTCCATATGTTTAGATATGATTCATCCCTTTTAGCGGAATTATTCGCTAAGGGATGACGAATTATCTTTACATCTTAAAATTGATTCAACCCACTTATTCTTTTTCAAACTTTGTACCACGAACTACGAGGTTTTGATCTCGCATTGCACTTTGTGGGTACGTAGGCATAAGGCTTTAAAACCTTATCAAACACCAAATCATTAAAAAATATTCTTCTTCTCATCTCTTCCATCATTTTAAACAAACCAATTTCAGACCAAAAAGCAATAAGTATTTCAAAGGGCTCCCGTGGAGTACCACGGATGAGTCGGGTGCCTAAAACCTTCCCGGTTCATAACCAATCCCCTTACCCAATCTCTGTTTATTTCTTTTAGCCTTTGCTTTTAGAATCCTAGGTTTTTATTCGTTCTTTTACCTTTTTCCATTCGGAAATAAAGAAAAGCGCGGTGGCGACTCTGTGTTAATCGAGTTAAGTTAATCAATAGCTTACACTCACGATTTTACCGCTACAGAAAAGTGGCGACTCTGCTGGGGAGTAATCTCTAAGCGGATTTAGCCTACTTTGATTTATTTATTGTTTTGGTTTGACTTGTTTGTTATTTGTTTGTTCCGTTTTGGTTTTTGGTGATCCTCTGTGTGAGATAGATTCTAACCCGGATCTGAGTGACACTTATGATAGGACGGCGATATTCGAAGCGATATGCGATGGAGTAGTCCAAAGCAATATCAATTTGATAATCTCCACTCGGTTAGGCTCTCTTGGACTATCAATGTCATGACGAGTAATCGTACGTGGCATTATTTTCCGACCTTGAGCTGATCATACTAAGGACCTTAGAACCCTTAACCCATCTAAGCCAATTTAGGAACGTAGTGCGGAAGCTGTCTGGATGTAAATCTAAGGCGGTTGTCACGCGATGCTACACTCGGACGAGGTCTATTTTAAGAATGTTATCGGTTGGGGAGTAATCCAACGTACCGATAAAATTCTAAAGATGGCTGTTAACTCCGGGCACCTCTGTTAGCACCCTTTTGGTTTCTTGCAGGTACAATGAAGACAAAACCTTAGTACTTACCTGTGGGGTTGGTGTTCTGTTACCTTGACTTCATGCTCGTGACTCGGAACCTAAGCCCGTGTGCCTTGTGTGATCTTGTTTGTGTTTGTTGCATACATGCCATCATAACATTCATGAGCATTATCCGTAAGATTTCAAAGGACTTATAAGAAACTTTTGCAAATTTCAGATGTCCATGGCTATGACTTTTGAAAGGAGGAACACAAAGAAGTATACTTTCAAGAGTCCTAATATTGTAGAGTTGAGAAAGTTAGGAGCTTTGGTTGTTGATACCCAAGAGTTCCGAAGATGTCACGGAAAGCTATTGCATATGTTGGATCTTGATATACCTGAGGGCATTCTCCCTACTTTGGCTCAGTTTTATGACCCGTTGCACCATTGTTTCACCTTTCCGGATTATCAGCTTGTACCTACTTTGGAGGAATATTCTCATTGGTTAGGTTTGCCCATTCTGGACAAGGAGTTTCTTTTCACTGGTTTAGAGAAGGAGCTTACTATTAAGGTCATCGCCAAAGCATTGTTTCTTAAGGAATCCGAGCTTAATGGGAAGTTTCTTCCGAAGGGGAGTGTCCGTGGTATTAATGCCAAGTTTTTGATGGGAAAGGCTTACACTTCGCTTGCTTTGGGTCATAGAGATGCATTTGAGGCTATCCTTGTTTTGCTCATTTATGGCATTGTTTTGTTTCCGAATTTGGATGGCATTGTGGATGAGAATGCTATTCAGATCTTCTTGAAGAAGAACCCGATTCCTACTTTGCTTGGAGACATGTACCATGCCTTTCACTATAGGACTTCTAAAGGTGACGGAGAGATTGTTTGTTGTGCACCTCTTCTTTATAGGTGGTTTATTTCGCACCTACCGAAGTCAGATGTTTTCAAGGATAATAGAGAGAATCGAAGATGGTCTCAGAGGTTGATGTCGCTTTCTCATAAGGACATGATGTGGTATAGCTCTTATTATGACACTGGAGTTCTCATTGATAGTTGTGGAGAATTTCCTAACGTACCTCTTCTTGGTACACGTGGGGGAATTAGCTACAACCCCATTTTGGCTAGACGACAGTTCGGTTATTGTTTGAAGGATGTTCCAAACAATCTTGCCTTATCCCGTTTCTTCTTTCTTAATGGTGATGATCATATAGAGATGAAGAAAAGAATTGCTCATTCTTGGCATGCTGTTCATAGGAAAGAGAAAGTTCAATTGGGTAGACAACACCTTCCTCCTTCTGATTGTTATATTCATTGGGTTCGATCTAGAGCTTCCAAGCTCAAGATGCCTTATCCACCTGAGGAGCCTATGTTTCCCATATTGCCTTTGTCTACTTTTCTTCCTCCCGTTGATGAGAAGTTGGTTCTTCAAGAAGAGTTAGAGAAGATGAAGAAAGAAAAGGAAGATTGGTTACTTGAGAGGACTACTATGCAGGAGCAGCTTAAGGAGAAGGATGATCTTATTGAGCTACTTGAGCGGCGTGTCACGAAGAGACCTAGAGAGGATTTATTTTCCTCTAGCACTCCATCTACTATTCTCCCTACTTCCGGTGCTTGGAAGGCCATTGTCGACAAGTTAGTGAAGGATAAGGAAGATATGGAAGAGCGGTACAAGAATGAGATCAAGAGGATTCGTATGAAGTATCAGCCAGGATTCGGGACTTCTTCGGATATGATTCCTTAGGCCTAGTTTACTTTTCCTCTTATGTATTAGGATTATTGATGTTTTGTACTTCATTTGTAATCCTCACTTTGATATTAATGAGAATGAGTTTTTTTTAAGTATTTCAAAAATGTCTCTTTATGAATATTGCAAGTTAACTTATAATCCTTTGAAATCTTTGCATTTGCATATACATAGCATGCATCATATTCGCATTTGTCTTGCTTTTTGAGTGTTCTCCAGGGTTCTTATTATTGTTTCTTGGTCTTCATTCAGTGATCCTGTCAAGCTGACTCATCGCTTTGATACTCGAGCTAATCGGAAAAGAGTGATGGATACTTTGCAACAAGAGAATCGCGAGCTGCGCGAAGAGGTTACTTATTTGAGGGAAAGCTTGGAAAGAGTGACTGCTATGATGGAAAATTTGATGGCTGCTCAGAATCAGCCACCTCCTAGTCCTCCTGCTCAGAATACTGTCATCTCAGAAGTTGTTACCGCATCCATTCCTATTGAGACTGTTATTTCTCCTCATCATCGTATACCTGCTAGCACGCCCTGGGGCATGCCTGTTGACTTTTTTCCTGCTGGTTACCGTCCTCCTCATCGTCCGGAGACTGCTGCATTTAATGCTATCCCACAGCCAGTGTGGACTACTCTTCCTCCAATTGTGACTACTGCACCGTCTGGGGTGCGCAATGTTCCACATCATGATGAAATGATTTACCATGCTGAGCCCAGTGAAGGCGCTGGAGTTGCTGAAAGACTTGATGACTTCCAGGGACGCTTTGTCGAGATCCATAGGGAGATGAGAGCTTTGAAACACAAAGATTTATTTGGAAAAGATGCTTATGACCTTTGTCTGGTCCCGAATGTTAAAGTTCCTTACAAATTCAAGATGCCTGAGTTTGAGAAGTACAAAGGCAACACTTGTCCATTGAGCCATCTGACGATGTATGCAAGGAAGATGTCGACTCAGACTGATAATGATAAGCTGCTGATTCACTATTTCCAGGACAGTTTGACCGGGGCACCCATGAGGTGGTATATGAGTCTGGATAATAGCCAAATCAAGACTTTCAATGATTTGGGAGAAGCTTTTGTGAAGCAGTATAAGTACAATGTTGATATGGCTCCTGATAGAGATCAACTTCGTGCTATGTCCCAGAAGGACAAAGAAACTTTTAAAGAATATGCGCAGAGATGGAGAGAGCTGGCAGCTCAGATTGTTCCTCCGTTAGAAGAAAAAGAAATGACGAAGATCTTCTTGAAGACGTTGGGTTCTTTTTATTATGAGAGGATGATAGCAAGTGCTCCTTCTGACTTCACTGAAATGGTGAGCATGGGGATGCGTTTAGAAGAAGGTGTCCGTGAGGGACGGTTGACTCAAGAGAACGACAATGGTTCCAGCTCTAGAAGGTTCAACTTCGGGAAAAGAAAGAAAATGAGACTAATGCAGTATCCCGTGAAAGTTATAGAAGACCTCACAGTCGTGTGAATCACCATTCGCAGCACCATTCGCAGCATGTGGCTTCTGTTACACCGATGATTAATATGGCTCCAACTGTGCCAGCTGTTCCAAAGTATCAACCCCGTTATCAGCAACCTTCTGTGCAACAAGGTGGTAATCAACAAGCTCGGGCTAAGCCAAGTTTTGATCCTATTCCTGTGCCGTATGCGGACTTGCTTCCGTCTTTGATTGCAAAGAATCTTGTGCAGACTCGTCCTCCACCTCTAGTTCCAGAGACTATTCCATGGTGGTATAAGCCAGAAGCTCGATGTGCTTTTCATCAAGGTGCCCCGGGGCACGATGTTGAGAACTGTTATCCTTTGAAGTTTGAAGTACAAAAATTGATGAGGAACAATGTTCTGTATTTTAATGATGTTAACCCAAATGTACAGAAGGATCCGTTGCCGAAGCATGGTAATGCGTCTGTGAATATGGTTGCTGGTTGTCCTGGGTTGTTCAAAATTTATGAAGTCAGTCATATCCGAATATCTTTGGTGGAAATGCATGCTTTCCTGAGTGAATATCATGACATTGATCACGACTATGCTGGTTGTTGTATATGCTCGGTGAATCCTCGAGGTTGCGTGATTGTGAAAAGAGATATCCAGAAGATGATGGACGATAAGCTGATCGAAGTAACAGCGAAGAGAGACGAATATGAGAATGAAGTAAATGTCATTATGCCTCAGTTCAATCTTCCTGAAAGGGTTGCTCCTGAGAGAGTGGTGTTTTCTTTTGATAGTCGCCAGACTGCTGTTACTCCATTGGTGATCAATGTACCCGGTCCAATGCCATATGAGTCTGACAAAGCTGTTCCGTACAGGTATAATGCTACGATGATAGAAAACGGTAGGGAAGTTCCTCTTCCTACTCCAAAGTCTATGGTTAGCATTGCTGATGTGACGAAAGTTACCCGAAGTGGTAGATTGTATGCTTCAGACCCTCCGAAGAGAGTTGAAGATACCAGTGCGAGCAAGCAGATTATGGATGCTGTGGTCCAATCGAGCCAATCTGGTAATAGTGATGATGAAGTGTTAAAGCTGATAAAGAAGAGTGAGTATAACATTTCTGAGCAGTTATTGCAGACTCCCTCAAAGATATCAGTGTTGTCTCTGTTGATGAGTTCTGAGGCTCATAGGCAGTCATTGCAGAAGATTCTGGATCAAGCCTATGTGGACCATGATGTGACGGTTGATCAATTTGATAGTATCGTGGCGAATATCACTTCATGCAACAATTTGAGCTTCTGTGATGAGGACTTGCCTGAAGAAGGAAGAAATCATAACTTGGCTCTGCACATCTCGGTGAATTGTCAAGAAGATGCTTTATCTAAGGTGTTGGTTGATACCGGATCGTCTCTGAATGTTATGCCAAAATCGACTTTGTCAAAGCTTGCGTTTCAAGGTGCTCCCATGAGGCACAGTGGGATTATAGTGAAAGCATTTGATGGGTCGAAGAAGATAGTGATTGGAGAGGTGGATCTTCCCATTCTTATTGGACTGTTTATATTCAAGATTACTTTTCAAGTAATGGATATACGTCCCGCATATAGTTGTCTCCTCGGAAGACCATGGATCCACGAAGCTGGAGCTGTAACATCCACTCTTCATCAGAAGTTGAAGTTTGTGAGAGAAGGTAAATTAGTGACCATTGAAGGTGAGAGGGCGATGCTTGTGAGCAATCTGTCTTCTTTCTCTTATATTGATGCTGAGGACGAGGTGGGAACGTCGTTTCAAGCTCTTTTTGTTGTGAATAGTGTTGTTAAGAAGAATGCCATGCCCATGTCCTCTTTCAAAGATGCTTTGAGAGTGATTGAAGCTGGTCAATCTGATGGTTGGGGGCGAATTATTGATGCTGTCGACAACAAGGAAGGTTTCGGTATCGGCTTTGCGCCAGGTGCAGTTGTCAAAGATCCCAAGACTATTCAAGAAGGCTTCCGAAGTGCTGGATTTATCAACGACCATTCCGCTGCTGCCATCATTGATGACGATGATGAAGACGAAGAAATGCTTGACTTTGTGACGCATGGAAAGATTTGCCAGAACTGGATCGCTGTTGATGTTCCTTTTATCGTTCATTCTTCAAAGTAATTTGTTTTTATTTTCTTTCAAAAATCCTTTCACTCTGCCCAAGGTGAAAGTGATACTTGTTGGGCTTTGTTTCAAATTTTATCATCATCAATAAAGTGTTATTTTGTTATTTCCATATGTGTTTTTCATTTTTGCTTTATTCTGAAAAATGGTAACATAAAAAACCCTAAAAAATATAATAATTGTGTATCTGCATATTGTTTGCACTTTTGTTCATCTTCTAAAATAAAAATAAAATCATTGTGCAGATTGATTGATAAACCCATTGAAAACAATGATCCGATGCCCTCTCCCAACTTTGAATTTCCTGTGTTTGAAGCTGAGGAAGAGGATGATGAAGAGATTCCAGATGAAATTTTTCGGTTGCTTGAGCACGAGAAGAAGATTATTCAGCCTCATGGAGAGTCTATAGAGATGGTCAACTTGGGTTCTGATGATGAAAAGAAAGAAGTCAAAGTTGGAGCATTGCTGGATCCTGATGTTAAGAGGAGGATTATAGAGCTTCTCAGAGAATATGTTGATGTATTTGCTTGGTCTTATCAGGACATGCCAGGTCTTGATACTAATATTGTGGAGCATAGATTGCCGCTGAAGCCTGAGTGTCCACCTGTGAAGCAGAAGCTCAGAAGAACTCATCCAGACATGGCATTAAAAATCAAAGAGGAGGTTCAAAAGCAGCTTGATGCTGGTTTCCTTGTGACGTCAATTTATCCTGAATGGGTGGCCAATATTGTTCCAGTTCCGAAGAAAGACGGAAAAGTCCGAATGTGCGTAGATTACAGAGATTTGAACAAAGCTAGTCCGAAAGATGATTTTCCATTGCCACACATTGATATGTTGGTAGATAATACAACTAAGTTTGATGTGTTCTCTTTTATGGACGGATTTTCCGGTTACAATCAAATAAAGATGGCACCCGAAGATATGGAAAAGACCACATTTATTACACCATGGGGAACATTCTGTTACAGAGTGATGCCCTTTGGATTGAGGAATGCTGGTGCGACGTATCAAAGAGCTATGACAACACTTTTCCATGATATGATGCATAAAGAAATCGAAGTATATGTTGATGATATGATCGCCAAGTCGAAGACTGAAGAGGATCATGTTGAGCATTTGCTGAAGTTGTTTCAAAGGTTGAGGAAATATAAGCTTCGTCTGAATCCGAACAAGTGCACATTTGGTGTACGTTCTGGAAAGTTGCTAGGTTTCATTGTTAGCCAAAGAGGCATTGAAGTTGATCCTGATAAAGTGAAAGCTATTCAGGAAATGCCTGCTCCAAGAACCGAAAAGCAAGTCAGAGGATTCTTGGGCCGATTGAATTATATCTCGAGGTTTATCTCTCACATGACTGCCACATGTGCTCCGATTTTCAAGTTGCTTCGGAAAGACAAAGGTTGTGTCTGGACAGATGATTGTCAGAAAGCATTTGAAAGTATTAAAGAATATCTGCTTGAACCTCCTATTTTGTCTCCTCCGGTGGAAGGTAGACCGTTGATCATGTACTTGACTGTGTTGGAAGATTCCATGGGTTGTGTGCTTGGTCAGCAAGATGAAACTGGAAGAAAAGAACATGCAATTTACTACTTGAGTAAGAAATTCACTGATTGTGAGTCTCGGTATTCAATGCTTGAAAAAACTTGTTGTGCCTTAGCTTGGGTTGCAAAGCGTCTTCGCCAGTATATGCTGAATCATACAACTTGGTTGATCTCTAAAATGGATCCAATCAAGTATATCTTTGAAAAGCCTGCTTTGACTGGGAGGATTGCTCGTTGGCAAATGTTATTATCAGAATATGATATCGAGTACCGAACTCAAAAAGCTATAAAAAGTAGTATCTTGGCTGACTATATGGCACATCAACCGATTGATGATTACCAACCTGTCAAGTTTGATTTTCCAGATGAAGATGTGATGTTTTTAAAAGTAAAAGATAATGATGAACCTGTGATCGAGGAAGGGCCGGAGCCTGGATCTCGATGGGGTTTAGTTTTTGATGGTGCTGTGAATGCACGTGGAAGAGGAATTGAGGCAATAATCATTACTCCCGATGGTTCACATATTCCTTTTGCCGCAAGATTGACTTTTCCTTGTACCAACAATGAAGCTGAGTATGAAGCCTGCATTATGGGACTTGAAGAAGCCATTGATTTGAGGATTAAACATCTTGATGTGTACGGAGATTCTGCCTTGGTAATTAATCAGATTCAGGGCACGTGGGTAACTCATCAACCCCACTTGATCCCCTATAGAGATTATGCCAGGAAGATATCAACTTTCTTCACCAAAGTTGAATTTCATCATATTTCTCGTGATGAGAATCAGATGGCTGATGCTTTAGCAACCATAGCTTCCATGATAAAAGTGCACCAGTGGAATGATGTTCCCATGATTAGTGTGAATCGACTGGAAAGACCAGCTCATGTGTTTGCAGTTGAGGAGGTCCATGATGACAAGCCTTGGTATCACGATATTAAATGTTTTCTCCAGAGTCAAGAATACCCGCTTGGGGCATCTGGTAAAGATAAGAGAACTTTGAAGAGATTGGCAGGCAATTTCTTCCTGAATGGAAATGTGCTTTACAAAAGAAATTTTGACATGGTCTTGCTTAGATGCGTGGATAGACACGAAGCAGACATGTTGATGAAAGAAATTCATGAAGGATCCTTTGGCACTCATGCCAATGGGCATGCAATGGCTAAGAAGATGTTGAGAGCAGGTTACTATTGGTTGACAATGGAATCTGATTGTTGCAAATATGTGAAAAAGTGCCATAAGTGTCAAGTGTATGCTGATAAGATTCATGTGCCACCAGCTTATCTCAATGTGATTTCTTCCCCATGGCCTTTCTCCATGTGGGGAATTGATATGATTGGCATGATTGAACCCAAGGCTTCGAATGGACATCGTTTTATTCTTGTGGCAATTGATTACTTCACCAAGTGGGTGGAAGCGGCATCGTATGCTAATGTGACCAAGCAAGTTGTGGTTCGGTTTATCAAGAATAATCTTATCTGCAGATATGGTGTTCCGAATAGAATCATTACTGATAATGGTTCGAACTTGAACAATAAGATGATGAAAGAGCTTTGTGAAGATTTCAAGATTCAACACCATAATTCCTCTCCTTATAGACCGAAAATGAATGGGGCTGTTGAAGCTGCAAATAAGAATATTAAGAAGATCATTCAGAAGATGGTTGTGACGTACAAGGACTGGCATGAGATGCTCCCTTTTGCTTTGCATGGGTATCGTACATCTGTCCGCACTTCAACAGGGGCAACCCCTTTCTCACTTGTTTATGGTATGGAAGCAGTGCTCCCCGTCGAAGTTGAGATCCCATCAATGAGAGTTCTGATGGAAGCTAAGTTGACTGAGGCTGAATGGTGTCAAAGTAGGTTTGATTAGTTGAATTTGATTGAAGAAAAGAGAATTAAAGCTTTGTGTCATGGTCGGTTGTACCAGCAAAGAATGAAGAAAGCTTTTGATAAGAAGGTCAAGCCTCGTGTATTCAGAGAAGGCGACCTCGTGCTCAAAAAGATTCAGTCTTTCCTTAAAGATTCTCGGGGCAAGTGGACTCCGAACTATGATGGACCATATGTTGTTAAGAAAGCCTTCTCTGGCGGTTCATTAATTCTTGCAACTATGGATGGTGAGGAGATCACTCGTCCTGTGAATGCGGATGCAGTCAAGAAATACTTCGCCTAAAAAAACAAAAGAACAGCTCGCTAAGTTGAAAACCCGAAAGGGCGGCTTAGGCAAAAATGAGCGTCTCGGTGGATTGAAAACCCGAAAGGGCGGTCCAGGCAAAAATTAGAGACAAAAACAGAAATAATTATCCCGGTAGATTGAAAACCCGAAAGGGCAATCTAGGCAAAAGTTAGGGATCATGGCAAGTAACTGCGTCGACAGACTGAATCACTTGTAACAACCGAGGATTTCAGATTCTATTCCTCAGAAGAATTATTCATCAAAGATTCTTATTCACTCATCCTTGACTGAAGTTTCGGACACGGTGGAGTTCAAAGTTGATAGGGAGAATAGTGATCATTGTATCTCAATGTAGCCCTTTTCCATGTATTTACCATTTTTCAAACTTGTAATGATCCATGGAGTCATGCCATTTGCTGACTACCATTCTATCAATTAATTTGAGCTTTTATCCAATTGTTTGCAATTCTTTATATTGTTTCTGTTTACAAAATTTCAATTTATTGTTGATGATGATTTTTGAAACAAATTTAATAAATGTAATTTTTGAAGATTTTAAAAACATTTTTCTTTTGATATCTGAACAAATAAAGGATGTCGATAGTGATTCCAAGAATGGTAAAGTCTGGATGTGTGTAACTTGTCTCTCCCAAAGCAGGGTTCGATTCGGTTGTGTCCATGCAAAGTTCCTGGATAGTCTTGATCAAATTGATGTTAATGATGTTTTGTTCCCAACCATGATGTTGAATGGAGACTGTATGTATTCCTCAGAAGAGTTGTTGGAAAGAATGTTCAGAATCCCTAGCTGAGTGTTGATCTTTTCCTCAGCAAGTTATCTTTGAATTGAGAAAGTATTGAGAATCCCCAGTTGAGCTCATGTTCCTCAGCTTGATTATTTGCATCATTGAATATAAAAGTGTTGATATAGCAGTCAGTTTAGAGGTTTTCTTTTACCCTATGTTGGGTACTGATTTAAAATCCCTCGTAACTGCGTTGTGGCTATGATGTTAACTTCTGATATCCCCATATGGATCCCCAATAGGTCTGCATGTGTTGATTTCCAGCAGGTTCCTATGTGATTTTTAGCAAGTCCGACACTCTATCCCCAGGTGGAGCAGGAGTTGTATGACATTTATTCCTTGTGAAGTTTGATTTTTATTGAGAATATTTTCATCCTCAGCAGATTATTACCTTTCCTCAGCAGGATGATATTCCTAGCAGATGCTGTTTTATCATGATTTAAGCCTTGTAGTAGGATTTTATTCCTTTGATGGCTTATGATTTTCCCCTGCAGATTTCAAGTTGAATCTCCAGCTTGTTTCCCTGCATTATTATCTGAGATTAGCCGAGTATCCGGTTGTTGTGGTGTTTATATCACTTGTTTCTTATCTTTATGTCTGTTTTGTCAGCATACTCATAAGCATATTCATACGCATAAGCATAGCATAGTTTGCTTACATTCTTGCGTTTATCATTGTTATCTGCTCTTTGGTGTGATTTTTCCCCACAGAGTGTGTGTGTCGTGTTCCTCTCAAGTTTAGAGTGTCGACCATTAAGCAGAAAGAGTTAATCCTTTCTAATTCCCCACTGAGTTTGTTTCTCATGGAATATATTGATTCAGTTTCCTTCCCAGTTTATTATCTGGATGGAATTGTCCCCAGTTGAGATATTTCCTCCTTGGGATGAGTCTTGTTTGACCGTTTCTTTCCAATTTGTTCTTGGATTGAACTTTGGTCCTCTGTATTGCTTTGGAATTAAGCTATAATTGTTTGATAGTGGGCAACATTTTCTCCAGCTTGAGTATATTGCTCTGGAATTTAGCTATCAGTAAATCGATAGTGGGTAATATTACCAAATTGATCAAGTTCTTTTACTTGTGCTCCTACCTAGTAAATTCGGTAGTCGAGATTTTGTCCTCTTACCCAATAAAAAGGTAATAGAGTTTGTTATTCTTTGATTTAGCTCCTACCCAGTAAATCAGGTAGTCGAGAATTTGTTCTACCCAGTAAATCCGGTAGTCAAGTTATTTTCTTACCCAGTAAAAAGGTAATGTAATCAGATATTTTCATCTTACCCAGTAAAAAGGTAACTTGATTGATTTCCTACCCAGTAAATCCGGTAGCCGATATTTCTTCTTCTTACCCAGTAAAAAGGGTAATAGAAACTGTTTCCATTTGATCGAGTTCCTACCCAGTAAATCAGGTAGTTGACCATACTCCTATCCAGTAAATCGATAGTCGAGTCCTTTTATATCTCCTATCTAGTAAATCGATAGTCGAGTCCTTTATATGCTCCTACCAAGTAAATCAGGTAGTTGAACATTTCTTACCCAGTAAAAAGGTAATTGAGGATATTCCTCCGAAGTTTGCTCCTATCCAGTAAATCGATAGTCGAATCTGTTGTACTTCCTACCCAGTAAACAGGTAGTTGATGATTTCTTGTCCAACACAGTATTTCTCCATTTTCTTGGATTCAAATATTTGTTTGGTTAATATTCCTGGAAGGGTGTTTATTTTTCTTGGTTGGATGTTGTCCTTGATTATACCATATCTTTTCCCAAGTGGAGTCTGTTATCCAGTGATTTATTTTCCTGGTAACTCTTTGGTTGTCTGTTATTGTTTCCCCAGCGGGATTTTCTTCTGTGTCCCCAAGTTTTGCTCTTCTCCGGTGGTCTTATTTTCCCCATAGAGATCTTGGGTTTGCATATCATATTCATATTCATATCATTTGTTCTCTTAGGACAAAAATTGGGTATTCTGTATTTAAGTCTCTCCCATCTTGTAGAGACGAAGATGTCAATCTTCATATCTCCGGATTGAAGAAACTTAAATAGGGGCAGCTGTAACACCCTAATTTTTGCCCTAAGATTATTTCGCATATCATCTGCATTTTCAATATCAAACAAGATCGCACAGGTTCCGAGTTTCTCCTCAGATCGGGTCTATGCTTCGCAGGGGATCACCATTATTTTTACTGTTTTATATTTGTTTATATTTACTGATTACTAACCAAAATACAAAAAAAAATATGTTGCAGTGTTCTTCTTCTTCTCTGTGTTGCAGGTTTGCGAGGATGAGACAGTAATTTGATTCAGATGCGTTTGTTCAATCACAATGCGTTTTCAGAAGGATGTTTGACCTAATCTGGTCAAACTATCAAAAGATTGTTTTGATTGCCGGTTGTGTGTGCCTATAATTCATTCATCAGGCAATGCGATTTCAAAGTATAAGTTGGTTTGTGTGACAGTTTGTTTTTCCCTGTGCAAAGTTCGGTTTTGTTCATCAGTTATCAGGCAGTGTGTTGCGTTTTGAATCTTCAAGTGGTTATCAGTTCATCGGTTCATTAGTTCATCAGTGATTCATGGGAGGATTTATTTTCCTCAGTTTGGTTTCAAATCATCAGGGCATAATCAGACAGTTTTCAGATGACAGTTGGTTTAATTTGTGAAATACTCAGTGGGTCTGTGTTGGCTGTGTTCATTTTAGCAGAGGCTTGTGCAAGAAAAATCAGGAGTTTGGTTGCGGACAAAAAAAAAATTCATTACCCATTAAATCATTCTTTAATTTCCAATATCCATTTTTTTCCCTCGATTATTCATATGTCATACCATTAGCCAAATTATCATTTTTCTATCCGATTTCCATTTTTTTATCCACTCGTTTTAATCAATTTCCTTTTATCCATTTTTTAAATTCCATAATTCAATAACCCATTTTCTATCCAATTCCCATTTTTTTATTCTAATATTTCCATTATTTTTCTATCTTTTAAATTCTTTTTTTATTTTTTATTTTTAATTCATATTCCTTCTTTTTTTAGTTCACATATATTTCTAACAATTTCCATATTCCCATTGTAATTCTCTCCAAAATTCCAACAAATCCATATGTTCTTATTATTAGGTCCATTCCATTTTTATTTTTTTTGATTAATTCTTTTACATTAAGCCACACTTCAAATTCCAAGGCCTGGTCCATACAAGCTGGAGCAGCAAAAACACATTTCTAAGCAAACATTTCCCAGCTCAATCAAGCCCCACACCCCAAAAGCAACCTCAAGCATTTTTGCAAGCCAAAAATTCTCACTACAACAAACAAGGCCCACAAACTTGCATCCAAGCACTCCCGTACACACCAGCCAGTACTTCAATAATTTCCAGCCATACTTTCCAACGGCTTCAGCCGCACACCCTCAGCTTAACACTAACGAGCAAAAACAGCTCCAATCCACAAGGCCTACACAACAAAAACATAAGCCGTATCACGCCGCAGCATCACCAAACTCCACTTGACATCACTCCAATATCATTTTCAGCTTGCACACCACATGCTTTCAGCCTACCGTACAACAACTCAAAGCCAAAGCCGCACGAAAGTTCCAGCCGCATCCAATCAATTCCAAAGCCTCAAGTTTCCCGCACGCAGGCCCAATCTCCACACACCCAGCTTGCCCAAGACTTCCCATCAGCTCACAAGTCACAGCTCCAACAACAAAAACAACCAACACAATCCAGCCGCAAAACAAATAGTATCAAGCCACGGCTAGCAACCGCACGCACATGCCCTGCACAAGATTAAATCACACAATCAATAAACCGTGAGTAAAACGCGAAACACACGCTCACTTCACTTGAATCACTGGCCCAAAACGCAAAAACAGCAGGCATAAAACGCATTACAAAAGACTCAAAACGCAGAAGGATTCGAAACAAAAACAAAAACTCAGCAAGTAACGAACACGAGGACCTCACCTTTCAAAACGCATTTCAACTCGTCATAAAACGCAGCTCCCAAATCTTCTCAACCTTCTATAAATTCAAGCAATCCTTTCACCAATTGCTCAAGCTTCGATAGCCACCCCGAATTTCTGCCAAACTATTTCTCAAGCTTCAAAATCCAAATCCCTGTCCATCTTCATAAAACCTCTCGAATCCCTAATTCCTCTTTCGAAATTGAAGAAATCGCGGAGAAGAAGAGCAAGAGAGAGATCCGAAAAAGAGATTGAGAAGGAGAAGTGAAGAAGAAGCTCGGTTTTGTTGTATTTGAGAAGGTGAGGAAGATATGGCCGCCGTGTGTGTTCTTGTTGTTACCCTGTTTCTTTACGTTTGATTTGAGGAAGAAGAAGTCTTAGACTTCTATTTTGTTTTTTTTTTAATTTGATTAACTGTTTTTTAATAAAATGAAATGATATGGTGGGCTTGGATCTCATCTTGGATCAGTGTTAGATCCGTTTTTGTATACCCCTAACCCGCGGTTGCTTACTTCCCCTCCCCCTTTCTTTATTTTTTTTCTCTTTTAAAATTTGGTTTTCGTTATATTTTTAGATTTGTATTATATTATTTTTGATAAAAGTTTTTTTTTAGGAAAAAAATTCAGAAAGAGATTTGGAAACAATGTTTAGAAAAAAAATGATTTAGAAAATATTTTATAAATTATTTTAGAGAAGATATTTGGAAAATAACTTTAGAAAAGAAATTAAAAAAAATGTTTCTAATTCTTTTTTTGGATCTATTTTGGATCCATTATTCTTCATCTCTTTTTCTTTAATTTTGGTCGATGACAATCTTCCGATTCGGGATTGTTGATTTCCGATTAAGTTTAATCTTCATTATTTCAAATCTATGGATGAATGATCATTTGGATCATTCTCCATACTTTGAGATCGTGATAGGTTGCTTTTCGAGAAAACTCAACGATAATCTCGATTAAGATTAGACCTTCCTTTTTCTTTTAGTGTGGCATGTTTTCGGAGAACGATCCATTATATCGTTCCTCTAACATGTATTAACACGAATACTTTCCACTTTAATTAGTGGTGGCCGGCCTCATTTGTAGGGTAATTACTTCGTAAATTACTCGGCGATTGCTTAACATAGACCTATATTAGTCCCGATTCGATTAAAGATCCACTTGGATCCGGTTGCCTCGGTTTTATTTTCATTGTTGTGGTTGTGCTTGATTAAGTTCATCATACCACCTTATATTGTATATAATATAATAATGTGAATATAATTGTTTAAATTTAATCTCTTACACCTTATCCTTTTATTTTAAATCTCTCGCTCCCTTATCTCCTTATTATATTTTGCCATATTATATCATATATCATTGTTTATATTCATATTGTGCTTGTATATATTCATATTGTGCTTGTTTTTATTTTTGTCCATTTGGATATTAAAACACTTAATAAAGGATTAAACTCTTAAAAAACTTGTGACTTCTAACTTTGGACTTATGGTTACTATCCCGAACTTTTGGAGATTGGACTTAGACCTTCTAGGATTCCCTTTGCTCAAGTTGGAGTGGTTAGAAACCTTGGCCTCAAATGATGTCATTAACTCTTGAAGATGGAAGTCCGAACTTTGAAGATTTGTACATAGTGGTTTGGTAATTTCTTTCTTTATCTTTTAATTCAAGCATTAGGACTAGTCTCTTCATCTCCTCCCATTCTTTAATTTTCAAAACTTCTTCCTATTTCAAAACTTTCTTGTTTTCTAAACTTCAAACATTTTCATAAACAAACCTTGACTTAGGTCAAGCGATTTTTAACCTTTTCCTTTTATTTTCTTAACCAAATATTAATTCATGTAAATATATTAAAACCATTTTTTGTACATACTTTAAAAAATACAAATCCATTCAATTGTTTTTGTGCCTTGTGCACCTTTCTTCTTTTCCATATGTTTAGATATGATTCATCCCTTTTAGCGGAATTATTCGCTAAGGGATGACGAATTATCTTTACATCTTAAAATTGATTCAACCCACTTATTCTTTTTCAAACTTTGTACCACGAACTACGAGGTTTTGATCTCGCATTGCACTTTGTGGGTACGTAGGCATAAGGCTTTAAAACCTTATCAAACACCAAATCATTAAAAAATATTCTTCTTCTCATCTCTTCCATCATTTTAAACAAACCAATTTCAGACCAAAAAGCAATAAGTATTTCAAAGGGCTCCCGTGGAGTACCACAGATGAGTCGGGTGCCTAAAACCTTCCCGGTTCATAACCAATCCCCTTACCCAATCTCTGTTTATTTCTTTTAGCCTTTGCTTTTAGAATCCTAGGTTTTTATTCGTTCTTTTACCTTTTTCCATTCGGAAATAAAGAAAAGCGCGGTGGCGACTCTGTGTTAATCGAGTTAAGTTAATCAATAGCTTACACTCACGATTTTACCGCTACAGTAGGGAGCCATGATTTAGCTAAAATATAGGGTCATGGAAGATTGTGTAAACGTGGGCTAGACGTGACGTTTTTTCAGAAAGTGGAAATCATGGTGTTTTCTTGGGACTCAACAAAGTCACTTTATAATAAATGAGACTGACAGGAGGTCAAAGGTCATTTTCGACAGCAATAGATATTTCTCCAGAACTAGTCGAAAACATCTTTGCTGGGGGGCAATTTGTAAGCTCATAATTTCGACATATTGAAATTTGGAACTTGAAGCCATTTCTGTGAAAGAATAATGATAGTGAAGAAATTCAAGAAAGATTGACAAGGTTAAAAGCTCCAATATTTCGACAGAAGGATAAGTAATGTTCTGGCGAAACAATTTAGAAAATTGTTTGTAATTAGGCATTTGTCAAGATAAGGGTATCTTTTTCGACACTTCGACAGAGAAGAGTTGTTTGACAGAGGCATTATTTGGCAGATGCTGAAAGGGTTGTTTCTTCTTTAAAAGACTTCGACAGATGAAGAGGTGCAAGGTTTCGTCACCAAAGGAGAGAATTCAAATTTAAAAGTTGCAACCTTTGGCAGTTGGACACATGGAAGGTTCAGGAAAAGAAGTTGCATGCAGGCTGACACTTGTCATTCATTTGTGATTTTTCCGTTCTAGGCAGTTACTTTGTTTGTATATAAATAGAATAGTTTGTGTTTAGAATAGGTGTGTGAAAACTTATACAAAAATTCCTGTAAATACTCTAAGTACCCCGTGTGAGAGAAAATGAGTTTGATATTTGGAACCATGTACGTTTGAACACCATTTATCCTTTAAGTTATTTAAATTATCAGTTTGTTCATCAAGTTTATTTCATTTTCAAGCTTTATTTACTTTTCTGCAAGTTACATTTTTCGACACTTTTCTTGTTTTTTTGTTTAAAAGTTCACTTATTTCAATTTTAAACTCAAGGCATTGAATACTTTGACATCATTAACAAAACAAACCATAAATCAATCACAAATACTAAGAGTAGTTCGACAGAATAATTGCACATGTGTCCTATGACTTGTTTGGTTGGTCCTGCAAGTAACCCAGTTTTCTGAGAAATTGGTTAACCAGAGGTTGTTCGCCAGAAATCACTGCGAACACACAGTCACCATACTCATTGTAGATCCTTTTGTCTTCATCTAGGCTTAATACATCCCAATCTGAATAAGGACCTACACCTCGAAAGGCACTGTCAAGACTACCTTCACAAGTAATGGTAGAAGTAGTTTCTAAAATGGAAGGATCAACCTAAGAAGTAAAAGCATTTTTTTCCGACTTTTTACTCATGACGTGACTACTTCTTTCGGCAAAAAGTATGGTATGAAAATACTAATGACAAAGAAGCAAAATAACATTTCAAGAAACTGTAGAACTGACTTTTCAAGAGGCTGCATGGTGACTTATCTAAAATAGTGAGCACTAACAAAGACTCAGCTCACCTCATGGAAGCACTCAAGTTTTTAGTTTTCAAATATTATTTAGCCCTGTAGCGTCAGCTTTCCGGCGACGCTAAAACATGTTTTTCTTGTAGTGATGGCAAAACCTACAAAAAGACGTCTATAACATGTGATGCATTAAAGACACGAATTTCTAATGACATTAACATGACTTATAGACCCTTAAGTTGATATGTAACTGACATGAACGGGTGAATATAACAAATCCTCACACTTTTCGTTAGAGATAAAGGTTTGGGGGTAACTGTTTTGGACCGGTCAGAAGGGATAACGACCCTGACCCAGAGAAAACAATAATTCGCTCAACTGCTCGTATCACATATGGATTACAATGGAGAAGAGCATAAACAATTTAGGTCCATGATACATCCACCGATTTCTCGTATCCCACACCTAGAGAATATCAGGTTGTTATAACCATCCCACTATGTTAAGAGTAGCACACCAATTTCAAGTACACAATTTCAAATTAAAACTTTATTCACCCATCTCTTTCAAATACTGAGTTGAGTGTTGAAGTACCATAACGTTATTGGTTGACCCCTCCTTCACCACAACAGAAGCTCAAATAAACTATTGCACACAACAATCTCCATTCTCCGATCAATTTTGATTCCATAAGAGAAAACAAAACCAATATTACATATATGGACTATATAATTCACCGTTAGAAGATGCATCGGTTCTTAAGCATTTTAAATTATATAGAACTTTATCTTTAATTTCATATATTTGTCTTAGATTATTATTAGAGTATTATAAGATGGGAAAATGCTTAATAGTAAGAAAATGTGAAAACAAGAAATACAAGAATAAATCTCAACCATTCACTATCACCACAATCTCACGATCCCTATTAAAAAGAAAGTTAAATTTAAAATCAATTTAAAACTAACTCTTAAAATAGTGACATGAATGCATTCTTACATTTCTTCTTCAAATTTTTTCTTACTAAATATCATTGCTCTATAAGATGTAGTTATATATTTCTTACGTTTGAAAGAAGAATCTATCTTTTGTAATAATATTTGTATATTATTAATTATTATTATTAGATGAATTCTTATCTACCAACTTCAAAAAGTTGGATGAAATTATTAAAGAGTAAATTTTATTAGAAATCTAAAAAAATTTAAATTATTAAATAAATAAATTAAACTAATAAATTGCATTGGAGTATCTAACAATTTGGAAATGGGTATGGAAACTGTCCCATACTACAAGGCTAACACAGTATCATAATCTTAATTACTTCAACTCACAATTTAATCCATTCTACAACCAGGAAACACTTGATATTGCAACAAAAAATCATCCACTACATCAGCATTAGCAACAAACACGGTGATATTAAAAATAAAAAAAAACATCGACAGAGTCCTAAAGAAGTAGCTCAAGTAGTTGAGCTAGGACTAAGAACTAGAGTTGAGTCAGCAACATAACACACTAATTAACAATTACATTTTCTTATCAAAAACTAAAAACAAAAACATGAAGAAAAAAAACAAGAACAAAGCCATGGATTATTACGTCATTATTTTAGTAGCCCTTGCATATGCATGCATTTTACTACTAGCAGTGGAAGGAGTCCACAACCTTACACTTAACAGGAAGCTCCATGGCTTGTTCAGGATCAACTCCATAGAAAGAAAGCAACCCTGAGTCCTTGTAACGACAGAGGCATTGAAGATCAGCTTTACCAATAGCAGAACAGCAAGGAGTTGATGGAGTTTGATCATCAGTAGAATTGTCACCATTCACATACGGCTCGCAAGCTTTCAGTCCTTGTTTTGTCATGTGACATAGCGACTGGCCATTAACCAGCATCATGGCATTGGCAATGACCAACAACATTACCACACTCATAACCTTCTTGTACGCCTCCATCTATACTCTCTCTGCTGAAACTTTCACTCTTAAGTAAGCTTCACTATACTATTGTTATGAGAGTGACACTATATAAATATATAGACATTTAGTGCATAATGCTCCCGTGACCAAGTGTGTGCTGGCCAATTGGCAATACTATGGGCCATTGTATCACGGGTAAGCATTTGGTAGTTTCAAGGAATTGGGTTTAAAGAAGTTTTAGACTTTTAGTTCTTTTACGTATATATTAAGTCTATACTCTCTAATTATGTGCATGAACGTCTTTACTTGTTAGAACCCCATGGGCCATAATTCTTAATGTTCATATGGATAGGAAAGGAAAAATTGTAGATAGTAATATATATGTGATATATCTTCACCGGTTCCTATCTCAACAACCAAAACCAAAAACTATATTGTTAAGTTGGAAACCATCTTCAAAATTTAAACCTTGACTTAGTGTGTTTGTAGTTGAGTACCCAATGCTACCTGCAATTTATATTCTATAAATAGATTAACAATGACTTTTTAAATAGATAAATTTAGAAAGTATTTGTTTAATTTACTTATTTTTTAAACATGTTTAGAGTCATTCGTAAAGTCCACAGTGAAAAGTTCAAAAAAAAACATCACGCGGAAAGGTGTGCTGAACTGAACAGGAGAGACTTCCCTCTAGATGAGTATTGGGAAAAACTCAAGTCTCAAATTGGCTAAATATATAATTCACAAAGGGTTTAAATAGAGTGACACTCTCCACCTTACCAACCGGTTTTGTAGGGTAAGTTAGGTCAAACTGTAATTCTAATATGGTATCAAGAGCCTATCGATTCAGGCCACCCACCATTTAATATGCGCACCAATCCCAAGATGTGTTGGGCGCAAGGGGGTGTATTGGGAAAAACCCAAGTCCCACATTGGCTAAATATATAATCACAAAGGGTTTAAATAGAGTGGCACTCCTTACCTTACCAACCGGTTTTGTAGGGCGAGTTAGGTCAAACTCTAATTCTAATAATGAGGATACATGATTACGACCTCTAACACACTTTTCATTGTTAGATCTGACCAACTAGTCATTTGCATAAGACACCAAATCTCATGGAGATGGTTTTAACTGCCTGTCTTATATAAAGTACAATGCACGTCATTTCAGGAATTTATTCATACATACACTAACTAATTTTTTACTCATTCACTCTTGGGTGTTCTAGTGCTAACCATGCAAATGCAGGTCTACCTTCGTCGTATCAAAAGCTCGCTCCAATGCATTAAAATCCAGGTTCATTCGATTTTCACCTATATATGGTTCCACAACGAGACTTTGGCACTGTCTATAGAAATCGACTTTTGATTCTCCTGAATTTACACAAAGAGACACCATCTCTTCACCACGATCTCATATCACCGATCTTATATCTTTTTGAGTACTAATCTCATCCTTGAAAAGGTCATCGATCTAGTTACAACCATCATGGTAGCATCGAAAGCAACTCGTTCGACTATTGCACACAATAACACCACCGCGCCAAACTATCGTAACAAATGCTCTAGATCCAGTAAGGGGGCTCTATATCCCCCACTAGCTAGGGAGGCTCAACTCATAGTTACTTCTCATACAGTTCCAATGCTGCAAAATGTACCACCTCCAATAGTTAGACAAGGAACCTTCTAAGTTCTTCCAAACTTCTAACCTCTCTTACACCTGATATAAAGGCAAACTTTGAAGCAACATTTGTCACAACTTATGATTCCTAAACATTAAATGTTCTACAATCTCCAACACTTGCATGATGTTTTAAGCGTGCAAGGGGAAATGGATCTTATAAACAACATATACAACTTAATACAGTAGTAAAATTCACACTTTCTTGCTAAAATGATACGTCAGATTGAAGAAAAATTGCATTTCACTTCCCTAGGGATAATTATGTGCTTATTACAGCTTCCCGCGATGAGCAAAGATGCGAGCTAGAGCCTATCCTCGTCTACACTATTTAACCACCCATAAAAGCCCCTATGTCGCCAAACTAGAACCGTTGTCGAGGATACTGGACTCTACCTCACGATTCTAGAGAAAAAGGCAGGATTCACACGCCACTAGAGGGCCTTCATGGCCATCAATCACCATTGCACCATTCTTAAAGGGAGGAGCGACATGGTACCGAAAATCCAACCCGTAACCAAAAGAAAAATCCACTCTTAAGATGAATCCTCAATATTAGGATCCCCGTATCTCTTTAAAAGCCCTTGAAGCTATTGAGTTATGACGAATTAAGGGATCTGGACAAACATATTGAGCATATATATATATATATATATATATATATATATATATATATATATATATATATATATATATATATATATATATATATATATATATATACCAGATTAGACTATTATATTACAAGGAAGCCATAAAATGCAAGTTGTTCATGCTAACCCTAATGTGGTTTAAGGTTTTCCCATATGGAAGTATAGGCTACTAGAAGGATTTACATGACTCTTTCACCGCCCAATTCATGTCGTAAAAGAGGAAAACCACCATCATAGTTGTCCTTAGTAAAATCCAAAGAAAAGAAGGAAACCCTACGAGAATATATTAATCGATTCACAAAGGTAGCAATATAAGTAAACATGACAGATGATAGTTTGAAATGCTGGAAATTCAAGATAGGTTTGAGGTCAGATTGTATGTTCTGCGAGAAGGTTGCATTGGAATGAGCCAATATATTGAATAACATGATATGGCTCAACCCATATATAAAATATGAGGAAGATGTCATAGTAGAAGAAAGAGAGATGAATCGAGAAGCAAGGAACCCTGGTCATGGTTGGGTGAATGAGAAAGACTCTAATCGTCGTCAGAATGACAAATATCTCGAGCCAAGTTTTCATCATTCAATCATATGAACACATTGGAGGAAATTTTGCAACAATGTGCGAATACCAAATTTTAAGAAGCCGATATTAAGAACCCTTACTCGATTAGAGAAACAATCAGGACGAATAAATTGTGTTGGTTGGAAATATGGATATTAAATGATCTAAAGGGGTGTAGGTTGAATAAACCATTTTCAAAAACATTTTCCTTTACAAAATTAGAGTTTTACAAGATGATGTACAAATAACAAACGCAAGTAAAATATGGCAAATATTTTGAAAAGTTACATTTGAATGTCTATCACAATTATAGAAGATAGTCAGAAATAATCTCAACCGAGAAAGGAGAAGTTTCTTTGACAAGCAATACATGAATGTATATAACTCAATTTTCACATGTGACTGAAATTAGATTTGATCAATTGATAGTTCAATCTAAAGGTAAAAGTCTTTAGAATTACAATCATAAGATATAATATCTAATGGACTAGAACTATCACAAACCTAAGCTTATACAATGACCTTTATAAGTAAGGTAAATCCTAATTACATGATATTCTTAAAATAACAAACGAATTAATGCATGTAGTACTGTGTAGATATATAAAAGAAGATAGGGAGAAGAGAAATTTACACATCATATTCATAGTAGTTGAACTCATTCATCGCCAGAGTTTAATCCACTATTCAATGATTTCACAATTGAAAATTTTAGGGTCTTCCACTATTTTGTAAAATTAATATAAAAATATTTTTGATACAATGAATAATCAACAACTCTGAACACTACAAGACAATTATTTTTGCCAATACATGCCTAAATTGATTTTCCCTTATGTTATAGCAAAACACTGAAATTAGAAGTCTTTCAAGATCTTCACTTGATCTTGATCCAAATATTTGCTAGACACAAAGATCTAGCTCCAAACTTCCGTTCCGCAACGACCTTTACTCGGTGATCATATCAATTCCATGTTTGAGTCATTATTCTATCAAAAAATAATTAATAAACTCCAACTCTGCTCCACAACAACCTTTACATATATAGTTATATCAAAGTCTTAAATGAAATATATAAAAAGTCTTTTCTTTGTTGAATGTCAATCTTTATATACTAAAGATACAATGCGATTCTTTATCCCGATACTCACAACAAAACTTTACAAAAAAAATCTTAATGTACTTTATATTTATCACTCAAACTCAATCTTTAGAGTTGACGTTGAGTACCACGATAATGATTTCCTGGTTCAACATGTTCTTTAAAGAATCTCAGAAAACATATTAATATTCTAGAAATTTTTTCACAAGGTTAAAATAAAGATATCATGAGTTTGTGAAAGAAAAAACCCTCACGTTTTTTTTTTCAAGATCTGTGAAAACATAGTGTTTAATAGCACTTAACCTCTTTGGAAAAATTACATCTCTTTTTGAGATGTCAACATCTATCTTAATTACATCACCTTGAAAAATTGAAAAAAAAAAAGATTTATATAGGTCTAGAGGTTAAGGTAAAAATAAGTAATTTGAATCAAATTATAATGTGAGGATGGGAAAACATTGAACATTGTTGTAATCTTATAGTCAATAATAAACTTTGTGCATGGCGCTCCCGTGACCAAGTGTGTGCTGGCCATTTGGCAATACCATGGGCACTGTATCACGGGTAACCATTTGGTACTTTCAAGGAATTGGGTTTTGTAGTAATATTACTTAAGGTTAATAAGTTGAGTTTTTGCTCTCTAATTATGTGCATGAACCTCTTTACTTTGTTAGATTCCCGTGGGGAAAACTTGATAGTGTTCATATGGATAGGAAAAGACAAACTTTACGTGGTGTCGTGATATATGTCATATATCAAAGGTGCATGGATTAAACAATTATTTTTTCGGTTTCTTTGATGGTGATATAACACTGAACGCGTGGTAAGTTCAAGCAACTTGTTGTAGCTTTTGGTTGAATGTGAGTTGGCATTATTACTCAATACTACTGCGATTTATATTCTATTAATAGGTTAAAATAGACATTTCAAATCAACAAAATTTAGAAAGTTTTCTTATCAGTGTTTTAAAAATCGGTCAGATCATCAAATCAATGAGAGTGAATAGTGAATCACTGATTTATTGGTCGGATGTTAGAGTGTCTGGCAGACCTATAAGTATTGTAAGAAAACTGAATTGGCAACATGATTTTATTATGGATTAAAATAGAATTATTATTATTTTAGTGTGTGTTTATTTCTTTTCCTCCAAGTGGGGTTGACCCATATGTTTTAGGCCCATTAATATCTTGTATTTAAGGGTTGTTGTACCTTGATTTATAATGCAGAAAATTAATCATGATATTTTTATTTTTCTCATTTTATTTGTCTCTCTAGTAAACCTTAATCTTTTGATAGTAGTAGAACCTTCTTATCATTGGTGCTTTCATCTTCATCTTCAATGCCTCCAAAGTCACAAATCCCACACCAAAGACCTAGATGATACTTGTAACACCCATATTTAATTAATTAATTTAATTAAAATATTATTGCGTGTGTTTCCCGATTTTAAGTTGTTAAGTGTTGTTTTGTTGTTTGCGTCGTTAAGTCGTTTAAGCTGTTTGAGTCGATTTTTATGTTGCGGGTTAAGTTGTGTTTGGGTGGTTTAATTAAATAAAATAAGTCGACTGAATAAAAGAAGTATTATTAGTATAATATTAAGTGGGCTTAGTTTGTGGTGTAAGAGTGGTAAGTTGGGGGTGCTAAGTTGAACCCATTAGTAATTAGGTTAATTAGGGAGAGTTTAGTAAAAACAAGCTAAAAATCTAATCAGGGAGAATAATCAGAATTTGATGAGAGAAAGAAGAACAAATCTTAGAGGGAGATCAAAAAGAGGCTAGGTTGAAGATTTTTGCGGGAATTTTTGCGGTGAATTCGAGCTGCCTTCAATCCAAGGTAAGGGTGGAGTTCGAATTCCATAACCGAGACTAAATGATCGTATGTAGATTGGGATTTTCGTATAATTTCGTCGTTGTGTTTTGTGATATGATTGTTGTTGTCGGTTTCATGTTGATAATTGATGAAGAAGCATGTCGTTCTTGATGTATTGCTGATATGAATGTTGTTGTGTTCTGTTGTTTGTGTTGTTATTGGACTGTTGTTGTAGAATTCGCGTAGAAGGAGTTAGGGTTCGTAAAATCGATCATAGAATTTGATAGATGAATTGAGACATGAGTATTTGAGAGTAAAATCAATGTAGAAACCCAATTAAGATTGAACAGAATGAAGAAAGTGTGAGAAATCGTAGCAGAGTTGGATTTTGAGGCATTCTAGTCATTTGCGTAACAGATCTGGTGTTACGCGTAACAGACAAGGCCATATGCGTAACAATCCCTATTACGCAGACCATACACGTATCAATCAAGGCCAATACGCGTATCAAGGTGCCTATACGCGTATGGGCATGGCTTGTGCAGAAAATGCGTTTTTTGGCAATTCGACATGTTTCGCATCCGTTTCAAGTTGGATTGATCTTAGACTTAAATTAAAAATAAAATAAGTTGTTTATAGTAGATTTGAGAGTTTAAAATAATTAAATTAGTAATCTAGTCGATTTAACCGTAATTTTTTCATTTTCGCGTTGAAGTTGTTATAAGCTATGTTGTCCCGATTTTTGGGAAGATTAATATGTTGTAGGTCCTATGACCAATGTTGATTCACGTTACTGAGTTGTTCAAGTTGTTATGTTGTTAAGTTGATAATTATGTCGTTGTTTTTTTATGTCATTCATAGTTGCATACATGTGCATATTTCAAGTTGGAGTGTGTGCTCGATTCAAGTTGGTCTGGATTGACAAATAAGTTGATGATGCCTCGATAACCTGACAATGTTTTAAGTTGTGAGTTTACTCCAAATGGTACCACATGGATATAAGTTGAGTCACATTGAGTTGCATAATAATTATGTTGTTTGTTGGTTGTAAGTTGTAATGTTGATGTTGTTGTTGGGTGAAGTGGTGTGATTATATGGTTATCTTGTGTACATATTGATTGTCGTATCCTGTTTATGTTATTTGATATCTCACCCCTTCTGTTTGAATGTTGCCCTCTGTTGGTAACATGCAGGTAACGAAGAGTCCAGTACTTAGTAGCTTCGAGTTGGTGTTTGTAGCTCTGATACGTAGCACTTCCGGGGGATGAACACATGTTTTGTCTTTGTGATTTTGTTTAAGTTTATGAACTAGTTTAAGTTATTTTATGTTGAAGAACTGAGTTGAGGTTATTTTGATGTTGATTTATTTGAAGTTAAATTAAAAGTTGAACATGTTGATCTGTAGCGTTGTTTTTCAAAGTTCTTATATTAATGGTTGTTATTTGATTTTAAAGTTGGAAAAATGTGATATCCCATGTTTGTTGATAAAATTTGTATAACTTTGATTTAATAATTAAATTCAGTTAGAAATGGGGTGTTATAATACTCTCCAAGCCACAAATCAACGTATTGAAAACCTAATCACTACTCATGAAAACCTTGAATCCTCCATGGAAGCCAACAATTAAGCGGTTGCTTTACAACTTGGTCAAATCCACATAAACCACAATAACTTGGAGGTTGCCATGAACATCAACTTTGCAGCTCTCATAACCCTCATGACACAATAATTTGTAGCAATGAATGTTACTGCTACAATTTCCAGATCTTCCCCTACACCAGCAGCTAGTTCTACACCAGTTTCTACACCCAAATCTGCTTTAGGTAACTTTATTATTCCCATAACATCATCTTTTTCACATCTGAACTCAACCTTATGTTCCTCACAACTATATACACCACCACCACCTTTAACTTTTACTAGGCCTTCACCTACCATACATTCTGAATTTGCATTTCGTCATTTTTCTCAACCCTTCACCAACCCATTTCTACCAAATTACACACTGCCACCATATATTTTCACTCAACCACATATTTACTCTACTTTTCCCCAATTTAGCCATCCCACATAACCTACCATTTACCTTAATTTCCCTTATCCCAATCAACTCCAATAAAACCCACCTTGCTATAACATACAACAACACAACACAATGCAGAACATGAATTTTAGACAACCCAAGATAGAGTTGAGTATTTTTAACGGAAGTGATGTTTTGGAATGGCTTTTCCAAGCTGAACAATTTTTTGCTTTTTATAATATCCCCGTTGAGAATCGTTTACCCAAGGCTGCCTTTTATATGAAAAGAGATGCTCTTGGTTGGTATAAGTGGATGTTTTAAAGTAATGAACTTACTACGTGGGAAGCTTTTTCTAGAGCTATGGAATTACATTTTGGTCCCTCCCCATATGAGAACCACTAAGCACAATTATTCAAACTAAGACATCATGGTACTGTTACCGAATATCAAGCTAATTTTGAGAAACTTGGAAATCGAGTTATTGGATTACCAATTGATGCCATTTTAAATTATTTTATTTCGGGTTTAATTTTTGAAGTTAGAAATGAACTAGTTGTCCGAAAACCTCACTCAATTTCCCATGTCGTAGGCTTGGCAAAGCTTATTGAGGCTAAGATTAAAGACTCAAAACCCAAGCTCAAATGTTAATACATACCCCACTTCTCCCAAGCTTCCCAGTCTGCCACCTTAAAACCAGCAAGTCTAACTTCTCAAACAACCCTTCCCTTAAAACCAATCCCAACATCTACCACCTCCCCAATTCATAGTCGTTTACCTTTACGACGAATTACTCCAGCATAACAAGCTGAACATAGAGCACGAGGTTTATATTTCAACTGCGATGATCAATTTATTCCGAGCCATAAATGTGTTGCTGGAAAATTTCTGCTATTTATGGAAGATGACGATTCCGCTGCCACTGGTCTACTAGACAATTCAGAAAATTCAGATTGTGAGAAAATTGAGACTCCACAACTAAACAATGACGAAACTTATTTTCAACTCTCTCCAAAAGCTATGAGTGGGGAATTCTCTCCCAAAACCTTGAAATTCAAAAGGGTAATTGATGGCCTACCAGTGACTATTTTAATTGACACCGGCAACACTCATAACAATCTCCAACCTCATATTGCTCAACATCTACAAATTCCTTGCACAACAATTTCAAAATTTTCGGTTATGGTGGAAAATGGTTCTAAATTACATTGCTTTGGTTTATGTCCCCGAGTACCTATTTCCTACCAAACCCATTTGTTTCTCATTCCATTCTACTTGTTTCCTATTGAAGGGGATGATGTTGTATTGGGTATAGAGTGGTTGCAATCCCTTGGTCCCCTTATGGCTGATTTCTTTATCCCAAAGATATCCTTCACCCATGAAAACCAAAACATCACCATTTCAGGTGATACCAAGAAAAACCCAAGTCCTTCTTATTTTAGCCAAATCCATCACCTTGTCCACACTGATTCTATTGCTTCAATTCACCTTCTATTATGCCAACCTACCTCTAAACAAACACCAAATTCTCTTTCCCTAAGCCCACCATGCCTCCCATCTTCCACACCCCAAGAAATTACAGACCAGCACAATTCATACCCTACCGTTTTTCAAACACCACACGACCTTCTCCCATCCAGACCACACGATCACCATATTCCCCTTAAACCAAACAATTCTCCAGTCAATGTAAAACCGTACCATTATCCACGTCCACAAAAATATGGAATGACCAAAATTATACATGAAATGCTTTCAGAGGGTATTATCAAACCTATCACTAGCCCTTTCTCTTCACCTGTCCTACTTGTTTGTAAGAAAGATGGTTCCTGGCCTTTTTTTATATGTACTATTGTGCTCTAAACACAATAATGATCCATGATTGTTTCCCCATCCCTACCATAGATGAACTCTTTGGTGAGTTGGGTTCTTCTACATTGTTTACAAAGATCAACTTAAGGTCGAGCTAACACTAAATTAGGTTCATACCGGAAGACACTCACAAGACGGCATTTCAAACCTTTGATGGGCCACTATGAGTTTTTGGTGATGTCTTTTGGATTAACTAATACTCATAGTACTTTTCAATCGGCGATGAATGACCTCTTACGTCCCTACTTGTGATGGTTTGTTCTTATTTTTTTAATGATATTCTTATTTACAGCAATTCATATTCAGACCACTTACTTCACCTCACTTTGATTTTAGATTTACTTGCTTCAAATTATTTTGTTACAAAACTTTCTAAGTGTGTTTTTGCAGTTCCTAAGGTTGATTATCTAGGTCATGTAATTTCATCGAATGGTGTTACCCTTGATCTAGACAAGATTAAATCAATTTTGGAATGGCCGACGCTACGTTCACTCACGATGCTCAGGGGATTTTTAGGCCTTATTAGTTCTTATAGACGTTCCGTTCATCACTATGCCACATTCGCCTCTCCACTCATCAATTTATTACGTTACACTAAGTTTACATGCAATACAGAGGCAAAGTCTGCTCTTACAAAATTAAAAAAACACATGACTGAAACTCTGGTGCTTGTGCTCCCTGACTTCAGCAAGACTTTCATCGTTATAACTGATGCATCAGCAGTTGCAATAGGTGTTGTTCTTTCTAAATATGGACACCCTTTGGCCTTTTTCAGTCGAAAAATGTGTCCGCGCATGCAAGCATCCTCAGCCTATGTTCAGGATATGTATGCAATTATGGAAGCTATAAAAAATAGCGTCAGTGTCTGATTGGGCAACATTTCTACATTTTTACTGATCAGAAGAGTTTGAAAATTTTATTAGTGCAAACGATTCAAACACCAGAATAACAAAAATAGGCTACAAAATTACAAGGATTAAGCTTTGAGATATTTTACAAACCTGGAAAAATAAATCAAGCTGCAGATGCTTTGAGTCGTCGACACTCAGAAGAATCCTCCATCATGATGTCTATCTCTACTCCAATCCCTGGATTCATTTCCCGCCTTAAACAATTTTATCTAAGCACACAAGAAGGGCAAAAGATTGTTACCAAAATCCAGAATGAAACAAAAATGCAGCTAGTCTATCATTTCACAAATGGACTATTGTATTTCAAGGATCATATTTTCTTACATAGGACACAAGACTTTCACACTAGCATCCTCAATGAATATCACATTGCACCAACTTTAGGTCATTCAAGTTTGAAGCCAACTTTGAACAGAATATTAGCAACCTTCCTCTGGCCTGGCCTATACAATGATGCCAAACAGTTTCTTCAAGCCTGTCAGATATGCCAGCAAAACAAGTGTCTGCCAATAAAAAAACAGGGACTATTACAACCACTTGAGATACCACATAAAGTTTGGGAAGATCTATCGATGGATTTCATAAATCATCTTCCTAAGTCATTTGGCCACACTCTTATTTGGGTTATATGTGATAGACTGGCCAAGTTTGTCTATTTTGTTGCTTTACCCACTAGTTTCGCAGCTCCCGACTTAGCCCGACGTTTTGCTATGGAAATTTTTCGACTGCATGGCGTACCAAGGTCCATTGTGTCTGATAGGGACCCATTGTTCTTAAGTACCTTTTGGAAGGAACTTTTCCGTGTGCAAAGAACACTCCTGAAATATAGTATAGCTTATCATCCCGAAACTGATGGACAAACAGAGGTCATAAACAGGAGTTTAGATACATACATGCGATGTTTCACCAGTGAACATCCACGAAGTTGGTTCAAATATCTCCATCTTGTCGAGTACTAGCATAACTCTACATTCCACTCTGCAATCAAGATGACTCTGTTTGAGGCTTTGTATGGAAGGGAAACCCCGTCTATAAAGACTACATTATAGGCCAAGCTAGCATTCCTTCACTTGATCGATCCCTGCATAATAGACAACTCATTCTTCACGATTTGAAGCTAAATTTTGCAAAGAGTCAAAAAATCATGCGAGATCAGGCTAATAAGAAAAGAAATAATTGTACCTTTGCTGAGGGTGACAATGTATGGCTTTGTCTGCAACCATATTGTCAAACATCTGTTCATCGACGAACCTCACAAAAGCTGTCTAAACGATACTTTGGACCATTCACCATTCTACGTCGTATTGGTTCCTTGGCCTGCTAACTCTTACTTCCAAGCTCGTCTTGTATCCACCTCATGTTCCACGTCTCTCAGCTTTAACGTTATTATGAAAGTGACCCACAAACAGATATGGTTCATATTCCGGCTCATAGTGTTCTGAATGATGAACTGATTGAAGAAAGAAATAAAAAAACACGAAGATTTTCATAGTTCATATGAATCAGAAAAGCTTTTACAAAGTGGACTTTGAAAAAAATAATTGAGGCAGAACAAGAAAAGCGGAGTGCATCTCTGGGAGGAAGACTTTACCCCACACCCCCCACCTATACCTGTACCCCCACAATTTTTAAAAAATGCCCATTTTAACCTTAAAATATTTTATTATATTATTATTTTATTATTATTTTTTTTTACCATTTGTGTCAGACCGTCAGATTAAAGTAAAAATTTGTCCAAAAATATACGTTCCGGAAGACTTTGGTAATGAGTTCCGGTACGTAAATTAACACACCGGAAGACTTTATGTAAGTCTTCCGGTATTGTGATGTTTGTACACCGGAAGACTTAATAAAAGTGTTCCCGTACGGAAGACTTTTATTAACTCTTCCGGTAGCAATGAATATGTGTACCGGAAGACTTTATGTAAGTGTTCCGGTATTGTAAGAGCACAATACCGGAAGACTTTCATAAAGTCTTCCAGTTTGATTTTTTTTTTATTATTTAAGTTTTTTTAATTCATTTTTTTAAAAAATATTTTTATTTTGTAGGTGCAGTACCTTTATACGAAAAAGAACCGATATGTGTGAATACATCAGATGTATTTACAACGACAGAGAGATTTGGTACACGAGAAGAGGTGATAAGATGGGTCAAAGACATCGGATTACGAAATAAAGTGACGGTCGTCATCACTCGTTCAGATACACAAACAGGCAAGAGAGGAAGAAAGAACAAAATAATATTTGGTTGCGATAAAGGTGGGAAATACAAGGATATTCGTAGTGGAATAGAAAGTGCGACGAAAAAATGTGGATGTCCATTTAAGATCAGGTCGATTCCGACAAAAGATGGATCTGGATGGAAGATTGATGTAAAATGTGGCGTTCATAACCATGATTTACCCGATAGATTAGAAGGTCACTCATTTGTTGGTAGGTTGACAGCGGATCAGAAGCAACATGTTGCTGATTTAACAAAGAGAAAGGTTGCACCCAGAAATATATTGCATTCCTTGTACGAGCGAGATCCAGATTGTGTCACTCGTATCACACAAATATACAAGCAAAAGAGTATGATGGAAAAAGAGATAAGAGGTCCTAGAAGTGAGATACAACATTTGTTTAAGCTTATCGAGGCTGCAGGTTATGTTTATTGGAGTAGAAAAAGAGATGACTCTGAAGTTATTAAAGATATATTTTGGGCACATCCAGATTCAGTTAAGTTGTTGAATATGTTTCCTATTGTGTTAGTTATGGATAGCACTTATAAGACAAACAAATACAGACAACCTTTGTTTGAAATTGATGGCATGACATCTACCGAGTTGACTTTTGCTGTCGCATTTGCGTATATTGAGTCTGAGCAGACTGAGACTTTTTGTTGGGTGTTAGATAAGCTTAAAAAATTGTTTGTGAAGAAAGATTTATTTCCACAAGTTATGATGACAGATAGAGATCTTGCTTTGATGAAAGCCATTGAAACTGTGTTTCCGAAGACAAATAATTTGCTATGTCAGTTTCACATTAACAAAAATGTTGGTGCAAAAAGGAAACTATTAGTGGATCCTGATAAGCAGGAGTCAATTGGCAAATTATGGACGGATGTTGTATGGGCTAGTGATGAGGTTGAGTATGCACAACATTTAAAAGAACTTGAGCAAGAGTGTGTTGATTGTCCTAAATTTTTTGAGTACGTGAACGACACATGGTTGACACCACATAGACAAAGGTTTGTTTGCGCATGGATTAATCGAGTCCTACATATGGGTAACACAACGACTAATCGGTATGTTTTGTTTTAGATCCCAAAATATACTTTTTGTGAATTTTGTATTTTTCTTACTTAGTTTAAATATGTATTATTATAGGGTTGAGTCTGCTCATTGGAAGTTAAAGCAGATGTTGGGTAACAGTATTGGTGACATGGTCAAATGTTGGGAGGCCATGAATGACAACTTAAAGATACAAATTAGCAACATTCGAGCTTCTTTTCAAAAGAGTGTGTATGAAGTTGCACATGTCCATTCAAGTCCATTTTACACATATTTACGTACTTCAGTGTCGCGAGCTGCATTGAGGCGCGTTGTTGAAGAGTTAAATAGAGTTGATTATATTGGAACTAACAAAGACAGATGCCGATGTACTCTTAGATCCACCTATGGATTACCTTGCGCGTGTGAGTTGGCAGGGTATAGAATTAGTGGTATTCCGATACCAATTGAGGCTGTGCATGTACATTGGAGGAAACTAAGTATGGAAATTAAGTTGGAAGAAGACTTAGATGAGGAATCAGATGTGGGTATGAAATCTACAATGGATGAGTTATGGAAAAGGTATAGGTCACAAGATGTTGTTGGAAGAAGGGCATTACATAGTAGGGTTTATGAACTTTCATTTCCCACAACGACTTCTTTGTTAGCACCACCTGAAAAAATAAAGACAAAAGGTGGAGTCAAGAAAAAAGACAAAAAACCTGAAGGGTATGATGTTTACAGGGATCCTTCGTATCATGAATATGTTGAACAAGCATCACAATCTTCACAACGACAATCTCAACCATCACAAAATTCAAAAAAGACATCTCAGCCATCTCAACCATCACAACCTATGAAAAAGAAGTTAAAATTAACACAAACTTCACAGTCATCTAAACGGTTCATCCTTCAATTTCCTTATCATATTAGGTCATTTATTGATGACGTTGTCAACGTAATGTCAGATGGTAATTGTGGATTTAGAGTGATTGCTTCATTGCGGGGTTATGCTGAAGATGGTTGGCCAATGGTTTGTCGGGAATTAGAATTGGAAATTATACATAATGAAAGATCAGCTTTATATGCCAATTTATTTGCTGATCGGTTAGCTGAAGTGAGAGATTCTTTGAAGATAGAGGGAAGTGGTTCTCAACCAATAAATAAATGGTTGACTCTACCAGATATGGGTTACGTGATTGTGAATCGGTATAACGTGGTACTTGTCTGTCTAGGAGTCGAATGTTTGACTTTCTTCCCTATGACAACTACATTCTCACCGAATGTCTCATTTTATTGCATTGGATTTGTAAACTCAAATCATTGGATTCAGGTAAACATTGTTATAATTTGATATTATTAGTAAATTATTTGAGTAACATTAAATAATGTATTGTTTAATTTTGAATATAGGTTAACATGAAAGAAGGATTTCCATTGCCACCAGTGACAACAGATTGGAGGAACTTTCGTTCTCCAGCAGCAACATCGTGGATGGTAGGATTTGCTGCGCGTCTACAACATTGGCAACAACTTACGCCTATATTACAAACTCATTATAAATTATAAACTATGTTATTCATTTTTATTCATGAATTATATTATATGTTTTAATTTCATTATGTTTCTCATTTTTATTTTCACTTAAATAACATATAACATAAATTGGATTCAGGTAATCATTTTTATTTTGTCGAAAAACTATAAATAACATATAACATAAATATCAGTTCAAATGTCAATATATTAAGAAACAAAGTCTAAGAAATAATATATAAACATAACTATACATCACTGTGAACGAGCAATACGTAAAGCTGCAAACAGATCAGCAAAATGTGGATCATCCTCTTCAGCTGCATTATGCTGAAGGTAGCGATGAATCAAGGTAGACACAGAACCCCATGCAGGATCAGATGGTCCCGCATCGTACTCAGGAATAGATGCAACCGGCGGCTCATCATAGGTAGGAGGTACCAATCGAGGATGCGAAACACGATAATACCACTCAAGGTATCCATCCTCTACCTCAAATGGGATAGTCGCCCGTGCAGCAGAACGAATCACCTGGCCAGCGCTCTGGGTGTAACTAATCCACTCAACATCAATATCACCAGCCATCCTAGGATCAATGGGTGCAGGTGGAATGGACTGACGGTATCCAAACTGTCGAAGACACCTGTCAGGCATGTATGGAACAATAGTATCTCCCCACCTCAAACAACCCCTGAATAGAGAAATCTCATCAAAACGACGATGAACTCTATGATCCTCGAACGGCCTCCATATGACATCAGTCGGTGTCAGCTCATCCATAATGGGTCGCAACTCATCCACCTTTAACGCCCCCTGTTTGTACGTCCACCTCATCGCTCGCGGGAGTCCACAGTTCTGAGCAGGTATCCAATTCTCTCCTTTTTTCCCAAGTGTAGGAAAATACTCGTGAATCCAGCATTGTTAAAAAAACAATAACATAATAATTAAATATAACATAATGAACATAATAAAATTAAAATTAGACTTAAAAGAAAATCAATAAACTAAATTTAAATATATAACTTTAACATAAGAAACTGAATTTAAATATATACCTGTAGGAGAGTCGGATAACCACCAAGCTGTTTGCAACTAAACATAGATGCATCTCCAAGAAACCTATACAATGTCACCAATGCAGCTGTTGCCCAACTATAGGTGGACAATGCATCCAGGTCCCTAAATAATGCCAAGTATCGCGCCTCCACGAGTGTAAATGACTTATCCGCAAAGATGGTGCAGCCCACTAACACCATCAAATAACATCTGGTCGCAAATGCCCATGATGAAGCTGCTCGATGCTCTACGAATCGATCATATAACCACTCTATCTTGAAGTACGATCCTCTGCACTCACGAACCTGGAAAAGTGCCACTCTCGATGACACTCCAAGATAGTCAACCGCCCACTCAATGGCTAACTCCTCACTGATGGGTTGAGGGTTCCAGAATACCCCCCTAATAGGCAAATGAAGCAGACATGCCACATCATCAAGAGTAATCGTCATTTCACCGAACGGCAGGTGAAATGAAGATGTCTCCATATGCCATCTCTTCACAAATGCAGAAACCAAGTTTGCATCAATCTTCTTCAAACTCGATCTATGTAAGGAAGCTAAACCGGATCTAGATATGATACCCTCAATCTCCGGTGGAAGCTGCTGTGGAACCATCTGGGTCAACTTCAACCCATGTCCCGCCACCTTCAATTCCTTCTTTGCCCCCCTCTCCTGAAATCAAATAAAATTAAACAAATTAGATAAACAAATTATATAATTTCGGTTATTATTCAAAACTAAATAATTATAATTTCCTTACCTCGCCAAACCATACACGTCTCGCCACGTGATGCTCGTACGAAACCAAAAGACTGGTATCGTACGGACCACCAGGATACCCCACAGGGTCAGCTGCAGCTGCAGATGTACCAGCATCATCTGCGCGTGTCCGACTCGTATCGCCCCGTCCCATCGATCGCACTGGAATCCTCCCATCTCTGCCGCGTAATCGCACCACTGAAAAAAAACAAAAAAACAATTATTTAATAAAAAAAAAAAAATTCCGGAAGACTTTCTTCAAGTCTTCCGGTACACACAAAACCATTCCGGATGACTTCATCAAAGTCTTTCGGTAGGCAATTTCAAAAACAACATTCCGGAAGACTTTGATGAAGTGTTCCGGTAGTCAATCAAACCATTCCGGAAGACTTTCATAAAGTCTTCCGGTACCGGAAGACTTTCACAAACTCTTCCGGTACACAATTTTCCATTCCGGAAGACTTACTTGTAGTCTTCCGGTAAACACGTACGAAAAGCAAAAAATTTTTTCTCTCTGTAACTTTTGGACGGATGGTAAAAAGTGAATGTGAATTTGATTTAATAACTATTTATATGAGGGCAATATGGTCAAAAAAAAATTGTTGTGGGGGTATGGGATTAACTGGGGGGTGTGGGGTAAAGTCTTCCTCTGGGAGAAGTGAGATGTGAAACTGAAGCTAAATAGTCCAACCCCTCTATTTGTATTGAACCGCTGTCAACTCATAAAACCTTATTAGTGAATCCACCGTTGGATTTCACTGGGCCCAAAACCATCTCATCTAGTCTGTCCATTGCCCATAACAAGGTGTCGGTGAGTGAAGAATATTTACCATTTAATGAATCACATAATTCTGCTCCTTGGCATTTAAACTTACCTAATGGGATATAACTAGTTCCCACTACCCCTTACTTATTACCCACCCACCGCCTGTTCCTACTTTCACTCATCCCTAAATCCACGTGTCTCCCATACCCTCCCCAAAATCCCAATGACTCAATCTCTTTTCCCCTCCTTTTGACACGTGTCCTGGCACACTGCTTCCGCTAGCTTTTTAACACCACACAGATATGACTACAAAACTCTACACACTGCCCCATTTCCCTCACCCTACACGATTTCCTTTGACCACATCCCTTTTCCAATCTTATCCCCACCCACCTCACCATATACAAAAAATTTTAACACTTCTCCACATTGGCTGTGTCGTGCATAAAATGGGCCTCCATTTTCCAAATCAAACCTTGAGGACAAGGTTTTAACTGGGCCAGATAGTGATGTTAGAGTTTTGGGTATGCCTACAAGAACTATAAGAAAACCCAATTGACAGCATGATTTTATTATGGATTAAAATAGAGCTATTATTATTTTAGTGTATGTTTATTTCTTTTCCTCCAAGTGGGTTTGACCCATATGTTTTAGGCCCATTATTATCTTGTATTTAAGGGATGTTGTGACTTGATTTATAATGCAGAAAATTAATCATGATATTTTTATCTTTCTCATTTTATTTGTCTCCCTAATAAACCCTAATCTTTTGGTAGTAGTAGAACTTTATTATCATTGAACCATTATGTCACTAGTCGAACCGCACGACCAAAACAGATAAAACCTGATAATTCGGTTGAATAGACCGGTCTTTATAATAAAACTATATAGATATAAAACTGATTGAACCAGATGATTCAGTCTCTACAAAATATAACTAGCACTTAAATTTTTGATTGAATGTGAGTTAGAATTATTACTCAATACTACCACAGTTTATATTCTATAAATGATTAGAAAAGACATATCAAATCAACAAAATTTAGAAAGTGTTCATGTATGTAAACAAAAGATTAATTAATTTAAGAAATACTTTCAAGAAAATGACTAAGGATAAAAATACACTGCTTAGCCCTAGATGAATCTCATGCTCTTTTATTTTAAGGCGTATTTTGTAGGGCTAAATATACAAAATCCTTAAGCAATTTTCGTTTTATCCCCTGATTTTTTTTTTGATTTCCCCCTTGAAATGTTAAAATATCATGTCTCTTGCCCCTCAGCGTCAAAGTTATCCTTCCATAAAAAATTTTTTTGGTTTACCCCCCAGATTCATTGTTCAAATTGCATGCTTAAGGGGTAAAACAAACAAAAAAATATTACAAGGACTAAATAAAAAAAATATTACAGGTGCTGAAATCAAAAATCGCTAACGTTACAAAGGAGTCTTGTATATTTAACCTCGTTGTTAAAGAAACCTATTATACATTTTTTCTAAGGTATCTAATTCACAACAAATTGTTGTGGTGAGTGTGGAGAAGATGCCTTCAACAAAGTATGAGATTGAAAATTCACCAGAGTGAACGATTTCGGTCTATGGCGTTTGAAGATGAAAGCCCTACTTGCTCAATAGGGTTGTTTGGAAGCGTTGAAGGGAGAGACAACCATGAACGTTGCGATAACGGCAGCTGATAACGACAGCTGAAAAGATGACCATGATTGAGAAAGCACACATCACAATATTGTTGAGCCTTTGTAATAAGGTTCTTCGATAGGTATCAAAGGAAACGACGACGTCATGGTTATGGTTGAAACTTGAAGGTTTGTACATGACCAAATCGCTGGTGAATCGACTCTACCTGAAGCAAGCTTTGTATTCATTCAAGATGATAGAAGAAAAAGTGTTGGTTGAGCAGTTGGATATGTTTAACAATCTGATTTTTTATCTTTAAAATATTGATGTGAAGATCGATGATGAAGATCAAGTGTTGTTGTTGTTATGCGCTTTGTCCAGAACACATGCTCACTTCAAAGAAAATCTCTTATATGGAAGAGAGTCTCTGAACTTTGAAGATGTTCAATATGCTTGTACTCTAAGGACTTGAACGAACGAAAGTATTATAAACCTTTGACGGTTGATAAAGGTTTGAATGTTAAGGATAAATTCTTATGAAAGGATGGCAAGTTAGACAAGAAGAAGGGTAAAAGTCAGCAGAAGTCTTATGGTGGTGAAGTTTAACAAAGACAAACAAAGAACTGATGGATCCTTTGATTACAGAGTCTCTGAACTTTGAAGATGTTCAATATGCTTGTACTCTAAGGACTTGAACGAACGAAAGTATTATAAACCTTTGACGGTTGATAAAGGTTTGAATGTTAAGGATAAATTCTTATGAAAGGATGGCAAGTTAGACAAGAAGAAGGGTAAAAGTCAGCAGAAGTCTTATGGTGGTGAAGTTTAACAAAGACAAACAAAGAACTGATGGATCCTTTGATTACATTCATGCAGGTCTTTGGGGGATTGCAAGGAATCCTTCACATTCAGGTGCAAGGTATTTTCTATCCATAGTTGATGATTATTCCAAAACATAATGGGTATTAATTCATAAGACTAAGGATGAAACTTTTGAGAATTTCAAGAGTTGGAAGGTTCTGGTCGAAACTTAAACTAGCAGAAAATGTCAAGAGGTTGAAAACTGATAATGGCCTTGAATTTTGAAATGAAGCTTTTGACAGTTACTGTGTCGAGTCTAGGATTGCAAGGCATAAGACTGTAGCAGGTACTCCTCAGCAAAATGGTCTAACTGAGAGATTCAACCGAACAATCCTTGAAAGGGTTAGATGCATGTTGGTTAGTGATGGATTGAAGAAGGTGTTTTAGGCTGAGGTTGTTTCAACAATAACATATCTAATAAACAGATGTCCTTCGACTGCGTTAGATATGAAGACACCTGAAGAAGTTTGGTCGAGAAATCCACCAGATCTCGACAAACTAGGAGTATTTGGTTGTGTAGCCTATGCCCACATTAGGCAAGACAAGGTCAAACCTAGAGCTCTAAAATGAATGTTCATGGGATACCGTAAAGGAGTCAAACTTATAGGTTATGGTGCCTAAATCTAGGTCATAGGAGGTGTATCACCAGTCGAGATGTATTTTTCAATGAAGCTGAGATGGATTTCAAGAAATTTGATGATGCTATCGAAGAGCTGGAACATGGAGAAATTCTTGTTGAGGTGGAGCATAGTGATGTTGAATTACATGACCCAGATAAAGTCGAAGAAGAATCAGAAGGTGTTGTCGAAAATGAGGAGACTGATAATGACCACCTGCAGGTAAGAGACAGGTCGAGAAGAGTCATGAAGCCACCATAAAGGATTGGTTATGTAGATCTTATAGCTTATGCCTTAATCTCTGCAAGTGAGGTTCTAGACGAAGAACCTAGAGACTATAAGGAAGTTATGAGGATTCTAAATAAGACTGAATGGCTGAAAGCCATGGATGATGAGATGAAATCTCTTCATGATAATAACACATGGGAACTGATCGAAAAACCTACTGGAGCTAGGTTAGTCAGCTGTAAATGGATTTTCAAAGTTAAGGAAGGAATCAAAGGAGTGATGCCAAAGAGATACAAAGAAAGATTGGTTGGAAGGGGTTTCACTCAGAAAAATGTGTCGACTTCAATGATGTGTTCTCTCCTGTTGTGAAGCACAAGTCCATTTAAATGTTACTTGCCATGGTGGCAGAGTTTGGCCTAGAACTGTAGCAAATGGATGTGAAGATTGCGTTCTTGTATGGTGATCCTGATGAAACAATCCTGATGAGGAAACCTGAAGGGTATGTCGAAGAGGGGAAAGAAATGTATGTGTGCAAACTAAAGAGATCTTTATATGTGCTTAAAAAATCTCCTCGACAGTGGAATAGGAGATTCAACAAGTTCATGGCACACTTAAGTTTCATCAAAAGTCAGTTTGACCACTGTGTTTACTTCCGATTTCGACCGAGTATTTCATTTGTTATTTTGTTGCTCTATATGGATGATATTCAAATAGCAAACAATGAAGGTTGAACTCAATAAGGAGTTTGATATGAAGGATATGGGAGTTGCATCCAGAATTCTTGGGATTGACATCCGGAGAGATAGAAAGCAATCGAGATTATGCTTATCTCAAGAGGAATACATGAAGAAGATTCTCGATAAGTTTGGTATGTCGAATTCAAATCATGTTATGACTCTGATAAACCCTCAATTCAAGTTGAGTATAGATTAGTGTTCCAGTACGCATGTTGAAAGAACTTATATGGATAGAATTCCATATGCTAATATAGTAGGTTCTTTGATGTATGTTATGGTCTGTACTAGACCCGATATAGCATATGAAGTAAGTCTTGTAAGCAGGTACGTGGAGAATCCTGGAAAAACTCACTGTCAAGCATTGAAGTTGATTCCAAGGTACATAAAAGGGTCTCTGAGCAGAGTCCTAATTTATGGTGGAGCCTTAGGTGAAGATAGTAAAGCAACAATTAAAGAATATGCCTAATCTGATTATGCAGGTTTTATGGATTCCATAAAATCTATTTCTGGATATGTTTTCACTATATTTGGCACAACAATTAGTTGGAAAGCAACTCTTTAGAAGGTTGTTGCCTTATCAACCACTGAAGCGGAATATATCACCCTAACTGAAGTTGTGAAGGAAGCATTGTGGATTGAAGTTTTTGCAAAGGAGTTGTAACTTCAAGGTCAAGTTATCAATATTAAATGTGATAGTCAAAGTGCAATACACCTGTCAAAGAACTCAACCTATCATGAGAAAACCAAGTACATTGATGTGAGGCTTCATTTCGTCAGAGGGGTAATCGAGCATGGAGAAGTCCAAGTGCTGAAGGTTTCGACATATTATAATGTTGCTGATATGATCACCAAGACGTTGCTCAGTTGCAAGTTTTCCATTGTATGCAGTTGATAAAGTCGCATGAAGAAAGTTAGTTTGTTTCTTGTTAGTATAATGTGCGTTCCAAGGCGGAGTTTTGTGGAATATTGGAACAAACCCTAGTACGAATAGCATGCCTTCAAAGTTTGCTCATATGCTGTTATTTAATTGGGCCTTGCGTTATGGATCCAATTTTTTAAGTTAGCGTGTATCCTAAGTTAGCTTGTAATGGGTAATTGTTAAAAAGTCCATTAGGTTAATGTGTTAGTTTTATTATAAGTAGCATTCAAGTCTCTCATATTTTGAATAAAGGAAAATAGGAAGATAAAACCCTAATTTCAAGAGAGAGAGAGAGAGGTTATTTGTTGTTTTTGTATACTTGTAATCTTATTTAAAGAGAAAGGAAAGAAAAGTAGTTAATAACCAATCCTTGTTGTTTCTTATTGAATTCTTATAAACCCTAACCTTTGTGAGTTTCTTTATCATAAAGAAACCTATTATACTTTGTTTCTAAGGTATCTTATTGACAACAAGTTTCACCTATGAGATCCATACAACTATTCATATAGGAGCGTAAAGTTGCATGCAGACACCTTATGTACCTCATTCGTGCAAGATCGTGGAGCGAAGCACACTCAACTTACATCACATATCATTTTATGAATCGTGGCATGCCATAAAGCACCCTCTTGATGTTGGAGTAAGCTATGATAGCCAATCAATATTGGCTTAATATGATTTTGTATCTTGACCTTGATATATACTGTTTGTTAATGTATATGTGAGATATTGGAACGAACTCTAGGTTTAGCATGCCATCAAAGTCCGATCACATGTTGTTGTTAAATTGGGCCTTGTGTTATGGATCCAATTGTTTAAGTTATCTTGTAACCTAAGTTAGCTTGTAATGGGTAATTGTTAAAAATCCCATTAGGTTAGTGTGTTAGTTTTCTTATAAATAGCATACTAGTCTCTCATATTTTGAATAAGGGAAAATAGGAAGATAAAACCCTAATTCAAAAGTGAGAGAGGTTATTTATTATTCTTGTATACTTGTAATCTTGTTTCAAGAGAAAGGAAAGAATAGCAGTTTATAACCAATCCTTTTATCCGTGGTTACCCTAAACCCTAACCCTTGTGGGTTTCCTAACTGATCAAGGAACCAATTATACTTTGTTTCTAAGGTATCTAATTCTCAATGAATTGGTGCAGTGAGCATGGAGAAGATGCCTTCAACAAAGTATGAGATTGAAAAGTTCACCGGAGTGAACAATTTCGGTCTGTGGCGCTTGAAGATGAAAGTCTTACTTGTTCAGCAAGGTTGTTTGGAAGCGTTGAAGGGAGAGACGACTATGAATGTTGCGTTAATGGAAACTGAAAAGACGATAATGATTGAGAAAACACACGTCGCAATATTGTTGAGCCTTGGTGATAAGGTTCTTCGAAAGGTATCAAAGGAGACGACACTGTCAGGGTTATGGTTGAAACTTGAAGATTTATACATGACCAAATCGTTGGTGAATCGACTCTACCTGAAGCAAGTCTTGTATTCATTCAAGATGAGTGAAGACAAAGTGTTGGCAGAGTAGTTGGATATGTTCAACAAGCTGATTCTTGATCTTGAAAATATTGATGTGAAGATCGATGATAAATATCAAGCGTTATTGTTGTTATGCGCTTTGCCCAGAACACATGCTCACTTCAAATAAACCCTCTTGTATGGAAGAGAGTCCCTGAATTTTGAAGATGTTTAATCTGCCTTGTACTCTAAGGACCTGAACGAACAAAAGGAGCATAAACCTTTGATGGTTGGTGAAGGTTTGACCGTTTAGGCGAAATTCTTGCAAAAGGATGGTAAGTTCGACAAGAAGAAGGGAAAAAGTCAGCATAAGTCTTATAGTGGTGGAGCATCTAGTGTTCGATGCTATCATTGTAAGAAGGAGGGTCACATTCAAAAGGTGTGCCCTGAACGCCTACAAGATCATGGAGGTAAGGATAATGGCAACGAGGCCATTGTTCAAGGTGATTTTGAATCATCTGATGTTCTTGTGGTTTCAAGCGGCGACTCAAGAAAATAGTGGATTATGGATTCAGGTTGCACTTGGAAAATGACTCCAAACAAATATTTGTTCGAAGAGCTATGTTATCAAGATGGTGGATCGGTCCTACTGGGAAACAACAAAGCTTGCAAAATTTCAGGTATTGGACCTGTAAGATTCAAGCTCCATGATGATTAAATAAGGTTATTGTCTGAAGTTAGGTATGTACCTGAATTAAAGAGAAATTTGATTTCTCTTGGTGAATTTGACAAAAAGGGATATGTTTTTCAAGGATATAAAAGTATTCTAAGAGTCGTGAAGTGGTCGAAGGAAGTCTTGAGAGGCGTGAAGAAATAAGGCTTGTATACCCTTGAGGTTGAAGTTGTAAGTGGTTCGACAAATGTTGCATCCATAAAACTATTGTCGAAGACAAAAATATGGCACATAAGATTGGGCCATGTCAGCGAGAGAGGCCTGGTCGAACTGGGGAAACAGAACCTGTTAGGTGGTGACAAATTCGAGAAGTTGGAGTTTTGTGAACCTTGTGTATTTGGTAAATCTTGTAGGGTGAAGTTTAGCAAAGGTAAACAAATAACACATGGATCCCTTGATTACATCCATGCTGATCTTTGGGGGCCTGCAAGGAATCCTTCACATTCAGGTGCATGATATTTTCGATCCATAGTTGATGACTATTCCAGAAAGTTATGGGTATTCATTCAGAAGACGAAGGATGAAACTTTTGAGAATTTCAAGAGTTGGAAGGTTCTGGTCGAAACTCAAACTGGCAGAAAGGTCAAGAGGTTGAGAACTGATAATGGCCTTGAATTCTGCAATGAAGCTTTCGGCAGTTACTGTATCGAGTCTGGGATTGCAATGCATAAGACTGTAGCAGGTACTCCTCAGCAAAATGGTCTAGTTGAGAGATTCAATCTAACAATCCTCGAAATGGTTAGATGCATGTTGGTTAGTGATGGATTGAAGAAGGTGTTTTGGGCTGAGGTTGTTTCGACAGCAACATATCTAATAAACAAATGTCTTTTGACTGCGTTAGATATGAAGACACCTAAAGAAGTTTGACCGGGACATCCACCAGATCTCGACAAACTAAGAGTATTTGGCTGTGTAGCCTATGCTCACATTAGGCAAAACAATGTCAAATCTAGAGATCTGAAATGCATGTTCATGGGATGAAGGAGTCAAAGCTTATAGGTTATGGTGCCTAGAGCCAGGTCATAAGAGGAGTATCACCAGTCGAGATATAGTTTTTTATGAAGTTGAGATGGATTTCAAGAAAACTGATGATGTTAAATAAGAGTTGGAACAAAAAGAGATTTTTGTTGAGGTGGAGCACAGTGATGTTGAATTGCATAACCCATATGAAGTCAAAGAAGAAGCAGAAACTGTTGTCGAAGATGAGGAGACTGATAATGACTACCTGTTGGCAAGAGACAGGTCGAGAAGAGTCATCAATCCACCTCAGAGACTTGGTTATGCATATCTTATAGTTTATGCATTAATATCTGCATATGAGGTTCTAGACGAAGAACCTAGAGACTATAAGGAAGATATGGGAAGTCGAAATAAAATGAAAGTCATGGATGGTGAAAAATAGTTTGTTTTCTTGTTGTTATAGAGTTTGTTCCAAGGTGGGGATTTATGAGATATTGGAACGAACTCTAGGCTTAACATGTCGTCGAAGTCCGCTCATATGTTGTTGTTAAATTGGGCCTTGTGTTATGGATCCAATTTTTTAAGTTGTTTGTACCCTAAGTTATCTTATAATGGGTAATTGTTAAAAATCCCATTAGGTCAGTGTGTTAGTTTTATTATAAATAGCATACTAGTCTCTCATATTTTGAATAAGGGAAAATAGGAAGGTAAAACCCTAATTCAAAAGTGAGAGAGGTTATTTGTTATTCTTGTATACTTGTAATTTTGTTTCAAGAGAAAGGAAAGAATAACAATTTATAACCAATCTTTTTATTTGTGGTTATCCTAAACCCTAACCCTTGTGGGTTTCCTAACTGATCAAGGAACCAATTATACTTTGTTTCTAAGGTATCTGATTCACAACAATATATATATATATACTTATTACGCATTGTATTTATTATGTTATATGTAAGTCCTTAGAATAATTAGTCTATTAATGACCTTGTAGATGTTTAAGAATTGGCAGAATTTTTGACCAAACAAGAAATGTTAAATTCAGTTCAGAATGTCCTATCAGATGTTGGGACATTATCAAACAGAGTATGTGAATTTATTTCAGGATGTCTCATCAGATGTTGGGACATTGTGTGAATAAATTAAGTTCAGTTTTTCAGGATGTCCCAACAGATGTTGAGACATCTCAGACCTGCTATCAGAATTAATTAATGATTAACTGATCAGAGATATTTAAGGAGAAGTATCTGGAATTAATTAATGATGGATAAAAACAGAACAAGGCGCATCTGTAGGGTGTTTTATATTGAAGATTCAGATTAAAACAGAAGACCTAAATCACCTAGAATATAGGAGGTAACAAACCCTAAATTCAAGGTGACAGTTGCTGCACATTAGGGCTGGATCATTCTACAGAAAGCCCAAAATTCAGATACCTATTTAAGCAACAGAAACTCATAGAATTGAGGACGAATTTCAGAAGACCAAAATAGGGTGTCTAGTGTTTTAATAGCAGGTTGTTTATTATTGTACCACTTTATGAGCTTTTAAGCAAAAGTGCATTTGTGACTTGATTGAAACTGTGAAGTAAGATCAAGCTGTTATTGTTTGAAGGATGTCTTCAACTTTTGTAAACTTGTAAACTTGATCACTGTGTGATTGAGGGGGAGTGAGTAGGGTACTCTTATCTAAGTGAGTCTTAGGTAGAAATTGCATTGGGTAAGTATTAAGTGATAGATTAAACAGGGTGGTTTAAGTCTAGAATTAATATTACTAATAGTGGATTTCCTCCTGGCTTGGTAGCCTCCAGATGTAGGTGTGGTTATACACTGAACTGGGTTAACAAACTTCTGTGTTGTTTATTTTTCCTGCTGTTTAAGTTTTGGTTAAATTTGTCAAATGTCCTATTAAGTGTTGGGACATCTCTTAGGACATCTCATACCTGATCACAGAATTTCAATTGGCATCAGAGCAGGCACCCTGCCTGTTTATACTGGGTGAGATCTAGGGAATACAAATTCTGTAACATGGACAGAGATTTAGGGTCAGTAAATAGACCACCTATACTGGATGGATCTAATTATGACTACTGGAAGCCAAGAATGATTGCATTCTTAAGGTCACTTGACAACAGGGCATGGAGAGCAGTCAATGTTGGATGGGATTACCCTGTCCAAGACACCAAAGATGGATCAAAAGTGCTGAAACCTGAAGAAGAATGGAGTAAGGAGGAAGAAGACTCAGCACTAGGCAACTCAAAAGCCTTAAATGCTTTATTCAATGGCATTGATAGGAACATTTTCAGACTTGTGCATCATTGTGAGCTGGCCAAAGATGTTTGGGACACTCTCAAAACAACTCATGAAGGAACATCAAAAGTAAAAATGTCAAGACTTCAACTTCTCACCACCAAGTTTGAAAACTTGAGAATGAAGGAAGATGAATCAATTCATGAGTTCTATATGAACATCTTGGATATAGCCAATACTTCTGGAGCTTTGGGAGAAAAGATGACTGATGAGAAGCTTGTAAGAAAGATTCTCAGATCTTTGCCAAAAAGATTTGACATGAAAGTCACTGCAATAGAAGAAGCTCAAGACATATGCTCCATGAAAATTGAAGAACTCATTGGTTCCCTTCAAACTTTTGAGATGGGAATGAATGACACAAATGCCAAAAAGAACAAAAGCATAGCTTTGGTGTCAAATACAGATGAAGAAGAAGATGATGAATCAGCAAATGATAAAAGCTTATCAGAAAACCTTGCCTTGCTTGGAAGACAAGTCAAACAAATTCTCAGAGGAATGGAAGGCAAATCCAAACCTAGTGGAAGAAACACAAGCTCTGAGAACAGAAGACCTTATGATGCTAACAAAAGATTAAAGTATGCTGAAAAGATCAGTCAAGATAAAGGAGTCAAATGCCATGAATGTGAAGGATATGGACATATCAAGTTTGAATGTCCTACCTACTTAAAGAGGCAAAAGAAAGGACTCTCTGTGACCTGGTCTGATGAAGACTCAGGAGAGTCAGAAGAAGAATCAGCTAAGCATTTTACTGCTCTAGCTGGACTGTGTGAATATGATAGTGATTCCAGTTGTGGAGAGCTTACTTATGAAGAACTTGAGCAAGCATTCAAAGATCTATACAAAAGAAGCTCTGAAATATGCAGTGAGGTTATAAAGCTAAAGAAGCAGAATGAGGTATTAGAAGATGAAAAAGCAAGTGATCAAGTAATCATTGATACCTTGAAAAGTGAAGTAACTCTTCTCAACTCTAAGTTGGAACATATGTCAAAATCTGTTAAAATGTTGAACAGTAGCTCAAATACACTGGATGTTATTCTCAGCAATAATAAACATTCAGGGGACAAAAGTGGACTGGGATATAACAGAGATGAAGCCAGCTCTAGCAAAGCTATTGCAAAAACTACACAGTCAAACAAGATGTCCCAACAGATGCTTCAACATCAGAACACAAAGGCAAACATAATGTTCCAACAGATGTCTAAACATTCTGAAAAGAACAAAATGAAGAAGAAGTATCAAAGATGGAGATGCCATCACTGTGGAAGATTTGGGCATATAAAACCTCACTGTTATAAGTTACATGGATATCCAAATCAGGTGTATCAGCAATCTTCCAAACAAAAAGTAGAAGGTACCAAGAAAGAGCTGCATAATCAGCAATCTCCTAAGCAGAAGACAGAGGTCATCAAGAAGGTTTGGAGACCAAAATCTGACTCTCAGACTAATCAAAGTCACATACCCAAGAACAAGATCAACAATCAAGCTTGGAAATCAGCTGAACAACACATAGGGCAGAGGCATCAAAAGAAATCTCAACTCATCTGGTCAAAGAAAAGTACTGCATACATAGCACATACATCTCTGAGAGTATCAGCTAACGAAGACTGGTACTTTGACAGTGGATGCTCAAGACACATGACTGGATTGAAGAATTTGCTAGTAAACTTAAAATCACATTCATCCAGGTTTGTTACCTTTGGAGATGGAGCTAAAGGAGAAATCAAGGGAGTTGGAACCTTGGATTGTCAAGATGTTCCAAGACTAGATGATGTGCTGCTAGTTAAAGGTTTAACTGCTAACCTGATCAGCATAAGTCAACTATGTGATCAAGGATACAGTGTAAACTTTACCAAATCTGAATGTATAGTGACTAACAAAGAACAAGAGGTTGTCATGAAAGGAGCCAGATCTAAAGACAACTGTTACATGTGGGAATCCCAAAATCTCAGTCTCACTTCATCCTGCTCTCTAGCTAAAGAAGAAGAAGTGAAACTGTGGCATCAAAGACTAGGTCATCTTCATTTCAGAGGCATAAAGAAGATCATATCTATGGATGCTGTAAGAGGTATTCCTAAACTGAAGATTGATGATGGCAAAATATGTGGTGAATGTCAAATAGGCAAGCAAACCAAGATGTCCCATCCAAAGCTCCAACATCTGACAACTTCCAAAGTTTTGGAACTTCTACATATGGATCTTATGGGACCTATGCAGGTTGAAAGTCTTGGTGGTAAGAGGTATGCCTATGTTGTGGTTGATGATTTTTCAAGATATACATGGATAAACTTCATCAAAGAAAAGTCAGATGTATTTGATGTATTCAAAGAATTATGTCAAAGATTGCAAAGAGAAAAATCCAGCTGTGTGATCAGAATAAGAAGTGATCATGGAAAAGAATTTGAGAATCAAAAGTTCTTAGACTTCTGCTCTTCAGAAGGAATCAATCATGAGTATTCTTCACCTATCACTCCTCAACAGAATGGGATTGTTGAAAGAAAGAATAGAACTATTCAAGAATCAGCAAGAGCTATGATCCATGCTAAAAAGTTACCTCTGTATTTCTGGGCTGAAGCTATGAACACTGCCTGCTACATCCATAACAGAGTTACTTTGAGAAAAGGAACCCTGTCCACAATATATGAAGTCTGGAAGGGCAGAAAACCCACTGTGAAGTACTTTCATGTGTTTGGAAGTAAATGCTATATTCTGGCAGATAGGGAGCAAAGGAGAAAAATGGATCCTAAAAGTGATGAAGGGATTTTCCTTGGATACTCTATAAACAGCAAAGCATATAGAGTATTTAATTACAGAACAAAGGTTATCATGGAGTCCATAAATGTGGTAATTGATGATGTTTCTACAGATGTCCCAGAAGATGTTGGAACATCTGCTGATATCAAGATTGAAGCTGAAGAAAAGAATGATCAATATATCTTTACTCAAACTGATACAAGGACAGAAGAATCAAGCAAACCTCCCTCCATCAGAATACAGAAGAATCATCCCAAAGATTTAATAATTGGTGATCCCAACAGAGGTGTAAGCACTAGATCAAGAGAAGTGATTTCAGGTTCTTGTTTTGTTTCCAAAATAGAACCTAAAAATGTCAAGGAAGCTCTCACTGATGAATACTGGATTTGTGCTATGCAAGAGGAATTAGGTCAATTCACAAGGAATGAAGTGTGGAATCTTGTACCTAGACCTGATGACATAAATGTGATTGGTACAAAATGGGTGTATAAGAACAAGTCAAATGAACAAGGAATTGTTACAAAGAACAAAGCTAGACTTGTGGCTCAAGGATACACTCAAATTGAAGGAGTAGACTTTGATGAAACCTTTGCACCAGTAGCAAGGCTTGAATCAATAAGACTACTGTTGGGAATTGCTTGCATCTTGAAGTTCAAGCTATTTCAAATGGATGTGAAAAGTGCCTTTCTTAATGGTTATCTCAATGAAGAGGTATATGTAGAACAGCCTAAAGGATTTGTTGATCCAAGCTGTCCAAATCATGTATACAAATTAAAGAAAGCACTGTATGGTCTGAAGCAAGCTCCAAGGGCATGGTATGAAAGACTAACCACATATCTTATCCAGCAAGGATACAGAAAAGGTGGGATTGATAAAACCCTGTTTATTAAAGATGAAGAAGGAAATGTCATGATTGCACAAATATATGTTGATGACATTGTCTTTGGTGGGATGTCTGACAGGATGGTCAAACATTTTGTCAAGCAGATGGAATCTGAATTTGAAATGAGCCTAGTAGGAGAATTAACCTACTTTCTTGGTCTGCAAGTAAAGCAAATGGAAGACTCAATGTTCATCTCACAAAGCAAGTATTCCAAGAACATAATCAAGAAATTTGGAATGGAAAATGCTGCTCACAAGAGAACTCCTGCCCCCACACATTTAAAGCTGACTAAAGATGAAAAGGGTGAGAATGTAGATCAAAGCTTATACAGAAGCATGATTGGAAGCTTGTTATACTTGACTGCTAGCAGACCAGACATTGCTTTTGCAGTAGGAGTTTGTGCAAGATATCAAGCTGATCCAAAAGTCAGTCATCTCAATCAAGTCAAGAGAATCCTTAAATATGTTAATGGTACTTGTGACTATGGCATAATGTACTTTCATGGTTGCAAACCAATTCTCACTGGCTTCTGTGATGCTGATTGGGCAGGAAGTGCTGATGACAGAAAAAGCACTTCAGGAGGATGCTTCTTTCTAGGAAACAATCTGATTTCTTGGTTCAGTAAGAAACAGAATTGTGTATCCTTATCTACAGCTAAAGCTGAGTATATAGCAGCAGGTAGCAGTTGTTCTCAGTTGGTTTGGATGAAGCAGATGCTCATTGAATACAATGTCCCACAGGATGTCATGACATTGTACTGTGACAACTTAAGTGCAATCAACATATCAAAGAATCCTATCCAACATAGCAGGACAAAGCATATTGATATCAGACATCATTTCATCAGAGATCTTGTAGAAGAAAAGGTGATTTCATTGGAGCATGTAGCTACAGATCTGCAGTTAGCTGATATCTTTACTAAAGCATTGGATGCTACACAATTTGAGAACTTAAGGGGCAAACTTGGAATCTGTTTATGTGATATTTAGCAGTTAATGAGATGTGCCAACATGTCATATGACATTGCATGGCATAAGGTCCAGATGGCAAAACCAGTCTGGACAAGATCCTTGGGAATTCCATCCCTAATCATTTGCACTGTAACGGTTACTTATTTAGTAACTACTTATAAGCAGCTATCAAGATTCCCATCATACTATCACAAGCGAATCACATTAAACAGCTATTCTCCAGAAATTAAAAACCCTAAAGCTTTCTATCCATCTTCCTCAACAATGTCTCAAAACCCTAACTCAACTGAAGAAGTTCTCAATCAAGAAGACGTAGTTCATGCCACTCCCATTTCTGTAATACCAATGCAATCAACCCCATTGGACGAACTCAGGGGAAGCGTTTCTCACACTAAAAAGGCAAGAACTCCAAAGAGAGGTAAAGATCAAGTCAGAAGCAAAGCTAAAGGCACTCCCTCTCCAGCTAACATGCCCCCTAAATCTTCACAATATGTGGATGATTCAATCAAGGAGATTGTCACTCAAATTCTGTTTGAACAAAGAAAGGTGAGTGGAATCTCTGTTCCTCTGAACACAATGCCTGCACCTCAAGAAGAACAAGCTCAAGCTGCAGAAGAACAAGATGTCCCAACAGATGTTGGAACATCTGAAGATAAGAGAAAGAACTCATCTGATGTTGAGTTGGAACAAACTGAGGACCAGAATAAGGTCTCAAATGAAAATGATGAAGAAATCTCTGAGGATCAGACCAAAGTCTCAAATGAAGGTCAAATCCCTGCTGATCAACAAGCTGAAGAGGAGACTGCTCAATCTCCTCCAGTGGTGAACCTGGAGCAGGATTCTGATGCAGAGATCATAGCCTCTGTTAAACCTAGCATAGCCAAAAGGCTCAGGTCCAGGAAAGGCAAGATGCAAGCTGAAGCAGCAATCCCTGAGAAGAAGAAGGCTAGTCCAAAGAAAGGCAAGGCTAAAGCTACCTTTGGTCCAACAAAACCATGGAGCAAAGTTCAAACCCAGAAGAGAAAAGCTGCCACACCATCAGATTCAGATGTTGGATCAGATGTCCCAACATCACCTCCCAAGAAGAGACCAGCACCTTCCAGAGCTTCAACTGCTGTTCCAGAAGCTCCTTTGGACAACATATCATTCCATCATGTCTCCAGTGTCAACAGGTGGAAATATGTGTATCAAAGAAGGGTTGCCCTGGAAAGAGAACTGAGCAGCAATGCACTTGAGTGCACAGAACTGATAGACCTCATCTCTGCTGCAGGACTGTTCAAGACAGTCTCAGACCTCTCTCCCTGCTATGAACTTCTTTTCAAAGAGTTCATTGTGAATCTTCAGGAAGATTGTTCACATGGTAAGTCCTCTGAATTCCAAAAAGTTTTTGTTAGAGGTAAATGTGTACAGTTTTCCCCTCAAATCATCAATCAGTACCTAGGAAGAGAAACAGATGAACCAAATGAACTAGGTAAGACAGATAATCAAGTCTGTAAGGTGATCACTGCAAACCAGGTCAAGGCATGGCCTGTGAAGGGAAAGCTCTCAGTGAGCATGCTTACCAGAAAATATGCCATGCTGAACAGGATTGGTACAGCTAACTGGGTGCCTACCAACCACACCTCTTCAATCTCAACTGGTCTGGCCAGATTCATCTATGCTGTGGGAACTCAAACCAAGATGGATTATGGAGCTTATATTTTTGATCAGACTATGAAGCATGCCATCTCTTCTGCAACAAAGCTGCCAATAGCTTTTCCATCTTTGCTGTGTGGTATTGTGCTCAATCAATACCCTGGAATTCTCACTGACAAGGATACAACCTGCAAAAGAGAAAGCCCCTTGGCTTTTCACTACAAGTTATTCCTCAGTCATCATGCAGCAGATGTTGAAGCACCTTCTGGGACATCTGCTGGTCCATCCACTGCTAAGAATCCAATCTCCAAGAAGACTTTAATTGCTGAACTCAAAAGCACCTGCAAAGAGCTTGAAGCTAGAAAGCAGAAGCTTGAGGAAATCATCAAAAGGTTGGAAAGTGAAGAAGATCAGAATGCTGCATCTGGTGAAGACAGTGAGGCTGATGAAGAAAGTGAAGCTGATAAAGATGAAGACACTGAGGTGGAGGAAGCAACTGAGAGTGATGAATCTGAGTGATCCATGTATGTGAGGCAAATGTAATGACAGCAATGTAATGACAGTAATAGTGTCTTTGGCCCCTAATTTTGTGTCTACCAAGGGGGAGAACAACAACAAATTTGTACTGCTGTTTAATTTTTGAATGAAATCTGTTTGTTTCTGTCTGAACTGAATCAGTGTGTATTTCTGTTGCAACAAGACTGGACACATATTTGTTTGAGGGGGAGTAATCTCAAATAAGAATCAACAGAAAGGTAATGCTATACTCTGATAAAAAGAACTTCTGCTGCACTCTGAAATCCAGAAAAGATGTTAGCCAAAAATTAGCCAAAGGGGGAGTTTGTAGATGTTTAAGAATTGGCAGAATTTTTGACCAAACAAGAAATGTTAAATTCAGTTCAGAATGTCCTATCAGATGTTGGGACATTATCAAACAGAGTATGTGAATTTATTTCAGGATGTCTCATCAGATGTTGGGACATTGTGTGAATAAATTAAGTTCAGTTTTTCAGGATGTCCCAACAGATGTTGAGACATCTCAGACCTGCTATCAGAATTAATTAATGATTAACTGATCAGAGATATTTAAGGAGAAGTATCTGGAATTAATTAATGATGGATAAAAACAGAACAAGGCGCATCTGTAGGGTGTTTTATATTGAAGATTCAGATTAAAACAGAAGACCTAAATCACCTAGAATATAGGAGGTAACAAACCCTAAATTCAAGGTGACAGTTGCTGCACATTAGGGCTGGATCATTCTACAGAAAGCCCAAAATTCAGATACCTATTTAAGCAACAGAAACTCATAGAATTGAGGACGAATTTCAGAAGACCAAAATAGGGTGTCTAGTGTTTTAATAGCAGGTTGTTTATTATTGTACCACTTTATGAGCTTTTAAGCAAAAGTGCATTTGTGACTTGATTGAAACTGTGAAGTAAGATCAAGCTGTTATTGTTTGAAGGATGTCTTCAACTTTTGTAAACTTGTAAACTTGATCACTGTGTGATTGAGGGGGAGTGAGTAGGGTACTCTTATCTAAGTGAGTCTTAGGTAGAAATTGCATTGGGTAAGTATTAAGTGATAGATTAAACAGGGTGGTTTAAGTCTAGAATTAATATTACTAATAGTGGATTTCCTCCTGGCTTGGTAGCCTCCAGATGTAGGTGTGGTTATACACTGAACTGGGTTAACAAACTTCTGTGTTGTTTATTTTTCCTGCTGTTTAAGTTTTGGTTAAATTTGTCAAATGTCCTATTAAGTGTTGGGACATCTCTTAGGACATCTCATACCTGATCACAGAATTTCAGACCTATTAAGTGTGACTTAATCGTGAGAACTCATTAAACATAATGATGTTATTCTTAAAGTATCTGTAGTCAAGCTTTACTGTCAAATATGACAACACTAATGCATAGAGACTATTATTTGAGTAGACTGATGATTGAATCTCACAGGTCATAGATATGAGATATCAAGTCTTCACATATGTATAAATATTAGGAGTAATATTTATACTAGATTGACTCACCATGAGAATACTACATAGTTTGTTATGTAAGTGTCATAAGTTATTATAATAATTATAATGGTGTATACAACCCTTCGATTTGAAACAACTATGGACCCTAGATGTAGAGTCGAGTACTTTATTACCAACCAAACATTGTCCGTAACAGGATGACCATAAAGATGGTTGATGGGTAGTTCACAAATCATGCTGAGGGACATGAGTGACCTAAATGTGATTTTCCCCTACATATACGTGAGTAATATCTATGGGGCTCTTGATAGAGTATGAGTGTAAAATGCATGGTGTGATCAAATAAGTCAATATGAGGTATTGAGCTTATTTGTTATTATCAAGTATACTTGGGGATCAAGGAATAAAATATTGGATTATACAAGGGTACACATTTTATGCCTTGTGTTCAATATAGATATAAAGGAAAAAAGGTAATTGTACACATGATCATTATCGCAGAAAAGTTATGTCAGATCACACGACATTCTCGTCACTTGGGTAGCAGTGGTGTGTTGCTAGATACCGTTCATTATTGATAATATTAAATAGGCATGTTTTGGTTTACCCACTTAAGGAAAAAAATTGTGATCCCCCTCAATTTTTCTAGATTCCCTTTGCAAACACCCTGATGAACATATGTCACCAGATTTCGCTTACATGGCTTCATTTTGTGGCTTCAAACACATACATAACAAATGAAATTGGAAAACGGACTCTAGGTGTATGGACCATAAGCCCAATATGTTGTTGTTGGTTTGTGTGTATTTAATCTGGTCCAATAAAAATTATTTTTAAAATAATTTTAAAAAATAGAATTAAATAAAACAAATATAATAGGAAATTATTCTTTAAAAAAATATTATTTAAAAAATTCAAACAGTTCAATTTTCAATGCATTGATTGCACATTATTACACATACTTTTATAAAAACTTACTATTTAAAGTTCTTAAAAAATGCCCTTGGGGCACTGGTTAACATTTCCTAAAAAATAAATAGTTTTCAAAATATATAATATATAAAAAGTAAAAAAAATAAAAAAAAATAAAAAATTATATAATCCACATGGATTTAAAAAATAAATAAAAGAAATAAAAGAAATGTCATATAGGCATAATCATGGTGACTTGTGTGCATCAATGGGAGTGAAAATAGAATCTTGGTTTGGTGAGGGGGAATAAAAAAAATTCTTAAGGGGATAAACCAAATCACGCTTATATAGCAGGGGTAAACACTATTTTACCCTTAAATTAAATATGATTTAATTTAATTATGTGTTAATATTATTTAAATTATTTAATACATTAGCACATATTTAGTTTATTTGATTAAATTTGATTTAATTAAATAAATAAGAATTGGCAGTTAATTAAATTAAATATGATTTAATTTAATTAAAAATGTTTAGTTAAATATCATAATAATTTATTTAATTAAAATAGTTTAATTAAATAAGATTGGACTTATTTTGGAAAAGCTCAAAATAAGAGCATTAGGGTTTTAGAAGCTCTCTATAAATAGATGAGCTCTTTTCTCTACCAATCCTAATTGTCAATTTTCTCATAACTAGAGACGGCTAGTACCACATTCCACTTTGTGCTCGCATAGACTTCGTAGAGACGATGGTTTTTTCCATGCCCGTGATCAAAGTTAAAGCACACTTCAAGAGGTAATTTAGAATCTTTACATATGTTTGATTTGTGATTAATGGTTTAATCAAGATCAGTTCCTCGAGATTGTTTCGCAAAGAAAATAAATTTTTGAAAAACCCCTCTTAAATCCCAACAGTGGTATCACAACCTGATTCTGATTAATCATTAAATCCAAATGTTTTTTTTGTTCACAATGATAATTATATGATATATGATTATAGTGATATGATTTTCATGATTAAAATTTGTTTAATCATGTGATAAATTGGTTTTAACTTTATTGTTTAAAATAAGAGTGATAGGTGTTGTTTGGAATTTCCAGATGGTTGTCGACGGGAGCTGTAACATTTTTTCCGCAATCACTATTTTAAACCTTGTTTAACTAATTTCATATCGATGTGCTTGGAAAATAATCTCTAACGTTAATCGTTGTGTGAATGATATATATATTTTTTTGTAATCAAGGAATTCAATAAAAACAAGTACAAGGGGTACTCGAACCCTGATACAAAGAGAAGCAAACGCTCTGAAAACCAGAAAAATTAAGAACCAATTGAGACTTAAGCTAGATAAAGCAAAAGATGTTTGCTAAAGTTATAGAAATCACAATTGGAATACTTAATCTCCCCCCGAAAGACCACCTCCAAAGAAGTAATTTGATGTCCCACACTAAATCCGATAGAATATTCCGATCATTACCGAAAACCATCCAGTTTCTTAAAATCCAAAGATTTCAACACGTTGCCAACCACACGCAACCTTCCCTACCTTTCCTAGCCTTCCTTTTGCAGTACTCGAACCAACTTTTGAAATGAACCCGGCTATCATTGATTTTTATAGTTCCCTTCATACCTATCTGTAGCGGTAAAATCATGAGTGTAAGCTATTAGTTAACTTAACTCAAAGTAAGCAGAGTCGCCACCGCGCTTTTATTTTATTCCAAGAGGAAAAGGTAAAAAGAGCAAATTAATCCTAATGAATCTAAAAGCAAAAAGAGCTAAAGAAACACATTAGCGAATCGGTTACACAATGAGAAGATTTTACGCATCCAAAATGTCTGTGGTACTCCATGGGAGCCATTAGAAAAATTTACTGCTTTTGGTTTGAAAAAAAGATTTGTTAAATAAGAGTGGAGGGATGAGAAAAGAATTATTTTTTTAATATTTTTGTGTTTGGAGAGGTTTACTACCTCATGCCTATGTACCCACAAAGTGCAATGCGAAATCAAAACTCCGTAGTTCATGGTACAAAAAGTGAAAAGGGTTGGTTGTAATTGATTTTATTAAGTGAAGAAAATTTGTCATCTTCAAGTGGATAGCCAAACAAACTACCATGAGAATGAAGTCATGGACTCATACATCATTATGGGGAGGGCGCCAACTCAGATAAAATCAATGAGAATGCCACTAAACTCCCACAAATGACAAGAGACTCAATTACATCAAACTACAACCATGAAGATTGAAAGACTTGCACCCGACTAAAGAATAATGACTCATAATCGACACTCTTTTAAATAAAATAAACAAAAGTGCACAAAGGCACAAAACAACTTGAATGAATTTGATTCTTTTTATTTTTGAACTAAGGTCAACATGATTAGATTCATTAATTTTTTAAAGCAAAGAAAAAGGGTAAAAGTCCACTAGACAAAGTCAAGGTTTTATTTATTAAAAAGGTGATGATTTAAAAAGAAGGAATCCTTTGAAAAAGGGAAAAGATTTTGAAAAGTTAAAGAAGGGGATGAGATGAAGGGACTATCCTAAGAAAAAAAATAAGGAGATAAGGGAAGAAAGATCTAACCAAACTTGATGATACTTCAAATTATGAGCATAAGAGTTCCATCCTTATAAGCTAACAAATGACCAAATAAAGGCAAGTACCAACTTCATGAAGGTCAAGGCAAATGAAATGTGTCCTAAGAATCTAAGTCCAAATCTTCATTCCAAAGCCAAGGATATTAACCAATAGTCCACAAATTAAAGTCACAAGTTTTTTAGAAGTTTATTCATTTATTAATGTTTTTGTGTCCAAATGGACAAATGGAAAATAAACAACAAAATAAGAGCAAATAATAAACGTGATATGGATGAAGAAAGCATATTAAAGCAAAATAAAATAAAACAAAACAATAATAGTGCAAGAAATTAAATGTTAGTAGCAAAAGCAATTAAAGTGCAAGAATCTAAAATATTAATAATAATAATAGTATAATAATATTTACATAATAAAAGTGGTATGGTGAGCTTAATCAACCACAACCAAAAAGAGCAACCAAAACCGAAAGGCAACCGGATCCGCTTAGCATCTTACACTATAGCGATTAATCAAGGCAAACCGAATTGAATTTAATGAAATTTGAAAGGCGGTTGGGAGACCCAAAGCACCTACGCAACAAACATTCATAAGTCTCGATTCTTAATGCAATATGATTAATCACTTTGGGATTATGCGACCAACATGAGGTCCGGTCCATGAAAGTGCAAGTACCCAATTAGATTTTTATTCCAAATTAGGGACAAATTTAGGTCTATGTTAAGCAATCGCCGAGTAATTTACGAAGTAATTACCCTACAAATGAGGCCGACAACCACCAATTAAGATGCATAATGTTAGTGCTAATGCATGCGAGATAAACGATATATAAATCGCCATCCGAGCATAATACTGCACGAAACTAAAGGTGAATACCAAATTGAGCCGCACTCATGGTATTCTTCTATCTTTAAGTTCAATCACTCATCTCGGTGGATTCAAGCATGACAATGTATCACTAATGCAAAATACCTTAAATGAATTGAATAATCCACTTAAAGGTAGTTTTGAATTAATGAACATTAACTACTCTAATCTACACTCAAAGTTCATTGAAATTAAGGAGAAATCACTCCAAAAAGTGCTTCCCAAGGTAAAAATAAAAAGGAGGAAGAAGAAGAAGAAAAAGGAACCAAAAAGGGGCTTAAAACAAGCCAAAAACACCATCCTGACTTGTGTTAACCGGTTAACCAAATTGGTTAACCGGTTAACACAAGCAGATTTTGCGCAAATTTAAAGATGGTTAACCGGTTAACCAATTTACACTGTAAATGGTTAACCGGTTAACGCTGAACCAGTGGCAGAAAATATGCAGAAATTCAACATGATCCATTTTCAAAACCTTTTTACAAACATTTGACGATCATGATATGAATTTGCACGAATTTTAAAACCAAAATACAGTGAAATCCCTGGAATCAAACAATAAATTAAGATCCAAAGGATCTAGAAACAAAGGCACCAAAGATCTACATCATGAATGTTGATGGTGAATATGGGTTTATGGAAAAAGATGAATTACCAAAAGCACTTCTTCAAATTGGACCAAATCAAGTTAGATCTACTGAAATTGATGAACAAGAAAGAATTGGATGAATGTTTAGCTCAAGTTAGTCAAGAATTCAAGGTGAATTCTTGATAACTTCAAAAAGAGGAAAAGAGCTTTAGTGAGATTTTTGGTTTTGGGAGAATGTTTTGCAAGAGTTTTTTTGGCTCTCAAAAGCTTGGTGAATGAATGAAATTATGGTCCTATTTAAAGACTTTAGGTATGAGAGTTTGGTGGAATGGAGCTTGCTTTGGTAATTAAAATTAGGCTTGGTAATTGTAAATTTGGTGAGAAATGGAAAAGAGTGGTGATTAGTGAGGGTTTATGGTAGGAAATGATCAAAATGATGTAGAGAAATCAAAGACCAATGGATCTAGAATTTTCCAATTATATCAATGATTTAATGGTGCTGAATTTGAATAAAATATTCAAATTTCGCACAGGTTAATCGGTTAATGCATATGGTTAACCGGTTAACCAAGCTAAAATTTGAATATTTTATTCAAATGTGGTTGCTTGGTTGTTGTGGCCCGATTCTTTTTGTACGTCGAAGAAGGCATGAAAATAAACACATGAACCTTGGAAATCCTTTGAATGAATCAATTAACTTGTGAAATTCTTGATCAGATAAATTTAAATTATTTGCGGATCAACTTCGACTTTTGTCTGTGAAATTTTACTCGAGTTGCAGGGCTGCTATTTTTGGTATTTTCAATGGTTCCTCTTCCTGAAAAAGGTTAATAAAAGGAAACAAAATATTTTTTTGGATTTTAATTAATGGTTAGTAAACATAAACAAATAAATTAATTAAAGACAATGGTGATCCCCTGTGGTTGCTTGGTTGTTGTGGTCCGATTCTTTTTGTACGTCGAAGAAGGCATGTAAATAAACACATGAACCTTGGAAATCCTTTGAATGAATCAATTAACTTGTGAAATCCTTGATCAGATAAATTTGAATTATTTGCGAATCAACTTCGACTTTTATCTGTAAAATTTTACTCGAGTGACAGGGCTGCTATTTTTGGTATTTTCAATGGTTCCTCTTCCTGAAAAAGGTTAGTAAAAGGAAACAAAATAGTTTTTGGATTTTAATTAATGGTTAGTAAACATAAAAAAATAAAGTAATTAAAGACAACGGTGATCCTCTGTGAGGCATAAACCTAACCCGAGATGAACTGAGCAACCAATGCGATCTTGTTTGTATGCAAGATGCAGATGAAAATGCGAAGAAAACTTAGGGCAAAAATTAGGGTGCTACAACTGCCCCTATTTAAGTTACTTCAAATTTGAAGATATGAAGATTGACATCTTCATCTCTGCAAGATGGGAGAGACTTAAATATAAAAAACCCATTTTTTGTCCTAAGAGAACATGATATGAATATGAGATGATATGCAAACCCAAGATCTATGTGGGGAAAACAAGACCACCAGAGGAAAGTGAAAGACACCAAAAGAGTTACTAAGAAAATAAATCATTGGATAGCTGACTCTACATGGAGGAAAATTTTAATGATATAATCAAGGTAAATGATTCAGCGAGGGAGAGTAAACACTCTTCCAGGGAATAAAAACCAATCAAAGTATTCGAGTCCAAAGATGGAGGGATACCGAGTTGGAAAAGAATCATCAAATACCGGTTTACTAGGTAGAAGATATGAAAATCATGGACTAAACTATCGATTTACTGGATAGGAGCAAAACAAAGAGGGATAACCTCCACTACCTTTTTACTAGGTAAAGAAATTCTCAAGTACCGGATTTATTGGGTAGGAGCACAAGAAATGAGAGATAACCTCTTCTACCTTTTTACTAGGTGGAAAACATCTGTCTTGGTTAAAAGAATTCTCAACTACCAGATTTACTAGGTAGGAGATCAAGCAAAGGGAAACAAATTCTACTACCTTTTTACTGGGTAGAAAAAAGAACTCTCGACTACCGGATTTACTGGGTAGGAGTATAAGCAAAAGAGCTTTATTATCTTGGTAACATTACCCACTATCGAATAATTGATAGCTTAATTCCAAAGTGATATACTCAAGCTGGGGAAAGTATTGCCCACTATCAAACAATGATAGCTTAATTCCAAAGAAAATATTAACTCACCAAAAGGACCAAAGTTCAATCCAAGAACAAATTGGAGAGAAACGGTCAAACAAGACTCATCCCAAGGAGGAAATATCTCAACTAGGGAAATTTTATCCAGATAATAAACTGGGGAGGAAACTGAATCAAAAATCATCCACGAGAAATAAACTCAGTGGGGAAGTAGAAAGGATAAACACTTTCTGCTTAATGGTCGACACTCTAAACTTGAGAGGAAGACAACACACACACTCTATGGGGGAAAGATCACACCAAAGAGCGAGGAACAAAGATAAATGCAAGAATGCAAGCAAATGATGTTATGCTTATGCATATGAATATGCTGACAAAACAAACATAAAGATAAGAAATGGGTGGCATAAACACCACAACAACCAGATGCTCGGCTATTCAGGGCAACAAGGCTTGAGATCATGCTGGAGATTTGAATCAAAATCCTGCAGGGGAACATCAAAAGCCATCAAAGGAATAAACTACTGAGGAAGAGATCAAAACTCAGCTGGGGATTTTCAAGAATATCCCTTCCAACAAATCTTCTGGGGAAGGAAACAGAACTAGGAGCATTTACAACCCCCGTTCATGCTTGTTGGTGGGGCACAAAACATCATTAACATCAACATGTCAGGACTATTCAGGAATTCCATAACAACACAATCAGATCAAACTCTGCTTTGGGAGAGACAAGTTACACACATCCGAACTTTACCATCCCTAGAATAACTATTGATTTTCTTTCCTCATTCATAAATAAAGCCAAATACCCATTGAAGTAACCACTTAAGGTAAATCAAGAGAATAATTTAGACAAACTCTTCTAACAAATTCCAATTGGAGAACCTACTGCCGAGGTACAATATGGGAATTTCAAAAGATATCAATCGAAAAAGTCTACTGCCGAGACTAGCCATGGAATCTACTACTAAGATTCCGAAAAGAAAACATCTTATGTTGAAGTCTGCTGGAGATCTACTGTCGAGATTAATTATAGATTCTACAAATAAAACATCCTCTATCGAGATCAACTATAAGATTCTTCTTTGAAACTAATTAGAGAAATTTACTGCCGAGATTCTTTGAAAGAAAATAACTTCTGATCAAGTTAACTAGAAATCTTCTACCGAGACTTACCAAGAAACAAGAGGAAACACCTTCTGCCGAGGTTGATCAAATAAAATAGAACTACCTTCTGCCGAGGTTTAGTGTAATATTTCTTTGAAATCATCCAAGATCTCTATTGCCGAGATTCTTGGAGAGAAAATACCTTCTTCTGAGGTTAATTGAGAACACACTTGCTGCCGAGGTATAAAGATCGTCTTCAATGGGGAAAATTCAACGAATTCTTCCTAGAGAGACAAAGTATATGTGCAAAATAAATGCACTCGCAATCTTGATTTTAAAGTCTAGAAAGATCAATAACATTGCAGGGACTAACATCTAATTAATAACTATATGGGGGAAAATAGATTATTTTCTCAGAACAAAAGTCTACTTAGGATAACATTGAGTCCACAATTCATCACTTCTTCCCCAGACTGCATGGCCTACAAAGGATTTTACACCAAGAGGAGAATTTGTACCATAAAAACTTGAGATAATTTGCCTCAGTGTCATTAACTCTTAGAGGGATTCATCGAATCTCGACGTAACTGCCCCAGATTAACTGAATTTGGAAACTTTTGTGACCAACAAAGTCTTCAACCTTTGCCTCAGGTGAAATCATCAACTGGGAAAGCAGACTTGCTCATACTCAACAAAGTCTTCAGGAAATATGCCCCTGGATATATTCGTTCTTGAGATAACTTGCCAATCACTCTTCAGAGTTTCAGACCTCAAAAGATTAAACTCATCACTGATGCTCATATGTAAGCTTTCAGACGTCAAAAAAATGTATGCAAGAAGAAAATGTTAATTCTGAGAATGATAATTCTAATGCATCACATATGTTTATCTTGAAGTTTTTATTTGAAAATATGTCGCAAAACCTTGTGAGTAAATCACTAGTTTGGATACGACATTTATTTTTGAATGCATATGCAATACCAACAAAGATCTTTTAGCATAACTAATGAGAATCAGGAACGCTATCTCGTTGAAGTACACTTTCAAAACAAACCCTGCTTCAATTGGGTCTTTTGAGGGTTATAACTTGGCCTGGTTCACGGTTTTAAGAAAAAATAATTTTTAGGCTCAAAAATTTATTTGTACCCACCCAATCATCGTGATGTCCTTCAGTCCTATATCACTACAAGAAAATTGGCAAATTACGACAGTTCATTTTGGTAGGTTACGACGGTTAGAACTGCCGCAATTTGCATATTACGACGGTTACAACTCTGTTGTAGAAACGTGCGTCGCGAGGCTATATTGCGACGGTTGTCAAAACTGTCACGCAAACCGTCGTTCTCTTCCCCGACGGTTATGGAACTGTCATAACTTGAATATTGCGACGGCTACCAACCATCGTGGAATTTAGTATTGTTTTTTATGTCATTGTTGATTGTCGCGGTTTGAACCGTCCTAAATTGCAATTTTTTTTAAAAAAATAAAATTCTTGTGGCGGTTTGAACCGTCGAAAATTGCATATATTTTTTTAAAAAATAAAATTCTACCCTCAAATTTTTAGCATTATCATTAAAAAAAATAAGAAATATAAACTAGTACATACAATCCCTAGAACTTGTACATAAAAGTTATCACACCAATTCTTTAATCATAAGTTTGATTGCTTCACATCCAAAATCCCTGGAACTTGTACACATTAGTACATACAATTTCTATGTATACAGATAAATCTAAAGAACCAAATTTTAATACAAATAAACCTGCTTCTAATAGAGAATGTTGCTCCTAATAGAGAATATTCTAAAACTTTCATATTCATAAGTTACTGCATAAGTCAATGAGTTCATTTGAACGAAGAAGAGCTTGAAAATGTCTCCCAATCTTCATTTTCAACTGCGCCTACCAAAAGCTCACTTTTATCGTCACGTTTGGGTTTCCATCTCGATCACCTCCCATCCCAAGTTACAAACTTTATGGGATTGCAAGCCATGAGAAATGGTTTTCCAGTATGCTGCAACACAAGGATGATAAATTCTATTTGAGAATCTTCTAAAAAAGTTCTACTATTTGAACAATAAATAAATATAATAGACCTTCTTTAAAGCACTACTGACTCTGCAAATAATGAGGAACGCCTTTCTAGAGTGAATGCTCCATTATAATTGTTAAATATTTCAAAAGGAAGTGTTTGTATGGTAAACTACTTTAAATTGATACATGAAAAATAGCTTTTCAACCTAATAGCAACAAAACAAGAAAAAACTGCAGTACTTCCAACTTTTGTTATTGAATAATGTTCTAGCAACTAAAGGCAAAAATATGAACTAGTGCCAAAAGATTCTATCATAAATTGGCATTCTTCATTTTTTTCCATGAAAAAACTGAAGCACCTTTATTATTTTTCTAATAATGATTAAATCTAGAAACATGAACTTAGTTGCAACCAAACCAAACATTAAGCAAACTATAGTAATTTAGGACAGATTTGAGCCATAACAAGTATCTTATTGTTTCTAATAAAATATTGATTCACAATACCTGATAAAATTCATTTGCTTTCACTGTGGACACCATATGAATTGGTATCCGCTTGGGCCCATAAAATGTCAAACATGTTTCTGGTAGAGCCTGAAATCATTAAGACTGATAACTTCAAGGAAAAGAGGATGAAATGAATTATAAATAATTGGTCCTGCAACATGAATTATAAATTGAAAATGAAAAGATATAATAAAAACCTTCAAGATATCAATTCTAACAAGACCTCACCAAAATATTGAAAATACATTCAATCCATTTACTATTGGACCACCTTCCTTTGTATTGTCTGAAAATACTTGAGAATTCTAACCATATCAATGATGATAAATCAAATTTACTTATAATTGTATAATGTCGTAACAATTTTTTAAACATACCGGGAAAGATAGGCCCCTCAGGCGGCTTTTAGGAGCAAGGGAGGATAGATCTTTGGAATGAACGACTGCAGTTTTCCTATGATGGAGATGAAATCCTGTAGTGTCATACAATTTTTCAATTTGATAGGGAAAAACAATTTAAATAAAAACAAAGGATTAGACAGCCATAATGCAATAGTCAGAAATGAACACGCCAATTGAATGGAAAACCAGGAGTGCAGGGATTTTTAATTGGAGTGGACCGATCCTTCAGACATATGATGGCAGTACGTTGGCCATATGGGCTTTGTGATTCCAATGGACATATAACATCAACGTAAAATTACTTCAATAATCTAGCTTATTTACCTGTGATGAAACAATAAATAGAAATGAAACACAAACTTTTGGAATAAAAATAAAAATAGGATCAAGGGTATAGCCAAAATGAATTATTTCTAAAAATGACAGGGCAGACAAATAGATTCAAAGTCATTCAAGCAGGTAGAGGAATCTTTTATCGTGCAACATGCGATTGTGAAACTTATCCATTTATGAGTGTAAACAATGTGTATTTATGGTTGATAGAGCCTTATTTGATAAGGAATTAATAGATGATTATTTCAACTTTTTTTAACTAGCATTTAATTATACAAAACAATGGATATAAGATTATGAGTTTCTTTCTTTAATGAAATAAAGGTATTATAAACTTGCCTGTGAAATAAAATAACAAATTTTACTCTTCCTAATAACAAAGATATCCTCTAAGATTCAACCTAAGTTCATTTCAACTAAAACTATCAGTAATCACTTATGTAGTATGTACCTTGATCCACATGCACAATTTAATTACTAGCATCCACAAGTCTATGGCACAACATCAACCATAACCTTCATCACCAATAATGTTGACTAAATTCCCACACATTTTCCAGTAAAATAGAGCCATTACTCATGTTCAATATCATTTGAATTAAGAGATTTAGGGGAGGATAATCAAATCCTTGAAAATTTATGTTACGGCTAAAGCTTTCCATTATACTACATATGATGGTTAGCACTATCTAACGGGGAAGTTATGAATCTTTGTAGTTTACAGAAAATATAAATATTAAAATCCTATATTCTCCGGAACACGAATCCAACTTTCGTCTCAGGAAACCTTAGCTATTTTATTTTATTTTATAGAAAAAAAGGGGTACAAAAGTATATATAGCAAGATTTAAGTTTGAAGGTTTAGAGTTGTGTACCTGAGCATACTTGCAATAATAACACACCCATTTTCTTGATGGCGCTTTCATCTTTCTTAACTTCATCCTATCTGATTTCATCACACAGGAAATTAATAGATGGTTCACCATTTTAAATCCATGGGATGTTTATAGAAAATACACATAAATTAATTCAGCAAGACTTGAGATGTACTTATAATCTAAAAAATACAAAATATTTAATTATTTAATCTTGATCAACAATCAGTGTTTATAGTTGCTTACACTATTACAAATAACCAAATGAGATTAAAAACTGCACCGATTACTAGGAAATCTAGCTTTTTAAAGATTCTCTCAGACATTGAAGTTGAATACCTAATCTAAGATATGTTGCATACCTCAGGATCATGACCTTTGGCAGTAATAAACATTCCCCCAACACGAACCAACGGAAGACAATACTCAGTTGGAAAACAAATAAGAAGCAAACACTAAATCAGCAAACAACACAAGTTACCAAGTGTTTTTATTGTAGTAAAGTATTAAATTTTCATGAATTCCACAATAGTACCTAATATTCTCGTCTTTGCAACTGCTCTGGCTACTGCTATGTCAAATTTCTATCTGAAACAAAGATCCTGCCCCAAACTTTGTCTTGCGCCCATTTACATTTTAACAAAAACATTGGAAACTCGGGTTCAAATTTCTTATTAAAACATAATAAACTCTAGATTAACAAATATCATTTCCACACACTGAAGTGACCACACCATAACCAATGGCTATTAATGACCATGGTTTTGAACTAACATAACAACCTGTATTTCGCAAAGCCAAACCTTTGTTTCAAAACCTCGAAACAGTTTCCCTTGGTTGTTAAAGTATTAATGTCAAAGATGGTAATTTTACCTTAAATCCTTTAAGTAAACCCCATGGTCCAAGTACCACTGCTAGAGCAACACACACCACAACATAAACCTTTCAATCCTCAACATGCTACTATACAAGCTTGTCCACACATGGAACATGTCCCTACACAAAAACTCCACCAAAAAACCAACATAAATAAATATAACACATATAATAACTTAAGAGAATGGAAATAATTTAATGTAACTACATGTTTATACTAAGTACCTCTTCAGTATGAATTGTCATGCATGTTTCATGTTTACACTAACTGCATGTTTGGAACTCTATCTTGGACCTTTCCACTGTTTCACTGATAATGTCTCCTTGTTGCTGTCCAATAGTGCATCATAGTCAAGTCATGAAAATTCATAATACCACACAAATTTGAAATCTAATATTAATATACTTCCATAATACCACACAAATTTGGAAGTCATGTATGTTGTCCTACCGTAAATTCATTCAATCTTGGAATAAACCAATATTTACATCCAAAATGGCCTAAACAAGAATCACATGAAATTCAGAGGATACAAGAAACTTCCAAGACAAGTTCAAGGTCTTCTACATAATATAAAGTTCTATACTCAAGTAAATAAAAAACAACATGAAGACAAAACTAAAACAAGACAACTAATTGGTAATTAAAGTATATAAAAAATATCGTGATTACAAATGAAATACATGTTATAAGGATACAACCATATAATTCAAGTGTTCTAAGATCAGGGCATCCATATGCTAAACTCATCACTCCAACATCATATACAACCCGTTTTATCAATAAAATCAAAATATAACCATAAACTTGAAGTAAAATTAAGGAAAAAACCATAACTCTACAAAAAACCTAAACCTGAAGTAAACTTAAGGAAAAACAAACACACAAAATACCCATTCAATTCTTAACCGAAAAATCTTAGAGTTATAGCATCATAGATAAATAGATATAGATATAGATATCCAGAGCGAGAGACAAAAAGGAACAAAGATCATGATTCACATACACACATTGAGAGAGACTGACAAAGAACGTTGGAAGGTGAAAAAGATACAAAAGAAGAAGAATGGTTTTAGGGTTTTGATTGACTAACCTTTATCTTTGCGTTTTCCGATTGAGAAGGGTGGTCTTCCGGTTGTGAACGAGAAAAAAGTGTAAAAGAGAATGTTGTATATTATTGAATTTGTGCGCAGGTGAGAAGGATTTTGGGTGACGACGGGTGAGGTTACCGTCGTACCCTTTGATAAAATGTGTAGTGCGGAAGATTGAGGGGGGGGGGGGACAAGACGGTTGTTTTAATCGTCGTGATGTATGATTAATTTTTAATTTTTCCAGATTTTTAAATGGGGAATATTATCTTGAAAGATTTAGGAGGAGACCGTTTTTTTTACCATCCTAACTTCTATATTAGGACGGTTGATCTAACCGTTGTAATCTTGATTTTAGGACGGTTTATATTACAACCGTCGCAATCTTTATTAATATTTTTAAAAAATAATGACGGTTGGTATAAACCGTCGTGGTAACTGTCTCTATAGGAGAATTACAACCATTATCAAGTAACTGTCGTAATTTTTGTGTCGTAAAGCCCTGATTTTCTTGTAGTGTATTCAACTAATTCAACACAAAGGTTTATCTCTCAAAAGGATTAAACTAACTGTTTAAGAACCCATGAGGTTGACAGTTTAAGACCCAATGAGGATTTTCAAGGAATAACAGTCACCCTGTCAGCTTTTGACTTAGTAGTCACACAAATTTATTCTTTTGATGAGGATTTTTCTTTGAAATCCTTTCTCTTCACTTTTCGCGATTCTCATTCTTTTTATTTTCCCTAACTTTTTTCTGGACAATTTTTTTTTGGAATTTTGACGTCCAGTGGGATGCCTCAATTTTTTCCCAAGTCATTCAATTTTTTCGACTTAGTGGGCTTTTCTTTTCTTTTTCTTTCTATCTCCTTTTTTTTGAACAAATCATGTGACATTGGCTTATCTGACTTTGTTAAACAAGGTTGTGACTGTCTCTTTCCTTCATGGATGAGGGATAACCATTATGGTTTTCTTTTAGACACACATTCCTTTTAAAATTTGGACACTTTGGTCAAATTAACTAAAGACTACCCAGCCCCAAGGTTAAATGTGAGGGTTTTTTCATTTAGAAAAGAAACTCCTACTTTAAGGCTCAAAGGGGTTAACAAGGGATTATCTTCCTTATATCTCCGGTGTTTGGGATTTTGAAACAATTCCTTACATCATCAGCAGGGTCCTATTCAAAAGCATACAACCAGAAATTTTGCGTTTTCACTTCATCATCCTCCCTCCAAGAGTTAAGACAAGAAGTTGGTATTGCAATGCAAAAAAAACTTAAATGAGCAAAAGAGAATTGATCACTTCAAGATAAACATACTCATTGCATTATGATTAATATTTAAAAAAAACAAGTTCTTACATGCAAACAAAACATTAACAATCATGAAATATTACAAAATAAGATTGCAGTAAATGAACTGAAGATCTGAGGAGATTGTCCCAATATGAGCTCTTTACTATAGGCACATTCTCAACCTTCTTGATTCTTCAGGATAAAGGTACTCCATTCACAAATGATACTCCTTCCTCAAAGGTTAGCACTTCATTGTTGATCATCTCTTGAACCTGTTCTTGGAAAACCTTGCATTCTTCAATCAAATGCCTTATCACCCCACCATGAAATTCACAATCGGTATCTGGTTTGTACCAATGACTGGTTTGTACCAATGAGGACAAGATCTCTTTGCTCTGGACTTTCTAGGTGTCATTACCGAGTTTCGGGCAAAATAAGACCACATTTGACTGTAAGTCATTGGGATTGGATCAAACTGTGCTTTCTCTTGAACATTGTCTTGCTTAGCAACAGGGGTTAAAAATGCCACTTGCTGATGATGTTGATTGTTTCTCCTATACCTCTCTTGAAACCTAGCATTGTCTTCGCCATCTTTCTTTTTATGAAATTCAGCAGAACTCCCTTCTTTGGTTAACTGTCCTTCACGAACACCCTCTTCTAGTCTCATTCTCATGTTCACCATTTCAGCAAAGTCAGTGGGTGCACTAGCAACCATCTTCTCATAATAGAAAAGACTGAGAGTTTCCAAAAAGATCTTGGTCATTTCTTTTTCTTCCAATGGAGGACTAACTTGGGAAGCAAACTCACACCAACTCTGTGCATACCTCTTAAAGGTTTATTTGTTTTTCAGGGACATGGCCCGGAGTTGATCACGATCTAGCTCCATATCAACATTGTACTTGTACTATTTCACAAAAGCATCATATATGTTTTCCCAAGACTGAATATGATTCCTTTTGAGTTTCATATACCACATCAAGGATCCTCCATATAAACATTCCTGAAAGCAGTGAATCATCAGCTTATCATCTTTGACATGAGCTCCCATCTTCCGACATAACATCGTCAAATGGTACTTTGGATAACTGACACCCTTGTATATTTCAAAACCAGGAATCCTGAACTTTGGAGGAATAACCACGTCTGGTACCAAACATATGCCATTTCTATTAAAGCCAAATGTGTTGAGTCCTGTAATCATCTTCAATTGTTCCTCGAAATCACAACATCCTGTCTCGAGTTCCACAAATCTAGAATCAATCAGCTTTGTCACAGGATGAACACTTTGAGGATTTGGAATATTCATCTTAAATCGGGAATCCCCTTCATTAACTTGAGCAACCAGGCTACCTCTAAATAATTGAGACTGAATAGGAGCATCTAACTATGGAATCGTGTTGTCTGGAGGAGAGTCATACATTGGATTGGTCATCACCTTAAAACTTGTCATGAGATCGACATTCTCTGTCTTCTCCATTATCCCTCAGTAATCACTTAGAATCCAGTGTAAATGCCGAGAAATCAACCAACTGGTACAAAGACGGAAGGACAAATGAGCTTTTGTTCAAGGAAATGCACATGCAAATGATGAATGCAATGCTCTTCTTTTTTTTACCGTCCGTTTTCAAGGAATTGACTCGATTATTGCAAATATGTGAAATATTGAGAGTACGGGAATCACAACTTTTATTTAAATTTTCCACAAAAGGAACATTTGCCTTGTCCATATTTGCAACAATCAGAGTTGTTTTTCTTAAAAATGGTTGTAATGATGTTTATGATGTAATGAATGCTTGGATGCATCAACCACAAACAAGATCACACAAAGCACACTAGTCTAGGTTCCGAGTCACGAGCATGAAGTCAAGGTAGCAGAACACCGACCCACACATGTAAGTACTAAGGTTTTGTCTTCATTGTACCTCCAGAAAACCAAAAGGGTGCTAATAGAGGTGTCCGAAGTTAACAACCATCTTTAGAATATTATCGGTACGTTGGATTACTCCCCATCTGATAACATTCTTAAAATAGACCTCGTCCAAGTGTAGTATCGTGTGACAACCTCCTTAGGTTTACACCTAGATAGTTTCCGCACTAGGTTCCTAAATTGGCTTGGATGGGTTAAGGGTTCTACAGTCCTTAGTATGATCATTTCAAGGTCGGAAAATAATGCCACGTATGATTACTCATCATGACATTGATAATCCAAGAGACCCTAACTGAGTGGAGATTATCAAATTGATATAGCTTTGGACTACTCCATCGCTTATCGCTTCGAATATCGTCGTCCTATCATAAGTTCAACTCAGATCCGAGTTAGAATCTATCTCACTCACAGAGGATCACCAAAACTGAAACAAAACAAACAAATAACAAACAAATCAAACCAAACCAAAGACATAAAAAAAATCAAAGTAGGCCGAATCCACTTAGATAATACTCCCTATCAGAGTCGCCACTTTTCTGTAGCGGTAAAATCATGAATGTAAGCAATTAGTTAACTTAACTCAAAGTAAACAGAGTCACCACCGCGCTTTTATTTTATTCCAAGAGGAAAAGAAAAAAAGAGCGAATAAATCCTAATGAATCTAAAAGCAAAAAGAGCTAAGGAAACACATCAGAGAATCGGGTAAGGGGATAGGTTACACAATGAGAAGGTTTAACGCACCCAAAATGTTTGTGGTACTCCACGAGAGCCCTTTAAATAATTTACTGCTTTTGGTTTGAAAAAATATTTGTTAAATGAGAGTGGAGGGATGAGAAAAGAATTATTTTTTAATATTTTTGTGTTTGGAGAGGTTTACCACCTCATGCCTACGTACCCACAAAGTGCAATGCGAGATCAAAACCCTGTAGTTCATGGTACAAAAAGTGAAAAGGGTTGGTTGTAATTGATTTTATTAAGTGAATAAAATTTGTCATCTTCAAGTGGATAGCCAAACAAACTACGATGAGAATGAAGGCATGGACTCATACATCATTAAGGGAAGGGCGCCAACTCGGATAAAATCAACGAGTATGCCACTAAACCCCCACAAATGAGAAGAGACTCAATTACATCAAACTACAACCATGGAGATTGAAAGACTCGCACCTGACTAAAGAATAATCACTCATAATCGACACTCTTTTAAAGAAAATAAACAAAAGTGCACAAAGGCACAAAACAACTTGAATGAGTTTGATTCTTTTATTTTTGAATTAATGTCAACATGATTAGATTCATTGATTTTTTAAAGCAAAGAAAAAGGGTAAACATCCACTTGACAAAATCAAGGTTTTTTATTTATTAAAAAGGTGATGATTTAAAAAGAAGGAATCCTTTGAAAAAGGGAGAAGATTTTGAATATTAAAGAAGGGGAGGAGATGAAAGGACTATCATAAGAAAGAAACTAAGGAGATAAGGGAAGAAAGATCTATCCAAACTTGATGATACTTCAAATTATGAGCATAAGAGTTCCACCCTTATAAGCTAGCAAATGGCCAAATAAAGGCAAGTACCAACTTCATGAAGGTCAAGGCAAAGGAAATGTGTCCTAAGAATCTAAGTCCAAATCTTCATTCCAAAGCCAAAGATAGTAACCAATAGTCCACAAATTAAAGTCACAAGTTTTTTAGAAGTTTAATCCTTTATTAATGTTTTTGTGTCCAAATGGACAAATGAAAAATCAACAACAAAATAAGAGCAAATAATAAACGTGATATGGATGAATAAAGAATAATAAAGCAGAATAAAATAAAACAAAACAATAATAGTGCAAGAAATTAAATGTTAGTAGAAAAAGCAATTAAAGTTCAAGAATCTAAAATATTAATAATAATAATAATAGTATAATAATATTTACATAATAAAAGTGGTATGGTGAGCTTAATCAACCACAACCAAAAAGAGAAACCAAAACTGAAAGGCAGCCGGATCCGCTTAGCATCTTACACTACAGCGATTAATCAAGGCAACCCAAATCGAATTCAATGAAATTTAAAAGGCGATTGTGAGACCCAAAGCACCTACGCATCAAACATTCATAAGTCTCAATTCTTAATGCAATATGATTAATCACTTTGGGATTAAGGCGAGCAACAAGAGGTCCGGTCCACGAAAGTGCAAGTACCCAATTAGATTTTTATTCCGAATTAGGGACAAATTTAGGTCTATGTTAAGCAATCGCCGAGTAATTTACGAAGTAATTAACCTACAAATGAGGTCGGCCACCACCAATTAAGGTGAATAATGTTAGTGTTAATGCATGTGAGATAAACGATATGTAAATCGCCATCCGGACGCAATACGCACGAAATTAAAGGTGAATACCAAATTGAGCCGCACTCATGGTATTCTTCCATATTTAAGTTCAATCACTCATCTCAGTGGATTCAAGCATGAAAATGTATCACTAATGCAAAGTACCTTAAATGAATTGAATAATCCACTTAAAGGTAGTTTGAATTAATGAACATTAACTACTATAATCTACACCCAAAGTTCATTGAAATTAAGGAGAAATCATTCCCAAAAAGGGGCTTAACGCAAGCAGATTTTGCGCAAATTTAAAGATGGTTAACCGGTTAACCAATTTACACTGTAAATGGTTAACCGGTTAATGCTGAACCAGTAGCAGAAAATATGCAGAAATGCAGCATGATCCATTTTCAAAACCTTTTTACAAACATTTGATGACCATGATCTGAATTTGCATGAATTTTAAAACCAAAATACAGTGAGATCCCTGCAATCAAACAACAAATTAAGATCCAAAGGAGGCATGGAAATAAACACATGAACCTTGGAAATCCTTTGAATGAATCAATTAATTTGTGAAATCCTTGATCAGATAAATTTGAATTATTTGCGGATCAACTTCGACTTTTGTCTGTGAAATTTTACTCGAGTGACAGGGCTGCTATTTTTGGTATTTTCAATGGTTCCTCTTCCTGAAAAAGGTTAGTAAAAGGAAACAAAATATTTTTTTGGATTTTAATTAATGGTTAGTTAACATAAACAAATAAAGTAATTAAAGACAACAGTGATCCCCAGTGAGGCATAAACCTAACCCGAGATGAACCGAGCAACCAGTGCGATCTTGTTTGTATGCAAGATGCAGATGAAAATACGAAGAAAACTTAGGGAAAAAATTAGGGTGCTACACTATCTATTCGGCCATCTCTATCCACACCCTTTTGGAAAATTCACAAGAGAAAAATAGGTGAAATGCTTCTTTCGGCTCAACTTTGCGAAAAACACATAAAGATTGAGACTGTAATACAATCCCACGTTGGACCAAAAGCTATTTAACGGGAAGGCGGACCAATATGAGTCTCCAACCAAAAGCTCTTATTCTATAAGGAGCCATAATTTTCCAAATATTTCCAAAAACAAATATACAATCCACCCCTGCTTCGGGTTGCTGCCTCTCCGAACACATGTCCAAATAACCCAAATAGGTTGCATACTCCTTCACGCCATCTCCACTCCAACACACTTCATCTTTAATCCCTACTAAAGGACTGAAATTACACATAATTTCCTCTAGCAATAAAACAGACCCCTGATGTATGCGATTAACCGGAAAAAGAATGCCAAAATTATTCCAAAACCAGTTGTTCCGCTCCCAAAAGCCCATGTCAGTCACCCTGCCGTCTTGCTTGTTTGAAATGGAGAACAAGTCTTCAAAAATATCCTTCAAACATTCATAACAAAGCCAATTATCTTTCCAAAAGAAAATATATTTATCGTCTCCTAAATTGAAATTGGTTTTGCCGTAGAACACATCGACATCGTGTTTCTTTTCTAAGCCCAAGAGGTCCTTCCACCACGTCGAACTGGAACTGTTGCAAAGTTCTGAGTTATCAGAGCCCAATAAACTTAAGTATCTATCCTGCAAGAGATTAGTCCAAAGATAATATTTATGTTTCAAAATTCTCCAACTCCATTTTAATAACAAACTAACATTAAATTCATGAATTCTTTTGAGCCCCAAACCCCCTCCTCCATATGTAAATACAGTTGTCCCCACCAAACCCAATGAACTTTACTTCCCTCCTTTTTGCCCCCCACAAGAATTTGTTTTGCAAAATAGTAATGAGATGACAAACTTTCATGGGAGCCCTGTAGAGAGAGAGGATAAAAACAAGGAGACTGCTCCAAATGGACTTTAGCAGAGTTATCCTACCACCTAAACTCAAGAATTTAGTCTTCCAGTTACACAACTTGACCTGCAGTTTGTTAAACAAAAACTGCCAGGATATGATACGCCTCGGGTTTAAACCAACTGGAATTCCAAGGAAATTGAAAACAACAGGTTCTAGTTTACATGCCAGAAAATTCTCAGTAGCTAATAAAAAATTGGAATTGATGTTAATTCCGATCAACTTACTCTTGGAGAAGTTCACACGAAGACCAGATATAAGCTCTAACCCCCTTAGAACCGTTTTAAGAGCCCAAAGGTGCTTCCATGTCCCATTTCCAACCATCAAGGTATCATCCGCGAACTGTAGAATATCCACCACACAACCCTTAACATTAAACCCCGAGAACTCGCCACAATCCAAAGATTTTTTTACTAATCCATTCAAACCTTCCGCAACAAGGACAAACAAAAAAGGAGACAGAGGATCTCCTTGTCGAAGACCACGCTCGACCTTAAAATCACAAGTTGGACTACCGTTGAACAAAATAGATAAATATCTTATGAAAACCGTTGCCTCCATCCAGCTTAACCATTTTCCACCAAATCCCATTCTAACCAGCATGTATCTGAGAAAATCCCAGCTAACCTTGTCATACACATTTTCACAGTCTACTTTGAACAACAGGCAATCCTTCTTCTCTTTAGTCGTAAAATCGACAACTTCGTTTGCAACCACCACAATGCCCAACATAATTCTCCTAGGAATAAAAGCAGATTGGCTAGAGCTAACAATTGAATTCAAGACAGATTTCAATCTAACAACAAGAATCATGGACAGAGTTTTGTAAATACACCCCACCAAACAAATAGGACGAAAGTCATTATGTCCAAAAGGATCCAGCTTCTTCGGAATTAAGGTTATAAAAGAAGAAGAGATCGACTTGGAAAGAGTGGGATTAGAGTGGAAGGTTTTAAAGAACCTGAGCACATCAGCCTTCAAGAAACTCCAGCAGTTCCGAATAAAAAGAAAATTTAAGCCATCAGGCCCAGGGCTCTTTGAACCGCCACAAGACCAGATTGCCTCCATGATTTATGACTCTGAAAACTCCTCTTCCAGCCATTTACTATCATGAATAGATAACCCGTTGAAAGTAATGCCCTCCAGAACCGGTCTGTCATAATCCTTCTCCTTGAAAACTTGTTTGAATTAATTGACCACTGCTGATTTCACTTCCTGCATTCCTTCTACTTGGCCTTCTTCCGTATTGATGGTGTTAATGGAATTGATGAGCCTTCTTTCCTGCAAAACACAATGAAAGTATTTATTGTTAGTGTCTCCTTCAACATCCCACCTAATCCTCGCCTTTTGCATTAATTGTTCTCCTTCATCCTCATATCCATCCAACAAATTTGTTCCGCCTCCTTCCTATTAAGAACTAACTCAACAGAGACTAAGTCTTCATTATCGCAAAGGAGGCCATCCACTTCGTTGATTTTACTAACAACAACATCAATGTTTAAATCAATCCTTCCAAAAACATCTGTATTCCATCTTCGTAAAGCTATTTTCAACAATTTGAATTTCTCTTTTAAAACATAGTTTGCCCTCCCTATCACCTTCAACTTCTTCCATTCCGCCTCAACGAAAGGTAAAAAGTCCTTATTCTCGAACCAAGCATCAATAACCCGAAAAGGTTTAGGTCCCCAAACCTCTTTGTTAGACATTAGCCAAATTGGACTATGATCTGAGATATCCCTATTACCAATCAACTGCCCAACCACACTCCACAAAGAAATCAAATCTTATGATATTAAAAAACGATATATCCTGCTCATTTGTTTCCCATCACCACTAAACCAAGAAAACTGTTTACCTTTGCAAGGTGGATCCACAAGTTTAGAGTCAATAATGAAATTAGTAAACTCCTGCATCTCAGAGTTCCTATTAAAACCAGAGCAGCCTTTCCTTTTGCTATCATTCATCGTTGCGTTGAAATCTCCTCCAATGCACCATTCCCTGTATGAATATTTAGATTGAATTTCACGCAAATCGCTCCAGAGTCTTCTTGTGAGAGTTTTAGTACCTGGCGCATAAATGTTGACCACGTAAATAAATATACCCTTCCACATAATTTTTATGCCTAAAAAACCACTTCCTTTGAAACTGAAAATCACCTCAAACAAACCATCCTTCCACAAAGTGATTATACCTCCTGACTGACCTATGGAACCTGCATAAGACCATCCAACATTGTTCTGATTCCACAAATCTCTAATAATTCTCGGCGAAACCTCAATTAATTTAGACTCCTGAATGAAGAAAATATCAACCTTCCCTTGAGAAATAATTTTGTTAATCAGTATACGTTTAACAAAATTGCAACCCCCTATGATGCTCAAAGTTCCCACAATCATTGACACAAATTCAAAATCTCCTTCTGACCCTGGTTCTTCTTCAAATCCGTCTTCTCCAAAGTGTCAATTTCCTTGCTGAGCTCTCTGTTATGCTTCTTAGATACGATGCCCAGATTCTCAGTGGCCTTACATATGCTTTAATATCCTTTTTCGTTACCGTAAAGATATTGATGATGATTAAAGTTATTCATTTAGTTTGATAGCATATAATTGTTTATTATAATAATAATATAATAATAATAGTAAAAGATTTTACTATTATAATTAATTAATAATAAAATAATAAAGTATTTATTATTTAAAATTAAATATTAGCATCTTGTATTTGTATAATTTGGATGTTCGTTGTTGACAATGCTTCGGAATCCGACATTAGTATGGTGAAGTAGTGATACTTCGATAATCCATAAGCGATAAAAATATGATCGATAATGTATATACGATATAAGTATTTCTAATGAGAAGTTAGTGTATTTGATACATCATTTTGTTTTGTCCATCAATTAGTGTAATGATTGTTATATATTTGAAAGATCAATGTGCATTCTGCTTCGGAATCCAACATTTGTATGATGAAGCAATTACATTTTGACTGATCATATTTAATAGTCAATCATTACGTTCTGATGGTATGAACACTTTTGCATTAGGGTTTGTGACGGCGGAAGAGACGTGTCTTTAGGGTTTTCAAAAAGCATCAAGTGTTGATGCGTCAATATTTATAATTTGATAATCTATTATTATTTATTATTTAATTATTTATTATTAAATAAATTGGTATACGGTTATGACCTTAGATTTTGGCGTTTGTTAATTTTTTTAATATACGGCTTGCGTGTCGTGGTTTATTGTAATTAAATACGACCCGCGTGTCGTGCCATTTGATTATTTATTTTATTTATATAATATTATAATTGTTCGAGAGTTGTATTAAATACAATTGGAAAAAGTTCTTACCTAAATAACAAAGTTTTGTGTAATCCGCCTACGCGAACTTAAAACAAAGTGAAATATGAATCTCGACCTGCTAGAACATCTTTCAACGGGATTTTCCGAATCAAATATTGAGGGTCATTTGGTTTGAGTAAAAATAGTGGGAGCATTTTAATAAAAGTCCTTATTAAAATGATTTTGATACAATTTTTTTATACGTTTTGTATGTCGAATTTCTTTTTCATTTTATTTTTTAATTTAGTGTGAAATGTCCTTATGAAGGATGTAAGTATCAGAAAAGAGTTTCTGAATTGGTACATAAATTGAAAATTGTTCTCAGCACGAGAAAAATTTTATGTTCTCAAACAACTCATTCCTAACAACCGAATATAACTAGATTTTAATAACAATACTTATGAGAATGGTCAATTTTAATGTCTAGATATAACATATCTCATAATTGTAGTCGTCACGGAGAATGATATGATCATTAACCTCAAACATTTTCTTTTAAATAAGAAATACGAGTAATGAGAAATGTAAAAACCTTCCAAGGTCTTTTCTATACAAGTTAAAAATCCAAATGGATCTAAAATAGTTTTGAGATTTAAAATTTGGATTTTCTTATACACCAAATAGTTGGTCGCAAGTTCTATTTGAGATTGTCTCAGATATGTAGATTAAATTCATTATGAATGAATTTTAAATATATCTACCACATCTTGTTGAAAAAGGAAAGAGAGTAGTTTGTGATGCTAAATAGATTAATTATAAAAAGAATAAGATTCATTTTATATTCCTTTGAATTTTGGCAGAAAAATATGGTTTTAAAGGAAGACAATGATTTTATGTGTTGAAAGAAGAAAATTGTTAATGGTTATTAAAAGAGTTAAAGTAGAAGAAAGAAGTAAGACTTTTTCTTCATACATTTTGTTATAGAAATCAAATTGTCTACTTCTACATCATGGGTATGTGATACTAGATGTTGATATCACATTTATAAGAATGTGATGAGTTTTTTAATAAGTAAGACATTGATTATAATTTGAGTAAGATTATGTCTAGAACAAAAAAATGTGTTTCATTTACTATAAGAGCTTATTATTAGACTTAAATTAGAGCTTGGAATGAAATCAAATCATTGTTATTAATTTTTATTTATTAAAAGAAACATTAATTCTAAGTCTTGTATTGACAAGATAAAAAATCCATGTTTTTAGTAATATGACAAATGTTGTCATGATTATCCAAACAATGTTTCAATACTAATTCAAGTAGTAGATTTGAGTTCTACGATCTTGATAAGCTCATCTATAATAAATATGGGATGAATCAAATACAATTTGAAACTTACCTATTTGTAACGATATAAAATTATTTTAAGAAGAGTTCAAGTGTGAATTAGATGGAAACAACTTGAAAAGGTATTAAGATCAAACAAATTGTTTGTTATGGTAAGTACCTATATAAAGAATATAATGACCATTTAAATTGTATCATGCTTGACATTGATCTATTTAAAATAGTTCAATTATATCTTTGTGACTCTTTTATAAATTGTTTTTCATACAATTATTCATATCTATAACCAATTCCATTTAAAGTAGTCGTAGAGACACCATATTTGATATGAAGGTAAGAGTACCTAGTTTGTCTTTATGATCATTTGGTTTGCAGGGTTTATTTGATCACAATATAGATGAATATGTATTTATAGATGTATCCTAATACAAATAAGGGACACATATTCTATAACACATTATGGAACAAAATCGTTTTGTCGATAGAACTGAAGTCTTCCTTTAGAGATATTATGTATCTAAAGGAACTAGTGGGAATGATGTAGAACTTGAAGAAATTCAAGCACAAGAAAATACATACATGAGACAGGAATATAAATCAATTCAACAAGGGATTTGTTGTTGGATCATTTGGTTCAAGCAACACAAGATCTAGAGAAAATTATAAATGATCTTGATTCTATAAGAAATATAAGTTGTTTAAATTCAATTATGGATTAGAGCAAGCTTCTTGGAGATGAATCCTTTTATTAATGAAGTTTTTTGAAAATATGGATTAATAAATGTCAAGTTTAAATCTCGTGCACGCAAGAAGGTTAGTGAGAGTATTTTCATTAATCTAGTATAATATGTATGCGACATATTGATCATCAAAATAATTTTCCTACAACATCAATGTAGGACATAGTTAAAGAAATGGTTTTGATGAAAATCTTAGGTGAGGTTTCCTAAAAGGTTAGGAATTAGAATTATAAAGATAGATAGTTGATGAATCTCAATCCTAGCACAAGTACATATCCTGACAAAATATTGAGATACTGAATATGCATAAATCACACATTATGATTATTGCATGTGTGACATGATGTTTTGTCTAATGGACAATGTCTTACCTCATTAGATGAGAAAAAAGACACCATAATATGTACTACACTACATGCACCATGTGCTATAAGCATAAACATTAAGTACAAAAATGAATGAAGTGTTCATCACTAGATCACTACCAAGTAGGTCTATATATATATCTTAAAAGGACATGGTGTTCCTTTTCCTGAGAGTAGACGAGAATAATCATTGTAAAGGAGTTACAAAGAGGTTATTCCAAAATTCATATCACAGTATAAATTAAATGTGATGCTTTGATAACAACTGTATAAGTTAAAAGGAAAGGCTTAAGATAGTTGTCGTTTATAGTACAAAGGTCAAATATATGACTTGAATCACTTTTCTAATTCTTGGGAAGAAAGTTATGTTTCTTATATTGCAGATCCTATTGATCTCATTCACGATGACAATGGGTTAATCTTGCAAGTTCAGAAAACTAAATCTCACTAGCGATCCATGTATGTATATTTTGACACTTCTTTTTCTCTTCGATAGAAGATCATAAGTTGAAATTGGAAGAAGTATATATTACCAACATAAGAAAGAGTTCCTTATACCCTAATAAAGTATCATACTTAGATGATGTTTGATGCACATAATGAGCAGATATATGTTAAATTAATATCTGATTGGCTCTAGGGCTAGTGGGAGATTGTTGGAGTAAGCCCGGATAGCCAATCAATATTGGCTTAATATGATTTTGTATCTTGACCTTGATATATATTGTTTGTTAAATATAATAATAATAATTTATTTAATTAAAATAGTTTAATTAAATAAGATTGAGCTTATTTTGGAAAAGCCCAAAATAAGAGCATTAGGGTTTTAGAAGCTCTCTATAAATAGATGAGTTTTTTTCTCTACCAATCATAATTGTCAATTTTCTCATAACATGAGACGGCTAGTACCGCATTCCACTTTGTGCTCGCTTGGAGTTCTCAGAGACGATGGTTTTTTTCACGCTCATGATCAAAGTTAAAAAGCACGTTTCAAGAGGTAATTCAGAAACTTTACATATATTTGATTTGTGATTAATGGTTTAATCAAGATTCATTCTTCGGGATTGTTTTGCAAAGAGGATAAATTTTTGAAAAACCCCTCTTAAATCCCATCACTTGAAGGACAACAATTTTGAGGAAAAAATTGATATAGTTGATTGAGGTGGATCTCTCCGTGATCTGAATGACCAATTTTAACTAAACACTCTTAATGGACAAGCTTAACTAAACACGTTGAACAATATCGTTGAGATAAGCTTGTCATGTATTCATCTAAATGACCAAGTAGAATTAGATATGATTAATGAACGAGCTTAGAAAAGCAAATTGAACAAAGATACTAAACTAGGCCGATTTTTTGTGGACCTTAATGGCCAATTTGAGTTAGACAAGATGGATGTACAAGGTTAACAACAAATTAACAATGGAGCTAAGCCAAGCCACTCATGCATGGCCAAAGTATAAAGAAGTCCACACGACATTGTCATCCATGTTAGTTCACAATCCACCAAACACTAAACTTATTAAAGTATATACATTTTTTCTTTATCAGATAAGTCCATGCCATTCCATGGTCAACCAAACGTCAAATGTGTTAGAACATATATGTTTGTTCTTCATTAGGTTAACCCATTATATTTTCTAGTTACTTTACTTATGCTCAGGTCTTTTTTCATTAAATACTTAATTTCTCTTCATTATTCTCATTTGTATTAGTTGATATACCATTTTTTCCTCTTCATATTACTAATCTTCATTAATGCTAGACCATAGGTAACATTCTTACCATGATCTTTATCTTTATAGCTTACGCTCTTACAAAATATTCAAGGAGAGCTTCCCAAAACAAGATTCATTGACGACCTCTCAAGATCAGCTATGGTCCAACAATGTTTCCCCTATCTTTTGACTTTTCTAATCTTTGAGGATAAGGTAATTTTATAACAAATTCTAGAAGTTTCTATTTCTTTGATATGATTGAGTAATATTCAACATGTTTCCCCTTGTTAGTAGGATCAAGGTTTTACACTTCCCTTTTATAAGTTTGGGAGATATTTCACAGTCACTTGTTATCTTCTCTTTTTGTTGTTTTTAAGCAGATTGTTGGCTTTGGTAATAGTGGCAGTTACACTTTTGTGTTCTCTTGGATTGATCATTGTGATGTTGGCATAACTTACATGAGGAATTTGTGAGGGTTGTTGAAATATTTGGACAACTTAACAACCAAGTTTTTAACTGGTGCAAATATATCCTTTTGCGCAATCCTGATCTCTTTATGGAATTAAGAATTTTGGATGGATATCTAAGTACTCTTTCAAACGCGATCTTGTAATCCGACTTCTCCAATTGACCTTCATGTTGATTTTTGTGATCTCATTGATATCCTCCTTATTTTTCAGGAACACTTTGTTAGTATCCAATGAAAGGTTCATATGATTCCTCCAATCTCGATTGTAAGATCTAGAATAAGACTTTCCTAGTTGAGGACCAGACCAACTTGGTTGTTGAATTAATTCATGGAATTTACATGAAGTTTGAGAAGAGAAAAAGCCTCACAGTGTAATTCATAGTGAGGTCTTGGGAAATTTCCATATTTATCGTGACTAACTTCTTTTTCTACAACGAGTGTTTTTGTTCTTCAACATTTTTGTTGTTAATTTCCATCAATTTGACATCAATTATAATTTTTCTGGAGAACACATGTCACACAGCTCCAAATTTTAGTTAGCAACAATAACTTCAATTATTTTTATAATTTGGGTGGCAATTTTGAAGTTTGAGCAACCACAATTTGTTGTGTCAATAATCTCCTTCTTCTTGAAATTGACTATTTCTTATTTTTTCGAACAAAGGAAGATGCATAAAATATTCTTCAGCATAAGCTTCCTCCATTTCAAGCCAAGTTAAGATGTTATCTGGCGCTACTTGCTTGTAACATTCTTCTGCATTATTTGCGTGAGTAAAAGAAAATAATTGCAAACTTTTACCTTATTTGGTATGGCCTTCTACCTCCCCATTTGTGCATATGGCATGGAAGTGCTTCAAGGCTTCTTTCCATCTTCATTTAGCTAGCCTTCCATATAACTGTATTTGTTCTAGCTAACAATCTTTGTTAAAAATAATGGTCGTTTGATAAGTTATTTATTGTGAATCGCATACCTTAGAAACAAAGTATAATATATTTTTTTATGATCAAGAAATCCACAAGAGGTAGGGTTTAGGGTAAGCAAATATAACAACAAGAATTGCTTATAAACGACTATTATTTCATTTCTCTTGAAACAATATTACAAGTATACCAGAATAACAAATAATTTCTCTCACTTTTGAATTAGGGTTTTATCTTCCTATTTTCCCTTATTGTAAAAGATGAGCGACTAGTATGTTATTTATAATAAAACTAACATACTAACCTAATGGGCCTTTTTAGCAATTACCCATTACAAGCTAACTTAAACAATTGGAATCATACGACAAGGCTCAATTTGACAACAACATGTGAGCGGACTTCGATTGTATGCTAAACCTAGAGTTCGTTCTAATATCTCACAAATCTCCACCTTGGAACAAACTTTATAACATCAAGGAAACAATTAAACATACTTACTAGAACTGACTTCGACTACAGTATGTATAACTTCTGCACTAGCATATGAACCAAATTCAACTTCATGCTAAACATCTTCTGTATCAGAGTTCGATCCAATATTCCACAAATCTCCACCTTGGACCAAACTCTATACCAAAAAGAAAAGAAAACTAGCTTTCTTCATGCAACATTATCAACTGCATATAGTGGAAAAACTTGCAACTGGACAATATCTTTTCCGCTTTCGTTAACGCATCATTCATGGCAGCCTCTCCCTTTAAAGGTTTCAAACAACTTTGCTGAACCAGTAGGACTTTCAACTTCAAGCGTCGCAGACAGAAATCGTTCACTCCGGTGAACTTTTCAATCTCATACTTTGTTGAAGGCATCTTCTCCACGTTCACCGCACCAATTTGTTGTGAATCAGATACCTTAGAAACAAAGTATAATAGGTTTCTTTATGATCAAGAAATCCAAAGGGATTGGGGTTTAAGGTAACCAAGGATAACAACAACGATTGGTTATAAACTTCTATTCTTTCCTTTCTCCTGAAATAAGATTACAAGTATACAAGAATAACAAATAACCTTTCTAACTTTTGAATTAGGGTTTTATCTTCCTATTTTTCCTTATTGTAAAAGATGAGAGATTAGTATGCTATTTATAAGAAAACTAACATACTAATCTAATGAGTTTTTTTTTAACAATTACCCATTACAAGATAACTTAGGGTACAAGCTAACTTAAACAATTCTATCCAAAACACAAGACTCAATTTGACAACAACATGTGAGCAAACTTCGGCTGAATGCTAAACCTAGAGTTCGTTCCAATATCTCACAAATCTACGCCTTGGAAGAAACTCTATAACTTCAAGGAAAAATTTAACCATACATACTAGAACTGACTTTGACTATAGTATGTATAACTTCCGCACTAACATGTGAACCAGCTTCGACTCCATGCTAAACCTCTTTCGTATCAGAGTTCGATCAAATATTCCACAAATCTCTACCTTGGACCAAACTCTATACCAACAAGAAAACAAAATTAACTTTATTCATGTAGCATTATCAACTGCATACAATGAAAAAACTTGCAACTGGGCAACGCCTTTTTCAGCTGCCGTTAACACAACATTCATGGCATCCTCTCCATTTAACGCTTCCAAACAACCCTGTTGAACTAGTTGGACTTTCATCTTCAAGCGCCACAGACCGAAATCGTTCACTTAGGTGAACTTTTCAATCTCATACTTTGTTGAAGGCATCTTCTCCACGCTCATTGCACCAATTTGTTGTGAATCAGATACCTCAAAAACAAAGTATAATAGATTTCTTTATGATCAAGAAACTCACAGGGGTTAAGGTTTAGGGTAACCAAGGATAATAACAAGGATTGGTTATAAACTATTATGCTTTCCTTTCTCTTAAAACAAGATTACAAGTATACAAGAATAACAAATAACCTCTCACACTTTTGAATTAGAATTTTATCTTCCTATTTTCCCTTATTGTAAGAGATGAGAGACTAGTATGCTATTTATAAGAAAACTAACATACTAACCTAATGAGCTTTTTAAAAATTATCCATTACAAGCTAACTTAGGGTACAAGCTAACTTAAACAACTGGATCCATAACACAAGAAACAATTTGACAACAACTTGTAAGCGGACTTCGACTGCATGCTAAACCTAGAGTTCGTTCCAATATCTCACACTACCTAATAACTTATAATTTATGTCTAATGGCTGATGATCAATATTTTATAGCTTTTAGCTGATGTTTGATAGCTTATAGATGATAAGCTAATTAAAGTGTTTGGTAAAATTAACGATTCAATTAGTTGATAAATTAAAATGACATAAAAGACATTTAAAATATAATTATTTTATTTTAACTTAAAATAAATTATAAAGGGTAGTAGTGGATTTTAGTTAAAATAATAAAGGTAAAAGTGGAAGAAAAAATGATAAGTTATAAGTTAAAATGCTATTTAAAATAGCGTATATAAAATAAGCTATAAACTAATAAAATTTAAACTATAAACTTGTAATGAAAATAATGTTTAAATAAGTCTTTTATTATCATATGAGCATATAAGTTCTAAGCTTAAGAAACATGTCTTGCCCAAGAGAGTCGGAGTCAAAAAGTATAATAAGCATGATGTGTAGGAATTCTCTTAATTTCTTAAAATAAAATGAGAAACCTATTACTATAAGTTTTATGTATGCACATCAACACATATTCTTGCACTATGTGTAGAGTCATTAATGAATGAAATCAAGTATTTGAGCTCGAGTAGCAAACGAGTTCCTCCTAAGAAACGAATGTTCAAAAAATATTGAATCTTCTATCTACCCAATACTAAAAGGTTGACCAAACTATCTAAATTTTCCTTCCCATCCAAATATTTTACACTACAAAAAGGATAAAAATATAAATCTCCAAATCAACACAAACAATTACAACGAAAGCTACTAACAAGTTGCCACCTGTACACTTGAAAACACTTACAACCAAAGACACAGAAGATTCGTCTCTCTCTCTCTCTCTCTCTCTCTCTCTCTCTCTCTCTCTTTTGAATTCAAAACTCTTCATTTCATATCTTTTCTCTCAATCTCTCTCTCCCAATTTTTCTCATCTCTTTCCCCTCAAAACCCTAACCTTCACCGTCCCCTTTCTCCTTTGTCTCTGATTCTCCCTTCTTTTTGTTAACCACTGAACCTAGTATCACTTCTGTTAATCGCTTTTCTTCCGGGTATTTGATCGCATTCCTCACAAGCTACAAGGTATGCTGATATTCGTCTGTGTATTCGTTTTGTAATGGCGTGTTTCATTTTTTTATTTCGCTTTGTTTTTTTATTCAGATTTATCATAATCACCATCACTTATTTTGTAATGACGAATCATTTTTAATGGCGTCTGTATCATCACTTTACTATGTGTTCTATTTTTTTATAGGTGTTCATCCCTTCTGCTTATGAACGATGGTGTTCATCCCTTCTGCTTTTCTCTGCACTTCACAATATGATGGACATTCTACTTTCTGTTATGTTTCTTTATTTTTAGCTCTCTCTTTTATCATATGCTTTTGATATAGCTATATGTAAATAATATGTTTTTCTATGTTTTTTGGACCATTTGTTATCCAACTATAGGTTCTTTTTGGGTTGGAATATGCACATTCAACACAACATATTGGAACAACATTGCAAGGTATTACAAGGTTTATTTCTATTTTAGTGTGTGTGTACATCTTAAATGCATATTGTTAATTGTTATTTTTTTAATGTTTTTATAACGAGATCTAACCATTTGAAAGGATTTAAATCTATTTTATGGATTTAGGAAATCGGTGAGTTATATGAGCTCGATCAAGATATGAAGAATGTTAGATCATATTTTGAGAGGACTACTGAACTTTTTGATTTTCCCGGGGATTCAACAACCTCTGTCATCTAGTGTAAACATAAAGTCGCATAATTTTCTGCTCAACTTCAAGAGTTAGTGTTTCTCCTTTTGTTCCATTGAATGCGATTTTGTTGTCCAAGATGATTTCTAGGTACTGAAAAACACATTGCTAGGAAGCCAGCCTGCCAAACATTTGGTGGGTGTTATGCTAGTCTAAAACTGTCATATATATTAAATAAGACCTCACATATTTTTTATGCTTTTATTCAAACTGCTGATAAGAACTTAATGTAGGGGTTGTGGTTAGGGATCATATGTGCACTTATTGTCCAAGTATTTTCTCTAATGATCGTTACAATTCTTACGGATTGGGAGAAACAGGTTAACAACTTCATTTTTCTTAATCATCTCTTTCATTTGTGTTGTTGTATACTGACATGGTTTTTATTTATCAGTTTTCTTTTATTCAGGCAAAGAAGACTTTTGATAGAGTCTATAATTCAATAACGCCAGAGAGCTTAGTGTCATGAAGAATGTGATTTCGATTTTGTTTTTCTTAGAGTATTGGCAGGATATATATTTTAGTGTTTTTTCACCTATAAATTGTAAACTAAAATTGATCTAATGTGGAAATTTTTAATTTTCCAGGTAGTACTAGGCAAATTGAGGTCAAGTAAGGGAACATTTTTTAGTGCTCACACAATTCCTCTCCTCTGAACTAAGCTCTTTAGAGTAACCCTCACATTGAATCTTAATCTGCACTGTGTCCAACTTGTCCTCAGTCTCAAAAACCATGTTGTCATGGTGCTTTAATAACTGTTTTTTTCTTTAGAAAATGCCAACAATTCAGTTTTCACTTATTCCAATTACTTTGTTGTCATGGTGCTCTAACTTTCTGTAAATATCATTATTATTGATAGAAAGTTCTAAATCATACCAAATTAAGTGTTGGCATGATCAATGAGGTAATTTAATATCATTTAGAGAGAAAGATAAATAGGAGAAAAACAAGATTAATAAACAATGATGACACACTTAATAAAAGAAACAACAATAGCAAATCCTTTTTCTCATTAAGGAAGGCGAGTAAATAATAAAATGATGCAATAATATTTTTTAATTACATTTTTGACAAAGATCACCTTTAAACATTATGACTCACATAATTTAGAAATATTATGACTCACATAATTAGTTTTTTGAAGTACAAACTTAAAAGTATTGATAGATAATAAACTAAAGAAAAAATCATCTTCAATACAATTCTTTTTCGATTTAAATATAATCGACTTACGAATTTTCTATTCTATAGCTCCGTAATTATTCTATTGGTTCATAACTTAAATATTGTATTGTTGCATTTTTCTATTCTATTGGTCCATAATTATTGTATGATTTAGATTATTATGGTGTATAAATATTATAATATGGGACATTACCAATTAGATTCAGGAAAAAAAATATGCATAAATATTACTCTCAATGTACATTTGAGTTGCTTATGAAACTCCCATGTTATTATTATACCTACAAAATAATTAATCTCATTTTTATACAAAAAAATCACTCGTGTGGGAGCACGGGTTTCTTACTAGTTTAATTCTTAATGGGAACAATATTTGGTTAGTGTCGGTATCTTTCGACATGAGCTCTTGATTATTAGAGTCCATTTCCCCTATGAACTAGAGTGCGAGAAAAAAATACATATTTTTAGAAAAAATAACATAATTATGCAGGACCCTTTATAAATAAAATTATAGATGCCTTTATGTATTGAAAAATGCTAATAGTAAGAAAATGTGAAAATAAAAACTACAAGAATAAATCTCAACCAGTATTTATCACCACTACCCTAAGATTCCTATTAAAATGGAAGTTAATTTAAAATCAATTTAAAATTAACCTCTAAAATAATGACATGTGTGCATTCTTGCATTTCTTCTTCAAATTCTTTCTTACTAAATAACATTGCTCTTATGTATTCTTGACAATCAATATTATTAGAGATCTATATATTTTAAGAATTAAAGAGAATATCTACCCAGTGTAACGTGTGAAAAAAAAAGGAACAACTAAATGTTATAATCCTAATTTGATGAAAATAACAACATAAGATAAAGAAACAAATAAATATCCAATCTTCAATAAAAACAGTTAATTTATTAGACAAATTAAAAGTAATATATTGGCTAGAGATGAGCCAGAAATGGTGCTCATAAATTATAAGCAATTCTTATTATAATATGACTAGTGATTATAATATGTATTGGATTCTTGAATACAACAAGCATATGAAAGGTCTCCACCTCATGTTTCAATATACAAACATATATAAAAAACTTCTTAACAAACAAAAAAATGTCGATAAAAAATAAACAATGCCATATCCATGGCACAAGAACAAGGTTAAGAGTTTATACTTTATCAAATAGCATAACAAACTTGCATCAAAAAAAGAAAAAAAACAGGATTTCGCATGCATGCATTACACTACAAATTATTCGCAGTGGACAGAGACCTTAAGCTTACACTTAAGTGGAAGTTCCAAAGCTTGTTTAGAATCAATACCATATATATAAAGCAACCCTGAATCCTTGTAACTGCAGATGCATTCAAGATCAGCATTAGCAGTTGCAGAGCAGCAAGCACGACTAGGTTTACGAAAATTATTGTCGCCAGTCACATATGGCTCGCATGATTTCCTCTCTTCTCTAGTCATGTTACAAATTGTCATACTATTAGATAAAATAGCATTGCCAATGATCAACAACATTCCCACAACCATAAGTTTCTTGAATGTCTCCATCTCTTTTTATAGATATATTTCTTAATTTCAATTATTTGAGTTTATATAAATAAAACTTGGCGCATATAAGTTGTAAGAATATAATATTGAGGATAGTAAGTAAGTTTAATGCTTTCTAACTATGTGCATGAATGTTTTTACTTGTTAGATTCCAGTGGGGCAAGGATCATAGTGTCTTTAATGAATTGGAAAAGACAAGAAACATAATATATGAGTTAATATTATGTGATGTCTCAGTCATTCAAAAATATATGTGATGTCTCAAAGGTGTATCGATCAGACAATAATTTCAAATATTTTTATAGCATATTTGATGGTTATAGCAAGATTTACAAGAGTGGTGAAAAACAAGAAATAGACCATAATGAATTTATATAATATAATGATGGAGTTTTATTTATACAAAGGAGAAGAAACACACACAAAAAAACATATTTAACTTTTGACGGGAAGAGGATATAACTCCAGTTACAGAGACGAAGTAATGAATGACGATATGAAATAATTGAGGGGTAATATGTTCTTCATGTAGGTTCGATCCCCCATCATATACATTATATTATTTACAAAATTGGATGACGCTAGACACATTTTCTCTCGATTATTTGAGAAATCGGGGTAATAGATAACAATTATTACCTCAGTGAATAATAATAATAATAATAATCAAGGGTAAACATTGTTATTTAATTTTTCTTCTTTATTATTGTTTGAACTTGTATTACAGAACCATATTTTACCTATTTCTAAAATATAAACATTTTGCATTTTGTCAATTTCTCAATCAGACACATTATACCAAAAATATTCATTGTTTGCATCATTTGCAAAGTCAAAATGGCACACGTACACCTTATAATTTTACAACAAATTAAAACTAAAATAAATGATTAACAAACAAAAGCAATAACCAAAATGTAAAATCTTGTAGTTCATCCAAAACTTCTCTTAAGTAATTTGTCACTTGTCGTTAAGCACCTACAATTTGAACCACATTTGAAACCAATTAAGGTCATCAATAACAACTGCATTAAATCTTTAGTAAAAATAATATAAAAAGATAAATTAATAAATATATATTACTAATTGATATAAAACATTTATTTAGTAGTTTTTCCATATCCCCTTTTGATGATCATGACGAATAACATGCACATCATCATCATAATTATTTTCTTTAGACGAGAGATGTATATGTGTTGTGAAAAAAGGGATATCGAAATTTAAATCTTGATATTCATCACTATCAAGAATATATTTTCTAAAGGTTCTTAGTTTGACTGCATTTGGAGTAAAATATTATGCTGACTCCTGATGTCATGAAGGATGTCTTTGACATGTTTGAAGAACATATGTACAGATTTATTTGTGATGTCAGATCAAATGTCTTAACATCTGTCTGTCAGTACTGGGATATATTTATGAATAAAGATATGATTTGATTCATGCATATTTTTAGCAGGTGTTTGTTTCTGTGATTGGTTTAATAGGTTACGAAAATCAAGGAGGAATTATTTGACTAACAGATGTTGTTATGTTTTAAATATTTGTAGATCTTTTATATTCTTGAGTTTTTATTTTTGGAGAAAATCACAGAAGCATATATTTTCAAATATCTGATCTGATCCAAGCCCATTTAGAATGCTTTCTACTTATAGGATACAAAACCTAATTGTAAAGATTGCAAAGAATAGAGTATTGTGAAGCATTGTGCTTTTGAGTGTTAGGGTTTGTGTTTGTTGTATATTGTGAGCCACTCTTTTATCATTATGATATTAGGGTTGGACTGGTCTTTGAGTTGTATTATGTTAATCATCCATAAGCTTTGAAGCAGTGATGGTTATATGTTCTTGAAGTGTTTCTTCTATTCTTAGTACTTTATGAGATTATCATTGTGTGTGATTAAGGGGGAGTGAGAGGTGTGTCTTATCTAAGAGTTCGTAGATAGAAGTTTCATTGGGTAGTGATTAAGTAAGGAGTGTAAACTGAGTGGTTTAACTCTGAATTGATACTACCGATAATGGATTTCCTTCTTGGCTTGGTAGCCCCAAAGTAGGTGCGATTGCACCGAATTAAGTTAACAATTCCTTGTGTTATTGTTCTTTTGTTTTATGTTTTATTAACCTTGTTGATCGTACCTGGAGATCAGGATCCGATGCGACTGACTTCGAGAGCTGATGAAAGACGGTCGGTGAGGAGAAAAAAAGGGGGTGTGCCTGCAAGGCACTCCGATGCTAAAGTAAGTAACCGAGCAAAGAGTGGGCAAGTACAAGAATAAAGGTCAAAGAGATTGAATACATGACCCTCCCAAATGAGAGGGTTTATATAAGGGGCTAAACGGAAGATTATTGGTCCATACTGTGAGGCGCGGATCGAGGAATCTGCAATAATAGGCAACGGTCAAGACTAGCCGTTAGGGAACTTCGTCGTGGTCGGAATGCTTATGCTCGACAGAGACCATTATTCCTAATTATGCCCGACGTCGAGCATAGCTATTGGATTGGTTTGCTTGGCCCAATTGTGGGGATTGGGCCGGTCTAGAACAGGAGCCCCCCAAGTTATTGCTCGTGTGGGAGAGCAGTGACTTAGAAATGATTTTGTGCTCGGCGATGAGCAGTGTTAAGGCCAGGAATTTACGCGGCAGATCTTCGGGGAATGGGCAGCTGGTACGTTGCTCGACAGGGGAATGTGAAACGAAAAGCTGGAATATCTGGGAATTCACGCTTATTAATGATTTGACGGCTAGCCTAGGGGCTAGTGTGTAGGGGTCACGCGTGCTTGCACATGCTTTACCTGATATAAATAGGGTTCTCAGGGCCCATTCTGAACTTTTCGCTTCATCTTCTTCTTCGACGCTCTGCTCGTTCAACTGCCACCACTTCAGCCGTCGACCACCGCATTTCCTTGCCGACTACCACTTCAAGAACGCTTTCCTCTTCAAAAATGTCTTCCCAGACGCAAGGTACGGTTCTTTTCCACCGTTTTAGGTGTTTATAGCTTAGGTTTCGTAGAAATGCATGTGGTTTAGGATAGTTTTGACGGTAGTTTTTAGATTTAGAACCGGTAAACTCTAGGACTTCTGCCACCGTAGTCGGTCGGTTGCAAACCCTAGCTCAGGGTCGACGTAGGTGCTGGTCGACCTCGACTTGGGTTTTGATAAATACCTAGGTTAGATCCTTGATTTATAATGTTGGGCATAAGCCGTCGCTCCGAGCGATGGTCAGCCAGGGCTATAGCTCGGGACCTAGTCTCTGAGCTGATGCGCGCCCTTTCACTTGTCAAGCGGTGGAAGGGTGGATTTGATATTCTTAATCGAATTCACTAACGCCTTTCCTCTGCTTTTCAGGTGAAAACTCACTCGTGGATCCATTGGACGTGTCTTCGGAAGATACGTCCTCGGAAGATTCAGGATCATCTGCGTCCGTCCCTTCTGGTTCTGGGAGTTCCTCGGAGAATTCGGACACGAGTACTACAGGAGCATCAACAGATTCGCCCCAATGTCCTGACCAGACGAGGGTCTCGCCCGAAGAATGGGTGGTGGAGGATTTGTTGGACAAGGTGTCCTCATTTTTGAGACCCCGAACAGAGCCACTGCCCGTTGTCGGTGACCCTGCCGATTGGGTCGTAACTTGCCCGGGGGACGATGACCGCATCTTCTCAGATTTCTGCGGTCGGGCTTTCTCCATGTATGAATACGCAATCTCAGTCCTGGGGGTAACTTTGCCCTTTAGTGACTTTGTGAGTGCCGTGCTCGGGCACCTATGCGTCGCCCCTTCCCAGCTGCACCCCAATTCATACGCGTTTTTGAGAGCGTTTGAGATGACGTGCGCCCATCTGGGTGTTGGTTCCATGCTTCCTCTATTTTTCCGCATGTTCTCCCTGCAGCGCCAAGTCGGGCGAGGAACCGACCGGAAGGGATTCGTGTCCTTCAAGCAGCGGACGAAAATCTTCAAGGCCCATTCAGAGTCTATCAGGGCCTTTAAAACTGATTACTTTCTGATCAAACCTGCGAGCGCGGTGGCCCAGAGGGCAATGAGCTTCCTGGGAATAGACACCGATGAGAATGACGAACCTAAGCTCGACGATCAAGGGCAGGTGATCCCAAGGAGGCTGTGGTTGTTCCCATTTTCTTGGAACTATGCTCACTATGAGAAACCTGTCGGTGAGTTCGTTCAGGTGGGAGATTCATTGAATGATGATGACACGGCCAGTTTCGAGGCCTTCAGAAAATTGATAGCGTCTTTCACTCTGACCCCCCAGCTGGACGGAGATGGAAAAGTTATGCTTGAGTAGGATGGGGTGAAGTTGTGGAGCGTCCCTTGATCAATGTTACCGAATTATTGGCCTGCCATACCGGGCAGGAAGTGTCCGACTTCTTTGGTATCTGTTTATCTATCTTAGTCAAAATTTTGATTTAACTTTGTCGTCCATGACTAATCATCTTTTTCATTTTTCAGGCTCTCTGTCGAACCCACTGGACAAAATTCAAGAACGCCTGCGTCAGCAGCAGAAGAAAAGGTCAAGGGTCGTGCAAACCAAGCTGACGGAGACAAGTGGTTCGGGGTCGGGCCCCTTGGTCCAAGGTTCTCCGAGCGCCTCGACCGACTCTTTGATGAAGAAGCATAAGTCTGCGGCCACTGTGGACTTGACGGCCAACGCTCCTCCGAAGCCGAAGCATGGGCTGCCTCCGTGCTTCGTGAAGCGTAATTTCTTCGAGGGAACGAGCATGGAGGTGGACCGTGCGGATTCCTTGTTTTTGGAGGGCATGGATCGTCCTGCCCGACGATTATCTCTGGCCCAAGACGCAAGCGCGGTTATGCGGGTCCTGACAATGGCCTGGCTGACGGCCGAAGGGAGTCCCGGACTGGAGCGAGAGAATAGTAGGCTTAAGGAGCAGCTGGCTGCTTCTGAGGTGAAACTGACAGCGGCCATTGAGGAGGCTAAAGCCGCGACCAAGGAGTCGACTGAACGGGCCAACGTCATCGCCAAGTTGGAGGTCGACAAGAAAAGGGTGCTTGAGCAGAATAAAAAGCTGAAGGACGCTTTTTGCCCGAAGGAGGACGAGGATGAAGAGACCAAAGGCCTGGTAACGAGGGCTCAGTTGCTCGCTCGGATCGACCAAGACATGGAAGACCTGAACTCGTCAACTGAGCTCAGTTTCCAGAACACGGTGGATCATATGAGGGTTCTTCATCCTGACATGGCCTTGGACGTTGGTCGAATCAGCTATCTGTACAAGGTCGAAGACGGTCAGATCGTGGTTCCCTCAGACTTGGTGGTGGATGATTCTCAGTCGGGGTCGACTGCTCAGCCTGGCCAGCCTGAAGCGCAACCGGAGCAGGAGGAAGCTTGTGAGGAGGAAGGCCGCCCGGGAGGCGAGGGTAATTAGTTTCTGGGGGCGTGGTCCCCTTTGTATGTAATCCTGAACAAGTCGGCCCTTCGGGGTCGCATTTTTAATTTCATATGTACGACCTTGATGGTCGGTTTCTATATTTTATTTGTTCGTAATGATGCGTCCGTCGGAGGACATAATTTACTTGTTATTTTTACTAAGTGTTTGGTATGTATCTTTGCATTAATTGGATGTGATCGAATAAATACGGGGTGTGTATGTGATCTGTTGGTTAGGGGGACCAATCTGATTTTGGAGTCTTACTCCTGGTCGGTGCTCGGGCCAAGGTAATGGCCCGGGCTCCGTGGCTTGAACATCCCATCGCGAGCTGGGGTTCTACCTGGTCGTGGTACTTAGGCGACGTCGGACTCGTTCGAGTATCCATCCGTGCGGCAAGTTTCTCTTTCCCTCGAAAGGAGATCTTGCTTGGCTGTCATTTTTGGGCTGTCGTGCTCGTACCTAGGCACGCAGTTTTCAGTCGGTCCCTTTGCTCTTTGCTTGAAAGTTGAGCAGGTCGACTTTGTGATTTAGCTGTAATATTGTTTGAGTTTCTCGGCGTTCCAAGGCCGAGCTAGCTCTTCCCCGTGTAAATTTTCTAAATAATAGGCTCCGTTCTCGGTTTTTGCTCGGACGCGATACGGGCCCTCCCAGTTGGGTGTAAATTTTCCCTCGCGGGGATCCCTGTGATTTCTTCTAAGGACAAGACTGCCTACCTCGAACGTTCGTCTTATGACCTTAGAATCATACCGAGCGGCTATCTTTTGTTTGAGAATGGTTTCTCGAAGAGCAGCTTCTGACCGAACTTCTTCGATCATGTCGAGCTCATCCCTCAAAGCTTCGGAGTTGGTGTCTTGGTCCATAGGGAATTCCGTGCGTTTGGATAGGACGTGCATTTCTATAGGGATCACCACCTCGGTTCCGTATTCTAATCGAAATGGGGATTCCCCTGTTGTTGAGTGGGGTGTGGTCCTGTATGCCCATAGTACGCTGTGTAACTCCTCGACCCAATGCTTCTTATGCTCGTCCAATCTTCGTTTTAAACCTCTTAGGATTACTCTATTTGCGGCCTCTGCTTGTCCATTAGTTTGGGGGTGTTCGACCGACGCGAAATGTTGTTTCGTTCCTATTGATGCGACGAATTCTTTGAAGTGTTTGTCCGTGAACTGAGTGCCGTTGTCGGTCACAATGGCGAGCGGTACCCCGAACCGGGCGAGGATATTTCTCTTGAAGAAATGTAGTATGTTGAGCGCTATGATTTTGGCCAAAGCCTCGGCTTCTATCCACTTGGTGAAATAGTCGACGCCCACGATTAAGTACTTATTTTGACCAGACCCGACGACGAATGGTCCTAAGATATCCATCCCCCACCATGCGAATGGCCAAGGTGATGACAGTGATTTCAACTCGGATGGGTGTGCTACGTGCACGTCCCCGTGCCGTTGGCATTTGTCGCACCTTTTCACGTGCTCCTTCGCTTCGTGTTAAAGTGTGGGCCAATAATACCCTGCCCGAAGAATTTTTCGAGCCAACGACCTTCCGCCAGGATGTTGCGTGTTGATTCCTTTGTGGACTTCTCTCAGTACGTGCGGGATGTTTTCCTCTTCTACGCACCTGAGGAGGGGTGTAGAGAATCCTCGACGATACATTCGTCCACCTACTAGGGAATACAGCCATGCCCTTCAGCATATGGTACTGGCCGCCTTTGGGTCAGTCGACAGTTCTCCCTTAGTTAGGTAATTAAATACTGGGGTCATCCAGCAGCTTGTGTCGCCCACGAGGTTAATGTCTACGTGGATTGATGATTTCCCAATGGTAGGTCGAGGAAGCGTTTTCTGTATGACGGATTTGTTGTTTCCTTTCCTTTTAGTGCTCGCCAACTTGGAAAGGATGTCAGCGCGGATGTTGTTTTCTCGCGGGATGTGTTTGACTTCCACACTTTTGAATCGTTTCAGTTCGCCTTTTACGAGGGCCAAATATTCGGCCATGTTATCGTTTTTGGCTTGAAAATCACCTCGGACTTGACTCGCGACCAACTGAGAATCCGTGCAGATTGTGATCTCTTCTGCTTCCAAATCGGTTGCGAGCCGTATGCCCGCTAGAAAAGCTTCATACTCTGCCTGGTTGTTAGAAGTGGGGAAAGATAAGGTTAGGGATACTTCGATGACGTTTCCCTCTTCGTTCTCCAAGATAATTTCGGCCCCGCTACCTGCTGGTCTAGATGCTCCGTCCACGAAAATAACCCATCTGGATGAGGTTTTCGACTCTTGCTCAGTGAAAGTAAGTTCAGCCACGAAGTCGGCCAGCGCTTGAGCTTTGAGAGCTTGTCTTCCCTCGAATTTGACGTCAAACTCAGATAATTCTAATGACCACTTTAACATTCGTCCGGCCATGTCTGGTCGACCGAGCAATTGTCTTATGGGTTGATCGGTTCTAACGATGATGGTGTGAGCCAGGAAGTAGTGGCGTAGCCTTCTGGCTGCGAGAAGGAGGGCCAAAGCCACCTTTTCTATCTGGAGATATCGAATATCCAGGCCATGGAGTTCTTTACTAGTGAAATAAACAGGCTTTTGCCCCTCGGGTAGGTCGCGCACGAGTGTCGCGCTTACTGCCTCGTTCGCAACGGCAAGGTAGAGATAAAGTACCTCCCCCCCTTCGGGTCTGGATAAGACTGGGGGTTCACTTAGTGCCTTTTTTAGGTGGGACAATGCTAGCTCGCACTCCTCCGTCCACTCGAAAGTTGCCTCTTTGCGGAGGAGCTTGTAATAGGGGAGAGCGTGTTGAGCGGATTTTGCTACGAACCGAGCGAGGGAGGTAAGGACCCCGTTTAGTGATTGTATGGATTTTTTAGAAGTAGGAGTTGGGAGCTCCGCGAATGCCTGAAATTTATCGGGGTTGGCCTCGATGCCTCGTTCAGTCAAGTAGAATCCGAGGAATTTCCCTGCTCGGACCCCAAACGTGCATTTCTCAGGGTTGAAACGCATTTTGCACTTTCGCGCCTGATCGAACACTTTTCGTAAGTGGGACGCGTGGTCTGTTTCTTGTTGAGATTTGACGATCATGTCGTCCATGTATACTTCGAGCATATCTCCGATTTCTGCTCGGAAAACCTTATTCATCATGCGCTGATATGTCGCGCCCGCGTTCTTCAGACCGAAGGGCATAACGTTGTAAAAGTAATTGCCTGATTCGGTCATGAAAGCCGTGTATTTTTTGTCAGACACGGCCATGGGTATCTGATTATATCCTGAGTAGGCGTCCATGAAGGATAATAGCTTGAAACCGGACGAATTTTCGACCAATTTATCAATGTTAGGTAAAGGGTATGCATCTTTCCGGCATGCCCGATTGAGATCGGTATAGTCAACGCACATTCTCCACTTTCCATTAGATTTTTTCACAAGTACAACATTTGAAAGCCAGGTCGTGTACCTGGCCTCGGTTACAAATTTAGCCTCTAGGAGGTCTTTTACAGTAGATTCAGCTGCTTCAGTTTTTTCGGTCGACTGCTTCCTTCTGTGTTGAGCGACCGCCTTATGAGTTGGGTCAATGGAGAGGTGGTGGCAGGCTGTCTCGGGGTCGAGCCCCGACATCTCTGCAGCGGTCCAGGCAAATAGATATGCGTTCCCTCTGAGGTAAGCTTCCAGCTGTCGCTTCACCAAGTCGGGCATATGGGCCCCGATTTTAATGCACCGAGCTGGGTCCTCTCCCAGGGGAATTAATTCGAACTCTCCATCCGGTATTGGTCGGGATAGCGACTCTGTTGGCCTTTGGACGCCCTCGCTATTGTCCGAAAATCTGCAGTCTAGGTCGATCGAGTCTACCTGAGGGAAAGCCCTGGGAATATCTGGCGAATTTGACGTTGGAGGACTCAGTTGGTATGATATTGAGCTGAGACCCTTTGATGCTGCTTCGAAACACCTGCGGGAAGCGTCGACGTCTCCGTGTAATGTGGCGACCTTACCTGAAGTAGTGTAATATTTCATCTTCAGGTGGACGGTGGATGGCGCGGCGATTAGCTCGGCTAATGTTGGTCGTCCTAGGATGCATTGGTACAGCGATGGGCAGTCCACGACTAGGAACTGGACCCTGACCGTCCTGGCTGTCTCACCTGCCCCGAAGGTGACAAATAGATCGACATAACCCCATGGTCGGGAGACTGCTCCGTTGAAACCCTGCAGGTCTGATCCGACGTATGGAGTTAAGTGTGTCTCGTTCAGCTGGAGTGTCGAAAACAACTGGGAGTACATGATGTCGCAGGAGCTGCCCTGGTCCACCAGGATTCTTCTCACATCGAAATTTGTCATGCGTGCCCGGATGAGCAGAGGAATGCTGGCGTTGGGCGCCCCTCCCAGGAGCTCTTCTCGGTAAAAGGCAAGGGGTACCGAGCCTTCCCTTGGTGGATCCAGGGTGGCGTTTTGCGCGGGCCCCTTCGCAATCAGCTGGGCGAATTTCCGTTTCACGGATCCGACCGTGATTTTATTGAACCCTCCTCCCGAGATGACCATTGCGGAAGGGAAAGTTTCCCATGGGCTATGGGAGGAGAAGTACCCCGAATTCTCGGCGCGGTCCGGTAGGAAGAAATCCTCCGGGTGATAAATGCTTAGAGCGACCTGCATGTTAGCATCTGCAGGGATGGGTATGGCTTCCTCAACTTTTGGAGTCTCCTGCGCTTCTTGTTGAGGAGTGTCTCTGGATTTGGTGAACTGTTTTAGGTGCCCGTCCTTGATGAGAATCTCGATTGCGTCCTTGAGATGGATGCAGTTGTCATACCCTAATTTTTGACCCTAAGATTTTTTCGTATCTCATCTGCATTTCTCATACAAACAAGATCACGCACTGTTCGTTTATCCTTTTTCAGGACTTAAAAGACAGGGTTGTGATTTCAATTTAGAGGCGTTTGTTCAGTCATAATCCGGTTCAGATGGACGTTTGACCTAATCTTGGTCAAACTATCAAAGATTGATTCAACTGCAAGTTATTTGTGCCAGTGGTTTATTCCTCACTCAGTGCGTATTCAAAAATTCAAGTTGTATTGTGGGCAAAAGTCATTAGATTATCGAGAAGTGTTGCGTGTGAAGTTCGGTTGGTTCATCAGTTCACCAACGATTCATCTGAGGATTTATTTTCCTCAGTATGGTTTCGAATAATCAAGATAGATTTCAAGTGATTGTGGTATAAGTGGCAAGTTGTGTAGTGGTTCAGAAGTGTTTGTGTTCATTTTATCAGTGGCTTGTGAAGAAAAATCAGGATTTGTTTTGGGCTTAAAAAATCAATTTCATATCCATCACCCATTTTTCCGATTAAACCATTTCTTTTTATTTTCAATTTCTTTATTATCCATTTCTATTCTTTTTTTATTCAATTCACAAAAATTCCAAATTTCAATTCATCATCCATTTTAAAGATTAAACCGTTCCCTTTTCAATGACCATTTTTTTTATTCTCGATTATTCAGTCGTCCAATTATCCATCCTTATTCCAACTCTCTATGACTATTTCTATTATTCATCCTTTTCGAAATTTTTTTATCACGTTATCTAGATATCACCCACTATTTTTTTTATTCCACTTCAATTCTCCAATTTCCAATTAATCAAATTCCTTTATATTTCCAAATTTTAATCACCACAAAATTATTTTCTTTTTTTTATCATAAACCTTTCATTTACATTTCTATTTTTTCTAAACCATAAAAAAATTAATAACAAATTATCAAAGCCTTCCTTTTTTTTGTTTAAGCCCATTTCATTTGCTTTTTATAATAAAAAATATATTGTAAAGAAAAATGAAAAAAAAACAATTCCATAAGCCCAACATTTTTTTGGCCCACTTCTTCAGCCAATTTTTTTACAGCCACACAAATGCAATTCGCAAGCCACAATATACATCAAGCTTCCGCACGTCAACATCTCAAGCCACTTCCACAAGCTTCAACACAGTAGCCAAGCTGAACAAACACAAACTTCAACTAAGCCTCAACATCACACAAAGCCGTACACACACCAGCAACTCCAACTTTTCCCAGCCGAAAACTTCAGCTACGTAAACCCAGCTTCATACACTCGCACGCGCAAAACAGCTTCGGAAAAATCCTGCACACACACACACACACCAAAACCGTGAGTCCAAAACGCATCAGCTCTTTAACATAAAATGCAGCGTACATCACGCGAAACGACACCAGCAAAAAAAATCAAAACACAGCTTCTCCAAAGCCAAAACAAGCACGCATTCCTCACTCCAAAACGCAGCTGAAGAAGTGTTAAAACGCAGAAAAAAATGCAGTATGAACAACACTTTTCCCGTGCATCCAAAACGCAGCCCAAATACATCACAAAACGGCATCCGAATCTCAGCCTTTTCCTCTATAAATTAGACACTCCTTACCTTCATTTCTTAAGCTTGAATCAGCCACCAAAAGCTCTGCCAAAATCATTTCAAACCTCAATCATCTTCATCTTTTCTTAAAACCTTCAAACTCCTCAAAATTTCCGTAACCTTTCTTCAATTGAGTTTATCATCAACAACAACAGAAATCGTAGAAAAAAAGAAGAAGAATAGTAGAAGAGCATTAAATCATTTTGAGATAGGGATTCGCGTCGATTTGTTGTGATAGTGTTTTTTTTATGCTCTTTTTTTTCGTCGGCGAGCGTTTTGGAGAGGAGAAGAACATCAATGTTGTGTTGATTTTCTTCGGCGAAAATTGACGGAAGTGGATCGGTTTGGTTGCAAGGTAGAAGAAGAGGATTCAATTTTGTTTACTGTGACTTTATGCCCTGTCTTAACGAAGAGGAATGCTTCTCTTCATTTTGTTTTCATTTTTTTTATAATAAAACTATGTTATATTTTTTAGAAAAGGACTTATGGCTGGGCCTTGTAACGTAAGGCCATTTACTTTCACCATCCACCACCTGTTTGCTGCGCCTCCCCCCACTCCTCTTTTCTTATTTTTGTTTTTCTTTTTTTATTATATTTCTTAATACTTTGTTTATATTCTATAAGAAATTTAAAACAAAATTGTTTTCTATTTTTTTTCTTTTCTAATTTTTGTTTCATTTTTGAAAATATAGAATTTAGAAAATTATTTTTTGACAAGGTTTCCTTGCTAGAAGTAATATTCTAATTCTTTTTTTTATGGATTCTATTATAGATCCATCTTTTATTTCATCTCTTTTTCTTTTTGGTCGATGAGATCTCCGATTCGCGATTATTGGTTTTCGAAGATGTTTAATCTTCATGATTTCAAATCTATAGATGAATGATCATTTGGATCATTCTCCGTACTTTGGAATCGTGATAGATTGCCTTCGATAATTCAATGAGAAATCCCGATTAAGATTAGACCATTCTTTTCTTCTTTTCGTGCGACATGTTTTTCGGAGAATGGTTCATCATATCATTTCTCTAACATGTATTAGCACAAATATTTTCCTCCTTAATTGGTGGTGGCCGGCCTCATTTGTAGGGTAATTACTTCGAAAATTACTCGGCGATTGCTTAACATAGACCTAAACTTGTCCTGAATTCGTATTAAGATCCATTTGGATCCGGTTGCCTCGATTTTGTTTATCTTTTTGTGGTTGTGTTTGATTAAGTTCATCATACCATTTCTATGTAAATATTATAATAATACTATTAATATACTAACCATTTAAATTCAATCTCTCGCACCTTATCCTCTTTATTTCAATTTTTTGCTCCTTATCTCTTTTATTATGCTATTATCATATTATATCATCTATCATATTGTTTATGTTTATATCGTTATGCTTGTGATTTTTCTTTTGTCCATTTGGACACAAAAACACTAATAACGGATTAAACATCTAAAAGATTGGTGACTTTAATTTCGGACTATGGCCACTATCCTTAGCATTGGACTTGGAGTTTGGACTTAGATTCTAGGATCTATCCCTTTGCTTGAGTTGTTATGGATTGAAGACTTTGGCTCCGATTGAATTCACTTGTTTATGAAGATGGAAATCCGATTGTTTCAAAGATGTTTGTCATATGGTTTGATCGTTCTTCCTTTAGCTTTTATTTTCAAGTCTTGGGATAGTCACTTCATCTCCTCCCACTTCTTAAATTTTCAAATCTCCTTCCTCTTTTCAAAACTTTGTTTGTTTTCAAACTTCAAACATTTTCGCAATCAAACCTTGACTTAAGTCAAGCGATTTTACCTTTTCATTTCCTTAATAAAGGCTAAACCACATAAGCATATCGAAACTTTCTTCTCAAAACTTAAAAAATATTCAAACCTCATTCAATTGTTTTTGTGCCCTCGTGCACGTTTCTTTTTAATCATTTTTATGTTTAGATATGATTCATTCTTTCTAGCGGAATTATTCGCTAAATAATGACGACTTATCTTTACATTTTAAAATCAATTCAACTCATTTGTTCTTTTCAAATTTTGTACCACGAACTACGGGGTTTTGATCTCGCATTGCACTTTGTGGGTACGTAGGCATGAGACGTTCGTCTCTTCAAACACAAAAATCTTAAAAAAAACATTCTTCTTCTCATCCCTTCAATCTTTTTTCAAGCAAACCAATTTCAAACCAAAAAAAGCAGTAAATATTTCAAAGGGCTCCCGTGGAGTACCACGGACATTTTGGGTGCGTAAAACCTTCCCAATTTGTAACTTATCCCCTTACCCGTTCTCTGTTTGTTTCTTTTAGCTTTTGCTTTTAGATTCATTAGGTTTTATTCGTTCTTTTTCCTTTTTTCCTTTTGGAAATAAATAAAAGCGCGGTGGTGACTCTGTGTACCTTGAGTTAAGTTAGCTAATAGCTTACACTCATGATTTTACCGCTACAGAAAAGTGGCGACTCTGCTGGGGAGTCAATCTCTAAGTGGATTCGGCCTACTTTGATTTGTTTACTACTTTAGTTTGATTTGTTTGTTACTTAGTTGTTCTGTTTCGGTTTTGGTGATCCTCTGCGAGATAGATTCTAACTCGGATCTGAGTGGAACTTATGATAGGACGGCGATATTCGAAGCGATACGCGATGGAGTAGTCCAAAGCGATATCAATTTGATAATCTCCACTCAGTTAGGCTCTCTTGGATTATCAATGTCATGACGAGTAATCGTACGTGGCATTATTTTCCAACCTTGAGCTGATCATACTGAGGACCGTAGAACCCTTAACTAATCCAAGCCAATTTAGGAACGTAGTGCGGAAACTATCTGAGTGTAAACTTAAGGTGGTTGTCACGCGATACTACACTCGGACGAGGTCTATTTTAAGAATGTTATCGGTTGGGGAGTAATCCAACGTACCGGTAATATTCTAAAGATGGCTGTTAACTCCGGGAACCTCTGTTAGCACCCTTTTGGTTTTTTGCAGGTACAATGAAGACAAACCTTAGTACATGCCTTTGTGGGTTGTTGGTTCTTATCCCTTGACTCCATGCTCGTGATCCGAACCTTTGAACCTGTGTGCTTTGTGTGATCTTGTTTGTGGTTGTTGCATCTACATATTCATCATGATCATTATCACAACCATTTTTCAAGGAAAATAATTCCGATTATTGCAAATATTGGAAAGAATAAATATTCCTTTTTGTCAAGATTTTTCATGACAGTATTCTCGATGTTGACCATGTTTGCAATAATCGAGTTGTTTTTCTGAAAACTGAAGTGAACATTGCATATCATTGCATCCTCGCATATTCTTGCGTTCATCCGAGTTGTGTGGGAACTCATCCCGGTTGTTTCTTTCTTCAGTTGTCTGTTGATCCGTCAAGCTGACTCCTCACCACAGATACGGTACTAGAGCTGCTAATAGATTGAGAGCTATCAGATTGAGAATGGAACACCAAGAACAGCATAACATGGAAGTCCGGATGGAGATTGATGAGTTGAAGGCCGGTATGACCAGGCTCACTGAAATGATGCAAGTTTTGATTGCTCGAGGCGAACCACCTCAAAGGACTATTATCTCTGAAGTTTTCACTGCTGTTGTTGACCTTCCTGTTATTCAGCAACCGGTTTCTACTTGGCCAGAATATGGGTTACCTCCGGATTATGTGCCAGTTTCTGCTAATGCTCAAATGGGTGGTCCATCTGTTGTGCCAGTCTTTTCAGCTCCGACTTTTGTTGAACCTCAACCTGTTGTGCACACTATTGCTCAGACTACTTATCATAATTCTCCTTTTTTGTATCAAGCTGCTGGTCCACAAGCTGAAAGTCAGGGTGAACCTGGATATATGGAAGAAGTTAGAGAGCAATGTTTGACTCTTTAGAAGAGGGTAAGAGGTCTAGAAGGAAAAGATGTCTTTGGTTCTGCTGCAATAGACATGTGTTTGGTTTCCGACTTGGTTCTTCCTGATAAGTTCAAGGTTCCTGTATTTGAGAAATACAATGGTCATACTTGTACAAAGATTCATCTGTTGATGTATTGTCGCAAAATGGCTGCACATGCCAAGGATGACAAGCTGCTTATTCATTGTTTTCAAGATAGTCTGAGTGGTGCTTCTATGAAATGGTATGTGGGACTTGAGAAGAGTCACATTCGAAGCTGGAAAGATTTGTCTGATGCTTTTGTAAGGCAGTATAAGTACAATCTGGACATGGCGCCTGACCATCGTCAACTTCAAAACATGTCACAGAAAGAGAAAGAATCATTCAAAGAGTATGCTCAGCGTTGGAGAGAGCTAGCTGCTCAAGTGGAGCCACCTTTGCCCGAGAAGGAATTAACTGGTTTGTTCATGGACACTCTTCAACCGTTCTTTTGGGAGAAAATGGTAGGAAGTGTTTCATCTGGTTTTTCTGATCTAGTCACTATTGGAGAAAGACTAGAGGAAGGTATCAAGAAAGGTAAGATTACCAATTCTGAATCTCCTAATGCCGCAAGAAAGTCTTTTGGGAACTTTCACAAGAGAAAAGATGGTGATGCTTATGTTGTTTCAACTAAGAGGAAGCCTTATCACCCGCAACAACGATATGTTCAACCATATGTAGTTGCAATTGCTCCTGTTGTTAAAACTCAACCATCTCAAACTCAAGTTCAAGTTCAAGCTCAACCAGCTCAAGCTCAAATTCAGATTCGAGCTCAAGCTCAGACTCCTCATCCTGCTGCTGGACAAAATCAGTATCGCAATAGGCCAAACTTTGATCCTATCCCGATGCCTTACACTGATTTGTTTCCTTCCTTGATTAAGAGTGGTTTAATTACTACTAGGCCTCCGCCTCCTATTCCAAATCCTCTTCCGGTTGGTTATAGATCGGATCTTCGCTGTGAGTTTCATCAAGGTGGAACTGGTCATGACTTGGAACATTGCTTTGCACTGAAGGCTAAGGTGCAAGAACTTATCAGGAACAACATCCTTTACTTTAATGATACAAATCCCAATGTTATCAACAATCCTTTGCCGAAGCTTGGGAAGTGAATCTTCTAGAAGAATTCAACTGTCAAATTTTCTTCAAAGCCAGAATATCAGACGGGACAGCTCATCCTTGTTGCTGATGGATCACTAGGCCATTGTTTCTTTATGTTTGCAATTTTCTTCAATTGTATTGACTTGTTTGCTTTTAAATTTGTTTGTACTTTCATGTTGGTTTTAATGAAATGAGCATTGCTTTGTTTTGATTCAATTTCATTTGCTATTTGCATCTTTATGCTTTATATCTCAAGTTCATTTTCTTTTCTCAAGCTCTTACAATGATTGGAGGGAGGATGATGAAAACGAGATACCCATAACTGTTGTTGGTATGCTTTCAATTGAGACTTGGTTGATGATATACATGCATTGTTTCAAATCCCAAACACTGGAGAAATAAGGAAGTTAATCCTTTGTTAACCCCTTTGAGCCTTGAAGTTGGAGTTTCTTTCTATTCGAAAAAACCCGCAATTTTAACCTGGGGATGGGTAGTTCTCAATTAATTCGAATGTGCATTCAAGTACAAGAGAATCATTCAAGACACCTGTCAACAAAGTTTGCAATATCAAGTTTTCCTTCATACACATCAAGGAAGTGTTGAAGATGTTTCTCAATTCAAAAGTCAATGATGGTTCGTAGTAATCTTTAAGCCATGCAGTCGGTATCTTTCACACAAAAAAATGATATTGAAAAAAATTATTGAAAAAAAATCAAAGCCCGCTAAGTCAAAACCTATGAAGGAGACTTAGGCAAAAACTGGGGCATCCCGCTGACTGTAAATTCAAATAACATAGTTCAGGCAAAAGTTAGGGATAATAAAAGAAATATTTGTCAAGAGGTCATCAAAATCCTCAAAAAAATAAGATGTGTGGACCAAAGTCCTCACCAGAAATAACAAAAAGGAAGATGTGACTGCTATCTCAAAATCCTTGGCTTATGAACCATCTTCATCTGTGCAATCCTAAATTTTTGGGAACTTGAATGTATAGGCTGAATTAATTGAATGTAGGACTGAAGTTCATCACGAAGTTGGGTTGGGTACAAATAAACTTTGAGCCTATATCCTTTGATTCATAAACCGTGAACCAGACCACGTTACAACCTTCAAAAGTCCTAATTGAATCCAGGTTTCTTTTGAAAAGCATACTACAACGAGGTTGCTTAAACTGACTCCCAAGTTCGTTACCAATCATTTGTTTTCTTACCTTTGCTTTATCTTTAATTTTGTCTCAACCGCCGTGTTTTGACAATGTTTTCATTTACTTTACATCAATAAATTTCATTCCAAAAATGATTCTTGATTTCAAACTTTGCATTGAACTTTGCATTAAAATTACCAGGTTTGTACAAACACTTTTTATTTGCAAATAAACTTTCCTCATCAAGGAATTTTCAAACAGTTGAGAAACTTGGTCGGTGATCATACCAAGGGGCAAGTTATTCTCAGGTCCTATGGTTCAAGAGTTGTTGCTCAGCGCAAGTTATTATCAGATATGGTTAATCAGAAGATTCTCTGCAAGATTCATATTGGGTTATTTTTGAACTGAAGCCATGATCAGTTTATTCTTTTCAACAGTTATCTCAAAGATGTGATTATTTTCTCCGACAGTAGTCAAGAATTGAATCCATTATCAATTTACCTTCATTAGTTATTGAACTTGGGGCAATCTTCTTCAAGAATCTCCAAGGAGCTTTTCATGATTTCTCTCAAAAGATTTTCAACTTGGTACAGTTTACTGGTGTGACAGAGAGTTGTTCAGCAGTAGCATCTCTAATTTTCGAACAGAATGGTAGTGATCTCTGTGTTGAGGAATCAGTTTTCTTTCTTTCCACTCCTCTAAGAGTCTAAACTGGTTGTCAGCATTTTCTCTCATTTTTACTCTTGGGTGTGTTATTCCCCAGTTTTGTTTATGTTTGCATATTTGAGTGTGTTATTCCTCATTATGCATTTTCTTGGGTGTGTTATTCCCCAGTTTTGTTTATGTTTGCATATTTGAGTGTGTTATTCCTCATTATGTGGTTTTTTGGGTGTGTTATTCCCCATTCTTGTTAACGTTTGCATATTTGAGTGTTTTAGTCCTCATTATGCAGATTCTTGGGTGGTTTAGTCCCCATTTTCGTAAATGTCTGCATACTGAGTGTTTTAGTCCTCATATGCATTTCTCGAGGTCTTATTGTTTTCAACTTCTTACTTTTTGATCAAAGTCCAACTTACTTGGCATTTGTTTGTCTCTTCAGAACTTTTTCTTCACCTACTTGTTGTTTCTCTCAGATATATTACACCCTTTTATCCGATTTCCATTTCTCGGATGTCCGTAGTGAAGTCATCATTGATTTGATGTACTGTCCCGGACCTTTTTCCATCTCATTCAGTGTTGTTCCTGAATGCTGTGATTCATATTTTATCTGATTGCTATTCTCGGATATTGTGATCACTTCCATTCCGATTGCCATTCTCGGATGTCCATAGTAAAGTCATCATTGATTTAATGTACTGTCCCAGACCTTTTCCCATCTCATTCAGTTCTGTTCCTGAATGTTGTGATTCACATTTTATCCGATTGCTATTCTTGGATATTGTGATCATTTTCTTTCCGATTGCCATTCTCGGATTTCCATGTTGGAGTCATCATTAAGTTGATGTGATTTCCCGAATTTTTCCCATTTCATTCAGTTTTGTTCCTGGATGTTGTGATTCACTTTTTATATGATTGCTATTCTCAGGTGTTGTGATTACCTTTTTCCGATTGCTATTCTCGGATATCTCTAGTAAAGTCAGTAATGTCATCCTTGGATGCTTCTGATGTGCCTTTTCGGGACTTTTCTCACTTCATTCAGTGCCATTCATGGATGTTGTGATCCTTTTCTATCCAATTGTCATTCTTGGACATTTTCATCTAGGCTGAGCCATGTGATGGTCTCTAGCATGCTGCTTTTCCCCGGAGGAGTCTTATGCTCCTTATCCCCAGCGTTTATTCTTTTTCATGTGTCATCTTATCCCTCACGGATTTCTCTGCATTTCACATATTTTCTCTGCATTTCATATGTTTTCATATACATTTCATATCATTTCATAAATTTTCTCATAACATTTCATTTGTCTTCCATATCATTTTCATATCATTTTCGTATCATTTCCATATCATATTGTTCGTTTCATTTCATTTCATTCCAGTTTTTGGCATCTTAGGATCAAAAATTGGGTTTTTTGATATTTAAGTATCTTCCATCTTGTCGAAACGAAGATTTCAATCTTCATTATCTCTGGATTGAAGAAACTTAAATAGGGGCATCTGTCATACCCTAATTTTTGACCCTAAGATTTTTTCGCATCTCATCTGCATTTCTCATACAAACAAGATCACGCACTGTTCATTTATCCTTTTTCAGGACTTAAAAGACATGGCTGTGATTTCAATTTAGAGGCGTTTGTTCAGTCATAATCTGGTTCAGATGGACGTTTGACCTAATCTTGGTCAAACTATCAAAGATTGATTCAACTGCAAGTTATTTGTGCCAGTCGTTTATTCCTCACTCAGTGCGTATTCAAAAATTCAATTTGTATTATGGGCAAAAGTCATTAGATTATCGAGAAGTGTTGCGTGTGAAGTTCGGTTGGTTCATCAGTTCACCAACGATTCATCTGAGGATTTATTTTCCTCAGTATGGTTTCGAATAATCAAGATAGATTTCAAGTGATTGTGGTATAAGTGGCAAGTTGTGCAGTGGTTCAGAAGTGTTTGTGTTCATTTTATCAGTGGCTTGTGAAGAAAAATCAGGATTTGTTGTGGGCTTAAAAAATCAATTTCATATCCATCACCCATTTTTCCGATTAAACCATTTCTTTTTATTTTCAATTTCTTTATTATCCATTTCTATTCTTTTTTTATTCAATTCACAAAAATTCAAAATTTCAATTCATCATCCATTTTTAAGATTAAACCGTTCCCTTTTCAATGACCATTTTTTTTATTCTCGATTATTCAGTCGTCCAATTATCCATCCTTATTCCAACTTTCTATGACTATTTCTATTATTCATCCTTTTCGAAATTTTTTTATCACTTTATCTAGATATCACCCACTATTTTTTTTATTCCACTTCAATTCTCCAATTTCCAATTAATCAAATTCCTTTATATTTCCAAATTTTAATCACCACAAATTTTTTTTTTTATCATAAACCTTTCATTTCCATTTCTATTTTTTCTAAACCATAAAAAAAACAAATTATCAAAGCCTTCCTTTTTTTTGTTTAAGCCCATTTCATTTGCTTTTTATAATAAAAAATATATTGTAAAGAAAAATGAAAAAAAAAACAATTCCATAAGCCCAACATTTTTTTGGCCCACTTCTTCAGCCAATTTTTTTACAGCCACACAAATGCAATTCGCAAGCCACAATATACATCAAGCTTCTGCACGTCAACATCTCAAGCCACTTCCACAAGCTTCAACACAGTAGCCAAGCTGAACAAACACAAACTTCAACTAAGCCTCAACATCACACAAAGTCGTACGCACACCAGCAACTCCAACTTTTCCCAGCCGAAAACTTCAGCTACGTAAACCCAGTTTCATACATTCGCACGCGCAAAACAGCTTCGGCAAAATCCTGCACACACACCAAAACCGTGAGTCCAAAACGCATCAGCTCTTTAACATAAAACGCAGCGTACATCACGCGAAACGACACCAGCAAAAAAAATCAAAACACAGCTTCTCCAAAGCCAGAACAAGCACGCATTCCTCACTCCAAAACGCAGCTGAAGAAGTGTTAAAACGCAGAAAAAATGCAGTATGAACAACGCTTTTCCCGTGTATCCAAAACGCAACCCAAATACATCACAAAACGGCATCCGAATCTCAGCCTTTTCCTCTATAAATTAGACACTCCTTACCTTCATTTCTTAAGCTTGAATCAGCCACCAAAAGCTCTGCCAAAATCATTTCAAACTTCAATCATCTTCATCTTTTCTTAAAACCTTCAAACTCCTCAAAATTTCCATAACCTTTCTTCAATTGAGTTTATCATCAACAACAACAGAAATCGTAGAAAAAAAGAAGAAGAATAGTAGAAGAGCATTAAATCATTTTGAGATAGGGATTCGCGTCGATTTGTTGTGACGGTGTTTTTTTTCTGCTCTTTTTTTTCGTCGGCGAGCGTTTTGGAGAGGAGAAGAACATCAATGTTGTGTTGATTTTCTTCGGCAAAAATTGATGGAAGTGGATCGGTTTGGTTGCAAGGTAGAAGAAGAGGATTCAATTTTGTTTATTGTGACCTTATGCCCTGTCTTAACGAAGAGGAATGCTTCTCTTCATTTTGTTTTCATTTTTTCTTATAATAAAACATTGTTATATTTTTTAGAAAAGGACTTATGGCTGGGCCTTGTAACCTAAGGCCATTTACTTTCACCATCCACCACCTGTTTGCTGCGCCTCCCCCCACTCCTCTTTTCTTATTTTTGTTTTGCTTTTTTTATTATATTTCTTAATACTTTGTTTATATTCTATAAGAAATTTAAAACAAAATTGTTTTCTATTTTTTTTCTTTTCTAATTTTTGTTTCATTTTTGAAAATATAGAATTTAGAAAATTATTTTTTGACAAGGTTTCCTTGCTAGAAGTAATATTCTAATTCTTTTTTTATGGATTCTATTATAGATCCATCTTTTATTTCATCTCTTTTTCTTTTTGGTCGATGAGATCTCCGATTCGCGATTATTGGTTTTCGAAGATGTTTAATCTTCATGATTTCAAATCTATGGATGAATGATCATTTGGATCATTCTCCGTACTTTGGAATCTTGATAGATTGCCTTCGATAATTCAATGAGAAATCCCGATTAAGATTAGACCATTCTTTTCTTCTTTTCGTGCGACATGTTTTCGGAGAATGGTTCATCATATCATTTCTCTAACATGTATTAGCACAAATATTTTCCACCTTAATTGGTGGTGGCCGGCCTCATTTGTAGGGTAATTACTTCGTAAATTACTCGGCGATTGCTTAACATAGACCTAAACTTGTCCCGAATTCGGATTAAGATCCATTTGGATCCGGTTGCCTCGATTTTGGTTATCTTTTTGTGGTTGTGTTTGATTAAGTTCATCATACCATTTCTATGTAAATATTATAATAATACTATTAATATACTAACCATTTAAATTCAATCTCTCGCACCTTATCCTCTTTATTTCAATTTCTCGCTCCTTATCTCTTTTATTATGCTATTATCATATTATATCATCTATCATATTGTTTATGTTTATATCGTTATGCTTGTGATTTTTCTTTTGTCCATTTGGACACAAAAACACTAATAACGGATTAAACATCTAAAAGATTAGTGACTTTAATTTCGGACTATGGCCACTATCCTTAGCATTGGACTTGGAGTTTGGACTTAGATTCTAGGATCTATCCCTTTGCTTGAGTTGTTATGGATTGAAGACTTTGGCTCCGATTGAATTCACTTGTTTATGAAGATGGAAATCCGATTGTCTCAAAGATGCTTGCCATATGGTTTGATCGTTCTTCCTTTAGCTTTTATTTTCAAGTCTTAGGATAGTCACTTCATCTCCTCCCACTTCTTAAATTTTCAAATCTCCTTCCTCTTTTCAAAACTTTCTTTGTTTTCAAACTTCAAACATTTTCGCAATCAAACCTTGACTTAAGTCAAGCGATTTTACCTTTTCATTTCATTTCCTTAATAAATGCTAAACCACATAAGCATATCGAAACTTTCTTCTCAAAACTTAAAAAATATTCAAACCTCATTCAATTGTTTTTGTGCCCTCGTGCACGTTTCTTTTTAATCATTTTTATGTTTAGATATGATTCATTCTTTCTAGCGGAATTTTTCGCTAAAGAATGACGACTTATCTTTACATTTTAAAATCAATTCAACTCGTTTGTTCTTTTCAAATTTTGTACCACGAACTATGGGGTTTTGATCTCGCATTGCACTTTGTGGGTACGTAGGCATGAGACGTTCGTCTCTTCAAACACAAAAATCTTAAAAAAACATTCTTCTTCTCATCCCTTCAATCTTTTTTCAAGCAAACCAATTTCAAACCAAAAAAAGCAGTAAATATTTCAAAGGGCTCCCGTGGAGTACCACGGACATTTTGGGTACGTAAAACCTTCCCAATTTGTAACCTATCCCCTTACCCGTTCTCTGTTTGTTTCTTTTAGCTTTTGCTTTTAGATTCATTAGGTTTTATTCGTTCTTTTTCCTTTTTCCTTTTGGAAATAAATAAAAGCGCGGTGGTGACTCTGTGTACCTTGAGTTAAGTTAGCTAATAGCTTACACTCATGATTTTACCGCTACAGCAGTCCTCTGTGTTGTGGCTGTGGCTCTTGTGGAATCTGCAATATTTCGTCTTATTCGTGGCCTGTTTGCTGGGTTGTTGCCTCGGAAAACGTACCCCTGCCTGTTTGAATTCTGAATTGGCACATTCAGACAAAATTTTCTCCCTGGAGGCTAGGAGAGGTGTGTACTCGTGGAACCGACCAACGGGTCCTCGGTGCTCCCGCGGTTCACAGGAGCGATCGTCTTTTCTTTTGTCTCCTCCTCGACAAGATGTCGAAGGTTCATCGACTCGGTGAGGCTTGGCATCTTCATGGCGTCGAGCGTCTCTTACTGAGCTGGCCTCTTGTTTTTCCTCATACTGAATGTAGGCTTGGGCTTTCAGTAAGAATGCGTCGAGGGTGGCCGGGGTCTCAATGCCGACCGCCCTATGAAAATCCGTCGGCGGGCGTAATCCTCGTTCCAGCAAATATTTTTTCATGTCGTCGGTCGTGGATACTTGGACCGCTTCTTTATTGAACCTTTCGATGTAAGTTCGTAAAGGTTCGTCCCTCCCCTGGATGATCGCTTTGAGCGAAGCTTCTATCTTCGGGTGCCGCCTTGATGCAGTGAAGTGCTTGGAGAACGTGCGTCCAAGTTGTTTCCAGGAGGTGATGGACTCAGCTTCGAGGCTTTTGTACCATGTCATCGCTCCTTTCCTCAGCGTCGTAGGAAAAAAGCGACATTTGATTGCTCCCCGTACTCCTCGATAGTCGAGCAGCGCATCGATATTCTCGATGTGCTCGTCTAGATCTGTGGTTCCGTCGTACGAGCCTAGCGGTGGGGGCTTCTCTAAACCTCTTGGAAGCTTAGCTGCCATGATTTCAGATGAAAGGGGACCCCGAGCGTCCTTGTCGTCACTGGAGTTGAACGAAGGAGACCTGTGAGCACGTTTCTTCGTTCGCCGGGGAGAGGCAGATCTTGATCTGCTCCTTCTCGATTTTCTTGTAGGAGAAGATCGTGGGGAAGACTGACGAAGACGCTTGTCGCCTGTTGATTTGTCAGCGTGCCCTTTCCTCTTCTTCTTGGCAGGAGAATGATTATGCCTTCTTTGGGGACTCGTGGGAGACGGTGGTCGACGAGACTTATCTTCGAGACAGGCGATCTTCTCGCCATGGGCAAGGAGCAGTAGGTTTGTCTGGTTCAGGATCACGGCCAGCACGGTGAAATTCGATCCCGAAGGAGTCGAGGGAAAGAGAGTTTCCGGGCGACTTTCCAGAGGTTGATCGCGATCGGGTGAAGGCGATGTTGTCTTCCCGTCTGGATGGTCTTGCACAGTTTCCTCGTGCGGAGGGGGATGGATGTTGCTCTCACGTTGTGTGAGAATCATGCCATCATTTGATCGGTTTTCTTGGTTGGCCCGAGCAGCCATGGATCTTGTTAAAACTTTGGTTCTTTGAAGATTTTGAAAGAAAAACGGGGAAATCAGTTTCGCACAGACAGCGCCACCTGATCGTACCTGGAGATCAGGATCCGATGCGGTTGACTTCGAGAGCTGATGAAAGACGGTCGGCGAGGAGAAAAAAAGGGGGTGTACCTGTAAGGCACTCCGATGCTAAAGTAAGTAACCGAGCAAAGAGTGGGCAAGTACAAGAATAAAGGTCAGAAAGATTGAATACCTGACCCTCCCAAATGAGAGGGTTTATATAAGGGGCTAAACGGAAGATTATTGGTCCATACTGTGAGGCGCGGATCGAGGAATCCGCAATAATAGGCAACGGTCAAGACTAGCCGTTAGGGAACTTCGTCATGGTCGGAATGCTTATGCTCGACAGAGACCATTATTCCTAATTCTGCCTGACGTCGAGCATAGCTATTGGATTGGTTTGCTTGGCCCAATTGTGGGGATTGGGCCGGTCCAGAACACTTGTTAATGTTCAGATATTAATGTCATGACATCTCATATCTGATACTAGAATTTCATTTTCCTTGTAGGACAATTGACCATCTTGTGTTAAAAGGATTAGTGACATGAAAAAAATTATTTTGCTTGGGATGCCATGATGAATGGTTCGTTCATATAAGTTGTTTTTTGAAGATCAACTAATGTGAATCCTAATTCATCGGTATTACACAAGTGTTACATTCAATCCCCTTAAACTTAAATAAATGAACTTTAAAAGTAACATAGTAAATCTCCATAAGCTCCTCAGTGACCTTAAAGTACGCTTTAGATGACAGTACAAGTTTCTTATCTTACGAACTAGATAAGCACATGGATTAAACTCCAACCATAAGCCCACTATTTTGCACAGTACTATGATCATCATTTAATTTTGTATAGAATGAATATTTAGTAATATCGTATAAACTCTATGTTATTACATGATATCCATTTTATTGTCTTTTGATGCACCACTCTCTTTAGAAACCCTTTCATTATATCATGTTATGTAAGTTTTGTTATACTCTATTACCAACATTTTTCACTCATCCGAGAATTTTTTTTCCTTGATAAGACTTTTGTGAATGGTCAAGTAAGGTTGAACTTCACTAACATTATTCAATATATAGAAATGTGCTTAAAGAACTACATCCCAGCCAAATATCTTGACATTTAAACCTTGAATACATATACCATCACATATTTCATGATGACGAGACTCGAAATTCTTATAGAGTTCGCTTCTGACAAATAGTTTGTACAAAATTCAATAACTTCTTCTGTGATATATCATTCAATGATCGAAGCTTCCAAATGGTGATGATTAATTGTATACCCTCTCTTACTAGATGAATAATTAAGTGAATCATAACTTCAAAAAATGATGGAGAAAAATACATCTCTAATTGACACAATATAATTGTGGCCTCATGTTCCAACTCATATGAATTTCCAGGTTTAATGAATTTACTACATATAACATATAAAAATAAGCACAATATTATTATATTTACCCATACATTTTTTGGTATAATGTCACGGATAGCCACTGGTAGAAGTTATTGCATCAAGTTATGACAATCATAAGATTTTAAGCCATCTAATTTGAGATCATTTATTGACACAAATTTCTTCACATTTGATGAGTACCCTAGGGAACTTTGATACCTTGCAAACAATCGCAAAAACTTTTTTTTTTCTTTTTTAGACAGAGTATGATATGCTGGAGGCAAATATGATCTATTTTCTATATCTTTTGGGGGAATAACTCTTGTGTATACCAATCATTATCATAACTTCACTGATTTTCTTAGTATATTTTGTCTTACCTTTAATGTTTAGAAGTATTCCAATCAAATTATGACTTACATTTTTCACTACATGCATCACATTAAGACAATGTCTTACATAGATGCTAGACCAATATGGAAGATCAAAGAAAACCACCTATTTTTCCAAATATTTCTCTCCATGGGACCATATTGTTTCTTTCCAAAGAAAATATTAATGTGTTGTTGACTTTTATAAACTTCATTCTCGGTTAAGGGCTTTGGCGTGATACTAAACTCCTATTTTCTATTAAAATCCCTTTGAAATCTATGGTATGGATGATTAGGTCTTAGAATTTTTTTATAACCAATGTAAACAATGTTTTTCCTTTTATTAAATTGGTGGTTGCATGTATCATTTTCACATATTGGACACGTTTTATGTCCCTTGACGTTGTATCCAGATAAACCACTGTATGCATGAAACTCATTGATTTTGCAAAACAACATGGGATGCATATTAAAGTTATCACAAGTATATACATCAACTCCTTGGCTAGCTTACTTCATCATATAAGGAAATCATTTGTTTCATTCAAAAATACACCAAAAACTTTTCCTCATTTCTTTCTACTCGTTGAATTTTTTGAGTATTTTTTTAATCCTCTTTAGAGAATTATTTTAATTTCTCCTAATTTGGGTTTAAAAAATATCAAGTGCCAATTTTTGGATTCTCTTGAGAATTATTTGAATTTCTCTTTGTTTAAGAAATTATTTTGAATGGTCAAATGACTATTTTTGAATTCTCTTTGGAGAATTTTTGGAATTTCTCCTCGTTTGAGAAATTATTAAGATTGGTCTTTATACCAGATACTACAAGTGGTATCTATACCATATTCAAATGCTCTTTGTATCATCAGAGAGTGTGTTTCTATACCGATTATCTATTGTGCAAGTAGTAATCATACAATATTGAGTTGGGTTGTTTTATATTGGAGGTGTCATGGATGAGTGATTGCTTTGCACAACTTTGAGAAGTGTTGTGTAACATCTTAAAATGAAAGACCTAGTCCACAACTCGATCTGATAATTTGTTCAGTGGAAATGTTTCAAAACTGTAAGACAACAACTTTAAGGCGTCTCAAACTTCCATGGAAAACAAAGAAACTATTGTTATTTTTGTTGTTGTCTCTAACAAACCATTCAACTTTGAGGTAAGTCATTTTCAAACATTGGCAGCAAATATTGTGATTTTTCTTAACTTTAAAAAGGTTGCCAATGATTGACTGATGACATTCTCGAACAAACTAACGGAGAGAAATCTGTAGATTTAGATGGAATTGTTAATTCTATTGAAGTTGAATCTGTTGTACTAATTAAAACAAACAGTTTACAATTGAGGAAAGAAATCACTTTATAGAAAGAGAATGATTATCTCTACAAAATCATATCATGAATGAATCATAGATGATTTGTATTATCATGACACTAATTTTGATACTACAAAACATGTTTGGGAGGTGTTCTGGACTGGGCCTCTAAGACTGTGTCGGGCAGAGGCCCAACCCAACGAGCAAAAGGCTCAAACCGTCGGGCACACCCACGACCCACTAGTTGGAAGTAGGGGAGACTATGTCTCCCCCGCGTATGACACATCACCTAACTGTCCACTATTATCTCCTAGAATATAGGGGAATTTGGACCAAGGGCAAGACCACGTGATAGGTCTTACATGCTCCTACGCGTTCCTTGGCAGTTCTTCCTTGGGCCTAGCTGATCCAGCCCATGAAAGAACCTTGGCACAGCGCTGGGGGAACACTATAAATACCCTCTTTCATTATAGGGCATGTATTATGAACATATCATTATTATTCTACTTATGTACCCATACTCACTTAAGCATCAGAGTGCCTTGCAAGTACAACCCCCACATTCTCTCAATCAACCATCATGTTCGTTGCTCAGCACTTAGAAGGCCCTTCTGATCAGGTAAGATCAGTGGCGCCGTCTGTGAGAATCTAGCTCTCCCCATCTTCCACATTAGAAGATCAAAGCTTCAGTTCACTTCTCACCATTCCAGCAAGGTCGACGAACACAGTGGCAACCACACTTTTGTTCTTGTTGACTACATCACAGAGGACAACCTGATCGTCACCCATGAATCTGATGTGTGCAACGGGAAACCCTCTACTCCGTCACCTGAGCCTGAGGAAAATGGAATTCCTCAACCTCAACCAACATCTCCCTTTCAACCCATCTTGGTGCCAGTAGAAGGGGACCCCACCATGATAGCCATGGTGCACGCTCTAAATCAGACCAATCTCATGCTCTTTCAACAGCAGGAAAGGATAATAACACTGGAGATCGAGCATCAAATTGGACCTCCCTGACAGGGACACGAATCTCGACCCGAGAAACGCCAGCCAGAAGTCACCAAGAAGCGGGGGCGTTCGCCTCTTCTCCAAGGGCGGCGTTCCCCCGAACCAAAGAAGAATAAATCCAAGGGACGCCCCGAGCGAGTGAGCGACCAGCCCATGACTTCCCCTCGACATGATTGGAGTCCTAGGAACGAGGATTACTCCCTGTTGAGGAGTGATGAAGATGATCCCCGCTGCCCCCTTTCCTAGGCTATCATGGAGGCATCACTCTCGTTGGGCATGGAAAAACCCCAGAACCTGGCGACTTACGACGGGACGACTGACCCTGATGACCACGTCGACAACATTAGTGATATGCTCGACTACCGCAACGACATTAGTGGGAACGTCAAGTGCAAGTTATTCTTGACAATACTCCGCAAAGGATCCATGGCATGGTACAAAAGTCTGGCCCCCAAATCTATCACGTTCTGGAGGAGAATGAAGTCAGTGTTCATGAGGCATTTCACAACCTCCCGACGCCACCCCAAGACAAAAGCAACTCTTGATGCCATCGTACAAGGGAAAAACGAAATGCTGCGCTCATACATCGAGCGATTTAACAAGGAGGCCGTCGAGGTGGATACGACCGATTACATGAAAAAGTATCTCCTCGAAAAAGGGCTCCTTCCTGGAAGCAAACTCATCATAGTAGTAGGGATAGAACCTCCTCGCACCCTCGACGAGCTTCTTCATAAAGCTCAATCATACATCAGATACAAGGAGAAACATGTCGCTCATAGTGTTTGGAGCAACCGAGGTCATGACAATGCCAGAAGCTCCAAACACGATGACTACACTGCCCCCCGCCGCATCAGGGATAAGAGGAGAGACGACAAGCCTTGCGAGTTCCACGAAGGAAGAGGACCATTGAGGCGATTCTCGGAATACACGTTGCTGACTGCTCCCCGCGAGTGCATCCTTGCTGAATGAATCAAGTCTGAGTTCAAACAGGGCAGGGTAAAGTTCCCCAAACTAACAGCACCCAAGACCCACACTGACAAATCCAAGTACTACCTCTTTCACAGAAGCCACAAACATGTGACCGAGGATTGTGTCCACCTGAAAGACGCGCTCGATATTCTGATCAAAGAGGGCCACCTTAGACAATACACCAAAAGAAGTGAGACTCCCCGACATGAGGAACAGTCCACGAAAAGGAATCGTGAAGAATCGTCGGGCGACAACTCCCCCTTTCAAGTGGAAATGTGCATAGCACGACCTGAAGATTTCCACCTCCCCAACTCCATCCTGGGGGCGACTTGCTGCACACAGCCCGGGGGAGAATTTCCCCACGGCTTTGGTCATCTCTGGAGGAGGAGTAAACAAAGAGAACGCCGCCATTTCTGTGAAGCGAAAGTTCGATGAACTCCTATTAACCGCACCCGATCAACTAGCAACATTAACAAAATCTCGGGGGAGATCCAACCCTATATCATTTTCCCTCAAGGAACTGTCGGGCGGGTCGCCTAACTCAAGCATCCCTCTATTGATAAGGGCCAAAATGACACACTTCGATGTTCGACGCATTTTGGTCGATCAAGGAAGCTCGGTGGACATTATGTATGTCCATTTATTCAAGACTCGCAAGCTGGACAAAACAAACTTGTCCCTATATGTCGGGCCCGACCTCCAAGGGTTCAACGGGGCCACCACAAGACCTTGGGGATACATGGAGCTCCTTGTTCTCTTCGAGGAGTAGGAGACCACTAGAGAGGTTAAAGTCCAATTCCTGGTGATCGAGTGCCCTTCGCTCTATAACTGTATCCTTGGCCGACCCACATTGACAGCAGTCCCATCTACCGTCCACTTGAAAATGAAATATTACACCAAGCTAGGCCGTGTAGTCACAATTCACGACGACATTGAAGCTTCTCGAAGATGTTACAATGTGGTGGTCAAAGGACAGACCATCATCAACACCTCTAAGGACAACAAGAATCCTAGAGTCGAAGAACATCCACCTCCCCCACGAGTCAACTTCGTCGAGCTCGACATCCGCCTTGGCGAATAAGACACTGAAGCACAGGGCCCCATCAACGGGAAAACGTCCACTCACCCTGTTCGTCCAGTCCCCGACGGAGAGTTCGAACTCATTCCTCTAGGCGACAACCCCGACAAAGCTGTGAAGATAGGTACCAGACTACCACCAGCAACAAGGGAACAACTTATAACTTGCCTCAAGGAGAATGCATAAATGTTCGCATGGAGTGCTGCTGAGATGTCAGGGCTCAACCCCGAGGTCGCCTGTCACCAATTAGCTTTAGATCCGGCCATCGGGCCCATAGCACAGCGTAGGCACAAGCAGTCTCCCCAGAAAGCAGAGGTTGTCGAGTAGGATGTAAAAGACCTCCTAGAGGCAAATTTTATTTCTGAAGCCCAGTACACAACCTGACTCGCTAATGTAGTTCATGTTAAGAAAAATAATGGAAAATGGCGAATGTGCGTTGATTATACTGATCTTAACCGGGCATGTCCCAAGATGTTTTTCCTTTGCCTAACATAGATAAATTGGTAGACAACTCTTCAGGTTTTAAACACTTGTCCTCCATGGACACATATAGTGGATATAATCAAATCTCAATGTCGGACACAGTGTTGCACCCCAAATTTGCCCTCACCTAGACAAGACATTGTGTACTAAGGTGTCCCAAGAGGTTCACAAGGTTCATAAGGTTCACAAGATTCATAAGGTATCTCAAGAGGTTCACAAGGTTCACAATTAGTCAGAAAGTTTGACAATTCCCTCAGACAATGCATCCTCCTAAGCAATGCATCTTAAACTAGGGTTTTGACTTTCATTATGCTAAATGGACTTCCAAGGTTTCAAGTGAGCTTCATAACATCCTATATGTCTTTAATAATCCCTATGTCAAGTTTCAAGGCTTTCCGAAAAGGTTTGCTTAGTCAGATGATCAGATAGGTTAAAATCAGTCAAAGTAGTCAAGAAGTCAAACTGAGGTCAACTGTGGTCAAACCAAAGTCAAACTTCATGATTTTTTGCCAACATCAAGTTTATGAAGTAAAATTCATCATTTAATCAAGGTTTTATCACGATTCATCAAGGAGATTTCAGATCATCAAGAATCAGGAGTTTCTAAATTAGGGTTTTCACAGGAAAAGTCAACTGAACTTTGACAAGCCATAACTTTCACATGCTTCATAAAATTTTTTCCATCCAAAGCTCATTTTGAAGGAAATTGAATTCTATACAACTTTGTGTCTCACAAGCCAAGCCCAAAAATGCTTCATTTGGAAGGTATGAGCTAAGACATTATAGGTCATTTTAAAAGTCAACAAAAAGTCAACATCTTCCAAAGAGCATAACTTGAGAATGGTAAAAGATATGGACATGAGACTAAAGAGGTTGGTTATAGGACTCTTTAAGCTTTCCAAAATGTCCAAGAACACCTTCATAGCCTTAAAATTGAGGGACTTATGACTTTGCAAAGTTGAGAAATGTTTGAGAGCTTTATGAAGCAAATGGGACCTTAGAACCAAATTTCTCCAAATGGGCTTGCATTTTTATGACCTAAACACTACCATGACATCATGCACGAATTAAAAATAATTTATTCAAAATTTTATTCATTTTATTTTATTTATTATGATTTTATACATTAAAAATCATTTTAAATCAAAATAAAATATAAAAGTTTCAATATTTGATATGATTTTTGTTCTAGAAAGTCATAAAGGCCATTTAGAAGTGATTGAGATCATGGAAAATCAGATCAACCAAAAGTAGCAAGGATATATCAAATTTTTTCAATATTTGAAAGCATATCTTTTTCAATCTCAAATGATCCAAAAGTCCAAAGAAGGATCTGTTTGTTTGACCTAGTTAAGTCATACTATATAAGTATAACATAAAGCAATGCTGGGACACGAATTTGGCAGCCTCCAAGAACAAAATCACAAGTCAAAATTTCACTCCAAATTTGAAATTCGGTTTCATACATTCAAGCAATTTCAATCACTTTTGAAGGTTGCTTTAGCTTCCTTGAGGTTCACTGATCGTATTTCAATCCTCATATACATCAAAAGCATGATCATAAGCCATAACCGAATCATAATTGTTCTTGAACTTTTGATTTTTGATTTTTATTATTTATGCATCATTCACTGATTTTGGTTGTTGATTTGTGTTTAGCATGAAGTTTGCAAGCTTTCTGGACAATTAGATTGAAGGTTCATGACCTAAATCGTAAACGGCCATAGTTAGGGTTTCTGTCCCTCATTTAGGGTTTCATGATTAACCAAATATAAATGAATTTAAAGAACGTGGATAGATTGTATGAATCTTAAGGATTTCATTTCCCTAATCAATTTGATGAAATTGTACTGTTTGGTTGATGTTTGAGATTCGCAGGTCACAAACATGGAAGAACCCGCAGGTAAATTCGTAAGAGAAAACGCAGGAATTTTCGCAGGAAATTTGTGGAAGATGAAGTTCAGATGGCGCCAAAATTTAATTTAAAAAATTGATTTAAAATATAATGTTTGTTTGTTGGTGATATGTTGAATGCGTAGTAATAGCTCAGTTGGTTTGTGTGCGTGTATGTGATATGGATGGTCCTGGGTTCGAATCCCCCCAGGCCATTTTGTGTTGTTTTATTTTTTCTGGATTTTTTGCAGGTTAATCATAAAACCAATTAGACTCCTGGTGTTATCACCAACACATGCTTGGCCTGGTGGTGATGTTGTTGGTCTTGTGGGTGTAAAGCCTAGGGCCTAGGTTTGAATCCCAGCCCCAGGTATGTTTTTTTTCATTTATTTTCATTATTTTTGTTATTTTATTTATTTAATGCAAATAATTCTTTAAATAATAATAATAAAATAAATGTATATATTATTTTCTTTTATAAAAAGTTATATTTTTTATATTCCAATTATTTTCTCAAAAAAATCTAATTATTATATTTATTTTATTATATGTTCATATTGTTAAATATATATATATTTTTTTGTAAATAAATCAATTAATATTTCAATTAATAATTTAAACCCTAATTTTTCTTAATAATATGTAAACCCTAATTTCTAACCCTAAATTTTTTTGTTAACTCTAATTTTTATTTAAATTTAATATTTAACTTAATTAAATAATTAATCATTTTTTATGTAAATAATTATTATTTTGTTTATTATCATTATAATTATTCTATTTTCTTCTAATTTTCTAAAATTGTTTATTTAATTTTAAAATAATTTTTTCTCTTAAATTTTTATCTTCTTTATATTTTTATTAACCCTTTAATTTTATTATTATTATTATTTCATTATTACTAACCTTTAAATTATTGCTTATTTATTATTATTGTTTCTATTATTATTTAATTGCGAAAGCCATGTAATAGTCGTAGATTTATTTTTTGTTTCTATATTTCCATGGTTAGTAATTTTAGGGTGTGTATAACTATGTGTAATTAAAGTAACTTAGATAATTAACCTTAAATAAGATAAATATTTGAACATGAACACTCACACACGTAAGTCGATCTTTGATCGCCATCCTACACTTTCTAAGGTTACCTCTCATGTTGCCTATTTCTAAGGTCAAGTAAGGTGTCTAAGCAAAATCCCTCCATTAATATCATCAAGTCCCTTTAAGTTTATAAGATCAAGTCCCTTTGAGGTTGCCCACGATAAATGATCTTGTCCCTTCGAATAAAAGATGATAAGTCCCTACGAATTGCTAAAGACACCTTGCAGTTTCCTGAATTCAGATGTCCCTTCACATGTCCCTTATCATATCCAAGGTAATGACTACCTATTCCTTAATAATAGGGATAGTCTTACCATTGAAAGAACATATAAGAACAGTAAAGACTTAATATGGGTAGGTTCCTCTTAAAGTACTTGCTCACCTTTCCAAAATACATTTTACACTTCACATTTCAAACAAATTTTCAAAACAAAGTCTTTATATACATCCATACTGTAACACGGTGGGAGAACTGACTTTAGTTAGGTTGCGGATAGCAAGAGTCGCCACCGACTTTTATTTTATCCAAAGGAAAGGCATAAAAGAACAGGAAAGACCTTTTAAAAGATTTTTGGGTCCGGGGGGTAGGTTATGTAAAGGGAAGGTGTTAGCACCCTTTACATCCATGGTTATCCATGGGCTCTTAGTTACTTAGCTCACTTTAAAATGTTTTTTGAAAATGTGAAGTGTGTGAATAGAAATTTTCTTAAGAGTTTATAATGACCCATGTACGGATGCGTATAAACCTTTGTTTTGAAAATTTTTGTTTGAAATTGTGAAGTGTTGGAAAAGTTTTGAAAAGTGAGCAAGTAACTATGAGGAACCTACCCTAAGTTTGAGTCTTTCCTGTTCTTGAATCCTTTAAATGGTAAGACTATCTCTATTATTAAGGAATAAGTAGTCATTACCTTGGATGTAAGGGACAAGTGAAGGGTCATCTGTTTATTAGGCAACTGTGGGGTGTATAAGCAATTTTGAAGGGACTATCATCTTTATTCGAAAGGGACAAGATCATTACGAAGGCAACATTCGAAAGGGACTTGATCTTTTATTTGTTAAGGGACTAGATGATGTGAATTTGAGGGACTTTTGCTTTATACACCCTACTTGACCTTTTTGATTAGGCAACATGAGAGGTATCCCTAAGGAAGTGAGATGGCGATCAAAGATCGACTTACGTGTGTGAGTGTTCAATTTAATATTTATCTTTAAATTTAAATGATCTAAATTAATTTTAAATTACAAGTATATTTATACTCCCTATTTACTAACCATAGCATAAAATATAAATAATAAACATTATAAATAAATATTACACCAAGGAACAATTACATAATAATAATTAAGCAAAATTAAATATAATAAGCAAAATAAATAAATAATTAAAATTGGGTTAGTGAAAATAATAATAATAAAAAATAATACCAAATTAATGGGGTTAGTAATAAATAAATACCACAAGAATATAATTAATAATAATAATGAAGTAAACAAGAATATTATAATAATTAAAAATTCAATTTTATAAACAATTATTATTAAAATATAAACAATTATACTAATTATTATAAAATTTTAAGTTATATGTAAATTATATAAAAAAAATTAATTATAAACATGTTATGAAAAATAAAATTATAATTACAAAATTAAATTAGAAATTTATTTTTAAACATATAATAATTATTCATACACAAAAAATCAAGTTATAAACAATTTATGTAATATTTATATATTTAGAAATTTTTAACATATATTAAAATTTATGTACATACAAAATTAAATTATAAACAATTATAAAATATTTACATATTATGAAAATAAATTAAAAATTTTGATTTTTTAAGCAAGATTTAAATTATAAATAATTGTAGAATATATACATATTAAACTAAAAATTAGGGTTTGATTATTAAAACATTTAGATTTATTTATTACTAAAACTATAAACAAAAATTTAAAATAAACAAGTAAATAATATTTACAATTAGGTTTTTTTTAGAAAAATATTTTAGGTTTTATATTTATGAAACATATTAGGATTTTAAAATTATAGTTTTAATTAATTAATATTAATAATAAGCAAAACAATTAGAAAGAAAAAGAAAAAAAGAGAACTTACCTTGGCTGGGAATTGAACCCAGCCCCTCTTGCTTTCAAGAACACAAGCCAGCAGCACCATCCACTGGGCCAGCGCGCGCAGGTGACAAAGGGAGAGGTCCAATTGGTTTTGTTCTTTGTTCCTGGAAATATCATGAAAAAATAAAAAAACACACAAAAGGCCTGGGGGGATCGAACCCATGACCTTCAAACATCACACAAACACATTAACCATTCCAGCTGGGAGAGCGCACCTGTTTAACAAATGACTATAATACATAATATATTATGCCTAATAACTAAACTGAAAAACAAGAAAAAAAATTGGGAAGCCAGGATTCGAACCCATGCCTATAAGCATCATACGCGCACCCTTCACCATTGGGACAAGCACAATGCTTGTGATACAAAATAGAAACAAAACATTATAATATATCATGACAATTCAAAATCAGAAAAACGCGCGCAGGTCTTCTTCTCCAAATTACCTACGAAATTTCATACGAATTTTGCTGCAAGGTTTCCTGCGAATTTCAAAACACAAGAACCTACGAAATTGGAAAAGCATCAAGACAGTGAAATTTCTCAACAATAATCAGTGTTTCATAATCCCCAAGGTCCATGGAACTGTTCTATGTTCTTAGAACTTATTTATATTAGGTTTAAGTCAAAACCCCAAATCCATGGCCGAAACCCTAACAATGGTGGTTCTTTAATCCTACATCGAAAACCAAATTGAGTTGCCCAGAAACATTCACAAGATTGTCACAAACACAAATCCACAATCAAATTCAATTTATATTACATGTATATATGAAAACGAAAAAATCATAAAGATGTCAATGTTTTGATTCGGTTTGAGATATTCATGAGGTTATGGATGCATATGAGCATTGGTACATGATCAGTGAAGTCCAGGGATCATTGCTATGTCTTTAAAATACCTTCAAATGCCTTGCAATGAAGAAACCGAAAATTGGATTTTTGATGGATTTTGAAAATTTGAACTTACTTTTGGGAGGCTGCAATTCGTCCTCTATGATTAGGTTTGAGTTATGTACTTATAGTGTGATGATTCTAGGTCAGAAAACTTGATGTTTGTGTGAAAGATTTGATCCAAAAAGATTGAGAAAGATAAGCTTTGAAATTCAAATATTTTTGCATAAACACTTTCTATTTCAAGCCAATCAACATTATTTTTGTATCAATCTGATCCATATTGAATTCATGACCTTCTAGAACCAAAAATAATTTTAAATCTTCACACTTGATATTTTATTTAAATTTAAAATGATTTTTAATACAAAAAATCATAATAAATAAATAAAATAAAATAAAAATTATGAAAATATCAAATAATTTTCGTGCATGATGTCATGGATTACTTTGGGTCATTAAAAGTTCAGCCCACTTAGCAAAATTTGGTTTTAAACCTCCATTTGCTTCATAAACTTCCCTAAAATTTCCCAACTTTGCAAGGGCACACATCCTTCAATTTTAATGCTATGAGGGTGTTCTTGGACATTTTGGAAATATTGAAGAGTCCTCTAACCAACCCCACTGGTTTCATGTCCATATCACTTACCATTTTCAAGTTATGCCCTTTTGAAGTTGTTGACTTTTTGTTGACTTTCAAAAGGACCTATAATGTCTTAGCTCATACCTTCCAAATGAAGCATTTTTGGGCTTGGCTTGTGAGACACAAAGTTGTATAGAATTCAATTTCCTTCAAAATGAGCTTTGGATGGAAAATTGGTGATGAAGCATGTGAAAGTTATGGCTGGTCAAAGTTCAGTTGACTTTTACTAAGGAAACCCTAATTTAGAAACTCCTGATTCTTGATGATCTGAAACCTCCTTGATGAATCATGATCAACCCTTGATCAAATGATGAATTTTACTTCATATACTTGATGTTGGCAAAAAATCATGAAGTTTGACTTTGGTTTGACCACAGTTGACCTCAGTTTGACTTTTTAACTGCTTTGACTGATTTTGATTTATCTGATCATCTGACTGAGCAAACCTTTGAGAAAAGTCTTGAAACTTGTCATGGGGATTCTTAGACACATATAAGATGTTATGAAGCTCACTTGAAGTCTTGGAAGTCCATTTAGCCTGATTAATGTTAAAAACCTAGTCTTGGATGCACTGCTTAGGAGGATGCATTGTCTGAGGGAATTGTCAAATCTTCTGACCAATTGTGAACTTTGTGAACCTTGTGAACCTCATAAGATATCTTGTGAACCTCATGGGTGGTCTTGTGAACCTTGTGAACCTCATGGGAGGTCTTTTGAATCTTGTGAGCCTCATGAAAGGTCTTGTGAATCTTGTGAGCCTCATGAAAGGTCTTGTGAACCTTGTGAACCTCATAAAGTGTCTTGTAGACTTCATGAACCTCATGAAAGGTCTTGTAAGTATTGTGAACCTTGTGAGCCTCATGAAAGGTCTTGTGAACCTTGTGAACCTCATAAGATGTCTTGTGAACCTTGTGAACCTTCTTAGCACACAAAGTCTTGTATTGTGAGGGCAAATTTTGGGGTGCAACAGCTGCCCCTGTTCAATTTTCTGAAACCTGAGGGGTTAGATTGGTATATGTGCCAGTCGTGACCTGGAAGGTTGAAGGGGATTGAACACAAAAGCCCAAAAATTTGCACTCACCGGTGCATAGAGTGATACTGATGACTAGTTGAATATGCTTGAGTGGGCTTAAAGATGCCACTTGGAGAAAAATTCTTCAGGTATATTTCTTGGAGGATAAAGCAGTCCAAAATATGAAGATATAATGATAGATTTCAGGAGGATAACCAATGTCCTGAGGAAATGATATGCTTTCAGAAGGATAAACAACGTTCTGAGGAAATAATATGCTTTCAGGAGGATAAACAACGTCCTGAGGAAGTGATGATAGCTTTCAGGAAGATAAACAACGTCCCGAGGAGATAATATGCTTTCAGGAGGATAAACAACATCCTGAGGAAGTGGTAACCTTTGGGAAGATAAACAACGGCCCAAGGTAATAATATGCTTTCATGAGGCTAACCAATGTCCTGAGGAAATGATATGCTTTCAGAAGGATAAACAACGTTCTGAGGAAATAATATGCTTTCAGGAGGATAAACAACGTCCTGAGGAAGTGATAACCTTTGGGAAGATAAACAACGGCCCAATAGTCACAATTTGTTAATGAAATTTGTCTGCTGGAGAATTAACCTGAAAACAAGGTAGCATTCTGTATGGTAATATTAGTTTATGCATTATGTATGCATGTATAATATGATGCACTTAAGTGATGTATTATGTATCTTTGTATATGTATGGTATGAGGTAAACGATGTATGTATGATATGATGCTGCCTGAAGCGTCTGGATATCTTCATATAACAACTGCTGGCCAGGGAAAATAAATCCTGATTCGTTGCTGAAGAGTATGAGGAACTCGTTCCCATCTTGTTTGATAATATATTATACATAACCTCTCGTCTGTTGGGGATAGTAAGGTATACATAACCTTCCGTCTTCGTTTGATAGTAAGGTATACATAACCTCCCGTTTGCTGGGGATAGTAAGGTATATATAACCTCCTGTCTTCGTTCGATAGTAGGGTATACATAACCTCTCGTCTGCTGGGGATAGTAAGGTATACATAACCTTCCGTCTGCTGGGGATAGTAAGGTATATATAACCTCCTGTCTTCGTTCGATAGTAGGGTATACATAACCTCTCGTCTTCGTTCGTCGTACTCTTATTGGAAAGTAAATTCCCGAATATCCGTATGAGGATAAAAGAGATGGATATAAATTCCAGGGGAGATGTGACTTGAAGTACTTCATGAGAATGGATTTGCCCTACTGAGGGTTTGTAACTGTCTTGTAAAGATGAACCGGCGAAGCTTCGTTGAAATCCTTCCCTCGTTCGTCCTTAGTAAATACTATTACTGCATTTTCATGTATTTCTGGTAAACATCAATCATATTAAGTATACATGCATTTCTGGTAAACATCAATCATATTCAAAAGCATACATACATTCAAACACAGCCAATGGACGTTTCGCTTATGTAAATAGGGTAAAAGTAAATCAGGACTCAAAGATGGAATTTTATTTATATCAAAAAGTGACCTATATATAGGCAAGTTTGTACAAGGAGACAGAAATCCTAGTAAGAGGAATTTGTCGTAAAAGTTTTACAAAACAAAGAAAATCAGCTACATGGGAAATAATCCTATTGAGTTTAAATTCTACTATTGCCATTATCTTCAAGTATCTCATCTTCTGCTGTTGAGACGGAAACAATTGGATTGAGCTTTATCTGTTCGAGCATTGAGTAAGTAACACAACTGGTTGCAGTTTCATGGGTGATCCAAACGAGACATAGTCATATGATTTAATCCCTAACTTTTGCCTGGATTTCCCTTTCAGGTTTTCAATCCACCGGGATACCCTTTTTTGCCCAAGCCGCCTTTTCAGGTTTTCGACTTGCCGGGTGTACATCTTTTTATATATATCCCTAATTTTTGCCCAAACCCTTTTGGTTTGCCGGGATGCCCTTATTTTTGCCTAGGCCTGTCAACCTAACGGGTCTCTTTTCATGCGTAGTATTTTTTAACTATGTCTGCGTTTACAGGCTGTGGGAAGTCTTCACCATCTATAATAGTAAGTATCATGGCACCTCCTGAGAAAACTGTTTTGACTACAAATGGTCCTTCATATGTAGGAGTCCACTTGCCCCTAGGATCACCCTGTGGTAATATGATACGCTTGATTACCAAGTCACCATCCTGATATACCTTTGGCTTAACCTTCTTGTTAAAAGCTTTGACCATTCGCTTCTGGTACATCTGGCCATGACAAACTGCTGCTAATCTCTTCTCATCAATCAAATTTATCTGGTCAAGTCGAGTCTGAATCCACTCATCTTCATCCAAGCCTGCATCCTTCATAATTCTTAAAGAGGGAATCTGAACTTCAATGGGCAGAACTGCTTCCATACCATAGACTAAGGAGAATGGGGTTGCCCCTGTTGAAGTACGTATTGTAGTACGATAACCATGAAGAGCAAATGGTAACATCTCATGCCAATCCTTGTAAGTAACTGTCATCTTCTGTACAATCTTCTTAATGTTCTTATTAGCAGCTTCAACTGCCCTATTCATCTTTGGACGATACGGAGAAGAGTTGTGATGCTTAATCTTGAACTGCGTGCAGAGATCAGTAATCATAGTGTTGTTCAGATTAGAGCCATTGTCAGTAATAATCCTTTCAGGGATGCCATTGTTGCACCCCAAAATTTGCCCTCACAATACAAGACTTTGTGTGCTAAGAAGGTTCACAAGGTTCACAAGATTCAAAATACTTACAAGACCTTTCATGAGGTTCATGAAGTCTACAAGTCACTTTATGAGGTTCACAAGGCTCACAAGATTCACAATGCTTACAAAACCTTTCATGAGGTTCATGAAGTCTACCAGTCACTTTATGAGGTTCACAAGGTTCACAAGATTCACAATACCTCCCATGAGGTTCACAAGACATTTTATGATGGTTCACAAGGTTCACAAAGTTCACAATTGATTAGAAGAGTTAACAATTCCCTCAGACAATGCACCTCCTAAGCAGTGCATCCAAAACTAGGGTTTTGACTTTAATCAGGATAAATGGACTTCCAGGACTTCAAGTGAGCTTCATAACATCTTATATGTGTGTAAGAACCCCCATGACAAGTTTTAAGACTTTTCTCAGAAGTTTGCTCAGTCAGATGATCAGATAAATCAAAATCAGTCAAAGTAGTTAAAAAGTCAAACTAAGGTCAACTGTGGTCAAACCAAAGTCAAACTTCATGATTTTTTGCCAACATCAAGTATATGAAGTAAAATTCATCATTTGATCAAGGGTTGATCATGATTCATCAAGGAGATTTCAGATCATCAAGAATCAGGAGTTTCTAAATTAGGGTTTCCTTAGTAAAAGTCAACTGAACTTTGACCAGCCATAACTTTCACATGCTTCATCACCAAGTCTCCATCCAAAGCTCATTTTGAAGGAAATTGAATTCTCTACAACTTTGTGTCTCACAAGCCAAGCCCAAAAATGCTTCATTTGGAAGGTATGAGCTAAGACATTATAGGTCCTTTTGAAAGTCAACAAAAAGTCAACAACTTCAAAAGGGCATAACTTGAGAATGGTAAATGATATGGACATGAAACCAGTGGGGTTGGTTAAAGGACTCTTCAAGCTTTCCAAAATCTCCAAGAACACCCTAATAGCATTAAAATTGAAGGATGTGTGTCCTTGCAAAGTTGGGAAATTTTGGGTTGGTTTATGATGAAAATGGAGGTCTAAAATCAATTTCTTCCAAATGGGCTTGCCAAATGATGACCCAATCCACACTATGACTTCATGCACGACCCAAGTCATCAAAAATCATATTTTTTATTATTTTATTTTTATTTATTTTGATTTAATTCATTTTAAATCATTTTAAATTAAAATAAAATATAAAATCAAAAGATTTGAATATGATCAAGCTTCTAGAAAATCATAATTATGCCTTGGATCAAATTGATATGGAAGTTATGATGATTAGCCTAAAATAGCAAGTGTTCATACAAGAATATTTGATTTTTAAGGCCTTATCATTTTGAATCTTTTTATATCAAATCTTCCACACAATGACATTTTTTTAAACCTAAATTCATTGTTCTATAAGTACATAGTGAAACCCTAGCACAAGCCACGAATGCCAGCCTCCCCAAGAGTAAGTTTGCAAACCAAAAAATCCATCACAAACTCAAATTCGGATTCCTCAATACAAAGCTCTTTAAGGTATTTTAAGGACACAAGAAGAATCCTTGGACCTCACTGATCATGAATCATTATTCATAAGCATCAAAACCATGTTGTAATGCACAAACCGAATCGGTTTTATGTCATCCATAACTTGTTTTCGATTCCATTAATTTATGTGTTGTTTGTTGATTGTGACCTACTAATATGATTTGTTTTGATGTGGTGAAGCTTTCTGGACAATTGAATTTAAGTTTCGTGACCAGAATCAAAGGAAGCCATTGTTAGGGTTTCGGTTGAGTTTTTAGGGTTTCATGCTAGACCAAAAATAAATAAATTTTAAGAACATAGGGATGTTGTGTGAACCATGAGGATCATAATACACTGATCAATTGAAAGAAATTGTACTGTTTCGTGGGTGTTTGATTTTCGCAGGTTCTGAATATGGAAGAACACGCAGGAAAATTCGTAGGTAAAATCGTATGAATTTTCGCAGGTAAAAGGTTGAAGAAGAAGAAGCTGCGCGCGAATTTCATATTTGAAAAATTGTTTAAAAATATTATGATTTGTTTATGTTATTATTTCACAAGCAGCTGCTTGTCTCAGTGGTAAGACGCGTGCGTATTCTGCCTGCAAGTCTGGGTTCGAATCCTGGTTGTGACAATGTTTTTGAGTTTTTTCACTTTTATTCATTGAGTATAATATATTATCAATTGTAGTTGGTTTGTTATCAGGTTCGCTCATCTAGCTGGAATGGTCATGTACTTGTGTGTTTGTGTGTAAGGTCCTGGGTTCGAATCCCCCAGGCCTTTTGCTTTTTCATTGTTTTTTCTGATTTTTTAGGCTAATGAACAAAACCAATTTGAAGCATTTCCCTTTCACCTGCGCGCGCTGGCCTGGTGGTATGGCATGGATGTTGTCAAGCAAAGCATCCTGGGTTCAACTCCCAGCCAGGTAAGTTCCAATTTTTTTTATTTTGCTTAATTTATTTTGTTTAATTATATTAATAGTAATTATAAATAATCATAAATATCTTATATTTTCCAAATTCTAAAAATTATTTCCTTAATTCAAAAATTAGTTTTTTTCATTATTATGTATTTAGATTAAAATATGTATATATTTCTTAAATTAATATTATTAATATTGTATATTAAGTTATAAACTTTAAAATATTTTTTCTAAAAAACCCTAATATTTTACAAACCCTAATTTATTTATTTTAAAACAATTTAAAAACCCTAATTCTTTTTTTATTCTTATTTAATATTATTATTTGTATTTAATTTAATTTGTATGTAAATATGCTAAAAATTTAAAATTCTTAATTTATTTTTTTAATGATCTAAATCATTTATATTTTTTAATTTTTTGCATTTTAATAATTGTTAATGTATGCTTAGGAATAATTAAAATTGCTAAAATAATTTTATAATTATAATTTTATTTTCATAATATGTTTAAGATGAATTTAATTTTTATAATTTGTATATAATTCAAATTTTTATAATTGTTCATTTTTTTTTTAAATAATTGTTTATATTAAAATCTAATCTTTAATTATTATTACTAATCATGTTTGTTGCTAACCCCATTTTAAATTGTTATTATTATTATTTTTTTACTAACCCCCTTTATTTTAAATTGTGATTATTATTATTATTACTAACCCAATTAAATTGCTTATTTATTTTACTTATTATTTATATTTTGCTTATTTACTTATTTATTTATTTTTGCTATCTATTTAAATTGCTTTATTATTATGTAATTGCTCCTGGATGTAATTTTCTTAAATATTTAAATTATTTATTTTTTATGCTATGGTTAGTAAAAATAGGGAGTGTAACATGTATGCTATTTAAAAATTGAATTTAGGTCATTTAAATTATAAGATAAATATAAAATAAAACACTCACACACGTAAGTCGATCTTTGATCGCCATCTCACTTTCTAGGGTTGCCTCTCAATGTTGCCTAATCACAAGGTCAAGTGGGGTGTATAAAGCAAAGTCCCTTAAAAGAAAAGTCATCTAGTCCCTTCATAATCAAAGATCAAGTCCCTTAATGGTTGCCTTTCAATATGATCTTGTCCCTTTCGAATAATGATGACAGTCCCTTCAAAATGCTTAATACACCCTACAGTTGCCTTCATTAAACAGATGTCCCTCACTTGTCCCTTACATCCAAGGTAATGACTACCTATTCCTTAATAATAGGGATAGTCTTACCATTTAAAGGATAAAGAACAGAAAGACTTAAACTTTAGGGTAGGTTCCTCATAATTACTTGCTCACTATTTCAAAACAAATTTCAAATACTTCACAATTTCAAACAATTTTCAAACACAAGTTTTTTACGCATCCGTACATGGATCATTATTAAACTCTTATGAAAATTTCTATTCACACACTTCACCTTTTCAAAAACAATTCAAAGTGAGCTAAGTAACTAAGAGCCCATGGATAACCATGGATGTAAAGGGTGCTAATACCTTCCCTTTACATAACCTACCCCTCGGATCCAAAAATCTTTTAGAAGGTCTTTCTTGTTCTTTTATGCCTTTCCTTTGGATAAAATAAAAGTCGGTGGCGACTCTTGCTATCCGCAACATAACTAAAGTCAGTTCTCCCACCGTGTTACAGAACTGGCGACTCTGCTGGGGAATTAAATTAAAGAGGGGTACCCTTAAGAATTAGATCACTTTAAATTGTTTGCTTTGTTTGCTTTATATTATCTTGTTGGGGTGCTCTTATGTGTGAAAGGTCCTAACCCGGATCTAGTGTACCTTAGGTAAATGGCAATAGACCAAGGAAACTGTACGACGTATATCGATACGGTTGATCTGGTGGCCATAGTTAGTGTGACTTCTTGGTTGGTGCTTATGTTCCTTAAGTCAAGTTGAGGATAATATGAGGCTGCCATATGTTGTCAATGCACTAACTAACTTTTAGAACCCTAGTTAACTCATCTTGGCCTTTAGAAAGTAGTGAGGTAACCGGCTTTGGTGCAGACTGAAGTTGGTTGACACTCGATACTACACTCATTGAGATCTTAAACTTGGAGGGTTTTGGTTGGCAAGTAAGTTGCCTTCTGAACAACCACCCTTGTGAAGGATCAATGATATTGAGATCCCTTAGAACCTGGTTACTTTTGTAGGACAGGATGAACCATCTAACTTCAGGGGAGGGTACTTACCTTTGAACCTCATGCAAGCCTTTAAACCTAGGGCTATGGTGTGACTTGTTTGTGTGTGCCACATGTTTGTGATTGAACATAACATCATGACATCATCATGCATCATAAGCATAGCATTTTCACTAACTATTTCAAGGACCAAGGGATTTATCTTTGTTCTTTGTTGTAGGTCATGGCTTATGCTCGTAGAAACACTATCAGGATCAACTTTGTGGGCATACCTGCTAAGCTTAAAGAGTTGGTTTCTCAAGTGTCTGATCACTCCCAGTTCATCAAGAGACATGGTCACCTATTGGATCTAGTTACTTCAGGGTTCAATGAAGACATGATGAGTGTTCTGTTTCAGTTCTTTGATCTTAAGCACCATTGCTTCACATTCCCCGATTACCAGTTGGTTCCAACCATGGAAGAGTTCTCTAAACTTCTGGGCGTACCTATTCTTGATCAGAAACCATTCACAGGCTTGGAAAGAGAGCCTAAACCTGAGATTATTGCTGCAGCTCAACATCTGAAGAAGGCTGACATTGTTCTAGAAACGAGAAGTGGAGTCAAGGGTATTCTTGCTAAGGTGTTGATAGAGAAGGCTCAAGTGTTCTTGAAAGCTATGAGCTATGATGCTTTCGAGGAGATCTTAGCCTTGCTGATATATGGCTTAGTGTTGTTCCCCAATCCAGATCAGTTCATAGACGTTCATGCCATCAACATATTCCTGAGTCACAACCCAGTGCCTACATTGCTTGGAGACATCCTGCATTCTCTTCATACTCGTACTACAAGGGCAAGAGGAACTTTGATGTACTGCATACCTTTGCTTTCTAGGTGGTTTATTTCTCACCTTCCTCGCTCAGTAATGAAGAATGAGCAAGGGTTCAGATGGTCCAAGAGGATCATGTCACTCTCGCATTCAGATATTCATTGGTGCTCCAGATCTATGGAGAATGTCACCATCATTGACCGCTGTGGGGAATTTCCTAATGTGCCACTTCTAGGCATAAGAGGAGGCATTACCTACAACCCTTCACTAGCTTTACGACAGTTTGGTTACGCTCGGAGTGATGGTCCACATGACATGTTGATTCAGGGAATTGTGTTTGATTACGACAACGATCTTCAAGGTTACCGTCAGAGATTCATACGAGCCTGGGGAAAAGTGAACAAGGTTGACAGCAAGACTCTGGAGCCTAAGTACACTATTCCTATGGAGGCTTATCTCAGATGGGTGCGATCTCGTGCTCAGACTCTCATGATGCCATATCCTGCCATCCTGCCAGTTACTATGGAACCTGTTGCTGAAGGAGACACTGCTTATACCATCCTTCACCCAGACATGCCTACTGACATGGAAGACTTACAGAGATCCTGGATCCAATTGAAGGAGCAAAGGGATACTTTTGAGGCTCATTACAAAGCAAGCCAAGAAAGAATCCTGGAACTAACAAAGCAACTTCACGAGGAGCGGAATCTCAACTCATACCTCAACACAAAGAGGAAACATCCATGGGAGACTTAAAACCCCATCTCTTGTATTTATTGCATTTCATTTTTTTGTAAGCCCAAGAGGCAAAACAAATTTATTACTAATAAAAGTTTACCTTCTTGTTTGTTTAAGCAAATTTAAATCCTGCGGTCCTTGAAAACATTGCATACGCATTAAAACATCATATCATTGCATCATAGGTTTATTTGTGCACAGGTTTCTCATCTTCTCGCTGTTTATTTCAGTAATGGCTCTTGAACAAACAGTTAAGGATCTCCAGGCACAAAATGCACAGTTCCAAGAGCTGATCCTGAACTTGTCCAAGGGGCAAGATGAATTGAAGACACTGCTGGCCAAGAAGACTAAGAAGACTAGAAGATCAGGTGGCCTGATCAACATGGGAAGAAGGTTCAGAGGTCCTGTCAAAACCAAAGAACAGGTTGAAGACTATGAATCTGAGGAATCTGAAAAAGAGGGAGGCAGTCTCCACAACACTATGGGGGACTCTGATTCTGAGGCTAATTACTACCATGAGCCTAATGAAGACAATTTCAAGATGCTGGTGGATAGAATGGATGCTATGGAGTTGCAGAAATCTTCTGGGCTGGATTTTGAAGATTTGAGTCTGATATCTGGGGTTATAATACCCATTGGTTTCAAGGTTCCTACCTTTGTTGTTTATGATGGGGTCTCTTGTCCCAAGCTGCATCTGAGGTCTTATGTCAGAAGAATCCACCCTCACACTGCTGATAAGAAGTTGTGGATCCACTTTTTCCAAGAGAGCTTATCTGGAGCTCAGTTGGAGTGGTATTATCAATTGGAGAGTGTCAACATCAGGGAGTGGAATGATCTTGCTGAAGATTTCTATAAGCAGTATCAATACAATGCTGACTTAGCTCCCACTCGCATGCAGCTGCAAAGCATGTCTATGGGTGCCAAAGAAAGTTTCAAGGAGTATGCTCAGAAGTGGAGAGATTTAGCTGGAAGAGTTCAACCCCCTTTGACTGACAGGGAGTTGGTTGATATGTTCATGTGTACGCTGAATGGTCCGTTTTACAGTCATCTCATTGGAAGCTCATCATCTGGCTTCACTGAGTTGATCATGACAGGAGAGCAAGTGGAAAATGGTATAAAGAATGGCAAGATCCAGGTGGGTACTTCTTCATCAGGTGTTGCAAAGAAGCCTCCCACTGGGAAGAAAGAATCCAATGCTGTTTATGGTCAACCTGATCGTAATAGAAGGCATCAGTCTGTGAGTGCAGTTCACATCTCAAATCCAACTCCTACAACACCAGAGCAGCCACAGGGCAACCAACAGAGGGCTAGAAGGCAGTTCACAAAGATCAACATGTCAATGGCTCAGGCATTGCAACACTTGTTGAAGGCTGAACTTATTACTTTGAAGGAGGCTCCTCAGAATCCTAATGTTACCTCTCCCAGGTACAATCCCAATGCACGATGTGCATATCATTCAAACTGTCAGGGTCATGATACTAATAATTGCTGGGTCTTGAAGAACAAAATTCAAGATATGATTGAGGCTGGAGAGATTGAGTTTGACCCTCCGGGTACTCCAAATGTGATTACTGCTCCCATGCCAAATCACGAGAAGACTGTCAATGCCATTGATGAAGATCTACATGTCTATTCAGTTGCGGAGTTGACCACACCATTATCTATTATCAAGAAAAAGTTAGTACAGGCTGGGCTCTTTCCAGGTTGTCGTGAAGATTGTTTGTATTGTACCTATAAGCCGGATAGTTGCTGGAGATTGAGAGATGGAATTCAGCGTCTCATGGATAAGTATATTATAGTGTTTGAGAGGACTCCATCGTCTGTAGAAAGTATGGTGGATCATATTACTCAAGGTAGGAAGATTGAAGAGGTTGACATGGTTGACAAAATGCCGGTGAGAATCACTTCAAAGGGACCTATTAAAATCACCCATCAAGGTCCAATCAGGGTTACTGCTGAAGGTCCTGTGAAAGTTGTTGCTGAAGCCAGAGTGGCTCCTATGGTCATTACTACTCCTGGTCCTATTCCGTATACGTCTGATAAGGCTGTGCCTTGGCATTATGGATCTGATGTTTACATCCATGGTGTTAAGCAGGAGCCCTTAGCTGACGTGCCTGTTGATATTGATAATATTGCTGGATCCAGTAAGATCACGCGAAGTGGAAGAGTCTTCTCTCCTCCAGTGACTTCCAAGAACGCAGTTACTCCTGCTGCCACTTCCACCACTGATGCTCGGGGCAAGGGTCCTGTTATTGAACCAATATCTACTGATGTGCCAGTTGCTGATGATCTCTCTAAGCAGATGGAAGAAGTATTGAAAATCATTCGCAAGAGTGATTATGACATTGTTGATCAGTTGGGGCATACTCCCTCTAAGATTTCTATGTTGTCCTTGTTGTTATGTTCTGAAGCTCATGCAAAAGCTTTGATCAAGTTTCTGAAGACCGCTCATGTACCCAATGCAATTTCTGTTGACCAGTTTGAGAATTGTGTTGCCCACCTGACCTATGATAATGGGTTGGGATTTTCTGATGCTGATTTGACCCCTGCCAAGAGGGATCATAACAGGGCTCTGCATATTTCAATAGAATGCAGGGGCACTACCCTGTCCCATGTATTGATAGACAATGGTTCCTCTCTAAATGTATTGCCTAAGGAAGTCCTGAACAAGCTGAGCCCTGAAGATGCTGTGCTGAAACCCAGTAATATAGTGGTGAAGGCATTTGATGGTTCTAGAAGAGTGGTGCATGGAGAGATTGATCTTCCAATCAAAGTTGGCTCTCAGGTTTTTACTGCTACATTTTATGTGATGGATATTCGTCCTTCGTACTCTTGTTTTCTTGGTCGTCCCTGGATCCATGGGGCAGGTGCTGTAACTTCTACATTACATCAGAAGCTAAGATATCCGGTGGAAGGAAAAGTGGTTACTGTCTATGGAGAGGAAGAATATTTTGTCAGCCATGTGAACACCTTCAAGTATCTGGAAATGGAAGGTGAATATGTTGAAACTCCGTGTCAGACATTTGAAGTGGTTCCTTGGATTGTTAATGATTATGTGGCTCCTCCTGTTGCGAAGAAAGTTCTTGTGGTCACCAGAGTACCTCCAACAATGGCAATGGCCTCCCTCAACGATGCTAGAGCTGTGGTGGATGAAGGTGGTTGAACTATTTGGGGTCAGCTTCCTGATATCCCATACAAGTCTGACAAGTTTGGTTTGGGTTTCACTGCAGAGTCCCAGAAGGCTGTTCGTCGTGCTCGTGCTGTTCGTATCACCAATCAAGGGGTTCTGAAAGATCAGATCAATGCTGTGGGAGACTATGATGAAGACTACAACTTGGATGCTTGGATTTTTCCTACTGTGGGTGCTGGACTCAATAATTGGAAAGCTGAAGATGTTATCCCTATCTCCTTTAGTCAGGAGTAAATACTATTACTGTGTTGTTGCTTTTAAGTTTGTAATTTCTTGAACAATTAAAACTCTCAAGCCTGGTGCCTTACCCGGGGCACAATGGTGTGCTTGTTACGGGCTGTCATTTCATTTGCATACTTCATTCAATAAAATCAGTGGACGTTTCGTTTTAGTAAATATTGTGTTCCTTGTCTTTCTTTTCTTTTATTTTTGCTTTATCAGCTATGTGTTCTTTACACACACCCACATCACTAAAATGCAGATCCTCATCCACTCTGGATCCTGTTGATAACAGTTCTACTATTGCCAATTATAATTTCGAGAATCCGATCTATCAAACTGAAGATGGAAATGAGGACGATTGTGAAGTACCTGTAGAGCTTGCTAGGTTATTACAACAAGAAGAGAAAGCCATACAGCCACGGTATGACCACTAGAATGAGTGCCAAAGGTCCCATCATGCATATCTTCCATAATCTCAGTTGCTTCTTTCTTATCCACACAACGAAGCATAGTTGAATCATGATTGCGCTTGTACAAAATCCCATTACTCAAAAAGAACTTAGCAGAAAACCTTCTCAGAAACTTCCTATCTTTGACAGATGCCCCTTCAGGGAATTCCTGAGCTTCAAGATATCTTTTCACTTCATAGAACCAAGGCTTCTCTTCTGCTTCTTCAGTGTCAATCTCATTGCAGTATGCAGGCTTTTCAAATCTATCAATAGTAATCTTGGGAGCTTTATCATCCCAACTGATCTCAAACATAGATGCCATAGTGGCCAAAGCATCTGCCAACTGATTCTCTCTCCGTGGAATATGTCCAAAGGTAATCTCTTTGAAATGTGGGATCAAAGACAACACATGCTCTCTGTAAGGAATGAGGTTATCATGCTTGGTATCCCAATCTCCTTTAATCTGACTTACTACCAGGGCTGAATCTCCATATACATCAAGGAACTGAATCTTCATATCAATGGCAGCTTTGATACCCAGGATACATGCCTCATACTCAGCCATGTTATTGGTACAATAGAAACAAAGTCTGGCAGTAATCGGGGTATGACAACCTTCAGGGGAACTGATCACAACACCAACACCATTACCAAGTGCATTAGAGGCACCATCAAAAACCATAGTCCATCGGGATCCTTGTTCAGGTCCGTCATATTGTCCAGGTTCTTTGGTAATAATCATAATGTCTTCATCGGGGAACTCAAAACTCATTGACTGGTAATCATCCACTGCTTGATGAGCCAAATGATCAGCCACAACACTCGCTTTAATGGCCTTCTGAGTAGTATACTGTATGTCATATTCTGTCAAGATCATTTGCCATCTTGCAATTCTTCCGGAGAGAGCAGGCTTCTCAAATATGTACTTGATTGGATCCATTTTCGAAATCAATAAGGTAGTATAAGTCAACATATACTGTCTTAGTCGGCGAGCAGCCCATGCCAAAGCGCAACAAGTTTTCTCGAGCAGTGAGTATCTTGTTTCACAGTCGGCAAACTTTTTGCTAAGGTAGTATATTGCCTGCTCTTTTCGACCAGACTCGTCATGTTGCCCCAACACACACCCCATTGAATTGTCTAACACTGTTAAGTACATAATCAAGGGTCTTCCATCAACTGGTGGCATCAAAATTGGAGGTTCTAGCAGGTATCTCTTGATTTCATCAAAGGCAGTCTGGTACTCATCATTCCATTCCATCACCTGATCTTTCTTCAACAACTTGAAGATTGGCTCACAGATGGCAGTTAATTGGGAAATAAATCTTGCAATGTAATTCAATCGTCCCAAGAAACCTCTAACCTCCTTCTCAGTACGGGGAGCTGGCATCTCTCGTATAGCTTTCACTTTTGCAGGATCTACTTCAATACCTTTTCCACTGACTATGAAACCCAGGAGTTTACCAGACCTAACTCCAAAAGTACACTTGTTTGGGTTCAATCTCAACTTGTATTTCTTCAACCTCTCAAACAATTTATGCAAATGATCAAGATGTTGCTCTTCATTCTGGGACCTGGCTATCATATCATCCACATATACCTCTATCTCATGATGAATCATATCATGAAACAAAGCCACCATAGCACACTGATATGTTGCCCCTGCATTCTTCAAACCAAATGGCATCACCTTATAGCAAAAAGTGCCCCACTGTGTAACAAAGGTTGTCTTCTCCATATCTTCAGGTGCCATCTTGATCTGATTGTAACCAGAGAAACCATCCATAAAGGAGAATATCTTATGCTGAGCAGTGTTGTCTACCAGAACATCAATATGAGGAAGTGGAAAGTCATCTTTGGGGCTGGCCTTGTTCAAATCCCTGTAGTCTACACACATACGTACCTTACCATCTTTCTTAGGTACCGACACCACATTTGCAACCCACTGAGGATAAGAAGTCACAGCTAAGAACCCTGCATTGAACTGTTTCATTACCTCTGCTTTGATCTTTTCTGACATCTCAGGATGCATACGACGAACCTTCTGCTTCTTTGGACGACAATCTTCTTTCACTAGTAGACGGTGAACCACAATGTCTGTATCTAACCCTGGCATATCTTCATAAGACCAAGCAAAGATCTCCACATAGTCACGTAGCATCTGAATCAATCTGCTCTTGACACTATCTTTTAACTCAGCCCCTATCTTGACTTCTTTCCTGTTTTCTTCAGTTCCCAGATTCACAACTTCGACTGGCTCTTCATGTGGCTGTATAGCTTTCTCTTCTTGTTGTAACAACCTAGCAAGCTCTACAGGTACTTCACAATCGTCCTCATTTCCGTCTTCAGTTTGATAGATCGGATTCTCGAAATTATAATTGGCAATAGTAGAACTGTTATCCACAGGATCCAGAGTGGATGAGGATCTGCATTTTAGTGATGTGGGTGTGTGTAAGAACACATAGCTGATAAAACAAAAATAAAATAAAAGAAAGACAAGGAACACAATATTTACTAAAACGAAACGTCCACTGATTTTTATTGAATGAAGTATGCAAATGAAATGACATCCCGAAACAAGCACACCATTGTGCCTCGGGTAAGGCACAAGGCTTGAGAGTTTTAATTGTTCAAGAAATTACAAACTTAAAAAGCAACAACACAGTAATAGTATTTACTCCTGACTAAAGGAGATAGGAATAACATCTTCAGCTTTCCAATTATCGAGTCCAGCACCCACAGTAGGAAAAATCCAAGCATCCAGATTGTAGTCTTCACCATAATCACCCACAACATTGATCTGGTCTTTCATAATCCCCTGATTGGTGATACGAACAGCACGAGCACGACGAACAGCCTTCTAGGACTCTTCATCCACCACAGCTCTAGCATCTTTAAGGGAGGCCATTGTTGGAGGTACTCTGGTGACCACAGGAACTTTCTTGACAACAGGAGGAGCTTCATAATCATTAACAATCCAAGGAACCACTTGAAATGTCTGACACGGAGTTTCAACATATTCACCTTCTACTTCCAAATACTTGAAGGTGTTCACATGGCTGACAAAATATTCTTCCTCTCCATAGACAGTAACAACCTTCCCTTCTACCGGATATCTCAACTTCTGATGTAATGTAGAGGTTACAGCACCTGCCCCATGGATCCAGGGACGACCAAGCAAACAAGAGTACGAAGGACGAATATCCATCACATTAAATGTAGCATTAAAAATCTGGGAACCAACTTTGATTGGGAGATCAATTTCTCCATGCACCACTCTCCTCGAACCATCAAAAGCCTTCACCACTATATTACTGGGCTTCAGCACAGCATCTTCGGGACTCAGCTTATTCAGGACTTCTTTGGGCAACACATTCAGAGAGGAACCATTGTCTATCAATACATGTGACAGGGTAGTGCCCTTGCATTCAATTGAGATATGCAGAGCCCTGTTATGATCCCTCTTGGCAGGAGTCAAATCAGCATCAGAGAAGCCTAACCCATTATCATAGGTCAGGTGGGCAACACAATTCTCAAACTGGTCAACAGAAATTGCATTGGGTACATGAGCAGTCTTCAGAAACTTAATCAAAGCTTTGGCATGAGCTTCAGAACATAACAACAAAGACAACATGGAAATCTTGGAGGGAGTATGCCCCAATTGATCAACAATGTCATAATCACTCTTACGAATGATCTTCAAAACTTCTTCCATCTGCTTAGCAAGATCATCAGCAGCTGGCACATCAGTAGGTACAGGTTCAATAACAGGACCTTTGCCCCGAGCATCAGTGGTGGATGTAGCAGCTGGAGTAACTGCATTCTTGGAGGTAACTGGAGGAGAGAAAACTCTTCCGCTTCGTGTGATCTTACTAGATCCAGCAATATTGTCAACATCAACAGGCATATCAGCTAAGGGTTCCTGCTTAACACCATGGATATAAACATCAGACCCATAATGCCAAGGCACAGCTTTATCAGACGTATACGGAATAGGACCAGGAGTGGTAATGACCAGAGGAGCCACTCTAGCTTCAGCAACAATCTTCACAGGGCCTTCAGCAGTAATCTTAATTAGACCCTTATGAGTGATTTTAACAGGACCTTTGGAAGTGATCCTTACTGGCACTCTATCAACCATATCAACCTCTTCAGTCTTCCTACCTTTAGTAATATGATCCACCATGCTCTCTACAGAAGATGGAGTCCTCTCAAATACTATGGTATATTTATCCATGAGACGTTGAATTCCATCTCTCAATCTCCAGCAACTATCCGGCTTATAGGTACAATACAAACAGTCTTCACGACAACCTGGAAAGAACCCAGCTTGCACCAGCTTCTTCTTGATAACAGACAATGGTGTGGTCAACTATGCAACTGAATAGATATGTAAATCTTCATCAATGGCATTGACAGTCTTCTCATGATTTGGCATGGGAGCAGTAATCACATTTTGAGTACCCGGAGGGTCAAACTCAATCTCTCCAGCCTCAATCATATCTTGAATTTTGTTCTTCAAGACCCAGCAACTATTAGTATCATGTCCCTGACAGTTTGAGTGATATGCACATCGTGCATTGGGATTATACCTGGGTGAGGTAACATTAGGATTCTGAGGAGCCTCTTTCAGAGTAATAAGTTCAGCCTTCAACAAGTGTTGCAATGCTTGAGCCATTGACATGTTGATCTTAATGAACTGCCTTCTAGACCTCTGTTGGTTGCCCTGTGGCTGCTCTGGTGTTGTAGGAGTTGGATTTGAAATATGAACTGCACTCATAGACTGATGCCTTCTATTACGATCAGGTTGACCATAAACAACATTGGATTCTCTCTTCCCAGTGGGAGGCTTCTTTGCAGCACCTGATGAAGAAGTGCCCACTTGGATCTTGCCACTCTTTATACCATTTTCCACACGTTCTCCTGTCATTATCAACTCAGTGAAGCCAAATGATGAGCTTCCAATGAGATGACTGTAAAAAGGACCATTCAATGTACACATGAACATATCAACCAACTCCCTATCAGTTAAAGGGGGTTGTACTCTTCCAGCTAAGTCTTTCCACTTCTGAGCATACTCCTTGAAACTTTCTTTGGCACCCATAGACATGCTTTGCAGCTGCATGCGAGTGGGAGCTAAATCAGCATTGTATTGATACTGCTTATAGAAGGCTTCAGCAAGATCATTCCAATCCCTGATGTTGACACTCTCCAACTGATAGTACCACTCCAATTGAGCTCCAGATAAGCTCTCTTGGAAGAAATGGATCCACAACTTCTTATCAGCAGTATGAGGTTGGATTCTCCTGACATAAGACCTCAGATGCAGCTTGGGACAAGAGACCCCATCATAAACAACAAAAGTAGGAACCTTGAAACCAATGGGTATGACTACCCCAGATATCAAACTCAAATCTTCAAAATCCAGCCCATAAGACTTCTGCAACTCCATAGCATCCATTCTATCCACCAGCATCTTGAATTTGTCTTCATTAGGCTCATGGTAGTAATTAGCCTCAGAATCAGAGTCCCCCATAGTGTTGTGGAGACTGCCTCCCTCTTTTTCAGACTCTTCAGACTCATAATCTTCAACTGGTTCTTTGGTCTTGGCAAGACCTTTGAACCTTCTTCCCATGTTGATCAGGCCACCTGACCTTCTAGTCTTCTTAGTCTTCTTGGCCAGCAGTGTCTTCAATTCATCCTGCCCCTTGGACAAGTTCAGGATCAGCTCTTGGAACTGTGCATTTTGTGCCTGGAGATCCTTAACTGTCTGTTCAAGAGCCATTGCTGAAATAAACAGCGAGAAGATAAGAAACCTGTGCACAATTATAAACCTGTGATGCAATGATATGGAATGTAAATGTGTATGCAATGTTTTCAAGGACCGCAGGATTTAAATTTGCTTAAACAAACAAGAAGGTAAACTTTTATTAGTAATAAATTTGTTTTGCCTCTTGGGCTTACAGAAAATGAAATGTAATAAATACAAAGGATGGGGTTTTAAGTCTCCCATGGACGTTTCCTCTTTGTGTTGATGTATGAGTTGAGATTCTGTTCCTCATGAAGTTGCTTTGTTAGTTCCAGGATTCTTTCTTGGCTTGCTTTGTAATGAGCCTCGAAAGTATCCCTTTGCTCCTTCAATTGGATCCAGGATCTCTGTAAGTCTTCCATGTCAGTAGGCATGTCTGGGTGAAGGATGGTATAAGAAGTATCTCCTTCAGCAACAGGTTCCATGGTAACTGGAAGGATAGCAGGATATGGCATCATGAGAGTCTGAGCCCGAGATCGCACCCACCTGAGATAAGCCTCCATAGGTATAGTGTACTTAGGCTCCAGAGTCTTGCTGTCAACCTTGCTCACTTTTCCCTATGCTCGTATGAATCTCTGACGGTAACCTTGAAGATCGTTGTCGTAGTCAAACACAATGCCCTGAATCAACATGTCATGTGGACCATCACTCCGAGCGTAACCAAACTGTCGTAAAGCTAGAGAGGGGTTGTAGGTGATGCCTCCTCTTATGCCTAGAAGTGGCACATTAGGAAACTCTCCACAACGGTCGATGATAGTGACATTCTCCATAGATCTGGAGCACCAATGGATATCTGAATGCGAAAGTGACATGATCCTCTTGGACCATCTGAACCCTTGCTCATTCTTCATTACTGAGCGAGGAAGGTGAGAAATAAACCACCTAGAAAGCAAAGGTATGCAGCACATCAAAGTTCCTCTTGCCCGTGTAGTACGAGTATGAAGAGAATGTAGGATATCTCCAAGCAATGTAGGCACTGGATTGTGACTCAGGAATACGTTGATGGCATGAACGTCTATGAACTGATCTGGATTGGGGAACAATACTAAGCCATAAATCAGCAAGGCTAAGATCTCCTCAAAAGCATCATAGCTCATAGCTTTCAAGAACACTTGAGCCTTCTCTATCAACACCTTAGCAAGAATACCTTTGACTCCGCTTCTCGTTTCTAGAACAATGTCAGACTTTTTCAGATGTAGAGCTGCAGCAATAACCTCAGGCTTAGGCTCTCTTTCCAAGCCTGTGAATGGTCTTTGATCAAGAACAGGTATACCCAGAAGTTTAGAGAACTCCTCCATGGTTGGAACCATCTGGTAGTCGGGGAATGTGAAGCAATGGTGCTTAGGATCAAAGGACTGAAACAGGACACTCATCATGTCTTCATTGAACCCTGAGGTGACAAGATCCAATAGGTAACCATGTCTCTTGATGAACTGGGAATGATCAGACACTTGAGAAACCAACTCTTTAAGCTTAGCAGGTATGCCTACAAAGTTGATCCTGATAGTGTTTCTACGAGCAGAAGCCATGACCTGCAACAAAGAACAAAGATAAATCCTTTGGTCCTTGAAATGGTTAGTGAAAATGCTATGCTTATGATGCATGATGATGTCATGATGTTATGCTCAATCACAAACATGTGGCACACACAAACAAGTCACACAAGAGCCCTAGGTTTAAAGGCTTGCATGAGGTTCAAAGGTAAGTACCCTCCCCTGAAGTTAGTTGGTTCATCTTGTCCTACAAAAGTAACCAGGTTCTAAGGGATCTCAAAATCATTGATCCTTTACAAGGGTGGTTGTTCAGTAGGCAACTTACTTGCCAACCAAAACCCTCCAAGTTTAAGATCTCAATGAGTGTAGTATCGAGTATCAACCAACTTCAGTCTTCACAAAAGCCGGTTATCTCACTACTTTCTAAAGGCCAAGATGGGATAACTAGGGTTCTAAAAGTTAGTTAGTGCATTGACAACATATGGCAGCCTCATATTATCCTCAACTTGACTTAAGGAACATAAGCACCAACCAAGAAGTCACACTAACTATGGCCACCAGATCAACCATATCGGTATACGCCGTACAGTTTCCTTGGTCTATTGCCATTTACCTAAGGTACACTAGATCCGGGTTAGGATCTTTCACACATAAGAGCACCCAGCAGATAAGTATAAAGCAAACAAGGCAAACAATTTTAAAGTGATCTAATTCCTAAGGGTACCCCTCTTTTATTAAATCCCCAGCAGAGTCGCCAGTTCTGTAACACGGTGGGAGAACTGACTTTAGTTATGTTGCGGATAGCAAGAGTCGCCACCGACTTTTATTTTATCCAAAGGAAAGGCATAAAAGAACAAGAAAGACCTTTTAAAAGATTTTTGGGTCCGGGGGGTAGGTTATGTAAAGGGAAGGTGTTAGCACCCTTTACATCCATGGTTATCCATGGGCTCTTAGTTACTTAGCTCACTTTAAAATGTTTTTTGAAAATGTGAAGTGTGTGAATAGAAATTTTCTTAATAGTTTATAATGACCCATGTACGGATGCGTATAAACCTTTGTTTTGAAAATTTTTGTTTGAAATTGTGAAGTGTTGGAAAAGTTTTGAAAAGTGAGCAAGTAACTATGAGGAACCTACCCTAAGTTTGAGTATTTCTTGTTCTTGAATCCTTTAAATGGTAAGACTATCTCTATTATTAAGGAATAGGTAGTCATTACCTTGGATGTAAGGGACAAGTGAAGGGTCATCTGTTTATTAGGCAACTGTGGGGTGTATAAGCAATTTTGAAGGGACTATCATCTTTATTCGAAAGGGACAAGATCATTACGAAGGCAACATTCGAAAGGGACTTGATCTTTTATTTGTTAAGGGACTAGATGATGTGAATTTGAGGGACTTTTGCTTTATACACCCTACTTGACCTTTTTGATTAGGCAACATGAGAGGTATCCCTAAGGAAGTGAGATGGCGATCAAAGATCGACTTACGTGTGTGAGTGTTCAATTTAATATTTATCTTTAAATTTAAATGATCTAAATTAATTTTAAATTACAAGTATATTTATACTCCCTATTTACTAACCATAGCATAAAATATAAATAATAAACATTATAAATAAATATTACACCAAGGAACAATTACATAATAATAATTAAGCAAAATTAAATATAATAAGCAAAATAAATAAATAATTAAAATTGGGTTAGTGAAAATAATAATAATAAAAAATAATACCAAATTAATGGGGTTAGTAATAAATAAATACCACAAGAATATAATTAATAATAATAATGAAGTAAACAAGAATATTATAATAATTAAAAATTCAATTTTATAAACAATTATTATTAAAATATAAACAATTATACTAATTATTATAAAATTTTAAGTTATATGTAAATTATATAAAAAAAATTAATTATAAACATGTTATGAAAAATAAAATTATAATTACAAAATTAAATTAGCAATTTATTTTTAAACATATAATAATTATTCATACACAAAAAATCAAGTTATAAACAATTTATGTAATATTTATATATTTAGCAATTTTTAACATATATTAAAATTTATGTACATACAAAATTAAATTATAAACAATTATAAAATATTTACATATTATGAAAATAAATTAAAAATTTTGATTTTTTAAGCAAGATTTAAATTATAAATAATTGTAAAATATATACATATTAAACTAAAAATTAGGGTTTGATTATTAAAACATTTAGATTTATTTATTACTAAAACTATAAACAAAAATTTAAAATAAACAAGTAAATAATATTTACAATTAGGTTTTTTTTAGAAAAATATTTTAGGTTTTATATTTATGAAACATATTAGGATTTTAAAATTATAGTTTTAATTAATTAATATTAATAATAAGCAAAACAATTAGAAAGAAAAAGAAAAAAAGAGAACTTACCTTGGCTGGGAATTGAACCCAGCCCCTCTTGCTTTCAAGAACACAAGCCAGCAGCACCATCCACTGGGCCAGCGCGCGCAGGTGACAAAGGGAGAGGTCCAATTGGTTTTGTTCTTTGTTCCTGGAAATATCATGAAAAAATAAAAAAACACACAAAAGGCCTGGGGGGATCGAACCCATGACCTTCAAACATCACACAAACACATTAACCATTCCAGCTGGGAGAGCGCACCTGTTTAACAAATGACTATAATACATAATATATTATGCCTAATAACTAAACTGAAAAACAAGAAAAAAAATTGGGAAGCCAGGATTCGAACCCATGCCTATAAGCATCATACGCGCACCCTTCACCACTGGGACAAGCACAATGCTTGTGATACAAAATAGAAACAAAACATTATAATATATCATGACAATTCAAAATCAGAAAAACGCGCACAGGTCTTCTTCTCCAAATTACCTACGAAATTTCATACGAATTTTGCTGCAAGGTTTCCTGCGAATTTCAAAACACAAGAACCTACGAAATTGGAAAAGCATCAAGACAGTGAAATTTCTCAACAATAATCAGTGTTTCATAATCCCCAAGGTCCATGGAACTGTTCTATGTTCTTAGAACTTATTTATATTAGGTTTAAGTCAAAACCCCAAATCCATGGCCGAAACGCTAACAATGGTGGTTCTTTAATCCTACATCGAAAACCAAATTGAGTTGCCCAGAAACATTCACAAGCTTGTCACAAACACAAATCCACAATCAAATTCAATTTATATTACATGTATATATGAAAACGAAAAAATCATAAAGATGTCAATGTTTTGATTCGGTTTGAGATATTCATGAGGTTATGGATGCATATGAGCATTGGTACATGATCAGTGAAGTCCAGGGATCATTGCTATGTCTTTAAAATACCTTCAAATGCCTTGCAATGAAGAAACCGAAAATTGGATTTTTGATGGATTTTGAAAATTTGAACTTACTTTTGGGAGGCTGCAATTCGTCCTCTATGATTAGGTTTGAGTTATGTACTTATAGTGTGATGATTCTAGGTCAGAAAACTTGATGTTTGTGTGAAAGATTTGATCCAAAAAGATTGAGAAAGATAAGCTTTGAAATTCAAATATTTTTGCATAAACACTTTCTATTTCAAGCCAATCAACATTATTTTTGTATCAATCTGATCCATATTGAATTCATGACCTTCTAGAACCAAAAATAATTTTAAATCTTCACACTTGATATTTTATTTAAATTTAAAATGATTTTTAATATAAAAAATCATAATAAATAAATTAAATAAAATAAAAATTATGAAAATATCAAATAATTTTCTTGCATGATGTCATGGATTACTTTGGGTCATTAAAAGTTCAGCCCACTTAGCAAAATTTGGTTTTAAACCTCCATTTGCTTCATAAACTTCCCTAAAATTTCCCAACTTTGCAAGGGCACACATCCATCAATTTTAATGCTATGAGGGTGTTCTTGGACATTTTGGAAAGCTTGAAGAGTCCTATAACCAACCCCACTGGTTTCATGTCCATATCATTTACCATTTTCAAGTTATGCCCTTTTGAAGTTGTTGACTTTTTGTTGACTTTCAAAAGGACCTATAATGTCTTAGCTCATACCTTCCAAATGAAGCATTTTTGGGCTTGGCTTGTGAGACACAAAGTTGTAGAGAATTCAATTTCCTTCAAAATGAGCTTTGGATGGAAAATTGGTGATGAAGCATGTGAAAGTTATGGCTGGTCAAAGTTTAGTTGACTTTTACTGAGGAAACCCTAATTTAGAAACTCCTGATTCTTGATGATCTGAAACCTCCTTGATGAATCATGATCAACCCTTGATCAAATGATGAATTTTACTTCATATACTTGATGTTGGCAAAAAATCATGAAGTTTGACTTTGGTTTGACCACAGTTGACCTCAGTTTGACTTTTTAACTGCTTTGACTGATTTTGATTTATCTGATCATCTGACTGAGCAAACCTTTGAGAAAAGTCTTGAAACTTGTCATGGGGATTCTTAGACACATATAAGATGTTATGAAGCTCACTTGAAGTCTTGGAAGTCCATTTAGCCTGATTAAAGTTAAAACCCTAGTCTTGGATGCACTGCTTAGGAGGATGCATTGTCTGAGGGAATTGTCAAATCTTCTGACCAATTGTGAACTTTGTGAACCTTGTGAACCTCATAAGATATCTTGTGAACCTCATGGGAGGTCTTGTGAATCTTGTGAGCCTCATGAAAGGTATTGTGAATCTTGTGAGCCTCATGAAAGGTCTTGTGAACCTTGTGAACCTCATAAAGTGTCTTGTAGACTTCATGAACCTCATGAAAGGTCTTGTAAGTATTGTGAACCTTGTGAGCCTCATGAAAGGTCTTGTGAACCTTGTGAACCTCATAAGATGTCTTGTGAACCTTGTGAACCTTCTTAGCACACAAAGTCTTGTATTGTGAGGGCAAATTTTGGGGTGCAACAGCTGTCCCTGTTCAATTTTCTGAAACCTGAGGGGTTAGATTGGTATATGTGCCAGTCGTGACCTGGAAGGTTGAAGGGGATTTAACACAAAAGCCCAAAAATTTGCACTCACCGGTGCATAGAGTGATACTGATGACTAGTTGAATATGCTTGAGTGGGCTTAAAGATGCCACTTGGAGAAAAATTCTTCAGGTATATTTCTTGGAGGATAAAGCAGTCCAAAATATGAAGATATAATGATAGCTTTCAGGAGGATAACCAATGTCCTGAGGAAATGATATGCTTTCAGAAGGATAAACAACGTTCTGAGGAAATAATATGCTTTCAGGAGGATAAACAACGTCCTGAGGAAGTGATGATAGCTTTCAGGAAGATAAACAACGTCCCGAGGAGATAATATGCTTTCAGGAGGATAAACAACATCCTGAGAAAGTGGTAACCTTTGGGAAGATAAACAACGGCCCAAGGTAATAATATGCTTTCAGGAGGCTAACCAATGTCCTGAGGAAATGATATGCTTTCAGAAGGATAAACAACGTTCTGAGGAAATAATATGCTTTCAGGAGGATAAACAACGTCCTGAGGAAGTAATAACCTTTGGGAAGATAAACAACGGCCCAATAGTCACAATTTGTTAATGAAATTTGTCTGCTGGAGAATTAACCTGAAAACAAGGTAGCATTCTGTATGGTAATATTAGTTTATGCATTATGTATGCATGTATAATATGATGCACTTAAGTGATGTATTATGTATCTATGTATATGTATGGTATGAGGTAAACGATGTATGTATGATATGATGATGCCTGAAGCGTCTGGATATCTTCATATAACAACTGCTGGCCAGGGAAAATAAATCCCGATTCGTTGCTGAAGAGTATGAGGAACTCGTTCCCATCTTGTTTGATAATATATTATACATAACCTCTCGTCTGCTGGGGATAGTAAGGTATACATAACCTTCCGTCTTCGTTTGATAGTAAGGTATACATAACCTCCCGTCTGCTGGGGATAGTAAGGTATATATAACCTCCTGTCTTCGTTCGATAGTAGGGTATACATAACCTCTCGTCTGCTGGGGATAGTAAGGTATACATAACCTTCCGTCTGCTGGGGATAGTAAGGTATATATAACCTCCTGTCTTCGTTCGATAGTAGGGTATACATAACCTCTCGTCTTCGTTCGTCGTACTCTTATTGGAAAGTAAATTCCCGAATATCCGTATGAGGATAAAAGAGATGGATATAAATTCCAGGGGAGATGTGACTTGAAGTAATTCATGAGAATGGATTTGCCCTACTGAGGGTTTGTAACTGTCTTGTAAAGATGAACCGGCGAAGCTTCGTTGAAATCCTTCCCTCGTTCGTCCTTAGTAAATACTATTACTGCATTTTCATGTATTTCTGGTAAACATCAATCATATTAAGTATACATGCATTTCTGGTAAACATCAATCATATTCAAAAGCATACATACATTCAAACACAGCCAATGGACGTTTCGCTTATGTAAATAGGGTAAAAGTAAATCAGGACTCAAAGATGGAATTTTATTTATATCAAAAAGTGACCTATATATAGGCAAGTTTGTACAAGGAGACAGAAATCCTAGTAAGAGGAATTTGTCGTAAAAGTTTTACAAAACAAAGAAAATCAGCTACATGGGAAATAATCCTATTGAGTTTCAATTCTACTATTGCCATTATCTTCAAGTATCTCATCTTCTGCTGTTGAGACAGAAACAATTGGATTGAGCTTTATCTGTTCGAGCATTGAGTAAGTAACACAACTGGTTGCAGTTTCATGGGTGATCCAAACGAGACATAGTCATATAATTTAATCCCTAACTTTTTCCTGGATTGCCCTTTCAGGTTTTCAATCCACCGGGATACCCTTTTTTGCCCAAGCCGCCTTTTCAGGTTTTCGACTTGTCGGGTGTACATCTTTTTATATATATCCCTAATTTTTGCCCAAACCCTTTTGGTTTGCCGGGATGCCCTTATTTTTGCCTAGGCCTGTCAACCTAGCGGGTCTCTTTTCATGCGTAGTATTTTTTAACTATGTCTGCGTTTACAGGCTGTGGGAAGTCTTCACCATCCATAGTAGTAAGTATCATGGCACCTCCTGAGAAAACTGTTTTGACTACAAATGGTCCTTCATATGTAGGAGTCCACTTGCCCCTAGGATCACCCTGTGGTAATATGATACGCTTGATTACCAAGTCACCATCCTGATATACCTTTGGCTTAACCTTCTTGTTAAAAGCTTTGACCATTCGCTTTTGGTACATCTGGCCATGACAAACTGCTGCTAATCTCTTCTCATCAATCAAATTTATCTGGTCAAGTCGAGTCTGAATCCACTCATCTTCATCCAAGCCTGCATCCTTCATAATTCTTAAAGAGGGAATCTGAACTTCAATGGGCAGAACTGCTTCCATACCATAGACTAAGGAGAATGGGGTTGCCCCTGTTGAAGTACGTATTGTAGTACGATAACCATGAAGAGCAAATGGTAACATCTCATGCCAATCCTTGTAAGTAACTGTCATCTTCTGTACAATCTTCTTAATGTTCTTATTAGCAGCTTCAACTGCCCCATTCATCTTTGGACGATACGGAGAAGAGTTGTGATGCTTAATCTTGAACTGCGTGCAGAGATCAGTAATCATAGTGTTGTTCAGATTAGAGCCATTGTCAGTAATAATCCTTTCAGGGATTCCATACCTACATATGAGATTATTCTTAATGAATCGAGCCACAACATTCTTGGTAACAGATGCAAATGAAGCTGCCTCCACCCACTTTGTAAAGTAATCAATAGCAACCAGGATGAAACGATGCCCATTAGAAGCAGTAGGTTTGATCTCACCAATCATATCAATGCCCCCACATGGCAAAAGGCCAAGGAGCAGTCAACACATTCAATGGTGATGGAGGTATATGTACTTTATCAGCATAGATTTGACACTTGTGACATGTTCTGGAGTGTTGATAGCAATCAGCTTCCATGGTAGACCAATAGTAACCTGCTCTCAAGATCTTCTTTGCCATGGTATGACCACTAGAATGAGTTCCAAAGGTCCCATCATGCATATCTTCCATAATCCCAGTTGCTTCTTTCTTATCCACACAACGAAGCATAGTTGAATCATGATTGCGCTTGTACAAAATCCCATTACTCAAAAAGAACTTAGCAGAAAACCTTCTCAGAAACTTCCTATCTTTGACAGATGCCCCTTCAGGGAATTCCTGAGCTTCAAGATATCTTTTCACTTCATAGAACCAAGGCTTCTCTTCTGCTTCTTCAGTGTCAATCTCATTGCAGTATGCAGGCTTTTCAAATCTATCAATAGTAATCTTGGGAGCTTTATCATCCCAACTGATCTCAAACATAGATGCCATAGTGGCCAAAGCATCTGCCAACTGATTCTCTCTCCGTGGAATATTTCCAAAGGTAATCTCTTTGAAATGTGGGATCAAAGACAACACATGTTCTCTGTAAGGAATGAGGTTATCATGCTTGGTATCCCAATCTCCTTTAATCTGACTTACTACCAGGGCTGAATCTCCATATACATCAAGGAACTGAATCTTCATATCAATGGCAGCTTTGATACCCAGGATACATGCCTCATACTCAGCCATGTTATTGGTACAATAGAAACAAAGTCTGGCAGTAATCGGGGTATGACAACCTTCAGGGGAACTGATCACAACACCAACACCATTACCAAGTGCATTAGAGGCACCATCAAAAACCATAGTCCATCGGGATCCTTGTTCAGGTCCGTCATATTGTCCAGGTTCTTTGGTAATAATCATAATGTCTTCATCGGGGAACTCAAAACTCATTGACTGGTAATCATCCACTGCTTGATGAGCCAAATGATCAGCCATAACACTCCCTTTAATGGCCTTCTGAGTAGTATACTGTATGTCATATTCTGTCAAGATCATTTGCCATCTTGCAATTCTTCCGGAGAGAGCAGGCTTCTCAAATATGTACTTGATTGGATCCATTTTCGAAATCAATAAGGTAGTATGAGTCAACATATACTGTCTTAGTCGGCGAGCAGCCCATGCCAAAGCGCAGCATGTTTTCTCGAGCAGTGAGTATCTTGTTTCACAGTCGGCAAACTTTTTGCTAAGGTAGTATATTGCCTGCTCTTTTCGACCAGATTCGTCATGTTGCCCCAACACACACCCCATTGAATTGTCTAACACTGTTAAGTACATAATCAAGGGTCTTCCATCAACTGGTGGCATCAAAATTGAGAAAGATAAGCTTTGAAATTCAAATATTTTTGCATAAACACTTTCTATTTCAAGCCAATCAACATTATTTTTGTATCAATCTGATCCATATTGAATTCATGACCTTCTAGAACCAAAAATAATTTTAAATCTTCACACTTAATATTTTATTTAAATTTAAAATGATTTTTAATATAAAAAATCATAATAAATAAATTAAATAAAATAAAAATTATGAAAATATCAAATAATTTTCGTGCATGATGTCATGGATTACTTTGGGTCATTAAAAGTTCAGCCCACTTAGCAAAATTTGGTTTTAAACCTCCATTTGCTTCATAAACATCCCTAAAATTTCCCAACTTTGCAAGGGCACACATCCTTCAATTTTAATACTATGAGGGTGTTATTGGACATTTTGGAAAGCTTGAAGAGTCCTCTAACCAACCCCACTGGTTTCATGTCCATATCATTTACCATTTTCAAGTTATGCCCTTTTGAAGTTGTTGACTTTTTGTTGACTTTCAAAAGGACCTATAATGTCTTAGCTCATACCTTCCAAATGAAGCATTTTTGGGCTTGTCTTGTGAGACACAAAGTTGTAGAGAATTCAATTTACTTCAAAATGAGCTTTGAATGGAAAATTGGTGATGAAGCATGTGAAAGTTATGGCTGGTCAAAGTTCAGTTGACTTTTACTGAGGAAACCCTAATTTAGAAACTCCTGATTCTTGATGATCTGAAACCTCCTTGATGAATCATGATCAACCCTTGATCAAATGATGAATTTTACTTCATATACTTGATGTTGGAAAAAAATCATGAAGTTTGACTTTGGTTTGACCACAGTTGACCTCAGTTTGACTTTTTAACTGCTTTGACTGATTTTGATTTATCTGATCATCTGACTGAGCAAACCTTTGAGAAAAGTCTTGAAACTTGTCATGGGGATTCTTAGACACATATAAGATGTTATGAAGCTCACTTGAAGTCTTGGAAGTCCATTTAGCCTGATTAAAGTTAAAACCCTAGTCTTGGATGCACTGCTTAGGAGGATGCATTGTCTGAGGGAATTGTCAAATCTTCTGACCAATTGTGAACTTTGTGAACCTTGTGAACCTCATAAGATATCTTGTGAACCTCATGGGTGGTCTTGTGAACCTTGTGAACCTCATGGGAGGTCTTGTGAATCTTGTGAGCCTCATGAAAGGTCTTGTGAATCTTGTGAGCCTCATGAAAGGTCTTGTGAACCTTGTGAACCTCATAAAGTGTCTTGTAGACTTCATGAACCTCATGAAAGGTATTGTAAGTATTGTGAACCTTGTGAGCCTCATTAAAGGTCTTGTGAACCTTGTGAACCTCATAAGATGTCTTGTGAACCTTGTGAACCTTCTTAGCACACAAAGTCTTGTATTGTGAGGGCAAATTTTGGGGTGCAACACATACGATGATCATTATAAAGCACTTAGAAAATTTTTAGTCACACACTACACCTTTCTCAAAACAGTTTAAAGTGAGCTAAGTAATTAAGAGCCCATGGATAACCATGGATATAAAGGGTGCTAACACCTTCCCTTTGTATAACCTACCCCCCGAACTCAAAATTTTTTTAAGGTCTTTCCTGTTCTTTTATGCCCTTTCCTTTTGGATAAAATAAAAGTCGGTGGCGACTCTTGCTATCCGCAACATTTAACTAAAAGTCAGTTCTCCCACCGTGTTACAGAACTGGCGACTCTGCTGGGGAGTTACTAAGTAAAAGAGGGGTACCCTTAGGAATTAGATCACTTTAAATTGTTTGCTTTGTTTGCTTTATATTACTTGTTGGGCTTTATGTGTGAAAGATCCTAACCCGACTCTATTGCACCTTAGGTAAATGGCAATAGACCAAGGAAACTGTACGGCGTATACCGATATGGTTGATCTAGTGGCCATAGTTAGTGTGACTTCTTGGTTGGTGCTTATGTTCCTAAAGCAAGTTGAGAATAATATGAGGCTGCCATATGTTGTCAATACACTAACTGACTTTTAGAACCCTAGTCATCCCATCTTGGCCTTTAGAAAGTAGTGAGATAACCGGCTTTGGTGAAGACTAAAGTTGGTTGATACTCGATACTACGCTTATTGAGATCCTAAACTTGGAGGGTTTTGGTTGGCAAGTAAGTTGCCTACTGAACAACCACCCTTGGGAAGGATCAAAGATATTGAGATCCCTTAGAACCTGGTTACTTTATAGGACAGGATGAACCAACTAAATTTCAGGGGAGGGTACTTACCTTTAAACCTCATGCAAGCCTCTAAACCTAGGGCTATGGTGTGACTTGTTTGTGTGTGCCACATGTTTTTGATTGAGCATAACATCATAACATCATCATGCATCATAAGCATAGCATTTTCACTAACCATTTCAAGGACCAAAGGATTTATCTTTGTTCTTTGTTGCAGGTCATGGTTTCTGCTCGTAGGAATACTATCCGGATCAACTTTGTAGGAATACCTCCTAAGCTTAAGGAATTGGTCTCTCAAGTTTCTGAAAACTCCCAGTTCATCAGGTGGCATGGTTACCTATTGGATCTAGTCACTGCAGGATTTGATGAAGACATGATGAGTGTTCTGTTTCAGTTCTTTGATCCTAAACATCATTGCTTCACGTTCCCCGACTATCAGCTGGTTCCTACAAAGGAAGAGTTCTCCAAACTTCTTGGTATACCTATCCTTGATCAGAGACCCTTCACAGGCTTGGAAAAAGAGCCTAAACCTGAAGTCATTGCAGCAACCTTACATTTGAAGAAATCAGACATTGTTTTAGAAACAAGAAGTGGAGTTAAGGGTATCCTTGCCAAGGTATTGATGGAGAAAGCTCAAGTATTCCTGAAGGCTATGAGTTATGATGCTTTTGAGGAGATCTTGGCCTTATTAATCTATGGCCTAGTATTGTTCCCTAATCCAGACCAGCTCATAGACGTACACGCCATCAACATATTTCTGACTCGCAATCCAGTGCCTACATTACTTGGAGACATCTTACATTCTCTCCATACCCGTACTACAAAGGCACAAGGAACTCTGATGTGCTGCATACCTCTATTATCTAGGTGGTTTATTTCTCACCTTCCTCGATCAGTGATGAAGAATGAACAAGGGTTAAGGTGGTCCAAGAGGATCATGTCACTTTCTCATTCAGATATTCATTGGTTCTCTCGATCTGTGGAGAATGTTACTATCATTGACCGTTGTGGGGAGTTCCCTAATGTGCCACTCCTTGGCATAAGAGGGGGCATTACCTACAATCCTTCCTTAGCTCTACGTCAGTTTGGTTATGCTCGGAGTGATGGTCCTCATTGTCATACCCTAAATTTGTCCTACATGTTTAATCATTTTCATCTTACTAATTATTATACAAAATTCAAAAAAATATGTTTGTTGTCTTGCTGGTTGATTAAAATCAGGTATTGCAAGGATGAATCAAGTTTTGTCAAGGCCATCAAGATAGGAGGTTCACATTAAAGAGTAGGTTCATCATAATTCAAGTGTATGTGCCAAGGTGTGGATTTCTTTTAGTTTCAAAAGTGACATGAGGAATACATTGGAATTCAAGCCATGGGTCGTATGCCTCATTTTAGTTTCCATTAAAAATATCGAAGTAATTGGAAGGAATATCAGCTTGTAATTACTTGAATGCATTGTTTGAATGCATACAAGTTTGAGTGACTTAAGCACAACCAAGGAGAAAAAGAGATAATGGGCTTGGTTTAGTTCACGTTATTATTACCTTTTGTTTTGGATAATTTGGTTTAAGGGCAAAATTGAGAAGTTGGGCTTTAAATGTTTCTAAGCCTCCACCTCAAAATGATTATTGGTGACTTTCTCATTATTGATTAAGTTCTTTAGAACTTGATTTGTAATTGGATAAAGTAACCAGACGATGATTATAGCAAATTTGTGCTGTGTACAGTTCTTTTTATAATGAAGAAAAGCTTCCTCACCATAAATCCTCTTAGATGCGTGTTATGCCTAAAGGTGCCTTACAATTTCTAGCAAATTTGCAATCCATCAAGTTTCAGAATTACACATTTCCAAAATGTTGTCAATGGACAATATGCATAGAAGGATATATGTGTTACAAGATTACATAATTCTAATCCTAATCCTAGGACCGTAAGGCTACAAGTTGAAATACAATGTATTTTCCTCAAAAAAATCTAAGTTTTATAACCGCTTGCAATTTCTTTTTTCAAACCAATGCTAAGTTCCGTCATTCAAATCTTCATCAACTTTGGTTCTGAACATGGTGATAGAGTCCTCTTACAAAGTTACATATGAAAAAGACTTGGCAAAGGATCATGAATGATTCCGCAAAAGAACTACTCCTCGCACGTCAACCGTCATTACAACACACCGTAACAGACATCACGTCGCAGTCACAACAAACTTCAGCAGCTGCAGCATGCTGCAGTAAACGAGTCGGTTACAAATAGTTCACATAAGTAAAACAAGGTATCAAGGCTAACCAACTCAGATGCTACAATTCCGAAAGAAGATTGAAATGTTTACATCGAAGTTAACGAAAGTCAGAAAAGAAAGTTATACCTTCCTTCAAAGCCATGTGAATTTTCCTCCTCCAAATACCCTGTACACCTTGCTCCATATTTCTTCAAACCTGCAAGACAAAATGACATGTCAAAATAAAAGACCAAGGGATTAAAAAAAACTGCAGCAGAAAACCAGTCAGTGCCAATGGCCTTAGAAAAAAACAAAACCCCGCGACAGATCCTACTCTCTCTACTCACTCATCAGCCGCATTCTTCTTCTCTTCAATCGCTCCTTGATCTCTTCATCACCGGAATGAGAGATGGCAGTTTCTGAAGTAGCCTCAACCCCAACCACTCAGATGGTTGGCAATGCTTTTGTGGAGCAGTATTACTCTATTCTGCACCGTGACCTGGATCAGGTTCACAGGTTTTATCAGGATTCGAGTGTTTTGAGTCGTCCTGAGGAAGATGGTACCATGACATCTGTTACTACCACTGCATAAATTGATAAAAAGATACAATCTCTCGATTACACAAGCTTCAGGGTAGAGGTTTTGGGTGCTGATGCTCAACCCTCATATAATAATGGGGTAATGGTTGTAGTGATTGGCTGCTTGACTGGAACTGACAATGTTAAACGCAAGTTTGTTCAATCATTTTTCCTAGCTCCACAGGACAAGGGCTTATAAATCAGTTGATGTCGAGACTGTACCAGCAATTAATGCTGATGAAAGTGCTCCTCCATCGGAAGCTTTTACTCCAGAGCCTGAGGCTGTCCATGTTCCTGAAGAAATTCCAACCAGTCAAACTGTTATTGCTGATACCGACACTATCATCAATGAAGAAGTCAGCCTACCACTGGAGAACGGAAAACTACCAATGGCAGAAACTGTGATTCCTGTTAATCATGTTAAAGAGCCAATCCCTCAGGAATTACCCCCAACCACTGAGAAAGTTGCTTCTAATACATAGGAGGATCCTCATAAAAAAGTCATTTGCATCCATTGTGAACGCCTTGAAAGATAATTCTGCTCCCAGCTATAACAGTGGAAAAATCCCAACACAGGAAGGTATCACTAATTATGGCTCATAAGAAGATTCATAAAAACGTCTGACCTGCCATACAAAAATGCAAGGAGAATTAAACTCAAGTGAAGCATAAAATTTACAACAATAACATGTCATGTTTGCGCAAGCATTAAGGATGAGTGCAGTAAAAATTCATTGAGAATTAGGCAAGGTAGGTACCAATGAGAACCATGGCACATGAAATTCAAAGGAGTATCAGATACACATGAAAAAAAAGCAACCAGTCAGAAGAAGAAAATCAGGGGATTTAATGCATGATACCATAATTCGAGTCACCAATTTGAGTTTGACACAAGTAGTAAACGATGTGATTCTTTTGCACCACTTATGGCATCGCCGCTAAGATACATGACAGAGTAACCAAGAGTCCCATTTGAGAGGCCAAGCTTTACCAAAGCATTACCAATATGCTGTATGAAATAATAACATGAGTTGCATTTTGTGATTCTTGATCTCAATGACCATCCTGCACCAAAAGATTCAACAACATAAATAGAAGCCACAGTAGAAAAAGCAACAGGATAGAATAATAAAAAAACAGATTGGTGAGAAGGAACTCTAGGGTATCCATTATTGTTGGACGAAAAACGCAGACTCCGAACTTGAAGGATTCTCTGTGCAAATTCAAGCCTTTCTTCTTCCACACTTGAACCACTACAAAGCAAATCAAGAGAATTGAGGCAGTAAAACGGTATCAATGCACTCCTTCCAAAATTCAGTACCCCAAATGAGTTCTCAAACTTCTCCTTGTCGGGCCAACATGTAATTCCTCTTTGAAAACACAAGACCTACAACATACCAAGACATGAGAGTTAATACGCAATGCACAAGACCTCAAGCCTAGGGTTCAGATTCATCTCATATTTCTTCAGGGCTAAGCATCATAAAAAATCATGAACAAGAAAGTTGTTGTATCAGTAAAATCAAGTGAATTTACCTTTTCATAGCTGGTAAAAATCAAGTTGCAACTCAGTGAAATTCACAGCGGGACCACAATGTTTCTAGAAGAATCTCCATTCACTATAGACAAACACTTTTGTGACTCACTCCCTTAGCTGGTCCCTACAAATCACACTCCAAATCTTCACTAACGGATATTCTGCATCAAGGCACTCATCCAAAAATTCACAACGAAGAAATAACAAACTTTATTCCCCAAATCTCCAGAATTTATCTTATAAGTACACCCTTTTTTTTCTCTTCAGGAAGGGGGTTGGAGAACCGTTGAAAACTTCTTTCATCACCATAATCTCAGTAACATCACGAAATCAAAATCGAGATTCATTGAGAGGGATCTGAGTCGAGATCGTGATTAAGAGTGAGAAGAGAGACGAAACAAATCCAGAGCCAAAAAAAACGAACCTGCATAAACCTTGAAATGCCGAAAGCACAACCCCTTGTCACCTTGAATCTTCAATAGAACCGCAAAATCGAAACCCTCCACACTCAAACGAACACAAACCTGAGACCGCCAAGTCGGAACCGACGCAACAAACCCTGAGAGAGACATTGTGCGAGAGCGAACCACATCTACGGCGAATCTGAGAAGTGATGTTGATGATGAGCGGAATTGCGAACCTACGATTGAGATAGAGAAAACACCTTGTTGAGTTTCGATAATGAGAGACTCATACCTGAGATAACAAATCCGGATCGCGTGTTTTGTTTGATTTAAGGTTAAATTTGTTTTCCTCTTTTCTTTGAACTGTATTATGAACGCTTGTGGGTACTGATATTTTGTTTTTTCTTTTAATCTAAACTTTCTCTTTTGTTTTTCTTATATATTATATTATTTGTTTGTTTATTTATTTTATCACCCATTAAACTCTGTTTGGGCTTATTAGGACTTTGGTTCGTTTATATTGTTGTACACAGACCCCCAGACTCTTTGTGACACCCCTATATGTTTTTATTTTTCATTTTTATTATTATCTTGATCTTGTTTTCTTAGAACAGTCATAGTTCAATATTTTATGTTAATAATTTTAGCTTTTTTTTGGTTCTTGAATCCGAATTATATTATTCATTGGGCCGATGATATAATCACGATATCGATATTCAATCCTTTTTGAGTCGACGTTATCAATACCGGTATGAGGCCAACTTTTATTTTTTATTATTTAATCAATTATTCCATTATTCGGTTAATAATAAAATGAGATATTCGATATTTAATCGACATTATCCATTAAACTGAGACCGATTCCATTTTTTTATTCATTATTTTATTATTATTATTTTGGCTAATGAACAAATATTTAAATATTCGATTTTAAATAAACCGACGTTATTTAAATTAAATATGAGGCCAATTTATCATTTATTATTATTTTTATACTTTATCTCACTTTTTATGGCCAATAATATAATAAACGATTAAATTATTTCCGATATCGTAAAATTGGGAAATTTAATTAATATGAGGCATTTTATTTAATTAGTCCATTTCGATAAACAATTTATTTTAATAATCTATTTTTATTACCTTATTTCCATTATTCAAGTACTTTATTAAATTCGATTAAATTTAATAATTTATATCTATTATTTCTATTCTAATTTAATTGTTGCAATTTTAAATTAATTCTTTTTGTTATCGCTTTAATCGGATCGCGAATCAATGTAAGTCGAGCGCATCGTGCCTCGCCATCAGCTTTTCCAAACTCGACCTTTAAGCATTTTCCTAATTAAATAACGGAATAACTGAATTCTGGAGTCTCGCATTCCTCGAATTCTTGAATGAACACTCCCGAGGCTCGCCCCGCGGGATGCGGTTCATTCGACTTTCCGTAATTAAAACCTTTAATATACATATCAAATAATGAAAGAATTGAATTCTGGAATCTAGCATTCCTCGAATTCTCGAATAAATTCTCCTGAGGCTCGCCCATCAGGACGCAGTTTATTTACCCTCTCATTTTAAAGAAAACCCTAATCAGATCAAACATCTTTTAAAAGAGAACTGTTTGAATCCTTTCTATACTTGCGAAACAAGCTAACGCTTCAGCCTCCTATTGCGAGCAGACAAGCCAACGCTTAGCAGTTAGAATGTGGTTCAAACAACTGTTCATTAAAACAAAATAACCAACGAACCTTAGTACCGCGAACTACGAGGCTCTAACTTTCCCATTGCACAAGGGAATACGTAGGCACACGGATCTCAATCCCTGCCGAGCACCCTAGGAATAAAATAACCCATTTCTCTTATTAACCCTAATTTAGAATCATTCGCATTTATTATTCGAAGAAAACAAAAAGCATAAGTTAACATTTAATCGCAAGTTAAACTAAGAGGTTCTTGTTGAGTACAATAGACGTAAGGGGTGCTAATACCTTCCCCTTATGTAACCGACTCCCGAACTTAGAAGTTGGTTTAGATGACCTTGTTCTATCCATCTTTCTTTATTAGGTTTTATCTATATCTTCCTATTCTTTCATTAGAATAAATAGAATTAGGTGGCGGCTCTGTTATTTCCATCTGTTCCGCGGTCGGCGCGAGGATCGTATTTTTTGAGGTACGACAGTTGGCGACTCTGCTGGAGACTTTAGAGAGCCAAGCCTAACTTAGTTCACTTTGCGATTAATGTTTACATTGCTTATCGTTTTTCTTCACGCTTTTTATTTATACTTGTTTATTCTCTCTTCTTATTATGATTATTATCATATTTGCTTGTTGGATCCTAGGTTGACACCTGAGTCTTTGAAAAAGAAGAGGGAACACTTAGTTTAGAACTGGATGTTATTAGTGTTAGTCTCCGAGGACTCGCTCCTTGTAAACCTAGCATGAAAGCTCCCCCCGAGAGTAGACCTATTCGTAGATCTCGTCATAACACAGTTAGCCTGTTGCATGACTTGATTCGTGAGAGGGCTGTGACTCGGGGAACTTTTAGAACCAGTTCCAATATTGGTAGTTGTGTAGTGTTAGTCTCCGAGGACCCGCTCCTTGTGTGCCTAACATGAGAACTCCACTCAAGGTAGACCCGATCGTCACTATTGTCAAAATGCAGCTAGCCTGTGGCAGGATGTTAGTTCGATTAGCGTCCATGACCTTGAGTATTTTAACCCATTACCGTAGAAACTATCATGTGAGAGGTTTGTGTGGGTAAAGAATTTAGAACTATTCTTCTGGTGCCTACCTGTAAAGTTCCTTTTATCATAAATTTTGGTTACTCTCTCGTTTTGGTGATCAACTTTGGAATTTGATTTATTGTCCTTTGGATTTCAACTGCTCATTGCATCTTACTGCATTCATGTTTGCATTCATTTTGCATACATCATAGTCATTCATGTTCATCCGTTCTCATCTTCAGAGTTGTTGAGTACCCGTCAAGCTGATTCCTCCACGCAGATACAGAACTAGGGCCCACGAAAGAAGAATAATGGCTGAACAAGAAGAACACAACAAGCGAGTCAGGGAAGACAGTGATGACCTGAAGAGTAGCATGAGCAAGATCATGGAAATGCTCCAATTCTTGGCTACTAAGGACACTCTAGCTCAGAGGACCGTCACCTCTGAAGTCAGTAGTTTTTTCATTAATGCAGAGTCTTCAAGACCCGCTAACACTTGGCCAGAATTTGGATTGCCACCGGGTTATACTCCGCCATTTGCAACTACTCAGATGACTGGTACATCCACTTTTTTCGAACCTGGAGTGTTCGCTGACTCTCAATCCAATGTGCATACTGTTACCCAAACTGCTTATGTGAATCCTCCCTTCGTGCATAATCCACCATCTTCAGTACAAGGAGAGGCTGGAAATATCGAGGATGTTAGGGAACAATGTATGACTTTGGAGAAAAGGATAAGAGCTGTAGAGGGATTTGATGTCTTCAACGCTGCCGCATCAGACATGTGCTTGGTTTCGAATTTGGTTATGCCAGACAAGTTCAAAATGCTAGTGTTTGAAAAATACAAGGGAGACACTTGCCCAAAAAGCCACATGATCATGTACTGTCGCAAAATGGCCGCCCATGTTGATAAGGACAAACTGCTCATCCATTGTTTCCAAGATAGCTTGAGTGGGGCATCTTTGAAATGGTATATGGGACTCGATAAAAGTCGTATCCAATGCTGGAAGGATTTGCTTGATGCATTCCTGAGACAATACAAATACAATCTAGACATGGCACCTGACCGCCGTCAACTTCAAAACATGTCTCAAAAAGAAAAAGAATCATTCAAAGAGTATGCTCAGCGCTGGAGAGAGCTAGCTGCTCAGGTTGAACCTCCCTTGGCAGAGAAAGAACTTACTGGTCTGTTCATAGACACTCTCCACCCTCTATACTGGGAAAGGATGATAGGTAGCGTATCATCTAGTTTTGCTGACCTAGTCACTATTGGAGAAAGGCTAGAGGAAGGAATCAGAAAGGGCAAGTTTGGAAGTGCTGAAGCTTCTAATGCTGCGAGAAAGTCCTCTGGGAATTTTCAAAAGAAGAAAGAGGGTGATACTCATGCTGTCAACACTGAAAGAAGACCCTACTACAGGCAACAATAGTATGGTGAAGCCCAAGTAGCCGCAGTTGCTCCTATGGTTAATGCTCCACCAGCTCGAGCTCATCCACAAAGGAATGTTGGTCAGAATCAGACTCGCAATCTCAGGCCCAGGGCTCCTATTGATCCTATTCCCATGAAGTATGCTGAGATTTTCCCTGCACTATTCTAGAAAGGTCTTGTCACCACCAGACCTCTTATTCCTCCAAATCCTCTTCCACCAGGATTTAGGAGTGACCTCCATTGCCCGTTTCATGAAGGAGCTGCAGGTCATGATATCGAAAACTGTTTTGCTTTCCAGGCTCGAGTTCAGGACTTGGTCAGGGGAGACTTGCTCACCTTCACACCGAGAAAGGTTCCTAGGGTTGAAATAGATCCCATGCCAAAACCAAGTGGCTGAAGATTTGATCAAAGAATCACAAGTTACTACCTAAAGCCAGTGGGTCAGACGGGAGAGCTCATCCTTGCTACTGATTAGACGCTAGGCCTTGTTTCTTTTCAATTTTAGTTTCCTTGTTTGTATTGTGCGTACTTGTTTAAAGACTTTGTTTGTTCTCTAATGTTAGTATTAATGAAATGAGCATCGCATGTTTTTGGATCAATTCATTCACCTTCGTATTTGTGCGTATTCATGCTTTTCATTTTCAAAAATTTCAAAAAATATATATACCATTGTTCCTCTTATTCATCTATTGTATAAGCATTGATTGGAGGGAGGATGACGAAAAATACCCAAATTGTTGAACGGTATGCTTTCAAAATAAAACCTTGCTGATGATATACAGGCATTGTTTCAACTCCCAAACACTGGAGAAATAAGGAAGTTAATCCATTGTCAACCCCTTTGAGCCTAGAAGTTGGAGTTTCTTTCTACACGAAAAAACCGTAATCTTATCCCGGGGCAGGGTAGTTATCAATTAATTCAAGTATGCATTCAATTTCAGGAGGATTATTCGTTACATCTTTCAATAAGGATTTCAAGCCCAAGTTTCCCTTCGCACAATTGTCAAGGAAGTTAATGGCAGTCATTGTCCAAATCAAAAATGAAAAAATCGCTAAGTCAACACCTAAAAGGCGACTTAGGCAAAAATAAAAGCATCCCGGTGGACTGAAAACTTCAAAGAGACAGTCCAGGCAAAAGTTAGGGATAATAAGAATCAAATCATGAGAGGTCACCAAAATTCCTCAACAAATACAAAGATGAGCTTACTCAAAATCCTCATCAAATAAGACCAATAAAGTGTTATGAAGAAGCAATGACTGCTGTCCAATAATTCTTTGTCTTTTGAGCCATCCTCATTGGAGCAACCTCAAATAACCTGAATGTATAGGTTGAATTAATTGAGCGTAGGACTGAAGATCACCATGGAGAATGGGTTGGGTAAAAAATTAAGTTTTGATCCTTATATCCTTTGTTTCATAAACCGTGAACCAAGCCACGTTACAACCCTTTAAAGACCTAATTGAAGTTCGGTTTGTTTCGAAATCATATCTCAACAAGGTTGCGTAAGCTGACTCCCAAGAGATTTGCCAATCATTCGCTTTAGTATCATACCTTTTGCATTATCTTTCACTTTGCACTTTGCATGTTGGAATTAATATTACATTCTTACGAGTGAGTTATTTGTTTTACTCCAAATATCATTCCAGCAATGATTATGATTTGTGCTTGAGCATTGCATTAAAATTAACATTTTTTGAATGAATATTTTATTTGCAAGTAAGCACTCATCATCAAGGAATTCCAAACAGTTGAGAAACTTGTCCCGTGATCCTATCAGGGGCACCTTACAGCCAAAAATCATATTCTTCAAGGAATCTTTCAAGACTCGTGCTGGGGCAAGCATTTCAAACGACCAGTCAAGCAGTCACTTCAGAATCATTCAACATGGGGCAGTCTACTTCAGGCAATCCCCAAGCAAATATTATCACTCTTTCTCAATAGGATCAACATCATGATACTTCTAACAAGTATAATAGAAGTTGTGTTTAGGATATCTTTCAAGGGGCATAAATGGCAAAGTTCACTGTATTGAGGAATCAGCTGTTTCAGCCGCACCTCTCCAAAAGAGTCTTATTCCAGTGGTCTTAGCATTTGCATTGCAATCATTGCACCATTTGCATCATACAATTTCATATCAAGCGTAGCATGAAGTTTACTTCATGCTCATATGCATTTTCTGAGGTCTTGTTGTCTTATTTTGTGGTCAAAGTCCAATTTCGTTTGGCATCCTTAAAGTCCAATTTCTATTGGCAACCACAAAAAAAAATCAAAGTCTAACTCACTGGGCACCTACCAAAGCAGTCGTGTTTGTAACCCTGTCTTTCGCGTGTTTATCTTCCTCTTCCTTCAAAGGTCTCTTTTCGGATAATTCCCTTTGAGAAATTTGACGTGGAACCCTTTTCCTTCAAACTGTGTTAAGTTTGGCGTGGAACCCTTTTCCTTCAAACTGTGTTAGGTTTGACGTGGAACCTTTTTCCTTCAAATTGTGTTAAGTTTGGCGTCGAACCCCTTTCCTTCAAACTGTGTTAAGTTTGACGTGGAACCCTTTTTCCTTCAAACTATGTTAAGTTTGGCGTGGAACTCTTTTCCTTCAAACTTTGTAAAGTTTGACGTGGACCCCTTCTTTTAAATTTCTCTCTCCGGTTGGTCCCATTGAGGAATTCAATTTGTTTCTTCGACTTTCTCTCTCCGGTTGTTCCCATTGAGAAGTTCTTATTTTCTTCAAATTTCTCACTCAGGTTGTTTCCATTGAGGAGTTATTTGTGTCCTTCTAATTTCTCTTTCCGGTTAATCCCATTGAGGAATTGCAAAGTGCGTTCCAACGATCTTATTAAGAGTTTCATTATATTCCAATTTTCTTTCTTCGGTTAATCCCATTGAGAATCTAGAAAGAATATTTATTTCTAGAGGAGAAGTTGGATGTCTCCCTTGTTGTACCTTCATAATTTGGTTTCGTTCCACATCTAATGTTTTTTATATGTTTCGGACGTGGACTTCCAAATTTCGTACTTGTGCATCCATAGATCTTTTTGGATGTCTTTAATACCTGTTTCAGGGTTTATTCCTGTCATATCAAGTATTCCTGATTATTCTCTGTTGTCTAGACAAATCTTCAGAAATATCTTGTCTTCCCTTTCCCTTTCGTACTTCACTATTTTCAAGTCTTTTCTCATTATTCAATCATTTCATCATTCCCACTGTCTTGGTGTCTCTTATTACATCACATTCATATACATTAAATCCCCAACAATTGCATCCGTACAAGCATATCATATTACATTTAGTCCCCAGCATTTGCATTTGTACAAGCATATCATGTTGCATTTTTTGCATTGCATTCTGCATTGGACAAATTTTCGGCTATTATTACATCTAATTGACTTTTACCTTGAAATCGAACATTTCACAGTAGTTCATTTATCAGGTTCAAGACAATTAGATAGGGGCATCTGTCATACCCTAAATTTGACCTACATGTTTAATCATTTTCATCTTACTAATTATTATACAAAATTCAAAAAAAATATGTTTGTTGTCTTGTTGGTTGATTAAAATCAGGTATTGCAAGGATGAATCAAGTTTTTTCAAGGCCATCAAGATAGGAGGTTCACATTGAAGAGTAGGTTCATCATAACTCAAGTGTATGTGCCAAGGTGTGGATTTCTTTTAGTTTCAAAAGTGACATGAGGAGTACATTGGAATTCAAGCCATGGGTCGTATGCCTCATTTTAGTTTCCATTAAAAATCTCGAAGTAATTGGAAGGAATATCAGCTTGTAATTACTTGAATGCATTGTTTGAATGCATACAAGTTTGAGTGACTTAAGCACAACCAAGGAGAAAAAGAGCTAATGGGCTTGGTTTAGTTCACTTTATTATTACCTTTTGTTTTGGATAATTTGGTTTAAGGGCAAAATTGAGAAGTTGGGCTTTAAATGTTTCTAAGCCTCCACCTCAAAATGATCATTGCTGACTTGTCTCATTATTGATTAAGTTCTTTAGAACTTGATTTGTAATTGGATAAAGTAACCAGACGATGATTATAGCAAATTTGTGCTGTGTACAGTTCTTTTTATAATGAAGAAAAGCTTCCTCACCATAAATCCTCTTAGATGCGTGTTATGCCTAAAGGTGCCTTACAATTTCTAGCAAATTTGCAATCCATCAAGTTTCAGAATTACACATTTCCAAAATGTTGTCAATGGACAATATGCATAGAAGGATATATGTGTTACAAGATTACATAATTCTAATCCTAATCCTAGGACCGTAAGGCTACAAGTTGAAATACAATGTATTTTCCTCAAAAAAATCTAAGTTTTATAACCGCTTGCAATTTCTTTTTTCAAACCAATGCTAAGTTCCGTCATTCAAATCTTCATCAACTTTGGTTCTGAACATGGTGATAGAGTCCTCTTACAAAGTTACATATGAAAAAGACTTGGCAAAGGATCATGAATGATTCCGCAAAAGAACTACTCCTCGCACGTCAACCGTCATTACAACACACCGTAACAGACATCACGTCGCAGTCACAACAAACTTCAGCAGCTGCAGCATGCTGCAGTAAACGAGTCGGTTACAAATAGTTCACATAAGTAAAACAAGGTATCAAGGCTAACCAACTCAGATGCTACAATTCCGAAAGAAGATTGAAATGTTTACATCGAAGTTAACGAAAGTCAGAAAAGAAAGTTATACCTTCCTTCAAAGCCATGTGAATTTTCCTCCTCCAAATACCCTGTACACCTTGCTCCATATTTCTTCAAACCTGCAAGACAAAATGACATGTCAAAATAAAAGACCAAGGGATTAAAAAAAACTGCAGCAGAAAACCAGTCAGTGCCAATGGCCTTAGAAAAAAACAAAACCCCGCGACAGATCCTACTCTCTCTACTCACTCATCAGCCGCATTCTTCTTCTCTTCAATCGCTCCTTGATCTCTTCATCACCGGAATGAGAGATGGCAGTTTCTGAAGTAGCCTCAACCCCAACCACTCAGATGGTTGGCAATGCTTTTGTGGAGCAGTATTACTCTATTCTGCACCGTGACCTGGATCAGGTTCACAGGTTTTATCAGGATTCGAGTGTTTTGAGTCGTCCTGAGGAAGATGGTACCATGACATCTGTTACTACCACTGCATAAATTGATAAAAAGATACAATCTCTCGATTACACAAGCTTCAGGGTAGAGGTTTTGGGTGCTGATGCTCAACCCTCATATAATAATGGGGTAATGGTTGTAGTGATTGGCTGCTTGACTGGAACTGACAATGTTAAACGCAAGTTTGTTCAATCATTTTTCCTAGCTCCACAGGACAAGGGCTTATAAATCAGTTGATGTCGAGACTGTACCAGCAATTAATGCTGATGAAAGTGCTCCTCCATCGGAAGCTTTTACTCCAGAGCCTGAGGCTGTCCATGTTCCTGAAGAAACTCCACCCAGTCAAACTGTTATTGGTGATACCGACACTATCATCAGCGAAGAAGTCAGCCTACCACTGGAGAACGGAAAACTACCAATGGCAAAAACTGTGATTCCTGTTAATCATGTTAAAGAGCCAATCCCTCAGGAATTACCCCTAACCACTGAGAAAGTTGCTTCTAATACACAGGAGGATCCTCCTAAAAAAGTCATTTGCATACATTGTGAACACCTTGAAAGATAATTCTGCTCCCAGCTATGGCAGTGGAAATAACCCAACACAGGAAGGTATCACTAATTATGGCTCACAGGCAGATTCATAAAAACGTCCGACCTGCCATTCAAAAAAGCAAGGAGAATTAAACTCAAGTGAAGCATAAAAGTTACAAAAATAACATGTCATGTTTGTGCAAGCATTAAGGATGAGTGCAGTAAAAATTCATTGAGAATTAGGCAAGGTAGGTACCAATGAGAACCATGGCACATGAAATTCGAAGGAGTATCAGATACACATGAAAAAAAAGCAACCAGTCAGAAGAAGAAAATCAGGGGATTTAATGCATGATACCATAATTCGAGTCACCAATTTGAGTTCGACACAAGTAGTAAACGTTGTGATTCTTTTGCACCACTTATGGCATCGCCGCTAAGATACATGACAGAGTAACCAAGAGTCCCATTTGAGAGGCCAAGCTTTACCAAAGCATTACCAATATGCTGTATGAAATAATAACATGAGTTGCATTTCGTGATTCTTGATCTCAATGACCATCCTGCACCAAAAGATTCAGCAACATAAATAGAAGCCACAGTAGAAAAAGCAACAGGATAGAATAATAAAAAAACAGATTGGTGAGAAGGAACTCTAGGGTATCCATTATTGTTGGACGAAAAACGCAGACTCCGAACTTGAAGGATTCTCTGTGCAAATTCAAGCCTTTCTTCTTCCACACTTGAACCACTACAAAGAAAATCAAGAGGATTGAGGCAGTAAACCAGTATCAACGCATACCTTCCAAAATTCAGTACCCCAAAGGAGTTCTCAAACTTCTCCTTGTCGGGCCAACATGTAATTCCTCTTTGAAAACACAAGACCTACAACATACCAAGACATGAGAGTTAATACGCAATGCACAAGACCTCAAGCCTAGGGTTCAGATTCATCTCATATTTCTTCAGGGCTAAGCATCATAAAAAAATCATGAACAAGAAAGTTGTTGTATCAGTAAAATCAAGTGAATTTACCTTTTCACAGCTGGTAAAAATCAAGTTGCAACTCAGTGAAATTCACAGTGGGACCACAATGTTTCTAGAAGAATCTCCATTCACTACAGACAAACACTTTTGTGACTCACTCCCTTAGCTGGTCCCTACAAATCACACTCCAAATCTTCACTAACGGATATTCTGCATCAAGGCATTCATCCAAAAATTCACAACGAAGAAATAACAAACTTTATTCCCCAAATCTCCAGAATTTATCTTATAAGTACACCCTCTTTTTTCTCTTCAGGAAGGGGGTTGGAGAACCGTTGAAAACTGAAATTCTGGGATCAGGTACGTGATGTCGAATGAGATGTTTAAACACTTGAAGACTTTAAACAAAACTTAAAGTGCAGGTAAATTAAACAACACAGGAAATTGTTAACCCAGTTCAGTGTATCTCCACACTTACATCTGGGGGCTACCAAGCCAGGAAGGAAATCCAATATAAGTAATATTAATTATGGACTTAAACCACTCAGTTTAATCCTTCACTTAATATCTACCCAAGGCAATTTCTACCTAAGACACAACTTAGATATGAGTACCAACTCACTCCCCTTCAATCACACAGTGATATGTTTACAAGTTTAATAAAATTGAAGTCACACTTCAAACACAACAGCTTGATTTTACTTCACAGTTTCAATCAAGACACAATACACTTTTTGCTTAAAAGCTCATAAAGTGATACACAACAAAAACCTGCTATTAAAACACAAACACCCTATTTAGTCTTCTTAATTTCGTACTCTATTCTGAGAGTTTCTGTTGCTTAAATAGAAGCTTGGATTTTGGGCTTTCTGTAGAATATCCAGTCTTGATACACATGTTGTCATCACCTTGAATTCGGGTTTGTTACTTCCTTGATTCTAGGTGAGGTAGTTATTCTGTTATACTGAAATCGGATAACTAAGCTCCCTACAGATGCGCCTTGCATTGTTTATCCATTCATAATTAATTCCAGATAAATCCCCTGAATTTACTCAGTTCTATTATGCATTATTTAAGTCTGGTAGCAGGTTTGAGATGTCACAACATCTGGTGTGACATCCTGATGTCTGAACTTAATTCATTAACTTACACAATGTCACAACATCTGGTGTGACATCCTGAACTAAGTTCATTAACTTATACTCTGTTTGATAATGTCACAACATCTGGTGTGACATCCTGAACTAAGTTCAACACTTCTTGTTGGTCAAAAATTCTGCCAATTCTAAACATCTACAAACTCCCCCTTTGGCTAATTTTTGGCTAACACAATCTTCTGGTTTTATCAGAGTGCAACAGAGTTTCATTTTTCAGAGTGCAGCAGAGTTCTTTTCTGTTTTAATCATATGAGAGTTTGCTCCCCCTCAAACCTGTATGTATTCTGACTTTTTCAACAGACTTTTAAAAAAACTTAGTTCATAGGTAGACATTAAACAGACAAACAGCTTGTTCATTAAACTGCAGCAGACATTGTTGTTGTTCAGTTCTCTTCTCCCCCTTGTTAGACAGAAATTGGGGTCAAATTTTACATAATCAGAGAGAAATACAAAATTACAAAACCAAAATACAATGCTGAAGCAGACAGTACACATTCCTCACATACATTTTCACTCAGAGTCTTCATATTCAGTATCTTCTTCCTCTTCAGATTCATCATCAGAGTCATCATCAGATTTAGCAGCATTCTGAGTACCCTCTTCTAGCTCCAGCCTTTGAATGACTTCCTCCAGCTTTTTCTTCCTGGCATCCAGCTCTTTGCAAGTGTTCTTCAGTTCAGCAATCAAAGCAGCTTTGGATATGGGAGTCTTTGCTTTTGAAGGTCCAGCAGATGTCCCACTGGGAGCTTCAACATCAGCAGCATGATGGCTCAAGAATAATTTGTAGTGGAAGGCTAGTGGACTTTCTCTTTTGCTGACTGAATCCTTCTCAGTGAGGATACCTGGATACTGGCTGAGGATGATTCCACATAGCAGAGATGGAAAAGCAATAGGAAGCTTTGTTGTTGATGTTCCTGCATGCTTCAGAGTTTGATCAAATATGTAAGCCCCAAAGTCCAACTTTGTTTGGGTGCCCACAGCATAGATGAATCTTCCCAATCCAATAGCTATTGAAGAGGTATGGTTGGTAGGGACCCAGTTGACAGTACCAATCCTATGCAGCATTGCATACTTCCTTGTTAGCAAGCTAACAGAAAGTTTGCCCTTGACTGGCCAAGCTTTGACTTGGTTGGCAGTGATGACCTTGCAAACTTGGTTGTCTGTCTTCCCCAGCTCATTAGGCCCATCAGATTCTCTCCCTAGGTAATGATTGATAACCCTAGGAGAGAATTCCACACATCTCCCTCTTACATAGACTTTTCTAAATTCTTCTGACTTTCCATCAGCATAGTCTTCTTGCAGGTTGACAATGAACTCCTTGACTAGCAGCTCATAGCAGGGTGAAAAGTTTGAAACTGTTTTGAATAAACCAGCAGATGATATTAGGTCAATTACCTCAGTGCACTCCAGTGCATTACTGCCCAGCTCTCTTTCCAGTGCCACACTTCTTTGGTAGACAAATTTCCATCTGCTCACACTTGACACATGATGAAATGACACATTGTCCAGAGGAGCTTCTGGAACAGCAGAGGTAGACCTTGAAGGTGCTGGTTTCTTCTTTGGTTGGGATGTTGGGACATCCTCTTCAACATCTGAATCAAGTGGAGTAACAGCTTTCCTCTTTTGGGTACTCACTTTGCTCCATTGTTTGGTAGGTCCAAATACCACTTTGGCCTTGTCTTTCTTTGGAGTAGGCTGTTTCTTTTCAGGAGTTGCATGTCCTGCAGTCTTCTTTTCCTTCATAGCCCTAAGCCTTTTGGCTATGCTAGGGTCCACAGATGCAATGATCTCTGTGTCAGAGTCATCATCTATGGCTTCAACAGGAGGAGGTTGAGAAGTCTCCTCTTCAGCAGGTGGATCAACAGAAGCTTGGTCATCAGTGGCTTCATTATCATCATCAGTTGAGGCCTTGTTCTGGTCCTCAGATGTTTCAACATCTATTGGGACATCCTGTTGAGCAGGAGTGTCCTCTTCAGCCTGATTGCTCTGTTCTTCTTGTGGAGCTGGCATGGTGTTCAGAGGAACAGATACCCCACGCACTACTCTTTGTTCAGACAAAATCCTATTCACAAGATTCTTGATGGAGGCATCCACATAATCAGAGGCTTTGGGGGTGGTGTTTGAGGATGAAGGAATCCCTTTGCTTTTGCTGAACACAGGTTCCTTTTCTCTTCTCACATTTGGTGTTCTAGGCTTTTGAGCAAGAGGGACACTTCCTCTGATTTCGTCCATGGGAGTAGTATCCATTGGAACCATGGAGATTGGGGTTGCATGCACCACATCTTCTTGGTCGAGATTTTCATCCATGATGTTAGGGTTTTGATGTTGAGACATTTTCGAATGTGGTGAAAGAAGAGTTTAGGGTTGATTGATTTTGATGAGCTCAGAAAAACAACTTTAGCATGCAAATGGTTTTGAGAGGATAGTGAGAAGATGAAGAACTGAGAGCAAGCTTGAGCTTTTATAAAAGCCGTTACTGATGGAATTTTAAAGAGTGGAATACACAGAGTTATTGACCAGACTGGTGTTGCCATCTGGTGATCATGCCACACGATGCCATAGGACATGTTGGCACTTCTCCATAACTGCTATATTTCACATAAGTAGATTCCCAATTTACCCCTTAGGTTTTCAAATTGGGTAGCATCCAAAGCTTTAGTAAATATATCAGCCAATTGCAGATTTGTGGCTACATGTTCTAATGAGATCACCTTCTCTTCCACAAGATCTCTGATGAAATGATGCCTGATATCAATGTGCTTGGTCCTTCTGTGTTGGATAGGATTCTTTGATATGTTGATAGCACTTAAATTGTCACAGTACAATGTCATGACATCTTGTGGGACATTGTATTCTGTGAGCATTTGCTTCATCCAAACCAACTGTGAACAACTGCTACCAGCTGCAATATATTCAGCTTCATCAGTGGATAAGGATACACAATTTTGTTTCTTACTGAACCAAGAAATCAAATTGTTTCCTAGAAAGAAGCATCCTCCTGATGTGCTCTTTCTATCATCAGCACTTCCAGCCCAATCAGCATCACAAAAGCCAGTAAGAATTGGTTCACATCCATGAGAATACATTATGCCATAGTCACAAGTACCATTGACATATTTCAAAATCCTCTTAACCTGGTTTAGATGACTTACTTTTGGCTCAGCTTGATATCTTGCACATACACCTACTGCAAAGGCTATATCTGGTCTGCTAGCAGTCAGATATAAAAGGCTTCCAATCATGCTTCTGTATAAGCTTTGGTCTACATTTTCACCCTTGTCATCCTTTGTCAGCTTTAAATGAGTGGGGGCAAGTGTTCTTTTGTGACTAGCATTGTCCATCCCAAACTTCTTGACAATGTTCTTTGCATACTTGCTTTGGGATATGAACATGGAGTCCTCCATCTGCTTGATTTGTAGTCTAAGAAAGTAGGTTAGTTCTCCTACTAGGCTCATCTCAATTCAGATTCCATTTGAGTGACAAAATGTTTAACCATCCTGTCTGACATCCCACCAAAGACTATGTCATCTACATATATTTGAGCAATCATGACATTTCCTTCTTCATCCTTCACAAACAAGGTTTTGTCTATTCCACCTTTCCTGTACCCTTGTTTGATGAGAAAGGTAGTTAGTCTCTCATACCATGCTCTTGGGGCTTGCTTCAGACCATAAAGAGCCTTCCTTAGTTTGTATACATGATTTGGACAGCTTGGTTCAACAAATCCCTTAGGCTGCTCCACATATACCTCCTCATTAAGATACCCATTTAGAAAGGCACTTTTAACATCCATTTGAAATAGCTTGAACTTCAGGATACAAGCAATTCCTAAAAGTAGTCTGATTGATTCAAGCCTTGCTACTGGTGCAAAGGTTTCATCAAAGTCTACTCCCTCAATTTGTGTGTATCCTTGAGCTACAAGTCTAGCATTGTTCTTTGTAACAACTCCCTGCTCATTTGACTTGTTCTTATACACCCATTTAGTGCCAATCACATTTATGTCATCAGGTCTAGGAACAAGATCCCACACTTCATTCCTTGTGAACTGGCCTAATTCTTCTTGCATAGCATAAATCCAGTACTCATCATTAAGGGCTTCCTTGATGTTTTTAGGTTCTATTTTTGAAACAAAACAAGAACCTGAAATCATCTCTCTTGATCTAGTGATTACACCACTGTTGGGATCACCAATTATCATATCTTTAGGATGATCCTTCTGGATTCTGATGGAGGGAGGTTTGCTGGATTGTTCTGTCCTTGCCTCAGTTAGAGTGAAGTCAGGATTATCACTCTTTATTTCAACTTCAGTCTGATTGTCAGCAAATGTTCCAACATCATCTGCAACATCTGCAGGGGCATCATCAATGATCACATTTATTGACTCCATTATAACCTTTGTTCTGGAGTTAAATACTCTATAGGCTCTGCTATTTATGGAGTATCCCAGGAAAATCCCTTCATCACTTTTAGGATCCATCTTTCTTCTTTGATCCCTATCAGCCAGAATGTAACAATTACTTCCAAACACATGGAAGTACTTGACTGTAGGTTTTCTGCCCTTCCAGACTTCATAGATGGTGGACAAGGTTCCTTTTCTTAGAGTGACTCTGTTGTGAATGTAACAAGCTGTGTTCATAGCTTCAGCCCAGAAGTACAGTGGTAACTTCTTAGCATGGATCATAGCTCTTGCTGACTCTTGGATAGTTCTGTTCTTCCTCTCAACAATCCCATTCTGTTGAGGGGTGATAGGAGAAGAATACTCATGATTGATTCCTTCTGAAGAACAGAAATCTGAGAATTTTTTATTCTCAAACTCCTTTCCATGGTCACTTCTTATTCTGACCACACAGCTTGCTTTTTCTCTTTGTATTCTTTGGCACAGATCTTTGAATACATCAAACACATCAGACTTTTCTTTGATGAAATTTATCCATGTATATCTTGAAAAGTCATCAACAACTACATAGGCATACCTTTTTCCCCCAAGACTCTCAACCTGCATTGGTCTCATAAGATCCATATGCAATAATTCCAAAACTTTGGAAGTTGTCAGATGTTGGAGCTTTGGATGGGACATCTTGGTTTGCTTGCCTATTTGACATTCACCACATACTTTGCCTTCATCAATCTTCAGTCTTGGAATACCTCTTACAGCCTCCACAGATATGATCTTCTTTATTCCTCTGAGATGAAGATGACCCAACCTTTCGTGCCATAGCTTCACTTCTTCTTCTTTGGCTAAGGAGCAAGTTGAAGTGAGACTGAAATCTTGAGGTTCCCACATATAACAGTTGTCTTTAGATCTGGATCCTCTCATGACAACCTTTTGTTCTTTATCAGACACTATACATTCAGTTTTGGTAAAGTTTACACTGTAACCTTGATCACATAATTGACTTATGCTGATCAAGTTAGCAGTCAATCCTTTTACCAGCAGCACATCATCTAGTCTTGGTACATCTGGGCAGTCCAAAGTCCCAACTCCCTTGATTTCTCCTTTAGCTCCATCTCCAAAGGTTACATATCTGGATGAGTGTGACTTTAAGTCTACCAGCAGATTCTTCAATCCAGTCATGTGCCTTGAGCATCCACTGTCAAAGTACCAATCTTCCTTAGCTGATACTATGAGAGATGTATGAGCTATATAGGCAACAACCTTCTTTGACCATTTTTGCCTGTTGTGAGAATTCTTTTGATGCCTCTGCCCTGTGTAGTGTCTATCTTTAGAGCTCCAAGTTTGTTTGTTGAACTTGTTCTTGGGCATGTATTTGTAGTTTTGATCAGCATGAAGACTAGCTTTAGGTACCCATACTTTCTTAATGACCTCTGTCTTCTTCTTAGGGGGTTGCTGATGTCTTTGATTTTGATGTCCATGCAGCACTTTCTTGGTGACCTCTGTCTTTTGCTTAGGGGGTTGCTGATACTTCTGATTTGGATGTCCATGCAGCTTGTAGCAAAAAGGTTTGATGTGACCAAACCTTCCACAATGATGGCATCTCCATCTTTGATACTTCTTTTTCATCATGTTCTTTTCATGATGTTGGGACATCTTGTTTGACTTTTTGGGATTTGAAGTTGTTTTGATGGTGCTAGCCTCAAAATTTTGATCTTTATTAAATCCTAGCCCAGTTCTATCCCCTGAGTGCTTGTTGTTGTTGAGAATGACATCCAGTGTGTTTGAGCTACTGTTCAGCATTCTGACAGATTTGGACATATGCTCCAACTTGGAGTTGAGAAGACTTACTTCACTTTTCAAAGTGTCAATGATTTCTAGATTACTTGTCTTTTCAACCTTTAATGCCTCAATCTGCTTCTTCTGCTTTATATTCTCCATGCATACTTCAGTGCTCCTTTTACACAGCTCTTTGTATGATTCTTCAAGCTCTTCAAAAGTCAGCTCCTCATCACTGGATCCCCCTTCAGATTCACATACTCCAGCTAGAGCAGTGATGTGCTTTGCATATTCTTCTTCTGATTCACATCCTGAGTCTTCATCTGACCAGGTCACAGAGAGACCTTTCTTCTGCTTCTTTAGATAGGTAGGGCATTCATTCCTGATGTGTCCATATCCTTCACATCCATGACATTGAATCCCTTTTCCTTGGTTGGTCTTTTCATCATTAATTGACCTTCTATTAGCATCATAAGGTCTTTTATTCTCAGAAGAGTTTGAGTTTCTTCCACTTGGTCTGGATCTGCTATCCATTCTTTTGAGAATCTTGTTGAATTGTCTTCCAAGCATAGCAATTGTTTCTGATAAATTTTCTTCAGGGTCTGCTTCATGATTTTCTTCTTCTTTATCAGTATTTGAAACCAAGGCTATGCTTTTGTTTTTCATCACAATTGTATCATTCATTCCCATCTCAAATGTTTGAAGGGAACCAATGAGCTCTTCAACCTTCATTGTGCATATGTTCTGAGCCTCTTCTATTGCAGTAACCTTCATGTCAAATCATTTTGGTAAAGATCTGAGAATCTTTCTTACTAGCTTTTCATCACTCATCTTCTCTCCCAAAGCACCAGAAGTATTAGCTATTTCCAAGATGTTCATGTAAAACTCATGAATTGTCTCATCTTCCTTCATTCTCAAGTTTTCAAACTTGGTGGTGAGAAGTTGAAGTCTTGACATCTTCACCTTTGATGTTCCTTCATGAGTGGTTTTGAGAGTGTCCCAAACATCTTTGGCCAGCTCACAGTGATGCACAAGTCTGAATATGTTCCTATCAATGCCATTGAATAAGGCATTTAGGGCTTTGGAATTTCCAAGTGCTGAATCTTCTTCCTCCTTGCTCCATTCTTCTTCAGGCTTCAACACTTTTGCCCCATCCTTGTTGTCTTGGACAGGGTGCTCCCATCCTTTGTTGACTGCTTTCCAAGCCCTATTATCAAGTGATTTTAAGAATGCTACCATTCTTGGCTTCCAGTAGTCATAGTTGGATCCATCCAATATAGGTGGTCTATTCACAGATCCTACATCTCTGTCCATGTTCCCAAAATTTGCAGTCCCTAGATCTCACCCAGTTAAACAGGCAGGGTGCCTGCTCTGATGCCAATTGAAATTCTGGGATCAGGTACGTGATGTCGAATGAGATGTTTAAACACTTGAAGACTTTAAACAAAACTTAAAGTGCAGGTAAATTAAACAACACAGGAAATTGTTAACCCAGTTCAGTGTATCTCCACACTTACATCTGGGGGCTACCAAGCCAGGAAGGAAATCCAATATAAGTAATATTAATTCTGGACTTAAACCACTCAGTTTAATCCTTCACTTAATATCTACCCAAGGCAATTTCTACCTAAGACACAACTTAGATATGAGTACCAACTCACTCCCCCTCAATCACACAGTGATATGTTTACAAGTTTAATAAAATTGAAGTCACACTTCAAACACAACAGCTTGATTTTACTTCACAGTTTCAATCAAGACACAATACACTTTTTGCTTAAAAGCTCATAAAGTGATACACAACTAAAACCTGATATTAAAACACAAACACCCTATTTAGTCTTCTTAATTTCGTACTCTATTCTGAGAGTTTCTATTTCTTAAATAGATGCTTGGATTTTGGGCTTTCTGTAGAATATCCAGTCCTGATACGCATGCTGTCATCACCTTGAATTAGGGTTTGTTACTTCCTTGATTCTAGGTGAGGTAGTTATTCTGTTATACTGAAATCAGATAACTAAGCTCCCTACAAATGCGCCTTGCATTGTTTATCCATTCATAATTAATTCCAGATAAATCCCCTGAATTTACACAGTTCTGTTATGCATTATTTAAGTCTGGTAGTAGGTTTGAGATGTCACAACATCTGGTGTGACATCCTGATGTCTGAACTTAATTCATTAACTTACACAATGTCACAACATCTGGTGTGACATCCTGAACTAAGTTCATTAACTTATACTCTGTTTGATAATGTCACAACATCTGGTGTGACATCCTGAACTAAGTTCAACACTTCTTGTTGGTCAAAAATTCTGCCAATTCTAAACATCTACAAAAACTTCTTTCATCACCATAATCTCAGTAACATCACGAAATCAAAATCGAGATTCATTGAGAGGGATCTGAGTCGAGATCGTGATTAAGAGTGAGAAGAGAGACGAAACATATCCAGAGCCAAAAAAAACGAACCTGCATAAACCTTGAAAAGCTGAAAGCACAACCCCTAGTCACCTTGAATCTTCAATAGAACCGCAAAATTGAAACCCTCCACACTCAAACGAACACAAACCTGAGACCGCCAAGTCGGAACCGACGCAGCAAACCCTGAGAGAGACATTGTGCGAGAGCGAACCACATCTACGGCGAATCTGAGAAGTGATGTTGATGATGAGAGGAATTGCGAACCTACGATTGAGATAGAGAAAACACCTTGTTGAGTTTCGATAATGAGAGACTCATACCTGAGAAAACAAATCCGGTTCGCGTGTTTTGTTTGATTTAAGGTTAAATTTGTTTTCCTCTTTTCTTTGAACTGTGTTATTGTCGCTCCCACCAAATGAAGCCGGGTCAAATGGGGTACAGACGCGAACGGTCGGCGAGGAGAACAGTGAGAACACACAGCCGTGAACTCACTGGAGGATGAATAGAGTCGCCAGCTAGGCATTTTTATCCCGGAGGAAAAGGCAATGCTGCATAGACCTAGAAAAAGATGGATAAGACGGTTGCGAACCAGAGAGACTGAGAAAGGGGGTTGGTTACAACCTGGGAAGGTATTAGCACCCAGATTGTCCGTCGTACTCGACGGGATCCACGCTTAAAAGATTTGTGTTTTAAAGGGGTAGTGTCAGTGCAATTTGTGTGTGAAAGGGCTAGAAGAAAATGTACAGGTGTCAGTGCCAAAAGAAGTGAAGTGTAATATGAAAGTGTCAGTGTGAGAACTGGAATAAGATGCTCAAGATCATGAGGCTAAAGAATAAGGCTAGAAGAGGGGGAATGTACAGAGACTTTTGTTCGACCCAAAGAGACTGAAGGATGAATTGACTTGTGAACTGCTTACTTGCCTATGCTCAAGTGTATGACCTGTCTGGCTCAGGTGCTAACTGTCTTGCATTAGACGGAAGAAGCAAGTTCTCGATTGTGAGTGAAGGTGATGAGAAAAGAATCCCGGAGGAGACGATTATTGTTTGTTTTTTTTTGAGTTTTCAGTCTTTTATTGCTTTTGAAAGTTTGTCATAGGATAATGAGCTTAAGTCTAAACCAATGGATTTAGTAAACTCATCACATCTTCCCTCTGATTAGGGGTAATGAGAATACCTTAAGTGTGAAGTCAGATTCTCACACTTAATCACCTATGGTGCAGGATTAAGATCATTAACCTACTTGTGATTATTTAGATGTTTTTGTGATTTTGTTTAGTGTTGAGTAATGAGGTTAAGCCATAATCAAGGATTAAACAGACTCATTACACCATCCTGAAAGAAGGATAATAGATGAGAATGTTTAAGTTGAGAAAAACTCCTCAACTTAATCCATGATTAGGGATTAAACCCATGACAAAACAAGCCTTTGATTAAGTGGATTTTATTTAATGGTATGATGATGAAGTGTTTTTTATGGTTTGTAAGACAACTTGAGGGGGACTTGTCCATTAACACTAGGGTTAGTCCTTCTTAACCACTTAAGGAAGAATTAGAACCCTAATGCAAGGCCCAAGTTACAAGTGATGTCTTGATATTTATTAAGTGAATTGATTAAGAGATTTAAACACCTTAAGGGTTCAAGACTTAGGATTAAAGTTATACACTCCATCCTAAGAGAAGGATGCAGGCATAAGCTTAATCACAAAGTCTTAAAGCCTTTAGGGTTTAGTCCCTGATTATGAGGTGAGAAGAGGAGACTCAAAGAGAGACACAAAGGTAAAACTATGGGGGGACTAATCAAAACCCTAATTCATTGTCATGCTTGGTTGATCCTAAGGTTTGTGAGGTTTTCAAGAACAATCTTCAGAGGAGCCACCAGGAAGCAGATGAACAGGATCAAGAGAAGCAAAGTGACTTGCTTCATTCAAGAAGTCAAGTCACTTGAAGAAAGAAAGTGGGATGAAGAAGAATGAGCAAGCTCAAACTCAAACACATATAAGAATGCAGCCATGGATGCAAGAGAGATGAGAAGAAAAGTTATGAGAAGTGAAGGCAAATCCACTTCTCAAGCTTACTTACCACCTGCAATGTTAGAAAGAAATGCAATGCAATGCAAGATGAGATGAAATGGTATGATGCAAAGCAAAACCAGAAGCATGTTGATGGTGATTATGATGTTATGAGGTGCTGCAAACATGAGGCAAGACATGGAGATGTTCATACAAGATTATGAATGCAAATGATGCAAGTTAAGGAGCATGAACAAGCATGAAAAGTTATGAATCATACAAGACAAATGACATGGCAAATATGTAATGCAATGATCAAAGATGCTTTATACATGTCTTAAGATGTCAAATGAATCATAAGAATGCCCAAAATGCAAAGACAAGTCATGTTATGCAAGAAAATGCAAGAGGGATGCAAATGAAAGCCCAAATTAGGGTTCATGGATCAAACATCAAACAAAAACCCAAAACAGAAACAAACCTCAAGATAAAAAATGGAAAATGCTACCCAAAGAAACCCTAGGCCTATGATGAACCACTGCCCAAAGGGGAGCTCTCAACTCTCAACCAAACTCAAGATATGATTTTCACAAGTTATTAGGGTTTTTTAGGGTTCTTAACAAAAGAAATGCCAATCAGTTAGGAAATGCAAGATCAAATCATGGCCTTTTTATCCTTGAAAATACATGCAAAATGGAAAACAATGCAAGAAGAATCAATGTCTCAACCTTCACCAATAGGCAGAAATGAATTTTTAAACTTGTGATCAAAATAATGCATAAAAAATGATTTAATTCCATGAAAAATTCTTAAAATGCATCAAGATCAAAAAAGAAATTTGGTTTGAAGGTTGGACAATGTTTCTAAATGTCTTAGAACATTTCATGAATTTTTTTGTAATTTTTAAATACCTAAAAGTATTTTTAATTAATTAATTCCCATTAATCAATTAAAAATATTCTTTTAAATATTTAAAAATACTTTTTTTAATGATAAAAAATAAAATAAAAATATTTTTGTGTCATAAAAATTATTGAAACTCTTAAGAAAAAGTTTCATAATTTTTATGAATTTTTTACTATTTTAAATTAATTGTACAAAACAAATGAAAAAGAAATGAATTAAAATGAATAAATTAAAAAGTCAAAGGAACGAATGGCTGAGATGAGCCCAGGATTCAAATCTGTTGACTGGCGCGTGATCTAAGGGTCCAGGTTGGCTCTGATTAAATTAGTTTAATTACGAATTAATTAACTAAATGAAAATGATTAGGGCTAATCAAACGCATCTGGGCCATCGAAACTGGAGGGAAGTCAACGAGTCAAAGGCTATCTACGGCCAAAATTCAAACTAGCATTAATTGTGTGATTAGGGCACAAATGACTTTCAGGTGGCCGGAGAAGACTTCCGGTCGTCTTCTCCGGCCAGAAGCTCACCTGAAAATTTCAAACTTCCTAAAAACGTAACAAAAATGAAACCTAAGACCAGGGAAATGCTCCTCTCATCCTCACGAACCAAACCCCTAACCTAAAACAAATTTATTTTCTCTAAATCAACTGAATCGAAGAGAAAAAGTTTTAGGTCACGCAAGCTTCAGAGTTCAATTAAATGCTCAAAACACAACCATTTCAAAAACTAATGGCACCAGGATGATCAGGACAACACAAAGAACAGGTTTGTAACAATAAAAATGATTTCTGGAAAAATTATTTTCGAGCTACCTGAGATTTGAAGCTTTCAGTTTAGGAACTTTCTGGCCACTTCCTTTGATGTAAGCTGCTCCACTTGATCCCCCAAAGATGCTTGAATGCTCAAAGTGAGTTTAAGTTGGCTGGATAGTGAGTTCCGAAAGCTCCTGCTTCAAGCTTAGTCAACAATGGCTATGGTGATTCTGGAGGATTCAGGCCATGGTGGATGATGGTTTGAGGTCTAGAGGATGTGTAGAGAAGCTTTGCAAGGTTTGTTTGGTTGTTTGTGGCTTATGGAAGGAGATTCGAATGAATCTGCAGAATGAGAGTGAAGAATGGTAATGGAGTTTTCAGGCTGTTTCAGGCTTGTGCTTTGGATGGTTTCTTGTCTATGAAGTGAGGTGAGATGAATGGTGAAGAGAGTTTTAGTGTTTGCTTGCTGTGTGAAGGAATTCGAAAGCTTATGCAGTTGGGAGTGTTTTTGTCAATGTGATGAATGTGTGTGTTTCAGTCTTGGCTTGTGTTATGTTTTGCTTGCAAGTTGTACACATAAACAAATCTGATTGGCTTTGTGATGTGACATGGCCTGCTATGATAGGTAAGTTTGCTTTTGCATAAAAGGTCAACTTTGTGTAAGATAGGGCATGGGCAAGGTCTAGGCAAGTACAAGGCATGGCTGGCGCAGCAAAGGTGAGGGAGAGGCCTAGCAAAGCTCAGCAGCCAATGCATCAAGTTGGTGAGAGGTGATCATGAGTTTTTGCAACTTGGTTAGCTTATGTTTCACATGTGATCTTTTGCATAACCAAACATGAAACCATAGGCAAACTTGGTTCAAATCTGATTTTTAGGACTTAGAGAATGCTTACATGCTGGTTTGGAGTGGATTAGAGGTCACAATATGCATTAGTTCAAGTTTTTGCAAAGTTTCCCTTTGGTGCCTAACTTGAAAAACAATGATTTTTGCCAACTTTGCATTGCCATAACTTTTGATCCAAGAAGAGTTTGATCATGTTCTTGTACTTTTTGAAAAGGGAAAAATGAGATCTACAACTTTCATGACCAAAGTTTTTCCATTTGAAGCCTTTTTGGATCATGAATCAAAACTTGAAAATTGACCTAAAATGAGGCATTCTTGAAAAGTCAACTATGCCCAAAAAGGTCAACTTTGCAAAAACCCTAAATTCTTGATTTCCATGAACTTCAACCTTCTTCCATGATCAAATAAAGATCATATACACTCAAAATGATGAAGATCACCCATTGGTTGGGTCATTGGGGGCCTCAGATGCCCTGATTTTGCACTGACTTGTCTGAAAAGTCAACTCTTGATCAGATGACTTCCCCATGGAATTTCTTCATGAAAATTGATATGCATACTCCCTATACCATATAGAGATCAATGGAAACAAGAATGACCAAAAAAATTGGAGTTATGGCCTCTGAAACCAAAACCCTAATTTTCAGTCAACTGTGCAATTCAACCTGACTCTGCATCCACTCAAACCCTAGTTCTTGTGATTCCTCTGCATTTTTGACTTTGAGGAGATAGACTATGATGTAAGAACACACATGGACCCCTTTGAGTTGATTGGTGGCCTTTGGAATGGCTCCAGATGCCTTGGGATTGCTCAGATCACAAACCCTGAATGCAGATGCCTTAGAAACTATCCAGTGAATCAAAAATGAGATGTGAGATGATATGGTTGTGTTTATGCATATGAGAATGATAACAAACCATGATGTGAATGGGTGAGGGCAAATTTGGGGTGTTTACAGCTGCCCCTATTCAAACATGAGTTAGCTGTGCAGGATGTAAGCAACGGCTTAACAGGCCAAACAAGATAACTTGTGGTTGAATACCGAAGACAGTCCAAAATTTGCACTCACAGAATGAAAAAGAAAAGGGATATAGATTGTAAAGGAAATAAAGTATATCGTAAAGTATGGGCGACGGAGGACGACCGTCGAGCAGAGGACGACTGCTGGGTAAGGTGGTATGTGAAGCAAAGCGATGACGGGGACGGCCGACATGCTGGTAAAGTGTATAAAGCAATGACGGGGAAGGCCGACATGCTGGGGATAAAAAGTAAAGCTAAGACGGGGACGGCCGACTAGCTGGGGAAAAAACAAGTAAAGCTAAGACGGGGACGGCCGACTAGCTGTGGAAAATAAAATCATGATGGGGACGGCCATCACGATAAAACTGTGAAATTTCTGAGGATTAATGAAACATGACGGGGACGGCCATCAAGTTCATAAAGGTAAAGTAACCAACGGTGGGGACGGCCATCGGGCTAAAAAGGAAAAGGGACCACGACGGGGACGGCCATCGGGTTAAAGAATAAATGAAATAAACAGATGATGGGGTACGGCCATCAAAGGTGAAGGACGATCACCTAGCAGGGGACGGCTGCTCTGTTGGGTATATATATATAAAAAAACGATGGGGACGGCCATCAAAGGTGGAGGACGACCACCTGGCAGGGTACGGCTGCCGAAAATATCAACGATGGGGACGGCCATCGGATAGAAAAGGATAACGATGGGGACGGCCATCGGACGAGCAAGATGGAGGACGACCATCAAGAAGTGGAGGACGACCACTCAGCAGGGGACGGCTGCTCTCGAAGGTATTATATGACATAGGACGAATGTCAGATAACCAAAATCAACAATGGGGACGGCCATTGGATAAAGTGATGAAGGACGATCATCAAAAGGTGGAGGACGACCACCTAGCAGGGGACGGCTGCTAAAAACAATGATGGGGACGGCCATCGGATGAGCATGATGGAGGACGACCATCAAGAAGTGGAGGACGACCACTCAGCAGGGTACGGCTGCTCTCAAAGGTATCATAACACAGGACGAGTGTTAGATAAAAAAGCAAATTTGTTGGCAATCTACTGGGGAGATAGTAAACACGGACGAGCGCTTACATCCAAGAAATAAAAGGTATAAGTGTTTGGTATTGTGTATAGATTAAAGATGCGGACGAGCATCCCTAAGACTATGATACGGACGAGTATCATGTAGAAACAAACACTAGACGCAATGTTCTGAGATGATGGTACGGACGAGTACCAACTGGTTAACAGAGAACCAGGACTATTGCCGAATCTGCGGGGACATGAGTGGTGACGTATACAAGATACGGACGAGTATCTGTATAAGCGTACCATGAGTAGTGAGTATTGTTTTGTATAGATGAGTGTTTTAATTGCTGGGGAGAGTGACACGGACGAGTGTCAAGAGAGAAAAGTATAATATGAACAAGTATCTGCTATACCAAGTCTAGGCGACTGCGCTGGGGATATGACACGGACGGGTGTCAAAAAGGGTGTATATACAAGGTATGTGAGTGCAAAAAGGATGTCTTTGGCTTTTTGCTGGTGATTTGACACGGACGGGTGCCAGAATGTATCTGTAATGAGGGTGATTTGTTTGTAGAGTGTATTCAGGCGACCTGTGGGGAAAGATGACACGGACGGGTGCCAAAAGGTGTATATACGGGTGTTTGTGAATATGAGGCAACTGCTTTTGCTGGGACTCTGATGGGGATTTTGGGGGAAAGTAATCTGTATTCACAAGCGTTTAATTCACAACATGACTTATGATTATGCTATGTATTTGATTTTTTCCGTAATGCTCCGTATTAGACGGAATGCTACGCTCTGGGGGGTGAATATGATGCGGATGCCATGATTATGCAAAGGGGCACAGATCCGGGATTCGGATCCCGATGCTGCGAAGATCTCTGGATGATCTGCTTGAAATGGACCTCCCAGCTGGGGATGAGATCATTGGTAGATCTAATGATGTATCTGCTTGGGGATATATGTCACCGGTTGACATACCCTTATAATATGGGACCCAGCTGGGGTTTGTAGAAGCTTCCTGTACTCTGTTGTGATCTCTTCATGCGTTGCTCTTCCGGATAGAGGCTGGAAATCTGTGGGGGGATAATTTCCTGTCTTCCGTATTCAACTGAGGATGACAAGGCAACTCGGCTGGGGAATTGTGAGAGTCAACTCAGCTGGGGAATTGTGAGAGTCAACTCAGCTGGGGAGAGCAAACAAGAGGCAACTCAGCTGGGGAGGAAACATCCTGAGTGTTAAACCTGTTAGTTGATTTGGCAACCTTGCTGGGGGAATGGGGAGCAACTCAGCTGGGGAAAGCAATGGGGAGCAACTCAGCTGGGGAAATGGAGCATTTCGGATGCTGAGATTGAGTGTATGCTGATTTGGCAGCTCCGCTGGGGAAATGGGCACCTTCTGGTGCCATGTGGAAGATAGACCGAGTTGATAATGATTCGCCTATTTGCTGAGACGTAACCTGCATGCCCCAGGTTGCGTTCTGGATACCTGCAATCCTGCAAAGATAATGGAACGTACAAAAGGTCCCGAGGTATCCCTTACTGGGTTCCGTCATAGGAGATAAGTACTTTCGAGAGTAAGTATATTCCCTGTAAGCATGTGTTGTTTTTTTTCTTCTTATTTTTAGAGAAAGGCATCTGTACTTATGCAATTGTATTATTTTTCTTAGAGATATCAGACAACTCTTTGCAAAACATAAATGTAAAAACGAAACATGACCGAAAATCTGATTTTATTAATTCACGTGCCCTGAATTGGCAAAATACAGTCAAAGAAACACATCTCCTGAAATGAGGAGATTGTTACAAATTGAGAAATAAAGTGCTGGCGGTGTTGACGACGCTTTGAGGAGCTTCCTCTCCTGCTATGATTCGTATGACAATGACGTTCTTCTCGTCTTGCTTTCTGGAGAGAGTTGATTCTGATCGAAGCTTGATCCTTTGGAAGCTTACCAAGTTGTAGGTGATACAGACGAATTCAGAATGCAGTTGTTCGCTTATTCCCTTATTTTGCATGGATCGCCCTTTTGGGTTTTCAATCCATCGGGATACCCATTTTTTGCCTGAGCTGTCCAATGCGGCTTTTCAACTCAGCGGGTGTACGTTTTTTTTTATTTATTTCCCTTACTTTTGCCCGAGTCTTTTATTCTGTTTTTGACTCGCCGGGATGCCCTATTTTTGCCTGGACTTACATTCTGTTTTTATATCCAGCGGGTCATCTTATGCGAAGTATTTTTTAACTGCATCTGAATTCACAGGGGATGGAAAATCTTCACCATCCATGGTGCTGAGCATCAGTGCTCCACCAGAGAAAACTTTCTTTACAACGAATGGTCCTTCATAATTTGGAGTCCATTTGCCCCTGTGGTCTGTATGAGGAGGGAGGATTCTTTTCAGCACAAGATCCCCTACTTGGTACTCTCGGTGCCTGACTTTCTGATCGAAGGCTTTCTTCATTCTCTTCTGATACAGTTGTCCATGACAGATTGCAGCCAATCTCTTCTCTTCGATCAGACTCAGTTGTTCGTATCGGGACCGAACCCATTCTGCTTCACTTAGTTTAACATCCATCAATACCCGTAAGGAGGGTAATTCAACTTCAACAGGCAGGACTGCTTCCATACCATATACAAGCTGATACGGTGTTGCCCCAGTGGATGTTCTAATTGATGTGCGGTACCCATGCAAGGCAAATGGTAGCATTTCGTGCCAGTCTTTGTATGTGATTACCATCTTCTGCACAATCTTCTTGATATTCTTATTTGCTGCCTCAACAGCGCCGTTCATCTTTGGCCTGTAAGGAGAAGAATTGTGATGTTGGATCTTGAAGTCCCGGCACAGCTCTGCCATCATTTTGTTGTTTAAGTTGGAACCATTATCAGTAATGATTCGCTCGGGCACTCCATACCGACAGATGATATCTCTTTTCAGAAATCGGGCTACCACTTGCCTTGTAACATTTGCATATGAGGCTGCTTCAACCCACTTGGTGAAATAGTCGATGGCGACCAGGATGAATCTGTGGCCGTTTGAAGCGGTTGGCTCAATCTTGCCAATCATATCGATGCCCCACATAGCAAAGGGCCATGGTGAAGACATGATGTTCAAAGGATTGGGAGGCACATGCACCTTGTCTGCGTAGATCTGGCATTTGTGACATTTTCTGGCGTAGGCACAACAGTCTGCATCCATTGTGATCCAGTAATAGCCTGATCTTACCAACTTCTTAGCCATGGCATGCCCTCCAGCATGGGTACCAAAAGATCCTTCGTGCACTTCATGCATCAACAAATCTGCTTCCGTCTTGTCAACACATCTGAGGAGTACCATGTCAAAGTTCCTCTTCTATAAAGACCCATCAGCATTCAGGAAGAAACTACCAGCAAGCCTTCTCAAGGTCTTCTTATCATTGGAAGATGCCCCAGGTGGGTATGTTTGATACTCCAAGAAGCACTTAATGTCATGGAACCAAGGCTTATCATCTTTTACAACATCTGCTGCAAATACATATGCTGGTCTGTCAAGTCTCGATACTGAAATCTGAGGTACAAAGTTAGCAGTTTGAACTTTGATCATGGACGAAATGGTAGCAAGAGCATCTGCAAACTGATTCTCGTCTCGAGGGATATACTCAAGCTTGACTGTTGTGAAGAAAGTCAATAACTTTCTTGTATAATCCCTGTAAGGTATCAGATGATCTTGGTGGGTGTACCATTTCCCGTTGGTTTGATTGACTACCAAAGCTGAATCTCCGAATACGGTCAATGTCTTGATCCTGAGGTCAATGGCTTCCTCAAGACCCATAATGCAAGCTTCGTATTCAGCTTCGTTGTTAGTGCAGTTGAAAGTGAGTTTTGCCGAGAAAGGCATGTGAACTCCTTTAGGTGTAATGAGTACTGCACCAACACCACGACCGTTCATGTTAACAGCCCCATCAAACATCATAGTCCATTCTTCTTCCGGGTCGGGCCCTTCAGTGTGAATAGGCTCTTCGTGATCTTTTGCTTTAATGAACATGATGTCTTCATCAGGGAAGTCAAATCTCATTGGCTGGTAGTCATCAATGGGTTGCTCAGCAAGATATTCGGATAGTACACTGCCCTTGATGGCTTTCTGAGACGTGTACTGGATGTCGTATTCTGTGAGAATCATTTGCCATCTTGCAACCCGTCCGGTAAGAGCTGGCTTCTCGAAAATGTACTTGACTGGATCCATTTTTGAGATTAATAAGGTAGTGTGGGTCAACATATACTGTCTCAGTCGGCGAGCAGCCCACGCTAAAGCACATCAAGTTTTCTCGAGCAGTGAATAACGCTGTTCACAGTCGGTAAACTTTTTGCTTAGGTAGTATATTGCATACTCTTTTCGACCAGACTCGTCATGCTGGCCCAACACACACCCCATCGACTCTTCTAATACTGTCAAGTACATTATCAGAGGTCTTCCTTCAACTGGAGGCATGAGAATTGGAGGTTCTTGTAAATACTCCTTGATCTTGTCAAAAGCCTTCTGGCAATCTTCGTTCCACCTGACCGTTTGTTCCTTTCTTAGCAGCTTGAACAAGGGTTCACAGGTTGCTGTAAGGTGAGATATGAACCTCGAAATGTAGTTCAATCGACCTAAGAACCCTCGAACCTCTTTCTCAGTTCTTGGTGCAGGCATCTCTTGAATGGCTTTGACTTTATCAGGGTCAACCTCAATCCCTTTCTCGCTTACAATAAAGCCCAGCAACTTACCGGATCGCACCCCGAATGTGCATTTGTTGGGGTTCAACTTCAGTTGATATTTCCTCAGACGCTTGAACAACTTCAGCAGATTCACCAGGTGATCTTCCTCTGTAAGGGACTTGGCGATCATATCGTCCACATAACATTCTATTTCCCTGTGGATCATATCATGGAATAATGTCACCATAGCTCGTTGATATGTGGCACCAGCATTCTTCAGTCCGAATGGCATCACTTTGTAACAGAACGTGCCCCAAGGTGTAATGAATGTTGTCTTCTCCATGTCTTCAGGTGACATCTTGATCTGATTATATCCTGAAAATCCATCCATGAAGGAGAATACCGAGAACTGAGCCGTGTTATCCACCAATACATCAATGTGAGGTAATGGGAAGTCATCTTTCGGGCTGGCTCTGTTCAGATCCCGGTAGTCAACACACATTCTTACTTTGCCATCCTTCTTAGGCACAGGTACTATGTTAGCAACCCACGGCGGGTAGCTAGTTACAGCAAGGAACCCGGCGTCCCATTGCTTTTGTACCTCTTCCTTGATTTTCATAGCCATGTCTGGGCGAGTTCGGCGCAACTTCTGTTTAACTGGCGGGCATTCTTCCCTCAGAGGCAGCTTGTGCACAACAATGTCGGTATCCAATCCCGGCATATCTTGATACGACCAAGCAAACACATCAACATACTCTTGAAGCAGATCTATCAACTGTCTCTTCACTGAGTCTTGCAGGCAGGCCCCGATTTTAACCTCTTTCACGTCTTCATTGGTACCAAGATTGATCACTTCAATCTCCTCCTGATGAGGAGTAATAACCTTTTCCTCCTGTCTCAACAACCTGGCTAGCTCTTCAGGAAGCTCATATTCTTCATTAACCCCTTCATCAGCTTGATTGATTGGATTGTCAAAGTCATACGATGTCATAGCCGTGCTGTTGTCGGTGCTGTCAGGAAGGCACTCTCTGCAAGGGTTAAGTTGGTTCATTTTAGTGATTGATTTTAATCTTGCTTTAGAAAAAAGTGAGATGAAGTTATCATTTTGAAAACACCGCCATTTATTTTTGTACAAAAAGAAAAATGGAAAAACAGTGAACAGAAAAGAAAAAGACTCGTTTGCAAAAAGATGTCTGATACTTCATTAATTTAATCTTGTTTGCACAAAAGTACAGATGGCCCTGGTTACAAAATGAGTCTTGTCATCTTGGGCAAGATGCAAGACTTGGATGCATGCTATAAAAATACAGGAAATAATAATTACTCTGCGTGAGTAACTCTTATAATTTCCTGGGAAGACCAGTTCGAGACACTGCTCCCCGGGATCTTTGGACGAATCCAATTCTCCAGATTGCGCTCCTCTTCCAGCTCGTCTTCCAGACAGTTGATAGCATCGGGGGTGAGCATCCCCCCACTGACAAAACCAGGCTCTGCAGCAACCTTTGCTTGATGTTGAGTTGGTCTGTAACCCAACCCAAACTTGTCCTTCTTCCCCTCCACAGCTAAGACCTTGCCCCAGCCTAGGGCAGTTCCTTCTTCAACAACCTTCCGGGCTTGCTGGTAAGATGACATGGGAGTACCAGATACAGCAGATGCTTCATTCACATTCAAAGCTTCAAAACCTTGGCTCATTGTCTCATGGATCTCCCCATCCATCTCAATGTACTTATACGTAGCCAGATGGCTAACAAAAATGTCCTCCTCTCCACAGATTGTGACAACTTGACCTTCCCACTCAAATTTTAACTTTTGGTGAAGGGTAGACGTTATTGCGCCGGCGGCGTGAATCCAGGGTCTACCCAACAAACAGCTGTAGGCGGGCTGAATGTCCATCACATAAAAGATAGTTTTAAAGGTCTGTGGGCCAATTGTCACAGGCAGCTCAATCTCTCCCAGAACCGATCTCTTTGAGCCATCAAAGGCTCTTACTACCAGGTTGCTGGGTCTCAATGCCAATCCATCATATTCAAGCTTCACCAGAGCCTTCTTTGGCAAGACATTCAGGGAAGAACCTGTGTCCACCAGCACATGAGAAAGGACAGCTCCTTTGCATTCCAGGGTTATGTGCAAGGCTTTGTTGTGGTTGCGGCCATCCGCTGTCAAGTCAGAATTGGTAAACCCTAGCCCATTGCTAGCAGTAACATTACCAACCACGGTTTCCAATTGGTTGACAGTAATCTCCTCAGGCACGTAAGCTGCGTGCAGGACTTTAAGTAGTGCATTCCGATGGGCTTCGAAGCACATAAGCAGTGAGAGGATAGAGATTTTGGATGGCGTCTGGTGAAGCTGATCCACAATTTTATAATCACTCTTTTTGATGATCCGCATAAACTCATCAACTTCCTGATCAAATGGAGTTTTCAGGGCTTCTTTGGCAGCTGGATCTTCCTGCACCGGGCCTTTACCCTTTGCCTTGGCAGCAGCTTCTGCTTCGGCAGTAGGTCTTTGAACTTGTGAAGCAAAGAGACGTCCGCTTCGAGTGAAGCCTCCGCCTCCCCCCACATTATCTACTTGTGGTGCAGGTGTTGATGCTTCCAGAGTGATTCTTTTTCCTTCGCAATACACGTCAGAGCCATAGTGCCAAGGGATGGCCCTATTGCTTTCATATGGTACTGGTCCAGGCACCGTGACAGTGACCGGACTGATTGCTGCTGCTGAAGGGACTGTAATTGTTTGTGGATCATAAAAGATTGTAACTGGTGCTCTGGCGGGAGCAGCACCTTCTGAATGGTAAGCGGGATTATTTTCAGGATCGTAGAATATGGTAACAGTGGAGACATCTTCATGATTGATTGCTGGTGTTGTAGGAGGGTCTGAAACCGTTGTTGATGAAGTTGCCGGATTTGTCGGAAATGATGTAGTGATCTGTAGCAAGCCACTCTGAATAAGGCTGTCAATGCCATTCCTTAAATCTTCACAACCATTCCATGAAATATTGCAGTATGGGCACCCTAGTTCACACCCTGGAAATATATTGTTTTCACGGAGTTGAGCTTTGATTTCCACCAATGGTGTCCTGATCTGATCCACACTAGTTATCAAATAAGACGGTTGGTCTTCTTCAATAGCGTTAATTCGGGGACCACCATGGTTTGGCATTGGGTTTTTATTGACATTGGGTGGAGGTGCAAAATTCAGAGCCTTGGAGTATACCAAGTCTTGTACCTTCATATGCAGAGCTCTGCATTTTTCTGTACTGTGACCAGGTGCGTTTGAATGAAAAGCACACCTAGCATTGGAGTCATAGTTCCTTGGTAGACTGTTGGGATCAGGAGGTGCCAACGTTCTTAGCTCAACTAGGTTGAGTTTCAGAAGTTGTGGCAGCAAGGCAGCATATGGCATTGGGATCGGGTCGATCACTCTGTTAGCTTGGGACGGCCTCTGTTGGAATGGCCTCTGTTGATTGTTGTTGTTGGAGTTGTTGTTGTTGTAGTTTCTTGGAGGACGCTGATTCTGTTGATACTGAGGTTGTTGTTGGAAGTTTTGTTGAGGAGGTTGATAGACCGGCTGAGGATGAGCTGGAGCAGGGATAGTGACTGCTGCTATTGACCTTTGAACATATTGGGGCCTACCCCTGTTGGTGTGAATGGCATTGGTCTCGCCAGTTCTTCTCGGGCCTGCAAAAGGCTTTCTTGTACCACTGGACGAGCTTGCACCGTTGTCCGAGATCTTTCCCATTTTCAACAGGCTTTCAATTCTCTCCCCAGCTATGACAACATCTGCGAAGCTGGTGGAAGAGAAAGCAGCTAACCTATCAATATACGTTCCCTGGAGAGTGTTCATAAACATGTCTGCCATTTCTCTCTCAGACATTGGTGGTTGAACAGCAGCAGCCAGTTGCCTCCATCTTTGAGCATATTCTCGGAAACTCTCCCTCGAAGACTGTGACATTCCCATTAAGAGAGTCCTGTTGGGTGCCATGTCTAGATTATACTGATACTGTCGGATGAAGGCCTCTGCCAGGTCCTTCCAGCATCTAACAGTTGCCCTTGTCAAATGGGAATACCATTCCCTTGATGCTCCAGTCAAGCTATCTTTGAAGTAGAACATCCAAAGTTTCTCATCCATTGTATAGGCCTTCAGCCTTCCCAGAAATGATTGCAAATGAGTCCGGGGGCATGAAGTCCCATTATACTTTTCGAAACAAGGAGGCTTGAACTTATGGGGGATCCTGACCCCGTCTACCAAACCCATGTCCATGACGTCGAACCCCAAAGAATTTTGAGATTCTAAGGACTTCAACTTCTCAGCTATTTCATCCAGCCGCCTATCATAAGTTTCCTCTCCAGCACCCATCACTGTAAATTGGTCCTCCTGAGGATCTTCTTGAAGTACTCTGGCTGCAGTGGCTGTTCCTTGAATGTTTGCAGGAATATTGATCTCAGGATGTAGATGTGGGCCAAACACAGGGGGGTTAACATGTGGTTGCACCCTCTCATTGTTACTTGTGCCAGCAGTCCCCACATGGGGCTCATCTTGATTCCTCCCTTCTACCAAAGTTCTGAGCCTCTCCTGGCTTTGAGCTAGATTGTTCATCACTTCCATGAACTATGTTATTTGAGTTCTCATCTCCAACCTTTCGTTGGCCATCTGGTTTCTGACCTCTGTAAGGTCCTGCTGCATCTGATCCATCTGAATTCCCGGAAGGTTGTTTCTAGTTGGGTACCTGTGAGGCCTGTTGAGAGGAAATACCCGGCGGCGAGCAATAATTCCTGAGATTCACAACAGAGGTTAGTAACAATAAAACAAAACCTACAAAACAAACAGAAGGGTTAGCATGCAATGCAGTTATGCTTATTTGTTCTCGAGGTATCCGGTTTGGCCTTCAGTTTTGACCCTTCCAGACCCTTGAAGATGATGCTGTTGAAGTTGCTTTTGATGTGAACCCAGATAGAAACAAACACAAATATATTACATAAGATGGAATAATACCATTTTGTTCTTTTTACAACACAAGCCCTCAAAGGGGTCAAAATACATCACAAAAACAAAAGTACATGAAAAGGAATAACAACAAGCAAATGATCAAACTCCAAGGCCAAACTCATCCTCACGAACTTCCTTGAGAAGTGTTTCGGTCACAGGATCAGCCGGATGCTCCGTAAGATTTCTGATGAGAAGGTTTCTTGTTGCAACAGCTGCAGTCAACTTCCTGCTCTGACTTTGGTCCTTAGACCTCTTTAATCCTGCTTTGATTTTCAGCTCTGATATTTCCTTCTGGGCTGCTGCCAGGGCTTTTTCCATCTGCTCCATCTTGTCCTGAACTCTCTTGTCTTCTAGAGTACGGGCCTCAGTGATCCGGACCCATCTGGCCTGACTCTCTTTCAAATACAAGTCTGTTCTTGCTCTTTGAAACTGGGCTTCTTTACAAGCATTCTTCAGAATCTGCTCACCAGCTTTAGACTTGTTGATATACTCCCCAGACTTCTCAATTTTAGTCAAGTGCTCTATTCTCAACTTCTCCAATCTTTCAATTTCCCTCACACCTTCACTTCTCTCCCGGAGGGTCTTCTGCAAGGCTTGAGTTAACTTCTCATTTCTTTCCTTCAAGCTTTCAAACTCTTCCAAACTGATAGTGGCAGGGGGTGGTGCTGAAGATGACTCAGGCATGTCTTCTATGGTAAAGGGCATTCCAGAGAATTGGGCCCTAGCATGGGACCACTCATAATATTGGACTGATGCCACATTATTGCACTTCCCCAGAATGGTGATTCCCTTGGTTTGAACATGATCCCAGGCCCAGGCAGCCTGCCTAACAACAGCCAAACTAATCTTGTTCTCACAGTAGAGGGTCTCAACCAAGTCTTGTTCCCTAGGAGTATGAACCAGTGCATAGCCCAATTGTCTCCTGAACAGCAGAGGGTTGTAGTTGATACTTCCCTTAACTCCTATCAAAGGCACATTGGGAAAGTGCCCACAGCTGGTGATCATATCTCTGCCCTTGGTGCTCTGAGTACACCATCTGATGTCTGCTGAAGTGAGAGTAGTGAGTCTCTTAGCCCAGTTGCTTTGCTGATGAGGATTGAGAAATGCATCTGTCCTGGGTAGATGCCTGAGAAGCCAAGCATGGAATAATGGAGCACAAATCCTCACTAATCTTCCCCTCTGCTTCTCATTTCTCTGATGGACTGAATAATAGAGATCACCCAGTAAAGTTGGCACTGGGTTCTTCAGGATGAACAAGTGGATTGAATTCTTGCTGATGAATCGAGGCTCATCTGCAAACAGCACAATTCCATATACACTTAAGGCCAACAGAGCACAAACAGCTTTCCAATCCCCCAAGGAGGCCTTCAAACTAGCTTGAGAAATTAGAAAGTCCAGATGAAAACCAGGGATCCCAGCTTTAGAGGTCATATGCTGCTCAATCAAAACAGTCTCCAGGTGCAAAGCTTTTGCCACCTCTCCATTGCTGGGAAAGAACATTTCAGGGTTGAAAGGGATTTCCCTCTTGATAGGCAAACCAATCAAAGATGAGTATTCTTCTAATAGAGGCCCCAACTGAAAGTCTTGAAAGGTGAAACATCTCAATGGGGGGTCATAAAACTGAATACAGGTGTGGATGAGGCTCCTCTGTGAAGGGTCCAGATCCATAACCATGTCCAGTATATCCCCATAACCCTCCCTGAACAAGGGTATGTGATCTGGAGTGATCAGGGTTTGGATCCTCCTGACGTCTGATAAGTCTGGTTGGAAGAAGTGATAGGTGATGTTGCTTTTCTTTGGAGCCATAAGTGCTGAGACTGAGTAGAGTGCTGATGAAGATGCTGAGGAGTGGGCCACTGGCTGGCTAGTGCTAGTAACTGAAGTATGGCTGACAAGCTGAAGCAAGTGCTGGTGGAGATAGGTCAATACTGCAGATGGGGGTCAAAACCAAAACCAGAAGGAAGTGGATACCCTGAAACACAAATAAGCAAATGTTAATATGATGCAATGAGTATGTATGCAAATGAAATGCAAGGGTTTGTGACTGAGCCGGATCTGATTAACTGCCTTGGTATAGATCCATGTGTGTTCAAGAATTCCAGATGGAGGTCTATAAATCCAGTAACCAGGGTGGGAGACTCAAATAAAGAGCCACAAGTCCGGGGTTTCAGAATCACAAGAACTGTCCAACATGGAGCATTCCTAACAAAGTCAAAGTAACAGGGTATTCTGAGGTCAAGGTACCTGCAAACCTGTAAACAGCCCAACCCCCTCACAGGTAGTGATCTAGAACAAGGATCCTCAGACTTGGATCAGTTATGAGAAGTGTAAACACTTCTAACCCGGAGGTACAGTGTTTACAATAACCATAACAATTCCTCCTCTAATTCACCTCAGTTTCTGAAGGTCAATACTAAAAGGTCATCCAGACTTAGCAGGCTTCCCAGATAGCCCTAGCATTGCAGGAAATCTGCAACACAGAGTTCTCAAGAAGAAACCCATATCTGAACCGTGTTTCATATTCCCGCACCAGACCGAAATGGAATGGGAAAGAATATGATTCACTCTAGCCTAGGTGTCACTCAGGTCCCAGGTATAGGACCTTAACTCTCAATGGAACACCCACCCACCAAAGAAAAACCAGATCCAGCCGGCACAGTATGACAGTATGAAAAATATAAAGCTATAAAGGAAACAATAAATCACCTGTACATAAAGCAGTAAAAATAAAACAAATGTACAAACACAAATAAGCACATAACACCCCAGTAAACACAAATCAAACAAGCGCTAGGAGGAACCCACAAAAAGAACCAGAAGCCCTAGTTGCAATATAAGGGTCCCCAGCAGAGTCGCCAAGCTGTCGCTCCCACCAAATGAAGCCGGGTCAAATGGGGTACAGACGCGAACGGTCGGCGAGGAGAACAGTGAGAACACACAGCCGTGAACTCACTGGAGGATGAATAGAGTCGCCAGCTAGGCATTTTTATCCCGGAGGAAAAGGCAATGCTGCATAGACCTAGAAAAAGATGGATAAGACGGTTGCGAACCAGAGAGACTGAGAAAGGGGGTTGGTTACAACCTGGGAAGGTATTAGCACCCAGATTGTCCGTCGTACTCGACGGGATCCACGCTTAAAAGATTTGTGTTTTAAAGGGGTAGTGTCAGTGCAATTTGTGTGTGAAAGGGCTGGAAGAAAATGTACAGGTGTCAGTGCCAAAAGAAGTGAAGTGTAATATGAAAGTGTCAGTGTGAGAACTGGAATAAGATGCTCAAGATCATGAGGCTAAAGAATAAGGCTAGAAGAGGGGGAATGTACAGAGACTTTTGTTCGATAACTGTTAAGTTATGCCTACGTATCCTCTCGTGCAATGAGGAAGTCAGAACACCGTAGTTCGACCCAAAGAGACTGAAGGATGAATTGACTTGTGAACTGCTTACTTGCCTATGCTCAAGTGTATGACCTGTCTGGCTCAGGTGCTAACTGTCTTGCATTAGACGGAAGAAGCAAGTTCTCGATTGTGAGTGAAGGTGATGAGAAAAGAATCCCGGAGGAGACGATTATTGTTTGTTTTTTTTTGAGTTTTCAGTCTTTTATTGCTTTTGAAAGTTTGTCATAGGATAATGAGCTTAAGTCTAAACCAATGGATTTAGTAAACTCATCACATCTTCCCTCTGATTAGGGGTAATGAGAATACCTTAAGTGTGAAGTCAGATTCTCACACTTAATCACCTATGGTGCAGGATTAAGATCATTAACCTACTTGTGATTATTTAGATGTTTTTGTGATTTTGTTTAGTGTTGAGTAATGAGGTTAAGCCATAATCAAGGATTAAACAGACTCATTACACCATCCTGAAAGAAGGATAATAGATGAGAATGTTTAAGTTGAGAAAAACTCCTCAACTTAATCCATGATTAGGGATTAAACCCATGACAAAACAAGCCTTTGATTAAGTGGATTTTATTTAATGGTATGATGATGAAGTGTTTTTTATGGTTTGTAAGACAACTTGAGGGGGACTTGTCCATTAACACTAGGGTTAGTCCTTCTTAACCACTTAAGGAAGAATTAGAACCCTAATGCAAGGCCCAAGTTACAAGTGATGTCTTGATATTTATTAAGTGAATTGATTAAGAGATTTAAACACCTTAAGGGTTCAAGACTTAGGATTAAAGTTATACACTCCATCCTAAGAGAAGGATGCAGGCATAAGCTTAATCACAAAGTCTTAAAGCCTTTAGGGTTTAGTCCCTGATTATGAGGTGAGAAGAGGAGACTCAAAGAGAGACACAAAGGTAAAACTATGGGGGGACTAATCAAAACCCTAATTCATTGTCATTCTTGGTTGATCCTAAGGTTTGTGAGGTTTTCAAGAACAATCTTCAGAGGAGCCACCAGGAAGCAGATGAACAGGATCAAGAGAAGCAAAGTGACTTGCTTCATTCAAGAAGTCAAGTCACTTGAAGAAAGAAAGTGGGATGAAGAAGAATGAGCAAGCTCAAACTCAAACACATATAAGAATGCAGCCATGGATGCAAGAGAGATGAGAAGAAAAGTTATGAGAAGTGAAGGCAAATCCACTTCTCAAGCTTACTTACCACCTGCAATGTTAGAAAGAAATGCAATGCAATGCAAGATGAGATGAAATGGTATGATGCAAAGCAAAACCAGAAGCATGTTGATGGTGATTATGATGTTATGAGGTGCTGCAAACATGAGGCAAGACATGGAGATGTTCATACAAGATTATGAATGCAAATGATGCAAGTTAAGGAGCATGAACAAGCATGAAAAGTTATGAATCATACAAGACAAATGACATGGCAAATATGTAATGCAATGATCAAAGATGCTTTATACATGTCTTAAGATGTCAAATGAATCATAAGAATGCCCAAAATGCAAAGACAAGTCATGTTATGCAAGAAAATGCAAGAGGGATGCAAATGAAAGCCCAAATTAGGGTTCATGGATCAAACATCAAACAAAAACCCAAAACAGAAACAAACCTCAAGATAAAAAATGGAAAATGCTACCCAAAGAAACCCTAGGCCTATGATGAACCACTGCCCAAAGGGGAGCTCTCAACTCTCAACCAAACTCAAGATATGATTTTCACAAGTTATTAGGGTTTTTTAGGGTTCTTAACAAAAGAAATGCCAATCAGTTAGGAAATGCAAGATCAAATCATGGCCTTTTTATCCTTGAAAATACATGCAAAATGGAAAACAATGCAAGAAGAATCAATGTCTCAACCTTCACCAATAGGCAGAAATGAATTTTTAAACTTGTGATCAAAATAATGCATAAAAAATGATTTAATTCCATGAAAAATTCTTAAAATGCATCAAGATCAAAAAAGAAATTTGGTTTGAAGGTTGGACAATGTTTCTAAATGTCTTAGAACATTTCATGAATTTTTTTGTAATTTTTAAATACCTAAAAGTATTTTTAATTAATTAATTCCCATTAATCAATTAAAAATATTCTTTTAAATATTTAAAAATACTTTTTTTAATGATAAAAAATAAAATAAAAATATTTTTGTGTCATAAAAATTATTGAAACTCTTAAGAAAAAGTTTCATAATTTTTATGAATTTTTTACTATTTTAAATTAATTGTACAAAACAAATGAAAAAGAAATGAATTAAAATGAATAAATTAAAAAGTCAAAGGAACGAATGGCTGAGATGAGCCCAGGATTCAAATCTGTTGACTGGCGCGTGATCTAAGGGTCCAGGTTGGCTCTGATTAAATTAGTTTAATTACGAATTAATTAACTAAATGAAAATGATTAGGGCTAATCAAACGCATCTGGGCCATCGAAACTGGAGGGAAGTCAACGAGTCAAAGGCTATCTACGGCCAAAATTCAAACTAGCATTAATTGTGTGATTAGGGCACAAATGACTTTCAGGTGGCCGGAGAAGACTTCCGGTCGTCTTCTCCGGCCAGAAGCTCACCTGAAAATTTCAAACTTCCTAAAAACGTAACAAAAATGAAACCTAAGACCAGGGAAATGCTCCTCTCATCCTCACGAACCAAACCCCTAACCTAAAACAAATTTATTTTCTCTAAATCAACTGAATCGAAGAGAAAAAGTTTTAGGTCACGCAAGCTTCAGAGTTCAATTAAATGCTCAAAACACAACCATTTCAAAAACTAATGGCACCAGGATGATCAGGACAACACAAAGAACAGGTTTGTAACAATAAAAATGATTTCTGGAAAAATTATTTTCGAGCTACCTGAGATTTGAAGCTTTCAGTTTAGGAACTTTCTGGCCACTTCCTTTGATGTAAGCTGCTCCACTTGATCCCCCAAAGATGCTTGAATGCTCAAAGTGAGTTTAAGTTGGCTGGATAGTGAGTTCCGAAAGCTCCTGCTTCAAGCTTAGTCAACAATGGCTATGGTGATTCTGGAGGATTCAGGCCATGGTGGATGATGGTTTGAGGTCCAGAGGATGTGTAGAGAAGCTTTGCAAGGTTTGTTTGGTTGTTTGTGGCTTATGGAAGGAGATTCGAATGAATCTGCAGAATGAGAGTGAAGAATGGTAATGGAGTTTTCAGGCTGTTTCAGGCTTGTGCTTTGGATGGTTTCTTGTCTATGAAGTGAGGTGAGATGAATGGTGAAGAGAGTTTTAGTGTTTGCTTGCTGTGTGAAGGAATTCGAAAGCTTATGCAGTTGGGAGTGTTTTTGTCAATGTGATGAATGTGTGTGTTTCAGTCTTGGCTTGTGTTATGTTTTGCTTGCAAGTTGTACACATAAACAAATCTGATTGGCTTTGTGATGTGACATGGCCTGCTATGATAGGTAAGTTTGCTTTTGCATAAAAGGTCAACTTTGTGTAAGATAGGGCATGGGCAAGGTCTAGGCAAGTACAAGGCATGGCTGGCGCAGCAAAGGTGAGGGAGAGGCCTAGCAAAGCTCAGCAGCCAATGCATCAAGTTGGTGAGAGGTGATCATGAGTTTTTGCAACTTGGTTAGCTTATGTTTCACATGTGATCTTTTGCATAACCAAACATGAAACCATAGGCAAACTTGGTTCAAATCTGATTTTTAGGACTTAGAGAATGCTTACATGCTGGTTTGGAGTGGATTAGAGGTCACAATATGCATTAGTTCAAGTTTTTGCAAAGTTTCCCTTTGGTGCCTAACTTGAAAAACAATGATTTTTGCCAACTTTGCATTGCCATAACTTTTGATCCAAGAAGAGTTTGATCATGTTCTTGTACTTTTTGAAAAGGGAAAAATGAGATCTACAACTTTCATGACCAAAGTTTTTCCATTTGAAGCCTTTTTGGATCATGAATCAAAACTTGAAAATTGACCTAAAATGAGGCATTCTTGAAAAGTCAACTATGCCCAAAAAGGTCAACTTTGCAAAAACCCTAAATTCTTGATTTCCATGAACTTCAACCTTCTTCCATGATCAAATAAAGATCATATACACTCAAAATGATGAAGATCACCCATTGGTTGGGTCATTGGGGGCCTCAGATGCCCTGATTTTGCACTGACTTGTCTGAAAAGTCAACTCTTGATCAGATGACTTCCCCATGGAATTTCTTCATGAAAATTGATATGCATACTCCCTATACCATATAGAGATCAATGGAAACAAGAATGACCAAAAAAATTGGAGTTATGGCCTCTGAAACCAAAACCCTAATTTTCAGTCAACTGTGCAGTTCAACCTGACTCTGCATCCACTCAAACCCTAGTTCTTGTGATTCCTCTGCATTTTTGACTTTGAGGAGATAGACTATGATGTAAGAACACACATGGACCCCTTTGAGTTGATTGGTGGCCTTTGGAATGGCTCCAGATGCCTTGGGATTGCTCAGATCACAAACCCTGAATGCAGATGCCTTAGAAACTATCCAGTGAATCAAAAATGAGATGTGAGATGATATGGTTGTGTTTATGCATATGAGAATGATAACAAACCATGATGTGAATGGGTGAGGGCAAATTTGGGGTGTTTACAGCTGCCCCTATTCAAACATGAGTTAGCTGTGCAGGATGTAAGCAACGGCTTAACAGGCCAAACAAGATAACTTGTGGTTGAATACCGAAGACAGTCCAAAATTTGCACTCACAGAATGAAAAAGAAAAGGGATATAGATTGTAAAGGAAATAAAGTATATCGTAAAGTATGGGCGACGGAGGACGACCGTCGAGCAGAGGACGACTGCTGGGTAAGGTGGTATGTGAAGCAAAGCGATGACGGGGACGGCCGACATGCTGGTAAAGTGTATAAAGCAATGACGGGGAAGGCCGACATGCTGGGGATAAAAAGTAAAGCTAAGACGGGGACGGCCGACTAGCTGGGGAAAAAACAAGTAAAGCTAAGACGGGGACGGCCGACTAGCTGTGGAAAATAAAATCATGATGGGGACGGCCATCACGATAAAACTGTGAAATTTCTGAGGATTAATGAAACATGACGGGGACGGCCATCAAGTTCATAAAGGTAAAGTAACCAACGGTGGGGACGGCCATCGGGCTAAAAAGGAAAAGGGACCACGACGGGGACGGCCATCGGGTTAAAGAATAAATGAAATAAACAGATGATGGGGTACGGCCATCAAAGGTGAAGGACGATCACCTAGCAGGGGACGGCTGCTCTGTTGGGTATATATATATAAAAAAACGATGGGGACGGCCATCAAAGGTGGAGGACGACCACCTGGCAGGGTACGGCTGCCGAAAATATCAACGATGGGGACGGCCATCGGATAGAAAAGGATAACGATGGGGACGGCCATCGGACGAGCAAGATGGAGGACGACCATCAAGAAGTGGAGGACGACCACTCAGCAGGGGACGGCTGCTCTCGAAGGTATTATATGACATAGGACGAATGTCAGATAACCAAAATCAACAATGGGGACGGCCATTGGATAAAGTGATGAAGGACGATCATCAAAAGGTGGAGGACGACCACCTAGCAGGGGACGGCTGCTAAAAACAATGATGGGGACGGCCATCGGATGAGCATGATGGAGGACGACCATCAAGAAGTGGAGGACGACCACTCAGCAGGGTACGGCTGCTCTCAAAGGTATCATAACACAGGACGAGTGTTAGATAAAAAAGCAAATTTGTTGGCAATCTACTGGGGAGATAGTAAACACGGACGAGCGCTTACATCCAAGAAATAAAAGGTATAAGTGTTTGGTATTGTGTATAGATTAAAGATGCGGACGAGCATCCCTAAGACTATGATACGGACGAGTATCATGTAGAAACAAACACTAGACGCAATGTTCTGAGATGATGGTACGGACGAGTACCAACTGGTTAACAGAGAACCAGGACTATTGCCGAATCTGCGGGGACATGAGTGGTGACGTATACAAGATACGGACGAGTATCTGTATAAGCGTACCATGAGTAGTGAGTATTGTTTTGTATAGATGAGTGTTTTAATTGCTGGGGAGAGTGACACGGACGAGTGTCAAGAGAGAAAAGTATAATATGAACAAGTATCTGCTATACCAAGTCTAGGCGACTGCGCTGGGGATATGACACGGACGGGTGTCAAAAAGGGTGTATATACAAGGTATGTGAGTGCAAAAAGGATGTCTTTGGCTTTTTGCTGGTGATTTGACACGGACGGGTGCCAGAATGTATCTGTAATGAGGGTGATTTGTTTGTAGAGTGTATTCAGGCGACCTGTGGGGAAAGATGACACGGACGGGTGCCAAAAGGTGTATATACAGGTGTTTGTGAATATGAGGCAACTGCTTTTGCTGGGACTCTGATGGGGATTTTGGGGGAAAGTAATCTGTATTCACAAGCGTTTAATTCACAACATGACTTATGATTATGCTATGTATTTGATTTTTTCCGTAATGCTCCGTATTAGACGGAATGCTACGCTCTGGGGGGTGAATATGATGCGGATGCCATGATTATGCAAAGGGGCACAGATCCGGGATTCGGATCCCGATGCTGCGAAGATCTCTGGATGATCTGCTTGAAATGGACCTCCCAGCTGGGGATGAGATCATTGGTAGATCTAATGATGTATCTGCTTGGGGATATATGTCACCGGTTGACATACCCTTATAATATGGGACCCAGCTGGGGTTTGTAGAAGCTTCCTGTACTCTGTTGTGATCTCTTCATGCGTTGCTCTTCCGGATAGAGGCTGGAAATCTGTGGGGGGATAATTTCCTGTCTTCCGTATTCAACTGAGGATGACAAGGCAACTCGGCTGGGGAATTGTGAGAGTCAACTCAGCTGGGGAATTGTGAGAGTCAACTCAGCTGGGGAGAGCAAACAAGAGGCAACTCAGCTGGGGAGGAAACATCCTGAGTGTTAAACCTGTTAGTTGATTTGGCAACCTTGCTGGGGGAATGGGGAGCAACTCAGCTGGGGAAAGCAATGGGGAGCAACTCAGCTGGGGAAATGGAGCATTTCGGATGCTGAGATTGAGTGTATGCTGATTTGGCAGCTCCGCTGGGGAAATGGGCACCTTCTGGTGCCATGTGGAAGATAGACCGAGTTGATAATGATTCGCCTATTTGCTGAGACGTAACCTGCATGCCCCAGGTTGCGTTCTGGATACCTGCAATCCTGCAAAGATAATGGAACGTACAAAAGGTCCCGAGGTATCCCTTACTGGGTTCCGTCATAGGAGATAAGTACTTTCGAGAGTAAGTATATTCCCTGTAAGCATGTGTTGTTTTTTTTCTTCTTATTTTTAGAGAAAGGCATCTGTACTTATGCAATTGTATTATTTTTCTTAGAGATATCAGACAACTCTTTGCAAAACATAAATGTAAAAACGAAACATGACCGAAAATCTGATTTTATTAATTCACGTGCCCTGAATTGGCAAAATACAGTCAAAGAAACACATCTCCTGAAATGAGGAGATTGTTACAAATTGAGAAATAAAGTGCTGGCGGTGTTGACGACGCTTTGAGGAGCTTCCTCTCCTGCTATGATTCGTATGACAATGACGTTCTTCTCGTCTTGCTTTCTGGAGAGAGTTGATTCTGATCGAAGCTTGATCCTTTGGAAGCTTACCAAGTTGTAGGTGATACAGACGAATTCAGAATGCAGTTGTTCGCTTATTCCCTTATTTTGCATGGATCGCCCTTTTGGGTTTTCAATCCATCGGGATACCCATTTTTTGCCTGAGCTGTCCAATGCGGCTTTTCAACTCAGCGGGTGTACGTTTTTTTTTATTTATTTCCCTTACTTTTGCCCGAGTCTTTTATTCTGTTTTTGACTCGCCGGGATGCCCTATTTTTGCCTGGACTTACATTCTGTTTTTATATCCAGCGGGTCATCTTATGCGAAGTATTTTTTAACTGCATCTGAATTCACAGGGGATGGAAAATCTTCACCATCCATGGTGCTGAGCATCAGTGCTCCACCAGAGAAAACTTTCTTTACAACGAATGGTCCTTCATAATTTGGAGTCCATTTGCCCCTGTGGTCTGTATGAGGAGGGAGGATTCTTTTCAGCACAAGATCCCCTACTTGGTACTCTCGGTGCCTGACTTTCTGATCGAAGGCTTTCTTCATTCTCTTCTGATACAGCTGTCCATGACAGATTGCAGCCAATCTCTTCTCTTCGATCAGACTCAGTTGTTCGTATCGGGACCGAACCCATTCTGCTTCACTTAGTTTAACATCCATCAATACCCGTAAGGAGGGTAATTCAACTTCAACAGGCAGGACTGCTTCCATACCATATACAAGCTGATACGGTGTTGCCCCAGTGGATGTTCTAATTGATGTGCGGTACCCATGCAAGGCAAATGGTAGCATTTCGTGCCAGTCTTTGTATGTGATTACCATCTTCTGCACAATCTTCTTGATATTCTTATTTGCTGCCTCAACAGCGCCGTTCATCTTTGGCCTGTAAGGAGAAGAATTGTGATGTTGGATCTTGAAGTCCCGGCACAGCTCTGCCATCATTTTGTTGTTTAAGTTGGAACCATTATCAGTAATGATTCGCTCGGGCACTCCATACCGACAGATGATATCTCTTTTCAGAAATCGGGCTACCACTTGCCTTGTAACATTTGCATATGAGGCTGCTTCAACCCACTTGGTGAAATAGTCGATGGCGACCAGGATGAATCTGTGGCCGTTTGAAGCGGTTGGCTCAATCTTGCCAATCATATCGATGCCCCACATAGCAAAGGGCCATGGTGAAGACATGATGTTCAAAGGATTGGGAGGCACATGCACCTTGTCTGCGTAGATCTGGCATTTGTGACATTTTCTGGCGTAGGCACAACAGTCTGCATCCATTGTGATCCAGTAATAGCCTGATCTTACCAACTTCTTAGCCATGGCATGCCCTCCAGCATGGGTACCAAAAGATCCTTCGTGCACTTCATGCATCAACAAATCTGCTTCCGTCTTGTCAACACATCTGAGGAGTACCATGTCAAAGTTCCTCTTCTATAAAGACCCATCAGCATTCAGGAAGAAACTACCAGCAAGCCTTCTCAAGGTCTTCTTATCATTGGAAGATGCCCCAGGTGGGTATGTTTGATACTCCAAGAAGCACTTAATGTCATGGAACCAAGGCTTATCATCTTTTACAACATCTGCTGCAAATACATATGCTGGTCTGTCAAGTCTCGATACTGAAATCTGAGGTACAAAGTTAGCAGTTTGAACTTTGATCATGGACGAAATGGTAGCAAGAGCATCTGCAAACTGATTCTCGTCTCGAGGGATATACTCAAGCTTGACTGTTGTGAAGAAAGTCAATAACTTTCTTGTATAATCCCTGTAAGGTATCAGATGATCTTGGTGGGTGTACCATTTCCCGTTGGTTTGATTGACTACCAAAGCTGAATCTCCGAATACGGTCAATGTCTTGATCCTGAGGTCAATGGCTTCCTCAAGACCCATAATGCAAGCTTCGTATTCAGCTTCGTTGTTAGTGCAGTTGAAAGTGAGTTTTGCCGAGAAAGGCATGTGAACTCCTTTAGGTGTAATGAGTACTGCACCAACACCACGACCGTTCATGTTAACAGCCCCATCAAACATCATAGTCCATTCTTCTTCCGGGTCGGGCCCTTCAGTGTGAATAGGCTCTTCGTGATCTTTTGCTTTAATGAACATGATGTCTTCATCAGGGAAGTCAAATCTCATTGGCTGGTAGTCATCAATGGGTTGCTCAGCAAGATATTCGGATAGTACACTGCCCTTGATGGCTTTCTGAGACGTGTACTGGATGTCGTATTCTGTGAGAATCATTTGCCATCTTGCAACCCGTCCGGTAAGAGCTGGCTTCTCGAAAATGTACTTGACTGGATCCATTTTTGAGATTAATAAGGTAGTGTGGGTCAACATATACTGTCTCAGTCGGCGAGCAGCCCACGCTAAAGCACAGCAAGTTTTCTCGAGCAGTGAATAACGCTGTTCACAGTCGGTAAACTTTTTGCTTAGGTAGTATATTGCATACTCTTTTCGACCAGACTCGTCATGCTGGCCCAACACACACCCCATCGACTCTTCTAATACTGTCAAGTACATTATCAGAGGTCTTCCTTCAACTGGAGGCATGAGAATTGGAGGTTCTTGTAAATACTCCTTGATCTTGTCAAAAGCCTTCTGGCAATCTTCGTTCCACCTGACCGTTTGTTCCTTTCTTAGCAGCTTGAACAAGGGTTCACAGGTTGCTGTAAGGTGAGATATGAACCTCGAAATGTAGTTCAATCGACCTAAGAACCCTCGAACCTCTTTCTCAGTTCTTGGTGCAGGCATCTCTTGAATGGCTTTGACTTTATCAGGGTCAACCTCAATCCCTTTCTCGCTTACAATAAAGCCCAGCAACTTACCGGATCGCACCCCGAATGTGCATTTGTTGGGGTTCAACTTCAGTTGATATTTCCTCAGACGCTTGAACAACTTCAGCAGATTCACCAGGTGATCTTCCTCTGTAAGGGACTTGGCGATCATATCGTCCACATAACATTCTATTTCCCTGTGGATCATATCATGGAATAATGTCACCATAGCTCGTTGATATGTGGCACCAGCATTCTTCAGTCCGAATGGCATCACTTTGTAACAGAACGTGCCCCAAGGTGTAATGAATGTTGTCTTCTCCATGTCTTCAGGTGACATCTTGATCTGATTATATCCTGAAAATCCATCCATGAAGGAGAATACCGAGAACTGAGCCGTGTTATCCACCAATACATCAATGTGAGGTAATGGGAAGTCATCTTTCGGGCTGGCTCTGTTCAGATCCCGGTAGTCAACACACATTCTTACTTTGCCATCCTTCTTAGGCACAGGTACTATGTTAGCAACCCACGGCGGGTAGCTAGTTACAGCAAGGAACCCGGCGTCCCATTGCTTTTGTACCTCTTCCTTGATTTTCATAGCCATGTCTGGGCGAGTTCGGCGCAACTTCTGTTTAACTGGCGGGCATTCTTCCCTCAGAGGCAGCTTGTGCACAACAATGTCGGTATCCAATCCCGGCATATCTTGATACGACCAAGCAAACACATCAACATACTCTTGAAGCAGATCTATCAACTGTCTCTTCACTGAGTCTTGCAGGCAGGCCCCGATTTTAACCTCTTTCACGTCTTCATTGGTACCAAGATTGATCACTTCAATCTCCTCCTGATGAGGAGTAATAACCTTTTCCTCCTGTCTCAACAACCTGGCTAGCTCTTCAGGAAGCTCATATTCTTCATTAACCCCTTCATCAGCTTGATTGATTGGATTGTCAAAGTCATACGATGTCATAGCCGTGCTGTTGTCGGTGCTGTCAGGAAGGCACTCTCTGCAAGGGTTAAGTTGGTTCATTTTAGTGATTGATTTTAATCTTGCTTTAGAAAAAAGTGAGATGAAGTTATCATTTTGAAAACACCGCCATTTATTTTTGTACAAAAAGAAAAATGGAAAAACAGTGAACAGAAAAGAAAAAGACTCGTTTGCAAAAAGATGTCTGATACTTCATTAATTTAATCTTGTTTGCACAAAAGTACAGATGGCCCTGGTTACAAAATGAGTCTTGTCATCTTGGGCAAGATGCAAGACTTGGATGCATGCTATAAAAATACAGGAAATAATAATTACTCTGCGTGAGTAACTCTTATAATTTCCTGGGAAGACCAGTTCGAGACACTGCTCCCCGGGATCTTTGGACGAATCCAATTCTCCAGATTGCGCTCCTCTTCCAGCTCGTCTTCCAGACAGTTGATAGCATCGGGGGTGAGCATCCCCCCACTGACAAAACCAGGCTCTGCAGCAACCTTTGCTTGATGTTGAGTTGGTCTGTAACCCAACCCAAACTTGTCCTTCTTCCCCTCCACAGCTAAGACCTTGCCCCAGCCTAGGGCAGTTCCTTCTTCAACAACCTTCCGGGCTTGCTGGTAAGATGACATGGGAGTACCAGATACAGCAGATGCTTCATTCACATTCAAAGCTTCAAAACCTTGGCTCATTGTCTCATGGATCTCCCCATCCATCTCAATGTACTTATACGTAGCCAGATGGCTAACAAAAATGTCCTCCTCTCCACAGATTGTGACAACTTGACCTTCCCACTCAAATTTTAACTTTTGGTGAAGGGTAGACGTTATTGCGCCGGCGGCGTGAATCCAGGGTCTACCCAACAAACAGCTGTAGGCGGGCTGAATGTCCATCACATAAAAGATAGTTTTAAAGGTCTGTGGGCCAATTGTCACAGGCAGCTCAATCTCTCCCAGAACCGATCTCTTTGAGCCATCAAAGGCTCTTACTACCAGGTTGCTGGGTCTCAATGCCAATCCATCATATTCAAGCTTCACCAGAGCCTTCTTTGGCAAGACATTCAGGGAAGAACCTGTGTCCACCAGCACATGAGAAAGGACAGCTCCTTTGCATTCCAGGGTTATGTGCAAGGCTTTGTTGTGGTTGCGGCCATCCGCTGTCAAGTCAGAATTGGTAAACCCTAGCCCATTGCTAGCAGTAACATTACCAACCACGGTTTCCAATTGGTTGACAGTAATCTCCTCAGGCACGTAAGCTGCGTGCAGGACTTTAAGTAGTGCATTCTGATGGGCTTCGGAGCACATAAGCAGTGAGAGGATAGAGATTTTGGATGGCGTCTGGTGAAGCTGATCCAAAATTTTATAATCACTCTTTTTGATGATCCGCATAAACTCATCAACTTCCTGATCAAATGGAGTTTTCAGGGCTTCTTTGGCAGCTGGATCTTCCTGCACCGGGCCTTTACCCTTTGCCTTGGCAGCAGCTTCTGCTTCGGCAGTAGGTCTTTGAACTTGTGAAGCAAAGAGACGTCCGCTTCGAGTGAAGCCTCCGCCTCCCCCCACATTATCTACTTGTGGTGCAGGTGTTGATGCTTCCAGAGTGATTCTTTTTCCTTCGCAATACACGTCAGAGCCATAGTGCCAAGGGATGGCCCTATTGCTTTCATATGGTACTGGTCCAGGCACCGTGACAGTGACCGGACTGATTGCTGCTGCTGAAGGGACTGTAATTGTTTGTGGATCATAAAAGATTGTAACTGGTGCTCTGGCGGGAGCAGCACCTTCTGAATGGTAAGCGGGATTATTTTCAGGATCGTAGAATATGGTAACAGTGGAGACATCTTCATGATTGATTGCTGGTGTTGTAGGAGGGTCTGAAACCGTTGTTGATGAAGTTGCCGGATTTGTCGGAAATGATGTAGTGATCTGTAGCAAGCCACTCTGAATAAGGCTGTCAATGCCATTCCTTAAATCTTCACAACCATTCCATGAAATATTGCAGTATGGGCACCCTAGTTCACACCCTGGAAATATATTGTTTTCACGGAGTTGAGCTTTGATTTCCACCAATGGTGTCCTGATCTGATCCACACTAGTTATCAAATAAGACGGTTGGTCTTCTTCAATAGCGTTAATTCGGGGACCACCATGGTTTGGCATTGGGTTTTTATTGACATTGGGTGGAGGTGCAAAATTCAGAGCCTTGGAGTATACCAAGTCTTGTACCTTCATATGCAGAGCTCTGCATTTTTCTGTACTGTGACCAGGTGCGTTTGAATGAAAAGCACACCTAGCATTGGAGTCATAGTTCCTTGGTAGACTGTTGGGATCAGGAGGTGCCAACGTTCTTAGCTCAACTAGGTTGAGTTTCAGAAGTTGTGGCAGCAAGGCAGCATATGGCATTGGGATCGGGTCGATCACTCTGTTAGCTTGGGACGGCCTCTGTTGGAATGGCCTCTGTTGATTGTTGTTGTTGGAGTTGTTGTTGTTGTAGTTTCTTGGAGGACGCTGATTCTGTTGATACTGAGGTTGTTGTTGGAAGTTTTGTTGAGGAGGTTGATAGACCGGCTGAGGATGAGCTGGAGCAGGGATAGTGACTGCTGCTATTGACCTTTGAACATATTGGGGCCTACCCCTGTTGGTGTGAATGGCATTGGTCTCGCCAGTTCTTCTCGGGCCTGCAAAAGGCTTTCTTGTACCACTGGACGAGCTTGCACCGTTGTCCGAGATCTTTCCCATTTTCAACAGGCTTTCAATTCTCTCCCCAGCTATGACAACATCTGCGAAGCTGGTGGAAGAGAAAGCAGCTAACCTATCAATATACGTTCCCTGGAGAGTGTTCATAAACATGTCTGCCATTTCTCTCTCAGACATTGGTGGTTGAACAGCAGCAGCCAGTTGCCTCCATCTTTGAGCATATTCTCGGAAACTCTCCCTCGAAGACTGTGACATTCCCATTAAGAGAGTCCTGTTGGGTGCCATGTCTAGATTATACTGATACTGTCGGATGAAGGCCTCTGCCAGGTCCTTCCAGCATCTAACAGTTGCCCTTGTCAAATGGGAATACCATTCCCTTGATGCTCCAGTCAAGCTATCTTTGAAGTAGAACATCCAAAGTTTCTCATCCATTGTATAGGCCTTCAGCCTTCCCAGAAATGATTGCAAATGAGTCCGGGGGCATGAAGTCCCATTATACTTTTCGAAACAAGGAGGCTTGAACTTATGGGGGATCCTGACCCCGTCTACCAAACCCATGTCCATGACGTCGAACCCCAAAGAATTTTGAGATTCTAAGGACTTCAACTTCTCAGCTATTTCATCCAGCCGCCTATCATAAGTTTCCTCTCCAGCACCCATCACTGTAAATTGGTCCTCCTGAGGATCTTCTTGAAGTACTCTGGCTGCAGTGGCTGTTCCTTGAATGTTTGCAGGAATATTGATCTCAGGATGTAGATGTGGGCCAAACACAGGGGGGTTAACATGTGGTTGCACCCTCTCATTGTTACTTGTGCCAGCAGTCCCCACATGGGGCTCATCTTGATTCCTCCCTTCTACCAAAGTTCTGAGCCTCTCCTGGCTTTGAGCTAGATTGTTCATCACTTCCATGAACTATGTTATTTGAGTTCTCATCTCCAACCTTTCGTTGGCCATCTGGTTTCTGACCTCTGTAAGGTCCTGCTGCATCTGATCCATCTGAATTCCCGGAAGGTTGTTTCTAGTTGGGTACCTGTGAGGCCTGTTGAGAGGAAATACCCGGCGGCGAGCAATAATTCCTGAGATTCACAACAGAGGTTAGTAACAATAAAACAAAACCTACAAAACAAACAGAAGGGTTAGCATGCAATGCAGTTATGCTTATTTGTTCTCGAGGTATCCGGTTTGGCCTTCAGTTTTGACCCTTCCAGACCCTTGAAGATGATGCTGTTGAAGTTGCTTTTGATGTGAACCCAGATAGAAACAAACACAAATATATTACATAAGATGGAATAATACCATTTTGTTCTTTTTACAACACAAGCCCTCAAAGGGGTCAAAATACATCACAAAAACAAAAGTACATGAAAAGGAATAACAACAAGCAAATGATCAAACTCCAAGGCCAAACTCATCCTCACGAACTTCCTTGAGAAGTGTTTCGGTCACAGGATCAGCCGGATGCTCCGTAAGATTTCTGATGAGAAGGTTTCTTGTTGCAACAGCTGCAGTCAACTTCCTGCTCTGACTTTGGTCCTTAGACCTCTTTAATCCTGCTTTGATTTTCAGCTCTGATATTTCCTTCTGGGCTGCTGCCAGGGCTTTTTCCATCTGCTCCATCTTGTCCTGAACTCTCTTGTCTTCTAGAGTACGGGCCTCAGTGATCCGGACCCATCTGGCCTGACTCTCTTTCAAATACAAGTCTGTTCTTGCTCTTTGAAACTGGGCTTCTTTACAAGCATTCTTCAGAATCTGCTCACCAGCTTTAGACTTGTTGATATACTCCCCAGACTTCTCAATTTTAGTCAAGTGCTCTATTCTCAACTTCTCCAATCTTTCAATTTCCCTCACACCTTCACTTCTCTCCCGGAGGGTCTTCTGCAAGGCTTGAGTTAACTTCTCATTTCTTTCCTTCAAGCTTTCAAACTCTTCCAAACTGATAGTGGCAGGGGGTGGTGCTGAAGATGACTCAGGCATGTCTTCTATGGTAAAGGGCATTCCAGAGAATTGGGCCCTAGCATGGGACCACTCATAATATTGGACTGATGCCACATTATTGCACTTCCCCAGAATGGTGATTCCCTTGGTTTGAACATGATCCCAGGCCCAGGCAGCCTGCCTAACAACAGCCAAACTAATCTTGTTCTCACAGTAGAGGGTCTCAACCAAGTCTTGTTCCCTAGGAGTATGAACCAGTGCATAGCCCAATTGTCTCCTGAACAGCAGAGGGTTGTAGTTGATACTTCCCTTAACTCCTATCAAAGGCACATTGGGAAAGTGCCCACAGCTGGTGATCATATCTCTGCCCTTGGTGCTCTGAGTACACCATCTGATGTCTGCTGAAGTGAGAGTAGTGAGTCTCTTAGCCCAGTTGCTTTGCTGATGAGGATTGAGAAATGCATCTGTCCTGGGTAGATGCCTGAGAAGCCAAGCATGGAATAATGGAGCACAAATCCTCACTAATCTTCCCCTCTGCTTCTCATTTCTCTGATGGACTGAATAATAGAGATCACCCAGTAAAGTTGGCACTGGGTTCTTCAGGATGAACAAGTGGATTGAATTCTTGCTGATGAATCGAGGCTCATCTGCAAACAGCACAATTCCATATACACTTAAGGCCAACAGAGCACAAACAGCTTTCCAATCCCCCAAGGAGGCCTTCAAACTAGCTTGAGAAATTAGAAAGTCCAGATGAAAACCAGGGATCCCAGCTTTAGAGGTCATATGCTGCTCAATCAAAACAGTCTCCAGGTGCAAAGCTTTTGCCACCTCTCCATTGCTGGGAAAGAACATTTCAGGGTTGAAAGGGATTTCCCTCTTGATAGGCAAACCAATCAAAGATGAGTATTCTTCTAATAGAGGCCCCAACTGAAAGTCTTGAAAGGTGAAACATCTCAATGGGGGGTCATAAAACTGAATACAGGTGTGGATGAGGCTCCTCTGTGAAGGGTCCAGATCCATAACCATGTCCAGTATATCCCCATAACCCTCCCTGAACAAGGGTATGTGATCTGGAGTGATCAGGGTTTGGATCCTCCTGACGTCTGATAAGTCTGGTTGGAAGAAGTGATAGGTGATGTTGCTTTTCTTTGGAGCCATAAGTGCTGAGACTGAGTAGAGTGCTGATGAAGATGCTGAGGAGTGGGCCACTGGCTGGCTAGTGCTAGTAACTGAAGTATGGCTGACAAGCTGAAGCAAGTGCTGGTGGAGATAGGTCAATACTGCAGATGGGGGTCAAAACCAAAACCAGAAGGAAGTGGATACCCTGAAACACAAATAAGCAAATGTTAATATGATGCAATGAGTATGTATGCAAATGAAATGCAAGGGTTTGTGACTGAGCCGGATCTGATTAACTGCCTTGGTATAGATCCATGTGTGTTCAAGAATTCCAGATGGAGGTCTATAAATCCAGTAACCAGGGTGGGAGACTCAAATAAAGAGCCACAAGTCCGGGGTTTCAGAATCACAAGAACTGTCCAACATGGAGCATTCCTAACAAAGTCAAAGTAACAGGGTATTCTGAGGTCAAGGTACCTGCAAACCTGTAAACAGCCCAACCCCCTCACAGGTAGTGATCTAGAACAAGGATCCTCAGACTTGGATCAGTTATGAGAAGTGTAAACACTTCTAACCCGGAGGTACAGTGTTTACAATAACCATAACAATTCCTCCTCTAATTCACCTCAGTTTCTGAAGGTCAATACTAAAAGGTCATCCAGACTTAGCAGGCTTCCCAGATAGCCCTAGCATTGCAGGAAATCTGCAACACAGAGTTCTCAAGAAGAAACCCATATCTGAACCGTGTTTCATATTCCCGCACCAGACCGAAATGGAATGGGAAAGAATATGATTCACTCTAGCCTAGGTGTCACTCAGGTCCCAGGTATAGGACCTTAACTCTCAATGGAACACCCACCCACCAAAGAAAAACCAGATCCAGCCGGCACAGTATGACAGTATGAAAAATATAAAGCTATAAAGGAAACAATAAATCACCTGTACATAAAGCAGTAAAAATAAAACAAATGTACAAACACAAATAAGCACATAACACCCCAGTAAACACAAATCAAACAAGCGCTAGGAGGAACCCACAAAAAGAACCAGAAGCCCTAGTTGCAATATAAGGGTCCCCAGCAGAGTCGCCAAGCTGTCGCTCCCACCAAATGAAGCCGGGTCAAATGGGGTACAGACGCGAACGGTCGGCGAGGAGAACAGTGAGAACACACAGCCGTGAACTCACTGGAGGATGAATAGAGTCGCCAGCTAGGCATTTTTATCCCGGAGGAAAAGGCAATGCTGCATAGACCTAGAAAAAGATGGATAAGACGGTTGCGAACCAGAGAGACTGAGAAAGGGGGTTGGTTACAACCTGGGAAGGTATTAGCACCCAGATTGTCCGTCGTACTCGACGGGATCCACGCTTAAAAGATTTGTGTTTTAAAGGGGTAGTGTCAGTGCAATTTGTGTGTGAAAGGGCTGGAAGAAAATGTACAGGTGTCAGTGCCAAAAGAAGTGAAGTGTAATATGAAAGTGTCAGTGTGAGAACTGGAATAAGATGCTCAAGATCATGAGGCTAAAGAATAAGGCTAGAAGAGGGGGAATGTACAGAGACTTTTGTTCGATAACTGTTAAGTTATGCCTACGTATCCTCTCGTGCAATGAGGAAGTCAGAACACCGTAGTTCGACCCAAAGAGACTGAAGGATGAATTGACTTGTGAACTGCTTACTTGCCTATGCTCAAGTGTATGACCTGTCTGGCTCAGGTGCTAACTGTCTTGCATTAGACGGAAGAAGCAAGTTCTCGATTGTGAGTGAAGGTGATGAGAAAAGAATCCCGGAGGAGACGATTATTGTTTGTTTTTTTTTGAGTTTTCAGTCTTTTATTGCTTTTGAAAGTTTGTCATAGGATAATGAGCTTAAGTCTAAACCAATGGATTTAGTAAACTCATCACATCTTCCCTCTGATTAGGGGTAATGAGAATACCTTAAGTGTGAAGTCAGATTCTCACACTTAATCACCTATGGTGCAGGATTAAGATCATTAACCTACTTGTGATTATTTAGATGTTTTTGTGATTTTGTTTAGTGTTGAGTAATGAGGTTAAGCCATAATCAAGGATTAAACAGACTCATTACACCATCCTGAAAGAAGGATAATAGATGAGAATGTTTAAGTTGAGAAAAACTCCTCAACTTAATCCATGATTAGGGATTAAACCCATGACAAAACAAGCCTTTGATTAAGTGGATTTTATTTAATGGTATGATGATGAAGTGTTTTTTATGGTTTGTAAGACAACTTGAGGGGGACTTGTCCATTAACACTAGGGTTAGTCCTTCTTAACCACTTAAGGAAGAATTAGAACCCTAATGCAAGGCCCAAGTTACAAGTGATGTCTTGATATTTATTAAGTGAATTGATTAAGAGATTTAAACACCTTAAGGGTTCAAGACTTAGGATTAAAGTTATACACTCCATCCTAAGAGAAGGATGCAGGCATAAGCTTAATCACAAAGTCTTAAAGCCTTTAGGGTTTAGTCCCTGATTATGAGGTGAGAAGAGGAGACTCAAAGAGAGACACAAAGGTAAAACTATGGGGGGACTAATCAAAACCCTAATTCATTGTCATGCTTGGTTGATCCTAAGGTTTGTGAGGTTTTCAAGAACAATCTTCAGAGGAGCCACCAGGAAGCAGATGAACAGGATCAAGAGAAGCAAAGTGACTTGCTTCATTCAAGAAGTCAAGTCACTTGAAGAAAGAAAGTGGGATGAAGAAGAATTAGCAAGCTCAAACTCAAACACATATAAGAATGCAGCCATGGATGCAAGAGAGATGAGAAGAAAAGTTATGAGAAGTGAAGGCAAATCCACTTCTCAAGCTTACTTACCACCTGCAATGTTAGAAAGAAATGCAATGCAATGCAAGATGAGATGAAATGGTATGATGCAAAGCAAAACCAGAAGCATGTTGATGGTGATTATGATGTTATGAGGTGCTGCAAACATGAGGCAAGACATGGAGATGTTCATACAAGATTATGAATGCAAATGATGCAAGTTAAGGAGCATGAACAAGCATGAAAAGTTATGAATCATACAAGACAAATGACATGGCAAATATGTAATGCAATGATCAAAGATGCTTTATACATGTCTTAAGATGTCAAATGAATCATAAGAATGCCCAAAATGCAAAGACAAGTCATGTTATGCAAGAAAATGCAAGAGGGATGCAAATGAAAGCCCAAATTAGGGTTCATGGATCAAACATCAAACAAAAACCCAAAACAGAAACAAACCTCAAGATAAAAAATGGAAAATGCTACCCAAAGAAACCCTAGGCCTATGATGAACCACTGCCCAAAGGGGAGCTCTCAACTCTCAACCAAACTCAAGATATGATTTTCACAAGTTATTAGGGTTTTTTAGGGTTCTTAACAAAAGAAATGCCAATCAGTTAGGAAATGCAAGATCAAATCATGGCCTTTTTATCCTTGAAAATACATGCAAAATGGAAAACAATGCAAGAAGAATCAATGTCTCAACCTTCACCAATAGGCAGAAATGAATTTTTAAACTTGTGATCAAAATAATGCATAAAAAATGATTTAATTCCATGAAAAATTCTTAAAATGCATCAAGATCAAAAAAGAAATTTGGTTTGAAGGTTGGACAATGTTTCTAAATGTCTTAGAACATTTCATGAATTTTTTTGTAATTTTTAAATACCTAAAAGTATTTTTAATTAATTAATTCCCATTAATCAATTAAAAATATTCTTTTAAATATTTAAAAATAATTTTTTTAATGATAAAAAATAAAATAAAAATATTTTTGTGTCATAAAAATTATTGAAACTCTTAAGAAAAAGTTTCATAATTTTTATGAATTTTTTACTATTTTAAATTAATTGTACAAAACAAATGAAAAAGAAATGAATTAAAATGAATAAATTAAAAAGTCAAAGGAACGAATGGCTGAGATGAGCCCAGGATTCAAATCTGTTGACTGGCGCGTGATCTAAGGGTCCAGGTTGGCTCTGATTAAATTAGTTTAATTACGAATTAATTAACTAAATGAAAATGATTAGGGCTAATCAAACGCATCTGGGCCATCGAAACTGGAGGGAAGTCAACGAGTCAAAGGCTATCTACGGCCAAAATTCAAACTAGCATTAATTGTGTGATTAGGGCACAAATGACTTTCAGGTGGCCGGAGAAGACTTCCGGTCGTCTTCTCCGGCCAGAAGCTCACCTGAAAATTTCAAACTTCCTAAAAACGTAACAAAAATGAAACCTAAGACCAGGGAAATGCTCCTCTCATCCTCACGAACCAAACCCCTAACCTAAAACAAATTTATTTTCTCTAAATCAACTGAATCGAAGAGAAAAAGTTTTAGGTCACGCAAGCTTCAGAGTTCAATTAAATGCTCAAAACACAACCATTTCAAAAACTAATGGCACCAGGATGATCAGGACAACACAAAGAACAGGTTTGTAACAATAAAAATGATTTCTGGAAAAATTATTTTCGAGCTACCTGAGATTTGAAGCTTTCAGTTTAGGAACTTTCTGGCCACTTCCTTTGATGTAAGCTGCTCCACTTGATCCCCCAAAGATGCTTGAATGCTCAAAGTGAGTTTAAGTTGGCTGGATAGTGAGTTCCGAAAGCTCCTGCTTCAAGCTTAGTCAACAATGGCTATGGTGATTCTGGAGGATTCAGGCCATGGTGGATGATGGTTTGAGGTCCAGAGGATGTGTAGAGAAGCTTTGCAAGGTTTGTTTGGTTGTTTGTGGCTTATGGAAGGAGATTCGAATGAATCTGCAGAATGAGAGTGAAGAATGGTAATGGAGTTTTCAGGCTGTTTCAGGCTTGTGCTTTGGATGGTTTCTTGTCTATGAAGTGAGGTGAGATGAATGGTGAAGAGAGTTTTAGTGTTTGCTTGCTGTGTGAAGGAATTCGAAAGCTTATGCAGTTGGGAGTGTTTTTGTCAATGTGATGAATGTGTGTGTTTCAGTCTTGGCTTGTGTTATGTTTTGCTTGCAAGTTGTACACATAAACAAATCTGATTGGCTTTGTGATGTGACATGGCCTGCTATGATAGGTAAGTTTGCTTTTGCATAAAAGGTCAACTTTGTGTAAGATAGGGCATGGGCAAGGTCTAGGCAAGTACAAGGCATGGCTGGCGCAGCAAAGGTGAGGGAGAGGCCTAGCAAAGCTCAGCAGCCAATGCATCAAGTTGGTGAGAGGTGATCATGAGTTTTTGCAACTTGGTTAGCTTATGTTTCACATGTGATCTTTTGCATAACCAAACATGAAACCATAGGCAAACTTGGTTCAAATCTGATTTTTAGGACTTAGAGAATGCTTACATGCTGGTTTGGAGTGGATTAGAGGTCACAATATGCATTAGTTCAAGTTTTTGCAAAGTTTCCCTTTGGTGCCTAACTTGAAAAACAATGATTTTTGCCAACTTTGCATTGCCATAACTTTTGATCCAAGAAGAGTTTGATCATGTTCTTGTACTTTTTGAAAAGGGAAAAATGAGATCTACAACTTTCATGACCAAAGTTTTTCCATTTGAAGCCTTTTTGGATCATGAATCAAAACTTGAAAATTGACCTAAAATGAGGCATTCTTGAAAAGTCAACTATGCCCAAAAAGGTCAACTTTGCAAAAACCCTAAATTCTTGATTTCCATGAACTTCAACCTTCTTCCATGATCAAATAAAGATCATATACACTCAAAATGATGAAGATCACCCATTGGTTGGGTCATTGGGGGCCTCAGATGCCCTGATTTTGCACTGACTTGTCTGAAAAGTCAACTCTTGATCAGATGACTTCCCCATGGAATTTCTTCATGAAAATTGATATGCATACTCCCTATACCATATAGAGATCAATGGAAACAAGAATGACCAAAAAAATTGGAGTTATGGCCTCTGAAACCAAAACCCTAATTTTCAGTCAACTGTGCAGTTCAACCTGACTCTGCATCCACTCAAACCCTAGTTCTTGTGATTCCTCTGCATTTTTGACTTTGAGGAGATAGACTATGATGTAAGAACACACATGGACCCCTTTGAGTTGATTGGTGGCCTTTGGAATGGCTCCAGATGCCTTGGGATTGCTCAGATCACAAACCCTGAATGCAGATGCCTTAGAAACTATCCAGTGAATCAAAAATGAGATGTGAGATGATATGGTTGTGTTTATGCATATGAGAATGATCACAAACCATGATGTGAATGGGTGAGGGAAAATTTGGGGTGTTTACAGTTATGAACGCTTGTGGGTACTGATATTTTGTTTTTTCTTTTAATCTAAACTTTCTCTTTTGTTTTTCTTATATATTATATTATTTATTTGTTTATTTATTTATTTTATCACCCATTAAACTCTGTTTGGGCTTATTAGGACTTTGGTTCGTTTATATTGTTGTACACAGACCCCCAGACTCTTTATGACACCCCTATATGTTTTTATTTTTCATTTTTATTATTATCTTGATCTTGTTTTCTTAGAACAGTCATAGTTCAATATTTTATGTTAATAATTTTAGGTTTTTTTTGGTTCTCGAATCCGAATTATATTTTTCATTGGGCCGATGATATAATCACGGTATCGATATTCAATCATTTTTGAGTCGACGTTATCAATACCGGTATGAGGCCAACTTTTATTTTTTATTATTTAATCAATTATTCCATTATTCGGTTAATAATAAAATGAGATATTCGATATTTAATCGACATTATCCATTAAACTGAGACCGATTCCATTTTTTTTATTCATTATTTTATTATTATTATTTTGGCCAATGAACAAATATTTAAATATTCGATTTTAAATAAACCGACGTTATTTAAATTAAATATGAGGCCAATTTATCATTTATTATTATTTTTATACTTTATCTCACTTTTTATGGCCAATAATATAATAAACGATTAAATTATTTCCGATATCGTAAAATCGGGAAATTTAATTAATATGAGGCATTTTATTTAATTAGTCCATTTCGACAAACAATTTATTTTAATAATCTTTTTTTATTACCTTATTTCCATTATTCAAGTACTTTATTAAATTCGATTAAATTTAATAATTTATATCTATTATTTCTATTCTAATTTAATTGTTGCAATTTTAAATTAATTCTTTTTGTTATCGCTTTAATCGGATCGCGAATCAATGTAAGTCGAGCGCATCGTGCCTCGCCATCAGCTTTTCCAAACTCGACCTTTAAGTATTTTCCTAATTAAATAACGAAATAACTGAATTCTGGAGTCTCGCATTCCTCGAATTCTTGAATGAACACTCCTGAGGCTTGCCCCGCAGGATGCGGTTCATTCGACTTTCCGTAATTAAAACCCTTAATATACATATCAAATAATGAAAGAATTGAATTCTGGAATCTAGCATTCCTCGAATTCTCGAATAAATTCTCCTGAGGCTCGCCCCTCAGGACGCAGTTTATTTACCCTTTCATTTTAAATAAAACCCTAATCAGATCAAACATCTTTTAAAAGAGAATTGTTTGAATCCTTTCTATACTTGCGAAACAAGCTAGCGCTTCAGCCTCCTATTGCGAGCAGACAAGCCAACGCTTAGCAGTTAGAATGCGGTTCAAACAACTGTTCATTAAAACAAAATAACCAACGAACCTTAGTACCGCGAACTACGAGGCTCTGACTTTCCCATTACACAAGGGAATACGTAGGCACACGGATCTCAATCCCTGTCCAGCACCTTAGGAATAAAATAACCCATTTCTCTTATTAACCCTAATTTAGAATCATTCGCATTTATTATTCGAAGAAAACAGAAAGCATAAGTTAACATTTAATCGCAAGTTAAACTAAGAGGTTCCTGTTGAGTACAACAGACGTAAGGGGTGCTAATACCTTCCTCTTATGTAACCGACTCCCGAACTTAGAAGTTGGTTTCGATGACCTTGTTCTATCCATCTTTCTTTATTAGGTTTTATCTATATCTTCCTATTCTTTCATTAGAATAAATAGAATTAGGTGGCAACTTTGTTATTTCCATTTGTTCCGCGGTCGGCGCGAGGATCGTATTTTTCGAGGTACGACACTCATGACATGCCTATTCAGGGTATTGTGTTCGACTACGACTACGATCTGCAAAGTTATCGTCAAAGGTTTATACGAGCATGGGGTAAAGTGAACAAGGTTGACAGCAAGACTCTAGAACCAAAGTACAATATTCATATGGAACCTTATCTCAGATGGGTGCGATCTCGTGCTCAGACTCTTATGATGCCATATCCTGCTATCCTGCCAGTTACCATGGAGCCTATTGCTGAAGGAGATATTCCTTATACCATCCTTCATCCAGACATGCCCACTGACATGGAAGAATTACAAAGGTCCTGGATCCAGTTGAAGGAGCAAAGGGACACTTTTGAGACTCATTTCAAAGCTAGTCAAGAAAGAATCCTGGAACTAACAAAACAACTTCACGAGGAGCGGAATCTCAACTCATACCTCAACACAAAGAGGAAGCTTCCATGGGAGACTTAAAACCCCATTTTTTTATTCATTTCATTTTTTGTTGTAAGCCCAAGGGGCAAACAAGTTTATTGATTACTAATAAAAGTTTGTTTTCTGATTGTTTAAACAAATTTAAATCCTGCGGTCCTTGAAAACATTGCATATACATTTACATACCATATCATTGCATCACAGGTTTATTATGAACAGGTGTCTTATCTTCTCGCTGTTTATTTCAGCAAAAATGGCTCTTGAATAGACTGTCAAAGATCTCCAGGCTCAGAATGCACAATTCCAAGAGTTAATTCTGAATTTGTCCAAGGGGCAAGATGAGCTGAAGACACTGCTGGCTAAGAAGAAGAAGAAGACTAGAAGGTCAGGAGGCCTTATCAATTTGGGAAGAAGGTCCAGGGGTCCTATCAAGGTTAAGGAGCAGATTGAGGATTCTGAGTTTGAAAATTCTGAGAAAGAGGGAGGTAGTCTCCATGATACTGTGGGAGATTCTGATTCTGAGGCAAATTACTATCATGATCCTGCTAGCGAAGATAAGTACAAGATGCTGGTAGACAGAATGAATGCTATGGAACTACAAAAATCTTCTGGGCTTGATTTTGAAGATCTGAGTTTAGTTTTTGAAGTGGTTATACCTATTGGTTTCAAGGTTCCTGTTTTTGTGGTGTACGATGGTGTCTCATGTCCCAACCATGAGAAGACTATTAATGTTGTTGATGAAGTTTCATATGTTTCCTCAGTAGCAGATGTGACTACTCCCTTATCCATTATCAAGAAGAAGCTGATGCAGGATGGGTTCTTTCCAGGTTGCAATGAAGACTGTTTTTATTGTGCCTACAAACCCAATAGCTGCTGGAAGTTGAAAGATGGTATTCAACGCCTCATGGACAATTACACTATATTGTTTGAGAGGACACCTTCTGTGGAAATATTGCTGGATCTAGTAAGATCACCTGAAGTGGAAGAATTTTCTCTCCTCAGGCTACCTCCAAGGATACAGTTACTCCAACTACTACCTCCAATTCTGGGCCAAGTACTGATGCTCAGGGCAAGAGTCATGTGGTTGAACCTGTGCAAGCTGAGATACCGACTGCTGAAGATCTTTCTAAACAGATGGAAGAAGTGCTGAAGATCATTCGCAAGAGTGATTATGATATTGTTGACCAGTTGGGGCATACTCCCTCCAAAATCTCCATGTTATCCTTGTTGCTGTGTTCTGAGGCTCATGCTAAAGCCTTAATCAAGTTCTTAAAGACTACTCATGTGCCAAATGAGATTTATGTGGATCAATTTGAGAATTGTGTTGCACATCTGACTTATGATAATGGGTTAGGCTTTTCTGATGCTGACTTGACTCCCGCCAAGAGAAACCATAACAGGGCTCTGCATATCTCCATTGAATGTAGGGGCACTACCTTGTCTCATGTGCTGGTGGAAAATGGTTCTTCATTAAATGTGCTCCCCAAAGAGGTTCTGGACAAGCTCAATCCTGAAGATGTTGTGTTAAGACCAAGTGATGTAGTGGTGAGAGCCTTTGATGGCTCGAGAAGAGTGGTACATGGAGAAGTATATTTCCTGATCAAAGTAGGCTCTCAAGTCTTCGACTCTACTTTCTATGTAATGGATATTCGTCCTGCATACTCATGTTTGCTTGGGTGCCCCTGGATCCATGGGGCAGGTGTTGTGACTTCCACTTTACATCAGAAGTTGAAATATCCGGTGAAAGGAAAGATTGTCACTGTTTATGGTGAAGAAGAATATATGGTCAGTCATGTGAATACTTTTAAATATGTTGAGATGGAGGGTGAATATGTTGAGACTCCTTGCCAGACATTTGAAGTAGTTCCTCGAGTCATTCCTACTACTGAAGCTCCCCCTGTTGTTAAAAGAGTTCATGTGGTTACCAGAGTACCTCCTACAATGGCCTCCCTCAAAGATGCTAGAGTTGTGGTTGAAGAAGGTGGTTGTACTATTTGGGGTCAGCTTCCTGACATCCCTTACAAGTTTGACAAGTTTGGTTTGGGTTTTACTGCAGAATCTCAGAAGGCTGTTCGTCGTGCTCGTGCTATTCGTATCACCAATCAAGGGGTCATGAGAGATCAAATTAATGTTGTGGGTGACTATAGTGAAGACTACAACCTGGATGATTGGATCTTTCCTACCATGGGTGATAGGCTCAACAACTGGAAGGCCGAAGACGTTATTCATATCTCCTTTAGTCAGGAGTAAATACTATTATTGTGTTCTTATTTTTAAGTTTGTAATTCCGAATAATTAAAACTTTTAAGCCTTGTATCTTACCCGGGGCACAATGGTATGCTTGTTTCGGGATGTCATTTCATTTGCATACTTCATTCAATAAAAATCAATGGACGTTTCGTTTTCGTAAATATTGTGCTCCTTGTCTTTCTTTTATTTTTATTTTTGTTTATCAGCTATGTGTTCTTACACACACCCACGTCACTAAAATGCAGATCCTTATCCACTCTGGATCCTATTGATAACAGTTCTACTATTGCCAATTATAATTTCGAGAATCCGATCTATCAAGCTGAAGATGGAAAGGAGGAAGATTGTGAAGTACCTGTAGAGCTTGCTAGGTTATTACAACAAGAAGAGAAATCTATACAACCACATGAAGAGCCAATCAAAGTTGTGAATCTGGGAACTGAAGAAAACAAGAAAGAGGTCAAGATAGGGGATGAACTAGAAGATGGTGTTAAGAGCAGACTAATTCAGATGTTACGTGATTATGTGGAAATCTTTGCTTGGTCCTATGAGGATATGCCAGGATTGGATACAGACATTGTGGTTCACCGTTTACCAGTAAAAGAAGATTGTCGTCCAAAGAAGCAGAAGGTTCGTCGCATGTGTCCTGAAATGTCAGAAAAGATTAAAGCAGAGGTGATGAAACAGTTTGATGCAGGGTTCTTAGCTGTGACTTCTTATCCTCAATGGGTTGCAAATGTGGTACGAGTACCTAAGAAAGATGGAAAGGTACGCATGTGTGTGGATTACAGAGATTTGAATAAGGCTAGCCCTAAAGATGACTTTCCACTTCCTCATATTGATGTTCTGGTAGACAACACTGCTCAGCATAAGGTATTCTCTTTCATGGGTGTTTTCTCGGGATACAATCAAATCAAGATGGCACCTGAAGATATGGAGAAGACTACGTTTGTTACACAGTGGGGCACCTTTTGTTATAAAGTGATGCCATTTGGTTTGAAGAACGTCGGGGCAACATATCAGCGTGCTATGGTGGCTTTGTTTCACGATATGATTTATCATGAGATAGAGGTATATGTAGATGATATGATAGCCAGGTCCCAGAATGAAGAACAACACCTTGATCATCTGCATAAGCTGTTTGAAAGGTTGAAGAAATACAAGCTCAGATTGAACCCAAATAAGTGTACTTTTGGAGTTAGGTCTGGTAAACTCCTGGGTTTCATTATCAGTGGAAAAGGTATTGAAGTAGATCCTGCAAAAGTAAAAGCTATACAAGAGATGCCTGCTCCCCGTACTGAGAAGGAAGTTAGAGGATTCTTGGGACGATTGAATTACATTGCAAGATTTATTTCCCAGTTAACTGCTACATGTGAGCCAATCTTCAAGTTGTTGAAGAAAGATCAGGTGATGGAATGGAATGATGAGTGCCAGATAGCCTTCGATAAAATCAAGAGATATCTCCTAGAACCTCCAATTTTGATGCCACCAGTTGATGGAAGACCCTTGATTATGTACTTAACAGTGTTAGACAACTCAATGGGGTGTGTGTTGGGGCAACATGACGAGTCTGGTCGAAAAGAGCAAGCAATATACTACCTTAGCAAAAAGTTTACCGACTGTGAAACAAGATACTCACTACTCGAGAAAACTTGCTGCGCTTTGGCATGGGCTGCTCTCCGACTAAGACAGTATATGTTGACTCATACTACCTTGTTGATTTCAAAGATGGATCCAATCAAGTACATATTCGAGAAACCTGCTCTCTCCGGACGAATAGCAAGATGGCAAATGATCTTAACAGAATATGATATACAGTACACTACTCAGAAGGCCATTAAAGGAAGTGTTGTAGCTAATCATTTGGCTCATCAAGAAGTGGATGATTACCAGTCAATGAGTTTTGAGTTCCCTGATGAAGACATTATGATTATTACCAAAGAACCTGGACAATATGACGGACCTGAACAAGGATCCCGATGGACTATGGTTTTTGACGGAGCTTCTAATGCACTTGGTAATGGTGTTGGTGTTGTGATCATTTCCCCTAAAGGTTGTCATACCCCGATTACTGCAAGACTTTGTTTCTATTGTACCAATACCATGGCTAAGTATGAGGCATGTATCATGGGTATCAAAGCTGCCATTGAGATGAAGATTCAGTTCCTGAACGTATATGGGGATTCATCCCTGGTAGTTAGTCAGATCAAAGGAGATTGGGATACCAAGCATGAAAATATTATTCCTTACAGAGAGCATGTGTTATCTTTGATCCCGTATTTTGAAGAGATTACCTTTGGACATATTCCACGAGGAGAGAATCAGTTGGCAGATGCACTAGCCATCATGGCATCTATGTTTGAGATTAGCTGGGATGATGAAGCTCCCAAGATTACTATTGACAGATTTGAGAAGCCTGCATACTGTAATGAGGTTGATATTGAAGGAGGAGAGGAAAAGCCTTGGTTCTATGAAGTGAAGAGATATCTTGAAACTCAGGAGTTCCCTGAAGGGGCATCTGTCAAAGGTAAGAAGTTTTTGAGGAGGTTTTCTGCTAAGTTCTTCTTGAGTAATGGAATTTTGTACAAGCGCAATCATGATTCAACTTTGCTTCGTTGTGTGGATAAGAAGGAAGCAACAGAGATTATGGAAGACATGCATGATAGGATTTTTGGCACTCATTCTAGTGGTCATACCATGGCAAAGAAGATATTGAGAGCGGGTTACTATTGGTCTACCATGGAAGCTGACTGCTATCAACATTCCAGAATATGTCACAAGTGTCAAATCTATGCTGATAAAGTGCATATACCTCCAGCTCCATTGAATGTGTTGATTTCTCATTGGCCTTTTGCCATGTGGGGCATTGATATGATTGGTGAGATCAAGCCTACTGCTTCTAATGGGCATCATTTCATCCTGGTTGCTATTGATTACTTTACAAAATGGGTGGAGGCAGCTTCATTTGCATCTATTACGAAGAATGTGGTGGCTCGATTCATTAAGAATAATTTCATATGTAGGTAAGGCATCCCTGAGAGGATTATCACAGACAATGGCTCTAATATGAATAACACCATGATTACTGATCTCTGCACGCAGTTCAAGATTAAGCATCACAACTCTTCTCCGTATCGTCCGAAGATGAATGGGGTAGTAGAAGCTGCTAATAAGAACATTAAGAAGATTCTACAGAAGATGACTGTTACTTACAAAGATTGGCATGAGATGTTACCATTTGCTCTTCATGGTTATCATACTACAATACGTACTTCAACAGGGGCAACCCCATTCTCCTTAGTTTATGGTATGGAAGCAGTTCTTCCCATTGAAGTTCAGATCCCCTCCTTAAGAATCATGAAGGATGCAGGCTTGGATGAAGATGAGTGGATTCAGACTCGACTTGACCAGATAAATTTGATTGATGAGAAAAGGCTGGCAGCTGTTTGTCACGGTCAGATGTACCAGAAACGGATGATCAAAGCTTTTAATAAGAAGGTTAAGCAAAAGGTATATCAGGCTGGCGACTTGGTAATCAAGCGTTTCATACTACCACAGGGTGATCCTAGGGGCAAATGGACTCCTACATATGAAGGACCATTTGTAGTCAAGAGAGTATTTTCAGGAGGTGCCATGATGCTTACTACTATGGATGGTGAAGACTTCCCACAGCCCGTAAACGCAGACATAGTTAAAAAATACTACGCATAAAAAGAGACCCGCTAGGTTGACTGGCCTAGGCAAACATAAGGGCATCCCGGCGAACCAAAAGGGTTCGGGCAAAAATTAGGGATATATATATATATATAAAAGTGTACACTCGACAAGTCGAAAACCTGAAAAGGCGGCTTGGGCAAAAAAGGGTATCCCGGTGGATTGAAAACCTGAAAGGGCAATCCAGGCAAAAGTTAGGGATTAAAGCGTATGACTATGTCTCATTTGGATCACTCACGTAACTTCAACTGTCAGTACTACCTAACTCAAGCTCGAACAGATAAAGATCAATCCAATCGTTTCCGTCTCAACAGCAGAAGATGAGATACTTGAAGATAATGGCAATAGTAGAATTGAAACTCAATAGGATTATTTCTCACATAGCTGTTTTTCTTTGCTTTGTAAAAATTTTACGACGAATTCCTCTTACTAGGATTTCTGTCTCCTTGTACAAATTTACCTGTATGTAGGTCACTTTATGATAGAAATAAAATTTCATCTTTGAATCCAGATTTACTTTTACCCTATTTACCTAAGCGAAAATGTCCATTGGTTGTGTTTGAATGTATGTATGCTTTTGAATATGATTGATGTTTACCAGAAATGCATAAAATGCAGTAATAGTATTTAGTAAGGACGAACGACGGTAGGAATTCAACGAAACTTCGCCGGTTCATCCCCACCAGACAACTACAAATCCCCAGCAGAGCAAATCTATCTTTATAGATACTTCAAGTAACATCTCCCCTTGATTTATGTCTATCTCTTTTATCCTCAGTCAAGATACTCAGGAACTTATTCCTTCAATAGAGGTACGACGAACGAAGACGGGAGGTTATAAATACTATACTATCAAACAAGACTGGAACGAGTTCCTCATATTCTTCAGCAACGAATCGGGATTTATTTTCCCTAGCCAGCAGTTGTTATACAGAGATATTCGGACGCTTCAGGCTGCATAATTCATACATACATCATTTACGTCATACCATAGCATATCCATAAATGCATAATACATTTACTTAGGTACATCATGCCATACATGCATACATATTGCATAAGCTAACTTTTTCCTTGCAGGATGGTTATATACAGATAAAATACTATCAACAATTCACAACAGTTCAGAGACGATCTATACGAAGGTCTAGTGCTGATACTTAATTCAGAGATAATCGCTACGAAGATTTATTTCTGATGATCAATAGTCAAGTTGTCCTAGGAAGGGTAAGCGGTCTATACGAAGATCTATTACCCAATCCAGGATATTTCCAGAAGAGATAATCGTTACGAAGATTTATTTCCACTGGTCTATTCAACAACTCAAAACAGTTCAGAGACGATCTATACGAAGGTCTAGTGCTGATACTTAATTCAGAAAAAGATCGCCACGAAGATTTGGTTCTGATACTTAAATTAAAGTATGTTCTTAGATATGGTTCAGAGACGATCTATACGAAGATCTAAGCCCTGACACTTAATGAAGGATATTCTTTTTCCCCAGAGATAATGCAGAGAGGATCTATACGAAGATCTAGTGCTAGCATTCAAATCAAACCATGTTGCATAAACGATTCAGAGACGGCCTATACGAAGACCTAGTACTGATATCCAGTATCAACATAAAGATATTATCAACTCCTGATATTATGGATGACATCTATAAGCCCATCTCTAGTTCTTCCAAGTGGCGTCTTCAAGCCCACTTAAGCATATACAATTAATCATCAGTGTTACTTTACGCACCGGCGAGTGCAAATTTTTGGGCTTTTGTGTTCAATCCCCTTCAACCTTCCAGGTCACGAATGGCACATATGCCAATCTAACCCCTCAGGTTTCAGAAAACTGAACAGGGGCAGCTGTTGCACCCCAAAATTTGCCCTCACCTAGACAAGACATTGTGTACTAAGGTGTCCCAAGAGGTTCACAAGGTTCACAAGGTTCACAAGATTCACAAGGTATCTCAAGACGTTCACAAGGTTCACAATTAGTCAGAAAGTTTGACAATTCCCTCAGACAATGCATCCTCCTAAGCAATGCATCTTAAACTAGGGTTTTGACTTTCATCAGGCTAAATGGACTTACAAGGTTTCAAGTGAGCTTCATAACATCCTATATGTCTTCAAGAATCCCTATGTCAAGTTTCAAGGCTTTCCCAAAAGGTTTGCTTAGTCAGATGATCAGATAGGCTAAAATCAGTCAAAGTAGTCAAGAAGTCAAACTGAGGTCAACTGTGGTCAAACCAAAGTAAAACTTCATGATTTTTTGCCAACATCAAGTTTATGAAGTAAAATTCATCATTTAATCAAGGTTTGATCATGATTCATCAAGGAGATTTCAGATCATTAAGAATCAGGAGTTTCTAAATTTGGGTTTTCATAGGAAAAGTCAACTAAACTTTGACCAGCCATAACTTTCACATGCTTCATCAAAAAATTTCCATCCAAAGCTCATTTTTAAGGAAATTGAATTTTCTACAACTTTGTGTCTCACAAGCCAAGCCCAAAAATGCTTCATTTGGAAGGTATGAGCTAAGACATTATAGGTCATTTTAAAAGTCAACAAAAAGTCAACATCTTCCAAAGAGCATAACTTGAGAATGGTAAAAGATATGGACATTAGACCAAAGAGGTTGGTTATAGGACTCTTTAAGCTTTCCAAAATGTCCAAGAACACCTTCATAGACTTAAAATTGAGGGACTTATGACTTTGCAAAGTTGGGAAATGTTTGAGAGGTTTATGAAGCAAATGAGACCTTAGAACCAAATTTCTCCAAATGGGCTTGCATTTTTATGACCCAAACACTACCATGACATCATGCACGAATTAAAAATCATTTATTCAAATTTTTATTCATTTTATTTTATTTATTATGATTTTATACATTAAAAATCATTTTAAATCAAAATAAAATATAAAAGTTTCAATATTTGATATGATTTTTGTTCTAGAAAGTCATAAAGGCCATTTAGAAGTGATTGAGATCAAGGAAAATCAGATCAACCAAAAGTAGCAAGGATATATCAAAAATTTTCAATATTTGAAAGCATATCTTTTTCAATCTCAAATGATCCAAAAGTCCAAAGAAGGATCTGTTTTTTTGACCTAGTTAAGTCATACTATATATGTATAACATAAAGCAATGCTGGGACACGAATTTGGCAGCCTCCAAGAACAAAATCACAAGTCAAAATTTCACTCCAAATTTGAAATTCGGTTTCATACATTCAAGCAATTTCAATCACTTTTGAAGGTTGCTTTAGCTTCCTTGAGGTTCACTGATCGTATTTCAATCCTCATATACATCAAAAGCATGATCATAAGCCATAACCGAATCAGAATTGTTCTTGAACTTTTGATTTTCGATTTTTATTATTTATGCATCATTCACTGATTTTGGTTGTTGATTTGTGTTTAGCATGAAGTTTGCAAGCTTTCTTGACAATTAGATTGAAGGTTCATGACCTAAATCGTAAATGGCCATAGTTAGGGTTTCTGTCCCTCATTTAGGGTTTCATGATTAACCAAATATAAATGAATTTAAAGAACGTGGATAGATTGTATGAATATTAAGGATTTCATTGCCCTAATCAATTTGATGAAATTGTATTGTTTGGTTGATGTTTGAGATTCGTAGGTCACAAACATGGAAGAACCCGCAGGTAAATTCGTAAGAGAAAGCGCAGGAATTTTCGTAGGAAATTTGAGGAAGATGAAGTTCAGATGACGCCAAAATTTAAATTAAAAAATTGATTTAAAATATAATGTTTGTTTGTTGGTGATATGTTGAATGCGTAGTAATAGCTCAGTTGGTTTGTGTGCGTGTATGTGATATGGATGGTCCTGGGTTCGAATCCCCCCAGGCCATTTTGTGTTGTTTTATTTTTTCTAGATTTTTTGCAGGTTAATCATAAAACCAATTAGACTCCTGGTGTTATCACCAACGCATGGTTGGCCTAGTGGTGATGTTGTTGGTCTTGTGGATGTAAAGTCTAGAGCCTGTGTTCGAATCCCAGCCCCAGGTATGTTTTTTTTTCATTTATTTTCATTATTTTTGTTATTTTATTTATTTAATGCAAATAATTCTTTAAATAATAATAATAAAATAAATGTATATATTATTTTCTATATAAAAACTTATATTTTTTATATTCCAATTATTTTCTCAAAAAAATCTAATTATTATATTTATTTTATTATATGTTCATATTGTTAAATATATATATATATATATATATATATATATATATATATATATATATATATATATATATATATATATATATATATATATATATATATATATTGTAAATAAATCAATTAATATTTCAATTAATAATTAAAACCCTAATTTTTCTTAAATAATATGTAAACCCTAATTTCTAACCCTAAATTTTTTTGTTAACTCTAATTTTTATTTAACTTTAATATTTAACTTAATTAAATAATTAATCATTTTTTTTGTAAATAATTATTATTTTGTTTATTATCATTATAATTATTCTATTTTCTTCTAATTTTCTAAAATTGTTTATTTAATTTTAAAATAATTTTTTCTCTTAAATTTTTATCTTCTTTATATTTTTATTAACCCTTTACTTTTATTATTATTATTATTTCATTATTACTAACCTTTAAATTATTGCTTATTTATTATATTTATCATTATTGTTTCTATTATTATGTAATTGCGAAAGCCATGTAATAGTCGTATATTTATCTTTTGTTTCTATATTGCCATGGTTAGTAATTTTAGGGTGTGTATAAATATGTGTAATTAAAATAACTTAGATAATTAACCTTAAATAAGATAAATATTTGAACATGAACACTCACACACGTAAGTCGATCTTTGATCGCCATCCTACACTTTCTAAGGTTACCTCTCATGTTGCCTATTTCTAAGGTCAAGTAAGGTGTCTTAAGCAAAGTCCCTCCATTAATATCATCAAGTCCCTTTAAGTTTATAAGATCAAGTCCCTTTGAGGTTGCCTACAATAAATGATCTTGTCCCTTCGAATAAAAGATGATAAGTCCCTACGAATTGCTAAAGACACCTTGCAGTTTCCTGAATTCATATGTCCCTTCACATGTCCCTTATCATATCCAAGGTAATGACTACCTATTCCTTAATAATAGGGATAGTCTTACCATTGAAAGAACATATAAGAACAGTAAAGACTTAATATAGGGTAGGTTCCTCTTAAAGTACTTGCTCACCTTTCCAAAATACATTTTACACTTCACATTTCAAACAAATTTTCAAAACAAAGTCTTTATATACATCCATACGAGGATCATTATAAAGCACTTAGAAAATTTTTAGTCACACAATACACCTTTCTCAAAACAGTTTAAAGTGAGCTAAGTAACTAAGAGCCAATGGATAACCATGGATATAAAGGGTGCTAACACCTTCCCTTTGTATAACCTACCCCCCGAACTCAAAATTTTTTTAAGGTCTTTCCTGTTCTTTTATGCCCTTTCCTTTTGGATAAAATAAAAGTCGGTGGCGACTCTTGCTATTCGCAACATTTAACTAAAAGTCAGTTCTCCCACCGTGTTACACACAGACAAGAGGCACACGACCTTCATGACTCTAACGGGAAACTATTACTACAATGTTATGCCCTTTGGACTGAAAAACATCGGGGCCACATACCAAAGCATTATGAAAAAAGTCTTCCGAGGGGAGATCGGGGACATGCTTGAGGTCTACATGGACGATATGATCGTAAAATCGCACGAAGAGGTTGACCACGCCTAACACCTCCAGAAGGTCTTCGAACAGGCGAGGAAATACAAAATGAGGTTCAACCCTGAAAAATGCACCTTCGGTGTACGGGCAGGGAAATTCCTCGGCTTTTACCTCACTGAACGAGGGATCGAAGCCAACCCTGAAAAATTTCGAGCATTTTTGGAATTCCCAATCCCAACTCAAAGAAGTCTATCCAATCCTTCAGTGGTATGCTCGTCCCCCTGTCCCGTTTCATCGCCAAATCCGTGCAACACACCCTTCCTTTCTTCAAACTACTAAGGAAAGAAGCCACCTTTGAATGGACGAGAGAGTGTGAACAGGCGCTGCTCCACCTAAAAAAGGCGCTCTCCGAGCCACCAGTGCTATCACGACCGCTGGAGAAGGAAACCGTGTACCTATACCTGTCTATAGCCACTAAGGCGGTCAGTGATGTCCTCATCCGTGAAACCAATGACGCGCAGAAACCTATCTATTTCACGAGCAAAGCCCTTCAAGGCCCCGAGCTCATATAATAACAGATCGAAAAGGTCGCTTTAGCTCTCATGAATGCAGCCAAAATATTATGACATTACTTCCTCGCCCATACATAAAGGTCCAGACAGACCAACCCGTAAAACAGCTACTTGGACGACCAGATATGGTCGGCAGAATGCTGAAGTGGTTGTTAGAACTATCAGAGTTCGACATCCAATACAAAAGAAGGAAAGCTTTAAAGGCATAAGTTCTGGCCGACTTCGTCGCCGAGATGACACATAGCCCAACCCCGCCCAGCGGTGCCCACAAATGGACGATCTTCATCAACGGTGCATCCAGCTCGACCGGGAGCGGCACTGGTATAATCCTCGAGAACAAGGATGGAATCTTGATTGAAGTGTCACTAGCGTTGGCCTTCCCAACTTCAAACAACCAAGCCGAATACGAAGTGTTCCTGGCGGACTTGCGACTGGTCAAAGACCTTGGGGCAAAAGAAGTGAAGATATCCACCGACTTTCAGCTCGTAGCATCCCAGGTACGAGGAGAATATCAGGAAAAAAACGAAAATCTCATCGAGTACCTGGCTCTCGTGAAAGAAAAATTGGAGAAGTTCAAATCCTAGGAGTTCCAACACATTCCACGCGAACACAATACGCGAGCAGACATCCTATCTAAACTGGCGAGCACGCGAAAGAAAGGCAAGAATAAATCTATGATCCAGGAGATCCTCCCACGGCCAAGTATCGAGAAGCCTTCACCTCCACTTGATGTGAACGCCATCGGTGACGCCCATTGTTGGATGACTCCCATCCACAATTACCTCACAAAGGACGAACTTCCAGCAAACCCCAAAGAGGCATCTGCAACTAAAAGAAGGGCATGTTCTTACATCCTTCTCGAAGATAAACTCTACCGGCGAGGATTCTCCATCCCATTACTTAAATGTGTCGAAGAGGAAAAATTCCCCGACATCTTAGGAGAGATAGACAGGGGAATTAACGCTAAACATCTCGGCGGACGATCATTGTCATGCAAAGTATTGCGAGCAGGTTATTACTGGCTGACGATGCAACATGACGCAAATGAGCACATCAAGAGATGAGACAAGTGTCAAAGACACGCAGACATGCACCTGGCCCCTCCTAACGAGCTAAAGACACTCTCATCCCCGTGGCCTTTCACCTAGTGGGGAATGGACATCCTCGGCCCATTCGTGACCGGATCTTACCAGAACAAATACCTTATCGTCGATGTTGACTATTTTACAAAATGGATCGAGGCCGAAGCCCTTGCCAAGATCATTGCACATAACATACTACATTTCTTCAAGAGAAATATCATCGCCCGCTTCGGCATACCCCATGTCCTCATCACCGACAATGGGACACAATTCACAGATAGTAGGTTCCAAGACTTCGTCACCAACCTAGGCATGAAGCAACATTTCACTTCCGTCGAGCACCCCCAAACTAACGTTCAAGTAGAGACGGCCAACAGGGTAATCTTAAGAGGGATAAAATGCATATTTGGTGAAGCAAAGAAAGTGTGGGTCAAGGAGCTACGCAGCGTACTCTAAGCCTACCGCACGACCCCACACTCCACAACCGGGGAAACCTCATTCCGACTAACCTACGGGACGGAGGCGGTCATCCCGATGGAAATTCGGGAACCCTCAAGACAAACAGAAGTGCCCCTCGATGAAGAGCTGAACAACGAAGCATTGCGAGTAGAGTTAGACCTAGTCGAGGAGATTCATTCTGAGGTGGCCCTACAGGAAGTTTCACTAAAACAAAAGGGTGCTCTACGCCACGACGCAAAAGTCATAAAACAAGAATTTCAAGTAGGAAGCCTCGTCCTCCGACGAAACCAGAAGAACCCGCGCGAGGGAAAGTTGGCCGAAAACTGGGAAGGCTCGTATCGTGTCCAAGACAAACCAAATAACGGGGCCTACTACCTTAAGAATCTACAAGTAGAAGAACTTGCTCAACCATGGAATGCTAAAAAACTCAAGAAATACTATAGATAAAACAACTCATGAAGGCATGAAAGGTACGACCATGGCACTTCGTCACTAATCGAAAGGAAGGTCGACGTCCCCGAAAGACGGGCATGGCCTCCCTTGATGTTGGACACTTCAAAACAAACTCCAGCGCCGCAGTACCATCTCGGCATGGCACCTAACTCGCGATGGGAAGGCCCAAACCTCGGGATCAGAGCCACGACCTCGACCCTCATCCTGATTCGCAGCGGACGTAAAAACCCGCACCTCGCCGGTTCCCTAAACTGATGAGTCTATACAGTCAAGCAAACAAGTTCATATAATATCATCAAAATTAAAAAAACTTAACGAAAAATAAACATTATATTATAAACCCGACCAAAATGACTGGTAAAGTACACAAAGGGCAGAGCCAAAATACGGGTGGCACGCAGGCCATAAAGACAAAAGCAAAATGGCACGCAGGCTGAAAAGAACAAAGGCATACAAGCCAAACCTATTCATTAGCATCCTTGTCATCCCTTTCATCCCCCGAACTAGTAGCCGGGCAGGTGATCTCCCCATCAACCACTTCATAGTTGAAGGTCGTTCCATCAGTGACGAGCCCAGGGTTGACGATTTTTAGATGATCGATAGCATTGTCGAAACCTTCTTTGAAGACCCCACAACATCCCTCTCAAGCTCCCTGATCCGAGAAATCAGGTCACCCAAGTACCACAAGGCCAACTCCTCCTTGTTTTCACCTTCAACAGGGAGAGCCATCCTCTCCAGTACCTCGACCCTCGAGCGGAGACTCCTATTCTTCGCAAAAGCTTCCGTAAACTCGGCCTCTCACTCATTCAGCTTCTTGTTCTCCTCGACTAAGGTCTCTCTTTCTCGCTCCCGCTTCACCTCCTCTAGCTCAGACTTCAGCCCTTCCTGGAGTTTGTGCTCTTCTTTGCAATTGGCCAAATCCTGGGAGAGCTGGTTCTTTTCAGCCTTGACAGCTCGGAGCGCCTCCTCTGCGCCCTTTAGCTCAGACAACCAGCAGGAACTGTCGGACAGGACCTAGGTTGTCTCCATAACCCTAATCACTGCAGTGACATTCCGAGATAGACTGGCACACCTGCTCGCCGTCTCCTGGTCAATAATAACTTTAGCCTCTGCAGGCATCACCCCGAAAGAACCCTCTGAGTTAAAAGCTTCACACTCTAAGTAGAAGGGAGGAAAAAGGTAGGCCCCTTGGTTCTCAAAAGGACCTCCGTGCATAGCAGCTGATCGACCTAACGGACCCTCAGAACGGGGACGCTTGGGGTGAGCCGAATCATCTAGTAGGATCGTCTCATTCGGCATTATTGTCACGGGCGGAGAATTCGGGCGTGGAGAATGTTGAGTATGGCTGGAAGTCCCAGAACCGCTGGCCACATGCTCTGTGGCCACTTGTTGGACGCGACCCTTGCTCTTTTTCTTTGATTGCTTGGTCGGGCCCCTAGCCTGGTTGGCCAATTTTAGTGCTTATTCCCTGAGTCTGGGCATGTCACCTGCAAAATGAATAAGTCAGCAAGGCAGGTTAAAAACAAAAAGAAAGAGATAATCGAGAATAAGCTACCTAAAAGCCAGAGAGCTTCCTCTTCTGACTTACACTCGAGCATGACCCTAGTGTCAATTAGTCGAGGCTCTAAGACGGGAAATCCATTGTCACCCAGAAACGGATTGTCTAGTCGGTCTATGCACATTGCAAGGCTGAAACCCCGGACATAGGCCACCAGCTTTTTGTAGGCCAATTTGTCTTTGGCCCCCAAACTCTCGGGTTTTACCCTATAATGATTGGTCGACATATTCAAATGATCTGGCCTCCACTCAGGAGGGATCTTCGACACCAGGCATTCCCCGCCGTTAGCCTTCCATTGCAAAAAATATATGATGTCGAGGGCCTGTTGTATGATGGGTTTCACCGTGTACCACCTGTCTTTGAAGTTTCAGACAGAATCGTGGTAGGTTTTGAATAGCCTCGGAGGCTATTTGAAATAGACCCAGTTGTGTCGTCATTCGCTTCCCGACCGTTGCAAGTGGAAGACACGAAATAAGAGAGGCAGAGTACAACCAATTTCAAGATGCTGGCATACCAATTCAAACGCCTGAATGAACGATATGGCGTTGGGATGGAGTTGCGAGGGCGCCAACTTATGTCACTTGAAAACCCTCATCTGAAAGTCATTGAAGGGGATTCGCATCCCCGCTTCTCAGAAGGAAAACTCGTACAATATTGCAAACCGCTTTCCCCGATAATACGAGCAGATCCACTACTCGGGAAATGGAGCGTAACACTGCCAATTTAGAGGCTCATCGGGACCCATATCCTCGACTACCATATGGGCATTAGAGTGGTCGTCCATAAATAAAGACTGTATGCATTGGTTCATCAACAACCCATGAGAGGTCTTCACTCTCGGACGAAGATGGCGCGCTCCCTTCCACGGGACGTCCTTCGTCCGTATTACCTGAAAAGCAGAAGGAACAAGTGAATTCGACGTCGCATCAAATTCACCCTTCAACCGCAATTTAAGTGAAAGGTAGAGGAGGTCAATACCCGACATACCTATATTAAATTACCCGAGACATTCAAAGAATGCCCGTGAAACCCAAGGAACCTATGAAGGTTTCGCCTGGGACATTCAAATAATGTCCGGAACATTCAAAGAATTCATGAAGATTCTGCCCGGGACATTAAAAAGATGCCCGCAACATTCAAATGGAACCCCTACGTTTTCCCGACATGTTCATACCATGCCCAAGACCTTTACCTAAAATTCTTATTTCTGCTCGGCATATTCATATTATGCCCGAGACATTCATCCAAAAACCCTAAAAACCGCCTAAAGAACATACATTCTACCTACTTCGACGAATAATTCACTATTATAACTAGCTAGCTAAGTCCAAAATGGCCAGAAAAAAGGAATCAAGGTGTTACCTGACATGGTTCTGGTGATATGATGACGGCGGTGAACGACGGCGACGACAGTGGTTGTGCTAGCGGGAGAAAAGTTGAGTATCTGGTAAAACGTTAAAGGAGAGAAAAAGGAAAAAATGAAATGGTCCCCTCACCCTTTTTATAGGCATTACGTGAAAGGACGCGCCCTAGGCAATCATTACCTAGATTCCCTAGGGCGGCCAATATTTAATGCGCAAGAAACGAAGCAACACGCATTAAAATCAGTAGACACGTCACCCTGAAGAATTTCAAAAGACGACGAGCATGCGCTATGTCCTCGAAACCAAAAGAGGTCGTGCACCATGAAATTCTCCTGGACGAAGATAGATACTCATAGATCCCCCGATGCTAACTTAAGCGCATTTCAACTTCCTTCGTTCACATCCTTCGAGCTACATCGTCAACTCAACGAGACTCCTGGCTTCTGCGACAAGGCAGCCTGGGATTGTCAGATACATTCTGCTCCTCGCCTTGCAGGAGCTCGTAACTGTCCCCGACACTAAGAGCTATGCCCGACAAGTTCTTAAGTCCTCACTCTGTCCTAGAGTTTTGACTTGGGGGCTCCTGTTTCAGACTGGGTCTCTAAGACTGTGTCGGGCAGAGGCCCGACCCAATGAGCAAAAGGCTCAAATCGTCGGGCATGCCTACGAACCACTAGCTGGAAGTAGGGGAGACTACATCTCCCCCACGTATGACACGTCACCCAACTGTCCACTATTATCTCCTAGAATATAGGGGCAGTTAGACCAAGGGCAAGACCATGTGCTAGGTCTTACACGCTCCTACGCGTTCCTTGGCAGTTCTTCCTTGGGCCTAGCTGATCCAGCCCATGAAAGGACCTTGGCCCAACGCTGGGGGCACACTATAAATACCCTCTTTCATTAGAGGGTCAAGTATTATGAACATATAATTATTATTCTACTTATGTACCCATACTCACTTAAGCATCAGAGTGCCTTGCAAGTACACCACCCACCTTCTCTCAATCAACCCTCACGTTCTTTGCTTAGCACCTGGAAGGCCCTTCTGATCAGGTAAGATCAGGAGGCTATGAAAAATAAGTATTACACCAAAGAAGGTGGAGCAAAGAAGTATGTCGTTAGCTGCTACGTAAAGTATCTGATGGTATAAGTGAAAGGTCGTCGGTGGAGGCTCAATGTAGCGAACTTCAAAAGATTTCTTATGAGATCATCACAAAAGGTATATGTTTAGACGAACGATTTCAAATTGCTTTTATTATTTACTTACTTCACCCTAGTTTTAAAGTTTTTAAGAGTTTTATTTCACTACAAAACAAAATAATTTTTTATCGTACCTAAGATCAGAATCTCCAATGCTTGCTGACGGGGATTCCAAGGTCTGGTCGAATGCTGAGGAGAACGGGGGGGGGGGGGGGGGTTGTACCTGCAAGGTACTCTAATGCCAAATACAGAATGGGGACAAGAGATTTCAATTACTAGTAAGTTCTAGGGATGAATATTTGATACATGTTGTAACACGGTGGGAGAACTGACTTTCTATAATGTTGCAGATAGCAAGAGTCGCCACCGACTTTTATTTTATCCAAAAGGAAAGGGTATAAAAGAACAGGAAAGACCTTAAAATATTTTTGAGTTTGGGGGGTAGGTTATACAAAGGGAAGGTGTTAGCACCCTTTATATCCATGGTTATCCATGGGCTCTTAGTTACTTAGCTCACTTTGTTTGTTTGCAAGAAGGTAGTGTGTGATTAGAAAAATTTCTTTAAGTACTTGGTAATAACCCTCGTATGGGTGTATACAAAGCCTAGTTTAGAAATTGTGAGGTGTAAAAGTAAGTTTGAAAAGTGTGAGCAAGTAACTATGAGGTACCTACCCTAGATTAAGTCTTTCATGTACTCGTATGTTCTTTCAATGGTAAGACTATCCCTATTATTAAGGAATAGGTAGTCATTACCTTGGATGTTAAGGGACAAGCATAGGGTCATCGTATAGTCATAGAAAGCAACAAGTAAGGGTGTCTTTAGCAATTCGTAGGGACTTATCATCTTTTATTCGAAGGGACAAGATCGTTATCGTAGGCAACCTCGAAGGGACTTGATCTTTAAAACTGTAGGGACTTTATGATATTATGAAGTGACTTTTGCTTAAGACACCCCTATATTCGAGGGACTTGACCATATTTAAGGCAACCAAGAGGGGTAACTTAGGAAGTGCAAGAAGGCGATCAAAGATCGACTTACGTATGTGAGTGTTCATGTTCAAGTATTTATCTTGTTTAAGTTAATTTTATAAATTATTTTAATCACATATAGGTTATACACACCCTAAGATTACTAACCATACAGTAAATAATTACAAAAATAAAGCAAAAATAAACCTATTACATGACTTTAGCAATTACATAATAAAATAATAATGATAAATATAATAATAATAAGAATAATAAACAACAACCACATATTAGTAATAATAAAATAAAAGTAAAGGTTAGAATAATAAATAAAATAAATAAGAATTTAGCAGGAAAAAATTAATATTAGAGAAGTTTTTAGAAATTAATTAAGAAAATAAGTTTAATAATAATAAACAAATAACAAATTATTTACATATTAATAAAAATAAAGATTATAATTAAGGTTTAGAAAAAATTAGGTTAATTTTTAGGGTTAGGATAAAAATTAGGGTTGACAAAAAATTAGGATTGACAAAAAATTAGGGTTCATATTTAAGAAAATTAGGGTTTTTTAATCATAATTATACATTATTAATTTATTTACAAAAAATACATAATAATTATATATATAAACATATTATAAAATAAATACAAATAATTTATATTTAAGAAAATAAAATATGAATTTTAGAAAATATAAAGTTTTTAGGAAAATATTATTGATTAGTGTTTAGAAATTATTTTTATAAGAGTTTAAATGAATTGAATAATATATAAACAAATAAATACAAAAAAATTGAAAAAAATGCAAAATACCTGGGGTTGGGATTCGAACCCACACCCTAGGCTTCCAAACCCTTGGTCCAGCATCACCACCACTAGGCCAGCTGCGCCTGGTGAACACCTAATGGGTGTTGATCTTTATATTTTAAACCTGTAAAATAAATAAAATCCAAAAACAAAATGGCCTGCGGCCAGATTCGAACCCAGGACCATTACAACAACAACCAAACACTTCAATCAACTGAGCCACATGGGGCGCGTACAAAAAACAAGCATCACTAATTATTATAAAAGAAAAACAAATTTCCCAGTTGGATTTCCGCGCCAAACTTCATCTTCTTCATTTGAATTACCTGCGAAAATTCATACAATATTTCCTACGAAATTTCCTGCGGGCAAACCAAACCAGAAGAACCTATGCTTTTGAAACATCATTCAAACCATAATAATAATGAAAATTCATAACCCAAATCAATTACCCAGTGTTCATACGTCATAACCATGTTTTTAGAATTCATTTATATTAGGTATTTCGTAAAACCCCAAATGAGAAACATAAACCCTAGCCATGGCAGTTTTCGATTCAGGTCATGAATCTTCAATCTAATTATCCAGAAAGTATCCTAAGGTCACTACAAACACAAACCAATCATTAGAATCAATTTATAATGCATCAAAGTATGAAATCGAAAAAGACATTGTTTTTGAATAAAAACGATTCGGTTAGGGCATATGATGATGTTTTAGATGATGATAATGATGCAAATAGCTTCAATGAACATCCAGGAGTGTATTGCAACCTTCAAAACCTCTTGATATGGCCTCTAGGTCAAAAACCGAATATGACTTTTTTGTGTGAAAATTTGAAGTTCAATACTGTTCTTGGAGGCTCTGAAAATCGTCCATTTACTATGCTTTATCCTTATGGATATATAGTGAACATAATTAGGTTAAAACTTTGTGGATTTGTGGGCTTTTGATGATTGCTTGATCATGAAGTTTCACCACTTTCAAATATCCTCAAAAATCTTATAAAACCTTTCTAAATTGGTCGAGCATGAATTTTAATGATACCAATCAGCTTTGAATATCCTTTAAGAGCTTCTAGAATGAGAATCATATCAAATATTGAGTTTTTCATATTTTATTTTGATTTAAAATGATTTTTAATGTATAAAATCAAAATAAATCAAAATAAACTAATAAAAAATCTGAATAAATGATATTTGATTCGTGCATGATGTCATGGTAGAGATTGGGTCATAAAAATGCAAGCCCATGTGAAAATAATTGGTTCTAAGACCCCATTTGCTCAATAAACCTCTCAAAAATTTCCCAACTTTGCAAAGATACAAATCCCTTAATTTTAAGGCTATGAAGGTGTTCTTGGACATTTTGGAAATCTTAGAGAGTCCTCTAACCAACCTCTTTGGTCTCATGTCCATATCCTTTACCATTTTCAAATTATGCCTTTTGGAAGATGTTGACTTTTTGTTGACTTTTAAAATGACCTATAATGTCTTAGCTCATACCTTCCAAATGAAGCATTTTTGGGCTTGGCTTGTGAGGCACAAAGTTGTAGAGAATTCAATTTCCTTCAAAATAAGCTTTGGATGGAAAAATTTTGATGAAGCATGTGAAAGTTATGGCTGGTCAAAGTTCAATTGACTTTTCCTGTGAAAACCCTAATTTAGAAACTCCTGATTCTTGATGATCTGAAATCTCCTTAATGAATCATGATCAACCCTTGATCAAATGATGAATTTTACTTCATAAACTTGATGTTGGCAAAAAATCATGAAGTTTGACTTTGATTTGACCATAGTTGACCTCAGTTTGACTTTTTAACCACTTTGACTGATTTTTGCATATCTGATCATCTGACTGAGCAAACCTTTTGGGAAAGCCTTGAAACTTGACATAGGGATTCTTGAAGAAATATAGGATGCTATGAAGCTCACTTGAAGCCTTGGAAGTCCATTTATCCTGATGAAACTCAAAACCCTAGTTTAGGATGCATTGCTTAGGAGGATGCTTTGTCTGAAGGGATTGTCAAACTTTCTGACTAATTGTGAACCTTGTGAACCTCTTGGGACACCTTAGTACACAATGTCTTGTCTAGGTGAGGGAAAATTTTGGGTTGCAACAACTGCCCCTGTTCAATTTTCTGAAACCTGAGGAGTTAGATTGGCCTGTACGCCATTCGTGACTTGGAAGGTTGAAGGGGATTGAACACAAAAGCCCAAAAATTTGCACTCGCCGGTGTGTAAAGTAACACTGCTGATTGGTTGTATATTTTGGAATGGGCTTAAAGATTCCACTCAGAGGAACTGGAGATGGGCTTATAGATGCCATCCATAATATCAGAAGGTGATAGTATCTTTATGTTGTCACTGGATATCAATACTAGGTCTTCGTATAGGCCGTCTCTGAATCATTCATGTAACATGGTTTGAGTTGAATGACAGCACTAGATCTTCATATAGATCGTCTCTGCATTATCTTTGGGGGAAAAAAATATCCTTTATTAGGTGTCAGTACTTAGATCTTCGTGTAGATCGGCACTGAACCATCTTTAGGAAATTTAAGCATCAGAATCAAATCTTCGTGGCGATCTTTTCTGAATTGCTTTTGGTAATATCTTGGGCTAAGTACAAGATCTTCGTATCGATCATTTATGTATCATCCCAAAGATAAACTTTTGCGTAGACCATTAGAAATAAATCTTCGTAGCGATTATCTCTTCTGGAAATATCCCGGATTAGGTAATAGATCTTTATATAGACCATTTACATAACTTCCCAAGGACAAAAAGGATATCAGGATTAAATCTTCGTGGCGATTATCCCTGAACTTCTTCTGAAAGAATCTCTTGGATTAAGTGCTAGATCTTCGTATAGATCATTTACACACTATCCCAAAGATAGTTGACCATCAGAAATAAATCTTCGTAGCGATCATCTACGAATTAAATACCAGTACTAGAACTTCGTATAGATCGTCTCTGAACTGTTTCGAGTTGCTGATAGTGTTTATCTATCTGCAGTTATCATGAAAAGAGAAAGTTAGTTTATGTAAGATGTATGCATGTATGGCATGATGTACCTAAGTAAATGTCTTATGCACTATGGATGCGTATGTTGTGATATGATATAAATGATGTATGTATGAATCATGTATCCTGAAGTGTCTGGGTATCTCTGTATAACAACTGCTGGCTGGGGAAAATAAATCTCGGTTCGTTGCTGAGGAACATGAAGACTTCGTTCCCGTCTTGTTTAATAATATGGTATTCAGAACCTCCCGTTTTCGTTCATCGTGCTTTTTACTGAAGGAATGAGTTCCTGAATATCCTGACTGAGGATAAAAGAGATGGACATAAATCCGAGAGAAGATGTTACTTGAAGTATCTTGTATGGACATCTGTAAAGATTACTATGTGGGGATGAACCGGAGAATCTTCGTTGAATTCCTACCTTCGTTCGTCCTTAGTAAATATTATTACTGCATTTTATGCATTTCTGGTAAACATCAATCATATTCAAAAGCATACATACATTCAAACACAAACCAATGGACGTTTTCATTTAAGTAAACAAGGTAAAAGTAAATTTGAATTCAAATATGAGACTTTATTTGTTTAGGAAATGGCCTATAAACAGGCGAGTTTGTACAAGGAGACAGAAATCCTAGTAAGAGGAATTCATCATAAAAATTTTAAAAATAAAGAAGAGCAGCTATGTGAAAAATAATCCTATTGAGTTCCAATTCCACTATTGCCATTATCTTCAAGTATCTCATCCTTTGCTGTTGAGATGGAAATGATTGGATTGATCTTTATCTGCTTGAACTTGATTCAGGTAGCACAAATAGTTGGAGTTACATGAGTGATCCAACGAGACATAGTCATACGCTTTAATCCCTAACTTTTTCCTGGATTGCCTTTTCAGGTTTTCAATCCACCGGGATACCCTTTTTTGCCCAAGCCGCCCTTTCAGGTTTTCGACTTGCCGGGTGTACATTCTTTTATATATATATATATATCCCTAATTTTTTCCCGAACCCTTTTGGTTCGCCGGGATGCCCTTATTTTTGCCTAGGCCAGTCAACCTAGCGGGTCTCTTTTTAGGGGTAGTATTTTTTAACTATGTCTGCGTTTACGGGCTGTGGGAAATCTTCACCATCCATTGTAGTAAGCATCATGGCACCTCCTGAAAATATCCTCTTGACTACAAATGGTCCTTCGTATGTAGGAGTCCACTTGCCCCTAGGATCACCCTGTGGTAATATGATACGCTTGATTACCAAGTCTCCAGTCTGATATACCTTTTGCTTAACCTTCTTATTAAAAACTTTGATCATCCGTATCTGGTACATCTGACCGTGATAAACAGCAGCCAGCCTTTTCTCATCAATCAAATTTATCTGGTCAAATCGAGTCTGAATCCACTCATCTTCATCCAAGTCTGCATCCTTCATGATTCTTAATGAGGGGATCTGAACTTCAATGGGTAGCACTACTTCCATACCATAGACTAAGGAGAAAGGGGTTGCCCCTGTTGAAGTACGTATTGTAGTACGATAACCATGAAGAGCAAATGGTAACATCTCATGCCAATCCTTATAAGTAACAGTCATCTTCTGTAGAATCTTCTTGATGTTCTTATTATCAGCTTCTACTGCCCCATTCATCTTTGGACGATACGGAGAAGAATTATGATGCTTAATCTTGAACTGTGTGCAGAGGTCAGTAATCATAGTGTTGTTCAGATTAGAGCCATTATCTGTGTTAATCCTTTCAGGGATGCCATATCTACATATGAGATTATTCTTAATGAATCGAGCCACAACATTCTTAGTAACAGATGCAAATGAGGCTGCCTCTACCCATTTTGTAAAGTAGTCAATGGCAACAAGGATGAAACGATGTTCATTAGAAGCAGTAGGCTTGATCTCACCAATCATATCAATGCCCCACATGGAAAAAGGCCAAGGAGCAGTCAACACATTCAATGGAACTGGAGGTATATGCATCTTATCAGCATAAATCTGACACTTGTGACATGTTTTGGAATGTTGGTAGCAGTCAGCTTCCATAGTAGACCAATAGTAAACTGCTCTCAATATCTTCTTTGCCATGGTATGGCCACTAGAATGAGTTCCAAAGATCCCATCATGCATGTCTTCCATAACCTCTGTTGCTTCCTTCTTATCCACACAATGAAGCAAAGTTGAATCATGATTGCGCTTGTATAGAATTCCATTACTCAAGAAGAACTTAGCAGCAAGCCTCCTAAGAAACTTCTTATCATTGACAGATGCCCCTTCAGGGAACTCCTGAGCTTCAATATACCTTTTCACTTCATAGAACCAAGGCTTTCCCTCTACTCCTTCAGTGTCAATCTCATTGCAATATGCAGGCTTCTCAAATCTATCAATAGTGATCTTGGGAGCTTCATCATCCCAGCTAATCTCAAACATAGATGCAATGGTGGCTAATGCGTCAGCCAACTGATTCTCTCCTCGTGGAATATGTCCATAGGTAATCTCTTCAAAATATGGAATCAAAGACAACACATGCTCCCTGTAAGGAATGAGATTTGAATTCTTGGTATCCCAATCTCCTTTAATCTGACTAACTACCAGGGTTGAATCTCCATATACGTCCAGGAACTGAATCTTCATCTCAATGGCAGTTTTGATACCCATGATACATGCCTCATATTCAGCCATATTATTGGTACAATAGAAACAAAGTCTAGCAATAATTGGGGTATGATAACCTTCAGGGGAAATGATCACAACACCAACACCATTACCAAGCGCATTAGAAGCTCCATCAAAAACCATAGTCCATCGGGATCCTTGTTCAGGTTCGTCATATTGTCTAGGTTCTTTAGTAACAATCATAATGTCTTCATCCGGGAACTCAAAACTCATTGACTGATAATCCTCCACTGCCTGATGAGCTAAATGATCAGCTATAACACTGCCCTTAATGGCCTTTTGAGTGGTGTACTGTATATCATATTCTGTTAAAATCAACAAGGTAGTATGAGTCAACATATAATGTCTTAGTCGGCAAGCAGCCCATGCCAAAGCGCAGCAAGTTTTCTCGAGCAGTGAGTATCTTCTTTCACAGTCGGTAAACTTTTTGTTAAGGTAGTATATTGCCTGCTCTTTTCGACCAGACTCGTCATGTTGCCCCAACACACACCCCATTGAATTGTCTAATATTGTTAAGTACATAATCAAGGGTCTTCCATCAACTGGTGGCATCAAGATTGGAGGTTCAAGGAGATATCTTTTGATTTCATCAAAGGCTACCTGGCACTCGTCATTCCATTCCATTACCTGATCTTTCTTCAACAGCTTGAAGATTGGCTCACAGGTAGCAGTTAGCTGGGAAATAAATCTTGCAATGTAATTCAGTCGTCCCAAGAAACCTCTAACTTCCTTTTCAGTACGGGGAACCGACATCTCTTGTATGGCTTTTACTTTTGCAAGATCCACTTCAATACCTTTTCCACTAACAATGAAACCCAGGAGTTTACCAGATCTAACTCCAAAAGTACATTTGTTTGGATTTAACCTCAACTTGTATTTCTTCAACCTTTCAAACAACTTGTGCAGGTGATCAAGGTGTTGTTCCTCATTCTGAGATCTGGTTATCATATCATCCACATATACCTCTATCTCATGATGAATCATATCATGAAACAAAGCCACCACAACACGCTGATATGTTGCCCCGACGTTCTTCAAACCAAATGGCATCACCTTATAACAAAAAGTGCCCCACCGTGTAACAAATGTAGTCTTCTCCATATCTTCAGGTTCCATCTTAATCTGATTGTAACCAGAGAAACCATCCATGAAAGAGAATACCTTATGCTGAGCAGTGTTGTCTACCAAAACATCAATATGTGGAAGTGGAAAGTTATCTTTAGGACTGGCCTTGTTCAAATCCCTGTAATCCACACACATGCGTACCTTACCATCCTTCTTAGTTACCGGCACCACGTTTGCAACCTATTGAGGATAAGAAGTCATAGCTAAGAACCCTGCATCAAATTGTTTCATCACCTCTGCTTTAATCTTTTCTGACATTTCTGGTCGCATGCGACGAACCTTTTGCTTCTTTGGACGACAATCTTCTTTTACTGGTAAATAGTGCACCACAATGTCAGTATCCAACCCTGGCATATCTTCATAAGACCAAGCAAAGATCTCCACATAATCACGTAGCATCTGGATCAATCTGTTCTTAATACCACCCTCTAATTCAGCCCCTATCTTGACCTCCTTCCTATTTTCTTCCGTTCCCAGGTTCATAACTTTGATTGGCTCTTCATGTGGCTATATAGCTTTCTCTTCTTGTTGTAACAACCTAGCAAGCTCTACAGGTACTTCACAATCTTCCTCCTTTCCATCTTCAGCTTGATAGATCGGATTCTCGAAATTATAACTGGCAATAGTAGAATTGTTATCAACAGGATCCAGAGTGGATGAGGATCTGCATTTTAGTGATGTGGGTGTGTGTAAGAACACATAGCTGGTAAAACAGAAATAATAATAAAAGAAAAACAAGGAGTGCAATATTTACGAAAATGAAACGTCCATTGATTTTTATTGAATGAAGTATGCAGATGAAATGACATCCCGAAACAAGCATACCATTGTGCCCCGGGTAAGGCACAAGGCTTAAAAGGTTTTATTGTTCGAGATTACAAACTTAAAACAAAACATAGTAATAGTATTTACTCCTGACTAAAGGAGATAGGAATAACATCTTCAGTCTTCCAATTATTGAGCCCATCACCCATGGTAGGAAAGATCCAATCATCCAGGTTGTAGTCTTCATTGCAGTCACCCACATAATTTATTTGATCTCTTACGACCCCTTGATTAGTGATACGAACAACACGAGCACGACGAACAGTCTTCTGATATTCTGCAGTGAAACCCAAACCAAACTTGTCAGACTTGTAAGAGATGTTGGAAAGCTGACCCCAAATAGCATAACCACCTTTTTCAACCACATCCTTAGCATCTTTAAGGGAGGCCATTGCAGGAGGTATTCTAGTAACCATAGGAACTCTTTCAGAAGCAGGGACAAATTGAGGAACAGGAGTAGAGCAAGGAACAACCTCAAATTTTTGACACGGAGTTTCAACCAACTCACCCTCCATTTCAACATATATGAAAGTATTCACATGGCTAACCATGCACTCTTCTTCACCATAGACAGTGACAATTTTTTTTTCACCGGATATTTCAACCTCTGATGCAAGGTAGAAGTCACAGCACCTGCCCCATGGATCCAAGGGCGTCCAAGCAAACAAGAATACGCAGGACGAATATCCATCACATAGAAAGTGGAGTTGAAGACTTGGGAGCCTACTTTGATCGGGAGGTCTACTTCTCCATGTACCACTCTTCTTGAACCATCAAAGGCCCTTACCACCACATCACTTGGCCTTAACACAACATCTTCAGGACTGAGCTTGTCCAGAACCTCTTTAGGGAGCACATTTAATGAAGAACCATTGTCCACCAGTACATGAGACAGGGTAGTGCCCCTACATTCAATAGAGATATGCAGAGCTCTGTTATGGTTTCTCTTGGCAGGATTCAAATCAGCATCAGAAAAGCCCAAACCATTATCACTAGTCAGATGTGCAACACAATTCTCAAATTGATCCACAAAAATTTCATTTGGCACATGAGCAACCTTTAAGAACTTGATTAAGGCTTTAGCATGAGCCTCAGAACACAGTAGCAAAGATAACATGGAGATTTTGGAGGGAGTATGCCCCAACTGGTCAACAATATCAAAATCACTTTTGCGAATGATCTTCAGTACTTCTTCCATCTGTTTAGAAAGATTTTCAGCAGTCGGTGCCTCAGCTTGCATAGGTTCAATCACAGGACCCTTGCACCGGGCATCAGTACTTGGCCCAGAAGTGGAGGTATGAGTTGGAGTAACTTCACTTTTAGAGGTATCTTGAGGAGAGAAGATTCTTCCACTTCTAGTGATCTTACTAGATCCAGCAATATTGTCAATATCAAGACTAGTATCAGTAACAGGTGCATCAGTCAAAGGTTCTTGTTTGACACCATGGATATAAACATCAGAACCATAATTCCAGGGTATAGCTTTATCAGAAGTATAAGGAACAGGACCAGGAATGGTAATGATCGTGTGAGCCACTCTAGCTTCAGCAACATTCTTTACAGGGCCTTCAGCAGTAATCCTGACAGGACCCTAATAGGTGATCCTGACAGGACCTTTGGAGGTAATCTTCACTGGTGTTTTATCAACCATAGCTACATCTTCAAGCTTCGTGCCTCGAGTCAGATGCTCGCACATACTTTCAACAGAAGGAGTCTTCTCAAACAATATGGTGTAATTGTCCATGAGGCGTTGAATACCATCCTTCAACTTCCAGCAACTATCAGGTTTATAGGCATAGTAAAAACAGTCTTCATTGAAACCTGGAAAGAACCCAGCCTGCACCAGCTTCTTCTTGATAATGGATAGAGGAGTAGTCACATCTGTTACTGAGGAAACATAGGAAACATCATCAATAGCATTAACAGTCTTCTCATGATTGGGCATAGGAGCAGTGATCACATTTGGGGTCCCAGGAGGGTCAAATTCAAATTCCCCAGCTTCGATCATGTCTTGAATCTTGTTTTTCAACACCCAATAGTTGTTGGTGTCATGTCCCGGACTATTAGAATGATATGCACATCTTGCATTAGGATTGTACCGAGGAGAGGATGTATTAGGATTCTGAGGAGGATCCCTTAAAGTAATTAGCTCCCCTTTCAACATGTGTTGCAAGGCTTGGGCCAGTGACATGTTGATCTTGGTGAACTGTCTTCTTGGCTTCTATTGATTGTTTTGTTGTTGCTCTGGTGCTGTAGGGGTAGGATTGGAGATGTGAACTGCTCCCACAGATTGGTGACTCCTGTTACAACTATGTTGACTATACACCGCATTAGACTCCTTCTTTCCACTGGGGGCTTCTTAGCAGTGCTTGATGAAGAGGCACCCACATGTATCTTACCACTTCTTATACCACTTTCCACACGTTCCCCAGTCATTATCAGCTCAGTGAAACCAGATGATTAGCTTCCAATGAGGTGACTATAGAAAGGACCACTCAGTGTACTCATAAACATATCCACCAGCTCCTTGTCAGTCAGAGGAGGTTGAACTCTGCCAGCCAAGTCTCTCCATTTCTGGGCATACTCTTTGAAACTCTCCTTACCACCCATAGACATGCTTTGGAGCTGCATGATGTCGCACCCGGGATTTTCATCCTAGTACAAACGCGAAAGTGGCGCGGAAAAGGTAGAGTCGCCAGCCAGACATTTTTATCCCGAATGAATGGGAAAGGTAATGTTGCACAAACCCGAGGAAGAAGGAAAGGAAAAGGTCATGCGAACCAAAGATATGGGTTCGGGAGTCGGTTACGACCTGGGAAGGTATTAGCACCCCAGACCGTCCGCCGTACCCGACGGGATCCACGCTTGTTAGTTTATTTCAAAGGGTGAGAAAAATATAACTACTGCTGAATAAATGAACTGCTAACTGGAATGGGAATGGAAAAGAGAACAAAGAGAAAGAGGGAAATGTAGGGAAAATAAGGAATGTGCTCGAACGAGCCCTACCCCGCTGCCTACGTACCTCATCGGGATAATGAGGATCAGAGTCGACGTAGTTCGCCTAACTAAGGCGGGAACTATTTGTTTGTGTTTTTTATAGCTGGAACTGCGTATGTCTATGCTCAGGTGTTGCAGGCTCGTCTGGTACGAGTGTGTTTACCGTCTTGCATGCGAGACAAGTCGTCGCGAGTTCGCGTTATGAGTGAATGAGATGAGAAGAGAATTCCCGTAGGAAAGTCGCTTGTTATTTGTTTTTTGTCTTTTATGAGAAATATTTTGAATTTGTTTGTTTAATGAAACAATTCCTTGATGAGACTTGTACATCATGATAGACAAGCTTACACCATCCAAGATGGAATGAGTGCAAGTGCTTCACGGAATAAGGCTAGACACAAGGAATCATTTCATTTATTTCTTAAGTGTTTTTGGATTTTGTTTGAAGATGAGAAGAGAATGACTCAAATTGCAAAAGGACAAAATCTAACGGGGACTAAGGCACAACCCTAATTTGTTTATTTACAAATGAGGTCCTATGGTTAATGAGGTATTCTAAACCTAATGGAGAAAGGACTTAGAAACTACTAGAATGCAACTTACTTCCTAAGGAAGATAAGTTGATTCTAAAGCAAAGGGGGAAACCTATTCAAGTGAAGATATCAATCAATATAACAAGGCAACAAAATTGAATATAAGAATAAACTTCTAAAACAAAACAATTAAGGTATGAACCTAAAATAGTCCTAAATTTATTCTAAGTCTAATTAATAGAAACATTAAGTTTAAGTCCTACAACTAAGGGCATTACCTAATATTTTCATTCTAAAAAAACAGAAACTAAACTAATCTAAGTCAACATTAAATCCTAAGATTAAATCTAATTAAACTATTTTTTATGAAAACTTAATATCCTAGCCTAAACTAATGGGAATTTATATGTAACAAAGTCTAAGAATTAATATCCTAAAAAATAGTAAAATTTCTGGAAAAATTATGAGATTTATTATATAGGGTCCTAAAACTACCTATAATATTGTGTTAAAAGATATCCTAAAAAATCAGAATTTTACTATGCCTAAAAATCCATTAATTCTACCTAATGATTAACCATAATTTTCTAAGGATTAAACTACTAAAACCTGATATAAAATGTCCTAAAAACTCCACTAAAATTATACTAAGTACTATTATGAGTCCTCTAACTATGGTAAAAAGAATGGGCCAAAAAAGTTACTGGAAGACTAAAAAATAAAATCAACAAAATTATGTACAGTTAAGGGAAATTCACTAAAACTAATTACATGAAAAAATCGCAATTAATTCAAAAATAAAGCAAATTCAGAAAAATAAAATGCTAAACACTTCTAAAATGACTTAAAAGCCTACTTGATTTTTTTGGGAATTTTCTAAGCTTTTTTCTATTTTTATTGAATTATATTCTAAGCTATGATAAAACAAAATTAAATTCTAAAATGACATGAAAGGGGGGTGAGTTAGTATATTTATTTAGTTATCTTTTCACTGGGCCTAATAAGGGGAGTGTGGAAAGCAAGAGGGAAGAGGCCCAAAACGCAGGATTGTTGGGAGGTGCAGAAAGGAGTTTTTTTCCAGTTGTTTTTCATGATGGGCCTTAAAATGAGGTGCTAATAGCAAACAGAGATAAGCCCAGTTTCGCAGGAGCCAGGGGGTGAGAAAAGTGATATTTCTTAGTTCTTTTATTATATGGGCCTAGAATGGGGGTGTGAGTAGCAAGATGGTTATGAAAGGGTGGCCCAACCGGACGGTGACAGGTGTCACCGCCGGATTGGACCCCAAAACTCTAACTTATCCTCTTCAGATTCTAACGATCTTAATTATGGTGGGATTAGGAAAATCATTGCCTTTTAGTATTCCATTAATTAACCATTAATTATCTATTAACCTTCTTTTATTCCTTAATAATTATTAAATTACATTTACTATAATTACATTTTAATATTGAAAAAAAAGAAGGAACAAAAACTAAAACAAAAGGGAAAAAGGGAAACCGAACCCTAACCCTAAATCTTTATCTTCTTCTTCCCTTTCCCCGCCGCCGCGGCAGCTCCCCCTTTCGTCTCCTCTTCTTTTCCACACCCCCACTTTCTACTATCTTCGTCACCCTCCACACCTTCTTTAACCTAACCTCCACCGCCAACTAACCTAACCTTCTTCATTCTCAATTCATCTTCCCCGAAGCAATTAATCAAATGGCACCTAATGCGGCTCTGAACCACAAATCACCACCCCTATCTAACCGTTCTTCCTCATTTTAACCATACTACGGACTCAGAAAGAAAGATGAAGAAGATCCTAAGTAAACATCACAGAAACCTCTAACAGGAACAGAGAACTTGTACCTTGCGTACGTCGTCATATTGACACTATCACAAAGACGGGCGCTGACTTAGTAGTTTCGAAGCTGTGACGACGTTGATCGCACTTCCACTCGGAGAATGAAGCCGCTACAAAGGTATTGATGAAAATTTCGACTCGGTGCGAACGAAGAAGTCCGTTTGTTGTCAAAGTCACAGAACGCTAGGAATTGATCGGAAGATGGAGTAGGCGATGACGAAGAGGTGAGTTTTTGATTAAATCCCAATTCTCTTGCTCTTCTTGTTTCGCGAATCCTTACCTTGAATCCATTACAGGTACTCTCTTAAATTGAATATGATGAGAGTTTGTTGGTGATTTCAGTGGGAGATTGATGAAGGGGCTAAGGACGGTTTAGACTACAGGTAATTGATGAAGTTGATGGCAATTGGAGTCGAAATGAAGAAGGGGATTGTGGTGGTGGAAGGGAGGGATGAATCTGAAACAGAAAGATTGAAGCTGGTTTTTGATGAAGGAGGCCGTGGAAGATTGAGAGGGATCGAATTGAGAGAGATTGAATTGAGAGAAAGAGGTTGGATTGGTTAGAATGGTGAAGGGAATGGTGAAGTGTGATAGGTTGAAAGAAAAATGGTGGAGGAAAAGGTTAAAGGAGAATGGTGGGGGAGAGAAAATGGTTGCAGGATTGAAAAAAATGGTGAAGAGGTGGAAGATTGGAGGAGCTTCTGATTTATAGGAGCTGATTTTCTAGATCCTTCTGGAAGATAAGTTTGTTAGAAGTTAGTTTTTTGATTTTTGTTATGAGCTTTTTCGTAATTTCTGTTATAGTAACTGACTATGTTTATTCCACCTTGCAAGATTTTTGTGAAGCCTGTTAAAACTTGGTTGAAGATTTAAGCTATGTTGGATTAAGGGTCTTGACTGAAAAGTTTTGAAGAAGTTTGATGACTGATGCTGCGTTTTGAAGGGAGATGCGATTGAGGTTGGTTCTGATTTTCTGAGAATGATCAAGAGTCTTCCTCTAATTCTCTCATTTTCTGTTGCTAAGTTGTGTCCTCATAACCGATTTTTTTGTATTCTCTCCTCAACTGTCTGATATGGATTTGTAACTCCCCTTAGGTATAACCAACTTCTGATACAAAAACATTATGCATCCGACTTCCATTTTTTTATTGAGTATTGCTCTAATTTCCTTCTGAACTTTTGCATTGATGTTGAGTGCTGCAGGTAATCACAATGGTGATGAAGATACGATAATGGCGCATATCATTGGTGCTGAACATTTGACGAAGCTTGGCGTTCCTGGATATTCGTTGCGGTGATGGTATGCAGAACATTGAGTCAATTAGAGGATTTTCGGGTGAGAGTGACGAAGGTGGGACAGATTCTCGAAATTTATTGAGAAGACTTGCTTTGTATCTGTTTTTTGTAGCACCTGAGTTCTTCTCATTTCTGAATTTCTTTTGGTGTAACAGCTACGGTTTCCTGTGCTTTATGTAACTGTGCCCCTTTTTTTTCAGTTTTGTAATTGCCTTTATAACTGAAATGCTCCTCTATTGTAACTGAATTTATCAATTTTATAACAAACTTTTCCTTATGCTTTTCTGGTTTATGTATTATATTTTTTTGGGGTAAAAACTGTGCCATTAAAATTTGTTTAACTAATTTTCTGTTAACAATGGTTGATATTGATGATATCAAATGCTGATAAAATGGTTGGTGTTGGTAATATTAATTGCTAAAGATCAAGAAGCTAGTGGCACAAGCCTTGAAATTTCATTAAGTCCTAGGATATAAGGAGATTTTGAATTAAACATAGGGATTTTGACATATGGAATATATGGATTCAAATGGATTAACAAAATAAAATTAGGCTTCCTCTTTTGAACTAGATATGGGCTTGAAATTGATATGATTTAAGAAAGATAATGACAATTGGACTTAAGAAATTCCCTTCAAGACTTTGCAATGGACTCATAGTTGTAAGAATGAGCAAATAGATGGGTTTAAAAAACAAATGGAATGGATTTGTGGCACATATGATAGTCATGAATATTGACAAAAAATGGAATTTATAAAAGAGAATTATATGGGTAATTGGATATGGACAAGAATAAGTGGAACTATGAATAGAAGAAAAAAATTAAAATGGATTAGTGAAAACATAGAAAAAAAATGAAAGTGGAATGGAATAATCGGGAATGGCTTATAACAATGAGAACAGAACTAATGGATACGAAGTCTCGATTTTAGCCCGAAGCCTATTTTAAATTCTCTCCACAAACCCATGAACACAACTCCTTCTGAACCACTGCATAATTTTCCAGATAAATCACACCCCTTCCGAATCGTCTGAAACATGCTATCACCATTCAAACAGATGAACCATTGATAAACAGAAGACTCCAACCAAACTTCTCACAAAACACTGCTCGATAACCTGATGAATCTCAACACACTGCAGCTTGAACTTTGAATATGCATTGTCTAAGAAAAAGACCAATGGCCCAACTAATCTTGCAGTTGCAATAATCTTCTAATAGTTTGACCAAAATTAGGTCAAGCTCCTATCTGAATCGAAACTCAATTGAACAACCGCATTTGAAGTGGAATCATCGTCCCGTGAATATTCTCCATCATTTGAATCCCTGACAGACACAAATAAGGTACAAAACCCTAATTTCCCAAGGCCTTGATCACATACCCTATGAAACAATGAAATGCACTATTGTGATGTTAATGACTTAGTGAGAAATGCAGATGAATGCGAAACGATAAGCCAGTAAAGGGAATAAATATGAGGGAAAATTTTGAGGTATTACACATGCGAGTTGGTGCTAAATCAGCATTATATTAGTATTTCCTATAGAAGGCCTCAGAAAGATCATTCCAATCACGAATATTAACACTTTCAAGTTGATAATACCATTCCAATTGAGCTCCAAATAAGCTCTCTTGGAAGAAATGAATCCATAGTTTCTTATCAGCAGTATGTGGTTGAATCCTCCGGACATAGGATCTCAGGGGCAGCTTAGGACATGAAACACCATCATATACCACAAAAACATGAACCTTGAAGCCAATAGGTATAACCACTCCAGAAACTAAACTCATATCTTCAAAATCAAGCCCAGAAGATTTTTGTAGCTCCATAGCGTTCATTCTGTCTACCAGCATCTTGTACTTCTCCTCACTAGCAGGATCATGATAATAGTTTGCTTCAGAATCAGAATCTTCCACAGTACCATGGAGACTACCTCCCTCTTTCTCAGAATTCTCAGACTCAGAATCCTCAACCTCTTCTTTTGTCTTGATAGGACCTCTGAATCTTCTACCCAAGTTGATGAGACCCCCTGATTTTCTAGTCTTCTTCTTCTTCTTAGCCAGCAGTGTCTTCAGCTCATCTTGTCCCTTGGACAAGTTCAGGATCAGCTCTTGAAATTGTGCGTTCTGAGCCTAGAGATCCTTAACAGTCTGTTTAAGAGCCATTTCTGCTGAAATAAACAGCGAGAAGATAAGATACATGTTCATAAGAAACCTGTGATGCAATGATATGGTATGTAAATGCATATGCAATGTTTTCAAGGACCGCAGGATTTAAATTTGTTTAAACAACCAGAAAGTAAACTTTTATTAGTAAGCAATAAACTTGTTTGCCCCTTGGGCTTACAACAAAATGAAATAAATACAAAGATGGGGTTTTAAGTCTCCCATGGAGGTTTCCTCTTTGTGTTGAGGTATGTGTTGAGATTCCGCTCCTCGTGAAGTTGCTTGGTGTAACACGGTGGGGGAACTGACTTTAGTTAAATGTTGCGGATAGCAAGAGTCGCCACCGACTTTTATTTTATCCAAAAGGAAAGGACATAAAAGAACAGGAAAGACCTTAAAAAGATTTTGAGTTCGGGGGGTAGGTTATACAAAGGGAAGGTGTTAGCACCCTTTATATCCATGGTTATCCATGGGCTCTTAGTTACTTAGCTCACTTTAAATTGTTTTGAGAAAGATGTAGTGTGTGATTAAAAAATTTCTAAGTACTTTATAATGATCCTCGTATGGATGTATATAAAGAATTTGTTTTGAAAATTTGTTTGAAATGTGGAGTGTAATAGAGTATTTTGAAAAGGTGAGCAAGTAATTAAGAGGAACCTACCATATATTAAGTCTTTGTTGTTCCTATGTTCTTTCAATGGTAAGACTGGCCCTATTATTAAGGAATAGGTAGTCATTACCTTGGATATGATAAGGGACATGTATAGGGACAATCTGAATGTAGGCAACTGCAAGGTGTCTTTAGCAATTCGTAGGGACTTATCATCTTTTATTCGAAGGGACAAGATCATCGTAGGCAACCTCGAAGGGACTTGATCTTATAAACTTGAAGGGACTTGACGATATTTGTGAAGAGACTTTGCTTAAGACATCTTACTTGACCTTAGAAATAGGCAACATGAGAGGTAGCCCTAGAAAGTGCAAGATAGCGATCAAAGATCGACTTACGCGTGTGAGTGTTTATGTTCAAATATTTATCTTATTTAATTAATTATTCTAAATCAATTTTAATCACAAACATGTTATGCACACCCTAGAATTACTAACCATACAGTTAATATATTTACAATAAAAATAAAGCAAAAAATATAAACCTAAACTATTACAAAGCTTCGGGACAATTACAATATAGTCGGAGAAATAATAATAACGATCAATAGAAGATAAATAAACAATAATTTAAAGGTTAGTAATAATGAAATAATAATAATAATAAAAGGGGTTAGTAAAAATATAAAGAAAATAAAAATTTAAGAAAGAATATTATTTTTAAGTTAAATAAACATTTAGAAATTTTTTTAGAATAAAATAGAACAATTAATGATAATAATAAACAAATAATAATTATTTACATAAAAAATGATTAATTATTTAATTATAGTTTATAACAAAATTAAGTTAAATATTAACGTTAATAAAAATTAAGGTTAATAAAAAAATTAGGGTTAGTAAAATTAGGTTTTTAGAAACTAGGGTTTACATTTTAAATTAAATAATTAATTAAAACCTAACTAAATTATTTACAAATTATGAATAATAAAATTATATACAAATTTATTTATAAAAATATATTATGGTATTTACAAAAATATAAATTTGATTAACATTTTAAATTGAGTTTTTAATTTTAATATGAAACAAATTAATTAATTAGATAAAAACAATTAAAAAAAATAAAATAACAAAAACAAGTTTTAAAAAAAATGGGGGAGGCTTGGATTTGAACCCAGGACCTCCCCATTACCAGTTTGATGGGGTTCCACTGGGCTGGCGCATGCTAGTTGATATGGAAGGAACCAAAGCCATTATATCATAAACCTGAAAAACAAGAAAATCAATGAATAAAAAAGATAGAACTTGGGGATCGAACCCAGGTCCTGCCGTCCACATGCATACACCAAAAGCCACTGGGCCACCTGCGCGTTTGTGATAATTAAATAGAACGAATGAATAAAATATAAAGATGAGAATACGCGACTGGGCCAAGCCATAAAGAAACAATACGCGACTGCTGGGCAGGACCAAGCCACGGAAGATGCCTGTTGGCGGAACAGGGCTTAAATCAATATGACTGCTGGGCAGGACCAAGCCATAAAGAAACAATACGCGACTGCTGGGCAGGACCAAGCCACGGAAGATGCCTGTTCGCGGCACAGGGCTTAAATCAATATGACTGCTGGGCAGGACCAAGCCATAAGGAAACAATACGCGACTGCTGGGCAGGACCAAGCCATAAGGAAACAATACGCGACTGCTGGGCCGGACCAAGCCATGGAAGATGCCTGTTGGCGGAACAAGGCTTAAATCAATATGACTACTGGGCAGGACCAAGCCATAAAGAAACAATACGCGACTGCTGGGCAAGACCAAGTTACGGAAGATGCCTGTTGGCAGAACAAGGCTTAAATCAATATGACTGTTGGACATGACCAAGCCATAAAGAAACAATACGCGACTGCTGGGCAGGACCAAGCCACGGAAGATGCCTGTTGGCGGAACATGGCTTAAATCAATATGACTGCTGGGCAGGACCAAGCCATAAAGAAACACACGCGACTGCTGGGCAGGACCAAGCCACGGAAGATGCCTGTTGGTGGAACAGGGCTTAAATCAATATGACTGTTGGGCAGGACCAAGCCATAAAGAAACACACGCGACTACTGGGCAGGACCAAGCCACAGAAGAAAAAACAAATACGCGACTGCCGGGCAGGACCAAGCCACGGAGGAGAAATAACAATTATTTTGAAGGACCAAGATATCTGGCAAATGGCATAAGTATCTTCTGTGGGGAATACTTCAGGTTGAAATTGATGTTATAGGTTGACTGTAACACCTCAAAACTGGCCCGTGCTGGCATGCACATGTTTGAATTTATGGCGCAATGCTCCATGACGATGGAAATGCTACGCTTTAGAGGATGTAAATGTAATGATGATTATGCATATGCAAATGCAAAGAGATCTCCTGACAAGGAGACTGCAAGTATCCCAGATGGCTTGACTGGGGAGGAATGGTGATCACTGCATTGATCTGGTTCATCCTGATAAGGAGGAGACAACTCTGCGGGAAAGCTGTCAATGATTCACTAGCTATGAACAGCCGCCATTGCCAAAAATAAATTGGACTTTGAGATAGGAGTGCCAATACCCTGCTGGAGATGGACCCTTCTTGAACTCTGGTGGGGAAGTGAGGACCTCCTGACTTGGCTGGAAACCAAAGACATGATACTACTGAGGAAGCAACTGCTGGGGAGGCAAGACACTCCTTATACTGCTGAGAATTGCCCCTGTCTGGAGGGAAACTTCTGCTTGGGGATGACACCCCTCTTCTTCTACCTTGCTGGGAGAAGTTTCAACTTTCACTTTAATGGGGATGGTTAGAGACACCCTGGTAGACACCTGCTCATGCTCAACCATAAAGAAATGCTCCTCCTGGGAAGTTGTTGTTAGCTTTGTTAACAACACCAGTACATGTACCTGCATGAACACAATTAATAGTACCTGCAACATAGAGAGTTAGTTTGGGCCTGCCTGCCCCAGGCTCATAGTATGAATCATTATCTGGGTATCTCGACACCCTTTCAAAGTTGTATTAAATGTTTTTGTCCTCCTGCACGAGTTAGAAAGCATTCATATATTCATAACACAATGTAAATCACAATTTGCTAACCGTTTTCACAATCAATCAATGCTAGATGAGAAAAGCAAAAATAAGAAGCAAAATAGTCAAATTGACTGAAGTTGAATTTTTATTGATTTGGAAAAATGGCCATGAATAGGCAATACAAAGGAAGCAGTTCCCTGGAAAGAGGAAACAGCCAAAAAGGAAAACAAACTATCCTATCGGCAATGTGATAAGTGGATCTCATCAAGTCTCAACCCGGTTATGACTCGTATATCTTCAAGACGCTCCGCTCGCTCTGCCTCCTGAGAATAAGTAAATGAACTGATCTTCGACCCTTAGGATAGCCTCAACTGTAGATAAGTTATGGATCTCGCAGATCGTAGTCGTTCGTGTTAATCCCTCTTTTGCGTGGATCGCCTTTTCAGGTTTTTAATCCACCGGGATACCCTTTTTTGCCTGAGTTGTCCGATGTGGCTTTTCAACTCAGCGGATGTACATTTTTTTCCAAGATTTCCCTAACTTTTGCCCGAGCCTTTTATTCTGTTTTTGGCTCGCCGGGATGCCCATTTTTGCCTGGATCTTTATTCTGTTTTTATCCAGCGGGTCTTTTTTACACGAAGTATTTTCTTACTGCGTCTGCGTTAACAGGGGATTGGAAGTCTTCACCGTCCATGGTTGTCAGCATCAAGGCTCCACCTGAGAAAACCTTTTTAACCACGAACGGTCCTTCATAGTTGGGTGTCCACTTGCCCCTGTGATCGTTAAGAGGAGGAAGAATCCTTTTCAGCACTAAGTCACCTGGCATGTACCTGTGTGGTCGTACCTTCTTGTCAAAAGCCTGCTTCATCCATCGCTGATACAATTGTCCATGGCATACAGCTGCTAGACGTTTTTCTTCAATGAGGCTCAATTGATTATACCTAGATTGGAGCCACTCAGCTTCATCTAGCTTAATGTCCATCATCAACCTCAACGAGGGGATTCCCACTTCAATTGGTAGGACTGCCTCCATACCATACACCAGTGAGAATGGAGTTGCCCCTGTTGAAGTACGTACTGACGTTCTGTACCCATGCAACGCGAATGGTAGCATCTCATGCCAGTCTTTGTATGTCACAACCATCTTCTGCACAATCTTCTTGATGTTCTTATTGGCCGCCTCGACAGCGCCATTCATCTTCGGGCGATATGGAGAAGAGTTGTGATGTTCTATTTTGAAATCTTGACACAGGTCAGCCATCATCTTGTTGTTGAGATTAGAACCATTATCAGTGATGATCCTTTCAGGAATTCTGTACCGGCAAATGATGTCTCTTTTAATAAACCGGGCTACCGCCTGTTTAGTGACATTGGTGTAAGATGCCGCTTCAACCCACTTCGTGAAATAGTCTATAGCAACCAGGATGAAGCGATGACCATTAGAAGCTGTTGGCTCAATCTTACCAATCATATCAATGCCCCACATAGCGAACGGCCATGGCAAAGACATGACACTCAACGGATTCGGAGGCACATGGATCTTGTCGGCATAAATTTGACACTTGTGGAATTTACGGGAGTACTTACAACAATCATATTCCATGGTAATCCAATAGTATCCCGATCTCAACAATTTCTTGGCCATGGCATGTCCTCCAGCGTGGGTACCAAAGGAGCCTTCGTGAACGTCATGCATCAATAAGTCTGCTTCGTGTCTATCCACGCATCTGAGCAGGACCATGTCGAAATTTCGCTTGTACAGCACGCCATCTTGATTCAAGAAGAAACCTCCTGCCAGTCTTCTAAGGGTCTTCTTATCCTTACTAGATGCCCCAGCCGGGTATTCTTGAGCTTTCAGGAATTGCTTAATATCATGATACCAAGGCTTGTTATCTTCACCATCATCGACTGCAAAGACATAAGCCGGTCTTTCAAGACGGGAGACCATAATTCGAGGCACGAAATTCTCTTGACAAACTTTAATCATGGACGACAAAGTTGCTAGAGCATCGGCGAATTGGTTTTCATCTCGAGGAATGTAGTTCAGCTTGACTCCGGTGAAGAAAGTTAACAGCTTCCTGACATAATCTCTGTAAGGAATCAAACGAGGTTGATGAACCAGCCATTTGCCATTGACTTGATTTACCACCAAAGCAGAATCTCCGAAGATCTCGAGGTTTTTGACTCGCAAGTCGATTGCCTCTTCGATCCCCATGATACAAGCTTCATACTCCGCCTCATTGTTAGTGCATTCAAAAGTCAACCGAGCAGCTAAAGGTGTGTGGACCCCTTCTGGCGAGATGATAACAGCACCTACTCCACTCCCATTCATGTTCACAGCCCCGTCAAACATCAATTTCCATTTGGATTCAGGGTCTGGCCCCTCCTCCGGAAGTGGTTCTTCGTAGTCTTTCGACCTGAGGAACATGATGTCCTCATTCAGAAACTCGAACCTCATGGGTTAATAATCATCGATTGGCTGCTGAGCCAAGTATTCTGAAAACACACTTCCTTTAATTGCCTTTTGCGAAGTGTATTGTATATCATACTCTATTAGTATCATCTGCCACCGAGCTACTCTTCCTGTCAGAGCTGGATTTTCAAAGATGTATTTCACAGGATCCATCTTGGAAATTAAGAGAGTAGTGTGAGTCAGCATGTATTGTCTTAGTCGGCGAGCAGCCCATGCCAAAGCGCAACAAGTTTTCTCGAGTAGTGAGTAGCGCATCTCACAATCGGTAAACTTTTTGCTAAGGTAATAAATGGCGTACTCTTTTCGACCAGACTCGTCCTGCTGTCCCAACACACATCCTATGGATCCTTCCAGCACAGTAAGATACATAATCAAAGGTCTCCCTGGTACTGGAGGCATAAGAATTGGAGGTTCTAGCAGGTATTCTTTGATTCGGTCAAAGGCTTACTGGCAGTCCTTGTTCCATTTAATGGCCTGATTCTTCCTCAGAAGCTTAAAGATGGGCTCACACGTGGCCGTTAGGTGAGAAATAAACCGTGCAATGTAGTTTAGTCTCCCTAAGAAGCCACGCACTTGCTTTTCAGTCTTCGGCTCAGGCATCTCTTGGATAGCTTTCACTTTGGCTGGATCAACCTCAATTCCTCGTTCACTAACAATGAAGCCGAGTAACTTGCCAGAATGCACCCCGAAGGTACACTTATTCAGATTCAACCTCAGTCTAAACTTCCGGAGTCTGTCAAACAGCTTTGCTAGATTAACCAAGTGCTCTTCCTCCGTTTGGGATTTTGCTATCATATCATCAACATAAACCTCAATTTCATGATGGATCATGTCGTGAAATAGCGTCACCAATGCCCGTTGATAAGTGGCTCCAGCATTCTTCAAACCGAATGGCATAACCTTGTAACAGAAGGTACCCCAAGGAGTGATGAAGGTTGTCTTTTCTATGTCATCGGGAGACATCTTAATGTGATTATAGCCAGAAAATCCATCCATGAAGGAGAACACGGAAAACTGAGCAGTATTATCGACGAGCACGTCTATGTGAGGTAGAGGGAAGTCATCTTTGGGGCTAGCCCTATTCAAATCCCTGTAGTCTACACACATCCTGACTTTACCGTCTTTCTTGGGAACCGACACAATGTTGGCAACCCACAGGGGGTAACTGGTCACGGCCAAGAAGCCAACATCAAACTGTTTTTGTACTTCTTCTTTTATTTTAATTGCCATATCTGGACGCGTGCGCCTCAACTTCTGCTTTACCGGAGGACAATCTTCTCTGAGAGGCAGTTTGTGTACCACAATGTCAGTGACTAAACCAGGCATATCTTGGTAGGACTATGCGAAGACGTCAACATATTCTCGAAGCATAGCAATCAGACGAGTCTTGACAGATTCTTCTAATGCAGCCCCAATCTTGACTTCTTTCTTGTCTTCTTCAGTACCCAGGTTTATTACTTCGACAGCTTCTTCGTGCGGCTGAATCATCTTCTCCTCCTGTTTAAGCAGTCTGGCCAATTCTTCAGGTAGTTCGCAATCCTCTTCACCTTCCTCATCGGCCTGATAAATTGGATTGTCGAAGTCATACTCAGCCATAACAGGGTCGTCATTGATAAGATCCGGTGACGAGCACCTGCATGAATGGTGATTCATGCAAGGCTTTAGCAACAACTTGAGGAAATGAGAAACATTGTCATTTTAAAAACTTTTCTTTCTTTTTGAAAAACAAAACCAAAAATGAAAGACAGAGAACAACATGAATGAATGTGAAATGTCAGCTTTATTTATGATTGTGTTAAGAACAAATGAACCCTTACAAAGAGCTACTATGCCTCGGGCAAGACATAGTGCTTGAATACAGGAAAACAGAAACAAAAAATATTACTCTTCGAAAGAGGTGACCGAAATAAGCCTTTCTGATGTCCAATTGCTAAGCTGAGCCCCTGGAACGGCAGGCCTGATCCATTCATCTAGGTCACAGTCATTGTCGACTGCGTCATCCTGCACATCACTGATATTCCCGTAGTCTACCACTCCCGCACTCGTGAAAGTGATCGGGCTCTGACAACCTTTAGCACTTGATCCAGACGATGACTTCCCAGGATGATAGCCAACCCCGAACATGTCTTTCTTCTCCGGCACTTCTACTGGACTGCCCCAGCCTTCTCGTACCCTAGATTCTACCAATTCAAGCGCTTGATTATAAGAGGCTATGGAAACCCCCTTCTTCGGTTCTTCAGGAGAAGCTGCCACTGCAGATGCCTGTTCACTCTTCAAGGGCTCAAAAGCCTGACATGGAGTCTCAACTATTTCGCCATCCATCTCCACATATTTGAATGAAGCCAGATGACTAACGAAAATATCTTCTTCCCCACTGACAGTTACAATTTGACCCTCCCATACGAACTTTAACTTCTGATGGAGTTTGGACGATATTGCCCCTGCTGAATGTATCCAAGGTCTTCCGAGTAAACAACTGTATGCAGGTTGTATATCCATTACGTAGAACGTGGTATTGAAGATCTGTGGACCTACTTTGATTGGTAACTCTGTAACACGGTGGGAGAACTGACTTTAGTTATGTTGCGGATAGCAAGAGTCGCCACCGACTTTTATTTTATCCAAAGGAAAGGCATAAAAGAACAGGAAAGACCTTTTAAAAGATTTTTGGGTCCGGGGGGTAGGTTATGTAAAGGGAAGGTGTTAGCACCCTTTACATCCATGGTTATCCATGGGCTCTTAGTTACTTAGCTCACTTTAAAATGTTTTTGAAATGTGAAGTGTGTGAATAGAAATTTTCATAAGAGTTTGATAATGATCCATGTACGGATGCGTAAAAAACTTGTGTTTGAAAATTGTTTGAAATTTGTGAAGTGTTTGAAAAGTTTTTGAATAGTGAGCAAGTAACTATGAGAAACCTACCCTAAAGTTTAAGTCTTTCTGTTCTTGAATCCTTTAAATGGTAAGACTATCCCTATTATTAAGGAATAGGTAGTCATTACCTTGGATGTGTGGGACAAGTAAAGGGACATCTGTTTAATGAAGGCAACTGTAAGGTATATTAAGCAATTTTGGAGGGACTATCATCATTATTCGAAAGGGACAAGATCATTATGAAGGCAACATTCGAAAGGGACTTGATCTTTTATCTGTTAAGGGACTAGATGACTTTATTTTGAGGGACTTTTTGCTTTATACACCTTACTTGACCTTTTGATTAGGCAACAAATGAGAGGTAACCCTAGAAAGTGAGATGGCGATCAAAGATCGACTTACGTGTGTGAGTGTACAATTTAATATTTATCTTTTGAATTAAGTGATCTAAATTAATTGTAAATAACATACATGTTTACACTCCCTATTTTTACTAACCATGGCATAAAAATAAATAATTTACATATTACATCCAGGAGCAATTACAATAATAATAATTAAAGCAAATTAAATATAATAAGCAAAAATAAATAATAATAATAATTGGGTTAGTAGAAAAATAATAATAAAAAATAATATAAAGTTAAAAGTGGTTAGTAATAATAACATAAATATCACATAAACATAATATAAGCAAAAATATTAAAAGATAAATTTTTTATATGAACAATTATTTTTTAAGATTAAGAATAAAATATAAACAATTATATACTAATTATCATAAAATTTTAAATTATGCACAAATTATAAAAGTTAGGTTAATTATAAACATATTATGATAATAAATTAAATTAACAGATTTTGAATTATTTTTAAGCATATATTAAAAATTATTTACATACAAGAATTAAATTATAAACAAATTATGTCATATTATTATATTAACAAAATTAAATTAAGAATTTTAATTTTAAGCATATTTATATACAAGATTTAAATCATAGAAATACGTACATGCTTAAAGTTTATAGATAATAAAATAGAATTAAATTTTTGGTAAAAGAAAATTAGGGTTTGATTATTTAGAAAAATACATTAGGATTTATTACATAATTAAAATATAGACAAAAATTATGAACAAATAAATTAATATTTACAATTATGAAAATAATTAGGTTTTATAAAAATATGTTTAGGGTTAAGTATTTAAAACATAATTAAATTATTTATACAAAAATATATAATATTAATGATATACTACAAAATAAATATTAAATAATTTTACTAATAAAAATTTGGAATTTAGAATATAAGTTTTTGTCAAATTATATACAAGAAAATAATAGTAACCATTTTTTAATTTTAATATTTGTTCATTAAATTAATTAAATCAAAATATAAGCAAATTAAATGAAATAAAAGAAAGTGATAAAAAAAACTTACCTGGGGCTGGGATTCGAACCCAGGCCCTAGGCTTTACTCCCTCCAGACCAACAATCCAGCCACTGGGCTATGCGCGCGCATATGATATGGGATGGGTAATGGCCATTATATTTTAAACCTGGCAATAATGATGAATATTGGCAAAAATTATACACAACCCAGGAATCGAACCCATGTACTAAGCCCTTACGCGCGCGTCCAAAACCAACTGAGCTACATGCTCATTGTGATATACATATGGAACAAATTTCTTTTAATCCTTGCATCAATTTCAAATATGGTTTTCGCGCCAGCAGACTTCATCTTCTTCATTTTACCTGCGAAAATATTTACGATTTTTCCTACGCGTTCACCTGCGAATTTTCAAAACCAGAAACCTACGTTTTTGTGAACATCATACAAACATCAATATTAATTCAAATTAATAACCCAGATCAAATATACAAGGATTATATGTCATAGCCATGTTTTTAGAATTTGTTTTAAGGCCTTGAATGCTTGGTTCCCGATTTGAAGCTCCAAACCCTAGCAATGGCAAATTTCAATACAGTCCATGATAACTGAATTAACTTATCCAGAAAGTTTCTAAACATCACAACAAACATAAATCCATGGTTAGTTTTCAATATCAATGCATAAATTATTCAAATCAAAAAAACTTAGAACATGAAGAAGATGCATTCGGTTTATGCGAATTAAGGCATGAATGAACAAGGTTATGATCCAGAATCATTCTATGAACTCCCAGGAACAAGTTGCAACCTTTGGTTTGTCTTGAAAAGGGCTCTAAGTGCCAAACCGAATTGGAGTTTTTTGTGTGAATTTTGGAATTTTGCTCTTACCTTTGGAGGCTCAATTTTTCGTCCCTATGCATTGTGATGAGTTTGTATACTTATAGAAGAATGGAATTAGGTCAAAATAACATGGATTTATGGGCCTTGATGGATACCTTGAGTGTGAAGAAATCTCCTTGCCAAATTAGTCAATAAATCAAATATTTTCATTCTATAATGCCTTAGCACGAATTTGGATGGTTTTGAATCAACTTAAATGGTCATTAAGAGTTTCTAGAAGAAGAATCACTTTCAAATATTCAATTTTCATATTTTATTTTGATTTAAAATGATTTAAAATGAATAAAATCAAAATAAATAAAATAAAAATAATAAAAATCTGAATAAATTGGGATTGGGTCGTGCATGATGTCATGTTGAAGTTTGGATCACAAAATTGCAAGCCCATTTGGAAAATTTTGGTTTTAAGACCCTATTTTCTTCATACACCACTCAAAAATTTCCCAACTTTGCAAGGGCACATATCCTTCAATTTTAATGCTATGAGGATGTTCTTGGACATTTTGGAAAGCTTGAAGAGTCCTCTAACCAACCCCACTGGTTTCATATCCATATCATTTACCATTCTCAAGTTATGCCCTTTTGAAGTTGTTGACTTTTTGTTTACTTTTAAAAGGACCTATAATGTCTTAGCTCATACCTTCCAAATGAAGCATTTTTGGGCTTGGCTTGTGAGACACAAAGTTGTAGATAATTCAATTTCCTTCAAAATGAGCTTTGGATGGAGACTTGGTGATGAAGCATGTGAAAGTTATGGCTGGTCAAAGTTCAGTTGACTTTTATTGAGGAAACCCTAATTTAGAAACTCCTGATTCTTGATGATCTGAAATCTCCTTGATGAATCATGATCAACCCTTGATCAAATGATGAATTTTACTTCATATAATTGATGTTGGCAAAAAATAATGAAGTTTGACTTTGGTTTGACCACAGTTGACCTCAGTTTGACTTTTTAACTGCTTTGACTGATTTTGACTTATCTGATCATTTGACTGAGCAAACTTCTGAGAAAAGTATTGAAACTTGTCATAGGGGTTCTTACACACATATAAGATGTTATGAAGCTCACTTGAAGTCTTGGAAGTCCATTTATCCTGATTAAAGTCAAAACCCTAGTTTTGGATGCACTGCTTAGGAGGTGCATTGTCTGAGGGAATTGTCAATTCTTCTGACCAATTGTGAACTTTGTGAACCTTGTGAACCATCATAAAATGTCTTGTGAACCTCATGGGAGGTATTGTGAACCTTGTGAACCTTGGAACCTCATAAAGTGACTTGTAGACCTCATGAACCTCATGAAAGGTCTTGTAAGCATTGTGAATCTTGTGAACCTTGTGAACCTCATAAAGTGACTTGTAGACTTCATGAACCTCATGAAAGGTTTTGTAAGTATTGTGAATCTTGTGAACCTTGTGAACCTCATAAAGTGACTTGTAGACTTCATGAACCTCATGAAAGGTCTTGTAAGTATTGTGAATCTTGTGAACCTTGTGAACCTTCTTAGCACACAAAGTCTTGTATTGTGAGGGCAAATTTTGGGGTGCAACAGCTGCCCCTGTTCAATTTTATGAAACCTGAGGGGTTAGATTGGTATATTTGCCAGTCGTGACCTGGAAGGTTGAAGGGGATTGAACACAAAAGCCCAAAAATTTGCACTCACCGGTGCGTAGAGTGATACTGATGATTGGTTGAGTATGCTTGAGTGGGCTTAAAGATGCCACTTGGAGAAAAATTATTCAGGTACATTTATTGGAGGATAAAGCAGTCCAAAATATGAAGATATAATGATAGCTTTCTGGAGGATAAAGCAGTCCTGAGATAATAGTTAGATTTCAGGAGGATAAAGCAGTCCTGAGGTAATAATATGCTTTCAGGAGGATAAAGCAGTCCTGAGATAATAATGTGTTTTCAGGAGGATAAAGCAGTCCTAAGGTAGTGATGTGCTTTCAGGAGGATAAAGCAGTCCTGAGATAATAGTATGCTTTCAGGAGGATAAAGCAGTCCTGAGGTAATAATATGCTTTCAGGAGGATAAAGCAGTCCTGAGATAATAATGTGTTTTCAGGAGGATAAAGCAGTCCTAAGGTAGTGATATGCTTTCAGGAGGATAAAGCAGTCCTGAGATAATAGTATGCTTTCAGGAGGATAAAGCAGTCCTGAGGTAATAATATGCTTTCAGGAGGATAAAGCAGCCCTGATGTAATAATATGCTTTCAGGAGGATAAAGCAGTCCTGAGGTAATAATATGCTTTCAGGAGGATAAAGCAGTCCTGAGGTAGTGATATGCTTTCAGGAGGATAAAGCAGTCCTGAGGGGATAATATGCTTTCAGGAGGATAAAGCAATCCTGAGGGGATAATATGCTTTCAGGAGGATAAAGCAATCCTGAGGGGATAATATGCTTTCAGGAGGATAAAGCAGTCCTGAGGTAATAATGCTTTCAGGAGGATAAAGCAATCCTGAGGTAATAATATGCTTTCAGGAGGATAAAGCAATCCTGAGGAAATGATATGCTTTCAGGAGGATACAGCAGTCCTGAGGTATAAGAAGCTTTCAGGAGGATAAAGCAGTCTTGAGGTAATAATGCTTTCAGGAGGATAAAGCAATCCTGAGGTAATAATATGCTTTCAGGAGGATAAAGCAATCCTGAGGAAATGATATGCTTTCAGGAGGATACAGCAGTCCTGAGGTATAAGAAGCTTTCAGGAGGATAAAGCAGTCCTGAGGAAATGATAACTTTCAGGAGGATAAAGCAGTCCTGATAGTCACAAGTTGTTGATGAAGTCTGTCTGCTGGAGAATTAAACTGAAAACAAAGTAGCATTCTATATGGTAGTATTAGTTTATGCAATCATGTATGCATGTATGATATGATGCACTTAAGTAATGTATTATGCATTCATGAATATGTATGTTATGGTATGATGTAAATGATGTATGTATGATATGATGCTGCCGGAAGCGTCTGGATATCTTCGTATAATAACTGCTGGCCAGGGAAAATAAATCCCGGTTTGTTGCTGAAGAGTATGGGGAATTCGTTCCCGTCTTGTGTGATAAGAAGGTATACATAACCTCCTGTCTGCTGGGAATAGCAAAGTATATATAACCTCCCGTCTGCTGGGGATAGCAAAGTATATATAACCTCCCGTCTGCTGGGGATAGCAAAGTATATATAACCTCCCGTCTGCTGGGGATAGCAAAGTATATATAACCTCCCGTCTGCTGGGGATAGCAAGGTACACATAACCTTCAGTCTTCGTTTGATAGTAGGGTATACATAACCTCCCGTCTTCGTACGTCGTACTCTTATTGGAAAGTAAATTCCCGAATATCCGTATGAGGATAAAAGAGATGGATATAAATTCCAGGGGAGATGTGACTTTATGAAGATGGACTTGTCCTACTGAAGGATTTGTAACTGTCTTGTAGGGATGAACCGGCGAAGCTTCATTGAAATCCTTCCCTCGTTCGTCCTTAGTAAATACTATTACTGCATTTTCATGCATTTCTGGTAAACATCAATCATATTAAGCATCTATGCATTTCTGGTAAACATCAATCATATTCAAAAGCATACATACATTCAAACACAACCAATGGATGTTTTGCTTAGGGTAAAAGTAAATCTGGATTCAGAGGGAAAAGTAAAGCTGAACTTGAAAACAGAATCGTTTCAACTTCGAGAGTGTATAACCAATTGGATTTAGAGCTCCTGGAATCCATAACTTTCCTGAATATCTTCCCAGAAATCTTCATAGCTGGATCTGAAGACATGATACTGACACCATCTGATACTACTGGCGTAGACAATTAATTTCCACCATGGCTTCTGCTGAGAATCCAATATCAAGGTAACACAATGAGAGGAATGTGTTTTCAAATTGTGATGGACCATATACTCTCCGGATACTAGATTTGAAAAGAAAGCATTGCCCCTTGGTTGATGATGAATTGTCCCATAATGGAAGTATCTGAAATGAGCTACCTCAAGAGAAACAAACAAAATGCCCCATAAGCATATGCCCCTGGTATTGTGAACTCTGTAATGTCACCTTTGGTAATTCAACTGTATGAGGAAAAATTCCCCTGGCTATTAAGCACGGTTGAATCTGGACCTAATTGCCCCAAATGAATTGAACAGTAACTTGGTATGCCTCTCGACTGGGAAACAGTGACTATGCCCCTGGCATTATGAACTTTGTAATGTTACCCTTGGCACTTCAGATAGATGAGGAGATCTGCCTCTGGCTGCTTAAACATAGTTGAATCTTGTCCTGATTGCCCCAAATGAGTTAGGAAGTATCATGGCCTGCCCCCTTGATTGGGAGATAATGACTATGCCCCTTTGTATACATGGACTTTGATCCAGGAAACAACTTTGTTTATCAGAAGGACTTTGAACATTCATCCTGTAAGTTTCTCTGTTTATCAAACACTCAAGTATATGCAAACAAATATATTCAAAAATGCAATGCTTATGTCTGTCTTGAAGTTTTGGAAAAAAGTTATTTTTAGAAAACAGTTTTTTTTTTTTTGTGAAAATTGTGATATTAACTCAAGTTTTATAATAAGCCCTAAAGGAGTCAGGATACCTTTTTGTAGCAGTACGCTTTCGAACTAACCATGCTTCAGTTAGGACTTTTAAAGGGTTATAATGTGGCCTGGTTCATAGTTTAAGAAACAAAGGATATAGGCTCAAATTTTATTTGTACCCAACCCAATCTCCATGATGTTCTTCAGTCCTATGCTCAGTTAACTTATGCATTAAAGTTCCAAAGAAGTTTGGTATCGTAACACTGATATTTGTGATGGTTCAGCCACCAAAAATTTATTTAAACATCCAGTCATTTTTCTTTGTTGAGGATTCATAGTGACCTCTTTTTTCTTTTGACTTTATTATCCCTTCCTTTTTCCTGAACTGTTTATTTCAAGGTTACAGTCAGCGGGATTTCTTAATTTGTTTTTACTAAGTCTCCTTCATAGGTTTTGACTTAGTGAATTGTTCTTTTGCTGGATATTGACTGTCAGGTTTCATGATTACGGAGAACCATCATTAGTTGTGTACAACACATATAATTGGCATATTTGAGTTAACTGAGTAACTACCCTGCCCCAGGTTATGAATAAGGGTTTTAATTTGTGAGAGAATAAAAACTCCTACTTCATAGGCTCAAAAGGGTTGACTAGGGATTAACTTCCTTATATCTCCACTGTTTAGGAATTGAAACAATGCCTGTACATCGTCAGCATAGTCTGTTCAAAAACATACTGCCTAATATTATGGTATTGTTTTCGTCATCCTCCCTCTACAGGCTTATAGCTTTATCAGGAGTTAAATATCACAAGATAGAAATGAGAAGCATAATTCAAAATATAGTGGAACGAATGGATTAATTCAAGACAAACATATGCAATGCATTAATGAAAACAAAAGTTTAACATAATAGTAAGTGTTCAAACAAATAAAAGAAATTACAAATGAAAATTCAAATGTTGTCCCATCCAGTTGGCTGAATGTCTTCAATTGCAATCTGTGAACTTTGAGGAGCAGTATACTTCACCATGAAATCAAATTTACCACTTGGATGTCCCAAGGTGCCCCATATCTCAACAGGAATAGGTAGGCTTCCTTTCTTGCTACACTGGGCAACTTGTCTTGCAGCTTCGGTGTTTGATGGACGATAGTAGAACTCAATTTGACCTTCTGGAGTAACCTCTAGTATTCCTTCGTCAATCAGGTCTTGAATCTTTTTCTTCAATGTCCAACAACTATTAGTATCATGTCCAGGACTGTCGGAGTGATACCCACACCTTGCCTTGGGATTATAGCGAGGAGAGGAAGTTTTAGGATTTTGAGGAGGATTTTTCAAAGAAATTAGTTTCATCTCCAACAAGCATTGCAGAACTTGTGACATTGGAGTGCTGAATTTGATAAACTGTCTTCTACATTTCTGGTGTTGAGGTGGATTAACCTTATCAGGTCTTTCTTCTTCAACTGAAGAACAATCAATGGCAACCTGTTTCTTACCTTCTTTTATCCTCATCTTCCTTTCAACCAAATCAGCTTGTTTTAACGGAGGTTGACTGACAATTAGATCCCTGACTCTATCACTTTGAAGTTTGTGGACAAAGGTTCTCAGCTCTTCTTGCCCCTGAGCTAAACTTTGAATAAGAGCCACCTGGTCATTCATCTGGGTCCTCATTCCTGTCATCTCAGCTTGTAGTTGTTTCAGCTGATCATCCTTGTTTTCCTCAGGATTCTTCTTCTTAGCCAGCAGTGTCTTTAATTCATCCTGCCCCTTGGACAAGTTCAGGATCAGCTCTTGGAACTGTGCATTTTGTGCCTGGAGATCTTTAACTGTTTGTTCAAGAGCCATTGCTGAAATAAACAGCGAGAAGATAAGAAACCTGTAACTGAGAAACCTGTGATGCAATGATATGGTATGCATATGCAATGTTTTCAAGGACCGCAGGATTTAAATTTGCTTAAACAACCAAGAAAGTAAACTTTTATTAGTAATAAATTTGTTTTGTCTCTTGGGCTTACAGAAAATGAAATGCAATAAATACAAGAGATGGGGTTTTAAGTCTCCCATGGACGTTTCCTCTTTGTGTTGAGGTATGAGTTGATATTCCGCTCCTCGTGAAGTTGCTTTGTTAGTTCCAAGATTCTTTCTTGGCTTGCTTTGTAATGAGCCTCGAAAGTATCCCTTTGCTCCTTCAATTGGATCCAGGATCTCTGTAAGTCTTCCATGTCAGTAGGCATGTCTGGGTGAAGGATGGTATAAGAAGTATCCCCTTCAGCAACAGGTTCCATGGTAACTGGTAGGATAGCAGGATATGGCATCATAAGAGTCTGAGCACGAGATCGCACCCATCTGAGATAAGCCTCCATAGGAATAGTGTACTTAGGTTCCAGAGTCTTGCTGTCAACCTTGTTTACTTTTTCCCATGCTCGTATGAATTTCTGACGGTAACCTTGAAGATCATTGTCGTAGTCAAACACAATGCCCTGAATTAACATGTCATGTGGACCATCACTCCGAGCGGAACCAAACTGTCGTAAAGCTAGAGAAGGGTTGTAGGTGATGCCTCCTCTTATGCCTAGAAGTGGCACATTAGGAAACTCCCCACAACGATCAATGATAGTGACGTTCTCCATGGATCTGGAGCACCAATGAATATCTGAATGCGAGAGTGACATGATCCTTTTGGACCACCTGAACCCTTGCTCATTCTTCATTACTGAGCGAGGAAGGTGAGAAATAAACCACCTAGAGAGCAAAGGTATGAAACACATCAAAGTTCCTCTTGCCCTTGTAGTACGGGTATGAAGAGAATGTAGTATGTCTCCAAGCAATGTAGGCACTGGATTGTGACTCAGGAAAATGTTGATGGCATGAACATCTATGAACTGATCTGGATTGGGAAACAATACTAAGCCATATATCAGCAAGGCTAAGATCTCCTCAAAAGCATCGTAGCTCATAGCCTTCTAGAACACTTGAGCTTTATCCATTAGCACCTTAGCAAGAATACCTTTGACTCCACGTCTCGTTTCTAGAACAATATCAGACTTCTTTAGATGTAGAGCTGCAACAATAACCTCAGGTTTAGGTTCTTTCTCCAAGCCTGTGAATGGTCTTTGATCAAGAACAGGTATGCCCAGAAGTTTAGAGAACTCTTCCATGGTTGGAACCAGCTGATAATCGGGGAATGTGAAGCAATGGTGCTTAGGATCAAAGAACTGAAACAGGACACTCATCATGTCTTCATTGAACCCTGAGATGACTAGATCCAATAGGTGGCCATGTCTCTTGATGAACTGGGAATGATCAGACACTTGAGAAACCAACTCTTTAAGCTTAGCAGGTATGCCCACAAAGTTGATCCTGATGGTGTTTCTACGAGCAGTAGCCATGACCTGCAACAAAGAACAAAGATAAATCCCTTGGTCCTTGAAATGGTTAGGGAAAATGCTATGCTTATGATGCATGATGATGTCATGATGTTATGCTCAATCACAAACATGTGGCACACACAAACAAGTCACACCATAGCCCTAGGTTTAAAGGCTTGCATGAGGTTCAAAGGTAAGTACCCTCCCCTGAAGTTAGTTGGTTCATCCTGTCCTATAAAGGTAACCATGTTCTAAGGGATCTCAATATCATTGATCCTTCACAAGGGTGGTTGTTCAGTAGGCAACTTACTTGCCAACCAAAACCCTCCAAGTTTAGAATCTCAATGAGCGTAGTATCGAGTGTCGACCAACTTCAGTCTGCACCAAAGCCGGTTACCTCACTACTTTCTAAAGGCCAAGATGGGATAACTAGGGTTCTAAAAGTTAGTTAGTGCATTGACAACATATGGCAGCCTCATATTATCCTCAACTTGACTTAAGGAACATAAGCACCAACCAAGAAGTCACACTAACTATGGCCACCAGATCAACCATATCGGTATACGCCGTACAGTTTCCTTGGTCTATTGCCATTTACCTAAGGTACACTAGATCCGGGTTAGGATCTTTCACACATAAGAGCACCCAACAAGTAAGTATAAAGCAAACAAGGCAAACAATTTTAAAGTGATCTAATTCCTAAGGGTACCCCTCTTTAATATTAAATCCCCAGCAGAGTCGCCAGTTCTGTAACACGGTGGGAGAACTGACTTTAGTTATGTTGCGGATAGCAAGAGTCGCCACCGACTTTTATTTTATCCAAAGGAAAGGCATAAAAGAACATGAAAGACCTCTTAAAAGATTTTTGGGTCCGGGGGGTAGGTTATGTAAAGGGAAGGTGTTAGCACCCTTTACATCCATGGTTATCCATGGGCTCTTAGTTACTTAGCTCACTTTAAAATGTTTTTGAAATGTGAAGTGTGTGAATAGAAATTTTCATAAGAGTTTGATAATGATCCATGTACGGATGCGTAAAAAACTTGTGTTTGAAAATTGTTTGAAATTTGTGAAGTGTTTGAAAAGTTTTTGAATAGTGAGCAAGTAACTATGAGAAACCTACCCTAAAGTTTAAGTCTTTCTATTCTTGAATCCTTTAAATGGTAAGACTATCCCTATTATTAAGGAATAGGTAGTCATTACCTTGGATGTGTGGGACAAGTAAAGGGACATCTGTTTAATGAAGGCAACTGTAAGGTATATTAAGCAATTTTGGAGGGACTATCATCATTATTCGAAAGGGACAAGATCATTATGAAGGCAACATTCGAAAGGGACTTGATCTTTTATCTGTTAAGGGACTAGATGACTTTATTTTGAGGGACTTTTTGCTTTATACACCTTACTTGACCTTTTGATTAGGCAACAAATGAGAGGTAACCCTAGAAAGTGAGATGGCGATCAAAGATCGACTTACGTGTGTGAGTGTACAATTTAATATTTATCTTTTGAATTAAGTGATCTAAATTAATTGTAAATAACATACATGTTTACACTCCCTATTTTTACTAACCATGGCATAAAAATAAATAATTTACATATTACATCCAGGAGCAATTACAATAATAATAATTAAAGCAAATTAAATATAATAAGCAAAAATAAATAATAATAATAATTGGGTTAGTAGAAAAATAATAATAAAAAATAATATAAAGTTAAAAGTGGTTAGTAATAATAACATAAATATCACATAAACATAATATAAGCAAAAATATTAAAAGATAAATTTTTTATATGAACAATTATTTTTTAAGATTAAGAATAAAATATAAACAATTATATACTAATTATCATAAAATTTTAAATTATGCACAAATTATAAAAGTTAGGTTAATTATAAACATATTATGATAATAAATTAAATTAACAGATTTTGAATTATTTTTAAGCATATATTAAAAATTATTTACATACAAGAATTAAATTATAAGCAAATTATGTCATATTATTATATTAACAAAATTAAATTAAGAATTTTAATTTTAAGCATATTTATATACAAGATTTAAATCATAGAAATACGTACATGATTAAAGTTTATAGATAATAAAATAGAATTAAATTTTTGGTAAAAGAAAATTAGGGTTTGATTATTTAGAAAAATACATTAGGATTTATTACATAATTAAAATATAGACAAAAATTATGAACAAATAAATTAATATTTACAATTATGAAAATAATTAGGTTTTATAAAAATATGTTTAGGGTTAAGTATTTAAAACATAATTAAATTATTTATACAAAAATATATAATATTAATGATATACTACAAAATAAATATTAAATAATTTTACTAATAAAAATTTGGAATTTAGAATATAAGTTTTTGTCAAATTATATACAAGAAAATAATAGTAACCATTTTTTAATTTTAATATTTGTTCATTAAATTAATTAAATCAAAATATAAGCAAATTAAATGAAATAAAAGAAAGTGATAAAAAAACTTACCTGGGGCTGGGATTCGAACCCAGGCCCTAGGCTTTACTCCCTCCAGACCAACAATCCAGCCACTGGGCTATGCGCGCGCATATGATATGGGATGGGTAATGGCCATTATATTTTAAACCTGGCAATAATGATGAATATTGGCAAAAATTATACACAACCCAGGAATCGAACCCATGTACTAAGCCCTTACGCGCGCGTCCAAAACCAACTGAGCTACATGCTCATTGTGATATACATATGGAACAAATTTCTTTTAATCCTTGCATCAATTTCAAATATGGTTTTCGCGCCAGCAGACTTCATCTTCTTCATTTTACCTGCGAAAATATTTACGATTTTTCCTACGCGTTCACCTGCGAATTTTCAAAACCAGAAACCTACGTTTTTGTGAACATCATACAAACATCAATATTAATTCAAATTAATAACCCAGATCAAATATACAAGGATTATATGTCATAGCCATGTTTTTAGAATTTGTTTTAAGGCCTTGAATGCTTGGTTCCCGATTTGAAGCTCCAAACCCTAGCAATGGCAAATTTCAATACAGTCCATGATAACTGAATTAACTTATCCAGAAAGTTTCTAAACATCACAACAAACATAAATCCATGGTTAGTTTTCAATATCAATGCATAAATTATTCAAATCAAAAAAACTTAGAACATGAAGAAGATGCATTCGGTTTATGCGAATTAAGGCATGAATGAACAAGGTTATGATCCAGAATCATTCTATGAACTCCCAGGAACAAGTTGCAACCTTTGGTTTGTCTTGAAAAGGGCTCTAAGTGCCAAACCGAATTGGAGTTTTTTGTGTGAATTTTGGAATTTTGCTCTTACCTTTGGAGGCTCAATTTTTCGTCCCTATGCATTGTGATGAGTTTGTATACTTATAGAAGAATGGAATTAGGTCAAAATAACATGGATTTATGGGCCTTGATGGATACCTTGAGTGTGAAGAAATCTCCTTGCCAAATTAGTCAATAAATCAAATATTTTCATTCTATAATGCCTTAGCACGAATTTGGATGGTTTTGAATCAACTTAAATGGTCATTAAGAGTTTCTAGAAGAAGAATCACTTTCAAATATTCAATTTTCATATTTTATTTTGATTTAAAATGATTTAAAATGAATAAAATCAAAATAAATAAAATAAAAATAATAAAAATCTGAATAAATTGGGATTGGGTCGTGCATGATGTCATGTTGAAGTTTGGATCACAAAATTGCAAGCCCATTTGGAAAATTTTGGTTTTAAGACCCTATTTTCTTCATACACCACTCAAAAATTTCCCAACTTTGCAAGGGCACATATCCTTCAATTTTAATGCTATGAGGGTGTTCTTGGACATTTTGGAAAGCTTGAAGAGTCCTCTAACCAACCCCACTGGTTTCATATCCATATCATTTACCATTCTCAAGTTATGCCCTTTTGAAGTTGTTGACTTTTTGTTTACTTTTAAAAGGACCTATAATGTCTTAGCTCATACCTTCCAAATGAAGCATTTTTGGGCTTGGCTTGTGAGACACAAAGTTGTAGATAATTCAATTTCCTTCAAAATGAGCTTTGGATGGAGACTTGGTGATGAAGCATGTGAAAGTTATGGCTGGTCAAAGTTCAGTTGACTTTTATTGAGGAAACCCTAATTTAGAAACTCCTGATTCTTGATGATCTGAAATCTCCTTGATGAATCATGATCAACCCTTGATCAAATGATGAATTTTACTTCATATAATTGATGTTGGCAAAAAATAATGAAGTTTGACTTTGGTTTGACCACAGTTGACCTCAGTTTGACTTTTTAACTGCTTTGACTGATTTTGACTTATCTGATCATTTGACTGAGAAAACTTCTGAGAAAAGTATTGAAACTTGTCATAGGGGTTCTTACACACATATAAGATGTTATGAAGCTCACTTGAAGTCTTGGAAGTCCATTTATCCTGATTAAAGTCAAAACCCTAGTTTTGGATGCACTGCTTAGGAGGTGCATTGTCTGAGGGAATTGTCAATTCTTCTGACCAATTGTGAACTTTGTGAACCTTGTGAACCATCATAAAATGTCTTGTGAACCTCATGGGAGGTATTGTGAACCTTGTGAACCTTGTGAACCTCATAAAGTGACTTGTAGACCTCATGAACCTCATGAAAGGTCTTGTAAGCATTGTGAATCTTGTGAACCTCATAAAGTGACTTGTAGACTTCATGAACCTCATGAAAGGTTTTGTAAGTATTGTGAATCTTGTGAACCTTGTGAACCTCATAAAGTGACTTGTAGACTTCATGAACCTCATGAAAGGTCTTGTAAGTATTGTGAATCTTGTGAACCTTGTGAACCTTCTTAGCACACAAAGTCTTGTATTGTGAGGGCAAATTTTGGGGTGCAACAAACTCCACCTCTCCGAACACCGACCTTCTCGACCCATCAAATGCTCGAACCACCAGGTCGCTGGGCTTTAGAACTACTCCATCATAATCCAACTTCATCAGTGCTTTCTTAGGCAATACGTTCAAAGACGATCCAGTATCTACCAACACGTGAGAGAGTATTGCACCTTTACATTCTTAAGAGATATGCAATGCCCGATTATGAGCACGCCCTTCAGAAGTTAGATCCAAGTCTGTGAAACTCAATCCGTGACTGGCATTGACGCTGGATACCACTGCTTCCAACTGATTTACCGAAATATCCTGAGGCACGTACGCCTTGTTCAGAATATTCAGGAGAGCCTTCCTGTGAGAATCAGAACACGTGAGTAAGGACAAGATGGAAATCTTCGACGGTGTTTGCTGCAGATGGTCCACAATCTTGTAGTCACTCTTTATGATAATCCTCAGGAATTCTTCAGCTTCTTTATCAAAGGTGAGGTCCGAATCAGTTGCTGGTGCAAGATCATTGACAACCATTGGCTGCTTCCCTCTCGCTCTAGCCTGGGCTTCTGCGGTGTCTCTGGGTCGTATCACATTATTTCTTAGTGTTTCCGGCGCAAACAACCTTCCACTTCTAGTAAAGCCCCCTACTCCAACATTTTCTACTTGAGCTGGGGTTGTACTAGACGTGCCCAACTCTTGCTTCTGGCCGTTACAGTATACTTTACCACCATAATTCCAAGGAATAGCTCTACCACTCAGATACATTATTGGTCCTGCAATGGTGATGGTTATCGGTGCCGCTCTGGCCCGTGAAGGAACCTGAGATGGATCGTAGAAGATAGTTATTGTGGAGACTTCATTTTCTTTTACAACCTTGTCAAACTGCAACATTCCCTCATCAATCATACTTTGGATTCTAGCTTTCAACTGCTCACAACCATTTGTAGCTTCAGCACATTCTGGATAATCTTTTTCACACCCAGGGAAGATACCTTTTTTTGACAAGCAAACTTTAACAACATTCAACGGAGTCTGCAGGTCATTGACATCATATACCAAGTTCAGATTCTCCCCTTCATCAACTGCTCCAACCGTACTTCCGTGAGGAGGCATGGGGTTCTGAATTACATTAGGAGTAGGAGCGAAGTTAATCACTTTGGAATCTAGTAGGTCTTGGACTACATACTTCAAAGCCTTGCAGTTTTCCGTAGTATGTCCGGGAGCTCCGGAGTGGAATTCACATATAGCGTTTGTATCGTACCCTTCAGGAAGTTGCCCCGGCCTTGGGGGTTGCAAAGTTCTGAGGTGAACCAATTGGAGTTGAAGGATATTCTTCAGAAGTTGTGAATAGGACATAGGCGGAGTGTCAAGCTGCCTTTCTCTGGACCTCTGAGAATAGTATGGATGGGGAGTTCTTTGTTGATACCCTTGTGAGCGTTGCGGCGGCGGTGGTTGAACTTGCTGTTGAACAGGTTGAGCTGAGATAGTGACAGGGGCCACTTGCTGATAAAATCCTCTGTTGATTCCTCCCCTCTGCGCGTACACTGCACCAGTCTCTCCTTCTCTTCTTTTCATGAAGGGTTTCTTAATACCGGAAATTGAAGCGCCTCCATTCTGAATCTTCCCTTGCTTGAGCCAACTTTCTATCCTCTCGCCAGTCAAGATGATATCAGAAAATCCACTTGAAGAACATCCAGCTAGCCTTTCCATGAAATGCCCAGGGAGGGTATCCAGGAACAGGTCTACCATTTCTCTCTCCAATAAAGGCGGTTGCACTCGAGCGGCCATTTCACGCCACCTCTATGCGTAATCTTTGAAACTCTCCGAGCTCCTCTGAGTCAAACTATGAAGTTGGGTGCGACTGGGCGCCATGTCAATATTATACTAATACTGCTTGAGGAATGCTTCTCCCAATTCCTTCCAATTTCTTACAGAACTTCTCTCTAGTTTCATATACCATTCCAAGGACCCTCCGGAGAGACTATCTTGGAAGTAGTACATCCAGAGTTTTTCATCCCGAGTATGGGCAGCGATCTTCCGATAGAATGCCTGCAAGTGAGTCTTTGGACAGGAATTACCGTTGTACTTGTCAAAAGCGAGCGGCCTGAATTTGTGAGGAATGACCACCCCGGGGACTAGGCCCATGTCAGACACATCTATCCCCAAAGTATCTCTACACTCGAGGGCTTTGACTTTCTCAGCAAGCACCAAAAAATCATTAAGATTTCCTTCTCCAGCGAACCCCATGTCATTGTTGAAATAAGGGAATTGATCCTCCTGCCTGTCTTGTACTGGAACGAAAGTTGTCATGCCTGGTTCTGTAATATGAGGTCCACCTGGGCCATTGCTGGTGTTGGGAGGATCCCCTTTCCCGTCAGAAGTGGTCACAGGAGTATTAGTATGAGGAGGGTTGATCCCTTGAATTGCATTCCTTAACTCTTGTTGTCCCTGAGCCATCCCTTGCATCATGGTCATGAACTCTCCCATTCTGGTGTGAAACTCATTAAGCTCTATTTGCATAACATCCATGACTGTCCTCTGATTGCTACGAGTCGCGTAGCGATGCGGGATATCTTGTCAGAGATGCCGGGTCTTGGCAGCTCTCGCAATCTTTTCCTGAAACACAGATAAATTAAGCATCCTGTAGAAAAACCTGCAAAAACAAAGAAAAAATGCAAATGATGCGTATGCAATGCTATGTGTTCCTTTTATTCCCAAGTCTTTCCCTGTTTCTGGTCCTGGCATTAAGAGAATAATAATTGGGAAGAAGACCCAAGCGATATTCAAATACAATGATGGTCGTGGAGAATTGGTGCTCATTACCCCGTGTCGGTGCAACAAATAACGAACAAGAGATTCAAAGCAATTCAATCACATAAATTGAAGTTTGAAACAACAAAGTCCCTGAAGGGAGCCAACAAAGTACATCAAATAAAAGGGATCCCACAACAATCTTATGGGTAATCCAAGTACAATAGCATGAAACTAAACCCTAGGGAACTCTAAGTCTTGCAGCCTCCAGCTAAGATGCTTGACATTCTGGAACAACTGAACGATATTCAGATGATCAGGCTCCTGGATGAGTCTCTGGATGAGGAGGTCCCTCGTATCAAAGGAAGCTTGTAACTCTTCAATCTGCTGCAGGAAAGCCATCTCACTCTATTTGCTCAGACCCGGTTCAGCCTTTGACTTCTTCACCTCAGCTTTCAATTTCAAGTCTTCTATTTCTTTTTGAGCTTCCTTTACTGCTTGTTGACTTTCTGCTAAACGTTGGAGATGACCTTTCTCTTGATGATAAGCCTTCTGAAGGAGCTCTCTCTGTCCATCTAAAGAATCTTGAAGAATCTTGATTTCCAGCTTATGCTTGACGTCCAGCTCCTTTTGCTTCTTCAAATTGTCTTCCCATTTTTCTTGCCATAAGGTAACAGCTTCATTGGCTTCATTCAGGTCCTTCCTTTCTTTTCGGTGCTGGGCCGCCTTGTGAGTTTCAGCTAATCCTTTTTTCTTGAAGTAAAGCTCTCTCTCTCTCTCTCTTAAAAATCTTGTTGCTTGAGCCTAACCATCTCTTCAGCTTTGTGAGCTCTTTCTTCCAACTTTTGATTCTGCATCTTCAGTTTCTGACATGAATTGTAAACTTCCTGATTCTCCAACCTGAGCTGTTGAACCAAAGCTTCCAACTTTTGATAATCTTGCAAAGGCACTGAAGTTATGGGTGCTACCTCTTTAGGGTAGAGAGGTGTCTCTCTAGAAAATGGTAGCAAATGGGTCTTCACACGATCCTCCAACCAGCTGGCAAAAGGATCATAAGTGTTAGAATCCACTCTTCCAAAGTGTTTCTTCCATTTCATCACTCTAACTTCCCAAGCTTGGGATGCTAGTATGGTCATCTTGGAATTTCCTTCTGCTGGAAAGTATAAAGACTCATCTGCATCGTCAATCAAAGGTACATCTCTTAAAGGATAACTGTCGCTCCCAACAAATGAGACAGGGTCATATGAAGGTACAGACGCGAACGGTCGGCGAGAGGGACAATGAGAACACACAGCCGTGAACTCACTGGAGATTGAATAGAGTCGCCAGCTAGGCATTTTTATCCCGGAGGAAAGGCAATGCTGCATAGACCTAGAAAAAGATGGACAAGACGGTTGCGAACCAGAGAGACTGAGAAAGGGGGTTGGTTACAACCTGGGAAGGTATTAGCACCCAGATTGTCCGCCGTACTCGACGGGATCCACGCTTAAAAGATTTGTGTTTTAAAGGGGTAGTGTCAGTGCAATCTGTGTATAAAATAGCTGGAAGAAAATGTACAGGTGTCAGTGTAAAAGAAGTGAAGTGTATAATGATGTGTCAGTGCAAGAATGAGAATGAATTGCTCATGATAATGAGGCTAAGAGAAAGAAGCTGAAAGAGGGGGAATATACAGAGACTTTTGTTCGATAACTGTTAAGTTATGCCTACGTATCCTCTCGTGCAATGAGGAAGTCAGAACACCGTAGTTCTACCCAAAGAGACTGAAAGATGAATTGACTCGTGAATTGCTTGCTTGTCAATGCTCAAGTGTATGACCTGTCTGGCTCAGGTGCAAACTGTCTTGCATTAGACGGAAGAAGCGAGTTCTCGTTTGTGAGTGAAGGTGATGAGAAAAGAATCCCGAAGGAGACGATTATTGTTTGTTTTGAGTTTTCAGTCTTTTATTTCTTTTGGAGGTTTGTCGTAAGTTAATGAGCTTAAGCCTAAACCAATGGGTTAGTAAACTCATCACATCTTCCCTTTGATTAGGGGCAATGAGAATACCTTAAGTGTGAAGTCAGATTCTCACACTTAATCACCTTTGGTGTAGGATTAAGATCATTAACCTACTTATGATTATTCAGATGTTTTTGGTGATTTTTGTTTAGTGTTGAGTAATGAGGTTAAGCCATAATCATGGATTAAACAGACCCATTACACCATCCTAAGAGAAGGATGATAGATGAGAATGTTTAAGCTGAGGAAAGCTCCTCAACTTAATCCATGATTAGGGATTAAACTCATGACAAAACAAGCCTTTGATTAAGTGGATTTTATTTAATGATATGATGATGAAGTGATTTTTAAGGTTTGTAAGACAACTTGAGGGGGACTTGTCCATTAACACTAGGGTTAGTCCTTCTTAACCAATTAAGGAAGAATTAGAACCCTAATGCAAGGCCCAAGTTACAAGTGATGTCTTGATAATTATTAGATGGATTGATTAAGAGATTTAAACAAACAAAGGGTTTAACACTTAGGATTAAAGTTATACACTCCATCCTAAGAGAAGGATGCAGGCATAAGCTTAATCACAAAGTCTTAAAGCCTTTAGGGTTTAGTCCCTGATTATGAGGTGAGAAGAGAGGACTCAAAGAGGGACACAAAGGTAAAAACTATGAGGGGAGACTAATCAAAACCCTAATTCATTATCATGCTTGGTTGATCCTAAAGTTTGTGAGGTTTTCAAGAACAAGCCTTCAAAGGAGCCACCAGGAAGCAGATGAATAAGATCAAGAGAAGCAAAGTGACTTGCTTCATTCAAGAAGTCAAGTCACTTGAAGGAAGAAAGTGGGAGGAACAAGAATGAGCAAGCTCAATCTCAAACACATATAGAAATGCAGCAATGCATGCAAGAGAGATGAAAAGAAAAGTTATGAGAAGTGAAGGCAAATTCACTTCTCAAGTTTACTTACCACCTGAAATGTTAGAAAGAAATGCAATGCAATGCTAGATGGGATGAAATGATATGATGAGAAACAAAACCAGAAGCATATACATGATGCTAATGATGCTATGAGATGCTACAAACATGAGGCAGCACATGGAAATGATCATACAAGTTCATGAATGCAAATGGGGCAAGCTAAAACACATGAAAACACATGAAAAGTTATGAAGTGCACATGGCATACAACATGGCAAATACATGATGCAATAATCAAACATGCTTTCAATATGTCTTATGATGTCAAATGAATCACATGGAAGCATGGAATGTCATGGCAAGTCATGTTATGCAAGAGAATGCAAGATGGATGCATATTGAAGCCCAAATTAGGGTTTATGAACAATACATCAAACAAAAACCAAAATCAGAAGCAAACCTTAAGATAAAAAATGGAAAATGCTACTCAAAGGAACCCTAAACCTATAATGAACCACTGCCCAAAGGGGATCTCTCAACTCTCAACCAAACTCAAGATATGAATTTTCTAAGTTATTAGGGTTTTTTAGGGTTCTTAACAAAAGAAATGCCAAACAATTGGAAAATGCAAGAAACAAATCATGGCCATTTTATCTTAGAAACTATATGCTAAACACAAAACAAAGCAAAAAGAATCAATGTCCAAACCTTCTCCAATAGGCAGAAATGAATTTTTGAACTTGTGATCAAAATAATGCACAAAATATGATTTAATTCAATGAAAAATTCTTAAAATGCATCAAGATCAAAAAAGAAATTTGGTTTGAAGGTTGGACAATGTTTCTAAATGTCTTAGAACATTCCATGAATTTTTTTGTGATTTTTAAATACCTAAAAGTATTTTTAATTAATTAATTTCCATTAATCAATTAAAAATAATCTTTTAAATATTTAAAAATACTTTTTAAATGATGAAAAATAAAATAAAAATATTTTTGGGTCTTAAAAATTAATAAAACTTTAAAGAAAAAGTTTCATAATTTTTAAGACATTTTTGCTATTTTAAAATAAATATGCAAGTTAATTGAAAAGAAAATGAATAAAAATTAAATAAAATAAGAAGTAATCAGGATGGATGGCCAGGATGGAGCCTGAGTTTGAATGTGTTGACTGGCGCGTGAATGGAGGGTCCAGATGGCCCCTGAGTTAATTAATTATAATTATCTTAATTAAATAAGATTAGGGCAAATGAGTGAATCTGAGCCTTCCATTCGCGCGGGGAGTCAAACAATTCAACGCAATCAATGGTCCAAATTCAAACTAACATTAATTATGCAATTAGGGTTTAATCACTCTCAGGTGGCCGGAGAAGACTTCCGGTCGTCTTCTCCGGCCAGCACCTCACCTGAAAAATCCCCAAACCCCTCAAATCGTATCAAAAATGAAAACTAAGAACATAGAAATGATCTCCATCCTCTCACGAATCAAACCCCTCTCTCAAAACACATTTCTTCTTCCTAAACAAGTTGAATCGAAAGAAATAAAAACTAGGGCACGCAAGCTTCAGAGACAAATTAAATACTCAAATCAAAGCCATTTCAAAAACTAAGAACATCAGGATGATCAGTGAATCACATAGAACAAGTTTGTAACAAGAAAAATGATTTCTGGAAAAATAATTTTCGAGCTACCTGAGATTTGGAGTTTTCAATTTGAGGACTTTCTGGCCACTTATCCTTGTGCAATCCACTCCACTTGATCCACAGAAGATGCTTGAATGCTCAAAAGGAGTTTAAGTTGGCTGGATAATGAGATTCGAAAGCTCCTGCTCAAGCTTGGTCAGAAATGGCAATGGAACTTCTGGCACTTTCAGGTCATGGTGAGGGGTTGTTTGTGATCCTGAGGATGAATGGAGAAGGTCTGTGGTGTTAGTTTGTATGTTTGTGAGCTATGGTGAGAGTTTCGAATGAAACTGCAAAATGAAGTGAGAAATGGCAGTGAGATGTTCAGGCTGTTTCAGGCTTGTGTTCTTGGTGCTGGGTGGTCTATGGAGCAAGGTGAGTTGAATGATGGAAATGGTTGAAGTGTTTGCAAGCTGTGTAAACAGATTCGATAGAAAATGCAATGTGGTGTGTCTTTGTGAATGTTGTGAATGAGAGAGGTTCAGCCTTGCTTGAAGTGTGTTATGGCCAACATTTGATCCACATAAACAAAGCCTATTGGTCAGTTGATGTGACTTGGCCTGCTGTGATAGGTGTGGCTACTTTTGCCAAAATGTCAACTTCTTGTAAGAGAGGCATGGGTCATGTTTCAGCTAAGTACAAGAGGTGTGGGCTGCGCAGCAAGGTGAGGGAGAAAGGCTAGGAGTGGTCAGCAGGCTAGGCAGCAAGTGGATGGAAGTGATCATGAGTTTTTGCAACTTGGCTTCCTTTGTTCACATGTGAAAAATCTTGCTCCAAAGGCCATACAAACATGTGATTCCTTTGGTTCAATCTGAGCTTTAGGACTTGGGGAATGTTTATGGGCTGGTTTGATACCAATTAGAAGTCACATAATGCATTGGTTTAAGGTTTTGCAAAATTCTCACTTAGGGCATGCCTTGAAAATCAATGATTTTTGCTAACTTTGCCACACCATAACTTTTGATCCAAGAAGCATTTGATCATGTTCTTGTACTTTTTGAAAAGGGAAAGATGAGATCTACAACTTTCATGACCAAAGTTTTTCCATTTGAAGCATTTTTGGATCAAGAATCATGGCTTGAAAAATGACCTAAAATGATGCATTCTTGAAAAGTCAACTATGCCCAAAAAGTCAACATTTGCAAAACTTCCAAATTCTTGATTTTTATGAACTTCAACCTTCTTCCATGATCAAATAAAGATCATATACACTCAAAATGATGAAGATCACCCATTGGTTGGGTCATTGGGGGCCTCAGATGCCCTGATTTTGCACTAACTTGTCTGAAAAGTCAACCTTTGATCAGATGACTTCCCCATGGAATTTCTTCATGAAAATTGATATGCATACTCCCTATACCATATAGAGATCAATGGAAACAAGAATGACCAAAAAATTTGGAGTTATGGCCTCTGAAACCAAAACCCTAATTTTAGGTCATCTGTGCAGTTAAACCTGGCTCTGCTTCCACTCAAACCCTAGTCCTTGTGATTCCTCTGCATTTTTGACTTTGAAGAGATGGAATATGACATATGAACACACATGGACCCCTTTGAGTTGATTGGTGGCCTTTGGGGTGGCTCAGGATGCCCTGAGGTTGCTCAGATCACAAACCCTAGGTGCAGATGCCTTAGAAACTATGCAGTGAATCAAGAATGAGATGTGAGATGATATGATTGTGTTTATGCATATGAGGATGATCACAAACCATGGTGTGAATGGGTGAGGGCAAATTTGGGGTGTTTACAATAACCAAACTATTTCCTGGACAATATAGGATTGTAGCTGATCCTACATTTCCTTCCTATCAGAGGCACATTTGGGAAGCTACCACAACTGACCAACATTTCTTTGCCCACCAGATCTCTATTGCATCCCCAAGCAATGTCAGCTGAGGTTAAGCCCATTAATCTTTTGGACCACTTCCAAGATTGTTTCAAATCCTGAAAGGGTCCTAATTTAGGGAGTTGCCTTACAAACCATTCAGCAAATAGGGGAGCGCAACAGTTTACATGTCCCTTCCTCTTTTCATTTCTGTGGTGAACTCCATAATAGAAGTCAGCTAGCAATGTAGGTACAGGATTTCTTTTGACAAAGATGGTGATGGACTCCATGCTAATTAGCCCTTTCTCTCCTGGAAACAAACTGGTTCCATATACTATCATGGCTAACAATACTTTGAAGTCTGCCCATTTCTTCCCCACTGCCATGACATGTGCCTCTGTGATAAGAAAATCCAAAGGGATCCCCTTACTTTGGCCAGCCTCTAATCCCATCTTGAGTCTGAGCATACTCAAATGACAGGCAACAGTGATATCTTCATGAGAAGGGGTCCTCTCTGAAACATAATAAGGCATACCCTCCTTAATAGGAATATTCAGCATACTAGAAATCTCCTCTAACGTAGGTGCCAGGATATAATCAGAGAAAACAAAAACCCTCAGCTGTGGATCATAGAAGTGCAACAAAGAATGCAAGCTATCCCTCTGGTCAATTGTGGGCTTGCTCACATAATCCAGTATCTTGCAAAACTCTTTCCTGAAATCATCAAGAACTTTGTCACCCATCAATCTAATCAACCCCTGAATACCCTTTGTCTCCGGTTGTGGGAAAGTATAATGAACATTTCTCTTTCTCGGAATCTCCATGTTGAAGCAGCAAATATGACCAGGACCTAGGAGGTAATGAACCCTGAGAATAAAAAGAACACAAAATGATTAATGATGTTATGATGTTATGCAAGGCAAGGCATGTGATCAATGACGTGTCTGTGTAGTGAATCAGGTAATCAAGTGTTTGTGCAAGGCCACAATATCATCACAAGTATCTCTGATCAGGAGTTCATGACTTCAGAGTCCATAATTAACAGAACAAAATCATATCACTGAAGTATACTAGCATATGAATGTATGTTGAAGTTTAGGGTTCCTGCAAACCTGTAAACCCCTCCCAATCTCACAGGTATGCTACTCGGGTCAAACATCACGGACTCTCGAGGCCGAATAGCAATAATACGTTCACCATTTCCGAGAAATGGCTCATGACCAAATCAGGGAATCGGTTTGGCATTATGTACTACTCAGGGAGGTCTCAGCTGAGTCCGGAAAAATAAGCATCCCTCATAAGTCCTCAGCTTCAAGCACTGAATCGAGAAACAATAGTACATTCATCCCGAAGGGTATAATACTACCGTCATACGAACAGTTTGCCTTGACTGGATTCCTATGAGAGAACCAGGCCATCCTATGCGAGTTCCCAATGGGCCCTCGGATGCGAGTGGGTTTGCCAACAAATGTGGTATGCCACTGTCATCACTGGAGAGGGATGTTTCCACAAAGGTTCTCAATGATCGGTCCCTTGACTGCACATAACTATCAAGGTAGCGTATTAACCCAGAAAGATTCCGGTATCAATACCTTCCCGAGAAGGTCGCAAGTCAAGGTGTGGAACTCACTACTACCAACATAGCAAGATGCCATGAAGCCAAAGTGGAACCACTCTAAGTCCTAGGGTACACTCGAGCCCCGGTTACGAGCTCATCTCACAGTAACCCCATCCCACAGAAAAAAATGAAAACCAACACAGCCAGACAGTCCAGTATAATATGATGCATGGAAAATAAATACTTAAAGCGGTAAATAAATGCGGTAAAGTAAAGCTGTAAAGTAAACAGTAAATAAAAACAGTAAAGCTAAACTAAAGCACGCAACATCAAACAGATATACACCCAAAGAAACAAAACCAAACAGGCGCTAGGATTGACTCTACAAGGGAAACCAGAGATTCTGGGTTCGGTCCCCAGCAGAGTCGCCAGCTGTCGCTCCCGGGATTTTCATCCTAGTACAAACGCGAAAGTGGCGCGGAAAAGGTAGAGTCGCCAGCCAGACATTTTTATCTCGAATGAATGGGAAAGGTAATGTTGCACAAACCCGAGGAAGAAGGAAAGGACAAGTTCCTGCGAACCAAAGATCTGGGTTCGGGAGTCGGTTACGACCTGGGAAGGTATTAGCACCCCAGACCGTCCGCTGTACCCGACGGGATCCACGCTTGTTAGTTTTTTTTCAAAGGGTGAGAAAAATATAACTGCTGCTGTGTCGCTCCCGATAAGTGGGACCAGGCCCAGATAAAGGTACAGACGCGAACGGTCGGCGAAGGGAACAGTGAGAACACACAGCCGTGAACTCACTGGAGATGAATAGAGTCGCCAGCTAGGCATTTTTATCCCGGAGGAAAGGCAATGCTGCATAGACCTAGAAAGATACGGATAAGACGGTTGCGAACCAGAGAGACTGAGAAAGGGGGTTGGTTACGACCTGGGAAGGTATTAGCACCCAGATTGTCCGCCGTACTCGACGGGATCCACGCTTAAAAGATTTGTGTTTCAAAGGGGTAGTGTCAGTGCAATCTGTGTATAAAGAACTGGAAAAGATGTACAGGTGTCAGTGTGTAGTGTATAAGTGATATGAAGTATGGAAGTGTCAGTGTAGGGACAGGAGTGAAATGCTCATGACTATGAGGCTTAAGAGAATGAAACTGGAAGGAGGGGGAATGTACAGAGACTTTTGTTCGATAACCGTTAAGTTATGCCTACGTATCCTCTCGTGCAATGAGGAAGTCAGAACACCGTAGTTCGACCCAAAGAGACTGAAAGATGAATTGACTTGTGAACTGCTTGCTTGTCTATGCTCAAGTGTATGACCTGTCTGGCTCAGGTGCAAACTGTCTTGCATTAGACGGAAGAAGCGAGTTCTCGTTTGTGAGTGAAGATGATGAGAAAAGAATCCCGGAGGAGACGATTATTGTTTGTTTTTTGTGTTTTCAGTCTTTTATTGCTTTTGAAAGTTTGTTATAAGTTAATGAGCTTAAGCCTAAACCAATGGATTTAGTAAACTCATCACATCTTCCCTCTGATTAGGGGTAATGAGAATACCTTAAGTGTGAAGTCAGATTCTCACACTAAATCACCTTTTGATATAGGATTAAGATCATTAACCTATTTGTGATTATTTGGATGTTTTTGGTGGTTCTTGTTTAGTGTTGAGTAATGAGGTTAAGCCGTAATCAGGGATTTAACAGACTCATTACACCATCCTAATAGAAGGATAATAGATGAGAATGTTTAAGCTGAGGAAAACTCCTCAACTTAATCCATGATTAGGAATTAAACTCATGACAAAACAAGCCTTTGATTAAGTGGATTTTATTTAGTGATAAGATGATGAAGTGATTTTTAGGGTTTGTAAGACAACTTGAGGGGGACTTGTCCATTAACACTAGGGTTAGTCCTTCTTGACCAATTAAGGAAGAATTAGAACCCTAATGCAAGGCCCAAGTTACAAGCTTGATGTCTTGACAATTATTGAGTGAATTGATTAGAGGAGTTAAACACATTAAGGGTTTAACACTTAGGATTAAAGTTATACACTCCATCCTAAGAGAAGGATGCAGGCATAAGCTTAATCACAAAGCCTTAAAGCCTTTAGGGTTTAGTCCCTGATTATGAGGTGAGAAGAGAAGACTCAAAAGAGACTCAAAGGTGAAACTAAGAGGGGAGACTAATCAAAACCCTAATCATTGTCATGCTTGGTTGTTCCTAAGGTTTGTGAGGTTTATAAGAACAATCTTCAATGGAACCACCAGGAAGCAGATGAAAGGATCAAGAGAAGCAAAGTAACTTGCTTCATTCAAGAAGTCAAGTCACTTGAAGGAAGAAAGTGGGAAGAAGAAGAATGAGCAAGCTCAAACTCAAACACATATAGAAATGCAGCAATGGATGCAAGAGAGATGAAAAGAAAAGTTATGAGAAGTGAAGGCAAATTCACCTCTCAAAGTTACTTACCACCTGAAATGTTAGAAAAGAAATGCAATGCAATGCAAAATGGGATGAGATGACATGATGAGAAACAAAACCAGAAGCATATACATGATGCTAATGATGCTATGAGATGCTACAAACATGAAACAAGGCATAGAGATGATCATACAAGCTTATGTATGCAGATGAAGCAAGTTAGGAACCATGAAAACACATGAAAAGTTATGAAGTGCATATGGCATACAACATGGCAAATACATGATGCAATGATCAAACATGCTTTCAATATGTCTTATGATGTCAAATGAATCACATGGATGCTTGAAATGTCATGGCAAGTCATGTTATGCAAGAGAATGCAAGATGGATGCATATGGAAGCCCAAATTAGGGTTTATAAACCAAACATCAAACAAAAACCAAGAAACAGAAGCAAACCCTAAGATAAAAAATGGAAAATGCCACTCAAAAGACCCCTAATCTTATACTAAACCAATGCCCAAAGGGGAGGTTTCAACTCCTAACCTAACTCAAGATATGAATTTTACAAGATTCTAGGGTTTTTAGGGGTTCCAAACAAAAGAAATGCCAAACAAATTGGAAATGAGGAATCAAATCATGGCCTTTTTATCTCAAAAACCACATGCTAGACACAATGCAATGCAAGAAGAATCAATGTCCAACTCTTCATGGATAAGCAGAAATGATTTTTTGAACTATGGATCAAATTAATGCACAAAAATGATTTTAATTCAATGAAAAATTCTCAAAATGCATCAAGATCAAAAAAGAAATTTGGTTTGAAGGTTGGACAATGTTTCTAAATGTCTTAGAACATTTCATGAATTTTTTGGTGATTTTTAAATACCTAAAAGTATTTTTAATAAATTAATTTCCATTAATCAATTAAAAATAAACTTTTAAATATTTAAAAATACTTTCTAAATGCTAAAAATGAAAATAAAAATATTTTTGTGTCTTAAAAATTAATAAAACTCTTGAGAAAAAGTTTCATAATTTTTAGACAATTTTTACTATTTTAAATTAATTATGCAAATAAAATGAAAAGAAATGAAAATAAATAAAGAAAAAGGAAAAGTCAAACAGATGGAAGGCTGGGATGAGCCCTGGATTTGAATGCGTTGACTGGCGCCAGATCTAGTGGCCAGGATTGGTTCTGAGCTAATTAACCTAATTATGAATTAATTAAACTAATTAATTGGATTAGGGCTAAACAGAATGATCTGGGCCCTTCACATGCGCGCGAAGTCAGCCGGTCAACTCAATCCAACGCCCAAGATTCAAATGGCACTAATGACCTGAGATTAGGGCAAAACACATTCAGGTGACCGGAGAGAAGCTCCGGTCATCTTCTCCGGCACCCCAAAAACCCTAAAACATGATTCAGGCACCTATTCCAAAAATTAAACACACCTAAGTGATCCTCTAACAGCCTAGGTCATGAATCCACCCTCAAACAACATTTAAACCCCAAGAATCATGCAAATCGAAGAAAACAAAATCCACGGGCAAAATTTCAGAGGGATCATACAAACTTATTTTTCACTTATTTTTGATTCTGAAACCATCCCCATGATCAGCAAGACATGAGCAATCATATTATAACTTAAAATGCAAGCTTTGGGAGAAATTGTTCATGTTCATACCTGAGCTGGAAAGCTTCAAAACTGAGCTTCCAGTGCTTCCTTTGCGTGCAAATGGACTCCTTTGACTCCCCTGATGCTAATGGGAGGCTTGAAATGAGCTTAGACAAGCTGCCTTGAGCAATCCAGTTCTGGTGTAGCAGAAAATGCAGTTTGTGTGTAGGCTGTTTCAGAGCAATGTGAAGGGTGGTTTTGACTCCTTGTGATGTGCTTGACTTGTTGGTGAAGAAAAATGGTGTGTTTGATGGTTGGATAAAGGGATTCGAAGAGTTCTGGTCTTGAGGGTGAGAAATGGTGAAGCTCAGATCATGATGGTTTCAGGCTTGAATCTTGCTGGTTTCTACTCAATGAAACATGGTGAGATGATTGGTGAAAATGGTTTGGATGTTTGAAGTTTGTGGAGGCAGATTCGAAGAGTTTTGCAAAGTGAGGTGTTTTTGTGTATGGTGTGTTATGTTCTGTTTTAGCCTTGCTTCTTGAGTGTTATGGCCAGCATTTGGATAGTATAAAATAATCCCATAGGTCAGATGATGTGACCTGGCCTCTATTGATTGGTAAGTTTGCTTTTGCAAAAAAGTCCACTTTGTGTAAGGAAGGCATGGCTTGAGCTCTAGCTTGGTACAAGAGGCATGGGCTGCGCAGCAAGATGAGGTGAGAGGGCTAGCAAGGTTCAGCACCCAATGCATCAAGTTGGTGAAGTGTGATCATGAGTTTTGCAAGTTGGCTCTTTTTGGTTTTCCATGAAAAATGCCTTGTTACACAAACCATAAACATGTGATCTTTGGTCCAATTCTGACTTTTAGGTCACATAGAATGTTTGTGTCATGGTTTGATGTCAACTAGAGGTTACAAGAAGCCTTGGTTCATGATTTTGCAAAATTCACATTTGAGGCATGTCTTGAAAATCAATGATTTTTGCCAACTTTGTCATTCCATAACTTTTGATCCAAGAAGAATTTGATCATGTTCTTGTACTTTTTGAAAAGGGAAAAATGTAATCTACAACTTTCATGACCAAAGTTTTTCCATTTGAAGCATTTTTGGATCAAGAATCAAGGCTTGAAAAATGACCTAAAATGGAGCATTCTTGAAAAGTCAACTATGCTCAAAAAGTCAACATTTGCAAAAACTCCAAATTCTTGATTCTTGTGAACTCCAACATTCTTCCATGATCAAATAAAGATCATATACACTCAAAATGATGAAGATCACCCATTGGTTGGGTCATTGGGGGCCTCAGATGCCCTGATTTTACACTGACTTGTCTGAAAAGTCAACTCTTGATCAGATGACTTCCCCATGGAATTTCTTCATAAAAATTGATATGCATACTCCCTATACCATATAAAGAACAATGGAAACAAGAATTACCAAAAAATTTGGAGTTATGGCCTCTGAAACCAAAACCCTAATTTTAGGTCAACTGTGCAGTCAAACTTGGCTCTGCATCCACACCAATCCCAGTTCTTGTGATTCTTTTGCATTCTTGACCTTGAGGGGATGTAACATGATACTTGAACACATATGGACCCCTTTGAAGTGATTGGTGGCCTTTGGAGTGGCTCAAGAGGCTCTTGGATTGTTCAGATCACAAACCCTAGATGCAGATGACTTAGAAGCTATGCAATGAACCAAAAATGTAATATGGGGTGATATGATTGTGTTTATGCATATGAGATGACCACAAGCCATGGTGTGAATGGGTGAGGGCAAATTTGGGGTGTTTACAGCTGCCCCTATTCAAACATGAGTTAGCTGTGCAGGATGTAAGCAACGGCTTAACAGGCCAGCGAGATAACTTGTGGTTGAATACCAAAGACAGTCCAAAATTTGCACTCACAGAATGAAGAAGAAAAGGGATATAGATTGTAAAGGAAAAATAAAGTATATTTGTAAAGTACGGGCGACGGAGGACGATCGTCGAGCAGAGGACGACTGCTGGGTAAAGAGCAATGACGGGGACGGCCGACATGCTGGGAAAAGTGTGTGAAGTAAAGCAACGACGGGGACGGCCGACATGCTGGGGATAAAAGGTAAAGCCAAGACGGGGATGGCCGACTAGCTGGGGAAAATAGGATATTATGATGGGGACGGCCATCAAGATAAAGCTGTAAAGTTTTCTGGGGATAAATGAAACATGACGGGGACGGCCATCAAGTTCACAAAGCAAAGTAACCGACAATGGGGACGGCCATCGGGTTAAAAAAGAAAAGGGACCACGACGGGGACGGCCATCGGGTTAAAGAATGAATGAAATAAACAGATGATGGGGTACGGCCATCAAAGGCGAAGGACGATCACCTAGCAGGGGACGGCTGCTCTGTTGGGGAATAAAGGAATTATGATGGGGACGGCCATCAAAGGTGGAGGACGACCACCTGGCAGGGTACGGCTGCCGAAAATATCAACGATGGGGACGGCCATCGGATGAGCATGATGGAGGACGACCATCAAGAGGTGGAGGACGACCACCTAGCAGGGGACGGCTGCTCTCAGGGTTTATCATGACATAGGACGAATGCCAGATAACCAAAATCAACAATGGGGACGGCCATTGGATAAAATGATGAAGGACGATCATCAAAGGGTGGAGGACGACCACCTAGCAGGGGACGGCTGCTAAAAATCAACGATGGGGACGGCCATCGGATGAGCATGATGGAGGACGACCATCAAGAGGTGGAGGACGACCACCTAGCAGGGTACGACTGCTCTCAAGGTTTATCGTGACACAGGACGAGTGTCAGATAAAAAGAAAATTGCTTTGTTGGCGATCTACTGGGGAGTAGTAAACACGGACGAGCGTTTACAACCAAGAAAGAAAGGTATAAGTGTTTGGTATTGTGTATAGATTAAAGATGCGGACGAGCATCCTTAAGACTACGATACGGACGAGTATCGAGTAGAAACAAATACTGACGCGTGTTCAGAGATGGACGAGTATCAACTGGTTAACAGAGAACACGGACGAGTGTTGAATCTGAGGGGTTCCTTCTGGGGAAAAGTAGACACGGACGAGCATCTATATTCAAAGAGACGTATGTGTTTGACACGGTGCATGGATTAAAGACGCGGACGAGCATCCTTAAAACTATGATACGGACGAGTATCATGTAGAAACAAACTCTAGACGCGTGCTCTGAGATGATGATACGGACGAGTACCAACGGGTTAACAGAGAACATGGACCAATGTTGAATCTGAGGGGATTTGAGTGGTATATACAAGATACGGACGAGTATCTATATGAGTATAACATGAGTAACGAGTGTGAGTTTTGTATGGATGAGCGTTTATCTGCTGGGGAGAGTGACACGGACGAGTGTCAAGAGGGAAAAGTATAATAATATCAACAAGTATATGGGTTGTAAAAGCGTAGATGACTGTGCTGGGGATATGACACGGACGGGTGCCAAGAAGGTGTATATAAGTATATGTGAGTGCAAAGGGGATGTCTTTGGCTTTCTGCTGGGGTTGACACAGATGAGTGTCAGGAAGTATCTGTAATACGGGTGGTGTTATTTGTAAAGTGTGCTCAGGCGACTTTACTGGGGAAAGATGGCACGGACGGGTGTCAAAATGAGTATATACTGGTGTTTGCGGATTGTGAGGCAGCTGCTTTTGCCGGGGACTCTGGTGGCGAATTCTGTACATTGTTGATGAATGGTTATTATTCACAAGTGCTGATTCAAAACATGGCTTATGATTATGCTTTGTGTTGGATTTTTGCCATAATGCTCCGTACTAGACGGAATGCTACGCTTTGCGGGTGAATATGATGCAAATGCTATGATTGTGCAAAGATACCAAACCGGGATCCGGGTCCCGTTGCTGCGAAGATCTCCGATCGATCTGCTGAAATGGACATCCCAGCTGGGGGTGAGACCTTTAGCAGATCTGATGATATGATATCTGCTTGAGGATACGGGTCATTGATAGACCTATCCTTATAAATGCGGGACCCAGCTGGGATTTGTAGAAGCTTTCTTCACTCTGTTGTGATCTTCTATGCACTGCTCTTCCGGATAGAGGTTGGAACTCTGTGGGGAGATGGTTCCCTGACTTTTGTGCTCCGGCTGAGGATAAAAAGCAACTCGGTTGGGGAGAAAGAGAGATCATTGAGAGACCTTCCTGGGGATTCCGCTGAAGAGGATCCTTAACTCAGCCGGGGATATAGGTGCCTTCTGTGATGCCTGGCAACTCTGATGGGGAGGAGTAACAAGTGGCCAAATCAGCTGGGAGGAGTCATGGAGGGCAACTCAGCTGGGGAGAGAGCCCTTTTGGGTGCTGAAATTGGGTGTGGATTTGCCAGCTTGCTGGGATAGAGTTTTCATGCCCCGAGTTACGTTCTGGATACCTGTAATCCTGAAAAAGATAGAGAAACGCACAAGATAATCCCGAGGTATCCTTTACTGGATTCCGTCATAGGAGTTTAGATACTTCTGAGAGTAAGCATATTTCCTGCAAGCATGTTTTTATTTGGAGATAAGCATCTGTATTTTATGCAACCAGTTTTTTCTTTTAAGACATCAGACATTTTTTGCAAATAAAATGTACAAAACGAGACATGACTGAAAATCTGATTTTATTAATTCAATATGCCCTGAATTGGCGAGATACAGTCAAAGGAACATATCCCCTGAAATGAGGAGATTGTTACAAATTGAGAGACAAAATGTTGGCAGTGTTGATGACGCTTTAAGGAGCTTCCTCTTCACTATGACCCGTATGACTTTTGACGCTCTTCTCATCTTGCTTTCTGAAGAAGGTAGATTCTGATTGAAGCTTGATCCTTTCGAAGTTTACCAAGTTGCAGATGATACAGACGAACTCAGAATGCAGTTGTTCGCTTATTCCCTTATTTTGCATGGATCGCCCCTTCGGGTTTTCAATCCATCGGGATACCCATTTTTGCCTGAGCTGTCCAATGCGGCTTTTCAACTCAGCGGGTGTACATTTTTTATTCATTTTCCCTTATTTTTGCCCGAGTCTTTTATTCTGTCTTTGACTCGCCGGGATGCCCTATTTTTGCCTGGACTTACATTCTGTTTTTATGTCCAGCGGGTCGTTTTATGCGAAGTATTTTTTAACTGCATCTGAATTCACAGGGGACTGGAAGTCTTCACCATCCATGGTACTGAGCATCAGTGCTCCACCAGAGAAAACTTTCTTTACCACGAATGGTCCTTCATAATTTGGAGTCCATTTGCCCCTGTGGTCTGTATGGGGAGGGAGGATTCTTTTCAACACAAGATCTCCTACTTGGTACTCTCGGTGCCTGACTTTCTGATCGAAGGCTCTCTTCATTCTTTTCTGATACAACTGCCCATGACAGATTGCAGCTAATCTTTTCTCTTCAATCAGACTCAGTTGTTCGTATCGGGCCCGAACCCATTCTGCTTCACTCAGTTTAACATCCATTAGTACCCGTAGAGAGGGTAATTCAACTTCAACAGGTAGGACTGCTTCCATACCATACACAAGCTGATACGGTGTTGCCCCGGTGGATGTTCTGATTGACGTGCGGTACCCGTGCAAGGCAAATGGCAGCATTTCATGCCAGTCTTTGTAAGTGATTACCATCTTCTGCACAATCTTCTTGATATTCTTATTTGCTGCCTCAACAGCGCCATTCATCTTCGGCCTGTAAGGAGAAGAATTGTGATGTTGAATCTTGAAGTCCCGGCACAGTTCTGCCATCATTTTGTTGTTTAGATTGGAACCATTATCAGTAATGATTCGCTCGGGAACTCCATACCGACAGATGATATCTCTTTTCAGAAATCTGGCTACCACTTGTCTTGTGACGTTTGCATACGAGGCTGCTTCGACCCACTTGGTGAAATAGTCAATGGCGACCAGGATGAATCTGTGGCCATTCGAAGCAGTCGGCTCAATCTTACCAATCATGTCGATGCCCCACATAGCAAAGGGCCAGGGTGAAGACATTATGTTCAAAGGATTCGGAGGCACATGCACTTTATCCGCATAGATCTGACATTTGTGGCATTTTCTGGCATAGGCACAACAGTCAGCATCCATCGTGATCCAGTAATAGCCTGATCTTAGCAACTTTTTAGCCATGGCATGCCCTCCAGCATGGGTACCAAAAGATCCTTCGTGCATTTCATGCATCAACAAATCTGCTTCCGTCTTGTCAACACATCTGAGGAGTACCATATCAAAGTTCCTTTTGTATAAAGACCCATCAGCGTTCAGAAAGAAACTACCAGCAAGCCTTCTCAAAGTCTTCTTATCATTGGAAGATGCCCCAGGTGGGTATGTCTGATCCTCCAAGAAGCACTTAATGTCATGGAACCAAGGCTTATCATCTTTGAAAATGTCTGCGGCAAATACATATGCTGGCCTGTCAAGTCTGGACACTGAAATCTGAGGTACAAAGTTAGCAGCTTGAACTTTGATCATGGATGAAATGGTAGCCAGGGCATCTGCAAACTGATTCTCGTCCCGAGGGATATACTCAAGCTTGACTGTTGTAAAGAAAGTCAACAACCTCCTTGTATAATCCCTGTAAGGTATCAGATGATCCTGGTGGGTGTACCATTTGCCGTTGGTTTGATTGACTACCAAAGCTGAATCTCCGAATACGGTCAATGTCTTGATCCTGAGGTCAATGGCTTCCTCAAGACCCATAATGCAAGCTTCGTATTCAGCTTCATTGTTAGTGCAGTTGAAAGTAAGTTTTGCCGAGAAAGGCATGTGAACTCCTTTTGGTGTAATGAGTACCGCACCAACACCAAGACCATTCATGTTAACAGCCCCATCAAACATCATAGTCCATCTTTCTTCCGGGTCAGGCCCTTCAGTGTGAATAGGCTCTTCATGATCTTTTGATTTTATGAACATGATGTCTTCATCAGGGAAGTCAAATCTCATAGGCTGGTAGTCGTCAATGGGTTGCTCAGCAAGATATTCAGATAGTACACTGCCCTTGATGGCTTTCTGAGATGTGTACTGGATGTCATATTCTGTGAGAATCATTTGCCATCTTGCAACCCGTCCGGTAAGAGCTGGCTTCTCAAATATGTACTTAACTGGGTCCATCTTTGAGATCAACAAAGTGGTGTGGGTCAACATATACTGTCTCAGTCGGCGAGCAGCCCACGCTAATGCACAGCAAGTTTTCTCGAGCAGTGAATAACGCTGTTCACAGTCGGTAAACTTTTTGCTTAGGTAGTATATTGCATACTCTTTTCGACCAGACTCGTCATGTTGGCCCAACACACACCCCATCGACTCTTCTAATACTGTCAGGTACATTATCAGAGGTCTTCCTTCAACTGGAGGCATAAGGATTGGAGGTTCTTGTAAGTATTCTTTGATCTTGTCAAAAGCCCTTTGGCAGTCTTCATTCCACCTGACTGTCTGTTCTTTTCTTAACAATTTGAACAAGGGTTCACAGGTTGCAGTAAGGTGAGATATGAACCTTGAAATGTAGTTCAATCGACCTAAGAACCCTCGAACCTCCTTCTCTGTCTTTGGTGCAGGCATCTCTTGGATGGCTTTGACTTTATCAGGGTCAACTTCAATCCCTTTCTCGCTTACAATAAAGCCCAGCAGCTTACCAGATCTCACCCCGAATGTGCATTTGTTGGGGTTCAACTTCAGTTGGTATTTCCTCAGACGCTTGAATAACTTCAGTAGATTCACCAGGTGGTCTTCTTCAGTAAGGGACTTGGCAATCATGTCATCCACATAACACTCTATCTCTTTATGAATCATATCGTGGAATAATGTTACCATAGCCCGTTGATACGTGGCACCAGCATTCTTCAGTCCGAATGGCATCACTTTGTAACAGAACGTGCCCCAGGGTGTGATGAAGGTTGTCTTCTCCATGTCTTCGGGTGACATCTTAATCTGGTTGTAGCCTGAAAATCCATCCATGAAGGAGAATACCGAGAACTGAGCCGTATTATCCACCAATACGTCAATGTGAGGTAAAGGGAAATCATCCTTCGGGCTGGCTCTGTTCAGATCCCGGTAGTCAACACACATCCTTACTTTGCCGTCTTTCTTAGGCACAGGCACAATATTAGCAACCCACGGTGGATAGCTAGTTACAGCAAGGAACCCGGCGTCCCATTGCTTTTGTACCTCTTCCTTGATTTTCATTGCCATGTCTGGGCGAGTACGGCGCAACTTCTGTTTAACTGGCGGGCATTCTTCTCTCAAAGGCAGCTTGTGCACAACAATGTCGGTGTCCAACCCTGGCATATCTTGAAAAGACCAAGCAAACACGTCCACATATTCTTGAAGCAGATCAATCAGTTGTCTCTTCACTGAGTCTTGCAGGCAGGCCCCGATTTTAACCTCTTTTACGTCTTCATCTGTACCAAGATTGATCACTTCAACCTCCTCCTGGTGAGGAGTAATAACCTTTTCCTCTTGTCTTAGAAACCTGGCTAGCTCTTCAGGAAGCTCGTATTCTTCTTCAACCCCTTCATCAGCTTGATTGATAGGATTGTCAAAGTCATACGAAGTCATAGCCGTGCTGTTGTCGGTGCTGTCTGGAAGGCACTCTCTGCAAGGGTTCAGTTTGTTCATTTTAGTGATTTGATTTTAGTCTTGTTTTAGAAAAGTGAAATGAAGTTGTCATTTTGAAAACACTGCCATTTATTTTTTGTACAAAAAGAAAAATAGAAAAACAGTGAACGAAAAGAAAAAGACTCATTTGCAAAAAGATGTCTGATATTTCATTAATTAATCTTGTTTGCACAAAAAGTACAGATGGCCCGATTACAAAATGAGTCTTGTCATCTTGGGCAAGATTCAAGACTTTGATGCATGCTATAAAAATACAGGAAATAATAATTACTCTGCATGAGTAACTCTTATAATTTCCTGGGAAGACCAGTTTGAGATACTGCTCCCCGGGATCTTTGGACGAATCCAGCTTTCCAGGTTGCGTTCTTCTTCCAGCTCGTCTTCCAGACAGTTGATAGCATCAGGGGTAAGCATCCCCCCACTCACAAAATTGGGCTCTTTCGCAGCCGCTGCTTGATCTTGTTGAGTTGGTTTGTAACCCAACCCAAATCTGTCCTCTTTCTTCTCCACCGATAATAGTTTTCCCCAGCCTTGGGCGTTTCCTCCCTCAACAACCTTCCGGGCTTGCTGGTATGATGATATTGAAGTACCAGGTACAGCAGATGTTTCATTCACATTCAAGGCCTCAAATCCTTGGCTCATTGTTTCATGGATCTCCCCATCCATCTCAATATACTTATAAGTAGCCAGATGGCTAACAAATATATCCTCCTCTCCACAGATAGTAACAACTTGGCCTTCCCACTCAAATTTTAACTTCTGGTGAAGGGTAGACATTACTGCGCCAGCGGCGTGAATCCAAGGTCTACCCAACAAACAGCTGTAGGCAGGCTGAATGTCCATCACATAGAAGATAGTTGTAAAGGTCTGTGGGCCAATTGTCACAGGTAGCTCAATCTCTCCCAGAACCGATCTCTTAGAACCATCAAAGGCTCTTACTACCAGGTTGCTGGGTCGCAAAGCTAATCCTTCATACTCTAGCTTCACCAGGGCCTTCTTTGGTAAGACATTAAGGGATGACCTTGTGTCCACCAGTACATGAGAAAGGACTGCTCCTTTGCATTCCATGGTGATGTGCAAGGCTTTGTTATGGTTGCGGCCTTCCGTTGTCAAATCAGTATTGGTGAACCCTAGTCCGTGACTAGCATTAACATTTCCAACCACGGTTTCCAATTGATTGACAGTGATCTCTTCAGGCACGTAAGCTGCGTGCAAGACTTTGAGTAGTGCATTCTGATGGGCTTCGGAGCACATAAGCAATGATAGGATTGAGATCTTGGAAGGCGTCTGATGAAGCTGATCCACTATTTTATAATCACTCTTTTTGATGATTCGCATGAACTCATCAACCTCTTGATCAAAGGGTTTCTTCAAAGCTTCCTTAACAGCTTGATCTTCCTGCACAGGGCTCTTCCCTTTTGCCTTGGCAGCAGCTTCTGCTTCGGCAGTGGGTCTCTGAATTTGTGGAGCAAAGAGACGTCCGCTTCGAGTGAAGCCTCCGCCTCCTCCCACATTGTCTACTTGTAGTGCAGGGGTTGATGATTCAAAAGTGATCTTTTGTCCTTCACAGTACAGGTCAGAGCCGTAATGCCAGGGGATGGCATTACTGCTTTCATAAGGTACTGGTCCAGGCACCGTGATGGTGACTGGACTGATTGCAGCTGTTGAAGGAACTGTAATAGTCTGCGGATCATAATAAATTGTGACTGGTTCCCTGATGGGAGAAGCACTTTCTGAGTTGTAGGCAGAGTTGTTTTCAGGATCATAAAATATTGTGACAGTAGAGACATCTTCATGATTTGTTGCTGGTGTTGTAGGAGACATTGGTGGAAGGATGGATGTTGTTGTTGTAGGAGTTTCAAAATGGAGTGGTGCTGGAGTTGTAGAAGAAAAATTTGTTGATAACTGATCAGTTGAGATGACAGATGAAGTACTCGTTGATGAAACCGAAGAATTGTCAGGAACAATGGTTGTTGCAGTTGTAGGAGATATCGGAACCGTTGCTGATGAGATTGCTGGATTTGTAGGAAATGATGTAGTGATCTGAAGCTGGCCACTCTGAATGAGACCGTCTATGCCATTCCTCAGGTTATCGCACCCATTGACCGAAATATTGCAGTAAGCGCACCCTAACTCGCACCCCGGGAACATATGACATTCCAAGAGCTGAGCCTTGATCTCCACCAACGGTGTCCTGGTTTGACCCACACTGGTTATTAAATAAGACGGCTTGTCTTCTTCAATAGCGTTAATTCTGGGACCACCGTGGTTTGGCATCGGGTTCTTATTGACATTGGGTGGTGGTGCGAAATTCAGAGCTTTTGAGTCTACCAGGTCTTGTACCTTCATATGCAGGGCTCTGCACTTTTCTGTACTGTGGCCAGGTGCATTTGAATGAAAAGCACATCTGGCGTTGGAGTCATAATTCCTGGGTAGACTGTTGGGATCTGGAGGTGCCAACGTCCTTAGCTCAACTAGGTTGAGTTTCAGGAGTTGTGGCAGCAATGTAGCATATGGCATAGGGATCGGATCGATTACCCTGTTGGCTTGAGAAGGTCTCTGTTGGAAAGGCCTTTGCTGGTTATTGTTGTTGGTGTTGCTGTTGTTGTAATTTCTCGGAGGATACTGACTCTGTTGATGGTACTGAGGTTGTGGCTGATAGTTTTGTTGCGGAGGTTGATAAACTGGTTGAGGATGAGCTGGAGCAGGAATGGTGACTGCTGCCACTGATCTGTGAACATATTGGGGCCTGCCCCTGTTGGTGTGGATGGCATTGGTCTCGCCAGTTCTTCTTGGGCCTGCAAAAGGCTTCCTTGTACTACTGGACGAGCTTGCACCGTTGTCTGAGATCTTACCCATCTTTAACAGGCTCTCAATTCTCTCCCCAGCTATGACAACATCTGCAAAGCTAGTGGAAGAGAAAGCAGCCAGCCTGTCAATATATGTTCCCTGAAGGGTGTTCATAAACATGTCTGCCATTTCCCTTTCAGACATAGGTGGCTGAACAGCAGCAGCCAATTGCCTCCATCTCTGGGCATATTCTCGGAAACTTTCTCTTGACGACTGTGACATTCCCATTAGGAGAGTCCTGTTGGGTGCCATGTCTAAGTTGTACTGATACTGTCTGATGAAGGCCTCTGCCAGGTCCTTCCAGCATCTGATAGTTGCCCTTGTCAAGTGAGAGTACCATTCTCTTGAAGCTCCTGTCAAGCTGTCTTCGAAATAGAACATCCAGAGTTTCTCATCCATAGTATAGGCCTTCAGCCTTCCCAGAAATGATTGCAAATGAGTCCGGGGGCAGGAGGTCCCATTGTATTTTTCAAAACAAGGAGGCTTAAACTTATGGGGGATCCTGACCCCGTCTACCAAGCCCATGTCCATGACGTCGAAACCCAAAGAGTTTTGAGACTCTAAGGATCTCAACTTCTCAGCTATCTCATCCAACCTTCTATCATAAGCTTCCTCCCCAGCACCCATTACTGTAAACTGGTCCTCCTGGGGGTCTTCTTGAAGTACCCTGGCTGCAGTGGCAGTCCCTTGAACATTTGCATGGATGTTAACCTCAGGATGGAGGTGGGGTCCAAATACAGGGGGATTGACATGAGGTTGGACCCTCTCGTTGTTGCTGGTGCCGGCAGTCCCTATATGTGGATCTTCTTGATTTTGCCTTTCCACCATAGCCCTCAATCTTTCCTGGCTCTGAGCCATGTTGTTCATCACTTCCATAAACTGCGTCATCTGCGTTCTCATTTCCAATCTTTCGTTTGCCATTTGATTTCTGACCTCTGCAAGGTCCTGCTGTACCTGATCCATTTGGATGCCCGAAAGATTGTTACGGGTCGGATAACGGTGCGGACGATTGAGGGGAAATACTCGGCGCCGAGCAATAATTCCTGAACATCACAACAGAGTTAGTGGCAATAAAACAAAAACCTACAAAACAAACAAAGGGTTAGCATGCAATGCAGTTATGCTTATTTGTTCTCAAGGTATCCGGTTTGGCATTCAGTTTTGACCCTTCCAGACCCTTGAAGATGCTGTTGATGTTGCTTTCGAAGTGAAACTCGGATGGAACAAACTAATACATATATTACAAAAGCAAATGGTACATAGTTTGTTTTACAAATACAAGCCCTCGGAGGGGTCAAAATACATTACAGGAAAATAAAAGTACATGGAATGATAGCAACAACAAACAAATGGTCAAACACCAAGACCAAACTCATCCTCACGAACTTCCTTGAGAAGTGCTTTGGTCACAGGATCAGCTGGACGCTCCGTGAGATTCCTGATGAGGAGATTCCGGGTGGTAACAGCTGCTGTTAGCTTCTTGTGCTGACTTTGGTCTTTTGACCTCTTCACCCCAGCTTTGATCTTCAGCTCTGATATCTCCCTCTGGGCTGCTGCCAGGGCTTCTTGCTGCTCTTTTGCACTAGCTTCCAGTTGCTCCATTTTGTCTTGAACTCTCTTGTCCTCCAGAGTACGGGCTTCGGTGATCCTGACCCACCGAGCCTGACTCTCCTTCAAATACAAGTCTGTCCTTGCTCTCTGGAACTGGGCTTCTTTGCAAGCATTCTTCAGGATTTGTTCTCCAGCTTTAGACTTTTTGATATAATCCCCAGACTTCTCAATCTTAACCAGATGCTCCACTCTCAACTTCTCTAACCTCTCAATCTCCATCCTACCCTCACTCCTCTCCCGGAGGGTCTTCTGCAAAGCCTGGGTTAACTTCTCATTTCTCTCCTTCAAGCTCTCAAACTCCTCCAAACTGATAGTGGCAGGGGGTGGTGCTGAAGATGATTCAGGCATATCTTCTATGGTAAAGGGCATTCCAGAGAATTGGGCCCTGGCATAGGACCACTCATAATATTGTGCTGATGCCACATTGTTGCACTTCCCTAGAATGGTCATTCCCTTGGTTTGAACATTATCCCAGGCCCAGGCAGCCTGCCTAACAGTAGCCAGATTAACCTTGTTCTCACAATAAAGAGTCTCAACCAGGTCCTGTGCCTTAGGAGTGTGGACCAGTGCATAGCCCAGTTGTCTTCTGAACAGCAGAGGGTTGTAATTAATACTACCCTTAACTCCTATTAGGGGCACATTGGGAAAATGCCCACAGCTGGTGATGATATCCCTGCCTTTTGTGCTTTGAGTGCACCACCTGATATCGGCTGAAGTTAGAGCAGTGAGTCTTCCAGCCCAGTTGCTCTGCTGATGAGGATTCAAAAATGCATCTGTCCTGGGTAGATGCCTGAGAAGCCAAGTATGGAATAATGGAGCACAACACCTCACTAATCTTCCCCTCTGCTTTTCATTCCTCTGATGCACTGAATAGTAGAGATCTCCCAATAGAGTGGGCACTGGGTTCTTCAGGATGAAAAGATGGATTGCATTCTTGCTAATGAATCGAGGCTCATCTGCAAATAATACAATTCCATATATGCTCAAGGCCAACAAAGCACAGACAGCTTTCCACTCTCCTAAAGAAGCTTTCAGGGTAGCTTGAGAGATCAAGAAATCCAGATGGAAACCAGGGACTCCAGCTTTAGAGGTCATATGCTGCTCAATCAGGACAGGTTCCAGATGCAAAGCCTTGGCTACTTCTCCATTACCAGGAAAGACCATCTCAGGGTTGAAAGGGATTCCACCCCTGATAGGCAAACCAACCAATGACGAGTATTCTTCTAATAGAGGGCCCAACTGAAAGTCTTGGAAAGTGAAACATCTTAGTGGGGGATCATAAAACTGAATGCAAGTGTGGATCAGGCTTCTCTGTGAAGGGTCCAGATCCATAACCATATCAAGTATATCCCCATAGTGTTCCCTGAATAATTGTATGTGATCTGGGGTGATCACGGTCTGAATCCTCCTGATGTCTGATAGTTCTGGCTGGAAGAAGTGATAGGTGATGTTACTCTTTTTAGGAGCCATGATGCTAAAGATGAGTAGAGACAAGTGCTGATGATAATACTGAAGAAATGGCCACTGATTGGCTGGTGCAGGTGATAGCTGAAGCAGATGCTGATGAAGATGGGTCAATACTGAAGATGGGGTCAAAACCAAACCAAAAGAATGAAGATGGATACCCTGAAACACAAATAAGCAAATGTCAATATGATGCAATGAGTATGTATGCAAATGATATGCAAGGGTTTGTGACTGAGCTGGATCTGATCAAGAGCTCTGATATAGGTCCAAGATATAATCAAGAAAACCAGATGGAGGTCTATAAATCCAGTAACCAAGGTGGGGGACTCAAATAAAGAGCCACATGTCCAGGGTTGTTAGAATCACAAGAACTGTCCCAAAATGGAGTATTCTTAACCAAAGTAACAGGGTATTCTGAGGTCAAGGTACCTGCAAACCTGTAAACAACCCAACCCCCTCACAGGTGGTGTTCTAGAACAAGGATCCTCAGACTTGGATCAGTTATGAGAAGTGTAAACACTTCTAACCCGGAGGTACAGTGTTTACAATAACCATAAAAGTTCCTCCTCTAATTCACCCCAGTTTCTGAAGGTCAATACTAAAAGGTCATCCAGACTTAGCAGGCTTCCCAGATAGCCCTAGTATTGCAGGAGATCTGCAACACAGAGTTCTCAAGAAGAAACCCATATCTGAACCGTGTTTCATATTCCCGCACCAGACCGAGATGGAATGGGAAAGAATATGAACCACTCTAGCCTAGGTGTCACTCAGGTCCCAGGTATAGGACCTTAACTCTCAATAGAACCCCACCCACCAAAACAAAAACCAGATCCAGCCAGCAGCATGACAGTATGATATATACAAAAGCAATAAAGAAAGCAGTAAACAACTGTACATAAAGCAAAAATAAATACCAATATACAAACACAAATAAGCACATAACACCCCAGTAAACACAAATCAATCAAGCGCTAGGAGGAACCCACAAAAAGAACCAGAAGCCCTGGTATACTTATATATCCCCAGCAGAGTCGCCAAGCTGTCGCTCCCGATAAGTGGGACCAGGCCCAGATAAAGGTACAGACGCGAACGGTCGGCGAAGGGAACAGTGAGAACACACAGCCGTGAACTCACTGGAGATGAATAGAGTCGCCAGCTAGGCATTTTTATCCCGGAGGAAAGGCAATGCTGCATAGACCTAGAAAGATACGGATAAGACGGTTGCGAACCAGAGAGACTGAGAAAGGGGGTTGGTTACGACCTGGGAAGGTATTAGCACCCAGATTGTCCGCCGTACTCGACGGGATCCACGCTTAAAAGATTTGTGTTTCAAAGGGGTAGTGTCAGTGCAATCTGTGTATAAAGAACTGGAAAAGATGTACAGGTGTCAGTGTGTAGTGTATAAGTGATATGAAGTATGGAAGTGTCAGTGTAGGGACAGGAGTGAAATGCTCATGACTATGAGGCTTAAGAGAATGAAACTGGAAGGAGGGGGAATGTACAGAGACTTTTGTTCGATAACCGTTAAGTTATGCCTACGTATCCTCTCGTGCAATGAGGAAGTCAGAACACCGTAGTTCGACCCAAAGAGACTGAAAGATGAATTGACTTGTGAACTGCTTGCTTGTCTATGCTCAAGTGTATGACCTGTCTGGCTCAGGTGCAAACTGTCTTGCATTAGACGGAAGAAGCGAGTTCTCGTTTGTGAGTGAAGATGATGAGAAAAGAATCCCGGAGGAGACGATTATTGTTTGTTTTTTGTGTTTTCAGTCTTTTATTGCTTTTGAAAGTTTGTTATAAGTTAATGAGCTTAATCCTAAACCAATGGATTTAGTAAACTCATCACATCTTCCCTCTGATTAGGGGTAATGAGAATACCTTAAGTGTGAAGTCAGATTCTCACACTTAATCACCTTTTGATATAGGATTAAGATCATTAACCTATTTGTGATTATTTGGATGTTTTTGGTGGTTCTTGTTTAGTGTTGAGTAATGAGGTTAAGCCGTAATCAGGGATTTAACAGACTCATTACACCATCCTAATAGAAGGATAATAGATGAGAATGTTTAAGCTGAGGAAAACTCCTCAACTTAATCCATGATTAGGAATTAAACTCATGACAAAACAAGCCTTTGATTAAGTGGATTTTATTTAGTGATAAGATGATGAAGTGATTTTTAGGGTTTGTAAGACAACTTGAGGGGGACTTGTCCATTAACACTAGGGTTAGTCCTTCTTGACCAATTAAGGAAGAATTAGAACCCTAATGCAAGGCCCAAGTTACAAGCTTGATGTCTTGACAATTATTGAGTGAATTGATTAGAGGAGTTAAACACATTAAGGGTTTAACACTTAGGATTAAAGTTATACACTCCATCCTAAGAGAAGGATGCAGGCATAAGCTTAATCACAAAGCCTTAAAGCCTTTAGGGTTTAGTCCCTGATTATGAGGTGAGAAGAGAAGACTCAAAAGAGACTCAAAGGTGAAACTAAGAGGGGAGACTAATCAAAACCCTAATCATTGTCATGCTTGGTTGTTCCTAAGGTTTGTGAGGTTTATAAGAACAATCTTCAATGGAACCACCAGGAAGCAGATGAAAGGATCAAGAGAAGCAAAGTAACTTGCTTCATTCAAGAAGTCAAGTCACTTGAAGGAAGAAAGTGGGAAGAAGAAGAATGAGCAAGCTCAAACTCAAACACATATAGAAATGCAGCAATGGATGCAAGAGAGATGAAAAGAAAAGTTATGAGAAGTGAAGGCAAATTCACCTCTCAAAGTTACTTACCACCTGAAATGTTAGAAAAGAAATGCAATGCAATGCAAAATGGGATGAGATGACATGATGAGAAACAAAACCAGAAGCATATACATGATGCTAATGATGCTATGAGATGCTACAAACATGAAACAAGGCATAGAGATGATCATACAAGCTTATGTATGCAGATGAAGCAAGTTAGGAACCATGAAAACACATGAAAAGTTATGAAGTGCATATGGCATACAACATGGCAAATACATGATGCAATGATCAAACATGCTTTCAATATGTCTTATGATGTCAAATGAATCACATGGATGCTTGAAATGTCATGGCAAGTCATGTTATGCAAGAGAATGCAAGATGGATGCATATGGAAGCCCAAATTAGGGTTTATAAACCAAACATCAAACAAAAACCAAGAAACAGAAGCAAACCCTAAGATAAAAAATGGAAAATGCCACTCAAAAGACCCCTAATCTTATACTAAACCAATGCCCAAAGGGGAGGTTTCAACTCCTAACCTAACTCAAGATATGAATTTTACAAGATTCTAGGGTTTTTAGGGGTTCCAAACAAAAGAAATGCCAAACAAATTGGAAATGAGGAATCAAATCATGGCCTTTTTATCTCAAAAACCACATGCTAGACACAATGCAATGCAAGAAGAATCAATGTCCAACTCTTCATGGATAAGCAGAAATGATTTTTTGAACTATGGATCAAATTAATGCACAAAAATGATTTTAATTCAATGAAAAATTCTCAAAATGCATCAAGATCAAAAAAGAAATTTGGTTTGAAGGTTGGACAATGTTTCTAAATGTCTTAGAACATTTCATGAATTTTTTGGTGATTTTTAAATACCTAAAAGTATTTTTAATAAATTAATTTCCATTAATCAATTAAAAATAAACTTTTAAATATTTAAAAATACTTTCTAAATGCTAAAAATGAAAATAAAAATATTTTTGTGTCTTAAAAATTAATAAAACTCTTGAGAAAAAGTTTCATAATTTTTAGACAATTTTTACTATTTTAAATTAATTATGCAAATAAAATGAAAAGAAATGAAAATAAATAAAGAAAAAGGAAAAGTCAAACAGATGGAAGGCTGGGATGAGCCCTGGATTTGAATGCGTTGACTGGCGCCAGATCTAGTGGCCAGGATTGGTTCTGAGCTAATTAACCTAATTATGAATTAATTAAACTAATTAATTGGATTAGGGCTAAACAGAATGATCTGGGCCCTTCACATGCGCGCGAAGTCAGCCGGTCAACTCAATCCAACGCCCAAGATTCAAATGGCACTAATGACCTGAGATTAGGGCAAAACACATTCAGGTGACCGGAGAGAAGCTCCGGTCATCTTCTCCGGCACCCCAAAAACCCTAAAACATGATTCAGGCACCTATTCCAAAAATTAAACACACCTAAGTGATCCTCTAACAGCCTAGGTCATGAATCCACCCTCAAACAACATTTAAACCCCAAGAATCATGCAAATCGAAGAAAACAAAATCCACGGGCAAAATTTCAGAGGGATCATACAAACTTATTTTTCACTTATTTTTGATTCTGAAACCATCCCCATGATCAGCAAGACATGAGCAATCATATTATAACTTAAAATGCAAGCTTTGGGAGAAATTGTTCATGTTCATACCTGAGCTGGAAAGCTTCAAAACTGAGCTTCCAGTGCTTCCTTTGCGTGCAAATGGACTCCTTTGACTCCCCTGATGCTAATGGGAGGCTTGAAATGAGCTTAGACAAGCTGCCTTGAGCAATCCAGTTCTGGTGTAGCAGAAAATGCAGTTTGTGTGTAGGCTGTTTCAGAGCAATGTGAAGGGTGGTTTTGACTCCTTGTGATGTGCTTGACTTGTTGGTGAAGAAAAATGGTGTGTTTGATGGTTGGATAAAGGGATTCGAAGAGTTCTGGTCTTGAGGGTGAGAAATGGTGAAGCTCAGATCATGATGGTTTCAGGCTTGAATCTTGCTGGTTTCTACTCAATGAAACATGGTGAGATGATTGGTGAAAATGGTTTGGATGTTTGAAGTTTGTGGAGGCAGATTCGAAGAGTTTTGCAAAGTGAGGTGTTTTTGTGTATGGTGTGTTATGTTCTGTTTTAGCCTTGCTTCTTGAGTGTTATGGCCAGCATTTGGATAGTATAAAATAATCCCATAGGTCAGATGATGTGACCTGGCCTCTATTGATTGGTAAGTTTGCTTTTGCAAAAAAGTCCACTTTGTGTAAGGAAGGCATGGCTTGAGCTCTAGCTTGGTACAAGAGGCATGGGCTGCGCAGCAAGATGAGGTGAGAGGGCTAGCAAGGTTCAGCACCCAATGCATCAAGTTGGTGAAGTGTGATCATGAGTTTTGCAAGTTGGCTCTTTTTGGTTTTCCATGAAAAATGCCTTGTTACACAAACCATAAACATGTGATCTTTGGTCCAATTCTGACTTTTAGGTCACATAGAATGTTTGTGTCATGGTTTGATGTCAACTAGAGGTTACAAGAAGCCTTGGTTCATGATTTTGCAAAATTCACATTTGAGGCATGTCTTGAAAATCAATGATTTTTGCCAACTTTGTCATTCCATAACTTTTGATCCAAGAAGAATTTGATCATGTTCTTGTACTTTTTGAAAAGGGAAAAATGTAATCTACAACTTTCATGACCAAAGTTTTTCCATTTGAAGCATTTTTGGATCAAGAATCAAGGCTTGAAAAATGACCTAAAATGGAGCATTCTTGAAAAGTCAACTATGCTCAAAAAGTCAACATTTGCAAAAACTCCAAATTCTTGATTCTTGTGAACTCCAACATTCTTCCATGATCAAATAAAGATCATATACACTCAAAATGATGAAGATCACCCATTGGTTGGGTCATTGGGGGCCTCAGATGCCCTGATTTTACACTGACTTGTCTGAAAAGTCAACTCTTGATCAGATGACTTCCCCATGGAATTTCTTCATAAAAATTGATATGCATACTCCCTATACCATATAAAGACCAATGGAAACAAGAATGACCAAAAAATTTGGAGTTATGGCCTCTGAAACCAAAACCCTAATTTTAGGTCAACTGTGCAGTCAAACTTGGCTCTGCATCCACACCAATCCCAGTTCTTGTGATTCTTTTGCATTCTTGACCTTGAGGGGATGTAACATGATACTTGAACACATATGGACCCCTTTGAAGTGATTGGTGGCCTTTGGAGTGGCTCAAGAGGCTCTTGGATTGTTCAGATCACAAACCCTAGATGCAGATGACTTAGAAGCTATGCAATGAACCAAAAATGTAATATGGGGTGATATGATTGTGTTTATGCATATGAGATGACCACAAGCCATGGTGTGAATGGGTGAGGGCAAATTTGGGTTGTTTACATGCTGAATAAATGAACTGCTAACTGGAATGGGAATGGAAAAGAGAACAAAGTGAAAGAGGGAAATGTAGGGAAAATAAGGAATGTGCTTGAACGGGCCCTACCCCGCTGCCTACGTACCTCATCGGGATAATGAGGATCAGAGTCGACGTAGTTCGCCTAACTAAGGCAGGAACTATTTGTTTGTGTTTTTTATAGCTGGAACTACGTATGTCTATGCTCAGGTGTTGCAGGCTCGTCTGATACGAGTGCGTTTACTGTCTTTCATGCGAGACAAGTTGTCGTGAGTTCGCGTTATGAGTGAATGAGATGAGAAGAGAATTCCCGCAGGAAAGTCGCTTGTTATTTGTTTTTTTGTCTTTTATGAGAAATATTTTGAATTTGTTTGTTTTATGAAACAATTCCTTGATGAGACTTGTACATCATGATAGACAAGCTTACACCACTCCAAGATGGAATGAGTGCAAGTGCTTCACGGAATAAGGCTAGACACAATGAATCCTTTCATTTATTTGTTAAGTGTTTTTGGATTTTGTTTGAAGATGAGAAGAGAATGACTCAAATTGCAAAAGGACAAAATCTAACGGGGACTAAGGCACAACCCTAATTTGTTTATTTACAAATGAGGTCCTATGGTTAATGAGGTATTCTAAACCTAATGGAGAAAGGACTTAGAAACTACTAGAATGCAACTTACTATCTAAGGAAGATAAGTTGATTCTAAAGCAAAGGGGGAAACCTATTCAAGTGAAGATATCAATTAATATAACAAGGCAACAAAATTGAATATAAGAATAAACTTCTAAAACAAAACAATTAAGGTATGAACCTAAAATAGTTCTAAATTTATTCTAAGTCTAATTAATAGAAACATTAAGTCTAAGTCCTACAACTAAGGGCATTACCTAATATTTTCATTCTAAAAAAACTGAAACTAAACAAATCTAATTCAACATTAAATCCTAAGATTAAATCTAATTAAACTATTTTTTATGAAAACTTAATATCCTAGCCTAAACTAATGGGAATTTATATGTAACAAAGCCTAAGAATTAATATCCTAAAAAATAGTAAAAGTTCTGGAAAAATTATGATATTTATTCTATAGGGTCCTAAAACTACCTATAATATTGTGTTAAAAGATATCCTAAAAAATCATAATTTTGCTATGCCTAAAAATCCATTAATTCTACCTAATGATTAACCATAATTTTCTAGGGATTAAACTACTAAAACCTGAGATAAAATGTCCTAAAAAATCCACTAAAATTATACTAAGTACTATTATGAGTCCTCTAACTATGGTAAAAAGAATGGACCAAAAATGTTACTGGAAGACTAAAAAATAAAATCAACAAAATTATGTACAGTTAAGGGAAATTCACTAAAACTAATTACATGAAAAAATCGCAATTAATTTAAAAATAAAGCAAATTCAGAAAAATAAAATGCTAAACACTTTTAAAATGACTTAAAAGCCTACTTGATTTTTTTGGGAATTTTCTAAGCTTTTTTCTATTTTTATTGAATTATTTTCTAAGCTATGATAAAACAAAATTAAATCCTAAAATGACATGAAAGGGGGGTGAGTTAGTATATTTATTTAGTTATCTTTTCACTGGGCCTAAAACGAGGAGTGTGGAAAGCAAGAGGGAAGAGGCCCAAAACGCAGGATTGTTGGGAGGTGCAGAAAGGAGTTTTTTTCAGTTGTTTTTCATGATGGGACTTAAAATGAGGTGCTAATAGCAAACAAAGATAAGCTCAGTTTTGCAGGAGCCAGGGGGTGAGAAAAGTAATATTTCTTAGTTCTTTTATTATATGGGCCTAGAATGGGGGTGTGAGTAGCAAGATGGTTATGAAAGGGTGCCCCAACCGGACGGTGACACCGATTGGACCCCAAAACTCCAACTTATCCTCTTCAGATTCTAACGATCTTAATTATGGTGGGATTAGGAAAATCATTGCCTTTTAGTATTCCATTAATTAACCATTAATTATCTATTAACCTTCTTTTATTCCTTAATAATTATTAAATTACATTTACTATAATTACATTTTAATATTGAAAAAAAAAGAAGGAACAAAAACTAAAACAAAAGGGCAAAGGGGAAACCGAACCCTAACCATAAATCTTTATCTTCTTCTTCCCTTTGACCGCCGCCGCGGCAGCTCCCCCTTTCGTCTCCTCTTCTTTTCCACACCCCCACCTTCTACTATCTTCGTCACCCTCCACACCTTCTTTAACCTAACCTCCACCGCCAACTAACCTAACCTTCTTCATCCTCAATTCATCTTCCCCGAAGCAATTAATCAAATGGCACCTAATGCGGCTCTGAACCACAAATCACCACCCCTATCTAACTGTTCTTCCTCATTTTAACCATACTACGGACTCAGAAAGCAAGCTGAAGAAGATCCTAAGTAAACATCACAGAAACCTCTAATAGGAACGGAGAACTTGTACCTTGCGTACGTCGTCGTATTGACATTGTCACAAAGATGGGCGCTGACTCAATAGTTTTGAAGCTGTGACGACGTTGATCGCACTTCTACTCGGAGAATGAAGCCGCTACGAAGGTATTGATGAAAATTTCGACTCGGTGCGAACGAAGAAGTCTGTTTGTTGTCAAAGTCGCAGAACGCTAGGAATCGATCGGAAGGTGGAGTAGGCGATGACGAAGAGGTGAGTTTATGATTAAATCCCAATTCTCTTGCTCTTCTTGTTTCGCGAATCCTTACCTTGAATCTGTTACAGGTACTCTCTTAAATTGAAGATGATGAGAGTTTGTTGGTGATTTCAGTGGGAGATTGATGAAGGGGCTAAGGACGGTTTAGTATACAGGTAATTGATGAAGTTGATGGCAATTGTAGTCGAAATGAAGAAGGAGATTGTGGTGGAGGAAGGGATGGATGAATCCGAAACAGAAAGATTGAAGTTGGTTTTTGATGAAGGAGGCCGTGGAAGATTGAGATGGATCGAATTGAGAGAGATTGAATTGAGAGAAATAGGTTGGATTGGTTAGAATGGTGAAGCGTGAGAGGTTGAAAGAAAAATGGTGGAGGAAAAGGTTAAAGGAGAATGGTGGGGGAGAGAAAATGGTTGCAGGATTGAAAAAAATGGTGAAGAGGTGGAAGATTGAAGGAGCTTCTGATTTATAGGAGCTGGTTTTCTAGATCCTTCTGGAAGATAAGTTTGTTAGAAGTTAGTTTTTTGATTTCTGTTATGAGCTTTTTCGTAATTTCTGTTATAGTAACTGACTCTGTTTATTCCACCTTGCAGGATTTTTGTGAAGCCTGTTAAAACTTGGTTGAAGATTTAAGCTATGTTGGATTAAGGGTCTTGACTGAAAAGTTTTGAAGAAGTTTGATGACTGATGTTGCGTTTTGAAGGGAGATGCGATTGAGGTTGGTTCTGATTTTCTGAGACTGATCAAGAGTCTTCCTCTAATTCTCTCATTTTTTGTTGCTGAGTTGTGTCCTCATAATCGATTTTTTTGTATTCTCTCCTCAACTCTCTGATATGGATTTGTAACTCCCCTTAGTTATAACCAACTTCTGATACAAAAACATTATGCAACCGACTTCCATTTTTTTTATTGAGTATTGCTCTAATTTACTTCTGAACTTTTGCATTGATGTTGAGTGCTGCAGGTAATCACAATGGTGATGAAGATACAATAATGGCGCATATCATTGGTGCTGAAGATTTGACGAAGCTTGGCGTTCCTGGATATTTGTTGCGGTGATGGTATGCAGAACATTGAGTCAATTAGAGGATTTTCGGGCGAGAGTGACGAAGGTGGGACAGATTCTCGAAGTTTATTGAGAAGACTTGCTTTGTATCTGTTTTTTGTAGCACCTGAGTTCTTCTCATTTCTGAATTTCTTTTGGTGTAACAGCTTCGGTTTCCTGTGCTTTATGTAACTGTGCCCCTTTTTTTTTCAGTTTTGTAATTGCCTTTATAACTGAAATGCTCCTCTATTGTAACTGAATTTATCAATTTTATAACAAACTTTTCCTTATGCTTTTCTGGTTTATGTATTATATTTTTTTGGGGTAAAAACTGTGCCATTAAAATTTGTTTAACTAATTTTCTGTTAACAATGGTTGATATTGATGATATCAAATGCTGATAAAATGGTTGGTATTGGTAATATTAATTGCTAAAGATCAAGAAGCTAGTGGCACAAGCCTTGAAATTTCATTAAGTCCTAGGATATAAGGAGATTTTGAATTAAACATAGGGATTTTGACATATGGAATATATGGATTCAAATGGATTAACAAAATAAAATTAGGCTTCCTCTTTTGAACTAGATATGGGCTTGAAATTGATATGATTTAAGAAAGATAATGACAAATGGACTTAAGAAATTCCCTTCAAGACTTTGCAATGGACTCATAGTTGTAAGAATAAGCAAATATATGGGTTTAAAAAACAAATGGAATGGATTTGTGGCACATATGATAGTCATGAATATTGACAAAAAATGGAATTTATAAAAGAGAATTATATGGGTAATTGGATATGGACAAGAATAAATGGAACTATGAATAGAAGAAAAAAATTAAAATGGATTAGTGAAAACATAGAAAAAAATGAAAGTGGAATGGAATAATCGGGAATGGCTTATAACAATGAGAACAGAACAAATGGATACGAAGTCTCGATTTTAGCCCGAAGCCTATTTTAAATTCTCTCCACAAACCCATGAACACAGCTCCTTTTGAACCACTGCACAGTTTTCCAGATAAATCACACCCCTTCCGAATCGTCTGAAACATGCTATGACCATTCAAACAGATGAACCATTGATAAACAGAAGACTCCAACCAAACTTCTCACAAAACACTGCTCGATAACCTGATGAATCTCAACACACTGCAGCCTAAACTTTGAATATGCATTGTCTAAGAAAAAGACCAATGGCCCAACTAATCTTGCAGTTGCAATAATCTTCTGATAGTTTGACCAAAATTAGGTCAAGCTCCTATCTGAATCGAAACTCAACTGAACAACCGCATTTGAAGTGGAATCGTCGTCCCGTGAATATTCTCCATCATTTGAATCCCTGACAGACACAGATAAGGTACAAAACCCTAATTTCCCAAGGCCTTGATCACATACCCTATGAAACAATGAAATGCACTATTGTGATGTTAATGACTTAGTGAGAAATGCAGATGAATGCGAAACGATAAGCCAGTAAAGGGAATAAATATGAGGGCAAATTTTGAGGTATTACTGTAAACACCCCAAATTTATCCTCACTCATTTCACCATGGCTTATGATCTTTTCATTTGCATAAGTTCAATCATATCATCTTATATTGCATGTTTGCTTCACTGCATTGGTTCTAAGCCATCTGCATCTAGGGTTTGTGACTTGAGCCATCCCTGAGCCATTTGAGCCACTCCAAAGGTCATCAATCACTTCAAAGGGGTTCATGTATGTTCAAGCATCATATTATATACCCACAAGGTCAAGGAAGTCAAAGAATCACAAGAACTGAGAAAGGCATGGAAGCAGAGCCAGGTTTAACTGCACAGATGACCTAAAATTAGGGTTTTGGTTTCAAAGGCCATAACTCCAAATTTTTTGGTCATTCTTGTTTCTATTGGTCTCTATATGTTATGAGGATCATGCATATCAATTTTCATGAAGAAATTCAATGGGGAAGGCATCTGATCACAAGATGACTTCTTGAGCAAGTCAGTGCAAAATCAGGGCATCTGAGGCCCCAATAACCCAACCAAAGGGGTTTCTCCATCATTTTGAATGTGTATGATATTTATTTGATCATAGAAGATGTTCTAAGTTCACAAAATTGAAGAATTTCAAGCCATTTGCAAAGTTGCCTTTTTGGGAAAGTGACTTATAATGTAAACTTGCCATTTTGGGAAAGTTTTTCAACCTCCTCTTTTTGATTCAAAAATGCTTCAAATGGAAAATATTTGGTCATGAAAGTTGTAGATTGGATCCTCCCATTTTCAAAAAGTACAAGAACTCATTCTAATTCATTTTAGATCAAAAGTTATGGCCTTGCAAAGTTGGACAAAATCACATAAATTTCACTTTTACACCAAAGAGGGAAACTTGCAAATTCTCATGCCAAGCCTTTTTATGACCTCAAATGGACTTCTAACCATCATACAAACATAACACATTGCCTAAAACTCAGAATTGACCCAAGAATCTCCAAGTTTCATGACTTATGCATGAAGAAATCAAGAAAGGGCCAAACTTCATGAAATTTGCAAAACCACCCACAAGCTTTAATCCACTTGCTGATTTGCCTCAATCTCATTTCCATGGTCATCCTTGAATCAAGTTGCAGCAGACATGCCTTTGTTCTAGCCCTGAAACAACCCATACCTCAAAGGACACATAGACTTGACTTTTTGCAAAAGGGGCCATGCCAATCACACTGTGCCACCACCAACCCTCTGCCCTATCACAGCTTGATATATGGACCAAATGGAACTAAAAACACACAAGAGGCAAGCCTGAAACCACAGCATCACCATAGTTCACAAAAACTCTCCCTCTTGCATTTTCATTCGAATCTCATCACACAAGCCTAAAACCTCAAAACAAACTTCACAAAACCACTCACCATGATCCACTGATCATTTCCCAATCATCATTTGGCCCTGAAACCACCCCAAACAGAAATACGATTTTCCACTCCCTTTGGACAGAACTTCATCAATCTCACAAACTAGCCACAGTACACTCCAACTAAGCCTCAAAGCTTCTTCGGGAAGATCATTGGAGGGGCTCTGAAGCCAAAAAGCTGCCTGAAAGCTCCAGAGTTGAAAGTTCCATCTCAGGTAGCTCTCTCAAACTTTTTTTCCAGAAATCTTTTTTTAAGTTATAGAATTGTTCCTCATGATCTCCTGATTACTCTGAGCTTTGTAGTTTTGAAAATGGTGAAGAAATGAGCATGAACCGAATCTCTGAAATTTTTGACCTAAAAAGAGATTGATTCGATTCATGCTTGTTTCTGAAAATAAATTGATTTCATGCCTGGATTCTTGTTCCTTGATGTTTGTTGAGTGATTCTGGAGCTTTAGGGGGCTTGGGGTGAGGTTTTGAGGGAGATAGCATTTTTCAGGGGAGAGTGTGGCCGGAGAAGATGACCGGAGGTCATTTCCGGCCACCTAAAAGTCATTAGGGCTTTTAATTGTGATTAGGGTTTTGTTTGAATTCTGGCCTTTGATTTCAGTTTCCCGCGCGCGTTTGATGGCCAGGATTAGTCCACTTATCATTAATTAGAATTATTTAAGTTAATTAATTAGGTTTAGCTAGTTTGAATCTGGACCATAGGATCTGGCGCCAGTCAATTCCCTCCATTTTGTTTTAAACCTCAGCCATCAGATGCGCTGACTTTCCCTTAAATTCATTTATTTTATTTTCTTTGCATTTTTCTTGCATATTTAATTTAAAATATCAAAACTCATCCCAAAATTTTCAAACTTTGCATTTCTGATTCAAATATTTTTCTCCATCCAAAAATATTTTTATTTTTATTTTTTGCATCAAAAATTATTTTTAAATCATTTAAATGTTTATTTTTAATTAGTTAATGAAGATTAATTAATTAAAAATGCATTTGGGTATTTAAAAATCACCAAAAAATTCACATTGCATTTTGATACATTTAGAAACATTATCCAACTCTTCAAACAAATTTATTTTTAGTTCTTGACCTACTTTGATAATTTTCATTGGAATAAATGTTATTTAAAGGCAATATTTTGGTCCTTACTTAGAAAAATTCATTCTGCCTAACCATGAAGAGTTTGATGATGGTTCTTCTTGCATTGCATCCTTCATATCATGTAGTTTTTAGGGTAAAATTGGTTTGAATTTATCTTCCATTTTCAATTTAATGAGCATTTTTCCCTTTGAGGTGCCTTGAAACCCTAGTTGACTTAGAAAAATCATAACACCCATTAGGTTAAGAGTTAGGTCCCCTCCTTTGGGCAGTGAACTTGTGTAGGGTTAGGGTTCCTTTAATCCCATTTTCATTTTTTTATCATGTCATTTGCTTCTGATTTTGAATTTTGTGTTGTATGTTATGCATAAACCCTAATTCATGCTTTCCTTTGCATCCATCTCTCATATGCTTGCATTCAAGAACTTGCCATGACATTTTATGCATCAACATGGCATATAAGACATCTTAGGACATACTAGCATCATGTTTGATCATTGCATCATTCATTTGCCATGTTATATGTTCATTCCATTTCATAAACTTTCATGAGTCTTTATGGTTCAAAGCATGCTTCATTTGCATCCTCATCCTTGTATGATCATCCACAACTCTTGACATGTGTTTGCATCATCTCTTAGCATCATTAACATCATGTTCATGCTTCTGACTTTGTCTTGCATCATTGCATTTCATCTCATTTTCATTTCATTCCATTTTTTGGTACTAACTTTTCAGGTGGTAAGTTGTCTTGAGAAGTGAATTTGCCTTCACTTCTCACAATCTCTTCTCATCTCTTTCTTGCATCATTGCTGCATTTTATCTTTGTATTAGAGTGAGCCTGCTCATTCATGTTCATCTCTTACTTTCTTTCTTCAGGCAACTTGTCTTCTTAGGTGAAGCAAGTTGTCTTATTTTCTTTCTGCTTCTCCTCCTTTCATCTGTTTCTTTCCTGGTGGCTGTTCTCCTGAAGATCTTTTGCAAGCCTCATAGACCCTAGGAATACCCAAGCATGATAACAATTAGGGTTTGATTAGTCCCCCATTAGTTTTACCTTTGTGTCACCTTTGTGTCCTCTCTTCTCATCCCATAATCAAGGACTAAACCTTAAAGGTTTTAAGGCTTTGTGATTAAGTTTATGCCTGCATCCTTCTATTAGGATGGAGTGTATAACTTTAATCCTAAGTGTTAAACCCTTTATGTGTTTACATCCTTTAATCAATCCACTTAATAATCATCAAGACATCAAGCTTGTAACTTGGGCCTTGCATTAGGGTTCTATTTCTTCCTTAATTGGTTAAGAAGGACTAACCCTAGTGTTAATGGACAAGCCCCCCTCAAGTTGTCTTACAAACCATAAAAGCCACTTCTTAATCTCACCATTAACTAAAATCCATTTAATAAAGGCTTTGTTTTGTCATGAGGTTAATCCCTAATCATGGATTAAGTTGAGGAGCCTTCCTCAGCTTAAATGTTCTCATCTATCATCCTTCTATTAGGATGGTGTAATGAGTCCATTAAATCCTTGATTATGGCTTAAACTCATTACTTAACACTAAACAAAAATACCAAAAAAACATCTAAATAAATGCAAGAAGGTTAATAATCTTAATCCTACACCATGGTAATTAAGTATGAGGTGCTTACTTCATACTTAAGGTATTCTCATTACCCCTAATCAGAGGGAGGATGTGATGAGTTTACTAACCCTTGGTTTAGGCTTAAGCTCATTAACTTATGACAAACTCCAAAAAGCAATAAAAGATTGAAAACACAAAAACAAACAATAATCGTCTCCTCCGGGATTCTTTTCTCATCTCATTCACTCACAAACGAGAACTTTCTTCTTCCGTCTAATGCAAGACAGTTTGCACCTGAACCAGACAGGTCATACACTTGAGCATAGACAAGCAAGCAATTCATCAGTCAATTTATCTTTCAGTCTCTTTGAGTCGAACTACGGTGTTCTAACTTCCTCATTGCACGAGAGGATACGTAGGCATAACTTAACAGTTATCGAACAAAAGTCTCTGTATATTCCCCCTCTTCCAACCTTATTCTTTAAGCCTCATAGTCTTGAGCTCTGCACCCTTTCCTTACACTGACACTTCACATATTTCACCTCACACTTCTTTGCACTGACACTTGCATTCTTTCCAGCTTTGATACACAGATAGCACATACACTACCCCTTTAAAACACAAATCTTTTAAGCGTGGATCCCGTCGAGTACGGCGGACAATCTGGGTGCTAATACCTTCCCAGGTTGTAACCAACCCCCTTTCTCAGTTTCTCTGGTTTGCAACCGTCTTATCCATCTTTTCTTAGGTTTATGCAGCATTACCTTTCCTTCGGGATAAAAATGCCTAGCTGGCGACTCTATTCATTCTCTTTTCTTTTTGTCGACCGTTCGCGTCTGTACCCCTCTTGGCCCTGTGTCATCAGGTGGGAGCGACAGCTTGGCGACTCTGCTGGGGAACCTTATATTGTAACCAGGGCTTCTGGTTCTTTTTGTGGGTTCCTCCTAGCGCTTGTTTGATTTGTGTTTACTGGGGTGTTATGTGCTATTAGTGTTCATTTATTTGCTTTATTTACTGCTTTATGTACAACTTTATTTACTGCTTTCCTTTACAGTCTTTCATATTTCATACTGTCATTATCACTGCTGGATTTGGCTTCTATTTTGGTGGGTGGGGTTCCATTGAGAGTTTGAGGTCCTATACCTGGGACCTGAGTGACACCTAGGCTAGAGTGGTTCATGTTCTTTTCCATTCCATTTCGGTCTGGTGCGGGAGTATGAAACACGGTTCAGATGTGGGTTTCTTCTTGAGAACTCTGTGCTACATATTTCCTGTAGTGCTAGGGCTATCTGGGAAGCCTGCTAAGTCTGGATGACCTTTATTATGACCTTCAGAAACTGAGGGGAATTAGAGGAGGATTTATTATGGTTATTGTAAACACTGTACCTCCGGGTTAGAAGTGTTTACACTTCTCATAACTGATCCAAGTCTGAGGATCCTTGTTTTAGAACACTACCTGTGAGGGGGGTTGGGCTACTTACAGGTTTGCAGGTACCCTTGGCCACATCATACCCTGTCACTGATTTTGTTTAAGAGTACTCCACTTTGGACAGTTCTTGTGATTAACCCTGGACATGTGACTCTTTATTTGAGTCTCCCACCTTGGTTACTGGATTTCTGAACCTCCATCTGGACTTCTTGAACATACATGGGCTTATATCAAGGCAGATAATCAGATTCAGCTTGATCACAAACCCTTGCATATCATTTGCATACTCATCATTTGCATCATTTAACATTTGTTTATTTGTTTTTCAGGGTATCCACATTATATCTGGCTTGGTTTTGACCCCTTCTTCTGCATAGACCTCTGCTTCATCAGTTATCTGCTTCAGCTATCTTCATCATCACCAACATCAGCCTATCAGTGGTTCATCTCCAGTATCAGTCTTGATCTTCATTAGCACCTATCTTCATCATCTTCAGCAACATTCATGACTACTCCCAGGAAGAGTAACATATCCTACCATTTCTTTGAGCCTGTGTTGACTGGCATCAGGCAAGTCCAGTCACTTATCACCCCTGACCACATCCCATTGTTTAGAGAGCATTATGGAGGTATCTTGGATATGGTTATGGACATTGACCCTTCTCAGAGGAGCATGATCCACACCTGCTTGCAATTTTATGACCCTCCTTTGAGATGCTTCACTTTCCCAGACTTTCAGTTAGGGCCTCTACTGGAAGAGTTTTCCTCATTGATTGGAGTACCTATCAGGGGTGGACTCCCTTTCAACCCAAAAATGACTTTTCCCAGCAATGGAGAAGTAGCAAAAGCACTGTACCTGGAGCCTTCCTTGATTTAGCAAAGCATGACAACAAAAGCTGGGATCCCTGGTTTGCACTTGGACTTCTTGATTTATCATGCCATCCTGAAGGCTTCATTGGGAGAATGGAGGGCAGTCTGTGCACTGTTAGCCCTCAGCATATATCGGGTTATACTGTTTGCAGATGAGCCCAAATTTATTAGCAAGAATGCCATCCATCTCTTCCTTCTGAGGAACCCAGTACCCACATTGCTGGGAGATTTCTATTACTCCATCCATCAGAGGTGTTGTAAATATTAGACTGTAAATAGTAATTAGTAGTATTAGTAATGAGGCCCATTAAATCCATTAGGTTTTCTATTCTCTCTTATTTAAAGCATGTAGTTGCAAGATTGTAAGAGTAACTTTTGTTCTATCAATAAAATACTTTTTAACATGGTTTCAGAGCTCTTGTTTTTTGGGGGTCTCGCTTCCGCATAAACCCTAGCCGTCGTTTGTAATAGAGTTTTTTTTTTCTTTTCTTTCTTTCACTGCCGGTCATCCTTGTAGTTTGTTTTTTTGGTGTTTGGATCATTGTTGTTCTATTTGTTCCTCTCGATTGTCCCTTCAATGGCTGAGATTATTAACAAACAGCCACCACCGCCTACACCTCCACCTCCCACAAATCCACCAGTCCCATTTAATGTTAAGGATTTTGTCGTTCAAAAAGGTTACTGGCTTACCGGAAAAAATTATTTTCAATGGTCTCAATTCATCAGACACACTCTAAAATGTTGTGACATGCTATATCATATTGAAGGCAATCCTCCTCTGGTTATTGCTCCTAATTTCCCTTCCTGGGATAAAGATGATTCTGCTATTATTACTTGGCTTTAGAACTCCATATCTCCTGAAATAAGTAGAAATTGCATGTATCTCTCAAGTGCAAAAGCAGTTTGGGATTATCTTCGTCGAAGTTATTCCATGAAACAAGATATGTCTGCTTGTTATGATTTAAAGAGGAAAATCTTCAACACTAAGCAGGGAAGTCTTTCGGTCAATGATTACTTTGGAGTTCTCAATGGTTTTTGGATTGAGTTGGATCAATATCAGAATTTGAAGATGGAGTGCAGCAAGGATACTGCCACCTTGAATACTGTTGTTGAGCGGGATAGGATCTTTGATTTCTTAGCAGGCCTTAATGCTGAATTTGACCCTATTCGGGTGCAGATTTTGGGTAAGGAAAAATTTCCTGATCTTAATGAAGTTTTTTACACTGTTCGTAGTGAGGAGACCCGTCGTCAAGCTATGCTTCATGAACAGCCTCCGGATGTGTCAGCACTAATAGCAAGCAAAACAACAAGACAAGGACCACCATCATCATCATCTAAGAATGGTCGTGACAAATTCTATTGTGAGCATTGCAACCGATCAGGGCATACAAAGGATAGGTGTTTCAAACTACATGGGAGGGAACAGGTTCTTAGCTGAGGAGGTAGTTCTCGCAACATGCACCAGCATCAGGCACATGTTGCCACACATGCCCATGATACTGAAAGATTTGAAAAAAGGGGAACTGATCTTTCCTCCTTCAGTCAGAATGACGTGGAACGGTTGAAGTCTATGGTTGACTCCATGAGTAAGCCTTCTGGTTCTGGGTCTCTAGCAGTTACTGGTAAGAGTTTGTGTTCCCGGTCTTTTACTATTTGTGGTAATATCCCTAAGAATGCGTGGATCCTTGACTCTGGTGCTACTAATCATATGACATTTGATTCCACATTATTATGCTCTTATACCACACCTTCGAGCATTCCTTATATCATTGTTGCTGATGGCTCTCATGCTTGTGTTGTTGGCACTGGAAATATTGACTTGCAACCTCCATTTCAGTTGAAAAATGTGCTTCATATTCCCACACTTTCCCACAATTTAATTTCCATCCATAAGCTTACCCGTGATCTAAATTGTAAAGTAATATTTTTTACGTCCCATTGTGTTTTTCAGGACCTTACCATGGGGAAGACGATTGGAATTGCTAAGGAAAAGGAACGGTTATAGTACTTCTCTGATGACCATCCAAAGGTGTTGTCCTCCTGTCTCCAGTCTCAGTCTTCCTCTTCAACCTCACAAATTTGGCTTCAGCACAAGCGTCTCGGTCACCCTCCATTTTATATAATTAAGTCTATATTTCCGTCATTGTTCTTAAACCATTCTCTTGAGTCTTTTAAGTGTGATGTTTGTCAGTTGGCAAAACACAATCGTGTAACTTTTCCTTCCAGTTTTAATAAAAGTGCTGAACCTTTTGATGTGATTCATTCTGATGTTTGGGGACCTGCCCCTACCTCTAATATTTTTGGTGAAAAATGGTTTGTTTCATTTATTGATGATTGTACTCGGGTAACTTGGATTTTCTTGATGAATACTAAATCCGAAGTACCACAAATATTTATCCAATTTTATAATATGGTACAAACACAATTTGAGAAATGTATAAAAAGAATTCGTTCTGACAATGGTAAAGAATATGTCAATCATACCTTCTCCAACTTCACTAGTAAACATGGCATTCTTCATGAATTCACATGTGTTGACACCCCACAACAAAACGGTGTCGCGGAAAGAAAAAATCGTCATTTACTTGAAGTTGCTCGATCTCTCCTTTTTCAAATGTTTGTTCCCACCTCTTATTGGGGGGAGGCAGTTCTTACTGCTGCCTATCTGATTAATCGGGTCCCATCTCGAGTGTTAGGTAATATTAGTCCTGCTCAATTTATGCTCTCACGTTTTCCATCTGTTCCTATCTTATATAATCTTGAGTCTCGCGTGTTTGGTTGTGTTGCTTTTGTTCATGTTCACAAACAATATCGCACCAAGTTGGATCCCCGTGCTGTCAGATGTATCTTTCTGGGTTATGCACCCAATAAAAGAGGGTACAAATGTTATCATCCTCCGAGTCGGAAATTCTTTGTCTCCAAAGATGTCACCTTTCATGAAAATGTGTCATACTTCACTCATTCTCAGTCTCAGGGGGAGAACATGACTGGCTTAGAGTCTGAGTCTGAGTTTCTGATCCTTGGTCCTAGCCTCCCTAGAGCACCTGTCAGTGTTCCCATCAGTGTTCCCTCTCTTGAACCCGAGTTGTCACCTAGTTTGAGTTTGAGTCCTAGTTCAACACCTGAATTTGAGTCAGTAACTGTTCCTGGTCCTTCAATGCCTTATGTTCCATAGGAATCAGCAACTTCAGCACCAACTCTAGTATATCAGAGAAGAAGTAAATCTGACCTTCTCCAGAAACAAGTTCAATCGTCTGAACCGGAGGTAAGTACTGAAAATGATTCGTCAAATGATGATTGTTCTATTTCTGATACTTGTGACACTAATCCAGTTGATTTACCCATTGCTTTGAGGAAGGATAAAAGATCTTGTCCCTCCGTATATCGACACCCTATCTCTCAATATGTCTCCACTAAACATCTTTCCACACAATATCAAAGTTTTATTGCAGCTGTTGATTCTGTGAAAATCCCATTATCAATTGAAGAAGCATTGCAAAATAGAAATTGGGTCCAAGCTATGGATGAGGAAATGAGAGCACTTGAAAAAAATGGTACTTGGGAGATTATTGAAAGGCAAAGAGACAAAAAGCCGGTTGGATGCAGATGGATCTATACTGTAAAGTATAAATCTGATGGCACACTTGATCGGTACAAGGCAAGACTAGTAGCAAAAGTTTATACTCAGACATATGGTATTGATTATGAGGAGACATTTCCCCAGTGGCAAAAATGAATACTGTTCGAATTTTACTATCTCTTGCTGCATCATGTGGATGGGAATTGCAACAGTTTGATGTTAAAAATGCATTCTTGCATGGAGACTTAGAGGAAGAAGTGTATATGGAGATTCCACCGGGTGTTGGCATAACAAATGAAGCTAACAAGGTGTGTAAATTGAAGAAAGCCTTATATGGACTAAAGCAGTCCCCTCGGGCATGGTTTGGAAGATTCACAAAGGCAATGGTGTGTTTGGGCTATAAGCAAAGTCAAGGAGACCACACTTTATTTTTTAAACATTCACAGGAAGGAAAATTGACTGTACTACTTGTTTATGTTGATGATATTATTGTTACAGGAGATGATTTGACTGAGAGACATTTGCTCAAAGAGAAATTATCGGCAGAGTTTGAGATGAAAGACCTTGGACAACTCAAGTATTTCTTGGGAATTGAGGTAGCCTACTCAAAGCAAGGCATCTTTATCTCTCAAAGGAAGTATGTACTTGATCTTTTGCAGGAAATTGGCAAACTTGGATGTAAACCTGCAAGTTTTCCCATTGAACAAAATCACAAGATAAGCTTTGAGGAGGAAAGTGACAAAGTTGACAAGGGTCAATATCAGAGATTAGTGGGAAAATTAATTTACTTGGCACACACTAGACCAGATTTAGCATATGTAGTCAGTGTGGTGAGCCAATTCATGCATGATCCGAGGGTGAGACATTTGCAGGCTGTAGACCGTGTTCTACAATATCTTAAAGCAACTCCAGGGAGAGGACTTTTGTTTAAAAGAGGTAAGAATTTAACTATGAAGACTTACACTAATGCAGATTATGTCGGCTCAGTGAGTGACAGAAGATCTACGTCAGGCTATTGTACTTTTCTGTGTGGTAACCTTGTTGCTTGGAAGAGTAAGAAGCAAGGTGTAGTTGCTCGATCAAGCGCCGAGGCAGAATTTAGAGCTATGGCACTAGGAATTTGTGAACTATTGTGGATGAAACAAGTTCTAGAAGACTTGAAGATACAGTGTGAAGGCCCTATGGAATTGTTTTGTGACAATAAATCGGCTATTAGTATTGCTCATAATCCTGTTCAGCATGACAGGACTAAACACATTGAGATTGACCGACATTTTATCAAAGAGAAGTTTGATAGTGGACTGATAACTACATCTTACATTCCTTCCGGGCATCAGCTCGCAGATGTGTTAACAAAAGGCTTACCAACAGAAAGATTCAGGCAACTTACTTGCAAGCTGGGAATGATAGATATCCATTCACCAGCTTGAGGGGGAGTGTTGTAAATATTAGACTGTAAATAGTAATTAGTAGTATTAGTAATGAGGCCCATTAAATCCATTAGGTTTTCTATTCTCTCTTATTTAAAGCATGTAGTTGCAAGATTGTAAGAGTAACTTTTGTTCTATCAATAAAATACTTTTTAACAAGAGGAATGAGAAACAAAGGGGGAAGTTGGTGAGATGTTGTGCTCCTTTGTTTCACACCTGGCTGCTCAGACACCTACCTAAATCAGATGCCTTCTTGAACCCTCACCAACAGAAGAATTGGGCCAAGAGGCTCATTGCTTTGACTTCAGATGATATTAGATGGTGTACCCAGAGCACCAAAGGCAAGGACATTATCACCAGCTGTGGGCAATACCCAAATGTACCTCTGATAGGAGTAAAAGGTTGCATCAACTACAATCCTTTGCTGTTTAAGAGACAACTGGGCTATGCTTTGGTTCACCCTCCCAGAGTGCAAGATTTAGCTGAGACCCTGTATTGTGAAGTGAAACCTAATTCAGCTGTTGTCAGACAAGCATCCTGGGCTTGGGACAACATCCAGACAAGAGGGATGGCTATTCTTGGGAGGTGTAATAATGTTGCTTCAGCTCAGTACTATGACTGGTCCCATACAAGAGCTCAGATTACTGGAATGCTTTTCACCATTGAGGACATACCTGGACCCTCAACAGTACAACCTGCAGCAACTGTCAGCCTGGAAGAATTTGAGAAGCTGAAGGAAAGGAATGAGAACTTGTCTCAAGCTTTGAAGAAGACTTTGTGGGAAAGGAGTGATGGTCGTTTGGACATTGAGAGGCTGGAGAAGCTTAGGGTGGAGCATCTTGCCAAAATTGAGAAGATAGAGGACTACATCAGGAAAGCAAGAGCTGGGGAGCAAATATTGAAGAATGCCTGTAAAGAGGCCAAGATTCAAAAGGCTAGAACTAAGCTCTATCTGCAAGAAAGTCAAGCTAGGTGGGTCAGGATCACTGAAGCCCGGACACAAGAAGATCAGAGAATTCAAGCCAAGATTGAACAGTTAGAGGCCAATGAAAAGAATCAGTAGGAGGCTTTGTCGGCAGCCCAAAAGGAGATTTCAGAGTTAAAGCTCAGAGTTGGATTGAAGAGATCAAAAGATCAGGACCGGCACAAGAAGCTGACCACTGCCATTCCTACCAGAAACCTCCTCATTAGGACTATTACAGAGCACCCAGCTAGTCCAGTGACTGAGGCACTTCTAAAGGAGGTCAAGGAGGATGAGTTTGGATTGGATGTTTGACTCCTTTGCTTGTTGTTTATTTCCATTTTGATGTACTTTTCTTTTTTGTTGTATTTTGACCCTCCAGGGGCATGTGTCGTAAAACAAACTATGTATTGTTCATCATTTGTAATATATTAGTTTGCTTTCATTGGGTTTCTTTTCTCAGCAACATCAAGCATCTTCCTCGAGGTCTGGAAAGGTCAAAACCAAGAACCAAGCCGGATACCTTGGAAAACAAATAAGCATACTGCATTGCATACTAACTTTTGTTTTGTTTTGTAGGTTTTGTTATTATCTCTGTTTCTAACTTTGTTATGATCTCAAGAAATATTGCTCGTCGCCGAGTGTTCCCTGTCAACCGCACGCACCGGTACCCTACTCGCAACAACCTTCCTGGTATTCAGATGGAGCAAGTACAGCAGGACCTGACTGAGGTCAGAACTCAGATGGCTAATGAAAGAGTGGAGATGAGAAACCAAATGACTCAATTCATGGCTGTAATGACTGGCTTGGCCCAGAGTCAAGAAAGGTTAAGGGAACTAGTGGAAAGACAAACTCCCGAGGAACCCCATCTTGGAACTGGAGGAACTAGTAATAATGAGCGGGGCCAGCCTCATGTTAATCCACCAGTATTTGGACCTCATCTGGATCCGGAAGTCAATATCCCGAGAAATGTGCAAGGAAATACTGCTGGGGGGAGAATCTTGCAAGAAGATCCCCAAGAAGAGCAATTTACTGTCATGGGAGCTGGAGACGAAGTCTATGATAGGAGGTTGGATGAAATAGCTGAGAAGTTGAGATCTTTGGAGTCTCCGAATTCCTTGGGCTTCGATGTAATGGATATGGGACTAGTGGACGGGGTGAGAATTCCCCACAAATTCAAACCCCCGTGTTTTGAGAAATACAATGGAACCTCTTGTCCACGAACTCACCTACAGTCTTTCCTGGGAAGACTTAAAGCTTATACTATGGATGAGAAGATGTGGATGTTCTACTTTGAAGACAATCTGACTGGGGCTTCAAGAGAGTGGTATTCACACTTGACCAGGGCTACCATTAGATGCTGGAAGGACTTAGCTGAAGCCTTCATCAGGCAATATCAATACAATCTGGACATGGCCCCTAACAGGACCCTCCTGATGGGAATGTCCCAGTCTTCCAGAGAAAGCTTCAAAGAATATGCCCAGAGGTGGAGACAGCTTGCTGCTGCTGTCCAACCACCCATGTCGGAAAGAGAAATGGCCGACATGTTCATGAATACTCTTCAAGGAACCTATATTGATAGATTAGCTGCCTTCTCCTCTACCAGCTTTGCAGACATAGTTATAGCTGGGGAAAGGATTGAAAGCCTTTTAAAAATGGGCAAGATTTCTGATAGTGGTGCAAGTTCATCCAGTAATCCCAGGAAGCCTTTTGTGGGACCCCGAAGAGTTGGTGAGACCAATTCCATTCATGCAAGCAGGGGCAGACCTCAGTATGTACACCGGTCAGTAGCAGCAGTCACCATTCCAGCTCCGGTTCCTCAACAATCAGCATATCCTCAGCAACAACCACATTATCAACAACAAGTCCAGTATCCGCAACAGAGAACCTACAACAACAATAATAGCAACCAACAACAGCGTCCCTTCCAGCAAAGACCATCACAGGCAAACAGGGTGATTGACCCCATCCCTATGCCTTATGCTACCTTATTGCCACAACTCCTGAAGCTTAACTTGGTTGAGTTAAGGACGTTGGCACCACCAGATCCCCTCAATCTCCCAAGGAATTATGATGTCAACGCCAGGTGTGCTTTCCACTCTAATGCACCTGGTCACAATACTGAAAAATGCAGGGCCTTACAAATGAAAGTCCAAGATCTGGTGGATTCTAAAGCCCTCAACTTTGCACCTCCTCCAAATGTCAACAAAAATCCTATACCTAATCATGGCGGGCCGAGGATTAATGCCATTGAGGAAGACAAACCATCTACCTTGATCACCAGTGTTGCACAAATTCGAACACCTTTGGCCGAAATTAAAGCTCAGCTTTTAGAATGCCAAGTGTTCCCCGGGTGTGAGCTCAGTTGTGGGTATTGCAACATTGCCGTCAACGGGTGTGAAAAGTTGAGAAGCGGCATAGATGGTCTTATTAAGGATGGTATCCTTCAGATCTCAACAACGGCGCCTACAAATCCAGCAATTCCTTTAACAACAATTCTCGAATCTTCTGCAACAGCAGCAACAATCATTCCTACCGATTCATCAATATCATCAGCAGTTACTCCGTCCATCACTTTAACAAATCAAATTTCAACAACCATCTCTTCTACAACATCAGCATCCATTTTATTAACAGAATCTTCTACAACGCCAGCAAAAATTAATGAAGATGTCTCAGTAGTTACGATCTACTATGATCCATCAAGTGTTCCTCCCGGCAGCAATTTCCAACAACAAACAGTGGCACCTCCTGCCAGATCACCAGTCACAATTTACTATGATCCACACACCGTTACAATACCCTCCTCTGCAGCCATCAGTCTGGTCACCATTACGGTGCCTGGACCAGTTCCCTATGAAAGCAGTAATGCCATACCTTGGCATTATGGCTCTGATCTCTACTGCAACGGGGAGAAAATCACTCTGGATTCATCAACCTCTTCTCCACAAATTGATATCGTTGGGGGAGGCGGAGGCTTCACCAGAAGCGGACGCCTTTTTGCCTCACAAACACAAAGACCTAATGTTGAAGCAGAAGTTGTTGCCAAAGCAAAAGGAAAGAGTGTGGTACCTGAAGAGCCAACTGTCAAAGAAACTCAGAAGACATCTTTTGAGCAAGATATGGACGAGTTCATGAGAATCATAAAAAGAAGTGATTACAAGGTGGTGGATCAGCTTCACTAAACTCCCTCAAAAATCTCCATATTATCACCGTTGGTGTGTTTTGAAGCTCACAGGAACGCATTGTTGAAGGTCCTGCACGCAGTATACGTGCCGGAGGAGATTACCGTTAATCAGCTAGAAACTGTGGTTGCAAATGTCAATACCAGTCATGGACTGGGCTTTACTAATGCTGACTTAACAACAGAGGGACGCAACCATAACAAGGCTTTGCATATCACCTTGGAATGCAAGGGTGCTGTTCTGTCTCATGTACTGGTGGACACTGGGTCATCACTCAATGTTCTACCAAAGAAACCCTTAGTGAAGCTGGAGTATGATGGCTTGGCATTACGTCCGAGTAATTTGGTGGTGAGAGCATTTGATGGCTCTAAAAGATCAGTGCTTAGGGAGATTGATCTGCCTGTGATGATTGGCCCGCAGACGTTTAAAACTACCTTCTTTGTGATGGACATACAGCCGGCCTACATCTGTCTGTTGGGTAGACCCTGGATCCACGCCGTTGGCGCTGTTACGTCTACCCTTCACCAGAAGATAAAATTCGAGTGGGAAGGCCAAATCATCACCATCTGTGGGGAGGAGGACATCTTTGTTAGCCAGCTGGCTACGTATAAGTACATTGAGATGGATGGGGAAATCCATGAAACCATGAGCCAAGGGTTTGAGGCCTTGAACATTAATGAAGCATCTACCATACTGGCAACTTCCATAACATCGTACTAGCAAGCCCGGAAGGTTGTTGAGGAAGGCACCGCCCAAGGCTGGGGCAAGCTGTTGCCCGTGGAGAAAAAAGAAGACCGATTTGGGTTGGGTTACAGACCAACTCAGCAAGATCAATCAGAGGCTGCCAAGGAGCCCATGTTTGCCAGCGGGGGAATGCTCACCCCGGATGCTGTGAACAATTTGGAAGATGAGGAGGAAAGAGACCGCAACCTGGAGAGCTGGATACATCCAAAGATCCCGGGGAGCCAAGTCCTTAACTGGTCTTCCCAGGAAATTATAAGAGTTACTCCTGCAGAGTAATTATTATTTCCTGTATTTTTAAAGCATGCATCAAGTCTTGCATCTTGCCCAAGATGTCAAGACTCATTTTGTAATCGGGCCATCTTGTATTTTGTGCAAAGATCAATTAATGAATATCAGGATATCTTTTGCAAATGAGTCTTTTCTTCTCCGCTCACTGTTTTTCATTTTTCTTTTTTTTTGTACAAAAATAAAATGGCAATGTTTTTCAGAATAAGATAACTTCATTTTTTCACTTTTTTCTTAATAAGATAAAACTGATCACTAAAATAAACCAATCTAAACCCTTGCAGAGAATGCCTTTCAGACTGCACCAACAACAACACTGCTATGACTTTGTATGACTTTGACAATCCAATCAATCAAACTGATGAAGGGGTTGAAGAAGATTATGTGCTACCTGAAGAGCTAGCCAGGTTGTTGAGACAAGAGGAGAAGGTTATCACTCCTCATCAGGAGGAGGTCGAAACGGTTAATCTTGGTACAGAAGAAGACTTGAAGGAAGTCAAGATCGGGGCCTGTCTGCAAGATTCGGTGAAAGAGCAACTTATTGACATGCTTCGGGAGTATGTGGATGTTTTTGCTTGGTCTTATCAGGATATGCCAGGGTTGGACACCGATATTGTCATGCACAAGCTACCGCTGAAAGAAGACTGCCCACCTGTAAAACAGAAGTTGCGTCGTACTCGCCCATACATGGCAATGAAGATAAAAGAAGAGGTACAAAAGCAGTGGGACGCCGGTTTCCTTGCTGTGACTAGCTACCCGCTGTGGGTTGCTAATATTGTACCTGTGCCTAAAAAGGATGGCAAGGTGAGGATGTGTGTGGATTACCGGGATCTGAACAGAGCCAGCCCGAAAGACGACTTCCCTTTACCTCACATTGATGTATTGGTCGACAATACGGCTCAGTTCTCGGTGTTCTCCTTCATTGACAGATTTTCAGGATACAATCAGATCAAAATGTCACCTGAAGACATGGAAAAGACAACTTTCATCACACCCTGGGGCACATTCTGTTATAAGGTAATGCCATTCGGACTGAAGAATGCTGGTGCCACTTATCAACGGGCTATGGTAACATTATTCCATGACATGATCCATAAAGAAATTGAGTGTTATGTGGATGACATGATTGCCAAGTCCCTCACAGAAGAAGACCACCTGGTAAATCTGTTGAAGTTATTCAAGCGTCTGAGGAAGTACCAACTGAAGTTAAACCCCAACAAGTGCACATTCGGAGTACGATCCGGTAAGCTGCTGGGATTTATTGTAAGTGAGAAAGGGATTAAAGTTGACCCTAATAAAGTCAAAGTCATTCAAGAAATGCCTGCACCGAAGTCAGAAAAAGAAGTTTGAGGGTTTCTAGGTAGGTTGACCTACATTTCAAGGTTCATATCTCACCTTACAGCAACATGTGAGCCTTTGTTCAAGCTGTTAAGAAAAGAACAAACGGTCAGGTGGAATGAAGACTTCCAAAAGGATTTTGACAAAATCAAGGAATACTTACAAGAACCTCCGATCCTTATGCCTCCAGTTGAAGGAAGACCTCTAATCATGTACTTGACAGTATTAGAAGAGTCAATGGGGTGTGTGTTGGGCCAGCATGACGAGTCTGGTCGAAAAGAGTATGCAAAATATACTACCTAAGCAAAAATTTTACCGACTGTGAACAACGTTATTCACTGCTCGAGAAAACTTGTTATGCTTTAGCGTGGGCTGCTCGCCAACTAAGGCAGTATATGTTAACCCACACTACTTTGTTGATCTCCAAGATGGACCCAGTTAAGTACATTTTTGAGAAGCCAGCACTTACCGGACGAGTTGCAAGATGGCAAATGATCCTCACAGAATATGACATTCAGTACACATCTCAGAAAGCCATCAAGGGCAGTGTATTGTCTGATTATCTTGCTGAGCAACCTATTGATGATTACCAGCCTATGAGATTTGACTTCCCTGATGAAGACATCATGTTCATAAAAGCAAAAGGTCATGAAGAGCCTGTTCACACTGAAGGGCCTGACCCTGAAGAATAATGGACTATGATGTTTGACGGGGTTGTTAATATGAATGGTCGTGGTGTTGGTGCAGTACTCATTACACCTAAGGGAGTTCACATGCCTTTCTCGGCAAAACTCACCTTTAACTGCACTAACAACGAAGCTGAATACGAAGCTTGTATTATGGGTCTTGAGGAAGCCATTGACCTCAGGATCAAGACTTTGACTGTATTCGGAGATTCAGCTCTGGTAATCAATCAAACCAACGGCAAATGGTACACCCACCAAGATCATCTGATACCTTACCGGGACTATACAAGGAGGTTGTTGACTTTCTTCACAACAGTCAAGCTTGAGTATATCCCTCGAGACGAAAATCAGTTTGCGGATGCTCTAGCTACCATTTCATCCATGATCAAAGTTCAAGCTGCCAACTTTGTGCCTCGAATCGCAGTATCCAGACTTGACAGACCAGCATATGTGTTCTCAGCAGATGTTGTTAAAGATTATAAGCCTTGGTTCCATGATATCAAATGCTTCTTGGAGGATCAAACATACCCACCTGGGGCATCTTCCAATGATAAGAAGACATTAAGAAGGCTAGCTGGTAGTTTCTTCCTGAATGCTGATGGTTCCCTGTACAAGAGAAACTTTGATATGGTACTCCTCAGATGTGTTGATAAGGCAGAGGCAGACTTGTTGATGCACGAGATGCATGAAGGATCCTTTGGTACCCATGCTGGAGGGCATGCTATGGCTAAAAAGTTGTTAAGATCAGGCTACTACTGGATCACAATGGATGCAGATTGTTGTGCCTATGCCAGAAAATGCCATAAATGCCAGATTTATGCGGATAAAGTGCATGTGCCTCCAAATCCCCTGAATGTGATGTCTTCACCCTGGCCCTTTGCCATGTGGGGCATTGATATGATTGGCAAGATTGAACCGACTGCTTCAAATGGCCACAGATTCATCCTGGTTGCCATTGACTATTTTACCAAGTGGGTTGAAGCAGCTTCCTATGCAAATGTTACAAGGCAGGTGGTAGCCCGATTTCTGAAAAGAGACATCATCTGTCGGTATGGAGTGCCCGAGCGAATCATTACTGATAATGGTTCCAACTTGAACAACAAAATGATGGCAGAACTATGCCGGGACTTCAAGATCCAACACCACAATTCTTCTCCTTACAGGCCAAAGATGAATGGCGCTGTTGAGGCAGCTAACAAGAATATCAAGAAGATTATGCAGAAGATGGTAGTTACCTATAAAGACTGGCATGAAATGCTACCATTTGCCTTGCATGGATACCGAACGTCAATCAGAACATCCACTAGGGCAACACCGTATCAGCTTGTGTATGGTATGGAGGCAGTCCTACCTGTTGAAGTTGAATTACCCTCCTTACGAGTATTGATGGATGTTAAGCTAAATGAAGCAGAGTGGGTCCGTTCTCGATACGAACAGCTAAGTCTGATTGAAGAAAAGAGATTGGCTGCAATCTGTCATGGGCAGTTATATCAGAAAAGAATGAAGAAAGCATTCGATCAGAAAGTCAGGCTTCGAGAGTACCAAGTAGGAGATCTTGTGCTGAAAAGACTCCTCCCTCCTCATACAGACCACAGGGGCAAGTGGACTCCGAATTATGATGGACCGTTCATAGTAAAGAAAGTTTTCTCCGGTGGAGCCTTGATGCTCGGTACTATGGATGGTGAAGACTTCCTGTCCCCTGTGAATTCAGATGCAGTTAAAAAATACTTCGCATAAAATGACCCGCTGGACATAAAAACAGAATGTAAGTCCAGGCAAAAATAGGGAATCCCGGCGAGTCAAAAACAGAATAAAAGACTCGGGCAAAAATAAGGGAAAATAAAATAAAAATGTGTACACCCGCTGAGTTGAAAAGCCGCATTGGACGACTCAGGCAAAAATGGGTATCTCGGCGGATTGAAAACCCGAAAAGGGCGATCCATGCAAAATAAGGGAATAAGCGAACAACTGCATTCTAAATTCATCTGTATCGCTTACAACATGGCAAGCTTCGAAAGGTTAAAGCGTCGGTCAGAATCAGCCTTCTTCAGAAAGCAAGATGAGAAGAACGTCAATGTCATACGAGTCATAGCGAAAGGGAAGCTCCTCGAAGCGTCGTCAACATTGCCAGCATCTTGTTGTTTCTCAATTTGTAACAATCTCCTCATTTTAGGGGATTTGTTTCTATGACTGTATCTTGCCAATTCAAGGCACACAAATTAATAAAATCAGATTTTCAGTCATATTTCGTCTCGTACATTTTATTTTCTCATTTGTAAAATGTCCGATGTCCTTAAGATATTGATTGCATAAATACAGATGTTTCCCTTCTAAAAATATGTGCTTACAGGAAATATACTTACTCCCGGGAGTGTCTAAACTCCTATGATGGGATCCAGTAAGGGATACCTCGGGATACTTGTACGTTTCTTTGTCATGATAGGATTGCAGGTATTCAAAGCACATCATGGAGCATGAAAGTTCCTCCTCAGCAAGCTGTCAAATCACCATTTTCACAGCGCATCTTCCGAACAAAACTAGGGTTGTTTTCTCCCCAGCTGAGTTGCCAGTCATCATTCCTCCTCAGCCAAGTGCAAAGACAGGGAACTATCTCCCCGCAAAATTTCAGCCTCTACCCAGAGGAGCAATGCCTGAGATCTCACAATAGAGTGACGAAAGCTTCTACGGACCCCAGCTGGGTACCCCATCACCAAGAATAGGTCTATCAGCGATCTATTTCCTCAAGCAGAGTCGTATATGTCAGATCTACCAATGATCTCATCCCCAGCTGGGGTACCCACTTCAAGCAGATCAACCAGGGATCTCTACAGCAACGGGATCCGAATCCCGGATCGGTATCTTTGCATGATCATAGCATTCGCATCATATTTTCCCCACAGAGCGTAGCATTCCGTCTAATACGGAGCATTACGACAAAAATCAAACATATTGCATAATCATAAGCCATGTTCTAAATCGAACACTTGTAAATATTGACATACCATCAGCAATATACAAAATACCTCCCAAACTCCCCGACAGAATATTAAAGCATTCCTTTTATACTCACAAATACGGATACCTGCTCCTTTTGGCACTCGTCCGTGTCCTCATTCCCCAGTAAAGTCGCCCGAGCGTTCTCTATAAACAGATGCATATACATTACAGATGCTTCTTGACACTCGTCTGTGTCATATCCCCAGCAGAAAGCCAAAGCATCCCCTTTGCACTCACAAACACATGTTTACATATATCTACACACTTCCCTGACACCCGTCCGTGTCACCTCCCCCAGCATAGTTGCCTAAACACTCTATAGACCAAATACTTGTTTATAATACACTTCTTCCGACACCCGCCCATGTCATGCTCTCCCCAGCAAATCGGACACTCGTCTATGTCTCACTCATCACCTTTTCACTCATACCGATACTCGTCCGTATCTTGAATATATCACTTAAATCCCCTCAGAATCAACACTCGTCCGTGTTCTTTGTTAACTAGTTGATACTCGTCCGTATCATCATCTCTGAACATGCGTCAAACGTTTGTTTCTATTGATACTCGTCCGTATCATAGTCTTAAGGATGCTCGTCCGCATCTTTAATCTATACACCGTGTTAAATACTTATGTCTTCATGAAGTTAGACACACGTTTGTATCCACCATTCCCCGGAAGAATTCCCGGCAAGTCTTGATAACTATTTCCTTTCTATCTGACATTCGTCCTATGTCATGATACCTTTCGGCAGCCGTACCCTGCCAGGTGATCGTCCTTCATCTTTTTGATGATCGTCCTTCATCATCCCCAGTGGAGTCTCTATTTCATTAGAACCCCTTCCTATCCGACATTTCGTCCTATGTCGTGACATTTTTAGCAGCCGTCCCCTGCTAGGTGATCGTCCTTCACCTCTTGATGATCGTCCTTCATCATTTTTATCCGATGGTCGTCCCCATCGTTGATCTTGTTATCTGACATTCGTCCTATGTCATGATACCTTTCGGCAGCCGTCCCCTGCTAGGTGATCGTCATTCACCTCTTGATGATCGTCCTTCATCATTTTATCCGATGGCCGTCCCCATCGTCGACCTTTTCATCCGGCATTCGTCCTATGTCGTGATACTTCCGGCAGTCGTACCTTGCCAGGAGATCGTCCTTCACCTTGGATGACCGTCCCTCATCCTTATCCCCAACAGAGCAGTCGTCCCCTGCTAGGTGATCGTCCTTCACCTTTGATGACCGTACCTCATCGTTTATTTCATTTATGCCTTGGACTTGATGGTCGCCCCTATCATTCACTTTACCTTTAATCCCCAGAGAATTTTTACCTGATGGCCATCCCCATCATGATCCCTTTATTACCCCAGCATGTCGGCCGTCCCCGTCATTGCTTTATCACCAGCAGTCGTCCTCTGCTTGACGGTCGTCCTCCGTCGCCCGCACTTTATAATCATACTTTACTCCCTTTTACAATCTATATCCCTTTTCTTCTTCATTCAGCGAGTGCAAATTTTGGACTGTCTTTGATATTCAACCACGAGTTATCTTGTTTGCCTGTTAAACCGTTGCTTACATCCTACACAGCTAACTCATGCTTGAATAGGGGCAGCTGTAAACACCCCAAATTTTTCCTCACTCATTTCACCATGGCTTATGATCTTTTCATTTGCATAAGTTCAATCATATCATCTTATATTGCATGTTTGCTTCACTGCATTGGTTCTAAGCCATCTGCATCTAGGGTTTGTGACTTGAGCCATCCCTGAGCCATTTGAGCCACTCCAAAGGTCATTAATCACTTCAAAGGGGTCCATGTATGTTCAAGCATCATATTATATACCCACAAGGTCAAGGAAGTCAAAGAATCACAAGAACTGAGAAAGGCATGGAAGCAGAGCCAGGTTTAACTACACAAATGACCTAAAATTAGGGTTTTGGTTTCAAAGGCCATAACTCCAAATTTTTTGGTCATTCTTGTTTCTATTGGTCTCTATATGTTATGAGGATCATGCATATCAATTTTCATGAAGAAATTCAATGGGGAAGGATCTGATCACAAGATGACTTCTTGAGCAAGTCAGTGCAAAATCAGGGCATCTGAGGCCCCCAATAACCCAACCAAAGGGGTTTCTCCATCATTTTGAATGTGTATGATCTTTATTTGATCATAGAAGATGTTAGAAGTTCACAAAATTGAAGAATTTCAAGCCATTTGCAAAGTTGCCTTTTTGGGAAAGTGACTTATAATGTAAACTTGCCATTTTGGGAAAGTTTTTCAACCTCCTCTTTTTGATTCAAAAATGCTTCAAATAGAAAATCTTTGGTCAGGAAAGTTGTAGATTGGATCCTCCCATTTTCAAAACGTACAAGAACTCATTCTAATTCATTTTAGATCAAAAGTTATGGCCTTGCAAAGTTGGACAAAATCACATAAATTTCACTTTTACACCAAAGAGGGAAACTTGCAAATTCTCATGCCAAGCATTTTTATGACCTCAAATGGACTTCTAACCATCATACAAACATAACACATTGCCTAAAACTCAGAATTGACCCAAGAATCTCCAAGTTTCATGACTTATGCATGAAGAAATCAAGAAAGGGCCAAACTTCATGAAATTTGCAAAACCACCCACAAGCTTTAATCCTCTTGCTAATTTGCCTCAATCTCATTTCCATGGTCATCCTTGAATCAAGCTGCAGCAGACATGCCTTTGTTCTAGCCATGAAACAGCCCATACCTCAAAGGACACATAGACTTGACTTTTTGCAAAAGGGGCCATGCCAATCACACTGTGCCACCACCAACCCTCTGCCCTATCACAGCTTGATATGTGGACCAAATGGAACTAAAAACACACAAGAGGAAAGCCTGAAACCACAGCATCACCATAGTTCACAAAAACTCTCCCTCTTGCATTTTCATTCGAATCTCATCACACAAGCCTAAAACCTCAAAACAAACTTCACAAAAACACTCACCATGATCCACTGATCATTTCCCAATCATCATTTGGCCCTGAAAACACCCCAAACAGAAATACAATTTTCCACTCCCTTTGGACAGAACTTCATCAATCTCACAAACTAGCCACAGTACACTCCAACTAAGCCTCAAAGCTTCTTCAGGAAGATCATTGGAGGGGCTTTGAAGCCAAAAAGCTGCCTGAAAGCTCCAGAGTTGAAAGTTCCATCTCAGGTAGCTCTCTCAAACTTTTTTTCCAGAAATCTTTTTTTAAGTTATAGAATTGTTCCTCATGATCTCCTGATTACTCTGAGCTTTGTAGTTTTGAAAATGGTGAAGAAATGAGCATGAACCGAATCTCTGAAATTTTTGACCTAAAAAGAGATTGATTCGATTCATGCTTGTTTCTGAAAATAAATTGATTTCATGCTTGGATTCTTGTTCCTTGATGTTTGTTGAGTGATTCTGGAGCTTTAGGGGGCTTGGGGTGAGGTTTTGAGGGAGATATCATTTTTCAGGGGAGTGTGTGGCCGGAGAAGATGACTGGAGGTCATTTCCGGCCACCTGAAAGTCATTAGGGCTTTTAATTGTGATTAGGGTTTTGTTTGAATTCTGGCCTTTGATTTCAGTTTCCCGCGCGCGTTTGATGGCCAGGATTAGTCCACTTATCATTAATTAGAATTATTTTAGTTAATTAATAAGGTTTAGCCAGTTTGAATCTGGACCATAGGATCTGGCGCCATTCAATTCCCTCCATTTTGTTTTAAACCTCAGCCATCAGATGCACTGACTTTCCCTTAAATTCATTTTATTTTATTTTTTTTGCATTTTTTTTGCATATTTAATTTAAAATATCAAAACTCATCCCAAAAATTTCAAACTTTGCATTTCTGATTCAAATATTTTTCTCCATCCAAAAATATTTTTATTTTTATTTTTTGCATCAAAAATTATTTTTAAATTATTTAAATGTTTATTTTTAATTAGTTAATGAAGATTAATTAATTAAAAATGCATTTGGGTATTTAAAAATCACCAAAAAATTCACATTGCATTTTGATACATTTAGAAACATTATCCAACTCTTCAAAAAAATTTATTTTTAGTTCTTGACCTACTTTGATAATTTTCATTGGAATAAAAGTTATTTAAAGGCAATATTTTGGTCCTTACTTAGAAAAATTCATTCTGCATAACCATGAAGAGTTTGATGATGGTTCTTCTTGCATTGTATCCTTCATATCATGTAGTTTTTAGGGTAAAATTGGTTTGAATTTATCTTCCATTTTCAATTTAATGAGCATTTTTCCCTTTGAGGTGCCTTGAAACCCTAGTTGACTTAGAAAAATCATAACACCCATTAGGTTAAGAGTTAGGTCCCCTCCTTTGGGCAGTGAACTTGTGTAGGGTTAGGGTTCCTTTAATCCCATTTTCATTTTTTTATCATGTCATTTGCTTCTGATTTTGAATTTTGTGTTGTATGTTATGCATAAACCCTAATTCATGCTTTCCTTTGCATCCATCTCTCATATGCTTGCATTCAAGAACTTGCCATGACATTTTATGCATCAACATGGCATATAAGACATCTTAGGACATACTAGAATCATGTTTGATCATTGCATCATTCATTTGCCATGTTATATGTTCATTCCATTTCATAAACTTTCATGAGTCTTTATGGTTCAAAGCATGCTTCATTTGCAACCTCATCCTTGTATGATCATCCACAACTCTTGACATGTGTTTGCATCATCTCTTAGCATCATTAACATCATGTTCATGCTTCTGACTTTGTCTTGCATCATTGCATTTCATCTCATTTTCATTTCATTCCATTTTTTGGTACTAACTTTTCAGGTGGTAAGTTGTCTTGAGAAGTGAATTTGCCTTCACTTCTCACAATCTCTTCTCATCTCATTCTTGCATCATTGCTGCATTTTATCTTTGTATTAGAGTGAGCCTGCTCATTCATGTTCATCTCTTACTTTCTTTCTTCAGGCAACTTGTCTTCTTAGGTGAAGCAAGTTGTCTTATTTTCTTTCTGCTTCTCCTCCTTTCATCTGTTTCTTTCCTGGTGGCTGTTCTCCTGAAGATCTTTTGCAAGCCTCATAGACCCTAGGAATACCCAAGCATGATAACAACTAGGGTTTGATTAGTCCCCCATTAGTTTTACCTTTGTGTCACCTTTGTGTCCTCTCTTCTCATCCCATAATCAAGGACTAAACCTTAAAGGTTTTAAGGCTTTGTGATTAAGTTTATGCCTGCATCCTTCTATTAGGATGGAGTGTATAACTTTAATCCTAAGTGTTAAACCCTTTATGTGTTTACATCCTTTAATCAATCCACTTAATAATCATCAAGACATCAAGCTTGTAACTTGGGCCTTGCATTAGGGTTCTATTTCTTCCTTAATTGGTTAAGAAGGACTAACCCTAGTGTTAATGGACAAGCCCCCCTCAAGTTGTCTTACAAACCATAAAAGCCACTTCTTAATCTCACCATTAACTAAAATTAATTTAATAAAGGCTTTGTTTTGTCATGAGGTTAATCCCTAATCATGGATTAAGTTGAGGATCCTTCCTCAGCTTAAATGTTCTCATCTATCATCCTTCTATTAGGATGGTGTAATGAGTCCATTAAATCCTTGATTATGGCTTAAACTCATTACTTAACACTAAACAAAAATACCAAAAAACATCTAAATAAATGCAAGAAGGTTAATGATCTTAATCCTACACCATGGTAATTAAGTATGAGGTGCTTACTTCATACTTAAGGTATTCTCATTACCCCTAATCAGAGGGAGGATGTGATGAGTTTACTAACCCTTGGTTTAGGCTTAAGCTCATTAACTTATGACAAACTCCAAAAAGCAATAAAAGATTGAAAACACAAAAACAAACAATAATCGTCTCCTCCGGGATTCTTTTCTCATCTCATTCACTCACAAACGAGAACTTGCTTCTTCCGTCTAATGCAAGACAGTTTGCACCTGAGCCAGACAGGTCATACACTTGAGCATAGACAAGCAAGCAATTCATCAGTCAATTTATCTTTCAGTCTCTTTGAGTCGAACTACGGTGTTCTGACTTCCTCATTGCACGAGAGGATACGTAGGCATAACTTAACAGTTATCGAACAAAAGTCTCTGTATATTCCCCCTCTTCCAGCCTTATTCTTTAAGCCTCATAGTCTTGAGCTCTACATCCTTTCCTTACACTGACACTTCACATATTTCACCTCACACTTCTTTGCACTGACACTTGCATTCTTTCCAGCTTTGATACACAGATAGCACAGACACTACCCCTTTAAAACACAAATCTTTTAAGCGTGGATCCCGTCGAGTACGGCGGAAAATCTGGGTGTTAATACCTTCCCAGGTTGTAACCAACCCCCTTTCTCAGTTTCTCTGGTTCGCAACCGTCTTATCCATCTTTTCTTAGGTTTATGCAGCATTACCTTTCCTTCGGGATAAAAATGCCTAGCTGGCGACTCTATTCATTCCCTTTTCTTTTCACCGACCGTTCGCGTCTGTACCCCTCTTGGCCCTGTGTCATCAGGTGGGAGCGACAATTACACATGCGAGTTGGTGCTAAATCAACATTATATTGGTATTTCCTATAGAAGGCCTCAGAAAGATCATTCCAATCACGAATATTAACACTTTCAAGTTGATAGTACCATTCCAATTGAGCTCCAGATAAGCTCTCTTGGAAGAAATGAATCCATAGTTTCTTATCAGCAGTATGTGGTTGAATCCTCCGGACATAGGATCTCAGGTGCAGCTTAGGACATGAAACACCATCATATACCACAAAAACAGGAACCTTGAAGCCAATAGGTATAACCACTCCAGAAACTAAACTCAGATCTTCAAAATCAAGCCCAGAAGATTTTTGTAGCTCCATAGCGTTCATTCTGTCTACCAGCATCTTGTACTTCTCCTCACTAGCAGGATCATGATAATAGTTTGCTTCAGAATCAGAATCTTCCACAGTACCATGGAGACTACCTCCCTCTTTCTCAGAATTCTCAGACTCAGAATCCTCAACCTCTTCTTTTGTCTTGATAGGACCTCTGAATCTTCTACCCAGGTTGATGAGACCCCCTGATTTTCTAGTCTTCTTCTTCTTCTTAGCCAGCAGTGTCTTCAGCTCATCTTGTCCCTTGGACAAGTTCAGGATCAGCTCTTGAAATTGTGCGTTCTGAGCCTGGAGATCCTTAACAGTCTGTTCAAGAGCCATTTCTGCTGAAATAAATTGCGAGAAGATAAGATACCTGTTCATAAGAAACCTGTGATGCAATGATATGGTATGTAAATGCATATGCAATGTTTTCAAGGACCGCAGGATTTAAATTTGTTTAAACAACCAGAAAGTAAACTTTTATTAGTAAGCAATAAACTTGTTTCCCCCTTGGGCTTACAACAAAATGAAATAAATACAAAGATGGGGTTTTAAGTCTCCCATGGAGGTTTCCTCTTTGTGTTGAGGTATGTGTTGAGATTCCTCTCCTCGTGAAGTTGCTTGGTGTAACACGGTGGGAGAACTGACTTTAGTTAAATGTTGCGGATAGCAAGAGTCGCCACCGACTTTTATTTTATCCAAAAGGAAAGGACATAAAAGAACAGGAAAGACCTTAAAAAGATTTTGAGTTCGGGGGGTAGGTTATACAAAGGGAAGGTGTTAGCACCCTTTATATCCATGGTTATCCATGGGCTCTTAGTTACTTAGCTCACTTTAAATTGTTTTGAGAAAGGTGTAGTGTGTGATTAAAAATTTTCTAAGCACTTTATAATGATCCTCGTATGGATGTATATAAAGACTTTGTTTTGAAAATTTGTTTGAAATGTGGAGTGTAATAGAGTATTTTGAAAAGGTGAGCAAGTAATTAAGAGGAACATACCCTATATTAAGTCTTTGTTGTTCCTATGTTCTTTCAATGGTAAGACTAGCCCTATTATTAAGGAATAGGTAGTCATTACCTTGGATATGATAAGGGACATGTATAGGGACAATCTGAATGTAGGCAACTGCAAGGTGTCTTTAGCAATTCGTAGGGACTTATCATCTTTTATTCGAAGGGACAAGATCATTTATCATAGGCAACCTCGAAGGGACTTGATCTTATAAACTTGAAGGGACTTGACGATATTTGTGAAGAGGCTTTGCTTAAGACACCTTACTTGACCTTAGAAATAGGCAACATGAGAGGTAGCCCTAGAAAGTGCAAGATGGCGATCAAAGATCGACTTACGTGTGTGAGTGTTTATGTTCAAATATTTATCTTATTTAATTAATTATTCTAAATCAATTTTAATCACAAACCTGTTATGCACACCCTAGAATTACTAACCATACAGTTAATATATTTACAATAAAAATAAAGCAAAAAATATAAACTTAAACTATTACAAAGCTTCAGGACAATTACAATATAGTCAGAGAAATAATGATAACGATCAATAGAAGATAAATAAGCAATAATTTAAAGGTTAGTAATAATGAAATAATAATAATAATAAAAGGGGTTAGTAAAAATATAAAGAAAATAAAAATTTAAGAAAGAATATTATTTTTAAGTTAAATAAACATTTAGAAAAAATTTTAGAATAAAATAGAACAATTAATGATAATAATAAACAAATAATAATTATTTACATAAAAAAAAGATTAATTATTTAATTATAGTTTATAAAAAAATTAAGTTAAATATTAAAGTTAATAAAAATTAAGGTTAATAAAAAAATTAGGGTTAATAAAATTAGGTTTTTAGAAACTAGGGTTTACATTTTAAATTAAATAATTAATTAAAACCTAACTAAATTATTTACAAATTATGAATAATAAAATTATATACAAAATTATTTATAAAAATATATTATGGTATTTATAAAAATATAAATTTGATTAACATTTTAAATTGAGTTTTTAATTTTAATATGAAACAAATTAATTAATTAGATAAAAACAATTAAAAAAATAACAAAAACAAGTTTTAAAAAAAATGGGGGAGGCCTGGATTTGAACCCAGGACCTCCCCATTACCAGTTTGATGAGGTTCCACTGGGCAGGCGCATGCTAGTTGATATGGAATGAACCAAAGCCATTATATCATAAACCTGAAAAACAAGAAAATCAATGAATAAAAAAGAAAGAACCTAGGGATCGAACCCAGGTCCTGCCGTCCACATGCATACACCAAAAGCCACTGGGCCACCTGCGCGTTTGTGATAATTATATAGAATGAATGAATAAAATATAAATATGAGAATTTGAATTCTGGTTGGCGCGCGAACTTCATCTTCTTCCTCAAATTTCCTGCGAATTTTCCTTCAATATTTCCTGCAAACAGAATTTCGTAGGTTTTCCTATATTTCAAAGAAACATCATAACATGCAAAATTGCTCATCAATAATGGTATCATTCAAACACCCATGATTCATAGGTTTCAAATATGTCTTTAAAAAGTGTTTATATGGATCAAATCGAGAAACCCCAAACCAAAGGGATGAACCCTAGCTATGGCATCTTCTTTAATCTGCACTGAAACTTCAATCAAAGCACATAAAAACAATACAGACACGTTAATAAACAAATCTCAATGGCTAAAAATAGTTTATATCTCATGAATTGATGGAATCGAAAATTTGAAAATTCAAGAAAATATTGATTCTGTTCGTATGATTCATGGAGTTCTGAATGCAATGGATGATCAGGATTGACTCAAGGATGTTCAATGAACATGTTTCAACCTTCAAAATGCTTTGAGATGGCCTTTAACAAAGAATCTGAATGTGGCTTTTCTTGAGATTTTTTGAAGTTGCTTTGGTGTTCTTGGCCTCTAATTTTCGTGTCACCTGTGTTTGTTTATGTTGTACATATATAATAGGAACTAATTAGGTCAAAAAATCAATTCCCACTTTGGACTTTTGGATAGTTTCATCATGTGGAAATATATGATCCAAAATATTGAAAAAACTTGATATCTCCTTACTATTTTGGGTTGATCTGATTTTATATGATTTCAATCATCTTTAATTGTCCTTTAAGAATTTCTAGAACAAAAATCAGATTTTTGGATTGACCTTTTATATTTTATTTTCATTTAAATTGAATTTTATTAAATAAAATCCAAAATAATAAAATATAAAACATAAAAAATATGGAAAATAGTCAATGGGTCGTGCATGACCTTATCCTTGAGATTGGATTGGAATTTGGTAGGCCCATTTGGCAAAATTTGGTTTTAAGACTTCATTTGCTTCACAAACCTCCCAAAAATTTCCCAACTTTGCAAAGGCACAAATACCTCAATTTTAAGGATATTAAGGTGTACTTGGACATTTTGGAAATCTTAGAGAGTCCTCTAACCAACCTCTTTGGTCTCATGTCCATATCCTTTACCATTTTCAAATTATGCCCTTTGGAAGATGTTGACTTTTTGTTGACTTTTAAAATGACCTATATAGTTTTAGCTCATACCTTCCAAATGAAGCATTTTTAGACTTGGCTTATGAGACACAAAGTTGTAGAGAATTCAATTTCCTTCAAAATGCGCTTTGATTGGGAAATATTTGATGAAGCATGTGAAAGTTATGACTGGTCAAAGTTTAGTTGACTTTTCCTGTGAAAACCCTAATTTAGAAACTCCTGATTCTTGATGATCTGAAATCTCCTTGATGAATCATGATCAACCCTTGATCAAATGATGAATTTTACTTCATATACTTGATGTTGGCAAAAAATCATGAAGTTTGACTTTGGTTTGACCACAGTTGACCTCAGTTTGACTTTTTAACCACTTTGACTGATTTTTACATATCTGATCATCTGACTGAGCAAACCTTTTGGGAAAGCCTTGAAACTTGACATGGGGATTCTTGAAGACATATAAGATGCTATGAAGCTCACTTGAAGCCTTAGAAATTCATTTAGCCTGATGAAATCCAAAACCCTAGTTTAAGATGCATTGCTTAGGAGGATGCATTGTCTGAGGGAATTGTCAAACTTTCTGACTAATTGTGAACCTTGTGAACCTCTTGAGATACCTTGTGAATCTTGTGAACCTTGTGAACCTCTTGGGACACCTTAGTACACAATTTCTTGTCTAGGTGAGGGCAAATTTTTGGGTGCAACACTTGGTCAGCTCCAGGATTCTTTCTTGACTAGCTTTGAAATGAGTCTCAAAAGTATCCCTTTGTTCCTTCAACTGGATCCAGGACCTCTGCAACTCTTCCATGTCAGTGGGAATGTCTGGATGAAGGATGATATAAGGAGTATCCCCTTCGTTAATAGGCTCCATAGTAACTAGTAGGATATCAAGATATGGCATCATAAGAGTCTGAGCACGTGCTCATACCCATCTGAGGTAAGGTTCCATAGGAATGGAGTACTTTGGTTCCAGAGTCTTGTTGTAAACCTTGTTCACTTTACCCCAAGCTCGTATGAACCTTTGACGGTAACCTTGTAGGTCGTTGTCGTAGTCGAACATAATACCCTGAATAAGCATATCATGAGGACCATCAATTCGAGCATAACCAAACTAACGTAGAGCTAAAGAAGGATTGTAGGTAATGCCCCCTCTTATGCCAAGGAGTGGCACATTAGGGAACTCCCCACAATGGTCAATGATAGTGACATTCTCCATGGATCTAGAACACCAATGAATATCTGAATGAGAAAGTGACATGATCCTCTTGGACCACCTTAATCCTTGTTCATTCTTCATCACTGATCGAGGAAGGTGAGAAATAAACCACTTAGTCAATAAAGGTATGCAACACATCAGAGTTCCTCTCGCCTTCGTAGTACGAGTGTGAAGAGAGTGTAAGATATCTCCAAGTAATGTAGGCACTGGATTATGAGTTAGAAACATGTTGATGGCGTGTACGTCTATGAACTGGTTTGGATTAGGGAACAACACTAAGCCATAGATCAATAGGGCTAGGATCTCCTCAAAAGCATCATAGATCATAGCCTTCAAGAACACTTGAGCTTTCTCCATCAATACCTTAGCAAGAATACCCTTAACTCCGCTTCTCGTTTCTAGGACAATGTCTGATTTCTTCAAATGTAGGGCTGCAACAATGACTTCAGGTTTAGGCTCTTTCTCTAAGCCTGTGAAGGGTCTCTAATCAAGGATAGGTATACCCAGTAGTTTGGAGAACTCCTCTATTGTAGGAACCAGTTGATAGTCGGGGAATGTGAAGCAATGATGTTTAGGATCAAAGAACTGAAATAGGACACTCATCATGTCTTCATTGAAACCAGAAGTGACTAGATCCAGTAGATGACCATGCCTCTTGATGAATTGGGAGTTTTCAGAAACTTGAGAGACCAATTCCTTAAGCTTAGGAGGTATTCCTACAAAGTTGATCCGGATAGTATTCCTACGAGCAGAAGCCATGACCTGCAACAAAGAACAAAGATGAATCCTTTGGTCCTTAAAATGGTTAGTGAAAATGCTATGCTTATGATGCATGATGTCATGATGTTATGCTCAATCACAAACATGTGGCACACACAAACAAGTCACACAATAGCCCTAGGTTTGAAGGCTTGCATGAGGTTTAAAGGTAAGTACCCTCCCCTGAAGTTTAGTTGGTTCATCCTGTCCTATAAAGTAACTAGGTTCTAAGGGATCTCAATATCATTGATCCTTCACAAGGGTGGTTGTTCAGTAGGAAACTTACTTGCCAACCAAAACCTTCCAAGATTAGGATCTCCATGAGCGTAGTATCGAGTATCAACCAACTTTAGACTTCTCCAAAGTCGGCTATCTCACTACTTTCTAAAGGCCAAGATGGGATAACTAGGGTTCTAAAAGTCAGTTAGTGTATTGACAACATATGGCAGCCCCATATTATCCTTAACTTACTTAAGGAACATAAGCCCCAACCAAGAAGTCACACTAACTATGGCCACCAGATCAACCATATCGGTATACGCCGTACAGTTTCTTTGGTCTATTGCCATTTACCTAGGGTACACTGGATCCGGGTTAGGATCTTTCACACATAAAGCCCAACAAGTAATATAAAGCAAACAAAGCAAACAAATGATGAATCATGATCAACCCTTGATCAAATGATGAATTTTACTTCATAAACTTGATGTTGGAAAAAAATCAAGAAGTTTGGCTTTGATTTGACCATAGTTGACCTCAGTTTGACTTTTTAACCACTTTGACTGATTTTTGCATATCTGATCATCTGACTGAGCAAACCTTTTGGGAAAGCCTTGAAACTTGACATAGGGATTCTTGAAGACATATAGGATGCTATGAAGCTCACTTGAAGCCTTGGAAGTCCATTTAGCCTGATGAAACTCAAAACCCTAGTTTAGGATGCATTGCTTAGGAGGATGCTTTGTCTGAAGGGATTGTCAAACTTTCTGACTAATTGTGAACCTTGTGAACCTCTTGGGACACCTTAGTACACAATTTCTTGTCTAGGTGAGGGCAAATTTTGAGGTGCAACACATGCCCCCCCCCCCTCAAATGAGAGAGTTTATATAGAGAGCCCTCAGCGCATGACCAACGGTTCCTGTTTTTGTGCCTGGATTGCGGATCCTCCATAAATAGGTAACTGTCAAGAACTGGCCGTCGAACGAGCATCATGGTCGGGGGGTGATATGTCAGGAACAAGATCCTCCGAGCAGGAATCGTCTAGGCCGCTCCTGGGCGGTCTCTGCCATTGTCGAGCAGAGACCAGGAATGAGGAGGGTGGACGACCACTAATGCAATGAGTCCCCTGGATCTTGGGTCATTGGGCCGTTTCATGGGCCATGCCTAGTCATTGGTCCAGTCCTGAATAATTTTTAATTGAGATCATGGTTATTCGCTTTTGGATTGAAGAAGAATCTCAAAGATAAGATCAAAAAGAAAAATTCTTGGTTGTATCAAACAACAAAAAGAAGTTCATTGTAGCTTTGAAGTCATTTGGAAAATGATTAAAGAATCATAATCATAATATTGTGAGCCAAATTAAGAATGAGAACCCTTCAAGGGTTCTAATTACTCCAATTGATAGGCAACAACCTTGTTCTTTCCCTATTGTCAGTGTTAACCCGACCGATGAGCAATTGATTGCTCTGATCACTAAAATCAACATGATTGGTTAATATGATGGTTGGTGGATATAAATCCTCTCCTCTCGTCATGTATGTTATGATCGTGAAATGTTCAAAACATACATGAATAAGAAAGTATTGTTGGAAGTCGCCCATACCACTGATGGTTGATTTGTACACAATCATTAAGAATGATATTTTTTGTGAGTGAAATTGACATGTTTAATATTTTTATGAATGAAATTGAAAATCTCTTTAGTAAGAATGAAAGTGAAGGGCTTGATATGTTATATGCTTATATGAATGAAATTGAAAATCAATTTAGTAAGAAAATTAACATACTTCATAGTGACAGGTGAACTGAATACGATTTCGGTTTATTTAATCAATTATATAAAAAATAGAATTGTACTTGAAATGAATGCACCATATTCGCCTAAAATGATTGGTAAATCAGAAATAAAGAATAGGACTCTTACTGAACTAGATGTTGTTATTATGTTGAATTCTGGTGTTGCATCTCACTGATGAGAGGAAATTTTATTGATTGTTTGTCATGTCTTTAATAGAATTCCCAAGTCTAAATATAATATCTATCTTTATGAGATATTGAAGAAATGTCAACCAAACTTGTCTTACTCAGAACTTGGAGATGTCTTGCTAATGTCAAGATCTCAGATCCGAAGCGGATTAAACTCGCTAGTAGAGCCCATGAATGTGTATTTATTGGGTATTCATTGGTTAGACTTGCTAGTAAAGCCTATGATTGTGTATTCTTGGAGAATTATTTGAATTTCTCTTTGTTTAAGAAATTATTTTGAGTGGTCAAATGAATTTTATTTAATTCTCTTTGGAGAATTATTTGAATTTATCCACATTTGAGGATTACTACGATTAGTCTTTATACCAGATACTACGAGTAATATTCATGTCATATTCGAATGATCTTTGTACTATCATAGGGTATTTTTCTAGACTTATTATCTATTGTAAAATATTAATCGTTCACTATAGAACTAAATTGTTTTTTCCTGAAGGCGTCGTGGTTGAGTGACTGCTTTATATAACTTTGAACAATACCGTGAAATGTTTTAGAAAGGATGATCTACTATGCAACTCGACTCGGTAATTTCTTCGAAAATTTATTTTCAAAACTGTAAACAGCCAAACTCATACACCTTCACCAACCAAATAGGAAGAAGAAACCATCACCTTAACCCTACCTAAAGCATATGATTCTTGAGCAATAGTATATGAGTCAACCATGATCACACAATCAAATAAATTTCCAAAAAACAATCTACCCTTCAAATGTGAATCAGAACACCAATAAACTTTAGCCGCACCAATCCTCTCTAAAAATTATCATGAACTCGGTAAGGGTACCATCCACTAAGAAACTTAAAAGGACTCCTAAATTGGGGGGAGGGTTTGATCAACTTTGTTCTCAATGCGCTTCCTACTTACTCTCTGTCTTTTTATAAAGCTCCCTCTACTGTTATCAAAATCTTACAAAGTATTCAAAGTAATTTTCTTTGGGGAGGGTGTCTGACAGCAAGAGTGTGCACTGGATTGATTGGAAGATTGTATGTGAGTCGAAGGAGAGAGGTGGATTGGGAGTTAAAGACTTAACTTCCTTCAACAAATCATTATTGTGTAAGTGGAAATGGCGTTGTTTGAACGAAACTGAGGTGATTTGGCATGGAATTTTACAGCATAGATATGCTAAGAAAGGATTGGGTCTGTTTATCATGTGTAACAGAGGTTCCAGGGCAAGAAAAGTGAATCAATTTGGTGGCGAGATCTTAGGGATATTTGTTATGTTAGCTCTACTGACTCTGATTTCTTTGTTGAAAGTTTGAGCTGTTCTTTAGGAAATGGTGAGAAAGTGGCTTTGTGGTATAATAACTGGATCCTTAAAGAACCACTTAAGGTGGTTTTCCCTAAACTGTTTCATTTCTGCTCCTGTCCAGACTCATCCGTTGTTGCTGCAGGTCGATGGATAGGTGCTGATTAGGTCGATTGGTTTGGATAGAAATTCTTATTATAGATATAGAAATATGTACATGCATTATGTGTATAATTCACCTCATACTCTCGCAAAAATATATATTACACCACATAATACTTATTTAATCAATTGCAAGGTGACTTAAATATTTATTATCTTTGCTTCCACCTTCTCTCATTTAGTTATAAACTTGGTTTATTAATATGCATATTTTAGAAGTGGTTCTTAACCACAGACAAAACATGGTACAACCATACCATATCCATGACATTAAAGTCAAAATCATGGATTAATTATACTAAAAATTTATTCCATATACATGAGTTCCACTACTACACATAATCACATGCAATGGAAAGAGTCGACAATCTTACACTTAACAGGAAGTTCCAAAGCATGTTTAGGATTAATACCATATAAAGAAAGCAACCCTGAATCCTTATAGCCACAGAAGCATTGAAGATCAGCATTGGCAGTAGCAGAACAGCAAGCATGGGATGGAACTTTATAATTAACATGAGTGTAATTCTTCTCGTTACTCACATAAGGCTCGCATGCCTTTCGATCGTCTCTTGTCATGTTACAAATTGTTAAACCATTACCAAACATAGCATTTCCAATGGCCAACAACATTCCTACAATCAAAACGTTCTTGTATGCTTCCATCAATTTGCTTAAACTTTCACTCTTAATTTCTAGTACTCTATTTTCATAAGAATGAATGACAACTATTTATATTGGATGTTGGCCAATTGGCAATACTGTAGGTCATTCATTCTCTATAATTATGCGAATGGACGTCTTAACTCTTTAGATACTTCATGGGGAAAACTTCATAATATCGTTGATGGTTTGGAAAAGGCAAGAAACGTACTATAGTAACTATAATATATGTCATGTGTCAAAAAGGTGCATCGATCAGACAATGTATTTTAACCTTAAATATATAGTATCTAGGCATAAAATTAAATAATTATTATATTTATGTTAGTATTATTTTAAGAAAAAAAGGAAAATATATTGATATTGGAAAATATTTTACATTGTCAACCAATCACAATTATGTAACAGAATAAAATATATTTTTATTTTAAAAATATTGATATTAAATGATAATTGTAGATATTTTGATTGGTTATTACATGTATAAAATTATCTTACATTGTCCTATAAATTCTTATTTTAATAATAGTTGTATTTTTTGTTTCGGGCTCACCAAAGGTCCGAAAACATTCATATTATCCTTCCATCCGAACTTAGTACTCTAATTCTGCGATGGTCATTCTCTCAAGTAAAGCATATGGATATCCTTACTTTTTTTCCCATTTTAAAATAGGAATTAGAAATCTTATTAAGGTCTTGACTTATTTAAATTATATTAAATGTACAATAATTGCTGTTATTGTGAAAGTTATTATTTTATTCACGTGTAAATTGTTGTAATTACGTGATTATCCTAAAAATATGATAGTTTTTTTTTTTAAGATAAGAATTCAATAAGAAAAGATAAAGAGGATCTCTAGCCCAAAAAATTACAAGCAACAAAAAAGACTAAAACAGCAGCTTAGGACATCAAATAAAACCGAACGGATATTTAAACCATTTGTAAAGGTTACAACGAGGCCTACCAAGTTTTCCTAAAATCAACCAACACCAAGAAGTAGTAACAACCGAATAAAACATAACTTCAATGTTAGCGATTTCATCATTAAAAAATATGTTATTCCCACTACTCCATATAGTCCAACACATAATCAACCAAATGGTCGGGTAGTCTCAATCTTGCACCTACCACGAAGTCTTAAAAACCACGAGAAAACATGATTTCTACACTCCGTTTCGGATATCCTTCCAATGTCAACCCAATCACAAACCAAATTCCACAACCGAATTGATTTATTTCATTTGAAAAATAGATGGGACAAGTCTTCAAAGTCGTTAAAACAGAGGACACAAACTTGTTCGTGCGGATTGGAAATAACTCCACGATACGTAAGATTCATACGCGCTGACAATCTATCAATAAATAACCTCTTTCCAAATATATTTGTCTTCAAAGGTAACAAAGACCTCCAACAAAGCACGAGAGTTGTAGCCGTAGCCGGAGAGATATTATGGCCAATATCCATCTCAACGAAAAAATTGTAACAGGATCTAACAGAAAAACTGTTAGTAGGATCAGCTTTCCATCCCCATGAATCCGCAACATTTTGTCTCAGAACGGCTTGGCATAATTTGTTTTACAGCCACACAAAGTCATCTTTGATGCCCGGATATGCAATAAAATCGCATAAGCTCACTTTCCATCTCCAATAATCTTCCTCCCAACCTCTCATTTCATTGACAGTACAAGTTTTGTGAGTGTTGGTTTTATACAGTAGAGGAAATTCATCCTGCACTGATGATTTCCCTAGCCAAATGGTACTCCATAATAACACAGAACAACCAGATCCAATGTTGCACTGCAAGTCATCAATAAACTACCTATTATCCACTAGCCTTGAAATCGACATAATATCACAAAACAACAATGAAGTGTTCCCTTTACTGACATCAGAATTTTTGTGTTGGGGTACCTTTGCCAAATCGCCATACCTGCTGACTTGAATCGATCTCCACATCTCGCTGCCAGCATTAAGCATCTTCCAAGTCCATTTAGACAATAAATCTTTATTAAACTTACCAACATGCTTGTTCCTCAAACCACCGCAAGTTTTAGTTTTGCAAACGGATGCCCGGCTAACCCAATTAATACCTTTCGTATTTTTCAACCCATACCAAAGAAAACTTCTTTCAATTGAAATAATATCTTTCACGACAGCGGTAGGAGCCTTGTAGTACGATAGATAGTGGATATGGAGGTTAGCCATAATAGAATTAATAATGGTAACTCTCCCTCCGATCAAAAAATTCCACCCAATCCAAGGGGACATTCTGACTTTAAAACAGTTCAAAATTGGTTTCCAAAACTCCTTGTTTCTCTAGTTACTGCCCACCATCATCCCCAAGAATTTAAAAGGTAAACTGCTTGACTTACATTGAAGGAAATGCTCAGTAGCAGACATCAAATACGGATCCAGCCTAACACTGTATAGACAACTTTTAGCGAAATTAATTTTCATACCAGATACTAGTTCGAATCCGCAGAGAATGTTTTTAAAGGCCTAAAGATTAGAATAAGACACATCTCTGAATAACAATGTGTCGTCTGCGAATTGAAGGATACTAACAGACGCATTCTCGCTAAACTTGAATTCTTTCCAAATATTCAATTCTACAGCTCTTCTAACTATCAAAGCAAGACCTTCAGCAATAATATCAAACAAGTATAGGGAGAGAGGGTCCCCCTGTTTCAACCACTGTGACGCCTTAAAATCTTTAGGCAGACTACCGTTTATAAGGACCTACATGTAATTGTTGTGCATCGAACCTCTAACCTAGTGTAACAATTATTCTGGACTGCCTAGCACATGCCCTACGCCAAATTGAGGCCCAATTCAGTATACATCTGAGGGGCAGGTCCATCATGAGATCCATGGGGATATGATCGTTATAAAATAGAGTCGTTGGCATATAGCCATTGGGGACGTCCCCTAACGCGCCATTACGCATTTCACTCAGCCAACAGCCCAACGAATTTATGAAGGAAGTTATAGTTAGTCAAAGACAACGCGCTCGCGTCATACGGGAATATGCCCTTATAAAAACTCTCCATCTTTGGGGAGTCAGGTATTCATTTTCTAATTCCCCCTTTGCTTACGCTTTAGTTGTCTCACTCTGAAACTTACTTGAGTGTCAGAGTACCTTGCAGGTACCCCACCATTTCCTCTCATCAACATACCACAGTCCTAATTGGAGGCCTCGAAGACCTGTTCGGATTCTTTCTATTTAGTGGCGCCGTCTGTGGGAAACTAGCTCCCCCGTCTTTTGTGATCAAGAATCTCTTTCACCACAAGACCAAAGCTCATTTTTTCGTCTTCATGTATACTCAGATGAACGAGACTGTGAATGATACCTCTGATATCGTTATCAGTGACAATACCGGCAGTCAGGGAGCATCCCAACTCAACGTTGGTCACAACGAAGGACATTCTCCTTCCTCAGCTTCAAATAACCTGAAACAGCCACCCGTTATTAACGCGGATCCTGTGTTTGAACCTATTCCCATCCTGGTGAACATGGATATGGGTACTCAAGCTCTCATCACCTCCCTCAACAAAGCTAACCTCACCATTTTTCAACAAATCGAACGCATGCAAGTGCTCGAACGCAATCATCGTTCCCCTTCGCCATCCAGAAGGTGTTGTCGTAGAGGTTTTCCAAATTTGAGTTTTCCCTCCTGAATTACATTTTGCACTAGATCCCTGAAAAGAAAACATTGAGAAGTTTTATGACCCAAATAATTATGGTATTTGCAAAAACCTCTTTTCTTTCTTTGATCTAAAGGTGGCATTTTAGCACCAGGAGGCACAAGTATTTGGCCATCCTTAACTAATAAATCAAAAAATTTGTCACACTTGGTGACGTTGAAAGTGGATGTTTTCTTTGGAAACCTATCATTCTTTTCGACTTCGATAGGATTCTTTCCATTTGAGGGAACTAGAAGTTTACAGGAATAGGGAGGACACTGCTTAAGCTCAGCTAGGTCTATCTCATTATCATCTAGAGGTAGAGTTTTGTCATAAACGTTATCGACCTCATCCTTACATTTATCATCATCAATAATTCCAAATCTCTTCAACCTGACTCTAGTAGCCAAACGGTTGTGGCACAACAACCACAAAACAAATAACGCTCGCAGCCTAACCATGTTACAATACAAAAGCTTGTTCCAAGAAACCGTCAGGATGTTCTGAAGAAGATTCAGATACACAACTTTGGTGTTGCTAATCATACAGTTCCAATGAGGCATACTAGCATTGATGTCACGACGCTTGAGAATATTATTATTATTATTATTATTATTATTATTATTATTATTAATATTATTATTATTATTATTATTATTATTATTATTATTTATTGGGTTTTTTTTATTTAAGTTTTTTATTATTAAAAAATGTATAAGGGTTATAAGTGTAAGAGGTTGTGAGTTTGAATCTCACATTCCCTACTTTTTAATGTTTTATTTATTTTTTCTATACTACTAACTTTTTCCATTTTTATTTTTCATAAAAAAAATCACAAAAAATAGTTTTTTTATTATTTAAATATTAGTTTTCTTATTTTTCTTTAATGCATTTCTTAAAAATATGATTTTTCATTAAAATCATTATTTTATGCAAAACAATTTCAAAAAATCATAAAAATAAAAAAATATCAAAATCTTTTCTTATTATCATTATTAGGCTATTTTTATTATTTAAATTATTATTTTTATCATCAAGCCATGAATCCATCCAGATTCATTGACTTGAGCCTTAAGAGATAAAGGAAATCAGGAAATATTACATCCTTCCTAAATTAGACAATCACACTCAATTTTTTGACTTAATTCTATCTTTTAAATAGAACCTCTATATCTCCTATTTTCTGACCCATTATTCACATATTCAAACCCTAAAGGTTGTTGTTATTCACATTGAAGAGCAACAACAATTAAACCCTAAAATTCCTACCAACAACTATTATATCAAGGGTAAAGGGAAAATATTGGATCAAAGATAAAAGGAGAGAAAATATCGGGTCAAAGACAAAAGGAGGGAAAATATTAGGTCAAAGACAAAAGGAAAGGATGGGAATTGAAGGATAGGAATCAACCGCGTACAAACGGAGAGAATTTCAAAGATCAATAATTATGCTCACCGAGATAAACCTCGATCCCATAGGTTGGTATTTTATATATATATATATATATATATATATATATATATATATATATATATATATATATATATATATATATATATATATATATATATATATATATATATATATTTGTTATATTATTGGTGATGAGATTTTATTGTGTATCTTGTTCTTAAATAATTGTATATTTGTGTAATGATTAATCTGGAATTTGTATATATTTAATTTTATTTAGGGGTATATGATTAACTTTAATTAGGTTTGTTCCGGACTGACCCAACCATCAGAATTGGACCATGTCTATCTCGCGGCCCAACGGCCCAAAAAACCCGACCAAGCTCAGAGCTATGAAGTCGACTGCTCGACCTGCCCTCGGTCGGACAACTACACTGTCGGGCGAGGAGCCTGTCGAGCAGGCTCTTTCTCGCCCCAACGGATAGTTCCTAATCACTGTCGATTATTGCGGGATCCGCGATCCGCGCCCAACATTCTGGGCCAATGAGCACCTACTTGGACCAGTATATAAACCCTCTCATTTGAGAGGGTCAGGTATTCAAATCTAGACCCAAAAATATTGTACTTGCTCACTCGTTGTTCGTTCTCTGACTTTAGCATCGGAGTGCCTTTGCAAGTACACCCCCATCTTTTCTCCATCATCAACAGCACTCGTCCACGCTCGACGTAGCCATATCGGATCCTGATCTCCAGGTACGATCAGGTGGCGCCGTCTGTGGGAAACAAACTTCCCCGTTCTTCTTCACCAAAGAAATTCAAGAACCAAAGTTACTATTCATAAAGATCCATGGTCGCTAACGACATACCGTGTGAAGCCCGCACAGTTGATGGTGTCCTCATTACTCAACGGAGGAGCAACCTCTTCACCCCCTCACACGATGAAACCTTCCAAGATCGTCAGGACGGAAAGACTGCTTCGCCATCTCCCAAGCACGATCAACCGCTCGAGAGCCAACCAGAAATCATACCTTCTGTGGCCACCCCCACCGGATCAGACTTCGCTGCATTGGTTGAGACAATCAATCAAATGCATCTCCTGCTCCTGGCACACGGTACCAAGATAGCCCGTTTGGAGGACACTGGTCATCGATCATCTCGATCACCCAAGAGACATCGAAGCCAACGTAGCCTTTCCCCCTGAAGGAGGAAAGATAAGGGCCACCACGACGAATCCTCTATACGGAACCGCGGTCGGTCACCCCCACGAAGACCTCGATCACCAATACCAACCAAGAATCATCACGGGTCACAAGAGGACGCTCGTCGTTCCCCTCCCCGAAAATGAAGACGATCTCAATCTTCATCCTCGAAATGATTAAAGAAGAGCAGGTCGAATTCTCCATCCCCGCGACGAGATCGGAAGCGCCGGTCAAGATCCCACACGATCAACTCTAGCGACGATGATGATATCAGGTGACCTCTATCCTCTGAGATCATGGCCGCCAGATTACCTAGAGGGCTCGAGAAACCCCCTCTTTTGGGTTCGTACGATGGAACGACCGACCCCGACGAGCATATCGAGAACATCGACGCTCTACTCGGCGTCCGAGGAGCAATCAAGTGTCGTCTCTTTCCGACCACCTTAAGGAAAGGGGCGATGACTTGGTATAAAAGTCTCAAGCCTGAATCCATCACTTCTTGGAGACAACTTGGTCGAACCTTCTCCAGGCACTTCACCGCTTCCAGGCGCCATCCGAAAACGAAATCATCTCTTGAGGCTATAATCCAAGGCAAAGACGAACCTCTCAGAACATACATCAAGAGGTTCAATAAAGAGTTCGTCCAGGTCTCAACCACGGACGACATGAAGAAATATTTGCTGGAACGTGGATTGCGTCCGTCTACCGACTTTCACCGTACGGTGGGTATTGAAACACCCGCTACTCTGGATGCGTTCCTCTTGAAAGCCCAAGCGTATATCCAATACGAGGAAAATCAGGTCGCTAGTTCCGTCTGTGATGCTCGACGATGAGAGGACGCGAACCTTTCCAAATCAGATGAGCCCTCGACATCTCATCGGGGAAGCGACAAAAGAAAGGAAGATCGTTCCCGTGAACCGCAGGAGCAGAGAGGACTGGTGGGTCGATTTCGTGAATATACGCCTTTGCTGGTGTCGAGGGAGAAAATATTGTCCGAATGTGCTAACTTAGAGTTTCGCCAAGCGGGGGTGCGCTTCCCCAAGCAGCTACCCGCCAAACCGGGCACCGATAAAACCAAGTACTGTCAGTTTCACAAGAGCCATGGACACAACACTGAGGATTGCATCCACCTGAAGGATGCAATAAAGATACTCATCAAAGATGTTCACCTCAAACAGTTCACTAAATCCATGGAAACCTCCAGGCCGGAGATACAAGAAGCCATCAAGATCGAGGAAGTAGCAGCAGTCCCTGCGGACACCAACATGCAAGTGGCCCTCATCATCTATCGCCCGGAAGACTTCTTTCTACCCGACCGTCCAACGAGTATAGGTTATCTCTCTTCCCATTGCCCATGGGAAAACTTCCCATCCGCCATGGTGATCTCGGGTGGGGGGGTCAATAAGATCACTGTTGGTTCCATAAAAAGGAAGTTCGACCAGCTAATTGCGAAAGGGCCGGCCCTAAATGCCACACTGGACCCCATAGAGACAATTCAGTGCCCATCTTCTTCTATAAAGAAGAACTGTTAAGAGGAGCTCCTAATGCCAGCATTCCACTGCTCATCCGAGCCCAAATGGCCAACTTCGACGTCCGCAAGATACTAGTCGACCAGGGTAGCTCATGCGACATCATGTACTCACAGCTATTCGCTACACTTCAGCTGAACGAAACTCACTTGACACCATATGTAGGATCGGACCTACAAGGTTTCAACAGTGCGGTATCACGACTATGGGGTTACGTCGATCTCATAGTCACATTCGGAGCTGCAAAAACTGCTGGATCAATCCGCGTGCAATTCTTGGTCGTCGATTGTCCTTCTCTATACCAATGCATTCTAGGTCGACCAACTCTGGCCGAACTCCTAGCCGTCCCATCCACCGTCCATCTAAAGATGAAGTACTACACCACTTCAGGAAAGGTCGCCACCCTGCATGGTGACGTGGAAGTTGCCCGACGTTGTTTCGAAGTGACCTCTAAAGGCCTTAGCTCGATATCATACCATCTAAAATCCTCCACTTCAGCTTGCTCCCTGAACACTGATGCACCCGCACCTCTCCCCCGGGTCGATTCCATCGACCTTGATTGCAGGTTCCCAGATGAGGCCGAGAATTCTCAGTAGCCCTCCTCTTCATTAGCTCATCCTATCCCCGACGGTGAATTCGAACTCATCCCGTTGGGAGAGAACCCGAGCAGATGGGTGAAGATCGGAGCAAACCTCCCAAAATTAGCAAAAAGACCGATAGAAGCATGCCTGAGGGGGAACGCCGACCTATTCGCGTGGAGCACAGCGGAAATGCTCGGGCTCGATCCAGACGTAGCATGCCACCATCTTTCCATCGATCTGAATCACAAGGCCATCGCCCAACGGAGGAGAAAACAATCGACCAGAAAAGCTAAAGCGGCCGAAAAAGCTGTAGAAGACCTCCTAGAGGCAAACTTTGTAACGGAGGCCAGGTACACCACCTGGCTTTCCAAAGTTGTACTTGTGAAAAAATCTAATGGAAAATGGCGAATGTGCGTTGATTATATTGATCTTAACCAGGTTTGCCCGAAAGATGCTTACGCTCTGCCAAATATCGATAAATTGGTTGAGAACTCAGTCGGTTTCAAACTACTCTCATTTATGGATGCTTATTCAGGATATAACCAAATTCCCATGGCCATGGCCGACAAAAAACACACGGCCTTCATGACCGAATCGGGCAATTACTACTACAACGTTATGCCCTTCGGTCTAAAAAACGCGGGCGCCACTTATCAGCGCATGATGAACAAAGTTTTTCGAGCTGAAATTGGGGACATGCTCGAAGTTGTAAACACCCCAAATTTTCCCTCACTTTTTCTCACACCATGGCTTGTGATCTTTCATTTTTGCATTAGCATAATCATACCATCTCATATTGCATAGTTCATTTCATCTGCTTCTAGGGTTTGTGATCTGAGCAATCCAAGAAGTGATCTGAGCCATCCCAAGGTCTTGAATCTTTCCAAGAGGCTCCATGTGTGTTCCATGATCATAATATGCTCCCCAAAGTTCATAAAAGTCAAGGGATCCCAAAGAGTGGCAAAGGCATAGGGGCATACTGCAAATTTCCTGCACAGATGACCTAAAATTAGGGTTTTGGTTTCAGAGGCCTTAATCCCAAAAAATTTGGTAATTATTGTTTCTAATGGTCATAATACGTTATAAGGATCATGTGTACCAAGTTTGATGAAGAAATTCACAGTGGAAGTCATCTGATCACTGGGTAACTTCTTAAGCAAGTAAAGTCAAAATCAGGGCATCTGAGGCCTCCATCAAGGGTACCAAAGGGTCATCATCGTCATTTTGAGTCTCTATGATATTTATTTGATCTTAGAAGTGGTTGGAAGTTCACAAAGTTGAAGAATTTTGAGCCAAATGCAAACCTGCTATTTTTGGAAATGACTTGTAATGGAAACTTTCCATTTTGGGAAAGATATTCAACCAATTCTTTCATGACCAAAAATGCTTCAAATGAAAAATTCTTGGGCATGAAAGTTGTATATTATGTCTTCCCATTTTCAAAAAGTACAAGAACATGTCTTGATTCATTTTAGAACTCAAGATATGGCCTTTCAAAGTTGGCAAAAATCCTATAATTTTCAAGTTCATGCCAAAGAGGGAATTTTTCAATTTCACTTGCCAAGCCCTTTTATGACCTCTAATCAACTTCTATGCACCATAACATGTCAAGGCAACTTCAAAACATCATAATTGGCCTAAGATTTCATGGTTTTGATGGCTTGATTCTCAAGAAATCTCAAAAGGACCAAAATGCATAACTTTGCAAAAACCTTGGAAACTCTTCATCCACTTGTGCCAGTTGCATAACTTTGATCCTAGGGCTATCCAAAAATAATGATGAGGCCAAGACACCCCAAAATCCAGCTCTGCCATGGCCCATGCTTGTAGTACAAAGTTGTTAACTTTTTTGCAAATTGCCCATGTCAATCACACTGAGCCACAACAACTCCGTTGGCCAATCAAGACATCACATAGAGACCTTATGCAACTCATTCCACACAACACACAAGCCTGAATGCTCCCATAACCGAGATTGCATAAAAACTTGCAAAAATTTCATCTCTTTGATTCTCTCAACACAAGCCACAAACCTCAGAACTCTTTGCACCATTCAATCATACCCATCCTCAGGATCACAAAGTAACCCTCACAATGACCTAAAAGCCCCTCAAACAAGAACACGATTTCTGCCTCAGCAGAGTTGAATCTCCAAAACCAGTCATCACAAGCTTGTTTCAAGCATTCCAGAAGCCTAAGGGGATCCATTGGAGTGATTTTGCAGCAAGGAAAGGTCTAGAAAGCTCAGAATCTCAAAGCTTCAACTCAGGTAACCTTCAAGAACTTTTTTTCCAGAAGCTCTCTTTTAAGGTTTTGAATGATTCTATGTGTTCCCCTGAGCATGCTGATATGTTTATTTTTAAAAATGGTTGAGAAACTAGGATGTATCGTGCTTCTGAAAGTTTGGCCTAAAATTTGTTCTTGTTCGATTCTCTTTGTATGTGCGTGATAAGTTGTTTTTGTTGTTGGATTTGTGTTTAATGATGTTTAAAGTTTGATTTTGGAGCTTTCAGTGAGTTTTTATGGTGATTTGAGGGAACTCAGGGGAGGGGGTGCCAGAGAAGATGACCGGAGCTTGCTCCGGTCACCTGAGAGTAATTAGAGTTAGTTAATTAGGGTTAGAGCGTAAGTTTGAATATTGGCCCTTGGATTTTGTTTTCCGCGTGTTTGGACGGATCAGATGCATCCACTTAACCTTAATTCATAATTAATTAAGTTAATTAAATTAATTTGCTCAGAAGCAATCCCAGTCGTCCAATAGCGCGTCAGTCAACTGACCCCTCCCCAGTTCAAATCATGTCCACTGGATACTTTGACTTTCATTTAATTTCATTTTTATTTCATTTTTATTTCATTTTTTATTCTTTTCTTTTGTACATTTTATTTAAAATATCAAAACCCATCAAATAATTCTCATATTTTGCATTTCTGATCCAAATATTTTTCTTAACCTGAAGATAATTTTTATTTTATTTTTTGCATTAAAAAAGTATTTTTAAAATATTTAAATGTTTTATTTAATTAATTAATGGATTTTAATTAATTAAAATACATTTAGGTTTCTAAAAATCACCAAAAAAATCATGAACCATTCCAATACATTTAGAAACATTTTCAAACTCATCATACAAATTTCTTTTTAGGTTTGATCATAATTTCACAATTTTCTTTGAATTAGCGTTCTTAAAAATCACATTTTTAACCCTAACTTGAAAAATTCATTTCTGCCTAACCATGATGAGTTTGAACTTGATTCTTTTTGCATTGCTTCACATATTTCATATAGTTTCTAGGTTATTTATCTCATATTTTTATATTGCATTGTCAATTTGATTTGCATTTTCCCTTTAGAAGCACCCAAAAACCCTAGTTAACTTAGAAATTTTATAACTTCCACTAGGTTAAGCTTTTGACTTTCTCCTTTGGGGTGTGAGCTTGTATAGGTTTAGGGTTAGTTTGAGCTTGATTTCAATTTTGTATCATGTAGTATGCTTCTGTTTTGGTCATATGCATCTCATGTTATCTTAAAACCCTAATTTTGCATCTTCATTTGCATTCTCCTTTGTATTTCATGAAATTGGGAACTTTCCATGCCATTCCATTCTTTTGTATGTCATCTTAGACATATTAGGACATTTTTGAAACATTGCTTGATCATTGTTGCATCATTTTTTGCATGCTTTGCATTCATTTTGTTTCAGGAACATTCATGTGTTTTCAAGCTTCATTCATGCTTCATTTGCACTCATTTTATTGTATGATCATTCATATGCATCTTGTATGACTTTGCATCATCTCATAACACATTTACATTGCATAATAACTTCTGACTTTGGTCTTTGCATCCTTATTCATCTCATTTCTTTGTGCTTTATGTCTTATGCATTCATACTAACACTTCAGGTACTTTTGGTAAGTTATCTGGGAGGTGGATTTGCCTTCACCTCCCACCTTTTTCTTTCCTCTCATTTGCATATTTATTTGTATTTGAAGTGAACTTGTTTCACTTGTGCTTCTATTGCTCCTTTCTTTTCTCCTAAGTTACTTATCTTCTTCAAAGAAGTAAGTAACTTATTCTTCTTCCTCCTTCTCTTTTCATCTACTTCTTCCATGGTGGCCTTCTTGAAGATCCTTTCTCTTAAGCCTCACAAACCATAGGATATCCAAGCATGATAATTTTTACGGTTGTATATAGTCCCCCCTAGATTTTTACCTTTGAGTCTCCTTGAGTCTTTCTTCTCATCTCTTAAGCAGAGACTAAACTCTTAAAGCTTTAGGACTTTGAGTTAGGGTTATGCCTGCATCCTTATCTTAGGATGGAGTGTATAACTTTAATCCTTAGTGTTAAACCTTTAATTTGTTTACACCTCTTAATCAAAACACACTAATAATCACTAAGACTTTATCTTGTAACTTGGGCCTTACATTAGGGTTTTATCTCTTCTTTATGGTTAAGAGGGACTAACCCTAGAGTTTAATGGACAAGTCCCCCTCAAGTTGTCTTACAAACCATAAAATTCACTTATTAATTTTACCCTTTAATTAAAATCCATCTAATAAAGGCTTGTTATATAATGAATTTAACCCCTAACCATGGATTAAGTTGAGGTATTTTCCTCAGCTTAAGTGTTCTCATTTATTATCCTTCTATTAGGATGGTGTAATGAGTTCATTAATTTGTGATTAGAGATTAAACTCATTACTTAACACTAAACAAAAACCCAAAAACATCTAAATAATTACAAGTAGGTTAATGATCTTAATCCTTCATCATTAAGGTAATTAAGTTAATATGTTTATCTCATACTTAAGTAGGCACATTATCCCTAATCAGGGAGGATATAATGAGTTTGCAAACCCTTGATTTAGGCTTAAGCTCATTAACTCATGCAAAACACCAAAAAAAATAAAAAAACTGAAAACACAAAAACAAATAATAATCGTCTCCTTCGGGATTCTTTTCTCATCACACTTATTCACAAACAAGAACTTGCTTCTTCCGTCTAATGCAAGACAGTTAGCACTCGAGCCAGACGAGACATACACTTGAGCATAGACAAGTAAGCAGTACACAGTCAATCATTTTTTAGTCTCTTTGAGTCGAACTACGGTGTTCTGACTTCCTCATTGAACGAGAGGATACGTAGGCATAACTTAACAGTTATCAAACAAAAGTCTTTGTGACTTCCCCCTCTTTCAGCATCCTTTTCTTAAGCCTCAATTCCTGAGCAATTCACCCTTTTGCACTGACACATGTACTTTCTTACCTTAGCTTTTGCACACAGATAGCACATACACCTACCCCTTTTAAACACAATCTTGTAAGCATGGATCTCGTCGAGTACGACGGACGATCTGAGTTCTAATACCTTCCCAGATCGTAACCAACCCCCTTTCTTAGTTTCTCTGGTTCGCAACCGTCTTATCCATCTCTTTCCAGGTTTATGCAGCATTACCTTTCCTTCAGGATAAAAATGCCTAGCTGGCGACTCTATTCAACCTCTTTTCTCTTTCGTCGACCGTTCGTGTTTGCACCATGGGACCTAGTGTCTTTTCCGGGAGCGACAGAAGTATACATGGACGACATGATAGTCAAATCCCAGGAAGAAACAGATCATTCTTCCCACCTACGGAAGGTGTTCGACCAAGCTTGAAAATGCAAGATGCGTTTCAACCCTGAAAAATATACATTCGGAGTTCGGGCAGGTAAATTCCTCGGGTTCTACTTAACCGAGCGAGGGATCGAAACCAACCCGGATAAATGTCGAGCATTCACAGAAATACCTAGCCCAAACTCTAAAAAATTCATACAGTCGCTGAACGGAGTGCTCGCTTCCCTCGCCCGATTTGTGGCTAAATCCGCCCAGCACGCACTCCCATTCTACAAACTCCTCCGCAAAGAGTCAACTTTTGAGTGGACCGACGAATGTGAGCAAGCCCTAGCTCACCTAAAGAATGCACTATCCAAACCACTGGTACTTTCCAGACCCAATGAAGGTAAAACGCTATACCTTTACCTCGCCGTGTCAAACGAGGTCGTTAGTGCAACCCTTATCCGAGAGCTCCCCGAGGGGCCAAAACCCATATACTTCACGATCAAGGCATTGAACGGCCTCGAACTCAGGTACTTGCAAATCGAAAAGGTAGCTTTAGCCCTACTTTTCGCGGCAAGGAGGTTACGACACTACTTCTTGGCCCATACTATCATCTTAAGAACGGACCAATCCATCAGACAGATGCTCGGAAGACCCGACATGGTCGGTCGAATGCTTAAATGGTCGTTAGAATTGGTCGAGTTCGACATCAAATAAGAAGGACGGCATGCCCTCAAAGCTCAAGCATTAGTCGACTTCGTAGCAGAACTTACCTTCAATGAGAAAACAGCAACATCTCCATCTATATGGACCATTTTCGTCGATGGAGCATCTAGCTCGACGGGCAGCGGGGCCGGGGTCATGTTAGAGAACGAGTAAGGAACGCTCATCGAAGCATCCTTAACCCTATCTTTCCCCACATCCAATAATCAGGCAGAATATGAGGCCTTCTTGTCCGGGTTGCGCCTTGCTGACGACCTGGGAGCAGAAGAAATCATAATATGCACAGACTCGCTGTTGGTCGCTAACCAAGTACGAGGCGATTTTCAAGCTAAAAACGACAACATGACCGAATACTTAGCCTTAGTCAAGGAAAAGCTAAAACGATTCACATCCGTAGAAGTCAGGCACGTCCCGCGCGAGAACAACATCCGAGCAAATATTTTTTCCAAATTGGCGAGCACCAAGAGAAAGGGGGGCAACAAATCCGTCATACAGGTGATACTCCCCCAACCCAGGATTAGAAAAATGTCAACGACAATAGACATCAACATCATAGGCGACGCTAACTGTTGGATGACCCCGGTATTTAATTACTTGACCAAAGACGAGTTACCAGCTGACCCGAAAATGGCCAGCTTCGTGCGACGAAGGTCGTGCTCGTACATGATGGTCGAAAGGAAGATGTATCACCGAGGATTCTCCACACCACTCCTCAGATGCGTCGAAGAAGAAAACGTCCCACACGTGTTGAGAGAAGTCCACGATGGAATCAACGTGCAACACCCTGGCGGAAGGTCACTCGCTCGTAAGATCCTACGAGCAGGATATTACTGGCCGACGATGCAGGACGATGCGAAGGAACACGTTAAAAAATGTGACAAATGCCAACGACATGGTGACATACACATAGTGCCCCCTACTGAGTTAAAATCATTGTCGTCCCCATGGCTATTCGCATGGTGGGACTAGACATCTTGGGGCCCTTCGTCATCGGCACCGGACAAAATAAATATCTCATCGTAGGCGTCAACTATTTCACCAAATGGATTGAAGCAGAGGCCCTAGCCAAAATCACCGCACTGAACATCCTACGATTCTTCAAGTGAAACATCCTCGCTCGGTTCGGAGTACTGCTCGCCATCGTGACAGACAATGGAACACAGTTCACCGACAAACACTTCCAAGAATTTGTATCCTCGTTCGGAACCAAACAACACTTCGCTTCTGTCAAACACCCCCAGACTAACGGGCAGGCTGAAGCTACTAACAGAGTGATCTTGAGGGGCCTCAAGCGAAGACTGGACGAACACAAGAAATGATGGGTCGAAGAGCTGCATAGCGTCCTTTGGGCATATAGGACCATGCCTCATTCGACGACTAGAGAATCCCCGTTCCGACTAGCATACGGAACCGAAGCTATCATCCCCATAGAAATGCATGTACCGTCCATGCGCACAGAATCGCCCATGGAACAAGACACTAACTTAGAAACGCTAAGAGAGGAGCTCGACTTAGTCGAAGAAATCTGATCAGGAGCAGCTCTCCGAGAAGCTGCACTCAAACAAAAAATCGCAGCTCGGCACAACGCGAAAGTTATTAAACGAGCGTTCGAAGTCGGGAGCCTCGTATTGAGGAAAAACCACATATATTCCCGATAAGGGAAGCTAGCACCAAACTGGGAAGGCCCGTACCGCATTCGTGCAAAAACCGAAAATGGATCCTACTAATTAGAAAATCTCCATGGGGAAGAGCTCGTACGGCCGTGGAACGCCGAGAAACTTAAACAATACTACAGCTAGTATGAAGGTCTCCTTAACCCCCTACGAAGGGCGAAAGATCCGACCAAACCTGCATGCCCAGGTACAAGCATCGCAGTCCAAAATGTTCTACCAACAGAACCTCCTCGTCGTAACGAGGAAAGTAACTGTCGCACGAACGGGTACTCAAATGAGCCCGACGTTGCCTAAGTACCACAACCAGGCAGAACCCCAGCTCGCGATGGGACTTTCAAGCCACGGATGTCCGAGCCATAAACTTGGCTCGGATACCGACCCAGGATCAACCTCCATACATCTGATCGGTCCCCCAAACGATGGATCACATCCCTTACGAGCATCCGTCCCCCCTTTTTTATCGACCATTACGTCACGCTCCAAACGAGCGCAAAACACTTAACAAAAAATAAATGTTTAAAAAACGAAAGTCCTTTGACGGACGAGCAATCATACACATAATCAAAAAGGCTGCATAAATTGTAAAACTACCACCAAGGTCAGGAATGTTAATTCAAAAGGTTGCGACCCCTAAAGGCCGACTTGTTCGAGATTACATGAAAAGGGGACCAAGTCCCCAAACAAAAATTTAAAATTACAAGTAATTTAGGCTCGCAGGCCGACCTAATTACCTTCATCTTCTTGCACCCAAGGTTGGTTGTCATTCGGAAGTTGCTGGATGGTTAGCTGGATCGGCTACTCGGACTCCCCAGGATGAGAGTCGTCCACGATCATGTAATCAGGGACCACGATCCGACCATCTTCGACCTTGTACAAGTAGCTGATTTGATCAGTATCGAGGTTCAACTCAGGATGGAGGGCCTTTATCTGGTCCATAGCATTCTGGAAACTCAACTTAGTCGAGTCCCTCAGATCCTCGAGATCCTAATCCAGTCGTGCAAGGAAATGCGCCCGACTCATCAACCCCTTGGTGTCCTCATCTTCGTCATCCTTGGGGAAGAAGGTTTCTCTCAGCTTCCTATTCTGATCGACAGCCTTCTTTTTGTCCACCTCCAACTTAGCGATCATGTCCGCCCGCACCGCCAGCTCCATGGTCGCGGCCTCAGCATCCTCAGTAGTTTTCTTCGCTTTCTCTTCAGAGGCGGCCAGGAGAGTCTTCAGTCGCTTAATTTTGATCTCCTTCCCAGAACTCCCCTCAGCAAACATAGATGCCATCGACAGCATCCGCATCACCGCACTGGCATCCTGCACCAATGACAGCCTCCGAAAAGGACGGTCCATCAGTGTCATTGCCCATAAAGCTGATTGTCCTAGTTGCTCCTTTGGTCAAAGGCTCGATCAAGATATAGTCACCTTTGAACGACCTGATCGACTCCGAGTGTGCTTTGAAAATCTTAGTCCGCTGCTTGAAAGAGATGAACCCTTTCCGATCGGTCCCACGCCCCACCTGGCGTTGCAGATAGAATATCCGAAAAAAGAGAGGAAAGATAGCCCCCGCCCCCAGGTGCTCGCACGTTATCTCGAACGCCCTCATGAAAGCGTAGGAGTTAGAGTGCAGCTACGACGGGGCTACCCCCAAATAACCAAGTATCGAGCACACCAAGTCGCTAAAGGGCATCCTAATTCCCAAAGTCGTAATGGCATATTCGTACATAGAGAACTTCCTTCCACCGAACTCCGAGAAGATACGGTCATCGTCACCCGGGCAGGTCACCCTCCAGTGATCGGGATCCCCCACTAATGGCAGAGGATCCGCTCGCGGTCGAGCGTACGAAGAAACCTTGTCCAGTAAATATTCGACGACCCACTCCTCAGGGGCCAGCACCCTTACTTCTTCTTGCGTGACCTCTGGAGCACCAACCTCCTCCCCAGAGGCCTTTCCCGTATCACTCACTTCGGTCATTTCCGAATCTCCCGATGAGCTCCCTGAACTAGACGAGACAGACTCAGAGGAGCCTGAGTCCTCCGATGAACTCTCCTCTGAGGAGATGTCGAAGGGATCGACGAGCATGTTTTCACCTGAAAAGTAGAGGAAAGGCGTTAGTGAATTCGATCAGAGTATCAAATCCACCCTTACACTACCTATCAAGTGAAAGGGCGCGCAACAGCCCAAAAACAGGGTTCCGGGCAAAAGCCCTCAAGCGATCGACGTCCGAGACAGACGGTCAACACTTAGAGGGACGCAAAACCCTAGCCTTGATCGAGCATCGACCAAGACCACCGCCCACCGTGAACCAGGGTCTAGAATAGGCGAAATACAACTACTACTAATCCTAAAATCTATAAATTGCTCTAATCTACCGGTAAAACTGAATCCTAAACCGCATGCATCGCTACTTCTTAAAAACTAAGTCTAAAAAAGCAGAATAGAAGTCTAACCTTGACCTTGAGATGCCATTACGAAGAAATGCTTTGAGAAATACGGTGGTTGACAATGGTTTGCGGTGGCCGGTAGCGGTGAACAGTATGCAATTGCACGAGCAGCAAAGGAGGAAAGAAGACAAAGCGAAAAGTTCTCAATGTGGGACAACATTACTATTTATAGGAAAAAGGGGCACGTGCACTGGAGCGTGACCCCTATCCCTAGGCAATTATAACCTACGCGTTAGGCCCTATAATAGCCGTCAGAACATTAAATTGGCAAAAATCCCAAGACACAGTACATCTTCGTTTCAATTTCCTTTGCTCCGACCTGTGGACGGGACGCTCGAAAGGTCAATCCCCGACGTTCGTCAATACTTTCGAGCATAGGGCTAACTTTAAGTCATCACTTCCTCGACCGAAAGCAACGACTTAGGGGGGTCCTGTTCCAGACTAACCCAACCATCAGAATTGGGCCATATCTATCTCGCGGCCCAACGGCCCAAAAAACCCGACCATGCTCGAAGCTATGAAGTCAACTGCTCGACCTGCCCTCGGTCGAACAACTACACTGCCGAGCGAGGAGCCTATCGAGCAGGCTCTTTCTCGCCCCAACGGCTAGTTCCTAATCACCGTCGATTATTGCGGGATCCGCGATTCGCGCCCAACATTTTGGGCCAATGAGCACCCACTTGGACCAGTATATAAACCCTCTCATTTGAGAGGGTCGGGTATTCAAATCTAGACCCAAAAATATTGTACTTGCTCACTCGTTGCTCATTCTATGACTTTAGCATCGGAGTGCCTTTGCAGGTACACCCCCCATCTTTTCTACATCATCAACAGCACTCGTCAATGCTCGACGCGACCATATCGGATCCTGATCTCCAAGTACGATCAAGGTTTTATTAGGTTAATATTATTATTTACATAAAAAAAATTTAAAAAGTGTACAACACATTTTTGTTTTATAAATCTTTAAAAAAATATAATCTGTTTAAAATGATGTTACTGTCATAATCACAATCATATCCCCTGGGATTTTCTTATTAATTTAATTAATTAATTACTTAATTAAATAATTAATTAGATTGTTCATTTTTTATTAAGGATAAATATATAATTAAGGATCAATTATGGGATTTTATAAAATATTAATAATTTTGTTCATTATTTTCTATCATTTTGAGGTTTATTAGTTAATTAGTTAAATATTTAATTAATTAACTAATTAGGGTTTAGATATTGTTTAATTAAGGTTTTATGGGAATCATGAATAAAAATAATAAAACTATTATTTTGGGGATATTTGAGTTTATATAATTATTAGATTTTTGTATAATAATTATTTTTATTAATTATTTTCATGAAAACATCAATGGGATTTATAAAAAAAATGTTCTTTGAGGAATTATTTATAATTAACATTTTCTAAATTGTATTATTTTGAAAATTTTATTAGGATAAGTTATTTGGGGTTTATTTAAATTATCTTTGGAATTTAATTATATTTTTGGGGTTTTAAAAATCATTTTTAAGGGATTAAAATAAGGGATTTCAAATTAGGTTTTTTGGGGTTCCACAAATATGTTGGGGTTTTATAATATATGGGGTCCTAATATAGGATTTTGGGGTTTATAAAAAAATATTTTGGGGTTTTATAAGTGATATTATGTGGTTTTATTTAAGGGGTTTCAAATGTGGGATTTTGTAATAATAACCAGAGTTTTCATAATAACTTTTAAAAAAATATTAAAATCAATTTTTTTATAATAAGATTAAAAGGGTTTAAAATAAGGATTTTAATAATTTAGTAAGAGGTAGTTAGAAACATTATGATTAGGGTTAGGGATAGAGGAATTGAACTACGACGCTTTGATCCTTCAAACTAAAGTTACGAAGGCATAGGGTTTGTACAAACCTTAGCGAGTGAAATTATGATTTAATTATGTTTTATTTTGGATTTTATTTTATTTATTTGTTTGACACAAACAAACAAACCTTTAGAATCTTAAGAAGGATCCTATTGGATACAATAGAAGTGAGGGGCGCCTAACACCTTCCTCCCACTTAACCGACTTCCGAACTTAAGGCCTCTATCATAGGGATTTAGGTTTATCACTATTTTTTTCTAAAAATATGATGGCGACTCTTAAATTTTAAGTCGACCGCAAGACTAAGCTACACAAATGTTATTCTTGATTTTTGTTCAATTATGCACAACTCATGAGGCTGCAAAACCTCCAAGATATACAATCTTAAATCGATCCACTGATAACACTAAATTTCATCGTATTTCTAACTCCGATTTTGCATGCATTCTTAGTTTTTATTGTTATTTTGTTATGTTATTACTTTGTTTTTCTTTATTTTCAGGTTTTTTATGTAATCGGGGCCTAAATCAAGAAAAGGAGAGAAAAAGGAGTTGAAACGGACGAAAACCAAGAAATTCAGCTTTTTACACTTACGGCATCCACCTTGGCTGGCGCCATGGGGTCAGCCATGACGTGGCCACGTCTCAAGACCACTCCACAACTGCCTATGCCCACGTTCCCCACTTTCTCCACCAAAATACACTCATGGCGGGCGCCATGGCCTTGTGGCGGGCACCATGGCCTTGTGGCGGGCGCCACAAGGCAAAAGTGTTTCCCTCCGCTTTTTAGTGGAGGGGGGCATCCTGGTCTTTTCTCACTTAATGTTTGCCTATAAATAGGACTTTAGAATTTTGTTTTTATCATCCAAACTTAGAATCTCTTAGGCATATATCAGTTTTAAAGTAGTAACCACTTCACATCGGGGTGTTACTACAATCGAGCAATCGAGTCTGTATACGTCTGTGTGATCGAGTTTTAGAGCACTCTGGGAGGAAGTTAATCCTGCCGCCATTTTAATTCCAGTTCGTATTTTATCTTTCCGCGTTTCTTTAATTTATTTACTATCCGCACTCGCACTTTACTTTACTTTATTTTCGCACTCGCTTTACTTTACTTTTATTTCTCACACTCGCACTACTTTTATTTACTTCTCGCACTCGCACTACTTTTATTTACTTTTCGCACTCGCACTACTTTTATTTACTTTTCGCACTCGCACTACTTGTATTTACTTTCCGCACTCGCACTAATTACTTTTATGAAAAATAATAAAAAGAACTTTTACTTTACCATGTCTAACTAAATCCATAAAGGTTAGAATGTAGGGATCGTAATTGAACCAGTAATCCGTACAATTGTTTGTAGAAACACTTAAGGGCTATTTTAACTTTCAATATAAGTTTAATTGTTTTTAACTATTTCAAAAACAGCCAAAAGCGCTTTGTCTAGTTCATTAGGAGTTTTTAGATTAAAAAGAAAAGGGATTTTAAAATGATTTTCGGACGCGTTAAGAAGTTTAGAGTCTGGTTCGTGAGAACCTCTTTTTGCTAAGAAATCCAGGTTAAAGTACTTTTCAACTTAGTTAAGATACTATATTTCTTAAAAATAGGTTTACTACTTTAACGCAGTACGCACCTTTTTATCCGTGACAATAGGAGGGGTTGATTAGAGAGTACAACTCGGTTCTGAATACGCGAAAGCGACAGTTCCTGTTAAATTAGTTCTTTTCAAAGTGGAAAACATTGCCCATAAGTAGTTCTATTAACAAGCACTGGATTATCAATTGATTACATGAATTACATTTGAGCCTGTCTTTATTAATTGTTTAAAATTATTATTTTATTTACCATTGCGCACTCCTTAAAACCATTATATTTTGTTGCCTTAGATACACACCATAATAACAGGTACGATAGATTGGCACTTGGTCTCTGTGGATTCGACAATCTTTTATATTACTCTGACGTGTTCATACACTTGCGAAAAACACGCATCAAGTTTTTGGCGCCGTTGTCGGGGACCAATTTCGTCAAATTTCATACCCTGTAGTTATACCGTTTAGACTAAGGTTGTTACCTGCCGGTCAATGCAAAAGATGTGCAGTGCCAGAAGCTTAGTAGACCCTCTAGCTGAACCTGAACGTTACGCTCGCGCACGTTTGTTTTTCCATAGGAATAGGAGAGCTATGGCCGAAGATCAAAACCGAAGTCCTCTTAAGGACTTCGCACAACCATCAAACGAGGAACCTAGTTCCAGTATAGTAAACCCCGCTATCCCAGCCAATAATTTTGAACTTAAACCATCCCTGCTGCAATTAGTGCCACAAAGACAATTTGCAGGTCTTGCTACTGAGAAGCCAAACCAACATTTAAAGAACATTCTCCAGTTAGCAGACACCTTTAAAACCAATGGAGCTCCTCCTGAGGCGATACGCTTAAGATTATTTCCTTTTTCCCTCAGAGATAAAGCTCTATCATGGTTAGATTCCCTTCCACCAAATTCCATAACAACTTGGGAATACCTTAGAAAAGTTTTCCTTGTTAGGAACTGTAACACGGTGGGAGAACTGACTTTAGTTAAATGTTGCGGATAGCAAGAGTCGCCACCGACTTTTATTTTATCTAAAGGAAAGGGCATAAAAGAACAGGAAAGACCTTAAAAGATTTTTGGGTTCGGGGGGTAGGTTATGTAAAGGGAAGGTGTTAGCACCCTTTACATCCATGGTTATCCATGGGCTCTTAGTTACTTAGCTCACTTTAAAATGTTTTTGAGAAGTGTAGTGTGTGATTAGAAATTTTCTTAAGTACTTTATAATGATCCATGTACGGATATATATAAAGCCTTTGTTTTGAAAATTGCTTGAAAAATGTGAAGTGTTTTTGAAATGTTTTGAAAAGGTGAGCAAGTACATAAGAGGAACCTACCCTAAGTTAAATCTTTTCTATTCTTAAATATCCTTTAAGTGGTAAGACTATCCCTATTATTAAGGAATAGGTAGTCATTACCTTGGATGTATGAGGGACAAATGAAGGGACAACTGTGATTAGGCAACTGTAAGGTGTATTTAGCAATTCGAAGGGACTTATCATCTTTATTCGAAAGGGACAAGATCATTTACGAAGGCAACCATGAAGGGACTTGATCTTATTATCTTTTAAGGGACTAGATGATATAAATGAGTGAAGGGACTTTGCTTTATACACCTTACTTGACATTTTTCTTTAGGCAACATGAGAGGTATCCTTAAGAATGTGAGATGGCGATCTAAGATCGACTTACGTGTGTGCGTGTACAAATTCAAGTATTTATCTTACAAATTAGTGATCTAAATTTAATTTTAAATACAAACATGTTTACACTCCCTATTTTACTAACCATGGCAATTTAAAATAAATAATAAGAAATTCTACAAATATTACATAATGTGTACAATTACATTATAATAAATAAAATAATTTAAATAAATAAGCATATAATGAATAAATAAATAAATTGGTTAGTAATAACAAACAAAAATAAATATAAGAAGGTTAGTATAACAATATAATATAGAAACAAATTAAAAGTTCAAATTTAAATAAATAATTATTTTTTTAAGAATTTTAAGAAAAATAAATAATAATAATTATATACTAAATAATATGATTAATAATTCTAATAATTTGATTATATACATAAAAAAAACTATTTGTTAATTATAATTAAGTAAGCATGTCATAAAATAAAAATTAGGGTTTTGAATTGTTTTAGGAAAATAAATTAGGGTTAATTACTTAATCTAAACTTAATTAAATTATTTATATATATAAAAAACTACATATAATAATAATATAAACAAATTATAAAATAAATATATATAATTAAAATTTACAAACAAATAAATTAAAATTTACAACATAATTAGGGTTTATAAAGAAAATTAGGGTTTTAAGTGAAAGTATTTTAATTAGATACCTAATATTAATTTAATTATTTAAACAAATATATACACACTTTAATTCAAATAAATAACAAATTATATTTTTTTTAGAAAAATTTTTAGAATGAACATTTATATATTAATTTGAATTTATGGAAATAAGATTTAATAAAAAAACATTTGTAAATATGATTTTTAGACATTTAATTGGATTAAAGAATATTAATAATAAATTAAATAAACACAAAAACAAGAAGAAGAAAAAAAACAGGACCTGGGATTTGAACCCAGGTCCTTTACCTGGAAACAGAAGAGATTCACCATTGGCTAGCCTGCGCACGAGTGATAAACAACATCATAATATTGTTTTATTCTAATCCTGCAAAACAAAAGAAATTAAAACAAAAATCGTTCCTGGCTGGATTCGAACCATGGTTTCCAACCTCATACGCATACATGCCTTACCAACTGAACCAAACGCGCGCTGGGATATATGTATGAAACAAATAAATAATAAAATAAGTGAAATATTTGAATTTGAAATTCGCGCCATTCAGATCATCTTCTTCCTCAAGACCTATGAATTTTGCTGCGAATTTTATTACAAACTTTCCTGCGAATTCTTATTTGCAGCAAAACCTACGAATCTCAATCATCAATAAAACTGCAAAATTTCATCAAATTAAATGTACAAACATGATCCAGAGGTTGATTAGCATTGATCTATGGTTTTAGATTTCATTTATATTTGTTCAATCAAGAAACCCTAAACGGCTATACAAACCCTAACAATGGCATTTTCATGATTCGGCCATGGTTCTTCACAAAAACAATCCAGAAATCATCTATGAGCATCAACAAACATTAGTACATAATCAAAATCCATTATCAACACATAAATTTAATGAATCGAAAAAAAAAATTAAGGGCAAGAATGCTTCGAATTATGCAAATGAGTATGAATCAGAGGCATGTAAGAGGTGGTTTAGATTCAGGGAAGCTCAAGGAAGCTTGTGGTGTCTTTAGAATACCTTGAAACCTCTTGAAATATGGAAACCGAAAATTGGATTTTTATGGTTTTGGTGAAGTTTGAAAGTGGTGCAAGAGGCTGCAAAAATTCGTGCCTGAGGTTGTGATGAGTCCCTCTATATGTAGTGAATCAAATTAGGTTAAAAAGGGCTATGATTCTTTGGACTTTTGGATCACTTGAATATTGAAAAAGATATGTCATGAAATTTGATTTTTATTTGATCTAACATTGCTATTTTGGGACAATCCTCATAATTTGTGTATCAATCTGATCCAAATATCATTTACAACATTCTAGAAGCAAAATCCCTTTTTAAATATATGATTTTATATTTTATTTCAATTTAAATGGTATTTTAATGAATAAAATTCAAATAAATATGAAATAAAAAATAAAAAATCAGAAAATAGGTGGGTTGGGTCGTGCTTGGTGTTTTTGTAAAGATAGGATGGCAATTTGGTGGGCTCATTTAGCAAAAATTTGATTTAAGGCCTTATTTGCTTCATAAACTTCCCTAAAATTTCCCAACTTTGCAAGGGCACAAATCCTTCAATTTTAATGCTATGAGGGTGTTCTTGGACATTTTGGAAAGCTTAAAGAGTCCTCTAACCAACCTCATTGGTTTCAAGTCCATATCTTTTACCATTCTCAAGTTATGCTCTTTTGAAGTTGTTGACTTTTAAAAGGACCTATAATGTCTTAGCTCATACCTTCCAAATGAAGCATTTTTGGGCTTGGCTTGTGAGACACAAAGTTGTAGAGAATTCAATTTCCTTCAAAATGAGCTTTGGATGGAAAAAATTTGATGAAGCATGTGAAAGTTATGGCTGGTCAAAGTTCAGTTGACTTTTCCTGTGAAAACCCTAATTTAGAAACTCTTGATTCTTGATGATCTGAAATCTCCTTGATGAATTATGATCAATCCTTGATCAAATAATGAATTTTACTTCATATACTTGATGTTGGCAAAAAATCATGAAGTTTGACTTTGGTTTGACCACAGTTGTCCTCAGTTTGACTTTTTAACTACTTTGACTGATTTTGACCTATCTGATCATCTGACCGAGCAAATCTTTTGGGAAAGTCTTGAAACTAGACATGGGGATTCTTGAACACATATAGGATGATATAAAGCTCACTTGAAGTCTTGGAAGTCCATTTAGCCTGATGAAATTCAAAACCCTAGTTTAAGATGCATTGCTTAGGAGGATGCATTGTCTGAGGGATTTGTCAAACTTTCTGATTAATTGTGAACTTTGTGGACCTTGTGAACCTCATGAGATGTCTTGTGAACCTTGTGAACCTTGTGAGCCTCTTAGTACATAATGAATTGTCTTGTGGAGGGCAAATTTTGGGGTGCAACAGCTGCCCCTGTTCAATTTTCTGAAACCTGAGGGGTTAGATTGGTATATGTGCCATTCGTGACCTGGAAGGTTGAAGGGGATTGAACACAAAAGCCCAAAAATTTGCACTCACCAGTTCCTAGAGTAATACTGATGATTAGCTGTATATGCTTGAGTGGGCTTGAAGATGCCACTTGGAAGAACTAGAGATGGGCTTAGAGATGCCATCAGGATGAACTGGAGATGGGCTTAAAGATGCCATCAGGATGAACTGGAGATGGTCTTAAAGATGCCATCAGGATGAACTGGAGATGGGCTTAGAGATGCCATCAGGATGAACTGGAGATGGGCTTAAAGATGCCATCTAAAATATCTGGATGTGGTGATGTTCTGATGTTGATACTGGATATCAGTACTAAGTCTTTGTATAAGCCGTCTCTGAATCATTTATGCAACATGATTTGAGTTGTTGAATGGACCAGTAGAAATAAATCTTGTGATGATTATCTCTTATGGAAATATTTCGGATTAGGGAATGGATCTTTGTACGGATCGTTTGCCTATTCTCCAAGGTCAAAAGAACGTCAGGATTTGTTCTTCTGAATAAAAATATCTTGAACCAGGGAATGGATCTTTTTTACGGACCGTTTGCCTGCTATTCAAGGGCCAAAAGAACGTCAGGATTTGTTCTTAAGGGTCAAAAGAACGTCAGGATTTGTTCTTCTGAAAAAAGTCTTGAACAAGGGGCCAAAAGAACGTCAGGATTTGTTCTTCTGAAAAAAGTCTTGAACAAGGGGCCAAAAGAACGTCAGGATTTGTTCTTAAGGGTCAAAAGAACGTCAGGATTTGTTCTTCTGAAAAAAGGTCTTGAACAAGGGGCCTAAAGAACGTCAGGATTTGTTCTTAAAGGTCAAAAGAACGTCAGGATTTGTTCTTCTGAAAAAAGGTCTTGAACAAGGGGCCAAAAGAACGTCAGGATTTGTTCTTAAGGGTCAAAAGAACGTCAGGATTTGTTCTTTTGAAAAAAGTCTTGAACAAGGGGCCAAAATAACGTCAGGATTTGTTCTTAAGGGTCAAAAGAACGTCAGGATTTGTTCTTCTGAAAAAGTCTTGAACAAGGGGACAAAAGAACGTCAGGATTTGTTCTTAAGGGTCAAAAGAACGTCAGAATTTGTTCTTCTGAAAAAGTCTTGAACAAGGGGCCAAAAGAACGTCAGGATTTGTTCTTAAGGGTCAAAAGAACGTCAGGATTTGTTCTTCTGAAAAAGTCTTGAACAAGGGGCCAAAGGAACGTCAGGATTTGTTCTTAAGGGTCAAAAGAATGTCAGGATTTGTTCTTCTGAAAAATGTCTTGAACCAGGGAATGGATCTTTTTACAGACCGTTTGCCTGCTATTCAAGGGCATTTTGAGCAAATGTATGGATCATTTCTGACCTGTTGTAAGTTGTTGATATTGTTTTACCTGCATATAACCTTCCTGCAAGGAGAATGTTAGTTTATGCAATATGTATGCATGCATAGTATGATGCACTTAAGTAATGTATTATGTGTTGATGGATATGTATGTTATGGTATGATGTAAATGATGTATGTATGAATCATGCAGCCTGAAGTGTCTGGATATCTTCGTATAACAACTGCTGGCCAGGGAAAATAAATCCCGATTTGCTGCTGAAGAATGTGAAGAACTCGTTCCCATCTCGTTTGATAATATAGTGAAGAATATGAGGAACTCGTTCCCGTTCTGTTTGATAACATAGTATTCATAACCTCTCGTCTTCGTTCGATAGTATGGTATCCATAACCTCCCGTCTTTGTTCGACGTACTCCTGTTGAAGGAATAATTTCCTGAGTATCCCAACTGAGGATAAAAGAGATGAATATAAATTCGAGGGGAGACGTAACTTGAAGTATCTATGATGATAGATTTGCCCTACTGGGGGTTTGTAGCTGTCTTGTGGGGATGAACCGGCGAAGCTTCGTTGAATTCCTTCCCTCGTTCGTCCTTAGTAAATACTATTACTGCATTTTCATGCATTTTTGGTAAACATCAATCATATTCAAGAGCATACATACATTCAAACACAACCAATGGACGTTTCCGCTTAGGTAAATAGGGTAAAAGTAAATCTGGATTCAGAGGGAAAAGTAAAGCTGAACTTGAAAATAGAATCGTTTCAACTTCGAGAGTGTATAAACAATTGGATTTAGAGCTCCTGAGATTCTTAATTTTCCTGAATACCTTCCCAGAAATCCTCATAGCTGGATCTGAAGACATGATACTGACACCATCTGATACTACTGATGTAGACAATTAATTTCCACAATGGCTTATGCTGAGAATCCAATATCAAGGTAATACAATGAGAGGAACATGTCTTCAAATTGTGACGGACCATATACGCTCCGGGTATTAGATTTGAAAAGAAAGCATTGCCCCTTGGTTGAGGATGAATTGTCCCATAATAGAAGTATCTGAATGTAGTTACCTCAAGAGAAATAAGCAGAATGCCCCACAATAATATGCCTCTGACATCATGAACTTTATAATGTTACCCTTGGTAATTCAAATATACGAGGAGAGTTCCCCCTGGCTATTAAGCATTGTTGAATCTGGACCTGATTGCCCTGAATGAATTGAACAATAACTTGGTATGCCCCCTTGATTGGGAAACAGTGACTATGCCCCTGGAATTATGAACTCTGTAATATTACCCTTGGTAATTTAGATAGATGAGGAGATCTGCCCCTGGCTACTTAAACATAATTGAATCCTGTCCTGATTGCCCCAAATGAGTTAGGAAGTATCATGGTCTGCCCCCTTGATTGGGAGATAATGACTATGCCCCTTTGTATACATGGACTTTGATCCAGGAAGCAACTTTGTTTATCGGAAGGACTTTGGTTTATTGAACATTCATCCTGTAAGTTTCTCTGTTTATCAAACACTCAGGTATATGCAAACAAATATATTCAAAAATGCAATGCTTATGTCTGTCTTGAAGTTTTGAAAAAGAGTTATTTTAGAAAAACAGTTTTTGTGAAAACTGTGATATTAACTCAAGTTTTATAATAAGCCCTAAAGGAGTCAGGATACCTTTTTGTAGCAGTACGCTTTCGAACTAACCATGCTTCAGTTAGGACTTTTAAAGGGTTGTAACGTGGCCTGGTTCACGGTTTAAGATACAAAGGATAAAGGCTCAAATTTTATTTGTACCCAACCCAATCTCCATGATGTTCTTCAGTCCTATGCTCAGTTAACTTATGCATTGAGGCTCAAAGGAGTTTGGAATTGTAACACTGACATTTGTGATGGTTCAGAAACCAAAAATTTATTTGAACATTCAGTCATCTTTCTTTGTTGAGGATTCATAGTGACCTTTTTTTTCTTTTGACTTTGTTATATCTTCTTTTTGCCTGAACTGTTTGTTTCAAAATTACAGTCAGCGGAATTTGTCAATTTTATTTACTAAGTCTTCTTCATAGGTTTTGACTTAATGGATTTTTCTTTTGCTGGATATTGACTGTCAGGTTTAATGATTACAGAGAACCATCATTAGTTGTGTACAACACAAATAATTGGCATATTTGAGTTAACCGAGTAACTACCATGCCCCGGGTTATGAATAAGGGTTTTAATTTGTGTGAGAATGAAAACTTCTACTTCATAGGCTCAAAAGGGTTGACTAGGGATTAACTTCCTTATATCTCCACTGTTTAGGAATTGAAGCAATGCCTGTACATCGTCAGCATAGTCTGTTCAAAAGCATACTGCATAAGATTATGGTATTGTTTTCGTCATCCTCCCTCTACAGGCTTATAGCTTTATCAGGAGTTAAATATCACAAAATAGAAATATGAAGCAAAGTTCAAAATATAGTGAAATGAACGGATTAACTCAAGACAAACATATGCAATGCATTAATGAAAACAAAAGTTTAACATAATAGTAAGTGTTTAAACAAACAAAAGAAATTACAAATGAAAATTCAAATGTTGTCCCATCCAGTTGGTTGAATGTCTTCAATTGCAATCTGTGAACTTTCAGGAGCAGTATATTTCACCATGAAATCAAATTTACCATTTGGATGTCCCAAGGTGCCCCATATCTCAACAGGAATAGGTAGGCTTTCTTTCTTGCTACTTTGGGCAATTTGTCTTGCAGCTTCGACGTTTGATGGACGATAGTAGAATTCAATTTGACCTTCTGGTGTAACCTCGAGGATTCCTTCGTCAGTTAGGTCTTGAATCTTATTCTTCAGTGCCCAACAGTTATTAGTGTTGTGTCCGGGACTGTCGGAGTGATACTCACACCTTGCCTTGGGATTATAGTGAGGAGAGGAAGTATTGGGATTTTGAGGAGGACTTTTCAAAGAAATTAGCTTCATCTCCAACAAGCATTGCAGAACTTGTGACATTGGAGTGCTGAATTTGATAAACTGCCTTCTACATTCCTTGTGTTGAGGTGGATTAACCTTATCAGGTCTTTTTCCTTCAACTAAAGAACAATCAGTGGCAACCTGTCTCTTACCTTCTTTTATCCTCCTCTTCCTTTCAACCAAGTCAGCTTGTTTTAATGGAGGTTGACTAACGATTAGATTCTTGGCTCCATTACTTTGAAGTTTATGGACAAAGGTTCTTAACTCTTCTTGCCCCTGAGCTAAACTCTGAATAAGAGCCACCTGGTCATTCATCTGGATCCTCATTCCTATCATCTCAGCTTGTAGTTGTTTCAGCTGATCATCCTTGTTGTCCTCAGGATTCTTCTTCTTAGCCAGCAGTGTCTTCAACTCATCTTGTCCCTTGGACAAGTTTAGAATCAACTCTTGGAATTGTGCATTCTGAGCCTGGAGATTTTTGATAGTCTATTCAAGAGCCATTTCTGCTGAAATAAACAGCGAGAAGATAAGATACTTGTTCATAAGAAACCTGTGATGCAATGATATGGTGTATAAATGCGTATGCAATGTTTTCAAGGACCGCAGGATTTAAATTTGCTTAAACAATCAAGAAAATAAACTTTTATTAGTAATCAATAAACTTATTTGCCATTTGGCTTACAATAAAAAATGAAATGAATACAAATATGGGGTTTTAAGTCTCCCATGGACGTTTCCTCTTTGTGTTGAGGTATGAGTTGAGATTCCGCTCCTCATGGAGTTGCTTTGTTAGCTCCAGGATTCTTTCTTGACTTGCTTTGTAATGGGTCTCAAAAGTATCCCTTTGCTCCTTCAACTGGATCCAGGATCTCTGTAAGTCTTCCATGTCAGTGGGCATGTCTGGATGAAGGATGGTATAAGAAGTATCTCCTTCAGCAACAGGCTCCATAGTAACTGGCAGGATGGTAGGATATGGCATCATAAAAGTCTGAGCACGAGATCGTACCCATCTGAGATAAGCTTCCATAGGAATAGTGTACTTGGGCTCCAGAGTCTTGCTGTCAACCTTGTTCACTTTACCCCATGCTCGTATGAACCTTTGACGGTAACCTTGAAGATCGTTGTCGTAGTCGAACACAATACCCTGAATCAGCATGTCATGAGGACCATCACTTCGTGCGTAACCAAACTGACGTAGAGCTAAGGAAGGATTGTAGGTAATGCCCCCTCTTATGCCAAGGAGTGGCACATTAGGGAACTCCCCACAACGGTCAATGATAGTAACATTCTCCATAGATCTAGAAATCCAATGAATATCTGAATGTGAAAGTGACATGATCCTTTTAGACCACCTTAACCCTTGTTCATTCTTCATCACTGATTGAGGAAGGTGAGAAATAAACCACCTAGACAATAGAGGTATACAACACTTCAGAGTTCCTCATGCCTTCGTAGTACGGGTATGAAGAGAGTGTAAGATGTCTCCAAGTAATGTAGGCACTGGATTATGAGTCAGAACTATATTGATGGCGTGTACGTCTATGAACTGGTCTGGATTGGGGAACAATACTAAGCCATAGATCAATAGGGCTAAGATCTCCTCAAAAGCATCATAACTCATAGCCTTCAGGAACACATGAGTTTTCTCCATCAATACCTTAGCAAGAATACCCTTAACTCCACTCCTTGTTTCTAGGACAATGTCTGATTTCTTCAAATGTAGGGATGCAACAATGACTTCAGGTTTAGGCTCTTTTTCTAAGCCTGTGAAGGATTTCTGATCAAGAATAGGTATACCCAGAAGCTTGGATAACTCTTCCATTGTAGGAACCAACGGATAGTCGGGGAATGTGAAACAGTGATGTTTAGGATCAAAGAACTGAAACAGAACACTCATCATGTCTTCATTGAACCCTAAAGTGACTAAATCCAGTAGGTAACCATGCCTCTTGATGAATTGGGAGTTTTCAGAAACTTGAGAGACCAATTCCTTAAGCTTAGGAGGTATCCCTACAAAGTTGATCCGGATAGTATTCCTACGAGCAGAAGCCATGACCTGCAACAAAGAACAAAGATAAATCCTTTGGTCCTTGAAATGGTTAGTGAAAATGCTATGCTTATGATGCATGATGATGTTATGATGTTATGCTCAATCACAAACATGTGGCACACACAAACAAGTCACACAATAGCCCTAGGTTTGAAGGCTTTCATGAGGTTTAAAGGTAAGTACCCTCCCCTGAAGTTTAGTCGGTTCATCCTGTCCTATAAAGTAACAAGGTTATAAGGGATCTCAATATCATTGATCCTTCACAAGGGTGGTTGTTCAGTAGGCAACTTACTTGCCAACCAAAACCCTCCAAGTTTAAGATCTCAATGAGCGTAGTATCGAGTATCACCCAACTTCAGTCTTCACTAAAGCCGGTTATCTCACTACTTTTCTAAAGGCCAAGATGGGATAACTAAGGTTCTAAAAGTTAGTTAGTGCATTGACAACATATGGCAGCCTCATATTATCCTCAACTTTACTTAAGGAACATAAGCACCAACCAAGAAGTCACACTAACTATGGCCACCAGATCAACCATATCAGTATACGCCGTACAGTTTCCTTGGTCTATTGCCATTTACCTAAGATACACTAGATCCAGGTTAGGATCTTTCACACATAAGAGCACCCAACAAGTAAAGTAAAGCAAACAAAGCAAACAAGTTTAAAGTGATCTAATTCCTAAGGGTACCCCTCTTTTATTAAATCCCCAGCAGAGTCGCCAGTTCTGTAACACGGTGGGAGAACTGACTTTAGTAAAATGTTGCGGATAGCAAGAGTCGCCACCGACTTTTATTTTATCCAAAGGAAAGGGCATAAAAGAACAGGAAAGACCTTAAAAGATTTTTGGGTTCGGGGGGTAGGTTATGTAAAGGGAAGGTGTTAGCACCCTTTACATCCATGGTTATCCATGGGCTCTTAGTTACTTAGCTCACTTTAAAATGTTTTTGAGAAGTGTAGTGTGTGATTAGAAATTTTCTTAAGTACTTTATAATGATCCATGTACGGATATATATAAAGCCTTTGTTTTAAAAATTGCTTGAAAAATGTGAAGTGTTTTTGAAATGTTTTGAAAAGGTGAGCAAGTACATAAGAGGAACCTACCCCTAAGTTAAATCTTTTCTGTTCTTAAATATCCTTTAAGTGGTAAGACTATCCCTATTATTAAGGAATAGGTAGTCATTACCTTGGATGTATGAGGGATAAATGAAGGGACAACTGTGATTAGGCAACTGTAAGGTGTATTTAGCAATTCGAAGGGACTTATCATCTTTATTCGAAAGGGACAAGATCATTTACGAAGGCAACCATGAAGGGACTTGATCTTATTATCTTTTAAGGGACTAGATGATATAAATGAGTGAAGGGACTTTGCTTTATACACCTTACTTGACCTTTTTCTTTAGGCAACATAAGAGGTATCCTTAAGAATGTGAGATGGCGATCTAAGATCGACTTACGTGTGTGCATGTACAAATTCAAGTATTTATCTTACAAATTAGTGATCTAAATTTAATTTTAAATACAAACATGTTTACACTCCCTAGTTTACTAACCATGGAAATTTAAAATAAATAATAAGAAATTCTACAACTATTACATAATGTGTACAATTACATTATAATAATAAAATAATTTAAATAAATAAGCATATAATAAATAAATAAATAAATTGGTTAGTAATAACAAACAAAAATAAATATAAGAAGGTTAGTATAACAATATAATATAGAAACAAATTAAAAGTTCAAATTTAAATAAATAATTATTTTTTTAAGAATTTTAAGAAAAATAAATAATAATAATTATATACTAAATAATATGATTAATAATTCTAATAATTTGATTATATACATAAAAAAAAACTATTTGTTAATTATAATTAAGTAAGCATGTCATAAAATAAAAATTAGGGTTTTGAATTGTTTTAGGAAAATAAATTAGGGTTAATTACTTAATCTAAACTTAATTAAATTATTTATATATATAAAAAACTACATATAATAATAATATAAACAAATTATAAAATAGATATATATAATTAAAATTTACAAACAAATAAATTAAAATTTACAACATAATTAGGGTTTATAAAGAAAATTAGGGTTTTAAGTGAAAGTATTTTAATTAGATACCTAATATTAATTTAATTATTTAAACAAATATATACACACTTTAATTCAAATAAATAACAAATTATATTTTTTTTAGAAAAAATTTTAGAATGAACATTTATATATTAATTTGAATTTATGGAAATAAGATTTAATAAAAAAACATTTGTAAATATGATTTTTAGACATTTAATTGGATTAAAGAATATTAATAATAAATTAAATAAACACAAAAACAAGAAAAGAAAAAACAGGACCTGGGATTTGAACCCAGGTCCTTTACCTGGAAACAGAAGAGATTCACCACTGGGCTAGCCTGCGCACGTGTGATAAACAACATCATAAGATTGTTTTATTCTAATCCTGCAAAACAAAAGAAATTAAAACAAAAATCGTTCCTAGTTGGATTCGAACCATGGTTTCCAACCTCATACGCATACATGCCTTACCAACTGAACCAAACGCACGCTGTGATATATGTATGAAACAAATAAATAATAAAATATGTGAAATATTTGAATTTGAAATTCGCGCCATTCAGATCATCTTCTTCCTCAAGACCTATGAATTTTGCTGCGAATTTTATTACAAACTTTCCTGCGAATTCATATTTGCAGCAAAACCTACGAATCTCAATCATCAATAAAACTGCAAAATTTCATCAAATTAAATGTACAAACATGATCCAGAGGTTGATTAGCATTGATCTATGGTTTTAGATTTCATTTATATTTGTTCAATCAAGAAACCCTAAACGGCCATACAAACCCTAACAATGGCATTTTCATGATTCGGCCATGGTTCTTCACAAAAACAATCCAGAAATCATCTATGAGCATCAACAAACATTAGTACATAATCAAAATCCATTATCAACACATAAATTTAATGAATCGAAAAAAAAAAGATTAAGGGCAAGAATGCTTCGGATTATGCAAATGAGTATGAATCAGAGGCATGTAAGAGGTGGTGTAGATTCAGGGAAGCTTAAGGAAGCTTGTGGTGTCTTTAGAATACCTTGAAACCTCTTGAAATATGGAAACCGAAAATTGGATTTTTATGGTTTTGGTGAAGTTTGAAAGTGGTGCAAGAGGCTGCAAAAATTCGTGCCTGAGGTTGTGATGAGTCCCTCTATATGTAGTGAATCAAATTAGGTTAAAAAGGGCTATGATTCTTTGGACTTTTGGATCACTTGAATATTGAAAAAGATATGTCATGAAATTTGATTTTTATTTGATCTAACATTGCTATTTTGGGACAATCCTCATAATTTGTGTATCAATCTGATCCAAATATCATTTATAACATTCTAGAAGCAAAATCCCTTTTTAAATATATGATTTTATATTTTATTTCAATTTAAATGGTATTTTAATGAATAAAATTCAAATAAATATGAAATAAAAAATAAAAAATCAGAAAATAGGTGGGTTGGGTCGTGCTTGGTGTTTTTGTAAAGATAGGATGACAATTTGGTGGGCTCATTTAGCAAAAATTTGATTTAAGGCCTTATTTGCTTCATAAACTTCCCTAAAATTTCCCAACTTTGCAAGGGCAAAACTCCTTCAATTTTAATTCTATGAGGGTGTTCTTGGACATTTTGGAAAGCTTAAAGAGTCCTCTAACCAACCTCATTGGTTTCATGTCCATATCTCTTACCATTCTCAAGTTATGCTCTTTTGAAGTTGTTGACTTTTTGTTGACTTTTAAAAGGACCTATAATGTCTTAGCTCATACCTTCCAAATTAAGCATTTTTGGGCTTGGCTTGTGAGACACAAAGTTGTAGAGAATTCAATTTCCTTCAAAATGAGCTTTGGATGGAAAAAATTTGATGAAGCATGTGAAAGTTATGGTTGGTCAAAGTTCAGTTGACTTTTCCTGTGAAAACCCTAATTTAGAAACTCCTGATTCTTGATGATCTGAAATCTCCTTGATGAATTATGATCAATCCTTGATCAAATAATGAATTTTACTTCATATACTTGATGTTGGCAAAAAATCATGAAGTTTGACTTTGGTCTGACCACAGTTGTCCTCAGTTTGACTTTTTAACTGCTTTGACTGATTTTGACCTATCTGATCATTTGACCGAGCAAATCTTTTGGGAAAGTCTTGAAACTTGACATGGGGATTCTTGAACACATATAGGATGCTATGAAGCTCACTTGAAGTCTTGGAAGTCCATTTAGCCTGATGAAAGTCAAAACCCTAGTTTAAGATGCATTGCTTAGGAGGATGCATTGTCTGAGGGATTTGTCAAACTTTCTGATTAATTGTGAACTTTGTGGACCTTGTGAACCTCATGAGATGTCTTGTGAACCTTGTGAACCTTGTGAGCCTCTTAGTACACAATGAATTGTCTTGTGGAGGGTAAATTTTGGGGTGCAACAGGAACCAAGGTTGATCAAATGATTACTTTCAATAAGATGCTTGAAACTCAGATCTCTCAGGTAGCTTTAAACCAAGCCCCTCAGACTACACCTGGAGGACAGTTCCCTGGACAACCTCAACAAAACCCGAAAGGGCAAGCAAATGCCATTACTCTACAAAGTGGAACCGCTTATAAGGAACCTTCTAACCCTAGATTGAGTGAGCCCGAAACTTCTGAGAGAAATGAAGAGAAGGAACCAGAGGAATCTGAAAACCCGGAAAGTCAAGAAAAAGGAGAAGAACCTAAAAACAAAACCTATGTACCACCACCGCCATTCAAACCACCAGTACCATACCCTCAAATACTAAAGAAAACCCAAATCGATAATCATTATCAAAAATTCGTTAAGGTTATAGAAAAACTTCACGTAGAAATCCCTTTTACAGAAGCCATCACCCAAATACCTTCTTATGCAAAGTTTCTCAAAGATATACTTACAAATAAACGTAGACTTGAAGATCCGAAACCCGTGGAATGTAATTCTATTTCCAAAAATAGGTTAGCAAAGAAATATAAAGATCCCGAAAATTTTTCCATTCCTTGTATTTTGGGGAATCATGTCATCGAAAAAGCTTTTTTAGACTTAGGAGCTAGTGTGAGCTTAATGCCTTTAGCAGTTTGTGAGAGATTAAACAGAAGAATTACAACCTACTAAGATGTCACTTCAATTAACCGATATATCAGTTAAATACCCTATAGGCATACTTGAAGACGTCCCTGTTAGGATAGGTCAGTTGTTTATACCTACTGATTTTATTGTCATGGACATTAAAAAAGATGACGACATACCAATCCTCCTAGGTAGACCGTTCTTATCAACTGCTGGAGCCATAATAGATGTTAAAAAAGGGAAACTAACCTTTGAGGTAGGTGACGAGAAGATAGAATTTGTACTCTCGAAATTTCTTATGGCACCTGTAATAGGAGATGCTTGTTATGCCTTAGATATCATTGATGAATGCATTAGGGAATTAGAACAAGAAGAAGAAATTGAATCTATAAAATTGCCATCAACCCTTATTTGGGAAGATGACAGTTATAAAAAACCCTACATTGATGATAACCTTCACGAATGTTTATCTCTTACCCCAGATCCTATGCCTTGCCCTATGAAACCAACCGTAAAACTTAAGGAACTGCCTAAGAACCTGAGATATGAATTTCTTGATAAAGAAATGGACCGTCCAGTTATAGTTAGTGCTACTTTGGACCAAGAGGAAACAAACCAATTGTTAGATGTTTTATGAAGGTACCCCTCAGCCTTAGGATATAAGATCTCAGATCTAAAAGGAATAAGCCCATCCGTATGCATGCATCGGATTTTGCTTGAAGAAGATTCAAAACCCTCCAGAGAACACCAACGAAGAATAAATATTATGATGAGTGAAGTAGTTAAGACTGAAGTTCTTAAGTTACTAGAGGCAGGTATAATATATCAGATCTCGGACAGTAAATGGGTGAGTCTTGTGCATGTAGTACCTAAAAAGGGAGGCATCATAGTCGTGCAAAACGAGAAGGGCGAACCTGTAGCAAAAAGAACCGATGGAGGTTGGCGTATGTGCATAGACTATAGAAAATTAAATAAAGCAACTAGGAAGGACCATTTCCCATTACCATTCATAGACCAAATGTTGGAGCGCCTAGCCAGACACTCTTACTTTTGTTACCTAGATGGATATTCAGGATTCTTCCAAATACCTATTCACCCCAAAGATCAAGAAAAAACTACCTTTACATGCCCTGTTGGAACTTTTGCCTACAGAAGAATGCCTTTTGGACTCTGTAATGCCCCTGCCACTTTCCAACGCTGCATGATGTCTATCTTTCCAGACTATTTAGATGGAATCATGGAAGTATTTATGGACGATTTCTCAGTTTGTGGATCTGATTTCAAAAATTGTCTTATCAAACTTGAGAAAATCCTGGAAAGATGTGTAGAGGTAAACCTTGTGCTAAATTGGAAAAATGTCATTTCATGGTCACCGAAGGGATTGTTTTAGGACATATAGTTTCCGAAAAAGGTATAGAGGTAGACAAAGCTAAAATAGAAGTCATAGAGAATCTAAAATCGCCAAAGACTATCAGGGAGACAAGAAGTTTTCTTGGACATGCCGGATTTTATCGACGTTTTATCAAGGACTTCTCCAAAATAACAAAGCCCTTAACTGGTCTTTTAATGAAAGATGTTGAATTCATCTTCGATGAAAAATGTATTAAAGCATTTAATCTATTGAAGCAAGCTCTGATTTCAGCACCTATAATGAAACTCCCTGATTGGTCAGAACCATTTGAGATAATGTGTGACGCTAGTGACTATGCTGTTGGAGCCGTTCTAGGTCAGAGAAAAGATAAAAAGTTACACGTAATTTATTATGCCAGTAGAACCTTAGACGCTACACAGCTCAACTATGCAACAACCGAAAAAGAGCTCCTAGCTGTATTTTTCACCATAGACAAATTTAGATCTTATCTAGTAGGAGCCAAAATTATAGTTTACACCGACCATGCTGCCATTCGTTACTTACTAAGTAAAAAGGATGCCAAACCTAGGTTACTTCGATGGATTCTATTACTACAAGATTTTGATTTTGATATCTGTGATAAGAAAGGCACAGATAATGTAGTAGCTGAACACCTTTCTAGGCTAGAATACCTGAAACCTGACTCAGTACCCATAAATGACGATTTTGCCTATGATAGACTGATAGCCCAACTAGAAACTGTTGAAGATAATAACCCAGACCCACATGAGCATTCTCATAAATCTTTAGCTATAAGTAATGTACCTTGGTATGCAGACTTTGTTAATTACCTAGCCGCTGACATCATACCCCCCGATCTAAATTACCACCGGAGGAAGAAGTTCTACAGTGATGTGAGAAACTTCTATTGGGACGAACCATTTCTTTTCAAGAGAGGTAAAGATGGCATTTTCCGCCGTTGCATTCCAGAAGAGGAGGTTCATAATATAATTGAGCATTGTCACTCTGCACCCTATGGTGGACATGCAAGCACATCTAAAACCTACGCCAAGATTCTTCAAGCTGGCTTATTCTGGCCTACTATGTGGCGTGATGTCCATGCTTTCATTGTCAAATGTGACAGATGCCAACGTACGGGAAATATTTCAAGACGTAATGAAATGCCTCTAAGAAATATCCAAGAAGTAGAACTCTTTGACGTATGGGGTATAGACTTTATGGGACCGTTCCCACCATCTTTAGGAAATCAGTATATGTTAGTAGCTGTTGACTACGTGTCTAAATGGATTGAAGTTATCACCGCACCCACGAATGACACCAGAGTAGTCATCAAATTATTCAAAAACTATATATTTCCCAAGTTTGGAACCCCCCGTTTAGTCATAAGTGATGGAGGATCACACTTCATATTGAGAATATTTGATAAACTTTTAAGCAAGTATGGAGTTAAGCATAGAGTAGCAATAGCATACCACCCACAGACTAATGGACAAGTGGAAGTATCTAATAGGGAGATCAAACAAATTCTTGAGAAGACTGTCTCTATATCTAGAAAAGATTGGTCGCAAAAACTTCAAGAAGTGTTATGGGCCTATAGAACCGCTTTCAAAACCCCTATAGGAACAACCCCTTATCAACTGGTCTATGGAAAATCATGTCACTTACCTTTTGAGTTGGAGCATAAGGCCTATTGGGCCATCAAAACTTTGAATTTGGATTACTTAACTGCTGGTGAAAAACGTATCCTTGATATCCACAAATTAGAAGAGCTCAGACAATCTGCCTATGAAAATGCCATCATATACAAAGAAAGAACAAAAGCTTGGAATGACAAAAGAATCATAAGAAAAGACTTCAAAATAGGCGATCCTGTTCTTCTGTTCGATTCTAGGCTACAACTTTTTCCAGGGAAGCTTCGTTCGAGATGGACTGACCCTTTCGAAGTATCTAAGATTCTAAGATATGGTGCTATTGAAATCAAGAACTAAACCTGTAAACCATTCATCGTCAATGGACAGAGGTTGAAGCCCTACGAAGGAGGTGACATCCCAAAAACATACTCTTGCCATACTCTGAGTGATCTACCATATCCTTCGAATGATGTGTAAAATCTGGTCGTCGAGCTAATGACGTTAAACAAGCGCTGCATGGGAGGCAACCCATGGTTTTCTTATCTTACGTACTTTTTATTTATTTTTACTTTATTTTAATTTGTTTACTTTGTTATTCTGTCAGGACTAACGATTGAATGTTTTATGTGATTTCAGGACTTGTTTGTTAACCTTGTGCAGAATGCAGAACCCCGATGACATGCACGTGGCCTTTAGAGACGACGCACAGAGAGAGCGTTACTATGTCCACATGAGACGCCCTATGGCACCTACCAGGTACCCAGACCAAGATTTCATGGATGCCTTAGGGATAGAGCCAAGCGTCAGATTCTTATGCCACCAACTCCAGTGGGACCAGTTCGACGATATGAACAACACTTACAGGAACTTGACTCTAGAGTTCCTCAGCTCGGTTGACTATGATCCTTAGGCTGGACCCGATGGACATGCTATTTTCAGGTTGTTCGGGACTGACTACTCCTTCTCTCACAAAGAGTTTGGTGATTTACTAGGTTTTCAGACTACTCCTGATGCTATTCCAGAGACACCGATGGGGTATTTTATGAGCAGAGAAGTGGAAAAGTTTTGGTCTAACATCTCAGGTGGAGGGAGCCAAGATCCTTCTACTCAGTTTTCTCAGGTAATCCACAACCCTACATTAAGGTACTTCCAGATGATTCTAGCACACTTTTTCCTCGGTTTGCCAGATATAGAGACTTTGCTGAGTGAGGAGGAGATTTTCCTACTGTTTTGTGCGACTCAGTCACGCCCAGTTGCTTGTGGCAACTTTCTGTTGAAGGGCCTTGCCAATGTCGCCAGGTCATCTGTAGGCATTATACACGTCGGTGGGATTGTTACACAGATTGCTACTGCATTGGGTTTGTCTCGCAAATTATTGCACCTCAGGACCTTCTGTTGCTACACCACCCTAGATGTTGACTTTTGTCTTGACAGAGGATTGATGAGGAGGGCCTCTTTTTAGCCTAACACGTTTAGATTAATGATCGACGGCGAAGTGATACATTACTTTACACTACCAGACCCACTGATGACCAGTGTCCACGACCCTGCTAATTGGAGTTATGCTTTAGAGGGTTATGGAGAGACTGTCGAAGAACCAAAATCACCTCCCGCCGCTGAGTACACTCCTACACCTCTTTCTCCTCGAATCACTGTTATGTCTAATAATATGTCTTTGCAGCCGCCTGATCTACAAACCTAGATTTATGAGCTCCGCAAGGAGACTGCCCTGCTCAAGCAGGAAGTAGCGGACTTGGCATTACAGATCGAGATATCTGATTTCACCCATGCCTCAGAGGCCGACGCTCTATATCAAGAGATTGGAGAGCTTCTGAGGGAGATAGCTGAGATTCGTGGATCAGACCAGGCAGAGAATCCTACCACATGATCGTTTTACACTGACATTATTACTCTAGTATTTAATATTTCATGCCTTATTTTATTTCTCGCATCTCCAGACATATTTTATATTATCGCATATATTACATTTTCCATGTACTTTGATTTTTATCTTATATATTATTTCATGCACTAATACTCATTTTTCTTTTTCTTTCATTTTATTTTATTTTATGTCGAATAATGGAAAAAAAAAGAACAAAAATATTTTCATTTTTTGTCTTCATAAAAAAATATGCAAGCTTCATGCCTTAGAAGAAAGAAGAAAACGTTATTCGGACCCCCCGAAGACCAAAGGTACGCGAAGCCTCACTAATACTCATATCAATCCGGTCCCGTTTATGCTTGCACACATGGCTATAACTATTAATAAATCAGGACCGGTTGTTATTGGAGGACTTGTTATGTCTATTGCTTGGGCTCTTGACCTGAACAATGAGATAGCTACACTTGAACCACTACCTCCTCGCACAATTAATTTAAAATTTCTAAAAGACATGAAATTGTGTCGAACGAGGAGAGCATGTGGCTATGAGTTGATGGTTCATGGGGTAGCTATCCCATCTGTTGCTTTACCTTGCAGTAGATGTACCGATGTACGTAATGAAAGGAACTAGACCTATGATCTGAATGCTTCGCCTATTTTGGGTCCACTTATGAAGAATATGATCTGAAGAATATGATCTGAATGCTCCTCCTAATATTCCTAATGGGGAGGCACATGACACTGATGAAAAATATGAACGGAGAGAACATTCTCCCGTACCTCACGTGTCCCCCCATCATCCTTCACAGTCACACACCGCACCATCTTCCTTTAACCCTGTTGCAGGTGCTACTCCTGGATTCTATGTTACTGAGGAGATGTGGCGTGATATGGCGGCTAGAGAGGAAAGGCGAGACAGCCTACTCTCTACTATTTCACAACAACTGACAGACAACATGAGCTTCATGCAACAATCACGATTGATTTCGAATCGTGCCTATAGTAACATTTGTCGTGCCTTGACCGACATCACATCAGAGCAGGCCCGTCAGCGAGAAGTCAACCACCGACACCACCAGCTTATGGAGGCCACTCAAGGTTCCATTTTAGGTAACCTTCGAGAGTTCCGGGGTGCCCAGGCTGCCTTATCAGCACGACTTGACCGGAGGGACCAGTAGCGCAGTAGATCCCGTCGTTCCAGACCATCACAGCAGGACGGCGAGGGCACCAGTGCTCCTCCACAGTAGTTTTCTAGGTTACTCTCCTTATCTTATTTTGAAACATTGGGGACAATGTTCGATTTAAGTGTGGGAGGTGATTTTATTGCTTTCTGTCATTTCCCTTCTTAGTTATCTATTTGCTTTCTGTTATTTTCCTTTTCAGTTAGTTATTTAGTTTAAGTTTTCTTAGATAATGCATGAGTCTGACGAGTCACCAGTATAGTGTATCTTTAGTACATCCTCATTTTTCCCATTTCCTTAGCCTTACCAAAAAAAATTTAAAGAAAACAATGTTGTTTCACATGTTTTTTGGGCTTTGAGACAGGTTTGGATTAGGATGTGGTGACTTAGGTCAACTTTTTGAAACATCAGTATCATTTTAGCACCATAGACCTCTTGAATATAGGAATCAATCATAAACCCCGCACACCATGTCCTTTATTATCATTCAAAAATTGTCCTAAGAAGTTTATTCTAGCAGTCATCTCCGGCCTAAGCATGCTCTACGTAGGGGGCGATGAACATAAGTGAATGATCCAGTGCTAATAAAAAAGAAAAAGGCAAACTCTGAGATATGTGACTCTCACAAAGTCATTTAAACCGAAAAAAGAGAAGAAAAATTTCCACAAAAAGAAAAAAAATTTGCAGTCACCTATTTTTAGTTGGTTCAGAGGTACCTGGCACTGAACTTGGTAGGGCAGATTACGATCCGATCCCCCGCAGCTACATTTAGGTCAAATAAAACGGGTTTACACATGCTTATGTGCCAGAAACCCTATGTTTTGGATCAGAATCACTAACTGGTCACTCTACTATGAAGCATGTACGGATAACGGGCTTAATGTGATTGCGCCTAAATGAAAAGGACCCAAAAAGAGATGAGAAGATAGGCCTAGGTATTGTGGGATGACATGGGGTGGTAAATATAGGATTGAAGTCTGTGTCTGTTTTATTATGGTACCCTTGGTTCACTTAGTTAGTACCTGTCACTGCATCCTGACTTGAACTTAGAATCCCTCTTAGCCCAAAATCACGTGTTGACACCAGTTTTCTTCATTTTTGAGCTTTAAATGTTTGCTTGAGGACAAGCAAAGGTCTAAGTGTGGGAGGATTTGATAACACTAAATTTCACCGTATTTCTGACTCCGATTTCGCATGCATTCTTAGTTTTTATTGTTATTTTGTTATGTTATTACTTTTTATTTCTTTTTTTCAGGTTTTTTATGTAATCGGGGCCTAAATCAAGAAAAGGAGCGAAAAAGGAGTTGAAACGGACGAAAACCAAGAAATTCAGCTTTTTACACTTACGGCATCCACCATGGCTGGCGCCATGGGGTCAGCCATGACGTGACGTCTCAAGACCACTCCACAACTGCCTATGCCCACGTTCCCCACTTTCTCCACCAAAATACACTCATGGCGGGCACCATGGCTTTGTGGCGAGCGCCACAAGGCAAAAGTGTTTCCCTCCACTTTTTAGTGGAGGGGGGCATCCTGGTCTTTTCTCACTTAATGTTTGCCTATAAATAGGACTTTAGAATTTCGTTTTTATCATCCAAACTTAGAATCTCTTAGGCATATATCAGTTTTAAAGTAGTAACCACTTCACATCGGGGTGTTACTACAATCGAGCGATTGAGTCTGTATACGTCTTTGTGATCGAGTTTTGGAGCACCCTGGGAGGAAGTTAATCTTGCCGCCATTTTAATTCCAGTTCGTATTTTATCTTCCCGCATTGCTTTAATTTATTTACTATCCGCACTTGCACTTTACTTTACTTGATTTCCGCACTTGCTTTACTTTACTTTTATTTCTCGCACTCGCTTTAAATACCTTTATTTCTCGCACTCGCACTACTTTTATTTACTTCTCGCACTCGCACTACTTTTATTTACTTCTCGCACTCAGACTACTTTTATTTACTTTCTGCACTCGCACTACTTTTATTTACTTTCCGCACTCGCACTAATTACTTTTATGAAAAATAATAAAAAGAACTTTTACTTTACCATGTCTAACTAAATCCATAAAGGTTAGAATATAGGGATCGTAATTGAACCAGTAATCCGTACAATTGTTTGTAGAAACACTTAAGGGCTATTTTAACTTTCAATATAAGTTTAATTGTTTTTAACTATTTCAAAAACAGTCAAAAGTGCTTTGTCTAGTTCATTAGGAGTTTTTAGATTAAAAAGAAAAGGGATTTTAAAACGATTTTCGGACGCGTTAAGAAGTTTAGAGTCTGGTTCGTGAGAACCTTTTTTTACTAAGAAATTCAGGTTAAAGTACTTTTCAACTTAGTTAAGATACTATATTTCTTAAAAATATGTTTACTACTCTAACACAGTACGCACCTTTTTATCCGTGACAATAGGAGGGGTTGATTAGAGAGTACAACTCGGTTCTGAATACGCGAAAGTGAAAGTTCATGTTAAATTAGTTCTTTTCAAAGTGGAAAACATTGCCCATAAGTAGTTCTATTAACAAGCATTGGATAATCAATTGATTACGTGAATTACATTCGAGCTTGTCTTTATTAATTGTTAAAAATTATTATTTTATTTAACATTGCGCACTCCTTAAAACCATTATATTCGGTTGCCTTAGATACACACCATAACAACAGGTACGATAGATTGACACTTGGTCTCTGTAGATTCGACAATCTTTTATATTACTCTGACGTGTTCGTACACTTACGAAAAACACGCATCATCCACCTTCTAAGAACCAAAGAACCCCAAGGTTCTTTATGCAAAAATATTTATTCAATCATATTGTTCCCTTGTCTGAGTCTTTGAAGTTTCTGAAGAAGGTAAAAAACTCAAAGACTTCTTGGAGAAGAACTTCTTATTTTTCTTCACTGGATGTCATTCTCCAGAAATCCATAGCCTGAATCTTCTATCCTAAAAATTAATCTTCACGAGAACATTAGAACACCTGACAAATATTCTTACAACTATAAATCATACACTTTCCTAGAATTAAGATACACTCATAAATGGTGTTTTTGGTTTGAGGAAGAAGATGAAGTTTTTCAGAAAAATCTCACGCAACAACTTTACAAACATAAGAAATCAACACTCACAAAATTTTTTCTTCAAATTTAATCTAAGATAAGATTTATGTGATTGATGAACTCTCGAGGTTTACCAAAGGTTATTTTATGAATTATAAAAGTTATCTTCTAGAGGGATAAAAAGTTGGATTTTATATCTGTTACAAATAAGGCAAAAAAATAGGTGTACAAAAAACTATGATGTTGGTCAAAGGAAAAACTAATGATTTGAATCTAGTGAGAGAATGATTTGAACCAAGATGAGAAAACTCACAAATTTTTCTTGTTTAATTCGATTTATGTCATGAGTCAAGTTATTCGGATCAAACCAAAGCATGATTATACTCACATTTCCATTGAGAAATTTAAAATTGAAAATCTCGTTCATGATTCGAATCATACAATATCATGATTTGAGTCAAATCACATCATGATTCAATTCAAATGAAGATGTAATTTAAGTAATATGTCCAACACCTAATTCCAAGTTCATAAAAAAAATTAATGATTCAAGTTAAGGTTTTTCTTGATTCGAGTTAATTTTCTTGAAGAAAACTCTTGGGAAAATAAAAACTTCAAGATTCAATTCAAGGATTTGCACGATTTCAATCACGCCTCGTGAGTTTTTTATTATAATCCTAAAATTTATTATTTGAACTATCTTACATTGAATTTAAGTCAAAATACTTATTTTATGCATGCAAAAGACATTTTTAATGAAATATAACATTTTCTAAGAAATGTGCAAGGAACTAGTTGTGAGGGACTCAAATACTAAAGATATAAGAATATCCTTGGAGCAATTTAAAACTCCATTTTTATGCTTAAAAATTTGCATTGTAAATGAATTAGCATCAGTAGAGCATGATTAAAGCTCCCTCAAAAATATTGCACTACAATCGCATAAAATGCTAAACTGATATAAACTCATAACAATTTAATCCCCTTTGACAAATTCAAAAGGAGATAGGAAGTGATGAGTGTATAATGTTAAAGACCTAGTGCAAGATAAAACACATGACAAATTCAAGAAGAAGAAAAAAAACTAAAACAACTAGAGAATAAGATAGATAAAAGTTGTAGAAGAAAAGAATAATGAAAAACATCAAACTTCTAAACATGTCAAATGCCACATATGATAAAAAATTCATGCACAAATATAAAAAAACACAATCATCAAGACAAATAAGGTGGAAGAATATAGATAAATAATGCATAATGATAAACAAATAGAGCAACATGATTATAGATAAAAATTCACATAAGAAGGTTTTAAATGCAATACATATAGACATATAGCATATACAAATTAAGAATAGAAGATCCTTATCAAATAAAATCATATAGATTTTGATAGACAAGATAAAAGTGAAAGCAAATTTGAATTGACGTTATATCAAACTACAAAAATCGTGCATGAATTTGAGTTAAGCATAACAACAACATAATCGAAATGTCGCACAAAAACAAAAGAAAACCAACCAAAAAATTACTAACACAAAATACGTTTATCACAATCGAAACAAAATACATGTAACGTAATGCTGATAAACAAAACCAAGTCAAACACACGTAATATGCTTAGATCCTATTTCAGTGCAATGATATACAACAAAAAGTAGCACATATACCAGATATTTACATCATTACATCAAAAGAAAATTCAATAGAGTCACAATATACAATCATGTCGAACTTGTGGATCGTTTTGAATTTAACGCGATGAAAACAACATACAACAGACACACACAAACCAAAAATATTTACAATATTACATCAACGTTACAAAATCAAGACAAATCCAACATATGCAGCGAAGCTGAGTGCAATCAATAATTGAAGTTTAAATACACAACAAAATCAACAGATAGCACAACACAAAAGAATATTAAAAATCCAAGTCATAATCAATCGAGTCGAATACTGTTGTTGCTTTTTTCTTGCATTATCAGCGTAAGTCGTTGAAGGAGGTCAGTTCTGTTGTTGGTGAATGGTAGAGCTGAGTTATTCAACGATGGCGTTATGTTTGAACATAAATGTTGAGTTTCTGTTTGAAACAAAGAAGGAAATTGTTTAGTTAGTAGTTAATGGAATAAAGAGTGGAGTTTTAATGGTGGTTGGATTATTTTATGAGTTGACATAAGTAGTTGTCAAGAAGAAAAATATGTTTGGTTGAGTGAGGTGGAAAAGTGAGGTCGTGGTTGTGGATTGGTGGAGGTACTATGAGGGAGGTTGGTGTTTTGAAGGTCGGTGAACAAAATGGATTGTCGAAAATGGATAGGAGTAGATGGGTGTTTGATGGTGTAGATGTGAAATGGAGATGAGGGTGACGAGAAAGTGGATGTGTGAGGCGAAGATGAAGCTTCACACGAAGAAGAGAGTTTTCTTCAACGAAGAAAAAGAGTATTATTCTTCTCTTTTTTCATTTTATTTTTTTCTTCCATTGTTTGTTTTTTATGGATTTGAATTGAGAGAGATGTGAGTAGGGGTGGAAAATTAGGTAGGTCCCGCCGGGTCGACCTGTTTGATCCGCTGTTTTTGGCAGGTTGGGCCAAGGTTTTCGACTATGTACCTTAAGTTGGCTCACCCCGCTTAAAAAACGGGGCAGGACGGTTTTTTGCTATTTTTTAATCTAAAGTGTTTTGTTTGGATTCATAAGTAAAGGTTTTAAATGGATTCAAAAACGGTTGAAGTTACAGCCGATGTGGTAGATTTGGATCGTGATAATGAAACACTGTTGAAATTGATGATGAAACTCCAGGAACTAAAAAGGCTCAAAACGACTACTGCTGATTGTTGAAAAATTTTCACTAAAATCGGGCTTGGTTCTAATGGCGTTAATAGAGAAAAGTGTAATGGTTGTGGAAAGGTGTTTAGGGAAAGTGGTAAGAATCATGGGACCACGACACTAAATCGTCATATGAATAAATGCCCCAAAATCAAATATGTTGATGTTTGGTCAAGTCATGATCGACTTGTAAGGTAAACTTAAGACTTTTGCTATAGATAAAAAGGTGTCTATAGAAATGTGTGATATGGCCATTATTGCGCGTGATTTGCCTTATAACTTTGTTGAATTTGAATATATTAGGAATTGACTTAAGTATCTGAACCCTGACTTCTCTGCCATTACTCGAAATATTGCGAAGGCAGATGTAGTGAGTATTCATAAGAGAGAAGGAAAATCTTAAGCAAGAATTATCTAATATTCCTACTAGATTTTCTTTAACCTCTGATTTGTGGACATCTTGTACTATAGAGGGTTATATTTTCTTAACAACTCATTATGTTGATTCTGATTGGGATTTAAAGAGTAGGATTCTCAACTTTTCTCACATGCCTCCCCCTCGTAGTGGATCAAAGTTGTCAAAGAAGATTCTTGAATTTGTAAGTGATTGGGGAATAGAAAAGAATATATTTTCCCTGACATTGGATAATGCTTCAGCTAATGATGTAATGCAAGCTCATTTGGAAAGACAACTTGTCTTGCAAATATTGTTGTTATGTGATGGAGAGTTCTTTCATGTGTGTTGTTTAACACATGTTTTAAATCTCCACTACAAGAAAAATGCATTTTAGCAATAAAAGTTTAGCGTCGGCCACGATTCCGACGCTAATAGCATTACACATATATAGCAATAAATCGACGTTACAAGCAGGAAAACACATGTTGTATATCTTTTGACTCTAGCGTCGGACACAACTGACGCTAACAATGAATTTATTTTACAATTACTTTTAAATGATTCATTTACTGATTATTTAGAATAAATATTTTATTTATTACGATAGCGTTGAGGATAGTCGACGCTAATATTTGTGCGAAAAATTTCTTTTCCCCACAAATTTCATTTGCCTCTTGAATAAAATATTTATTTTTTAATTCTAGCGTCGGTGGTATCCGACGCTAATATTGATGCGAAAAATTCGTTTCGCCCCACAAATTTCATTTGCCTCTTTTTTTATTGTTTTAATGAAATATTTATTTTTTAACTCTAGCGTCGATTATAGCCAACGCTAATATTGGTGCAAAATAATTTAGTTCCCTCCACAAATTTCATTTGCCTTTTTTTATTGTTTTAATAAAATATTTATTTTTTAAGTCTAGCTTTAATAAAATATTTATTTTTTATTATTGTTTTAATAAAACTATAAACTAAAACTAAATTTATAAATTAAACAATAACTTTTAAAAAAATAAAGCTATAAACTAAAACTAAATTTATAAAATCAAATTTATAACATTTTTAACCTCCATCAATTTTTTTAAAGTTTATTTTAAAATTAAATTAGATAAAACTTAATATTAATTAAATGTATAAAATATGAGAAATTATAAAAAATTTATAAAATAAAATCAAAATGATAAATTAATAAATTAAAAGTAAATAAAATTAATAAAATTAAAAGTAAATGAAGAAAGAAGACAAAGCTTTGTTCCTCAAGTTTCTGTTTCTCATTTTTTTCTCCGTCCGCCGTTCGTTCCTCAAGCTCCTCAAGTTTTTGCTTCTCATTTCTTCTCCGTCAGGGTAGTATTTCTTTTCTCTCTTTTCAATCCCTAATTCCGTCTCAAAATCTCATTGCTTCAGATGCTCATTATCGTTTTGTTGCCCTAATTTCAAGAAATTGCTCATTGTCTTCAAGAAATTGCTTCAGGAAATTGCTCACACGCTTCAATGAATCGACATTTCTTCTCTCCCTCTATTCAGGTTCAAATCGGCACTTTTTCTCTCCCTCCATTCATTGTTTCGATTTGTCTTTTCAATTTGGTGTTTCGATTCGGCTATCGGATCGATCTTTTCGATTCGGTGTTTCAAACCATATTGGTTAGTCCTTTAAACCATATTGGTCTTGCTCCTCGTGCCTGGGAGTTTCATTTCTCTTAGTGTACTGTTTGAGATGACCTTCCTGAATCAAGATCTCAATTGAGTCCTTCAGGTGGACGCAGTCTTCAGTCACGTGTCTGTGACTTCTGTGAAACTGGCAGTATTTGGATTTGTTCGTGTGGGGCTTGGGTGCAGAAGGTTTGAGGAACCTTACCCTGCCCTGTTTGAAGTCGGAGTTTATGCACTCGGCGAGGATGCGCTCGCGGGGGAGCTGTCAGTAATGTATACTCGCTATAATAGCCCGCGGGTCCTCTTCCTTCCCGAGGTTCGCGAGGCTTTTCCTCCATCCGCATGTCTCCGTTGCAGCGGGCAGCGTTGGAGTCTCGCGCTTGGGATGGTCGATCTCCCCGGTGTTGCGACTGCTCCGAGCGTTGTGGGCAACCTATTTTTCTTCATATCTAATGTAAGCTTGGGCTTTGTGCAGGAGCTCGTCCAGGGTGCGGGGAGGTTCTATCCTGACCGCTCTGTTGAGTTCGCTTCCGGGCAAGAATCCTCTCTCGAAGAGGTATTTCTTCATGTGTTCCGTCGTGTCTACCTCGACGGCTTCTTGGTTGAATCGCTCGATGTACGAGCGCAATGTTTCTTCCTTCCTCTTCACTATAGCTTCGAGGGTTGCTTCAGTTTTGGGATGACGTCGGGAGGTTGTGAAATGTCTCGTAAACATGGATTTCATGAACCTCTAGGATGTGATGGACTCTGGGGCCAGGCTTTTGTACCAGGCCATGGCTCCTTTCTTGAGAGTTGTTGAAAACATTTTGCATTTGAGATGCCCGGTGATGTCGTTGCGGTAGTCGAGCATAGCGTTAATGTTGTCGACGTGATCGTCGGGGTCAGTGGTCACGTCGTAAATGGCCAGATGCAGGGGATTCTCCATGCCCTTGGGGAGTGGTGCCTCCATAATTGCCCGTGAGAGGGGGAAATGTGGGTCCTCCTCGTCACTCCTCAACGGGGAGAGCTCATCATTTCCAGGACTTTGGTCGCATCAATGTGAAGCCCTTGACCGGTTAGTCTCATGGCACATCCTGAATCTGCTCTTTTTGGGCTCGGGGGAGCGTCGTCCTTGACGAGGAGGGGAGCGTCCTCGCTTCTTTGCAACTTCTGAACGTTGTTGCGTCCTTCATTCTTGTTGGGGTCGATCCTCCCGTCGGTCAGCCTCCAGGGCCATGATTCTCTCGTGCTACTGGTAGAGCATAGAGTTGGCCTGGTAAAGGGCGTTCAGTATAGCAATCATGGTGACATCTCCCTCGAATGGCACTGGGATGGGCTGGAATGGAGCTACCGGCGGGTTTTGAGGCTGAGGTTACTGGATCCCGTTATCTTCAGGTTCAGGAGACGGGGTGGAAGGTTTCCCGTCTCTAGGGTCAGCTTCGTGATAATTCAGATTGTCTTCCGTCGTGTAGTCGACGAGGGGACGATGATGGTCGTTGGTGTGTTCTCCGGCCATATTGGAAGGATATGGTAGTTTTGAGCTTTGATCTTCTACTGCGGAAGAAGGGGACAGCTAGTTTCCACAGATGACGCCACTGATCTTACCTGATCAGGAGGGCCTTCTAGTAGTTAAACGTGAACATCAAGGTGAATGGAATGAAGGGGGGGTGTACCTGCAAGGCACTCTGATGCCAAAGTCAATAGAGGTTCAGAATGGTAAGTAAGAAGAGTTAAATCAAAATATATGGCCCAGAGCTGGGCAAGGTCCTTCCTTGGGTTGGATCAGCGAGGCCCAAGGAAGAACTGCCAAGGTACGCATAAGGAGAGTGTAGACCTAGCAAGTGGTATGGTCCTTGGTCTAACTGCCCCTATCTTTCAGGAGATAATGGGGGATAGTTGGGTGATGTGGCAAGTGGAACGGGAGACTCGTTATCTGCCCGTCTCGTAAAGTGTATGCCCGACTCATGAAATGCCTGCCCAACCGTTAAGTGGTGTGCGCTCGACCACCAAGTATGCTTGCCCGAGCGTATGGGCATCTGCTCTACATATTGGGCCACGATCCAATACAGTCTCTAGGGGCCCAGTCTAGAACATATATGTTATGCCAATGGAGCCAAAGAGCAACATTATGTACCTTAGAGTCTTAAACATAAAGCTGACGAGATAAGAACCTAGCTTAGACACCAAAACATAACCATATAACCTCTCACATTAAGCTATCAGAAACCAACATATTTGGTTCAACAATGAGCAATGGGATCTAACAATGGGATCTAGCAATGGGATCTAATAACCTCTCACATTAGAAGTTAGTGATTACTCTTTTAAAATGCCTGATTTGGTGGGATCTAACAATCCACGTCACAATCCCACGATTTACGATTTTTATATATCATCTTAGGTCAGATATGAAAACCATGAGTCTAATCATTGATAGATTTATAGGTAAGTGGTCCATCTTTTTGCAGGGGACTGCACAGAGTGATTTTTGTTGGTGTTACAATAATAGACCATGCATACTGCATTTTATGAATTTAAGTTGATACATGTGACTCTGTTTGGTAAAATTCTGCAATAGTTGTTTGGTAAAATTCATGTGAACATTTTTACCTTTTGTGTGCTCACTAATTGATTGGTTTGTGTTATATTTGTGTATAGGAAAAATTATGCAGTAGTTTGACACAGGTTGATGATGAAGTGGAAGGATCAACAAGAATATAAATTTGGAAAGAAGCTACAAGGGGTAAAATACAGGGGCGGTGTTATAGAACTGGATAATTGGCGCATAACATAAGATATGCAGTGAACTTCTTGACACAGGTATCAATTAAAAACCCACATAGAGAAGCAGATAACCAGGCTATTGAGGCTGTCAGAGCTGAAGCTGCTGCTGCACGTGAAGAGGTTGCACGGGCTAATGCACGGACAAATGAAATGACAAAGAAGTTCGAAGAATTGTCAAAGAAATTTGACGTGTTGAATTCTCTTCAGGCGGGTCCTTCTAGTGCTCCTGCGAGTGTTCATCCTGATTACAACGATTTGGTACGTTCTATTTCATTTGTATAACCAATCTTCTCATATTGCTTGCTGCATCCTCTAATGTTCTATATGATTTCAAACACTATATATAGTTTTAGTGGCATGGAAATTTTCTAGTTTGAAGTAACAAGCTTAGAATTGATCAAAGAAAGTGAGCTCATATCATTTATAGAACCTATTGGTAGTCACTTGGATAAAACTTAGAAGTTAGAAGTGCTTAGTAGCTGACATTGAAAATCTATAGTGGGAGGAATGTTATGCTGAATTTATGTATACATATTAAATGACTAATGCTATATATTAAGTTGGTGTTAGTCATGCAAATGAATTTTAATGAATGTTATGATTATTTTGTAATTGTTTCTATCATATGTTTGGAAAATATGAAGCTTGGTATCAATTGTTAGCCTTACTTTTCTCTTGCAGTGAGTTATGATGCTGCCATGGGTTGCTTGAACTTAATTTGGTATCTCTGCTACTAGCCTTTTTGTCTGGAAATCGAAACTGGCTGTTAGAAGCTTAAATGGTAATTATTGTTAATTTTGTAAAGTGTAAATGAACTTGTTTGTTGCAATCCAAAATCTTGCTTGTTATGTTACTGTGTGATTTGAATTAGTTTTTTTTAGTAAGATGGTTAACAAGTAGTTAATTAGTTAGGATTCGATTGTGTTAATGCAATTAGAAGTTATTAGATCAAGTGTTATAGTGGGGATTGGTGAGATTAATTACTTATGGATAACCAAATGCTCAATGTTGCAATTGAATTGGTGTTGGGTGACTGTTGCAGTTTGCACTTGACTGTGGAATTGAAATTGATGAAGTTTGAAATGCTTTAAGTTTTGAGTGTGAATTTTGTTGCTAGCTGGGTTTAAAGTGCGAAACAAATATGTTATACTAGTTTTATGAAAAAAATGTTATGTCAACTTGTGTAACATGAATGTTAGTGATGCATTCTGTTTCGAAATTATGCTACATCAACTTGCCTTCTATATTGACGTGTGCTTAAGATTTGATCAAAATCAAGTGACTACTTATTTTGAATATTTATGTCTCTGTCTCGTGATTATTTATTTGGGATGTTGCAGGATGAGGGGGATTATGTGGATGATGACGAGGAAGTTGATGTTGGTTATCATGATTAGTACTTAGATCGTTTAGGAGATTATTAGTATTTTGGAACTCATTATATTTTAATGTTGGTATATTGTGGAACTTATTAGTATTTTGATGTTGGTATATTTTGGAACTTATTAGTATTTTGATGTATTAGGATTATGTATTTTGAAGTATATATAATCGTATTTTGATTAATAATTAGGCTTTGATTAACAATCAGATTTTGATTAATAATCAGATTTTGATTAATATATATAATTGTATTGATTAAACATGTTTTGATAAATAGGTTTTGATAATAAACAGATTTTGATAAGAACAGGTTACAATCAACCAAAATAATAAATTGTCTAAATCTAATAGTGTAGGCCACGACCCCGATGCTAACGCAAAATAAATTGCAGTCTAAATCTTGTAGTGTCGGCCAGGACAACGACGCTAGCGTGAAAGAATTTATTGTCTAAAAGTAATAATGTCGGCCCCGACACCGATGCTAACACAAAATTGATTGTTGTCTAAATATAATAGTGTAGGATACGACACCGACGCTAACACAAAAACCCTTGTTGTCTAAATCTTGTTGTGTCGGCCACGACACCGACGCTAGCGTGAAAGAAATTGTTGTCTAAATCTAATAATGTAGGCCACGACACCGACACTAACTCAAAATAATTTGTTGTATAAATGTATAATGGCGGTTGTTGGCCGACGCTAGATAATGACATGGACATAGACCAACTGAATTAAGAACCGACACCTGGCATTACATAACGTCGGGTATCACCGACGCTAACTCAGTATTTATGTTGTGATTAGGGACACCCTTGTAGCGGCGCTTTAGCGTAAACGAAGGTTGACGCTAATCTAGTGTCACTTTAGAGCCGACATTAAATGTAACTAACTTCGAGCTTAGGAAACTCCGCCCCGACACCGACGGTAGGCCGACGCTAAATCCTTGTAGCGTTGATTTTTGGGTATTAGCTAGGGTTTATGGCCGACACTAAAACAAAGTTTTCTTGTAGTGCTCATTGTCCAAGAGGGGCTAAAAGTTGTAGGAGATGCATTGGAAAATATTATAGATAATATCAAGTATGTGAAGGGTTTAGAGGGTAGAATGAAAAAGTTTAAGGAATGCATTCAACTCATTGGATGTGTTGACACTTGAGCTGGTTTGACTTTTGATGTTCCAACAAGATGGAACTCAACTTATTTGATACTAGAAAGTGCTTTGAAGTATCAACGTGTATTTTCAACTCTTAGTTTTCATGATGATAATTTTAAGGCTTGCCCCTCAGAAGAAGAGTGGAAAAGAGGAGAGAAAATATGTGATTTCTTGTTGTCATTTTATGATACCATAAATATGATTTCTGGATCATCTTATCCTACTTCTAATTTGTATTTTTTGCAAATTTGGAAATTTCATTGTGTCTTGATTGAAAGTATGAAAGATCAAGTAAACGGTATTAAAACAATGGCTACTAATATGATGTTGAAATTTGAGAAGTATTGACATGATTATAATGTGGTGTTTGTCTTAGGAGCGGTGCTTGCCAAAGTTTGAAGATAATTTTTTTAGGGACCAAACTTAAACATTAAGATATTTATAAGAACTTTATATATATTTAACCTTTTATTTTTTATACTTTATATTATTATCTAAATTATATTTTCTTTTGGCCTGTTTAATGTAATTTCTTACGTATCCCTAGATATTTTTTTTAAAATAAAATAAAATAAAGAAAATCATGGTAAGCATTTTAAAAAGTAAAGAATTCAACAAGAAAGGAACAAAATCTTTAAAAAGGCAATAAGATGAAAGGTAGCACACGGTTTTTGTTAGAATGGTATTTTTATAAATTTTATATTATTTTATTTATATTATATAATGTGTCAAACTTGTTGATTTTATTTAATTTTAAATGTTAAAAGGAATTTGATCAAATCGTCACTATTTTTAAATCATATTTTATTTATTTATGATTGGTTTAAATTTGTTTGACCCCTTTATATGTTGCAATTTTGGTTTTTTTATTTTTATTATTTTTTATTTTTTGATCCTTTATTTTAAAATCCGGAATTTTTGGTCCCTCTATTTTCATTTTTACTAGTTTTGGTCTCCCTATTTTAAAATCCTGAATTTTTGCCCATCTATTTTCTTTTATATTGAGTTTTGGTCCCCTTATTTTCAATTTTAAAATTTTTGGTCCCTATTAAATTAATTCCAAATTGAAAAGGAGACTAAAATCCAAAACAAAACTTAAAATAGATGACCAAAACTCAAACAAAATAAAAATAAAGAGACCAAAATTTTTTATTTTAAAATAGGAGAACCAAAACTAATAAAAAATTAAAATAGAGAGACAAAAATTCCGAATTTTAAAATAGAGAGATCAAAACTATAAAAAATAAAAATATAAGGACTAAAATTGCAATTAAACCTTATTATTATTATTATTATTATTATTATTATTATTATTATTATTATTATTATTATTATTTTGACAAAATAAGAAGGAGTGAAGTGTCCAAAAACATTTGTCATTTACTCTTATCTCAACATCAATTAAAAAAAAGTAAAAGCTTAACAAACATTTAGAGTGGGTCCCAAGCAATTATTAACAACCAGTTAAACTTTCATGTGGTCATAAATTCATAAGGAGCCCAAAACATTATCACTTTCTATAATTTCGGCAAAAAAAAAATACAGCTGTTGCAAGCACAACGTGTTTAGTTATAGTGAATCCATTCCTTCATTCATTCCCTTTAGAAACTTGCTGTACAATTAACCTCACATATATTATATTATATTAATGTATCTTCTGACTTGTGTTGTGTTGTTGTTAACCTGTTATAAATATAACCCGATTCTTGCGCTAGCTTCTTGTGTTGCTTCTATCTCTTTTTCTTTGTTGCTTTCCCCTTTCAAACTCAGTGTCATAACAAGTGTTGTTGCTTTGCTTCTTGTGTTCATTTTCATTCCATTTTTCTTCATGCGTGTAAGCAATTATTAACTCTATACGTTTTCTTGCTTCTTAATATCTTTAAGATTCTGCATTCATCTTCCACCATAATTTCTTTCATCACCTTTTTTCATATATACTTTCATCATTGTCGCTGTCTTGGATTCATTATCGTATTCCATCTCTTTCAAAGGTTTGAATTTTTCTTAATTCTCTACCTATATGAATGAATCTCTTTTTTTTCACTTGTTTCTTTTTATATATAATCCATAATCCACCATCTTTTGTTTTTTTTATTATTTTCATGATAATGATTTTTATCAAATTTGCATTTTTTTATAGATTATTTTTCTATTGAAGATATAATGGGGAGTCATATAAGCAAGAAGACTCCAGAAACATCATCTGAATTGCAATACAAAACTGAACTCAGTTCGTATGAAGCGGTATGCAAGGTAGATATAGATTTGCAGACATTTGATTCAACGCTTCAAACAAGAACAAATCAAGTCATTAATACTCTAGCTTCCGGCGTTGAAGTTCGCGCTCTTTCGTTCGATTCGCTAAAACAAATCACAGAATGTCTGCTAGAGATGAATCAGGAGGTTGTGAAAGTAATCTTGGAGTGCAAAAAAGATATATGGAAAAGTCAGGAACTGTTTGAATTAGTGGAAGAATATTTCGAAAACAGTTTACAAACATTGGATTTCTGCACTGCATTGGAGAAGTGTTTGAAACGAGCTAGGGATAGCCAGTTGCTTATTCTTGTAGCGATTCAACGGTTCGAGGAAGAATATGAATCTGGAGATAAATGCTATGTAAGAACGTTACAGGAATTGAAGAATTTTAAAACAGCTGGAGATCCTTTCACGGAAGAGTTTTTCAGAATCTTTCAATCTGTTTATAGACAACAGATTTTAATGCTGGAGAAGCTTCAAGTGAGAAAGAACAAGCTCGATAAGAAGCTGAATCGCATTCATTCATGGAGGAAAGTTTCAAGTATGATATTTGTGGCTACTTTTGCTGCTGTTTTAATATGTTCTGTTGTGGCAGCAGCTATCGCTGCTCCGGCGGTTGCTGCGGCGTTAGCCGCAGCAACCGCCATCCCCATCGGATCGATGGGGAAATGGATTGATTCGCTTTGGAGAAACTATGAGAATGCATTGAAAGGACAGAAAGAAGTTATTGGTGCAATGCAGGCTGGGACTTATGTAGCTATTAAAGATCTGGACAATATTCGCGTACTTATCGATCGGCTTGAAACCGAGATCGAATCTTTATTGCATAATGTTGATTTTGCGATTGAAGAAGAAGCTGTAAAAATTGGAATTGAGGAGATTAAGAAGAAGCTTGGTGTGTTTATGAAGAATGTTGAAGATTTAGGAGTTCAAGCTGATGTTTGTAGCAGGGACATTAGGAGAGCAAGAACTGTTGTGCTGCAGAGAATCATAAAACATCCTAACGTTTGAAGTTTATGAATTCTGGTTTATGTTGTTGGTGTTTGTTAATTATGTTTGAAAAAACATATTTTGATTATATACTAGTATATGTAATGTTGTGAAATTTATTTATTTATTATGGATCCATGCATAAATGTTGGTGAAGATAATATAATAGGACATTTATGTCTTGACACTTGCAGCTATATAAATTTTTTATTCGTTTCAAACAATTTTTCTTTTGATTATATTTGAGTAACTAATTAAAGTTTATATGATTATATTATTATTGTACATAATGATAGATATGAGTTGAGAGAGAGGTGCATAAAACTGTAGTATAAAATTATAAAGTAAGTAATTGTCACCGTATTCTTAAATGCATTGATTATTTGTGAAATGAGGATAAACTTAGCCTGTAAGAATGGTCAAAAGTTAGAAGAATCTTGGAGTTGGGCAATGTCTTGTAAGTTATGATTACCAAAGAAAAGGATGTAACACAGAATTTGGTGAGTAATAGTGAATGTGGTAGAGCATAAGGATGATCATAAGAAGTAAATATTGGTTGGCATTTTTGGCAAATTAGGTGTATATGGTTAATCATGAAAGCTCATCATCGTGTTCACTTGTTGTAAATTATAATTATTAATATTTTATACAAAACTTTTTTTCTTTTTGATAAGCATTTTTATGCAAAACTTAAATCATCCAACTAAGTTTTTTTATCATCATTATCCTAAATAAAATTCTCTTTGCATTTGAAAAAAAAAAATTAAAGAACAAGATATAAATATTAAAAAATTATACAGGAATATCAAATAAACCTACAAAAGTTGTGATGTTATCCATTTTAGATGATAAAATCAATTTCTTTTTTAAATTATATTTATTATTTAGGGGAGACAATATTGTTATGGATGATGAGTCTATGCACTCTATATAAAAAAAATCAATTGTTTTTTTATATGTTGAAAACTAAAAATGTTAAAAGGTAAATTGAATTTATATTTAGAGTTTTGTATTAAGAGTTGTTATATATAATAAAAGTCAGGAGAAATACACTTAGTTATTTTATTTTTGTTATAATCAAATGGAATTAATGGGAATACAAAAGGTATTTCAAACCCTAATATTGTTATATCAGAATTGTTTGAAACTGACTAAATGCCGACCTATCAATAACTATAAAAGAATATATTGGATATTTACATCAATTGTAATAGTTACATGACATCCGACGCTTAGACAAAATTCTTAGTCACAACCAAGAGAAATGAATTATTCTAAGATAAATAGATTCAATATCCCAAAAAGCATCATTAAATAAAATTCGGTTTCTCGCCCTCAAACATACCAACAAGTACAAAACCAAATGATAGCTGTCGAATTTGTGCGAGGTAATCCCAACCACTCTAACAAACCATTGAAGAAGATGCTCATAGCAATTCGATACTCATACCAGTCAACATCAACCCAACCGAAAATCGCCTTCCAAATAAGACATACCCGCAGGCAAGAGAGGAAGAGATGGAAAGAAGATTATACATTATGAAAACATAGTGGACATACCAAGTCGTGAGGAAACGAAATCATTCCCCTGACTGCCAGATTCATATGAGAAGGGAGTCTATCTAAGCATAACCGCCAACCAAAAAGTTTAGCTTTCAAAGGAATATTTGATTTCCAAAAAACATCTAATGCAACCTTGAGAATAATATACAACTCACTAGAATCTCTAACCATCACCCTAACTTCATAACAAGCTTTAACCGAGAAGTTACGAGGAGCAGCTCCTGGCCAAAGGAAACAATCCTTAACATTATGTAAAGGAGAAATGTAATACAGAATGTTAAGCAGATCCATCATTTCCTCGTTTTCCTGCATAGACAATGATGACACATACTCCAAACAATTCCGCTTCCAGCCTTCACTGGACCAAAAACCGTAGTTGTTGACTGCAAAATGCTTCAAATCAGACACATCAAACAATGCAGGAAAAACAAGTCGTAACGATCGATAATCCAACCACTTCGCATACCAAAAGGAGACAAGTTGGCCTTCACCCAATTTACATGAAAGCTGGCCTAAAAAAACTTCAGGGTTAAAGGAATTTGCCAGGTTCAGAATATCTCTCCACCATAACGAATTCATCAGAGCCATCGAAAAATCAGTTTTTAACAGTATTCTCTTTACAACTTGACCATGCCTAAATTGCAATAGCTTTTTCCACAATGCACCTAGTTCATTAATAACCCTCCACACCCATTTATTCAACAATGCAATGTTAAAATCATGCAAACTTCTAATTCCAATACCCCTCATAGATTTCAGTTTACAAACCGACGACCACTTTATCCAAGATATAGAATTTTTGCCAGCATTGCCAACCCAAAAGGACCTTTGTTGAATAGCCACTAATTATTTTATAACCTTAGAGGGATCCTTAAATAACACAAAGTAATGTATCGGTAGAGTTAATCAAAGTAAGCCTCTCACCCATTGAAATTAATTTTCCTTTCCAAAGTGATAGTCTTGATTTGAACAACTCCACAATCGATTTCCAAAAATAAACACGCCTATGATTCCCGCCAACACAAATGCCTAATAATTTAAAAGGAAATGTACCAATATTGCACGCTAAGAAGTGAGAAACAACATGTAGTAAAGAATCTTCAACACAAACACCAAATATACAGATTTTCACGAAATTTATACTGAGTCCAGACACCAACTCAAACCCTCTCAAAATCGCTTTGATTCCCCATAAGTTACTCCATTTATCTTCGCAAACCAAAATGGTATCGTCTTCAAATTGAACTAAGTTTATTTCTTCGTCCTCATGAAGCTTAAAGACTTGGAAAAACTTCTTTGAAACTCCTCTTCTTACCAAGACAGCTAGCACCTCAGCTACAATAGCATACAAGAAATGGGACAAGGGGTCCCCTTATCTAAGTCCCTTTTTTTGTCGAAAAATCCTTGGACGCATTACTGTTTACAAAAACCGATAAATGAATATCCATTACTCCACCTTTCATCCACCTAATCCATAAATCACCAAAATTCATAGCAACAAAGATTTTCAGCAAGAAATCTCACTCAACACAATCGTAGGACTATGTGAAATTTACCTTAAAAATAACAAAACCTCTCTTACTTCTCTTTGCAAGGTCAATTAGTTTGTTAACAACAAGAACACCATCTAGGAGTTATCTCCCCAGAATAAAGGCAATATGCGAGTTTGAAATTAACTTATCAATGACCGAGCATAACCTTCAAGCAAGCACTTTCTAAATGACTTTGTAAATGTAACCCACTAAACTTATAGGCCAGAACTCGTCCATACTTTGCGGGTTATCTTTCTTCGGCACCAGTGCAATGAAAGAAGAGCTAAAAGCTTTTGGAAGACAAGTTGTATAATGAAATTCATGAATTCATTTTGTCACATCCTCATCCACAATATCACAACAACGATTGAGAAACTCAATGTTAAACCTGCCTAGACTTGAACTTTTATCGCCTTCACCTTCTCTAATTACCTCAAAAATCTCCTCTACACTAAATGGCCTTTGCAACATCTCAGAATCAGCAGCTGGAAGTTTAGGCAGGTCATCGAGATTCATGTTAACATAATGGGTAGATCAGTTTATAAACCTTGCTTTAAAAGATTCTTTAACTACTTCTTTGACACTCTAAACATCATTATCCAAACCGACACCTACCATTGCTGAAGAAATCGTATTACGTCTAAATCTAGTCCTCATCATATAATGGAAGTACTTTGAGTTAATATCCCCTTCTTTCACCCATTTAGTTCTGAACTTTTTCTTAAGCATGTTTTCCTTGAAGAGTAGTCCTTGCCAAACTTCATCTTGCATATGACCCAAACGAACCAAAGCTTCCTCAAAAGAATCCTAAATTGAATCATCCATCCTAGTTTCTGAGTCATTGAGCTACTCAACCCCTTTATCGATCCTCAAATCCACCCACCCGAACACATTACAATTCCACCATCTAAGTTTTCCTCTTAGAAATATGAATTTAGCCACTAGATTATTGCCACGGTGATCCAAATCCTGGCAAGAATCCCACTCCTATCTAACAAACTTCATGAAATTAGGATGATCGAACCAACATCTAAACACTTTGAAGGGTTTATGTCCCCAACTGGAATTATAACTTTTTACCTAAATATGCATGTGATCTGAAACATCACGATCACCAACATATTGCACATCAAGTTTCCATTCTTTGATCAAACCTTCCAAAATTAAGAATTTGTCGAGTCTACTCTTACACTTGGAATTAGAACTTAACCAAGTAAATTTATTACCAACAACCGGAAAATCAACAAACTCCATGACCTGAATAAAGGTTATAAAAAATCCTTCATTTCTGATGCGTACAGCCTGCCATTCCCTTTCCTCTCATTCACATTATTGATTGCATTGAAATCTCTAAAAATGACCCATTCCCCAGTATGAGCCTTAGCCTTCCAATTGATAATGTTCTTACACATTCTTCTTTTTGCCCTCAAATCGCAAGGAGAGTAAACATTCACCATGTAGCAATTAACCCCTATTCCAACAGAAATTAAACCCCAAGTACCCTTCATTACTAAATATAGAATAAGGAGAGCATGAATCATGTTCCAGATAGAGATTAATCCTCCAGATCCTCCAACAACATCTTTAGCAGACCAATCACAAGGTCCCTCTCCCCAAATACTTTTAATCACCCCAATATCCCCCTTCTGAATCTTAGAATCTTGTATAAAATAAACATTGGATTTTTTATCTGCTAGCAATTGGCGGATCCTCCTTCTTTTTATTGAAGATCCACAACCCCTTGCATTGAACGATACTAGAATCATGGGATACTAGAATCATGGAACCCTAGTAGCTTCCCCCTTTTTACCATCAAGAATAGTTTTATCACTCGCTTCTAAAACATGTATTACACCTTCGAAGAATTCATCGTCTTCATCCCCTTCAATCCCTAACTCCTTAATCATATTCCAAAATTTGGCAGGAACTACTTCTAGAGATTTTTTTATGCACTTATTACCAATATTAACATCATCATCATTGATTGATTCACAATAGAGAACGGATCCTCTAGAAAATCTAGAAAAAGAAAAAGATAAATGTTATTTTTGCCTTTTTGTGGTTGGCATTAATTTTGGTAAAACAACTTGTCAAAGACATGTTGGACAAGATGTCTTAATATGCTTGATTATTCCTGGATATCAAAATCTGAAATGGGCCACAGACGTTGATGATGATGCTCGGTCATCGAGGAGAGAAGGGGGTGTACCTGCAAGACACTCTGATGCCAAAGTAAGACAGGGCAGAAGAATAAACAAGTATGAGAGAGTGAGTTATGAGAGTGAATATTGGATACATGGCCCTCTCATGTGAGCGGGTTTATATAATGCCCTCAGCGATTGGCTATTGGTCCCTATTTTTGGCCTGGATCGTGGATCCCCCAGAGATAGGTAACTGCCAAAAACTAGTCGTTGGGATGAGCATACTTGTTCAACTGTGATGCCATTCGGGTAGGTGATGAACCGAGCATGAGCTATCCTTGGATGAACCTGGGTGGCTTCCCCTAGGTTTCATGCAGAAGTCTGAAAGGAACAGGGGAGTCCGACCACGGGTACCTTGGTCGGTGAGGCTTCCTCAACTGAGGGGCATAAATACAGTGGTCCCTTTGACATTAGGTTATTGGGTTGTCCTGGATGCATGAGTGGATTGGACCATGCCTAGTCATTGGGTCAGTCCGGAATAGGAGCCCCCTAAGTCCTGGATGAAGAAAGTGTACTAGAAGATAACGAAAAAGGTTTGACGACACTGAAAAGGATGACAATAAGATTGATACTTGAAAGATCGCTGATACTAAGAGGATATCAATGAGATCGAAAAATATTTCTATTACCAAAAGAGTAATGGCCATCACCAAAAGGATGAAGGATAGTTAAAAAAATGAGAAAGGTAACTAGCACCAAAAGGGTAATTATTAACACACTAAGACTTGTTATTACCAAAAGGGTAACAGTAAGATCGACACACACAGCTAGCTACCACCAAAAGGGTGATAATAAGACTAAATTGGATTTCTGACACCAAATGGATGAGGGACTTATCACCAAAAGGGTAATAATGGACACACATGACTTTAAAGATTACCTTTACCAAAAGGGTAGAGGTAACGACACAACTGATAAAAACTTTCCCAATACCAAAAGGATAATGAACATCACCAAAAGGATGAGAATAAAGATTAACAACATAATTTGCTACCACCAAAAGAGTGATAGAAAATTCCCAACTTGACACCAAAAGGATGAAGTAAGAGACACAATTTGCTACCACCCAAATGGTGATAGTAAATTCCCAACACCAAAAGGATGAAGGTAAACGTAAACAAAATAATTTGCTACCGCCAAAAGGGTGATAGTAAATTCCAAATTTTAACGGATACCAACACCAAAAGGATGAAGGTAAACTGAAATAAAATAATTCGCTACCACCAAAAGGGTAATAGTAAATTCCCAACACCGAAGGGTGAAGGTAGGCAAAAAAAAATAATTTGCTACCTCCAAAAGGGTGACAGAAAAATCTCGACACCGAAAGGATGAAGATAACCTAAAATAAAATAATTCACTACCATCAAAAGGGTGACAGAAAAATCCTGACACCAAAAGGATGAAAGTAAACTAAAATAAAATAATTCACAATTACCAAAAGGGTCACAAAAATTTCCGACACCGAAAGGATGAAGGTAAACTAAATCAAAATAATATGCTACCACCAAAAGGGTGAAAAAAATTTACGATACTGAAAGGATGAAGGTAAACTAAAACAAAATAATCCGCTACCACCAAAAGGTTAATAGAAAATTCCCGACACCAAAAGGATGAAGGTAAGAAAAAACTGAATAAACGCCTAGCACCAAAAGGATGAAGGACAAACTAGTTGAGGAATATTGGTATAAAGAATAAGATTGCTTTGGGAGATCAAAAAAAGGTTGAAGAAAACGATCCAATAGGGAATGCCCACTGAATAACACTTTGTAAGAACTTTGCTTGGAGAAAAACCACTAGATAACTTGAGAATCGGAGTTTCATTAACAAAATGTTGAGGAGATCAGTTACATGGGGAACGCCCACTGGACTTGTTGAGGAGAATAAAAGGTTGAATAGAATAGCTCCATGGGGAATGCCCACTGGATTTGTTGAGGACCGGCCTGGATTCTTTGGTTTATCCTGGATCCTGACTTATGCATGTATGCATGTTTATTTTGAAAAAAGTACTCTATTATGATGGAAATATGATGCAAGTGTTTATGCAATTTGATGTAAGTAGAAATGTAAATGTCGGGGATATGAAAATCCTAATTGTTTATGTATGCAAATGATGCGTATGACGTAGATGATGCATAATGATGCATGTGATATATTGATGTAAATGATGCATAATAATGCATATAATGATTGGAATTTGATTAAAGGTGCCAGTATGGTGGACTTTTGGTTGTTGCCAATGATGATTGGACTTTGGGTGGGTGGAAGGGTTTGATTCCCCTACCCTCGATCTTCGAAAGTGTGTGGTCAGAAGATGGATCTGGATACTCCAAGTTTGATCACTTGTTGATGAGAAAAATGACGTGATCGGCGCATGAAGATTTCTTTTGCTTTGATTAGTTGCCAACGTCTAGCAAAATCTGCTTGTTCAGTTAGGGAATGTAAAGAGGATGACTTACTCCTTGCTTGTTTTTTGTTACCCCAGTCTTGAAGGGTACTTGAAAGAATTATGATGGGGAAGCTTCGAGAGTGACTGTAACGCCCCAAATTTTAATTAATCATTTAATTTGGATTGGTGGTATTTTATGTGGGGGAAGAAGGAATCGTTATTCCATATTATATTTAAGAATTATATTAGATGGAATAATTATTTGAGGAATAATAATATAATTGGAATAATAAGAGGTAAAGGGTAAGGTGGCCATTTGGTGAAATTAGTAAGGGTAAAGGTGGAAGTTTATAGATTGGGTCTAAGGGGTTATGTTGGAATAAGGAAAAAGAGAAAAGGGAATCGTGTTTTGGGAAGCGATACACCGATCGTGAAGAGAGAAGAAGAAAGGAGAAAGTGAAAGGCTTGAGGAGAATCTGCGGAGAAGAAGAGATTGCTCATCAAAACTAAGGTAAGGGTGGGATTCTTCTGTCTCTTAAGGATTCTATAATATGAATTAGGTTGTGTTATTGATTAGAGGGTTTGGGGTTGGTGTTTGAACATGAATTGAGTTGATTAGTTGATAATTCAATGTTGTTGTATACTAATTATATGAAATAGATGATGATAAGAGTAATGTTGGATTATGAATATATTAGGTTATGTATTTTGAGTAAATTGAGGTGTTTGATGATATAACCTGAGTTGGGAAGGTATGAATTTATGAAATAGAACGAATTGGGTTGGTACTTGTTGATATATGTTTAATTGGTGGTTTATGTGATGCATTTTCGTACATGAAAACTTGAGAAATTGGTGTTTTTGGGGTTTGAATCGCAGCAGGAAAGGAATGGAGAAAACAAATATTTGGAGTGCAGAGCTCCTGACACGGGAAGTGTCACAGGACACGGGCGCCCGTGTCAGCCCCATGTGTGTAGAAAAATAAAGTTTTGGGCTACAGTAAGCCTGACACGGGTCGTGTCATAGGACACGGGCGGCCGTGTCAGACCACTGTGTCTTGTGTTTTGCTGAGTTGTGAAGGGTGGTGGCGTGTGTCTCTGACACGGGTCGTGTCACAGGACATGGTAGGTCGTGTCAAGTGTCTATTTTTGTGTTTTATGATGATTCGTAATGCTTATTCATGCCAATTGTTGTAGTCGATTTAGTTATTGATGTACGGATGATAAAACATGATTGTCTTGATGAATAATTGATGTTTATGAAAGAGATGATGTTCATGTTGACTTAGGTCGTAGTATGATAAATATGTATGATGTTAATGAAAATCATTATTGTATGTATCGTAGTTGTGATCGTTATCAGTGCATGACTTGGTGTTGATAAATGTTGATATACATGTTGATGTATGCATGAGATTGGTGTTGTTTATGTGTCATGGTTGTTGTTATATGTTGTATAGTTGAAAATGCATGTTGTAGGTGGTGATAGGATTTGTTATTGTTATACGTTGTTATAGAGGAAAATGCTTGTTGTAGACGAGGATATGAGATGTTGTTGTTGCTATATGTTGTTGTAATTAACGATACATGACATAGATGATGATAGAAGTTATATGATGTTGTTTTGTGTTGTTGTTGCCCTTGTAGTTATATGTCGTGATAGTTGTGGGGCATGGATGTATGTGGATAATGTAAGTTGTTAATGTTGTTGATCGTTGTTGTTGTATTCGTGGTAAAATGATGTAGTAGTTGGTCGGTGTTGATGTATGTTCTTGATACATGTTATTAATATGGTATGTTGTTAATAATGCTAATGCATGATATCGTTGATGTAGTATGTTGTTGATACATGTTGTTAATGTGGTATGTTATTGATGATGCTAATGCATGATATCGTTGATGTAGTATGTTGTTGATACATGTTAATGTGGTATGTTGTGGATGATGCTAATGCATGGTATAGTTGTTGTTGTATGTCGTTAATGTTGTTGTGGTGTGGGGTTGAAGTTGTGGTCATTGCTTATGTCATCGGTGTTGAGTGACATGTTGCATAGTGTATAACATACCAAGGTGGGGTATGTCGTTGTTGTGATGTTGGTGCGGTCATGAAATAGGGATCGTACGTGGCCATGAAATAGGGGTCGAGAGTGTGATCATGAAATAGGGGTCATACTGGACCATGAAAGAGGGGTCGAGAGTTCCGACGGAAACTGGATCTTGAAATAGAGATCGGAATCGGTACCGCATGTATAGAGTCAAGTGGGGTCTCGTTGCATAACAATTATTGTGGTTTACGTTGTGTATGATGTTGATGATGTGTATAATGTTGTTGTGTATACGATGTGGTTGTGTAGTTGTTGTTGTTTGAAGGTGGTGATCTAATTAATGATACTTGCTTATTCTTATTATTTTTCCCTTTTAATGATGAAAGTATCTCACCCTTTTGTTGCATGTGGTTGCAACTGTGCTTCTTCGGGAGTACAGATGATTCAGGTACTTGAGTAAGCTCGGAGTACAAGTCGCTCGGTCGAGTCCTAGGAGTCGCTCTGATACGTAACACGGGATTAGGGGATTGTTGATGTTCATTTATAATTGTTATTAGTTACGTAACAAAACTTTGTAGCAAATTATAATATGAAGATTGGTGATTATATTGTATTTGGCAGTTGTTGTATGATGAAATAAATGAGATTTTTCCGCTGTTTTAGTAAAGAACTATTTTGATTGGTTCTGTTGAGATGTAGCATTCCACTTAAAAGATGAAAACTCTGATTTTTATTTAAATAAATAGTTATTTTATTATAATGGGAAGTGGGTGTTACAATTGGTATCAGAGCAGGTCGGTCCGTCTGGCCAGGTTGTTGCGTGTCGTTTGTCCCGGAGTATGCGATATGTGTGTGAAACACTATCGGTACTTGCTTGTTTGCTAGTTGTTTGTTTGCAGGTGTTTGTTGAAAATAAGTGGGGGAGAAGTTATTGATTCTCCAGAGAGTTGGCTTGTGGTGTGTTAGAATTGCGGTGTGGCAAAGGTTGCTAAGGTTTGCGTTAACTAAGGATTCGCTCGTGAAGCAACTTAGTTCACAAGATGCAAGGAATGCTATTAAAGTTGGAAAATATGGTTTATGACCATCATGACTGTCAGCTACTTATTGACAAATTGAGAAAATGATCACCCTCAATCCCTTGTTGATGGTAGACAGAACCGTGTTGGATGCAAAGGACATATTTTTCCAGCTGGGATAGTATGTTTACTAGACTGTTTGGAGTTAAACCAAAGTTAACAGTGGTTTACGAGAATAGATGTGGATTTCGGCACCCGGAAAAGAGATGGATGGGAGGATTTAGTATGTTGACTAGATATTATAAATGGTTACTCCTCAACGAGTAGGAAGTGAATTTGAGATCGACGATTGGGAAAAGTTGAACGTGTATCTATCGAGTACGTAGAGGAACTTTTGAGAGAGGACTCTGATGTCCAGTTTGGTCGTATAGATGGTATTGATCGGAAGTGAGGTCACAACGATGGACCATCCGTAGAGTACGAATTGTAATCGTGTTTTGAAGAATATATTAGATATGTAGTTTTAAGGAAAGGTGGAGTTATTTCTTGGTCGCCCCTGGTACTAAGAGGAATAGTTAAGGGACTCGTTGATAAAGGATCGAAAATGAACTGGGATTCACCCGTGGCATCATTGTTGTTGTGATTGGACTATCGTGTATACAAAAATCCGGAGTTAGTTGAGACTTCGTAAGAATAGTATAACGAGAATGTGGTAATTTGGACCAGGTGTTGACGGGTCATGTTGGATGAAATTACTTCATTGAGAGATGTGAAATGGAGATTTTGGATGTAAGTATTAAGTTATGTTTGGCATGGTATGATCCAAGGAGGATGGGTCTTCGGAAGTACAAAGGTGTAAATTTTGTCGGGAATTAATTATAACTGTGTGTCTTCACAATGTAGTGAAGTTGATTCGTTGCCTCAGTAGTGTGGTGTATGTGATACGGAGTATGGATAGCTCCGTGAATAATTTGAGGCGATGAACCGTAAGCTACGGGATTGGTTAAAAGCTAATTGTCATGAATTATTATGGAATTTGAAACATTGGAAGGACGATCTAACGAGTGAGTAGAAGTAATGTGAGACTATGAAATGATCACGGATGTTGTGTAGAAGATAGTGGTGACCGGTATGTATTAAATAAATAGTTATTTTATTATAAATGGGAAATGGGTGTTACAGTGACCATGACATGATCTGCCCCAATGTCTAGATTTGGTAGGCGTCTGTCCCTAATTGAGCTTTTGAAGATGATTTGCCCCTGTTTGAGCTTTTGAAGATGATTTTCCCCTATTTGAGTTGTTGAGAATGATTTGCCCCTGATTGAGTTGTTGAGGGTACTGACTCGGGTCAGTACCAACGAAAGTTCAAGTTCCTCTTTGATTGCCCTTTGTTGGGATGCCTTTGATGTCAAACACTGATTTGCAATTAAATTGTTCATGCACAAATAGTAGTGTTAATGCAACGTTCATGCAAGCTTTGAAAAAGTCAATTATTTGAATGATAGTGATAGTGTGACGAATGGACCGTTAGTCCAAACGAGGTGTTGATTTAGAAAGTGTGTGAAAGATACAACAAAAAGAATATGCTATCAAGATTGAGGATTAGAAAATCTCTAGGAGTCATTTTACGCAACCTTATTGTAGTATGCTTTCAGAATAAACCCGCCTCAATTAGGTCTTTTGAGGGTTCTAACATAGTCTGGTTGATGGTTATTAAAATAAAGGATATAAGGCTCAAAGTTTGATTTTTACCCACTCCTCTTTGTAATGTTCTTCAGTCCTACGTTCAGCTAACTCTACACATGCACTTGTCTTCCAAAAGGGATTTGGCGGTGTAAGAGTGAAGATGAAGCTTCAAGGTTCACTTTGAAGTGGCAGTTATCTTATTTTGTTCTGATTGGATGTCGGTGACCCTTTGATTCTTGATGTGGTGGACACATGATCTTTGTTTTGTCTTTGGTGAGGATTCGGGCTCCTCTTTTGATTGATTCTTATTTTGATTCGACTGGACTACTTTATGAAGCGCTTGGTCCACTTGGATTTGCTATGATTCTTTTCTTACTAATTCTCCATTTGGGTGCTCAACTTAGCGGGTTTCTTTGATTTTCTTCTTTTTTATTTTGTTGAATGTTGTGACTGTCAAGTCATTCGTTGATGGTCCTCCGACGAAATGTCTCATCTTACGATTTGAAGGTGTATTCAGGTCAATTGAACAACTACCCTTCCCCGGGTTAAGCGTAAGGGTTTATATCTGAAAGAAACTCCTACTTCTAGGCTCGAAGTGGTTGACTAGGAGTTAAATTCTTATCTCTCCAGTGTTTGGGGATTTAAAAAATGCTTGTATATCATTGATGAGGTTTTATCTAAAAGCATACCACAATAGTTATGGGTATTCAGTTTTCATCATCCTCCCTCCAATCTTTGCTAAAACAACAATTCGATAAAGAAAATGAAATGGGTTTTTTTTTTGTGATTTTGTGATAAATGAGAAATGATGAGCGAATGCGAATAGAATAATTCAAAACATGCATAAACATAACATTAACAAAACCAAATACAAATAACAATGTTCAAATCAAATAGTACTTAGACAAATAAGACAAAATACAAGGATGCAAAATGATAAAGGGCATATAATGGCCTTCATCTGAGGAATGAACTTCTCTTGATTTGTTGGCTTCTTCAAAGTTGGAGACTACTCAGCTAGGTCTTCGGCAACCTCTTCAAAAACATTCATTGACGGGCCACTTGCAACGACATGGTCTTGTTGAATTTGATCCATTACTCGTCTGACGTTGGCTTGAGCAGCGTGGGAGTGTCGAGGAATCAGTTTAATGATTTACTATAGATGGTGGAAGATGGAATGAGTTTTCGGTTTTGGTATGAAATGCAAGATGTGTAATTGATGCAAATGAAATGATATGCAATGCAAGATCCAGGATCACAAGTAGAATCTACTTCTGAGGTTGGTCACAATAACGAGTAAGTAACTGGTATCTCCCCAAAGGTGGGTTTTAAATGGGTAGGTGCCCAGAGTTGTGGATCCCTATCAAATATATTATTACCACGATAAAGGCTCATTTGACGATAATATCTTTGAAATGATCTACTTTAGGTGAAGCTTTCGTATCGTCCCACGAGAAAGGCTCTTCACAGTCCTCCACCACACAACCATCGATCCTAGGTTTATAAGACAAGGTTCTCATACATCATAGATTTAGGTTGAAAATATTACTGTTGGATAGTAATATGTTCAAGTGATCTCGTATGATTGTGGCTTTCGTATTAACCCATTGAGTCCAAAGGTCTCGTATGTTAACACTACTAGCCACCATGGAATTGGTTTGAAGGTCCCCATAGTCGATAATTCAATTTAGAAATATCATCACACGACAAAGGCTTTCTACACCATAATATCTCCAAGAGAATCTACTCCAAGCGATGGTTTTCGCTTCGTCCCACGAGGGGGACCGCAGTCCTCTATTACACAACCATCATTCTAGTCCTATGGTTTTTTCAGGCTCGGGTGGTGAGTCTATCTCACACAATACCAATGATCAAAATGTTGATCCAATACCAAAGAGCCACAAGATATGTAAATATAGAAAGCGATAAAGAAAGCAATAAACATAGGCAAGTAACACATATAAGCAAAACATCCAAGCAAACATAGAACAACCTAGACTAGGCTTGACTCACATATGGGTGAACCAATCCCCAACACATTCGCCAGCTGTCGCACCTTAAAAAATATGACCTTGTGATGAAAGACCACGTGTTTGGATGACATGAGAGTCGCCACCTAATCCTGGTTTATTCCCAAAATGGGAAAGGGGAGATATAGATAAAAACTCGTCGAAAAGAGGGATAAAGACAAAGGTTGTCGCAACCATTGTCTGGGTTTGGAAGTTAATTATGCAAGGAAAAGGTATTAGCACTCCCTACATCCATCGTACTCGATGGGAACCATCAAAGTTGTCACGCGAGAAAGGATGTATATGCTTAATGAGTTACTTGCTAAGGGAAAAAAGTTAATTGATCATAGGTGCTCGATAAGGATTGGAGGTCATTGTGCCTATATATTCCCTCGTGCAATGGGAAAGTCAGAGACTCGTTATTCAGCCTACTACGGGTGGTTGGTTATTCGTTTTATGTAGGTGTCAATTGCTCACACACGATTAAGGAAACTTGCACCCAAACAATTGAGGAAACACATTGAAGATTCAATGCCCTTCTTCTTGACCTTGTTCCGATAATTATTAAGTGTTTTGATTACCTAAGACAACTTGACGTTGGATCAAGGGTTTGGGTCTAAAAGAGACGTCTTGGTTTTTTAGGTTTGATGGCAAAGGCACAATGCGCTCGACTTACAAAGGTGAATGCAATTAGAGGTTTATTGTTAGATGGTTAGGTGGATTTAATTCCTAGTTCCTAAGGGTTCTCCTAGCGAAACAAAACCATAACCGAATGAAGGTGCAAGCGTGCGAATAAACCATTTGGCGTTGGACCAAGGGTTCGCGAACGAAATGAAATCGATACTAGTCCCTAGGGGTGCTCCTAGAGATCAAAATCACAATGCGGAAAATAAATGACATACAATGGAATGGGGAGCAGGATACAAAATAAATTACATTGGATTGCATGAAATAAAAGGGTTCATTGTATGGGCTCAAAAGGAAGCGTGTGTGAAGTGTCCTAAACTATTCGAAGCAACAGGGCTCGAGATTGAATCGAAAGTGTCGAAATGTGGCTCTTTAAATATCTTAGAACAGATTCAATGTTAGAATCATTTTATGAGAAGTCGAGCATTATTTTATGCGTCCATGTGGATTTCAAAAATTAAATTGAATTTTAATTTCAATTTCACGACGCAAAGCTAATCTAATAATCGATAAATAGTCTCGTCTTAATCAAGATTTTATCGGTTTGCGGCAATCTTCAATTTTTAGACTTTCATCGACCAAGTGCAAAATAAAATAAAATTCCAAAAGGGAAAATAAAATGGTCTCGTCATTAATCGAGATTTCAAGTCGGTTTGCGACGAATCTCAATATTAGATGTTCATCGACCATAAATCGAAAAATAAAACGATAAATAAAATAAACTAAATTTGGCCTCATATTGATCAAGCTTTGTCGATTTAATGAAATCGAGCAAGTCCTTGACCATTTGTTATATCATCGGTCCAAAAAAAACAATAAGGTCAAGATTATTACAAAATGGAAGAAATACCAAATAATTCACTAATTTTTTAAGACATTTTTCTAAATGATAAAAAGCAAAGTAAAATAAAACAAAGTAATAACAACAATAATAGAATCTTAAAAAAATAAAAAATGAACAAAAAAAATGAAAATAAATGGGGGATTTGCGTCTGAACTTGCAGTTGTGTTTAGTGAAAATCAGGATGGCCTTAAACTCATTTCTAACAATAATAGTAAAATAAAATAAAAAGGAGGGTGCGTTGTGATATTGTGATGTGTGATTAGCATTAAGACATATGCTCCCAAAACCCATCAACGGTAATAGCAATTGAATAAAAAACGAGGGTGAAGAGTTCAAAAGCAAAAAAGAACACTAAGCTTAAACAGAGTCAGAACGATTTTCTTTTACCCGAAAAAACTCAAACGATTGTTTCTTCTTATTCTTATGTTTCAGCGCCGTCACTCGTATCACCGATTCAAGATGGCGATGACGAATCTGGTTTGAGAATCTCTCTCGCGGTTGCTCGCTATTTCCGTCTCAGGCTCTTTCTTATACTCTTACAACTCTGTTTCGGTTCTCTCTCGCATCTGTTTTCTGATTCGCACAGGTTTGTTGGTTTGAGTGTGTCGGTGGTTGAAAGGGTTGGATGGTCTGCAATGCGATTCAATTTGTGGGTCAATGTTTGTGTAATGGTTTGAAGGTTTGGAGAGTGTTGAAAGGTCATAATAAACCCAACATTTCACTGTAAACCTTCTCAAACAAGAATCACCTTAGAGTTAGAGTAATCATGAATAGAGGTATGAACTTCAAAATTTGCACCAACCCCTAATTATCCAGGATCTAGTCCTTGATTATTTCCACACATAAAGCACTACACACACACTTTGTCTGATAAATCTCAAGTGAAACCTGATTTTTTGCACAAACCTGAATTCGGTTCAACAAGAAGAAATGACATTTTTATTTGGGTTTTTGAATATTGGTTAGTGAACAGAAAGGAAAATGATATACATGTAGAAAAAATTTGGGGTATAACTTATAGGACCAAGGTGTTCATGCTAGGTTTCAGTTCTTGAAGAGGTTATATAATTATGTGATCTTTGTTGCACAACAGTCTGATGGTGATGTCGAGCATGTGGCCTTACATAAGACACATGGTTTGAGGGCATATTTTCTTTTTTTGGTTGACACTTACATTTTTATGGAAACGCGTGTCTGTTGCACCCCAAAATTTGCCCTCACAATACAAGACTTTGTGTGCTAAGAAGGTTCACAAGGTTCACAAGTTTCACAATGCTTTCAATACCTTTCATGAGGTTCATGAAGTATACAAGTCACTTTATGAAGGTTCACAAGGTTTACAAGCCTCCCAATGCTTTCAAGACCTTCTATGAGGTTCATGAAGTCTACAAGTCATTTCATGAAGGTTCACAAGGTTCACAAGCTTTCCAATGCTTTCAAGACCTTTCATGAGGTTCATGAAGTCTACAAGCCACTTTATGAAGGTTCACAAGGTTCACAAGTTTCCCAATGCTTTCAATACCTTCCATGAGGCTCATGAAGTCTACAAGTCACTTCATGAAGGTTCACAAGGTTCACAAGATTCACAATGCTTTCAAAGCCTTCCTGAGGTTCATGAGGTCTACAAAGTCACTTTATGAGGTTCACAAGGTTCACAATACCTCCCATGAGTATCACAAGACATTTTATGATGGTTCACAAGGTTCACAAAGTTCACAATTGGTCAAAAGAGTTGACAATTCCCTCAGACAGTGCATCTCCTAAGCAGTGCATCCAAAACTAGGGTTTTGACTTTAATCAGGCTAAATGGACTTCCAAGACTTCAAGTGAGCTTCATAACATCTTATATGTGTGTAAGAACCCCCATGACAAGTTTCAAGACTTTTCTCAAAAGTTTGCTCAGTCAGATGATCAGATAAGTCAAAATCAGTCAAAGCAGTTAGAAAGTCAAACTGAGGTCAACTGTGGTCAAACCAAAGTCAAACTTCATGATTTTTTGCCAACATCAAGTATATGAAGTAAAATTAATCATTTGATCAAGGGTTGATCATGATTCATCAAGGAGATTCCAGATCATCAAGAATCAGGAGTTTCTAAATTAGGGTTTCCTCAGTAAAAGTCAACTGAACTTTGACCAGCCATAACTTTCACATACTTCATCACCAAGTCTCCATTCAAAGCTCATTTTGAAGGAAATTGAATTCTCTACAACTTTGTATCTCACAAGCCAAGCCCAAAAATGCTTCATTTGGAAGGTATGAGCTAAGACATTATAGGTCCTTTTAAAAGTCAACAAAAAGTCAACAACTTCAAAAGGGCATAACTTGAGATTGGTAAATGATATGGACATTAAACCAGTGGGGTTGGTTAGAGGACTCTTTAAGCTTTCCAAAATGTCCAAGAACACCCTCATAGCATTAAAATTGAAGGATATGTGCCTTTGCAAAGTTGGGAAATTTTGAGTTGGTTTATGATGAAAAAGGAGGTCTAAAACCAATTTCTTCCAAATGGGCTTGCCAAATAATGACCCAACCCATACAACAACTTCATGCACGACCCAAACCATTAAAAATCAGATTTTTTATTATTTTATTTTTATTTATTTTGATTTAATTCATTAAAAATCATTTTAAATAAAAATAAAATATGAAAATGTAAGATTTGATTGGGATTAAGCTTCTAGAAAGTCTTAAATATTGATTTGAATTGAAGAGGAAAGAAATCATGAGATTTGGCCAAAAATAGCAAGCATTCACACATGAATATTTGATTTTTAAGGCATGATCATTTTGGATCTTTTCATATCAAATTCTTCACATAACCAATCAATTTTTTGACCTAAAATCAATCACCTATAAGTACTAAACACAACCCTAACACAAACACACGGATTGGGCAGCCTCAAGTGTAAGTTCATAGTTTCAAAAATCACTCCAAATTTGAAATTCGGATTTCATAATTCAGGCCCTTTCCAGACAATTAGAAGGTGGAGACATGTTCTATGAACATCATTGAACATATTTGAGTCATTAACAACATTCAAATCATGCATATATGGCCAACCCGAATGCATCTTGTTCATCTTTCAATTTTTTTCGATTTGAACTATTTATGCCATAACAATGAAATCTAACTGTATATTTGTGTTAGTGATGATGCATAGATGCTTTCTGGACAAAGAGATTGAAGAATGAGTGCCTAAACCGAAAACAGCCATGATTAGGGTTCTTGAGTCATATTTAGGGTTCTTCGATTTAGGATGTATAAATTGATTTTAAGACCGTAAATTGATTGTGTGAGATGTGGTGATTATAACCCTGTGCTTAATTTAACAAATGATTGCATATTCATGATGATTGAAGATTTGCAGGTTTCAAACGTAGAAAAATTCGCAGGAAAATTCCCAATAACTTTCGCAGGTAAATTCGCAGCATCAGAGGTTGAAGATGAAGTTTTCGCGCGCAGCCTGGGATTCAAATTTTGTTTTATATTATATAGTTTTTGTTTGTATTTAAAATTCAAATGATGCTGATGGTGTGGTGGTAAAGGCGCGCGTGTATAAGGATCTGGGCAGGGGTTCGAACCCCAGCTCCAACCTTTTTGCTTATTTCTTCATATTTTTCAGGTTTAAAATATAATGGATGTTAGCCACTCATTGTTCAGCTAGCGCAGGTGGCCCAGTGGCTTTTGGTATACGCATATGGACGGCAGGACCTGGGTTCGATCCTCAGGTTCTTATTTTTTTGTTCATTAATTGCTTTGTTCTTCAGGCTTAATATATTATGGCCTGGATTCATCCCTCATCAGCCAAGCTTGCGCAGCCCAGTGGTCATGCACCTCATTATCCAGGTAAAGGACCTGGGTTCAAATCCCAGGTCCTGTTTTTTTGATTTATTATTTTTTTTCTTATTTTCTTTTCTTATATTTTCTATTATTTTCTATATTATATTATTATATATTTAAATTATGTAATGCATGTGTTATATTTTTTTTAAAATTCTAAAAAATATATATTTTAAATTCCAAAAATTAATTTTTGTTATAATATATTTATTTAAATTATAAAAATGTATATATGCACTATTTAATTAAATGAATTATTATTATATTATAAACCCTAAAAAATATTTTCTAAGCAAACCCTAACTTTATAAAACCCTAATTTATTTTTCTCTAAACAATTATTAAAAACCTAATTTTAATTTTTTTAATTTTTGTAAATATAATATTTAGTATAATTAAATTTTGTAAATATAATTACTATGTACATATTTATTTAATATAATTAAGTCTTGTAAATATAATTATAACTTATGTAAATTTTTTTTTAAAAAAAATTGGTTATAATCTAAATTATATATAAATAATTTTTAATAGGTGTTTAGAAATAATTGAACCTATGATAATTTTATTTTGTAATTATAATATGTTTAAAAATAATTTGATAATTTGTACATAAATTAAAATGTTATAATAATTGTTTTATTATTCATATTTCCTCTTATTTATAAATAATTGTCTATATTAAAAAACTAATCTTTTGTTTATTATTTTAATTATGATTTTATAATGTTTTTGCTAATTCCATTTATTTTAATTATTGTTATTATTACTAATCATATTATCACTAATCCATTTATTTTTAAATTATGTTTATTATTATTATTTCACTAACCTTATTTATTTTTTATTTTTATTATTATTATTAACCCCTATCATATTTATTGCCTATTTATTTATTTTTGCTTATTATTTATATTTTATTTATTTACTTATTTGCTATTTATTTTAATTGCTTATTATAATTATTGTAATTGCTTCTGGATGTAATTTTTGTAAATATTTAAATTATTTAATTTGCTTGCTATGGTTAGTAAAATAGGGAGTGTAAACATGTATTCTATTTAAAAATTGAATTTAGATCATTTTAATTAAAAGATAAATAAAATTAAGCACTCACACACGTAAGTCGATTTTTAATCGCCATCTCACCTTCTAGGGCTATCCCTCAATGTTGCCTAATCATAAGGTCAAGTGGGGTGTATAAAGCAAGTCCCTTAAAAGAAAAGTCATCAAGTCCCTAATGGTTGCCTTTCATAAAGATCAAGTCCCTTTCGAATAATGATGACAGTCCCTCCTAAATGCTTAATATACCCCACAGTTGCCTTCATTAAACAGATGTCCCTCATATGTCCCTCACATCCAAGGTAATGACTACCTATTCCTTAATAATAGGGATAGTCTTACCATTTAAAGGATAAAGAACAGAAAGACTTAAAACTTTAGGGTAGGTTCCTCATAGTTGCTTGCTCACTTCATTGAAAAACTTTTCAAACACTTCACAATTTCAAACAATTTTCAAACACAAGTTTTTACGCATCCGTACATGGATCATTATTAACTCTTATGAAAATTTCTATTCACACACTTCACTTTTTCAAAAACGATTCAAAGTGAGCTAAGTAACTAAGAGCCCATGGATAACCATGGATGTAAAGGGTGCTAACACCTTCCCTTTACATAACCTACCCCCCGGACCCAAAAAAATCTTTTAAAAGGTCTTTCCTGTTCTTTTATGCCTTTCCTTTGGATAAAATAAAAGTCGGTGGCGACTCTTGCTATCCGCAACATAACTAAAGCCAGTTCTCCCACCGTGTTACAGAACTGGCGACTCTGCTGGGGATTTAAATTTAAGAGGGGTACCCTTAGGAATTAGATCACTTTAAATTGTTTGCCTTGTTTGCTTTATATTATCTTGTTGGGTTGCTCTTATGTGTGAAAGGTCCTAACCCGGATCTAGTGTACCTTAGGTAAATGGCAATAGACCAAGGAAACTGTACGACGTATATCGATATGGTTGATCTGGTGGCCATAGTTAGTGTGACTTCTTGGTTGGTGCTTATGTTCCTTAAGTCAAGTTGAGGATAATATGAGGCTGCCATATGTTGTCAATGCACTAACTAACTTTTAGAACCCTAGTTATCCCATCTTGGCCTTTAGAAGGTAGTGAGGTAACCGGCTTTGGTGCAGACTGAAGTTGGTTGACACTCGATACTACACTCATTGAGATCTTAAACTTGGAGGGTTTTGGTTGGCAAGTAAGTTGCCTACTGAACAACCACCCTTGTGAAGGATCAATGATATTGAGATCCCTTAGAACCTGGTTACTTTTGTAGGACAGGATGAACCAACTAACTTCAGGGGAGGGTACTTACCTTTGAACCTCATGCAAGCCTTTAAACCTAGGGCTATTGTGTGACTTGTTTGTGTGTGCCACATGTTTGTGATTGAGCATAACATCATGACATCATCATGCATCATAAGCATAGCATTTTTACTAACCATTTCAAGGACCAAAGGATTTATCTTTGTTCTTTGTTGCAGGTCATGGCTTCTGCTCGTAGAAACACCATCAGGATCAACTTTGTGGGCATACCTGCTAAGCTTAAAGAGTTAGTTTCTCAAGTGTCTGATCACTCCCAGTTCATCAAGAGACATGGTCACCTATTGGATCTAGTCACTTCAGGGTTCAATGAAGACATGATGAGTGTTCTGTTTCAGTTCTTTGACCCTAAGCACCATTGTTTTACATTCCCTGACTATCAGCTGGTTCCAACCATGGAGGAGTTCTCTAAACTTCTGGGCATACCTGTTCTTGATCAAAGACCCTTCACAGGTTTGGAGAAGGAGCTTAAACCAGAGGTTATTGCTGCAGCTCTACATCTGAAGAAGTCAGACATTGTTCTAGAAACGAGAAGCGGAGTTAAGGGTATTCTTGCTAAGGTGTTGATAGAGAAGGCTCAATTGTTCTTGAAGGCCATGAGCTATGATGCTTTTGAGGAGATCTTAGCCTTGCTGATATATGGCTTAGTATTGTTCCCCAATCCAGATCAGTTCATAGACGTTCATGCCATCAATATATTCCTGAGTCACAATCCAGTGCCTACATTGCTTGGAGACATCCTGCATTCTCTTCATACCCGTACTACAAGGGCAAGAGGAACCTTGATGTGCTGCATACCTTTGCTTTCTAGGTGGTTTATTTCTCACCTTCCTCGCTCAGTAATGAAGAATGAGCAAGGATTCAGATGGTCCAAGAGAATTATGTCACTCTCTCACTCAGATATCCATTGGTGCTCCAGATCTATGGAGAATGTCACCATCATTGACCGTTGTGGGGAGTTTCCTAATGTGCCACTTCTAGGCATAAGAGGAGGCATCACCTACAACCCCTATTTAGCTTTACGACAGTTTGGTTACGCTCGGAGCGATGGTCCACATGACATGTTGATTCAGGGCATTGTGTTTGATTACGACAACGATCTTCAGGGTTACCGTCAGAGATTCATACGAGCATGGGGAAAAGTAAACAGGGTTGACAGCAAGACACTGGAGCCTAAGTACACTATTCATATGGAAGCTTATCTCAGATGGGTGCGATCTCGTGCTCAGACTCTCATGATGCCATATCCTTCCGTCCTACCAGTTACCATGGAACCTGTTGCTGAAGGAGACACAGCTTATACCATCCTTCACCCAGACATGCCTACTGATATGGAAGACTTGCAGAGATCATGGATCCAACTGAAGGAGCAAAGGGATACTTTCGAGGCTCATTACAAAGCAAGCCAAGAAAGAATTCTGGAACTAACAAAGCAACTTCACGAGGAACGGAACCTCAACTCATACCTCAACACAAAGAGGAAACGTCCATGGGAGACTTAAAACCCCATCTTTTGTACTCATTTCATTTCATTTTTGTAAGCCTAAAAGGCAAAACAAAGTTATTACTAATAAAAGTTTACCTTCTTGTTTGTTTAAGCAAATTTAAATCCTGCGGTCCTTGAAAACATTGCATATGCATTCACATATCATTTCATTGCATCACAGGTTTATAATTGTGCACAGGTTTCTCATCTTCTCGCTGTTTATTTCAGCAATGGCTCTTGAACAATCAGTTAAGGATCTCCAGGCACAAAATGCACAGTTCCAAGAGCTGATCTTGAACCTGTCCAAGGGGCAGGATGAATTGAAGACACTGCTGGCTAAGAAGAAGAATCCTGAGGACAATAAGGATAATCAGTTGGAACAATTGCTAGCTAAGATGACAGAAATGAGGATCCAGATGAATGACCAGGTGTCTCTTATTCAAAGTTTAGCTCAGGGGCAAGAAGAGCTAAGAACCTTTGTTCACAAACTTCAAAGTAGTGGAGTCAGGAATCTAATTGTCAGTCAACCTCCGTTAAAGCAAGCTGATTTGGTTGAAAGGAAGATGAGGATAAAAGAAGGTAAGAAACATGTTGCCATTGATTGTTCCTCAGTTGAAGAAGAAAGACCTGATAAGGTTAATCCACCTCAACACAAGAAATATAGAAGGCAGTTTATCAAGTTCAGCACTCCAATGTCACAAGTTTTGCAATGCTTGTTGGAGATGAAACTAATTTCTTTGAAAAATCCTCCTCAAAATCCTAAAACTTCCTCTCCTCGCTATAATCCCAAGGCAAGGTGTGGGTATCACTCCGACAGTCCTGGACATGATACTAATAGTTGTTGGACATTGAAGAAAAAGATTCAAGACCTGATTGATGAAGGAATCCTAGAGGTTACTCCAGAAGGTCAAATTGAGTTCTACTATCGTCCATCAAACACCAAAGCTGCAAGACAAGTTGCCCAAGGTTGCAAGAAAGAAAGCTTACATGTTCCTGTTGAGATATGGGGCACCTTGGGACATCCAAGTGGCAAATTTGATTTCATGGTGAAGTATACTGCTCCTCAAAGTTCACAGATTGCAATTGAAGACATTCAGCCAACTGGATGGGACAACATTTGAGCTTTCATTTGTAATTTCTTTTGTTTTGTCTAAACACTTACTATTATGTTAAACTTTTGTTTTCATTAATGCATTGCATATGTTTGTCTTGAATTAATCCATTTGTTCCACTATATTTTGAATTATGCTTCTTATTTCTATCTTGTGATATTTAACTCCTGATAAAGCTATAAGCCTGTAGAGGGAGGATGACGAAAACAATACCATAATCTTATGCAGTATGCTTTTGAACAGACTATGCTGACGATGTACAGGCATTGTTTCAATTCCTAAACAGTGGAGATATAAGGAAGTTAATCCCTAGTCAACCCTTTTGAGCCTATGAAGTAGGAGTTTTTATTCTCGCACAAATTAAAACCCTTATTCATAACCCGGGGCAGGGTAGTTACTCGGTTAACTCAAATATGCCAATTATCTGTGTTGTACACAACTAATGATGGTTCTCTGTAATCATTAAACTTGACAGTCAATATCCAGCAAAAGAAAAGTCTTGCTAAGTCAAAACCTATGAAGGAGACTTAGTAAAACATTAAGACATCCTGCTGACTGTAATCTTGAAACAAACAGTTCAGGCAAAAGGAAGGGATAATAAAGCAAAAGAAAAAAAGAGGTCACTATGAATCCTCAACAAAGAAAGATGACTGAATGTTCAAATAAATTTTCGGTTTCTGAACCATCATAAATGTCAGTGTTACAATTCCAAACTCCTTTGAGCCTCAATGCATAAGTTAACTGAGTATAGGACTGAAGAACATCATGAAGAATGGGTTGGGTACAAATAAATTTGAGCCTTTATCCTTTGTTTCTTAAACCGTGAACCAGGCCACGTTACAACCCTTTAAAAGTCCTAACTGAAGCATGGTTAGTTTGAAAGCGTACTGTTACAAAAAGGTATCCTGACTCCTTTAGGGCTTATTATAAAACTTGAGTTAATATCACAGTTTTCACAAAAAAATGTTTTTTTTCTTCTAAAATAACTCTTTTTCAAAACTTCAAGACAGACATAAGCATTGCATTTTTGAATATATTTGTTTGCATATACCTGAGTGTTTGATAAACAGAGAAACTTACAGGATGAATGTTCAATAAACCAAAGTCCTTCCGATAAACAAAGTTGCTTCCTGGATCAAAGTCCATGTATACAAAGGGGCATAGTCATTATCTCCCAATCAAGGGGGCATGCCATGATACTGCCTAACTCATTTGGGGCAATCAGGACGGGATTCAATCATGTTTAAGTAGCCAGGGGCAGATCTCCTCATATATCTAAATTACCAAGGGTAACATTACAGAGTTCATAATGCTAGGGGCATAGTCACTGTTTCCCAATCAAGGGGGCATACCAAGTTACTGTTCAATTCATTCGGGGCAATCAGGTCCAGATTCAACAGTGCTTAATAGCCAGGGGCAGCTTTCCTCATGTATTTGAATTACCAAGGGTAACATTACAAAGTTCATGATGTCAGGGGCATATTATTGTGGGGCGTTCTGCTTATTTCTCTTGAGGTAACTACCTTCAGATACTTCCATTATGGGATAATTCATCCTCAACCAAAGAGCAATGCTTTCTTTTCAAATCTAATATCCGGAGCGTATATGGTCCATCACAATTTGAAGACACGTTCCTCTCATTGTATTACCTTGATATTGGATTCTCAGTAGAAGCCATTGTGGAAATCAATTGTCTACGCCAGTAGTATCAGATGGTGTCAATATCATGTCTTCAGATCCAGCTATGAGGATTTTTGGGAAGGTATTCAGGAAAGTTAAGAATCTTAGGAGCTCTAAATCCAATTGGTTATACACTCTCAAAGTTGAAACGATTCTGTTTTCGAGTTCAGCTTTACTTTTCCCTCTTTATTCAGGATTACTTTTCCTCTTTTACTAAAGCGAAAAACGTCCATTGGTTGTGTTTGAATGAATGTATGCTTTTGAATATGATTGATGTTTACCAGAAATGCATAAAATGCTTAATATGATTGATGTTTACCAGAAATGCATGAAAATGCAGTAATAGTATTTACTAAGGACGAACGAGGGAAGGAATTCAACGAAGCTTCGCCGGTTCATCCCCACAAGACAACAACAAATCCTCCAGTAGGGCAAATCTATCATCATAGATACTTCGAGTTACATCTCCCCTTGAATTTATGTCCATCTCTTTTATCCTCAGTCGGGATATTCATTAATTTATTCTTTCAATAGAAGTACGACGAACAAAGACGGGAGGTTATATATACCCTACTATCCCCAGCAGACGGGAGGTTACATATACCCTACTATCCCCAGCAGACGGGAGGTTATATCTGCCCTACTATCAAACGAAGACAAAGGTTATATATACCTTACTATCCCCCAGCAGACGGGAGGTTACATATACCTTGCTATCCCCAGCGTACGGGAGGTTATCTATACCTTGCCATCCCCAGCATATGGAAGGTTATGTATAATATATTCTTCAACAATGAATCGGGATTTATTTTCCCAGGCCAGCAGTTGTTATACGAAGATATCCAGACGCTTCCGGCAGCATTATATCATACATCATACATCATTTACATCATATCATAACATACATATCCATAGATACATAATACATTTACTTAGGTGCATCATACTATGCATGCATACATATTGCATAAACTAACATTCTCCTTGCAGGATAGTTATATGCAGATAAAACAATATCAACAATTCACAACGGGTCAGAGATGATCCATACATTACTCAAGATGTCCTCAGAGAGTAGGCAAACGGTCTGTAAGAAGATCCATTCCCTAATCCAGGATATTTCCAGAAGATTTCATCTATCTGGTCTTGAATAGCAGGCAAACGATCTGTACAAAGATCCATTCCCTGGTTCAAGATATTTTCAGAAGATTTAATCCATTTCCTCGGAGAGTAGGCAAACGGTCTGTACAAAGATCCATTCCCTAATCCAGGATATTTTCAGGAGACTTGATCCTGACACTTTTTTTTGTCCTCGGAGAGTAGGCAAACGGTCTGTAAAAAGATCAATTCCCTAATCCAGGATATTTCCAGAAGATTTCATCTATCTGGTCTTGAATAGCAGGTAAACGGTCTGTACGAAGATCCATTCCCTGGTTCAAGACATTTTCAGAAGATTTAATCTATTGGCCCTTGAATAGCAGGCAAACGGTCTGTACAAAGATCCATTCCCTGGTTCAAGATATTTTTCAAAAGAACAAATCCTGACGTTCTTTTGACCTTGGAGAGTAGGCAAACGGTCTGTAAAAAGATTTATTCCCTAATCCAAGATATTTCCAGAAGAGATAATCGTCACGAAGATTTATTTCCACTGGTCTGTTCAACAAATTCAAATTATAAACGATTCAGAGACGGCCTATACGAAGACCTAGTACTGAGATCCAGTATCAACACAAAGCTATCATAACATCCAGTTCTTTAGATGGCATCTCTAAGCCCATCTCCAGTTCTTTAGATGGCATCTCTAAGCCCATCTCCAGTTTCTCCAAGTGGCATCTTTAAGCCCACTCAATCATATTCAACTAGCCATCTGTATCATTTTATGCACTGGCGAGTGCAAATTTTTGGGCTTTTATGTTCAATCCCCTTCAACCTTCCAGGTCACGACTGGCAAATATACCAATCTAACCCCTCAGGTTTCAGAAAATTGAACAGGGGCAGCTGTTGCACCCCAAAATTTGCCCTCACAATACAAGACTTTGTGTGCTAAGAAGGTTCACAAGGTTCACAAGTTTCACAATGCTTTCAATACCTTTCATGAGGTTCATGAAGTCTACAAGTCACTTTATGAAGGTTCACAAGGTTCACAAGCCTCCCAATGCTTTCAAGACCTTCCATGAGGTTCATGAAGTCTACAAGTCATTTCATGAAGGTTCACAAGGTTCACAAGCTTTCCAATGCTTTCAAGACCTTTCATGAGGTTCATGAAGTCTACAAGCCACTTTATGAAGGTTCACAAGGTTCACAAGTTTCCCAATGCTTTCAATACCTTCCATGAGGCTCATGAAGTCTACAAGTCACTTCATGAAGGTTCACAAGGTTCACAAGATTCACAATGCTTTCAAAGCCTTCCTGAGGTTCATGAGGTCTACAAAGTCACTTTATGAGGTTCACAAGGTTCACAAGCTTCACAATACCTCCCATGAGTATCACAAGACATTTTATGATGGTTCACAAGGTTCACAAAGTTCACAATTGGTCAAAAGAGTTGACAATTCCCTCAGACAGTGCATCTCCTAAGCAGTGCATCCAAAACTAGGGTTTTGACTTTAATCAGGCTAAATGGACTTCCAAGACTTCAAGTGAGATTCATAACATCTTATATGTGTGTAAGAATCCCCATGACAAGTTTCAAGACTTTTCTCAAAAGTTTGCTCAGTCAGATGATCAGATAAGTCAAAATCAGTCAAAGCAGTTAGAAAGTCAAACTGAGGTCAACTGTGGTCAAACCAAAGTCAAACTTCATGATTTTTTGCCAACATCAAGTATATGAAGTAAAATTCATCATTTTATCAAGGGTTGATCATGATTCATCAAGGAGATTCCAGATCATCAAGAATCAAGAGTTTCTAAATTAGGGTTTCCTCAGTAAAAGTCAACTGAACTTTGACCAGCCATAACTTTCACATACTTCATCACCAAGTCTCCACTCAAAGCTCATTTTTAAGGAAATTTAATTCTCTACAACTTTGTGTCTCACAAGCCAAGCCCAAAAATGCTTCATTTGGAAGGTATGAGCTAAGACATTATAGGTCCTTTTAAAAGTCAACAACTTCAAAAGGGCATAACTTGAGATTGGTAAATGATATGGACATTAAACCAGTGGGGTTGGTTATAGGACTCTTTAAGCTTTCCAAAATGTCCAAGAACACCCTCATAGAATTAAAATTGAAGGATATGTGCCTTTGCAAAGTTGGGAAATTTTGAGTTGGTTTATGATGAAAAAGGAGGTCTAAAACCAATTTCTTCCAAATGGGCTTGCCAAATAATGACCCAACCCATACAACAACTTCATGCACGACCCAAACCATTAAAAATCAGATTTTTTATTATTTTATTTTTATTTATTTTGATTTAATTCATTAAAAATCATTTTAAATAAAAATAAAATATGAAAATGTAAGATTTGATTGGGATTAAGCTTCTAGAAAGTCTTAAATATTGATTTGAATTGAAGAGGAAAGAAATCATGAGATTTGGCCAAAAATAGCAAGCATTCACACATGAATATTTGATTTTTAAGGCATGATCATTTTGGATCTTTTCATATCAAATTCTTCACATAACCAATCAATTTTTTGACCTAAAATCAATCACCTATAAGTACTAAACACAACCCTAACACAAACACACGGATTAGGCAGCCTCAAGTGTAAGTTCATAGTTTCAAAAATCACTCCAAATTTGAAATTCGGATTTCATAATTCAGGCCCTTTCCAGACAATTAGAAGGTGGAGACATGTTCTATGAACATCATTGAACATATTTGAGTCATTAACAACATTCAAATCATGCATATATGGCCAACCCGAATGCATCTTGTTCATCTTTCAATTTTTTTCGATTTGAACTATTTATGCCATAACAATGAAATCTAACTGTATATTTGTGTTAGTGATGATGCATAGATGCTTTCTGGACAAAGAGATTGAAGAATGAGTGCCTAAACCGAAAACAACCATGATTAGGGTTCTTGAGTCATATTTAGGGTTCTTCGATTTAGGATGTATAAATTGATTTTAAGACCGTAAATTGATTGTGTGAGATGTGGTGATTATAACCCTGTGCTTAATTTAACAAATGATTGCATATTCATGATGATTGAAGATTTGCAGGTTTCAAACGTAGAAAAATTCGCAGGAAAATTCCCAATAACTTTCGCAGGTAAATTCGCAGCATCAGAGGTTGAAGATGAAGTTTTCGCGCGCAGCCTGGGATTCAAATTTTGTTTTATATTATATAGTTTTTGTTTGTATTTAAAATTCAAATGATGCTGATGGTGTGGTGGTAAAGGCGCGCGTGTATAAGGATCTGGGCAGGGGTTCGAACCCCAGCTCCAACCTTTTTGCTTATTTCTTCATATTTTTCAGGTTTAAAATATAATGGATGTTAGCCACTCATTGTTCAGCTAGCGCAGGTGGCCCAGTGGCTTTTGGTATACGCATATGGACGGCAGGACCTGGGTTCGATCCTCAGGTTCTTATTTTTTTGTTCATTAATTGCTTTGTTCTTCAGGCTTAATATATTATGGCCTGGATTCATCCCTCATCAGCCAAGCTTGCGCAGCCCAGTGGTCATGCACCTCATTATCCAGGTAAAGGACCTGGGTTCAAATCCCAGGTCCTGTTTTTTTGATTTATTATTTTTTTTCTTATTTTCTTTTCTTATATTTTCTATTATTTTCTATATTATATTATTATATATTTAAATTATGTAATGCATGTGTTATATTTTTTTTAAAATTCTAAAAAATATATATTTTAAATTCCAAAAATTAATTTTTGTTATAATATATTTATTTAAATTATAAAAATGTATATATGCACTATTTAATTAAATGAATTATTATTATATTATAAACCCTAAAAAATATTTTCTAAGCAAACCCTAACTTTATAAAACCCTAATTTATTTTTCTCTAAACAATTATTAAAAACCTAATTTTAATTTTTTTAATTTTTGTAAATATAATATTTAGTATAATTAAATTTTGTAAATATAATTACTATGTACATATTTATTTAATATAATTAAGTCTTGTAAATATAATTATAACTTATGTAAATTTTTTTTTAAAAAAAATTGGTTATAATCTAAATTATATATAAATAATTTTTAATAGGTGTTTAGAAATAATTGAACCTATGATAATTTTATTTTGTAATTATAATATGTTTAAAAATAATTTGATAATTTGTACATAAATTAAAATGTTATAATAATTGTTTTATTATTCATATTTCCTCTTATTTATAAATAATTGTCTATATTAAAAAACTAATCTTTTGTTTATTATTTTAATTATGATTTTATAATGTTTTTGCTAATTCCATTTATTTTAATTATTGTTATTATTACTAATCATATTATCACTAATCCATTTATTTTTAAATTATTTTTATTATTATTATTTCACTAACCTTATTTATTTTTGATTTTTATTATTATTATTAACCCCTATCATATTTATTGCCTATTTATTTATTTTTGCTTATTATTTATATTTTATTTATTTACTTATTTGCTATTTATTTTAATTGCTTATTATAATTATTGTAATTGCTTCTGGATGTAATTTTTGTAAATATTTAAATTATTTAATTTGCTTGCTATGGTTAGTAAAATAGGGAGTGTAAACATGTATTCTATTTAAAAATTGAATTTAGATCATTTTAATTAAAAGATAAATAAAATTAAACACTCACACACGTAAGTCGATTTTTAATCGCCATCTCACCTTCTAGGGCTATCCCTCAATGTTGCCTAATCATAAGGTCAAGTGGGGTGTATAAAGCAAGTCCCTTAAAAGAAAAGTCATCAAGTCCCTAATGGTTGCCTTTCATAAAGATCAAGTCCCTTTCGAATAATGATGACAGTCCCTCCTAAATGTTTAATATACCCCACAGTTGCCTTCATTAAACAGATGTCCCTCATATGTCCCTCACATCCAAGGTAATGACTACCTATTCCTTAATAATAGGGATAGTCTTACCATTTAAAGGATAAAGAACAGAAAGACTTAAAACTTTAGGGTAGGTTCCTCATAGTTGCTTGCTCACTTCATTGAAAAACTTTTCAAACACTTCACAATTTCAAACAATTTTCAAACACAAGTTTTTACGCATCCGTACATGGATCATTATTAACTCTTATGAAAATTTCTATTCACACACTTCACTTTTTCAAAAACGATTCAAAGTGAGCTAAGTAACTAAGAGCCCATGGATAACCATGGATGTAAAGGGTGCTAACACCTTCCCTTTACATAACCTACCCCCCGGACCCAAAAAAATCTTTTAAAAGGTCTTTCCTGTTCTTTTATGCCTTTCCTTTGGATAAAATAAAAGTCGGTGGCGACTCTTGCTATCCGCAACATAACTAAAGCCAGTTCTCCCACCGTGTTACAGTGTCACCTATACAAATGTTGCATACCTCTGGTACTTCTTGTATCTCACACAGATCCATGAGTACAATTGGGGGAGGCTTTCTTAGACTATCTGTATTTGAAGTTGAGAGATGGATGTTAATGGAGGACGAAGCAAGTCACACGCAGCACGACACTACTAGTGGTAATAATTTTTATCCTTGAATTTTGTTTTTATCTTTTTCGTTTCATATTTACTATAATTCTTGATCCCTGAATGCTTTTTATTTTCATTTCAGGCTTAGATCCTCCAGCACTTTTTGCGCATCGTTGGTTGGGCGAGTTGGGATGAGTACACTGAGGTGATGCCCCGTGCTTATGCTTTTATCCCGCTTAGTGGGAACTAGTCGGTCGATCCTTTCACATTCCATCTTGATCGCTTGGTTGCTGAGGACATCCACTTTAACTAATACGTGGACCATCGTCATACGCGACCATTTGACAACATATCGCTATACTCCTGATGGTTGGCCTGCAGTTCGCGTATCACTGCTCCTTATCTTCCCGAGCGCATCATGCGGTAGTTCGGATACACACATACATCTTGTTGTCTCTACTCCTCTTGCCTTAACTCGTATACAAATAGAGGAGATATTTGTTGATTATCATAGTCATCTAGTACTGGATGACGCTCGGGCTACCATAGCACCGAATGATTAGAGCTATGTTGACTGATACATCAGGTGGTTCTTCATGATCTCACATCCATACATGGTGTCGACTGCTCCAAGAGATCCACCAAGACCTACTCATAAGGAGATTTTAGAGGAACATCTGGCTCAACTAGATCATATTGATAATGTCTTGCCTCGTTATCATTGCATAGTGGAGTTTGTGCGAGCATACATTAACGAGGGTATCTTCCATGAGGGGTCTGCAATCATGCGAGCACTGGATCACATTCTTGTGGAGGCACATATGGCTCTATTATATCGCAGACATCGCGCTAAGACAAGGAGGATCGATGGCCGTGAAGGAAGACCAATCAGAGGAGGTAGAGGAGAGATTGTCAGGCACACCCAGTAGATGTATGTATTTATTTTGTTATAGTATTATAGTTTGTAATTTGTAGGATTTCGTGTTGTACTACATTTTTTCATTTCATGTTGTACGACATTTTACTATTATTTTTTTATGTATGTTATTTTATTTGAGATCGTGCTTCATAATTCATCTGCAAACAAATACACAACTCGTTATAAAAAAAACATTTGATACACTTTGGAGATGTATCTCTAAAAAATTCTCGTAGATGCATCTCTAGAAATATTAAAATGAAAATGGGTTATTGGAGACATGTTTTGATGGCTTAAGATTTAAAATTATTCCAGAGATATATCTCTGGAATATGTTAACGTTTACTCAAAAGTGGAGTGTGTTCGGAGATGTATCTCTGGAATTAGGGGGCATAAGTGGAAATCCACATGGTGCGTAAGAAATACATAAGGTGGAAAAATAAATTCTTAAGAAATTATTTGGGATTTAAGTCTAAAGGTGAGAAAAATATACAAGAATGGGGTTGAATTGTGTTTTTTCGTTTCTTTAGTTTTCCTTTGATCAGAGTTCAAAATCTAAATTGGTATTTAGATTCTGATTAATACGTTGCAGCGGAATATTAATAGAAGAAAATAAATAACAACATAACACACAAAGATTTATCCTGGTTCCTCCCAATTGAGAGTATTCTAGTCCCCTTGTATCACAATATATTATTTACTATAATCAAAACATGATTACAATCGCTTATGCACTTAAAGCATAAGACTTTTCTTTGCTCAGACCCTCAGCCTGATACTTCCTGCTTAAACCCCTCAGGTTCAAGACTTCCTGCTTAGATCACAACCTAAGACTTTCCTGCTCAGATTCCACGAATCCAAGACTTTATGCTCAAGCCCTTTAGGCTCACGACTTCTGCTCAAAACCTCAAGTCTAATACTTCCTTGCTCAGGTTCCATGAACCTAAGACTTCCTTGCTCAAGCCCTTTAGGCTCAAGACTTTTGCTCGTACCCTCAAGTACAAGACTTCTGGTCATACCCTCAAGTCCAAGACTTTCTTTCTCAGGTAACATGAACCCAATACTTCTACTTATATCTACAAGTACAAGACTTTTGCTCAGACCCTCGAGCTCAAGACTTCTTTACTTAATCAACAACTAATAGAGACTTACAATGCTTTAGCACATATCAGAAGACTTATTTGGCTCAAGCACATAGCAAGAGACTTTATCTAAACTACTAAACAACATGTTTAGCAGAATAGAGAACAAGGTGTATTTAATACAAAATCATATGTACATGATAATCGCCATAATAAAGACCTTAAGCAACCAAGATTTCTAAGATATTCAATGTTTAAGAAATCTTAAATATTTAGATAATTTACAACATACAACATAGTTTGTGCATACTTGATTATGTTGTTAATTGTTGATCTTGTTATTCCTATATTCAGATAGAAGCATGGAATACTTTTATCCTTCTTGTTCCTTGTTCTTTGTTCCTTATTAAAAATTCAGATTGAATTTTCAACTACTTATATAGCAGTTGTAGAAGACTAGTCGTTGGAAGAGATAACTTGATCAAGTTTATTTGTTTCTCCATAGTACAAGAGACGTTAAAGATAGATACACCAAGAGATATTGATCCATTGTGTAACATGTTTAACAATTGCGTCTTCCATGAAATCGTGTACTATAGATCCATTGAGAGTATATATATGTAAAACATGTCATCTATTCTTTAGTCTTGTTAAGTTAAACTCTAGATGACAAACTGATTTGACAATACAAATTTCTTTCTACAGTATGCATAGTTTTAGCTTTATTACTAATTTTGAATTATCACTGGAAGATGATATATTCATTAAATGTAGAGACAATATGTTTCTCTTATGATGTTAAGGCCTTTAGCTTCAAAGTCTTCACCAGACATCACTTAGAGATTGTTCTTCAAATTCTGAACCACAAGAGGCTAGCAACTCAGATTCTCTCAAAAGTATCATCGTATCAGATTATGAATGTATATCTTTAAGTTTTAGAACCTGTATACTTGGAACACACATTAGATAACACCATTATTCTTTCAATATTTTGCTATCATCAAAACCCAAGAATATATTTCATGAACAAATATTATTCTAACAATCTCCCTCTCTCCAACCCACAAACTAATGTGAGGGATGTTTCTATGTGTTATATAAACATTCGGGGGAAGGATGACCTAAAAGATGTGAGATTTGATATTAAGGAACATTGCACTCTTTCTTCAACTATAGACCAATTTTTTCCTCAAATTCATATTCCTCAAATTCCCTCTCTTAACGAATTCAAACCACTCTCTTAACAAATTCAAGCCTCTGAATCTGAAAATGATGAAAAGAACAAAATCCCATGAAACCATTAGATTTATAACTCTGGGCTTTAGTGATAATTTGTAATAATTATCAAAGAGCATTGTTTTGCTCCATATAATGTGGAATCTATAGTGTTATATTTGTGATAGCCCCAAATAAGGGTGACGCCAGGATCCTCGTCTAGTAAGGCATCATTTGGGATCTACCTTTATGAAGTATGGGGTCTCGCCTTTAGGAAAAATGATGTGTATAATATTGTTATCTCGCCACTAATTGTACAAGAACGAGTCATACCAATGCTCCCTTGAAAATAGATGGTCAACAGTCTTCCCCTATCAAGGGGAAGTGATTACCACTTATTAGTATTTACTAAACCTTAGGCCCAGAAGCCTCTATAAATATCCCTCCCCTAACAAGAGAAAGATAAATAATAACTCAACCATTATAACGCATAATACATAATCTCTCACCTCATGTGAACTGATCTCTTTTTAACACCGTATGCGCCATAAACATCATCATACAAGGCCTCTGACTGTTGCAGGTAGGCTTTAACCACCCTAACTGTTATAAAACTACTAAGACCTCTGAATATCCCTACCCTTGTAAGGATACCATGCACACCTATACTTTTTAACCATGTACACCACATTTTGATGTGTTATCACTTAACTTGACATATCAACAGTTATAACGTAGTAACTTGATGGTGTAATGTGACTGATGTTGAACAATTTATGGGAGATTTTTTATGTTTCATAAATATGAGTAGAACTTCTGAAAAACAATTTAACTAAATTGAACTTCCAAAACTGAACCATATTGAATTTAAAAGAACCGAATTGTTATGTTTGATTAGTAAATTGATCATGTTGCACACAAAAATTTAAAACACAATCAAATACGAAATCAATTGAACCGGAGATGAAACCAAACCAAATCGGTATTGAAAACAAAAAATGATAAAAACTTATTTAATTTTTTTATTAAAAATGTAATATCCCATATACCTTTAAATGCTCAATTGGTTGTTAGTTGAGACCAACTGAGTTTCTATGTATTTTATCTCTTGTCAGTTGGAATAATTGAATTCATATGTGCTCTAAGTGTTGTCAGTTGGAACCAATCGAGTAACCAGTGAACTTTGAAGAGATCAATCCTTATTAAAAGAGATTGGCCATTATTAATAAGTACAATATAGATCATTCTGGTAACAAATAATGGGTCGATTGGTACTAAAGGACAAAATATCAATTGAGATATTTTGTATCACTACTTAATATTATATATATATATATATATATATATATATATATATATATATATATATATATATATATATATATATATATATATATATATATATGTGTGTGTGTGTGTGTGTGTGTGTGTGTGTGTGTTATATTTGTGTGGTGGAAAAGATAAGAGAGGAATATATGTGTATAGGAAAGAGGAAAGATAAGAGGGAGAAAAGAGAGAGTTATCAGATAGGGAAAAGAAAGAAGAAAACATGGAGAAGAAGAGGAAAGAAGAAAGAAAGAAGAAGGGGAACTTGGTAAGAATCCATTTAAAAGTATTCATCATTATCATCTTAATCTCATCATCTTCATCTTCAAGAGGTGAGTTCTTAGTTAGAACTTTGGGGGATTGAGAAAATCTTGGGTTTCAAGAATCTATGCATGGTTTTGTGAATTGTGTTGTTGTTGATCATAACATGTTATGTTTGGTCCTATGTTGTTGTTGACTTACTCCCATGGTTTTTGTGTTCTTGTGATTGAATGAAATTGTTGTTGTTCTTGTTTTTATTGTTGTTATTGTTGTTAGTTTTGATTACATGATATTTTAGGTCAATGGATGCATCAAGACGATGATATTTGGTGTTTTTCTCACCCAAATGCGTCAAGATATTGTTCTGGTTTGCTATAGCTTGCTAAGAGAAAACAGGGGAATTCTACCACTGACTTAGTTTGCTTAGCGAAGTCTGGTTTGCTTAGAAAACTTCCATGCGCTGAGAAAAATACCTTGCCTCTTGTTTCCATCATAACTCGAAAACTGTAACTCGGAATGAGGCCCGGTTGAAAGCGTTGGAAATATTTTTCAATTTTCTATTTGATAGAGAAGTAGAAACATGGATATATTCCATTGATTGATAGGATAGTGATGAAATTGAAGTGATTGTGGATATTATAGTTCTTGTTTCCACCATAATTCATGAATCGAGAATGCGATGGATGCGAGACTAGAGCCATTGGAAGGCTAATCCAATGAGTTATTGCATGGTGATGAAAAACCATGAACTAGATAAAAATACTTGGTAGAGGACAGGGATGATTGTATGCCTTAAGGGAACTACTAATGTTTGATTATGTTTGACTTGTTTGTGCTTAACAACTTAATAACCTAAGATAATGATGAGTATGTTGTGAGTTGTATATGCCTAGGAATTAATATGACATGTTATGTTATTATGCGTGTTTCATGTATGATTATGTGATATGATAATGAGTATGCTATAAATGGATTAATTGGATGTTTTGATTGTGAAATAACATAATTAAAACTTTATGAAAATGAGTGAGAAAACCAAGGATATAACTATGTAAATGAATTAGAAAAATAATTAGGGTATGATGAATGACTTTGATGGAAATGCTTGTACACGATGAAACCTAGGTGAGTGTCATGGACACATAGTTGTTTAGCTAAGAATATTAGGCATTGTATGGAATATGTGATGTTGTTAATGTTAAGGTGAATGTAATCGACTTGTGGTTGTCGAATACAATCACATAGTGTTTTATCTAATTACGTATTAGTCAGAGAAAACCCTTTGATTGTGCAGTCCCAAGTCATGATACTTATATAAAGTAAGATTAGGATGAATGCATCGAAACTTCGCATCAACCAAATGGGTTAGAGTCTCATATGTTCAACCAAATGGGCTAGAGTCCCATAGTGCAACCAAATGGGCTAGAGTCTCATATGTTCGACCAAATGGGTTAGAGTCTCATAGTGAAACTAAATGGGCTAGAGTCCCATAGAAGAATTTGAAGTGCTCAAGAAAGTCGAAGAATGATACAAGGATCAATGATCTACGTCGATAATCCTAGACATAGGGTTGGCTGAGGAAAGATACCTCGGTATGATTTTCGATTAGTGATTGTTTGAGTTGATGAACTCAATAGACATGTTTCCATACATTGTGAATTTTGTTTACTTAAGCCTTTCTCCTTTTGACTTGAGTTAGGATTTGATTAGAACCTTGTAGAGCCGAGTGGATTCATAAGATAGGTAACTCACTGAGATTTTTATCTCACCCTAATATTGTTATTGCTTTACAGATCCAATATTGTTATTACTTTTCATATATTATTTTGCAAGTTATATTACAATATAAGATATGCATAGATGTTTCAAGGGATACTAATTATTGTAATCTTCCATTGTGGAGTTGTATACAATGAAGATATTGTACATAGTTCTTAGATTTTATTTGCAGGCTTTAATGTATAACATGTGTCTTGGTATATTTTAGTTGGACATGTGTATATAATTATGTCATTAGACCCTTATGATTGTGTCAGTATCAAATAATAACACTCGTGTAATATTATTCTAAATATATATTATACGGATTGAAATTAAAAAAAATCAAAAATTTATATAACGGTTCGGTTTGAAAAATCATCTTCTAACAATTTGATATGGTTCAGAATTTTGAATCGGTATATAAAACTAATAATTTTGGTTTGATTCGATTCAGAGTAAAAAAAATTATTTCAGAGACACAATTTTTAGTTTTTATCAATATAATAATTTCATCACTCTTTTATATAGACTTACTTCTTTTTATTATTAAAACAATAGCTTAAAAGCACTCATTAGCATGTTAAAAAAAATACATTGTCGTCTAATGTAAGTAAAACTAGTGGTCTCTCATTGGAGGATTGTGTAAATGTATTGTGAACATTAAATTTTATTTGACCAAAAACTTTAATTCTTTATTCCAATTTTATATATTTTATTTTATTGACAAGGAAAAAAATAGTTCTTTATTTTATAATTGTTTATTATTGTTAATAGTGGTAGTAGTAGTAGTAGTAAAATATTATCTTGCCTCAATATATGAAAAATTCTAAGGACCGTCCAAACCCTTAATTTAGGCATTATTTCTTACACAATGGTTTTACTTTTTCTCACTTAAATCTTACCTCTTAGATAATGGTCTCCCCAACTTTGCTTTAGGCCTAATACTTCATTTGATTGATCTTGAGAAGAAGAAACAACACTTTCTTATGCACTTTTAAGGTAAAATATCTTATCATGTCAACTAATCATAACTCATTATTAGTATGATTTTTAGACTCTTTGCAAATTTACTCAATTATGTAAATTAAGTACTTAAGTTCTTCTGTCAGCTCAAGTTGTAGTTGCTTGAATGAATGCAAGAAACATATTTTATGTCAACTTCCTTTTGCTGTTGGCCTGTCTGTTTCTGTGGTAGCTGTAACAGGACATCAAATATGCAGCAAATGCAACGAGCGCCGGTGGGGTGTGAAAGTAGTTCCAAACGTATACTTATATACAATTCGTTGCAAAAATGTCAAAAACACTAAATATGTATAGTCACATATGGCGAGAATACATCATTTCAACAACATGGCTGAGTAAACAATCTCCGAAACCAATTATACAATGTTAATATTACAATTACAAACAGGCATGAATCTCGAACTCAATATATTCAAGTATTTGACATGTAGCAATTCTTATATCACATCTTAAAAAGACCAAGAATAGGTTGCGGCCGAATACTGAAATATGTAGCCGGAACCAAATAAGCACAGACTACAGACACGTAAAGTTTAAACCAGACCGATGAAAAAATGTAGTACATGCATAAGCTAGTCCATAGAATAACTATCATACAACTCAAAATAGTCTTCACAGCAGGGAGGTCCGTCTCTTTTGCTTGATCAGGAAACTTACCTTGAAATTGAAAATTGTAAAGCAACTTGTCCTTAAACCGGAATCTGTCCATCAGCCATGTCGACATTTCATCTTCGGATGTTGGGATACGTTCGATGGGAATGCGGCAAATATGGATATGAACTTCGGAAGGATCCACCCCAAATACATTGTCCAAGAAAGACGGGCAGCGGTGTTTGTAGCCAATGGTAACATCGTAAACTGAGAATTTAAAGTTTACAGCATTTTATTGTTAGGATAATATGAATTCAAGTTTTTTCAGAAGCTTCTATTATAGACAGAGAGGATAACCTGCAATTAGAGAGTCCCTCAACTCTTCTAAACAGGTACAAAAGCCTTTGGTTTTTGGCAGTAAAACGTTTTTCAGAATCGGTAACCCTTGTTCCGCAGCGTATTTTTGACTTCGAAGGCACTTCTGTTCACTACCAGAGAAAAAAAAAGATAGATGGCGAAAAATCATCAAAAGAATACACAAATCGACAAAGCTACATATGCTACATCAATTCAAACTGATAATCAATAAACAAGCAGCTTACGTAAAATCAGTGCCCTCTGGGAAAATAGCGAGCCAGAGGGGATCTTTCGGATCCTTGAAAGTCGAAAGCATTTTCCGCATAGTGGACTCATCAGCTTCCCACTTCCTTTCCACCGGAATGAACTCCAATATATGAAACGACCAACCGAAAATCGGAAGTTTCATCAAACTGCTCTTAAGTACATACTTAATGTATCCAATGCATCCCTTCCGCAAAGCAAGGTCCCATAAATACATCCAATCGACTTCCGTTCTATGATTCGCAATGAGTAAGATCCGTTCTCTGGACGGAACAATATCTCCGGAGAACACAACTTTAGTCTTGTTGATTTTCTCAAACAGAAAAGGCCACAAAGTTAACCAAGCACCAAAGAAAAACGAGGTCGTTCTCCTGCTGTAACCGATGCTAAAGAATCTCACTATAACAGAAGTAATAAAACCAAAGAACACCAATGTTACAAATGCTGATGAAACCAGCACCAGTAAACACATTAAACCCCTAACAACTTTAAAAGGAGCTAGAGCCTGATACTTTGCTCCGACTTTCGAACTTACAGGTGTAAGAACAGCCATATATGATATCAAAATCAAGCACTGAAATGAAAATAACTACACTGACTCTTCAAGATTTACCTCCTCAATGGACAATATCTTCACCCTGAAAAAAACATTATGGTTAAACTGAGACAACCCTAGTAATTCAAACCTCGGATCTTATTTCAAATCAACCCAATACAATACAATACAATACAATGAAGTTGAGAATCATTCAGTACCTTTGATGAATGTTGTGGCATTTGCGGGGGCCCAAAGAAACATTGAGATGAACAAGAGAAAGAGAACAAAGGATGCCGTTTAAGGAAAAGAGTTAGGATGAGTAGTGAGTATTAGAAGATAGAATAAAGAAGTGAGGTGTAGATTTTAGTGGATGATCCCTCCACAACTGTTTCAAAGTTCACGAACAAAGAGTGTACGACAATTACTAGAACCTTCTTTTGTGTTACGGAGTTTAATGTTTTTCGGTTTTTCTGACTCAGCAGTAGTACGGTGTTTAAGGTTTGGAAAACGTTACACTTTTATTTATTTTTACAGTCCGTTTTTAATATAAGTAGATTATAATGTCTTGCAACTAGAGTTTATATAATGAAAGTTTTGATTTTTTTTTTATTTTCAGTTTTGCAACTGTGACCTTATTTATGACGTGATAGTGATGTAGTGAGGCTTACGTGGATCTATGTCGGCATATGTATCATTGAAATAGTTGAAATAGTAATAATAATTATACATTATAATTTAATATTAAAATAATTCATTTAATATTTTTTTTTAAATACAATAAATTAAAAATTAAAATCGGAAATAAAAAAGTTTCTCTTATAAATTTAAAATCGTGAATTCGGAAATTAAAATAGGAGAAATTAAGAAGTTTTACTATCGATATTATCGTGTATATATAAGGTTCTGTTTAGCATGATATATTTTTAGTTTAGAGTTTATGATTTATAAGTTTACTAGTCGTTTATTCGTGCGATGCGTGAGAACATGTTATTGAGTTATTATTAATTATAAAATGTTTATAAATTAATTTATAAATTTAGTAGATAAATTATATTATAAAATATATATTTTAATTATAATTAAAAAGTATAAAAGTGTAAAATAATAAAATTTCTAAAAAGAAAAGGAAAATAGTGTTCATATATGTATTGGTATAATAAATAAAAAAAGAGAAATGAATTGAGAAGGGAGGTAAAGTCTATAATCTAAAATATATAATGATTAGTTAGTTTTATTTTGGTAGTGGGTTAATGGTTTTTAAGTTAGTTTTATTTTGGTAGTGGATTAGTGGTTTTTAAGTTAGTTTATTATTTTGGTAGTGGGTTAGTGATTTTTTAATTTGGTTATATATAAATCTTGAGAAATGTTATTTAGTACGAATGAATTTGAAGAAGAAATGCAAGAATGCACACATGTCACTATTTTAGAGGTTAATTTTAAATTGATTTTAAATTTAACTTCTTTTTTAATAGGAATCATGGGATAGTGGTGATAATGAATGGTTGAGATTTATTCTTATATTTTTTGTTTTCACTTTTTCTTACATTTTCCATAAATCTTATATAAAAGTTATTAAGTCATTTAATATAATTTTTTATTTCTATATTAATTTATAATATAAATTTCATACATCAAAATTATTAAGTCACTAATATAATATTTTGAGGCTAAAATTGAGGATAATTTTGTAATTTGTTATTCTTATATTTATTTATCCAAATATATATAATAAATAAATAATATTATTAATTTAATAAATAACTAATAGAATAAATTATTTTATGGTATGCTTGATTGGTTGTATTTAAGATGTGTAATGTTTTAGTGAAATTTTAATATTAATTATGAATAGCTAATAGAATAAATTATTTTAGTTAATTATTAATGAATTAATTTATAGGTAGGATAAAAGGAAAAAAGTTTTGGTGGAAAAATTTGATGGAAGAAGTTATAGGATTATAATTTAGTATGATATGACAATAGAATATATATTCGGTAATAATTTTTTCATCACGAGTTTATTGTTTTTTTATTAGTTTATCTCTTATTTTCTAAATGTTATTTCAAATAGCGTTTTATATCTTATTAATTTTTCTTTCATTTTTACCCTTATTATTTTAACTAAAATTCACTACTATCATTTATAATTTATTGTAATTTAAAATAAAATAATAATTATTAAATATTATTTATGTCATTTTATTTTATCGGCTAATTAAAACGTTAATTTTACCAAACACTTCAATTAGTTTATCAGTTATAAGTTATCAGCCATCAACTATAAGTTATAATATATCAATCATCACCTATCAATCATAGTTATAAGCTACCTTATCAGTCAACTGTTATTTTTACCAAACAGGGTCTAAATTGAAGTTTTTGTTTGTCGTTCTCGACCAACTCAAGAATGTAGTTGATCAAAATTATAAGATTGTATTTGTCCTGCACCCATAGGTTTTTATCTCTTGTGTTTCATCTTCTTCATTTTCCCCTTGTGAGTAGTGATATCAATGTCATCTTTGCCAGGGAAGAACATTTAAGAAGTTAAATTTTGTGTCGAGTTTTTTTTGTCGTGCTCTTAAATGAATATGGTTCATTTCTCTTTCATATTCACATTTTATGTTGAAGATCGTTATCTTTTGATTCTTATATGCAAGTTACTTATATATATTTCAGTGGTGTGTTATTGGTATCATATGATTTCCCGTGATTAATTAATTGGTATATAAATTAGGAGGTTTAAGATATGAGTTGTAGATTTTATGTTATGTGTGTAATTAGAAGGAATGAAAATTAAATAAAAAAAACGAAGGTCGCGATAAAGATAATATTAAATGTATGTGATACTTGATGTAAGACAAGGTAATGGTGATGGTGAATATGTCCATGCATGATATGGTGATGGTAAAGATGTTCATGTAAATTATGTTGCAAGTGATGATGAAAAAAGTTATGATAGCTTCAAAGATACTGAGTTTGAATTTAACCAAGAATCTGAGGATATAAAATGGATTATTATACTACCCTTGAAAGCTTTAGGTGAGGTTAATTAGAACAAAGCAAAGCATGACAATGAAGTTATAAACAATACTCTGACAAGTGCTTTTGATTTTGAACATGAAGATATTAAAGATATGGTTCACTTGCATACACCACCCCAGAGTGACAGTGAAGATGATATTGAGAAATTTACATCCTATAGATTGGGTGAAGGAATGCATATCACTAAGTGAAGGTTCTTGGTTTGGCTGCATGTGTAGAAAAACATTATCATGTGATCTGATGTCTTGTGAGATGTCTCTGACATGCTTGAAGAACATCTGTGCAAGTTTTTCTGTGATGTTAGATCAGATGTCGTAACATTTGTATTATAAAGTTTTGCTTTAGTTTTTGCACTTTTTTAGCAGGTGGTTATTTTTTGTGATTTGCTCCAGTGTATGCGAAAATCAAGGGAGATTTGTTGTCAAATGCAGTAACTGCTCTGTGTTTAGTTTTTGGAGATTTTGAAAATATTTTCATACTTGATTTGGAGTAATTAATAATATCATATCTTTGGAAGTTTTTTATTTGAGCCAAGCCCATTCATAATGCTTTATATACAAGTTGTTTAACCTAATTGTAATCATGTGGAATATTGTATGAATTGTGAAGCTTAGTGCTTTTGAGTTTTTGGGTTTCCTTATGTGTGTGTGTGTGTGTGTTATTGTGAGTCATTCTAACATTACTTAGATGTTTGAATTGGACTAATTTTTTAGTTGTATTTTGTCCACTCTAAGCTTTTAAGCATGAGTGTTTTTTCTTGATTGAAGCTTTTAAGCAAGATCAAGTTTTTGTTTTGGAAGAGTGTTCTTCTATTTCTTTGTAAGGGTTTGATTATCACAGTGTGTGATTTAGGAGGAGTGGGGGGGTCTCTTATCTAAGAGTTCTTAGATAGAAATTACATTGGGTAGTGATTAAGTGAATAGTGTAAACTAGGATTGTTTAACTCTGAATTGATATTGATAATAGTTTATTTCCTTCCTGGCTTGGTAGCCCCCAGAGTAGGTGGGTTTGCACCGAACTGGGCTAACAATCTCTTGTGTTATTACTGCTATTTTTTTTATGTTTACCCTATTAATGTTCAGATATTAATGTCGTAACATCTTATTCGACATCACATCTGATACCAGAATTTCAATTGGTATCATAGCAAACATCTTGCTATGTATTTGGGTGAGATCTAGGAAAGCTACTTTTTGGTATGATGGACACTGGGGTGGGATTTGTGAACAGACCACTCATTTTGGATATAACTAATTATGATTACTGGAAGCCAATGAAGGTTGCTTTCCTAAAGTCTTTGGATAACAAGGCTTGGAAAGTTGTTCTGAAAATGATGGGAACATATTGTTGTTAAGGACAAAGATGAGAAGGATGTTGCAGAATTGAAGCCAGAAGAGGACTGATCTAAAGAAGAAGATGAGCTTGCTATGGGAAACTCTAAAGCCTTGAATGCCATATTCAATGGAATTGACAAAAATATCTTCAGATTGATCAATACTTGTATTGTTGCCAAAGATGCTTGGGATATTCTCAAAACTACTCATGAAAGTACCTCAAAAAATATTTTCAAATTGATCAATACTTATATTGAAGCCTTACTGTTTCAAACTCTATAGTTATCCTAAGTCTGCCACTCAGCATGTTCTAATTTAGAACATACCTAAGGACAAAAAGCAATGGATTCCTAATATTGGTACTAACAGCTTGATAGCTCATACCTCTCTCAGAGTTTCAGCAAAAAATGACTGGTATTTTGACAGTGGATGTTCAAGACTTATGACAGGTGTCAAAAATCTGCTGGTGAATATGAGACCTCATGCTACTAGTTTCATTACATTTGGTGATGGAGTCAAAGGTGAAATTTAGGGAATTGGAAGGCTGGACCGCTCAGGAATGCCAAAACTTGACAATATACTACTTGTAAAGGGACTGATTGCCAATCTAATTAGTATCAGTCAACTATGTGATCAAGGACTGAAAGTTAATTTCTCCAAATCTAAATGTCTTGTTACAAATGAGAAAGGTGAATTAATCATGAAGGGAGTCATATCTAAGGACAACTGTTATCTATGGGCATCTCAAGATCCAATTTATGTCTCCTCTTGTTTGCTTACCAAAGAAGATGAAGTTAAACTCTGGCATCAGAAACTTAGACACTTGCATCTGAAAGGCATGAAGGGAATCATATCCATGGAAGCTGTCAGAGGAATTCCAAAGCTGAAAATTAAAGAAGGAAGAGTATGTGTAGAATGCCAAGTAGGAAAGCATACTAAGATGTCACATCAGAAGATCCAACATCTTACCACCTCAAAAGTCTTAGAACTTCTTCAAATGGATTTGATGGGACCTATATAGGTAGAAAGTCTTGGTGGAAAGAAATATGCATATGTTATTGTGGATGACTACTCAAGATACGCTTGGATAAATTTCATCAGAGAAAAGTCAGATGTTTTTGAAGTTTTCAGAGATCTCTGTCAAAAACTTCTAAGAGAAAAGGAAATCAATGTTATCAGAATCAGAAGTGATCATGAGATGAAATTTGAGAATACCAAGTTTGCTTAATTTTGCACTTCTGGAGGAATTAGTCATGAATTATCATCTCCCATTACTCCTCAGCAAAATGGAATTGTAGAATGCAATAACAGGATTATACAAGAATTTGTTAGAGCCATGATACATGCAAAACAATTACCTTATCATCTTTTGGATGAAGCAATGAATACTTCATGCTACATTCACAAAATAGTCACCTTTAGGAAAGGTACTTCAGCTACTTTGTATGAATTATGGAAAAGAGGAAAACCTACTGTGAAATACTTCCATGTCTTTGGAAGTAAATTCTACATTATGGCAGCTCGTGAACAAAGAAGAAAATTAGATCCAGAGAGTGATGAAGGGATATTTGTAGGATACTCTACCAACAATGGATCTTATAGAGTCCACAGCTCCAGAACTAAAGTAATGATAGAGTCTATAAATGTTGCTATTGATGATCAAGACTTGAACAAAGAAGTTGATGTCCTGGACGATGTTGAAACATTTCAGAATGCAACTCCAGCAAAAATTAAAGACAAGAATATTGATGAACAACCCTCTGGCTCTGAGCTTGAAGCTAGTCCGACCAACAAGGGTCCCTCTATCAGGATTTAGAAAGATCATCCTAAAGATCTCATCATACGAGAGTTGGATTAAGGAGTCACTACCAAATCAAGAGAAAAAATATCTAACTCTTGCTTTGTGTCAAAGATAGAGCCAAAGAATGTTAAATAAGTATTAACTGATGAGTTCTAGATCAATGTTATGCAATAAGAGTTAGCTCAATTCAAGAGGAATGAAGTTTGGGATCTTGTCCCAAAGCCTGAAGGATCAAATATGATAGGAACCAAGTGGGTGTACAAGAACAAATCTAATGAACAGGGAGTTGTTACCATGAATAAAGCCAGACCGGTTGCTCGGGGATACACTCAAGTTGATGGAATTGATTTTGATAATACTTTTTCCCATGTTGCTAGACTTGAATCTATTAGATTACTTCTTGGAGTTACTTGCATTTTGAAGTTCAAATGATATCAAATGGATGTCAAGAGTGCTTTCTTGAATGGTTACTTAAATGAGGAAGTCTATGTGGAACAAACCAAAGGATTCATTGATCCTAATTTGCCAAATCATGTATACAAGTTAAGGAAAGCTCTAAATGGATTGAAATAAGCTCCAAGAGCTTGGTATGAGAGACTTACAGAGTTTCTTGTTGAACGTGGCTACAAAAAAGGTAGCATAGACAAAACTCTATTTGTTAATGAAGAAGTCGTGATTGCTCAAATATATGTTGATGATATTGTGTTTGGTGGGGTGTCTGAAGAGATGGTTCAACATTTTGTCAAACACATGTAGTCTGAATTTGAGATGAGCCTAGTTGGTGAATTAACTTATTTTCTTGGTCTTCAAGTCAAACAAATGGAATACTTTATATTCATATCTCAGAGTAAATATGCCAAGAATATTGTTAAGAAGTTTGGAATTGAGAATGCTATCCACAAAAGGACACTTGCTCTTACTCATCTCAAGTTGTCTAAAGATGAAAATGGTGTGAATGTGGATCAAAGTTTGTGCATAAGTATGATTGAAAGCTTATTATATCTCACAGAAAGCATGTCTAACATTGCTTTTGTTGTAGGTGTTTGTGCTAGATATCAAGTTGATCCCAAGGTGAGTCACATCAACCAAGTGAAAGGAATCTTGAAGTATGTCAATGGTACATGTGATTATAGTATGTTATACTCCCATGGTTCCAATCCTGTGTTAAGTGGTTATTGTGATGTTGATTGGGCAGGATGTGCTGATGATTAAAAAAGCACATTTGAAGGATGCTTCTTTTTGTGAAACAATCTGATATCTTGGTTCATTAAGAAGAAAAGTTGTGTTTCTCTATCCACAAATGAGGCTGAGTACAAGTTGTTTAACCTAATTGTAATCATGTGGAATATGGTGTGAATTGTGAAGCTTAGTGCTTTTGAGTTTTAGGGTTTCCTTGTGTGTGTGTGTATGTGTTATTGTGAGTCATTCTAACATCACCTAGATGTTTGAATTGGACTGATTTTTTAGTTGTATTTTGTCCACTATAGGATTTTAAGCATGAGTGTTTGTTCTTGATTGAAGCTTTTAAGCAAGATCAAGTTTTTGTTTTGGAAGTGAGTTCTTCTTTTTCTTTGTAAGGGTTTGATTATCACAGTGTGTGATTGAGGGGGAGTGAGAGGGGGTTCTCTTATCTAAGAGTTCTTAAATAGAAATTGCATTGGGTAGTAATTAAGTGAAGAATGTAAATTGGGATTGTTTAACTCTGAATTGATACTACTAATAGTGGATTTCCTTCCTGGCTTGGTAGCCCCCAGAGTAGGCGAGTTTGCACCGAACTGGGTTAACGATCTCTTGTGTTATTGCTGCTATTTTTTAATGTATTTACCTTATTAGTGTTCAGATATTAATGTCGTAACATCTTATTCGACATCACATATCTGATACTAGAATTTCCCTAAGTTTCAATTAGGTATGGTGTTTAACAACAAAGATGTGATGAGGGAGGAAGTAAAAGATTGTGTGATGGATAGTACACAAAATGTGTTCATAAAAAATATGAAGTGTCACTCGTTTGAAAAGTTATGCACATGAGTTGCTGAAATCAAACTCAAATAGTGATGTTGTCATTCAACGTTCTAGGTTCAATGTTAGATATGATTTTTATATTTTTTTTAAGGCATGCAAGTATATTTTTCACATATCTATGAGCCTTTTAAAGGATTAGATGTTTGTTTTTTTTAAAGAAGAATATGAAGGTCAGTTGATGGCAGTTGTTGGTAAGGATGGTAATAACTAGATATTTCCAAATGTTTGTATAGTTGTAAAGGTTTAGAAGCATGAATCATGACAATGGTTCCTTTAAAATACTATGCAATGGATAATACGAAGAATGTATTTATAATAAATATGACATGTCGCTTATTTGAGAAGTTATGCACATGAGTTGCTGAAATCAAACTCAAATAACAATGTTGTCATTCAATATTTTAGGTTCAATGTTAGAGAGAATTGTATATTTTTTAGGCATGCAGGGATACTTTTCACATACATATAGGTATCTTATAGGATTAGATGTTTATTTTTAGGACATACAAATATGGAGGTCAGATGATGGCAAAAGTTGGTTGGGATGGTAATAACTAACTATTTCCAATTGCTTATTTAGTTATAGAGGTTTTGACAAATGAATTATGAGTGATTCCTTTATTTACTTCTTGATAACCTACAAAATATACATCAAAGACCATGTGAATTCATTTTAGACCATATTATATGAATCTAAAGCAAATTACGTGTGCTTGTAGGAAATGGAATTTCATTGAAGCCTCATATTAACATGTTATAACGCGTGTTGTATGCCGACCAAAGGTCCAATAACACGAGACTCACTTATTTCATTCGCTCTAATGAGTCCAAGCTATAAATATATTATAAAGGGTTTTCAAGTACAGAACCTCTAATATCCACTTTCATTATGATTATCTTGAACTCTAAAGTGACTAGGGCGTTTGAGTGATAACCATGCAGGCACCCCTCCTCTGATCCACCATATCAAAGATTAACAATGTCGATTCAAGATTGAAACCAATTTGTAACGTAAGATCAAGGTTAACATCTCTGATTTAAGAAACATTGTGATCGCAACCTTCGATCCACGGTGCCACATCACTGAATTGCTTATGAAGCTTCATCAGCCGTAGTTTTCATGATCCTTTCCATTTTCTAGTTCCATAATGGAACTGTGGCGCCATATGTGGGAAACTACTTCATATTCCTAGGTTTTGCACCAAAAGTCACGATCTCTTTGAAAGCACCATCAAACGAATGCGGGAAATCCAAATTCAGGTTCTGACAGCAAATCATGTTTGCTTATTTGTTTCATCGTCCACTACACCTTTAGATCTCAATATCGAATAACACAAAGAGTATGACATCAAGATCCATGAAAGGTGTAACACCTGAAATTAATTAATTAATTAAATTAAATATTATTGTGTATTCTTCTCGATTATTTGTTATTGAGTGTCGTTTGGTCGTTGTGTCGTTAATTTGATTAAGTTGGTATATTGTGTCGTTTGTGTTGATAAGTTGATAAAAGTTGTTAGTTTGATTTCACGTTGCAAGTTAAGTTGTGTTTGAGTTGTTTAAGTTGGATAAGACGGATTAATTAAGTCGGAAATAAATAAAATAAGTGTTATTAAGATAATATTCAGTTGGGCTTAGTTTTGTGGTGTAAGAGTAGTAAGTTGGGGGTGTTAAGTTAGGCGTATTAGTAATTAGGTTGATTAGTGGGAGTTTAGTAAAAACAAGTTGAAAACCTAATTAGGAGAATAATCAGATTTTTGGTAAGAAAAGGAAGAACAAGTCTTAGAGAAGATCAAGAGGAGACTAGGTCGAGGATTTTCGCAAGATTTCTACAGTGAATTTGAGTTGCCTTCAATCCAAGGTAAGGGTGGGGTTCGAATTCCATAATCGGGAATAGATGGTCGTATGTAGGTTGGACTTTCGTGTAATTTCATTGTTGTGTTTTGATATGATTTGTTGTTGTTGATTTTGTGTTGATATTTGATGAAGAAACATGTTGTTCTTGTTGTATTGCTGATATAATCGTTGTTGTGTTCTGTTGTTTGTGCTGTTGTTGGACTGTCGTTGCAGAATTTATGTAAAATAAGTTAGGGTTCGTAAAATCGATCATAGAACTTGATAGGCGAATAGATACATAAGTTTTTTAGTGCAAAATCGATGTAGAAATCCAATTAGGACTGAATAGAATGATGAAGTTGTGAGAAATCATAGCAGAGTTGGAATTGTAGGCTCTCTGGTAGAATGCGTAACAGATCTGGTGTTACGCATATCAAGCAAGGCAATACGCGTAACAACTTCCCAATACGCAGGCCTTACGTGTAACGGTTAAGGGGAATACGCGTATGGACATAAGCATTACGCGTATAGGCAGAGTGAATGAAGAAAAATGCAGGTTTTGGCTATTCGTCCTGTTTTCGCATCCGTTACGAGTTGGTTTGATCTTAGACCTTAAGTAGGGATAAAATAAGTTGATTATAGTTGATGTAGAGAGTAAAAAAGATTAATTTAGTAGTTTAATTGATTAAGCCATAAATTTTCGTTGTTTTTACATTGAAGTTATTATAAGTTGTTATAAGTTGTGTTGTCCCGATCTTCGAGAAAAGTATTAAGCTGCAGGTCATATGACCAATGTTGATTCATGTTGCTGAGTTGTTCAAGTTGTTATGTTGTTATGTTGTGTATTATGTCGTTGTTGTTGTATGACATTCATAGTTGCATACATTTGCATAATTCAAGTTGGAGCATATGCTCGATTCAAGTTGGACTGGATTGTGTCGCTCCCGATAAATGGGAATGGCCCCCAGATAAAGGTACAGACGCGAACGGTCGGCGAAAAGAACAATGAGAGCACACAGCAGTGAACTCACTGGAGAAGAAAAGAGTCGCCAGCTAGACATTTTTATCCCGGAGGAAAGGCAATGCTGCATAGACCTAGAAAGATATGGATAAGACGGTTGCGAACCAGAGAGACTGAGAAAGGGGGTTGGTTACAACCTGGGAAGGTATTAGCACCCAGATTGTCCGCCGTACTCGACGGGATCCACGCTTAAAAGATTTGTGTTTTAAAGGGGTAGTGTCAGTGCAGTCTGTGTATAAAAATAGCTGGAAAAGAATGTACAGGTGTTAGTGTAAAGGAAGTGTGAAGTGTAGGAGAGTGAAATGTCAGTGTAAGAATAAGGGTGAAATGCTCAAGATCATGAGGCTTAAAGAATGATGCTAGAAGGAGGGGGAATATACAGAGAATTTTGTTCGATAACTGTTAAGTTATGCCTACGTATCCTCTCGTGCAATGAGGAAGTCAGAACATCGTAGTTCGACCCAAAGAGACTGAAAGATGAATTAACTTGTGGACTGCTTACTTGCCTATGCTCAAGTGTATGACCTGTCTGGCTCAGGTGCAAACTGTCTTGCATTAGACGGAAGAAGCAAGTTCCCGTTTATGAGTGAAGGTGATGAGAAAAGAATCCCGAAGGAGACGATTACTGTTTGTTTTTGAGTTTTCAGTCTTTTATTGCTTTTGAAAGTTTGTCATAAGTTAATGAGCTTAAGCCTAAACCAATGGATTTAGTAAACTCATCACATATTCCCTCTGATTAGGGGTAATGAGAATTACCTTAAGTGTGAAGTCAGCTTCTCACACTTAATCACCTTTGGTGTAGGGTTAAGATCATTAACCTACTTGTGATTATTTAGATGTTTTTGGTGTTTTTGTTTAGTGTTAAGTAATGAGGTTAAGCCATAATCAGGGATTAAACAGACTCATTACACCATCCTAATAGAAGGATAATAAATGAGAATGTTTAAGCTGAGGAAAGCTCCTCAACTTAATCCATGATTAGGGATTAAACTCATGACAAAACAAAACCTTTATTAAGTGGATTTTAGTTAATGGTAAGATGATGAAGTGATTTTTAGGGTTTGTAAGACAACTTGAGGGAGACTTGTCCATTAACACTAGGGTTAGTCCTTCTTAACCAATTAAGGAAGAATTAGAACCCTAATGCAAGGCCCAAGTTACAAGTGTGATGTCTTGATGATTATTAAGTGAATTGATTAAAGGATTTAAACACATTAAGGGTTTAACACTTGGGATTAAAGTTATACACTCCATCCTAATAGAAGGATGCAGGCATAAGCTTAATCACAAAGCCTTGAAGCCTTTAGGGTTTAGTCCCTGATTATGAGGTGAGAAGAGAAGACTCAAAAGAGACACAAAGGTAAAACTAAGTGGGGGACTAATCAAAACCCTAATCATTGTCATGCTTGGTTGTTCCTAAGGTTTGTGAGGTTTAAGAAAGAAATCTTCAATGGAACCACCAGGAAGCAGATGAAAGGATCAGGAGAAGCAAAGTAACTTGCTTCACTTAAGAAGACAAGTCACTTGAGGAAAGAAAGTAAGATGAAAAAGAAAGAGCAAGCTCAATCTCAAACACATAACAAAATGCAGCATGGATGCAAGAGAGATGAAAAGAAAATGTGAGAAATGAAGGCAAATTCACTTCTCAAAGTTGCTTACCACCTGAAAAGTTAGTGAAAGGAATGCAATGCAATGCAAAATGGAATGAAATGGCATGATGAGAAACAAAACCAGAAGCACATACATGATGTTAATGATGCTATGAGATGCTACAAACATGAAACAACACATGGGAATGATCATACAAGCTCATGGATGCAAATGAAACAAGTTAAGAAACATGAACATACATGAAAAGTTATGAAATGTAAATGGCATACAACATGGCAAATGCAAGATTCAATGATCAAACATGCTTTCAATGTGTCTTAAGATGTCACATGAATCAAATGGATGCAAAAAATGCTATGGCAAGTCAAGGTATGCAAGCAAATGCAAGATGGATGCATATGGAAGCTCAAATTAGGGTTTATGATCAATGCCTCAAACAAAAACCAAAATCAGAAGCAAACTCCAAGATAAAAAATTGAAAATGCATTCAAAGGATCCCTAAACCTATACTAACTCACTGCCCAAAGGATAAGTTCCAACTCTTAACCTAATGAAAGTTGTGAATTTCCTAAAATTTCTAGGGTTTTAGGGTTCCTTAACAAGAAAAATGTCAAACAAATGGAAAATGAGAGATCAAATCATGCCCATTTAATCTCACAAACTACATACTAAACACAATGCAATGCAAAAAGAATCAAGGTCCAACTCTCAATGGTTAGGCAGAAATGATTTTTGGAAGTTTGGATCAAAATAATGCCTTAAAATGATTTTAATTCCATGGAAAATTCTCAAAATGCATCAAGATCAGAAAAGAAATTTGGTTTGAGGGTTGGAAAATGTTTCTAAATGTTTTTACATGTTTCATGAATTTTTTGGTGATTTTTAAATACCTAAAAGTATTTTTAATTAATTAATTCTCATTAGTTAATTAAAAATAAACTTTTAAATGATTTAAAAATGTTTTTGAATGCAAAAAATAAAAATAAAAATATTTTTGGTTTCTGAAATTAAATAGAAGTTTGTACAAAAAATTTCAGAATTTTTAAAATGATTTTGCTATTTTTAATAAAATGTACAAATTAAATGAAATAATATGAAAAATAAAATGAAATAAAGCTGGAAAAAAGAAAAGTAATCAAATCTAATGGTCCAGATTCAAATGGAACACGCGCGCGTTTGACCTGGCGCCATATCCTACGGCCCAAATTCAAATTCCACTAATTAATGATTAAGCCCTAATCCAGCCCTAATGACTTTCAGATGACCGGAACAGTGGTTCCGGTCATCTTCTCCGGCGAGTCAAAAATGCTAAATCACTCTACACGCAATGAAAATGAAAACTAACTATCCAGAACTCATCCCCATTCAAAAACGAATCAAACCCCTCACTCAAACATCATTTATCATTCATAAACAGAGAGAATCGAATCAAACAATTTTTAGGGCAAAAATTTCAGACACAGCATACATCCTGGTTTCTCAACCATTTTCAAAAGTAGACACATATTCATGATCAGGGGAATGTATAGAAGCTATTTAGAACTTAAAATCATGCTTCTGGAAAAAAGTTCATGAAGCTACCTGAGTTTGAAGCTTTTCAGTTTGCAACTTTCTGACCTCTTCTCTTTGTGCAATCCACTCCTTTTAGGCCCCTGATGAAGTCTTGATGCTTAGAAAGAGTTTGTGATGGCTGGTTTGAGAGTTTGCAGCAGTTCTGTTCAAGATGGTGTGAGAATCGTGTTTGTGATTCTTTGAGTTTCAGGATGTTTTGAAGGTTGGTTTGTGTTCAGTGAAGCATGGTGAGATGGTTCCTGAAGTTTGTTTGTGTGTTTGTGGCCTGTGGGATGAGTTTCGAATGCTTTTGCTCAAGAGGATGAAAATGAGAATGTTGTGTTGTGGCTGGTTTCAGGCTTGCTTGTGCTTATGTTTGGCTTGCATTTGATTAACATAAACAAATCCCATTGGTCAGATGACATGACATGTGTTTTATTGATTGGTATGGGTGCTTTTGCTAAAAGGTCAAGTTTGTGTAAGAGAAGCATGGGCAACTTGCTAGCCTAGTACAAGGAGGGTGTGCTGCGCAGCATGATGAGGGAAAAAGCCTAGGAGGGTTTAGCATACTAGCCAGCAAGTGGATGAGAAGTTATCATGACTTTTGCAACTTGGTTCACTTTGGTTCTTATGGAAGAAACTTGGTCCATGGGCCATGAATCATGTGATTCCTTGGGTGCATTCTGAACTTTAGATGTTGTGTGATCATGTTGTGTGGATTAGAAGCCCATTTGATGACTTAATTGGCCTTGAGAAGTGAATTTGCAACTTTGCCTCTTTGGTGCATGACTTGAAATTTAGTGATTTTTGCCAACTTTGATGAGCCATATCTTTTGATCCAAAATGAATTAGGTCATGTTCTTGTACTTTTTGAAAAGGGAAATATCTATTCTACAACTTTCATGACCAATTTTTTTTTCATTTGAAGCATTTTTGGATCAAAAAGTAAGGGTTGAAAAAGTTGCCTAAAGTGGCATTTTCATTAAAAGTCAAACTTGCCCAAAAAGTCAACTTTGCAAAAGACTTGAAATTATTGAATTTTGTGAACTTCCAACATCTTATATGATCAAATAAAGATCACATACAATCAAAATGATGAAGAACACCTCTTGGTTGGGTCATTGGGGGCCTCAGATGCCCTGATTTTGCACTGACTTGCTTGAAAAGTCAACTCTTGATCAGATGACTTCCCCATGGAATTTCTTCATGAAAATTGATATGCATACTCCCTATACCATATAGAGACCAATAGAAACAAGAATGACCAAAAAATTTGGAGTTATGGCCTCTGAAACCAAAACCCTAATTTTAGGTCATCTGTGCAGTCAAGCCTGGCTCTGCTTCCATACCAATCTCAGTTCTTGTGATTCTTTGACATTCTTGACCTTGAGGGAGTATAATATGATACTTGAACACACATAGACCTCTTTGAAGTGATTGATGGCCTTTGGAATGGCTCAAGAGGCTCCTGGATTGCTCAGATCACAAACCCTAGATGCAGATGACTTAGAACCAATGCAATGACTCAAAATTGTGGTATGAGATTTTATGATTGTGTTTATGCATATGGAATGATCACAAGCCATGGTGTGAATGGGTGAGGGCAAATTTGGGGTGTTTACAGCTGCCCCTATTCAAACATGAGTTAGCTGTGCAGGATGTAAGCAACGACTTAACAGGCCAACAAGATAACTTGTGGTTGAATACCAAAGACAGTCCAAAATTTGCACTCACGGAATGAAGAAGAAAAGGGATATAGATTGTAAAAGAAAATAAAGTATATTGTAAAGTGTGGGCGACGGAGGACGACCGTCGAGCAGAGGACGACTGCTGGGTAAAGAGCAATGACGGGGACGACCGACATGCTGGAAAGTGCGGGAAATAAAGCGATGACGGGGACGACCGACATGCTGGGGATAAAAGGTATTATGATGGGGACGGCCATCAAGTAAAGCTGTAAGATTTTCTGGGGACTGATGAAACATGACGGGGACGGCCATCAAGTTCATAAAGTAAAGTAATCAACGATGGGGACGGCCATCGGGCTAAACTGAAAGGAAAAAGGACCATGACGGGGACGGCCATCGGGTTAAAGAATAAATGAAATAAACAGATGATGAGGTACGGTCTGTAATACCTCAAAATTTGCCCTCTCATTTTCATGCCATTTAGCATATCCTTTCATACATTGCATTGCATTTAGATCACAATTGCATCATAAACATACATGAATATACATCTCCATTTGAGCTTTCACAGGTTGCGACTGGCCTTTATTTTTTCATGCGGAACGTGCACAAGAATCTTAGAAGAAACCAAAAGTTCTCGGTTGATTCAAAGGAGTTTAAGCAGAATATCAGTTTTATGGTGCAGTTTGCAAAAGTTGTAACTTATGCTCGGAAACTCATTCTGGCTTGAAACTCAATAGTTTAGACTATTTCGGTATTCTCTACAACTTTTGTGTTCGGCTCGGAGGCCAATTCATCAAGGAAAATGGCGGGAATGATTTGTTTTTGAAATTTCGGTTTCGCCGATTAACCGTGCTAGCGGTATTCAAGAGTTCGTAACTTCTGATTGGGTCAACATGTCTGAGAGATTCATATGCCAAAAGTTCCGTCTTGATATCCTTTCTAACTTTTGGGTTTTGGCCGAGAACTAATTCTTTGAAGAAGATCTCAGAATGTGCGAGTCTTTAGAGTCGACATAGTGAAAAACAGTGCTGAACCGGTGAGTTTTGAACACTAAAAAATTCATAACTCTTGGCTCGTTCATCGAATTGATGTTGTTTCGGTGCCTAAAATTCCGTTTAGATGTTATCTTCATTATGTGAATTCAGTTTGGGTTAGGTCCGAGCGGAAGGATCTCGAAAATGCGAATTACCAGTAAGGTTCTTTGATGCAGTGCACTGTCTGTCAGATTTTGTAAAATTCATAACTCGGTCAATTTTCGTCGGATATCACCCATTCTTGAAGCGTTGGTTCACAAATTTTATCCTCTTCAATTTCAAATACAAAAGTGAGATCTAACGGTGCTCCAAAGATTGTCGTTTTGGTTTATTTCACAAAACTGAAGTGCTGAACCGAAGAAAAATGCTGAAAGTGGTTTCACGAGAAAATTCATATCTCCCTCGTCGTTTGTCCGGTTGAGCTTAGATTTTAACACAAGGTCACTGACTCATAGATTTACAACTTTGATGACAAAGTCGAGTCGAGATTATGCTCCAAAGAGGTTTGCCTTGTCACATTTTCGAGTAGCGGACACCAAATAAAACGAAAAAACAACTTATTCAGTGATGTCTTGCAGCTTAAACGTATCGATCGCACTCGATTTTAATTGTATGACATCCATTATTTTTGTGTTGCAACCTTGATTCAGAGACGAACGATGTTGTGGAAGGCTCAGAGTCGAAATTTCTTGCCGAAGATATTGTTATTTTCACTTAAGCCGAAATTCTACCTTTTGCCTTTCATTTTACACTCCACTATATATTCTCTTGACCCACAATTTGTCATAACTTCAATCATAATTTACAAACACCAAAAAACTCTCACAAACTCTCTCTAAAGGATCAAAGTTCATTCTCTCAATTCTTTCTCAAGAACACAACAACAACTTCATCAAGAACTCAAGAACACAACAATTCCGATCAAGCTTCCGGTAGCCGAGCCGCCACGAACCACCACCTCCGGTCAACTTCACCACCGTAAGACCACCATCTTCCGCCACCGGCAGCCGCGCGGCCTCTCCTCCTCTCCTCCGTTCATGATCGCGTCTCACTTCCTTCGGATTCGCAATTTCTTCGTCGATTCTTCATTCGGTAAGCTTCTTAAACTTTAATTCATGAATAATTGTTGAATTGTTTCTTGAATTGAATTTTGAAGTTGAATTAATCTTGTGGAGATTATGTGCATTGATTCATGATTTGATTATTGATTGATTCTTGATTAATTTATCCTAATAATTGTTGTGGTGCATGATTGAAAAGGCTTGGTAAAGTTGACATAGAATAATCGGTGAATGTTAGGTGTTTGACAAAATTCCTAAGAGAGCTAATTATTATAACTTGATATTGATTGAAGTGCTTGACTTTTAAATTAATGCTTGTTTCAATGTGCAAATTTGAAATAAGATAGGTTGAGGCTTAATTGTTGATGTTGTTCATGTGTCGCGTGTCGAGAATATGTTTTGGTCATAACTTCCTAACCGTAGCGCGTTTTTGCGAATGTGAATAGTGTAAATTGACTTTGTTGATTATTTCGGAGCCATTGGTGAACTTTTTAGTCGATTTCGGACAATTTTTTCTGGCTATTTTGCTACTGCCAGCCGACGAAATCGGCCAAAAAGTATCACTTTCAAGCGGAATTTCCAAAAACCGATTGCATATTTGAATCCGTTGGCACGTTTGCAAGTTACCATGCGATTTTCGTTCAATTCCGAGTCGGTGATTTTTGACGCGTTTTTTCGTTTTAAAGCTTTTAAGTTCGGTTTGGTGCAATTTTGATGCATTGATCTTGTTTTGACTTGTACTTATGTTTGTTGATCATTTGCCATTCATTGCATGTAAATTTGTTCGATTCCGGTTTGAGTTTGCATGTTGTTTATGTTAGAGCATAAGTGCTGCCCCGTTTTGAAATGTAAATTTCAATGCATGTCCATGACTCATATATTCATATTTCTACTTGATTTGGAGTTGTGAGGCATAGGTGCAACTTCCGGTTGCACCTCTTTTTGGTTTCTAATGCGTTTGTTGAGTTCATGCAAGGTTCTCGCAAAGATCTTAACGACGGTCGTTTGGTTGGTATTCCACTTTATTTGTGGGATACCTTTGGATTCAAATGATATTTTGTATCGTTGTTTTTGTTTCGATTATGGGGAATCTTCACAAAGCAATTATGGAAGATGAGCATTTATTTTGCTCATGGGAGATTACAAGGCTTGGCTTGAAGTTTTTTTGGATTTCTTTTATGTGAAAGAATCGGCACTTCGACCAAGTAAGTAATCTCGATTATCTACTTTAATGCATCATTCTAGTTGTATGCGACTTAGGATCATATAACTTAAGGTGCATATTGAGCCCTCCCACCTGAGGCATTGGATTTATTTGTGATATATATTGATATGTGTCGATTTCGGAGCTTAGGGATTATGCTACGGATTGTAGAATTCACTTCCTTTCGCTTTCCCTTAAATCACCATTTTTTGCCCGTTTCGTCGCAATTATTAGACATAGTTTTAGGTGTGATAAAATTCTGGAAAAATTCATGATTGATCCTTATCCTCTTAATTAATTTGTCATATTTTTTGTTTCCAGATTTGGGTGGTTTTAATAATTAATTTGGATTTTAGATCATAAGCTGTCCCAAAAAGGAAGGTTTTGGCATAAGGGACCGAAATCGATTTTTCTCCATAGGTGTGAAACCTATTTTTTGTGTGTGATTAATCACTGTAATTTGTGACATTTTGATGCTCATTAGGCATTTTTTTCATAATTTTTAGTGCCCTTTTTGATCCACTTTGTGGAGTTGTTTTTCGATGATCACGTTTTGTTACCTTGCTAGTCAAGGATTTGTTTTGGCACTTTGGTGCATAATTTCAGGGAATCCTTTTGGACCATGTGAGATAATGACTATATTATTCCAGGGATTTAATTTCATAATTTTTAAAGGCTTTTTGCTATTTTTCCATGTCACCTAGATCCTAGGTTGATTCATGTGTCTATTTGTTGCATAACTTAAATGATAGGAAGGCATTCATGCCATTTTCTTGAGGGGATTTTTGGTAGCTTTTAGGATTTGATTATAGGTCATTTGTATGTCTTTAATTCCAGTCATAGGTCATTTTTTGAACCATACTCATTTGGTTTGTTTTGGTGCTTTAAAGTGCATACCTATGTGAATTAACTTTAACATAAACTAGCTTCTCTTCTCCTCTAATTGTTAACTTGAATTATGTGGAAATCATTAATGCCTATTCATGCATTCTAATTGAATCTCATACCTTGTATGCTACTGACCCATAATCATTTCATGCATATTCACATGCCATTCTTCCTTAGTTTGCATCATGTGCGATCTTATGCAATTTTTGTTCGTTTCTTCTCATATCTTCTTCTCATTGCTCCATATGCCTAAACAATTGCATCCATGATTGTATATTCATTCATACATCTTCATAATCATTCACTACTGACTTTGATGTTCATTTCATGTACTAATTCATGTTTGTAAGCCATATGCATTCATACTTCATCCATAAACCCTAACTTGCATTTAGGTGAACTTAGGTGAACTTTTTGTACATAGTTTGACATAGTTTGACCTTGTGAGGTATCCTAGCATACTTAGGGACCTATAACATGTAGATACTGACTTTAGAAGTCATGTAACCTTTAGGTGCCTTCATCTTTAGACTTAGGTCTTATTTTTAACCCTAGTTTCATTCTTGGACGTTTATGGTACTTAATCACTTTCATGCTTTGATTTTACTTTCAATATGCATTGTCATGCTAACCTTTGTTTTGTAGGGGGGAAGATTGAGGTAAGCATTATTTCATTCCTATCTCTTATGCATTTTAATTGTGTTTTCCTTAGCACCTTGTGCTTTGCTTTTAGGCTTTCCCTTTCTTTAGAGACAACTTAACTTCCTTAGGAAGTAAGTTAGTTTCTAGTTCTCTTTTCTTCTTTTCCTTTTTCTCATTAGGATTAGAAAACCTCATTAACCATAGGATCTCCCATATAAATAAACAAATAAAATTAGGGTTGTGTCTTAGTCCCCTTAGTTTGTCCTTTTTGCAATTTGAGTCATTCTTTCTCATCTTCAAACAAAATTTAAAAAAAACAATTAACAAATAAATGAAAGGATCCTTTGTGTATAGCCTTATTCCATGAAGCACTTGCATTCATTCCATCTTGGAGTGGTGTAAGCTTGTCTATCATGATGCACAAGTCTCATCAAGGGGTTGTTTCACAAAGAAAAACTTAAAAGACACTTCTTCACTAAAGAAACAAAAACACTTAATAAAGTTCAACAAGCTAGTGAACTTAAGCCCTAATCCTAGGAAACCAGTCTTGGATAAATTATCCTTGCTGGGTATGCTTGTTCTATTATTCCATCTTGGAATGTAAAGGCAAGTGTATATTCCATGGAAAAGAGTTTGAATTCACTTCCTTGTGCCAAATTCATATAAAAACTCTTAAAGTACAAAAAAACAAATAACAAGCGACTATCCTGCGGGAACTTCTCTTCTCATCTCATTCACTCACAACACGAACTCGCGACTACTTGTCTCATTTGCAAGACGGTAAACGCACTCGTACCAGACGAGCCTGCAACACCTGAGCATAGACATACGCAGTTCCAGCATAAAAAATACAAACAAATAGTTCCCGCCTTAGTTAGGCGAACTACGTCGACTCTGATCCTCATTATCCCAGTGAGGTACGTAGGCAGCGGGGTAGGGCCCGTTCGAGCACACTCTTTATTTTCCCTACATTTTCCCCATTCTTTCTTTTTATTCTTTTTAATTCCTTTCTCATTTCCATTCCCTTTGTTCCAGTTAGCGGTTTTATTCAGCAGCAGTTATACTTTTATCACCCTTTGAAACAAACAAGCAAGCGTGGATCCCGTCGGGTACGGCGGACGAATTGGGGTGCTAATACCTTCTCAATTCGTAACCGACTCCCGAACTCAGATCTTTGGTTCGCAAGGCCTTGTCCTTTCCTTCTTCCTCAGGTTTGTGCAACATTACCTTTCCCATTCATTCGGGATAAAAATGTCTGGCTGGCGACTCTAACCTTTCCGCGCCACTTTCGCGTTTGTACTAGGATGAAAATCCCGGGAGCGACAGCTGGCGACTCTGCTGGGGACTTAACCTGATTCTTCCGGTTTCCTTTGTAGAGTCAATCCTAGCGCCTGTTTGGTTTTGTTTCTTTGGGTGTTTATATGCTTGTTGTTGTGTGCTTTAGTTTAGCTTTATTGTTTTCATTTACAGTTTTACTTTACAACTTTACTTTATCGCATTTATTTATCGCTTTCGGAATTTTATTTCCCATGCATCATATTATACTGGACTGTCTGGCTGTGCTGGTTTTCATTTTTTCTGTGGGATGGGGTTACTGTGAGATGAGCTCGTAACCTGGGCTCGAGTGCACCCTAGGACATAGAGTGGTTCCACTTTGGCTTCATGGCATCTTGCTATGTTGGTAGTAGTGAGTTCCACACCTTGACTTGCGACCTTCTCGGGAATGTATTGATACCGGAGTCTTTCTGGGTTAATGCGCTACCTTGATAGTTATGTGCAGTCAGGGGACCGATCATTGAGGACCTTGATGGGAACACCCCTCTCCAGTGATGACAGTGGCAGACCACATTTGTTGGCAAACCCACTCGCATCCGAGGGTCCATTGGGAACTCGCATAGGATGGCCTGGTTCTCTCATAGGAATTCAGTTAAAGCAAATTGTTCGTATGACGGTAGTATTGTACCCTTCGGGATGAATGTACTATTGTTTCTCGATTCAGTGCTTGAAGCTGGAGACTTGTGAGGGATGCTTGTTTCCTTGGACTCAGCTGAGGCCTCCCTGAGTAGTACATAATGCCAAACCGATTCCCTGATTTGGTCATGAGCCATTTCTCGGAAATGGTGAACGTATTATTGCTATTCGGCTTTGAGAGTCCATGATGTTGACCCGAGTAGCACACCCGTGAGATTGGGAGGGGTTTACAGGTTTGCAGGAACCCTAAACTTCAACATACCCATTTTGCCAGTATTGTTCAGTGTTCTATGGTTCTTTGATTCTGAGATCCGGGATTTCTATTCAGAGAGATTGTTACTGTGATTACCATGGTGACCCAGATATTGTGACTGTTATTATGACTCTCCACAGACACTTGGCTCGTTGTTCAACTTCAACACCATCAGTGATTGTTCAATTATGTGATCCAGTTCTACAGTTATTGGGTTCTCAGTTATAGGGTTCTATACAGAGATGGTGCTACTATTAGGGTTCTATTCAGACACTTGACTCATTGCTCAACACCGGCACCAACATCAGATCATTGATCACATGCCTGTTGCATACATGACATCATAGTATTTCTGCACACATGTTCAGTTATTTCCGAGGATCACATATCTGAATCATGCTGTTGGATTTTTCTGTATCAAAACTTGAATCAAAGCAGATAGATTCCTCAGAAATAATTGAACATGGCATTTGCATACATCTTTGCATTCTTGACAGGTATTCAGAGACAATTTATATTCCTGACTTGATTTCTCATCAGAATGGACAACTTGAATCACAGTCATCAAAGTATATATTTGAAGCAACTTCGGGCGGAGGTAATCGAACGAAGACCCAGTTGAGGCAATTCAGGGCAGAGGTATAAGCTTTATTTCAGAACCAGAAACTGCTGAAATAGGAAGTCAACCAGATGAAGACTCAGATGATCTTGGTTATGGAAATTCTGAACGAAGCTATTTTCATCCCTAGTGAGGGGAACTACGCTGCTCTGATTCTCCATTGGTCAATGGAGATACGTAGGCAGGAGATCACATGAGATCTTCCCGAGCAACTTTATTTATCAACTTCATTTATCAACCTCTTCCCTCCAGACGTCATTTGTCGGCATCCAATTTCAGCTTCCCAAGAGAGTCCAGCGGGCAGATCATAAGGGTAAAGGCCAGAATAACTCGAGAAGAAGTTTGATCATATTATGATGTCGTACATGCAACAAGTTTCCTCATTTACTCAAATTCGAACTGGTTGATCTAGTTGCATCAGGATCATCTCCGACAAAGCTTCCTTTGGGGTTTCAATGCCAAGTATGATTACCATTCTGGGGCACCTAGCCTTTTAATTGAAGATTGCAAGTCTTTCAGAGGCAAAGGTGAAGACAAAGTGCAAAATTTGATCGACTCAAAGGTCATCATGCCAGAAGGTCTTCTCTCATATTGAAATCTCCTCATCAAATTGGCATCCTAGTTTGCAAGGGCATCTTCAAAAGCAATAAGTCCAGACGGAGTCAAGTCTCCTCAATGACGGCAATGTTCAGCTTCTTTACTGCATTTTCATTTGTAGTTTATATTATTTGTTTAAACATTTGTATGCATGCATGAAACTTATTTGTTTTTGAATGATAACCATAATAAAATGCACATGTTTTTCTTGAAGTAATCCATTCGTATTCACTCATGATTTTGTGTATGTGCATCGCAATACCAACTGTCGTGCTTAAACTCTATCAGAGAGGATGACGAACTGAAAACGCAAAAATCTCTAATTGTGTGCTTTTGAAGAAGACCCTGTTGACGATGTACAGGCATTGCTTCAAATCCTAAACACCGGAGATATAAGGGAGATAGACCCTCGCCAACCCATTTGAGCCTTGAAGTAGAAGTTTATTTTTTGCATGAAAAAACCTTTGCACTTAACCCAGGGGCAGGGTAGGCGTCAGTTAGTTTGACCGAACATTCAAATTTTAAAAAGGAGTGTACATCTGAGGATCCGTTACCTTTCGTTTTACCAAATCAAAAGGTCCAAAGACCCGAAACCACAATGGTCGTCCAAGTCAAAAGGTCCAAAGATTGAAAACCACAAGGGTTATCCTTCGTCGACCAAAGAATGAGGCAGTCACAACCTTCGCAAAGCAATCAAGACAAACAGTGTCACGTGACTTGTTCAAAATGCAAAAAGAAAAAAGAAAAGAAGAAGTCCGCTAAGTCGAAACTTGAAAACAAGCGACTTAGGCAAAAATTAGGGCATCCCGCTGGACTTCACAATCAAAGATTCACAAGAATCAGTCCAGGCAAAAGTTAGGGATAAGAAAAATAATGCAAAAGCAAAAGACGTAAAGGATTACACAAGAAAGATCCTTAAAACAAGAACAAAGTCGTGTGGCACAGACACCAAAGATAAGAGGGGTGACTGACTCCAAATGACAACCTAATTGGTGCTTAAACCGTTAGCGTAATTGGTTCCTCAACCATCACAATACCCTTTTTGAGAGGTGAGCGCTTGTGAAAGCTAGCTGAACATAGGAATGGAGAACATCACGAAGACGGGTGGGTACAAATAAACTTCGAGCCTATATCTTTTGTTTCTATAACCGTGAACCAGACCACAATACAACCCTTAAAAGTCCTAACTGAAACAGGTTTATTTTTGAGAGCGTACTACCACAAGATCGCGTTCTTGACTCCTATGAGTTGTGCTAAAAGTTCTTTGTTGGTGTTGCATGTGCATGCTTTCGTTCATCAAAAATCAATGTCGTATCTTAACTAGTGATTCAATCACAAAGGTTGGCGACATCTTTTTCAGTAAAACTTCAAAATAAACATGTGTGTTGCATTAGAATTTTCATTCTTAGAATAAACATTTTCTGCCTGCATATATTTGTTGGGCATCATAAAAATTCACATACGAAACTTCAGTCCAGAAGCTTAATCTTGCCAAGTTGAGAAGTCTGAAACTTCCGAAGGACAATCTGTCGAGGTGCACTTTTTAAGAAAACTCCATCGAGTAGGGACTTTCCCAACATTCCTGGTAAGAGCCAACTAATCCGGGGCAATCATGTCGAGCAATCTCTTCAAAATTCAGCTAAGCTGGGGCAATCACTTCGAGATTCAAATCTCTCAATGAGCCATCAGGCGGAAGCATTATTCAAATTTCAGCCAAACTGGGGCAATCACTTCGAGATCCAATCTCTCGAAGAATAGTTGATCTGGGTGTTTTCTTCAAAGCAGTCATTCAGAGGTGATCACTTCAAGACTTGTACTGGGGCAGGCCACCCCAAGAGCACTGGAAATTACTTTCTCCTGAAGACGGTTAATCAGAAGCACCTACCCAAGGTTCAAAATACTAGGACACACTATCTCGTAGTGATATGAGGTTCTTCGTGAATCCTCGCGAGGCAAATTCTTGCACAGACCATGCAGTCAGGGGCAGTTATTTCAGATCCGACGAATCTCTCCAAGAGTTTGAAGACACTGAGGCATTTCATATGCCATGTTTTCTGTAAAATCCTCTTGAGACATTTACTTCTGACGGACCTTAATCTGAGGCGAGTTGAAAATTGCAAAGAACCATTGTTCACTCATGATTAGTTGACAACCTATCAACCCGGGGCTAGGGGCAAAGCCATTGTCAGCACAGTACTTCAAGAGTTATTTCATCAGCAAGCTTCATTGATCAAAATTCCTTAGCAAGTCTCATTAGACAATCCCTTCTCCAGTAGTGCGGCAAATGGAAGATTACTTCTTGAGCAGAAGGATATCATCGTCTCATCCCCGGCATGAGACGCCTTACATCTCTCATTCCCAACATGAGAGGATTTATCTTTTATCCCCAGCAAGTGGCAACTTGAGCTCTTATCTTCAGCGGGAAGCTTTATCATTGACATTATCTGTCATCCCCAGTAAAGTGGAAGTTGAAATCTCTCCCAGCAAGGCAGCAGAATGTGGGTGTCATCCCCAAATAGAAGTTTCCCTTCAGACAGGGGCAATCCTCAACAGTACAAGGAGTTCTTTCCTCCCCAGCAAGGTGTTTCCTCAACAGTGTCATGCCTCTGGTTCTCCGCCAAGTCAGGAGGTCCTCACTTCCTCACCAAAGTTCAAGAAGAGTCCATCTCCAGCAGGGTCTTGGCACTCTAATCTCAAAGTCCAATTTATTTTTGGCAGTGGCGGCTGTTCAAAGCCGGTGAATTATTAACAGTTTTCCCCACAGAGTTGTTTCCTCCTCATTAAGATGAACCAGGTCAATGTAGTGATCATTGTTTCTCCCCAGTCAAGCCATATGGGATACTTGCAGTCTTCTTGTTAGAAGATCTCTTTGCATTTGCATATGCATAATCATCATCACATTTGCATCCTCCAAAGCATAGCATTTCCATCCTCATGGAGCATTACGCCATAAATCCAAACATATGCATACCAGCATGAGCCAGTTTTGAGGTATATTACATAAGACCCGTTACATCTCCAATCAGATTGAAGTATTCCTCACAGAATGCAGCTTCGTTTCCCAGGGTGGTTACTTCTACCACGTCTTGTTGTTATCCCCGGTTGAGTCTTGTTTCAGTACAACAGTCTTTTTTTTCGCGTCTCCGTTTCAGTACAATGGTCACGTCTCGGATTATCATTTAAGTACAATGATCTCATTCCTTTCGAGTCTCCATTTAAGTACAATGGTCTCGTCTTTGAGTCTTGTTTCAGTACAACAGTCTCATTTTTTCGCGTCCCCGTTTCAGTACAACGGTCGCATCTCGGGTTATCATTTAAGTACAATGATCCCGTTCCTTTCGAGTCTCCATTTAAGTACAATGGTCTCGTCTTTGAGTCTTGTTTCAGTACAACAGTCTCATTTTTTTCGCGTCTCCGTTTTAGTACAACGGTCACGTCTCGGGTTATCATTTAAGTACAATGATCCCATTCCTTTCGAGTCTCCATTTAAGTACAATGGTCTCGTCTTTGAGTCTTGTTTCAGTACAACAGTCTCATTTTTTTCGCGTCTCCGTTTCAGTACAACGATCGCGTCTCAGGTTATCATTTAAGTACAATGATCCTGTTCCTTTTGGTCTCGTCTCAGTGCGAGGATAATGGATCGGTTGATACCATTTCCTAGTTAGATCGGTTGATCTTATTTGAGTCATGAATCGGTTGATATCATTTCTCTTCGAGTTGTAAATCGGATGATATTACATTCTCGCGTTTCATGGTTATGGATCGGTTGATACCATCTCCACGTTAGATCGGTTGATCTTATTTGAGTCATGAATCGGTTGATATCATTTCTCTTCGAGCTGTAAATCGGATGATATTACATTCTCGCTTTCCGGGGTGGATCGGTTGATACCATCTCCGTTTTAGATCGGTTGATCTTATTTGAGTCGCAAATCGGTTGATGTTGCGTTAAGTCCTGTTTCGATAACAGGCATCTTCTGTGACTTGGTCCTACCCAACAGTCGCGTTGCAGGTTCCCGTTTTGTACAATGGTCCTGTTTGCTTGGGCTCTCGTTTATGTACAATGATCCCGTTCCATCTTGTCCTATTTTCTTTGTTTCTGGTTACCGCCTGCGGTCGGTATACATTTGCGTCTCCATTCGAGGATGGTTTCGTGTTAGATCCGAGGATCTTTTGGATTGTCATTCGAGGATGGCATTCTTTTCTTCAAGTCCTTCCGAGGTTGGTCTTGTTGTTTTGTGTGGCTATTATTCGAGGATAGTAGTTCACTTTTCGAGCTTATTGATCGAGGTCAGTTTGTCTTTTTTGCAAAGTCTGTCTGAGGTCAGCTTTGTGTTTCGTTATCAGTCGAGGCTGGTATACCTTTGCGTCTCCATTCGAGGATGGTTTCGTGTTAGATCTGATGATCTTTTGGATTGTCATTCGAGGATGGCATTCTTTTCTTCAAGTCCTTCCGAGGTTGGTCTTGTTGTTTTGTGTGGCTATTATTCGAGGATAGTAGTTCACTTTTCGAGCTTATTGATCGAGGTCAGTTTGTCTCTTTTGCAAAGTCTGTCTGAGGTCAGCTTTGTGTTTGGTTATCAGTCGAGGCTGGTATACCTTTGCGTCTCCATTCGAGGATGGTTTCGTGTTAGATCCGAGGATCTTTTGGATTGTCATTCGAGGATGGCATTCTTTTCTTCAAGTCCTTCTGCGGTTGGTCTTGTTTTTGTTTTGTGTGGCTATTATTCGAGGATAGTAGTTCACTTTTTGAGCTTATTGATCGAGGTCAGTTTGTCTCTTTTGCAAAGTCTGTCCGAGGTCAGTCTTTGTTGTTGATGGTTATCGCCTGCGGCCGGTATACCATTGTGTTTCTATTCGAGGAGGGTTTTAGTACTGGATCCGAGGATCCCGTGTGAGTGGTCATTCGAGGATGGCATTCTTCCCAGCATATTTCCACCTGGTTCTATTTTCGCTACCTATTCAGAGGTCAAAAACAAAAAATACATATATAAATAAATGGGCAGATGGAATTTCTAGTACCCCAGTGTGCAAATTTTCAGGTTTTATTCGAGTATTCAATCACTCCACACCTTGAACGTCTAAAAGCTCTTGCAATTATCCATTCAAGTCTGCAGATGATTGAATAGGGACAGCTGTAATACCTCAAAATTTGCCCTCTCATTTTCATGCCATTTAGCATATCCTTTCATACATTGCATTGCATTTAGATCACAATTGCATCATAAACATACATGAATATACATCTCCATTTGAGCTTTCACAGGTTGTGACTGGCCTTTATTTTTTCATGCGGAACGTGCACAAGAATCTTAGAAGAAACCAAAAGTTCTCGGTTGATTCAAAGGAGTTTAAGCAGAATATCAGTTTTATGGTGCAGTTTGCAAAAGTTGTAACTTATGCTCGGAAACTCATTTTGGCTTGAAACTCAATATTTTAGACTATTTCGGTATTCTCTACAACTTTTGTGTTCGGCTCGGAGGCCAATTCATCAAGGAAAATGGCGGGAATAATTTGTTTTTGAAATTTCGGTTTCGCCGATTAACCGTGCTAGCGGTATTCAAGAGTTCGTAACTTCTGATTGGGTCTACATGTCTGAGAGATTCATATGCCAAAAGTTCCGTCTTGATATCCTTTCTAACTTTTGGGTTTTGGCCGAGAACTAATTCTTTGAAGAAGATCTCAGAATGTGCGAGTCTTTAGAGTCGACATAGTGAAAAACATTGCTGAACCGGTGAGTTTTGAACACTAAAAAATTCATAACTCTTGGCTCGTTCATCGAATTGATGTTGTTTCGGTGCCTAAAATTCCGTTTAGATGTTATCTTCATTATGTGAATTCAGTTTGGGTTAGGTCCGAGCGGAAAGATCTCGAAAATACGAATTACCAGTAAGGTTCTTTGATGCAGTGCACTGTCTGTCAGATTTTGTAAAATTCATAACTCGGTCAATTTTCATCGGATATCACCCATTCTTGAAGCGTTGGTTCACAAATTTTATCCTCTTCAATTTCAAATACAAAAGTGAGATCGAACGGTGCTCCAAAGATTGTCGTTTTGGTTTATTTCACAAAACTGAAGTGCTGAACCGAAGAAAAATGCTGAAAGTGGTTTCACGAGAAAATTCATATCTCCCTCGTCGTTTGTCCGGTTGAGCTTAGATTTTAACACCAGGTCACTGACTCATAGATCTACAACTTTGATGACAAAGTCGAGTCGAGATTATGCTCCAAAGAGGTTTGCCTTGTCACATTTTCGAGTAGCGGACACCAAATAAAACGAAAAAACAACTTATTCAGTGATGTCTTGCAGCTTAAACGTATCGATCGCACTCGATTTTAATTGTATGACATCCATTATTTTTGTGTTGCAACCTTGATTCAGAGACGAACGATGTTGTGGAAGACTCAGAGTCGAAATTTCTTGCCGAAGATATTGTTATTTTCACTTAAGCCGAAATTCTACCTTTTGCCTTTCATTTTACACTCCACTATATATTCTCTTGACCCACAATTTGTCATAACTTCAATCATAATTTACAAACACCAAAAAACTCTCACAAACTCTCTCTAAAGGATCAAAGTTCATTCTCTCAATTCTTTCTCAAGAACACAACAACAACTTCATCAAGAACTCAAGAACACAACAATTCCGATCAAGCTTCCGGTAGCCGAGCCGCCACGAACCACCACCTCCGGTCAACTTCACCACCGTAAGACCACCATCTTCCGCCACCGGCAGCCGCGCGGCCTCTCCTCCTCTCCTCCGTTCATGATCGCGTCTCACTTCCTTCGGATTCGCAATTTCTTCGTCGATTCTTCATTCGGTAAGCTTCTTAAACTTTAATTCATGAATAATTGTTGAATTGTTTCTTGAATTGAATTTTGAAGTTGAATTAATCTTGTGGAGATTATGTGCATTGATTCATGATTTGATTATTGATTGATTCTTGATTAATTTATCCTAATAATTGTTGTGGTGCATGATTGAAAAGGCTTGGTAAAGTTGACATAGAATAATCGGTGAATGTTAGGTGTTTGACAAAATTCCTAAGAGAGCTAATTATTATAACTTGATATTGATTGAAGTGCTTGACTTTTAAATTAATGCTTGTTTCAATGTGCAAATTTGAAATAGGATAGGTTGAGGCTTAATTGTTGATGTTGTTCATGTGTCGCGTGTCGAGAATATGTTTTGGTCATAACTTCCTAACCGTAGCGCGTTTTTGCGAATGTGAATAGTGTAAATTGACTTTGTTGATTATTTCGGAGCCATTGGTGAACTTTTTAGTCGATTTCGGACAATTTTTTCTGGCTATTTTGCTACTGCCAGCCGACGAAATCGGCCAAAAAGTATCACTTTCAAGCGGAATTTCCAAAAACCGATTGCATATTTGAATCCGTTGGCACGTTTGCAAGTTACCATGCGATTTTCGTTCAATTCCGAGTCGGTGATTTTTGACGCGTTTTTTCGTTTTAAAGCTTTTAAGTTCGGTTTGGTGCAATTTTGATGCATTGATCTTGTTTTGACTTGTACTTATGTTTGTTGATCATTTGCCATTCATTGCATGTAAATTTGTTCGATTCCGGTTTGAGTTTGCATGTTGTTTATGTTAGAGCATAAGTGCTGCCCCGTTTTGAAATGTAAATTTCAATGCATGTCCATGACTCATATATTCATATTTCTACTTGATTTGGAGTTGTGAGGCATAGGTGCAACTTCCGGTTGCACCTCTTTTTGGTTTCTAATGCGTTTGTTGAGTTCATGCAAGGTTCTCGCAAAGATCTTAACGACGGTCGTTTGGTTGGTATTCCACTTTATTTGTGGGATACCTTTGGATTCAAATGATATTTTGTATCGTTGTTTTTGTTTCGATTATGGGGAATCTTCACAAAGCAATTATGGAAGATGAGCATTTATTTTGCTCATGGGAGATTACAAGGCTTGGCTTGAAGTTTTTTTGGATTTCTTTTATGTGAAAGAATCGGCACTTCGACCAAGTAAGTAATCTCGATTATCTACTTTAATGCATCATTCTAGTTGTATGCGACTTAGGATCATATAACTTAAGGTGCATATTGAGCCCTACCACCTGAGGCATTGGATTTATTTGTGATATATATTGATATGTGTCGATTTCGGAGCTTAGGGATTATGCTACGGATTGTAGAATTCACTTCCTTTCGCTTTCCCTTAAATCACCATTTTTTGCCCGTTTCGTCGCAATTATTAGACATAGTTTTAGGTGTGATAAAATTCTGGAAAAATTCATGATTGATCCTTATCCTCTTAATTAATTTGTCATATTTTTTGTTTCCAGATTTGGGTGGTTTTAATAATTAATTTGGATTTTAGATCATAAGCTGTCCCAAAAAGGAAGGTTTTGGCATAAGGGACCGAAATCGATTTTTCTCCATAGGTGTGAAACCTATTTTTTGTGTGTGATTAATAACTGTAATTTGTGACATTTTGATGCTCATTAGGCATTTTTTTCATAATTTTTAGTGCCCTTTTTGATCCACTTTGTGGAGTTGTTTTTCGATGATCACGTTTTGTTACCTTGCTAGTCAAGGATTTGTTTTGGCACTTTGGTGCATAATTTCAGGGAATCCTTTTGGACCATGTGAGATAATGACTATATTATTCCAGAGATTTAATTTCATAATTTTTAAAGGCTTTTTGCTATTTTTCCATGTCACCTAGATCCTAGGTTGATTCATGTGTCTATTTGTTGCATAACTTAAATGATAGGAAGGCATTCATGCCATTTTCTTGAGGGGATTTTTGGTAGCTTTTAGGATTTGATTATAGGTCATTTGTATGTCTTTAATTCTAGTCATAGGTCATTTTTTGAACCATACTCATTTGGTTTGTTTTGGTGCTTTAAAGTGCATACTTATGTGAATTAACTTTAACATAAACTAGCTTCTCTTCTCCTCTAATTGTTAACTTGAATTATGTGGAAATCATTAATGCCTATTCATGCATTCTAATTGAATCTCATACCTTGTATGCTACTGACCCATAATCATTTCATGCATATTCACATGCCATTCTTCCTTAGTTTGCATCATGTGCGATCTTATGCAATTTTTGTTCGTTTCTTCTCATATCTTCTTCTCATTGCTCCATATGCCTAAACAATTGCATCCATGATTGTATATTCATTCATACATCTTCATAATCATTCACTACTGACTTTGATGTTCATTTCATGTACTAATTCATGTTTGTAAGCCATATGCATTCATACTTCATCCATAAACCCTAACTTGCATTTAGGTGAACTTAGGTGAACTTTTTGTACATAGTTTGACATAGTTTGACCTTGTGAGGTATCCTAGCATACTTAGGGACCTATAACATGTAGCTACTGACTTTAGAAGTCATGTAACCTTTAGGTGCCTTCATCTTTAGACTTAGGTCTTATTTTTAACCCTAGTTTCATTCTAGGACGTTTATGGTACTTAATCACTTTCATGCTTTGATTTTACTTTCAATATGCATTGTCATGCTAACCTTTGTTTTGTAGGGGGGGAAGATTGAGGTAAGCATTACTTCATTCCTATCTCTTATGCATTTTAATTGTGTTTTCCTTAGCACCTTGTGCTTTGCTTTTAGGCTTTCCCTTTCTTTAGAGACAACTTAACTTCCTTAGGAAGTAAGTTAGTTTCTAGTTCTCTTTTCTTCTTTTCCTTTTTCTCATTAGGATTAGAAAACCTCATTAACCATAGGATCTCCCATATAAATAAACAAATAAAATTAGGGTTGTGTCTTAGTCCCCTTAGTTTGTCCTTTTTGCAATTTGAGTCATTCTTTCTCATCTTCAAACAAAATTTAAAAAAAACAATTAACAAATAAATGAAAGGATCCTTTGTGTATAGCCTTATTCCATGAAGCACTTGCATTCATTCCATCTTGGAGTGGTGTAAGCTTGTCTATCATGATGCACAAGTCTCATCAAGGGGTTGTTTCACAAAGAAAAACTTAAAAGACACTTCTTCACTAAAGAAACAAAAACACTTAATAAAGTTCAACAAGCTAGTGAACTTAAGCCCTAATCCTAGGAAACCAGTCTTGGATAAATTCTCCTTGCTGGGTATGCTTGTTCTATTATTCCATCTTGGAATGTAGAGGCAAGTGTACATTCCATGGAAAAGAGTTTGAATTCACTTCCTTGTGCCAAATTCATATAAAAACTCTTAAAGTACAAAAAAACAAATAACAAGCGACTATCCTGCGAGAACTTCTCTTCTCATCTCATTCACTCACAACACGAACTCGCGACTACTTGTCTCATTTGCAAGACGGTAAACGCACTCGTACCAGACGAGCCTGCAACACCTGAGCATAGACATACGCAGTTCCAGCATAAAAAATACAAACAAATAGTTCCCGCCTTAGTTAGGCGAACTACGTCGACTCTGATCCTCATTATCCCAGTGAGGTACGTAGGCAGCGGGGTAGGGCCCGTTCGAGCACACTCTTTATTTTCCCTACATTTTCCCCATTCTTTCTTTTTATTCTTTTTAATTCCTTTCTCATTTCCATTCCTTTTGTTCTAGTTAGCGGTTTTATTCAGCAGCAGTTATACTTTTATCACCCTTTGAAACAAACAAGCAAGCGTGGATCCCGTCGGGTACGGCGGACGGATTGGGGTGCTAATACCTTCTCAATTCGTAACCGACTCCCGAACTCAGATCTTTGGTTCGCAAGGCCTTGTCCTTTCCTTCTTCCTCAGGTTTGTGCAACATTACCTTTCCCATTCATTCGGGATAAAAATGTCTGGCTGGCGACTCTAACCTTTCCGCGCCACTTTCGCGTTTGTACTAGGATGAAAATCCCGGGAGCGACACGGTTATCAAAGGTGAAGGACGATCACCTAGCAGGGGACGGCTGCTCTGTTGGGTTAAGATGAGGGACGGTCATCTAAGGTGGAGGACGACCACCTGGCAGGGTACGGCTGCCGAAAATATCGCGACATAGGACGAATGCCGGATAAAAGGTCAACGATGGGGACGGCCATCGGAAGAGCATGATAGAGGACGACCATCAAGAGGTGGAGGACGACCACCTAGCAGGGGACGGCTGCTCTCGAGGTTTATCATGACATAGGACGAATGTCAGATAACCAAAGATCAACAATGGGGACGGCCATTGGATAAAATGATGAGGGACGATCATCAAGAGGTGGAGGACGACCACCTAGCAGGGGACGGCTGCTAAATATCACGACATAGGACGAATGTCGGATAAAAAAAATAAATAAATAAAAAACGATGGGGACGGCCATCGGATGAGCATGATGGAGGACGACCATCAAGAGGTGGAGGACGACCACCTAGCAGGGTACGGCTGCTCTCAGGGTTTATCATGACACAGGACGAATGTCAGATAAAAAGGAAAATTTGCTCTGTTGGTGATCTACCGGGGAATAGTAAACACGGACGAGTGTTTATATCCAAGAAACAAAAGGTATAAGTGTTTAGATGTTTGTGTATAGACTAAAGGTGCGGACGAGCATCCTTAAGACTACGATACGGACGAGTATCGGGTAGAAACAAATACTGACACGTGTTCAGAGATGATGATACGGACGAGTATCAACTGGTTAACAGAGAACACGGACGAGTGTTGAATCCGAGGGGACTTTTCTGGGGAATAGTAGACACAGACGAGTGTCTATATTCAAGAAGACGAGAGTGTTTGACACAGTGTATGGATTAAAGATGCAGACGAGCATCCTTAAGACTATGATACGGACGAGTATCAGGTAGAAGCAAACGCTAGACGCATGTTCTGAGATGATGGTACGGACGAGTACCAACTGGTTAACAAAGAACACGGACGAGTGTCGAATCTACGGGGATATAAATGGTGTATACCAGATACGGACGAGTATCTGTATAAACGTGAATGGTGTATAGACGAGTGTTTTAGTCTGCTAGGGAAAGTGACACGGGCGAGTGTCAAGAACAGTAAAGTTTAGTATAAACAAGTATCTGATGTACAAAGTGTTTATATCACTGTGCTGGGGAAAGTGACATGGACGGATGTCAAGGAAATGTATATGAGTATTTGTGAGTGCAAAGAGGATGTCTTTGGATTTCTGCTGGGGGTATGACACGGACGGGTGTCAAAAGGGTATATGTAATGCGGGTGGTACTGTTTGCAAAGAGTGTTCTGGCGACTTTACTGGGGAATGATGACACGGACGGGTGTCTAAAGGAGTATATACTGGTGTTTGGGCATGTAGGGAAACTGTGTTTGCTGGGGAATCTGGGAGGTATTCTGTATATTGCGGATGGATTGTTATTATTCACAAGTGTTTGATTCAGACCATGACTTATGATTATGCAATATGTTTGATTTTTGCCGTAATGCTCTGTATTAGACGGAATGCTACGCTTTGCGGGTGAATATGATGCGAATGCTATGATTATGCGAGGATATCAATCTGGGATTCGGATCCCGTTGCTGCGAAGATCTCCGGTCGATCTGCTTGAAATGGACATCCCAGCTGGGGATGAGATCATTGGTAGATCTGACGAGATGTGTTTGCCTGGGGATATAGGTCACTGATAGACATATCCTTGTACTGAGGGACCCAGCTGGGGTTTGTAGAAGCTTTCGCCACTCTGTTGTGATTCCTTCATGTGTTGCTCTTCTGGATAGAGGTTGATGCTCTGTGGGGAGATGATTCCCTGGCTATTGTACTTAGCTGAGGAGGAAGGATGATTGGCACCTTAGCTGGGAGGAGTGGCAACTCAGCTGGGGAGAAAGCATTTCGGGTGCTGAGACTGAGTGTTGATTTGCCAGCTTGCTGGGATGAAGTTTTCATGCCCCACGTTGTGCTTTGAATACCTGCAATCCTGCAAAGATAGAAACGCACAAGTGTTCCCGGGGTATCCCTTACTGGATTTCCATGATAGGAGTTTAAACACTCCCGAGAGTAAATATATTTCCTGCAAGCACGTATTCTTATTTTTGAAGATAAACATCTGTATTTATGCAATCAATTTTTTTTGGAGACATCAGACATTTTGCAAATGAAAATAGAATGTACGAGACGAGACGTGACTGAAAATCTGATTTTATTAATTCATGTGCCCTGGATTGGCAAGATACAATCAAAGAAACATATCTCCTAAAATGAGGAGATTGTTACAAATTGAGAAACAAAATGCTGGCAATGTTGACGACGCTTTAAGGAGCTTCCTCTTTTGCTATGACTTGTATGACTTTTGACGTTCTTCTTATCTTGCTTTCTGAAGAAGGCTGATTCTGATTGAAGCTTGATCCTTTCGAGGTTTACCAAGTCGTAGGCGATACAGATGAATTCAGAATACAGTTGTTCGCTTATTCCCTTGTTTTGCATGGATCACCCTTTCGGGTTTTCAATCCATCGGGATACCCATTTTTGCCTGAGTTGTCCAATGCGGCTTTTCAACTCAGCGGGTGTACATTTTTTGTTTATTTCCCTTATTTTTGCCCGAGTCTTTTATTCTGTTTTTGACTCGCCGGGATGCCCTATTTTTGCCTGGACTTACATTCTGTTTTTGTGTCCAGCGGGTCATTTTTCATGCGAAGTATTTTTTAACTGCATCTGAATTCACAGGGGACGGGAAGTCCTCACCATCCATAGTGCTGAGCATCAGTGCTCCACCATAGAAAACCTTCTTCACTACAAATGGTCCTTCATAGTTCGGAGTCCACTTGCCCCTGTGGTCTGTATGAGGAGGGAGGATCCTTTTCAGCACAAGATCTCCTACTTGGTACTCTCGGTGCCTGACTTTCTGATCGAAGGCTTTCTTCATTCTCTTCTGATATAACTGCCCATGACAGATTGCAGCCAATCTTTTCTCTTCAATCAGACTCAGTTGCTCATATCGGGACCGAATCCATTCCGCTTCGTTCAACTTAACATCCATCAGTACCCGTAGAGAGGGTAATTCAACTTCAACAGGTAGGACTGCTTCCATACCATACACAAGTTGATACGGTGTTGCTCCAGAGGATGTTCTGATCGACGTGCGGTACCCATGCAAGGCAAATGGTAGCATTTCATGCCAGTCTTTGTAAGTGACTACCATCTTCTGCATAATCTTCTTGATATTCTTATTAGCTGCCTCAACAGCGCCGTTCATCTTTGGCCTGTAAGGAGAAGAATTGTGATGTTGGATCTTGAAGTCCCGGCACAGTTCTGCCATCATTTTGTTATTCAAGTTGGAACCATTGTCAGTAATGATTCGCTCGGGAACTCCGTATCGACAGATGATATCTCTTTTCAGAAATCTGGCTACCACTTGTCTTGTAACGTTTGCATAAGACGCTGCTTCGACCCACTTGGTGAAATAGTCAATGGCGACCAGGATGAATCTGTGGCCGTTTGAAGCAGTCGGTTCAATCTTGCCAATCATGTCAATGCCCCACATAGAAAAGGGCCATGGTGAAGACATCACATTCAAAGGATTGGGAGGCACATGCACCTTATCCGCATAAATCTGGCATTTATGGCATTTTCTGGCATAGGCACAACAGTCGGCATCCATTGTGATCTAGTAATAGCCTGATCTCAGCAACTTCTTGGCCATGGCATGCCCTCCAGCATGGGTACCAAAGGATCCTTCATGCACTTCATGCATTAACAAGTCTGCTTCTGTTCTATCAACGCATCTGAGGAGTACCATATCAAAGTTCCTTTTGTATAGGGAACCATCAGTATTCAGGAAGAAACTACCAGCAAGCCTTCTTAATGTCTTCTTATCATTGGAAGATGCCCCAGGTGGGTATGTTTGATCCTCCAAGAAGCACTTAATGTCATGGAACCAAGGCTTATCATCTTTGACAACATCTGCTGCACATACATATGCCGGTCTGTCAAGTCTGGATACCGAAATCTGAGGTACAAAGTTGGCAGCTTGAACTTTGATCATGGATGAAATGGTGGCAAGAGCATCTGCAAACTGATTCTCGTCCCGAGGGATATACTCAAGCTTGACTGTTGTAAAGAAATTCAATAACCTCCTTGTATAATCCTTGTAAGGTATCAGATGATCCTGGTGGGTGTACCATTTGCCGTTGGTCTGATTAACTACCAGAGCTGAATCTCCGAATACAGTCAATGTCTTGATCCTGAGGTCAATGGCTTCCTCAAGACCCATAATGCAAGCTTCGTATTCAGCTTCGTTGTTAGTGCAGTTAAAAGTGAGTTTTGCCGAGAAAGGCATGTGAACCCCCTTAGGTGTAATGAGTACTGCACCAACACCACGACCATTCATGTTAACAGCCCCATCAAACATCATAGTCCATTCTTCTTCCGGGTCAGGCCCTTCAGTGTGAATAGGCTCTTCGTGATCTTTTGCTTTTATGAACATGATGTCTTCATCAGGGAAGTCAAATCTCATAGGCTGGTAATCATCAATAGGTTGCTCAGCAAGATATTCAGACAATACACTGCCCTTGATGGCTTTCTGAGAAGTGTACTGGATGTCATATTCTGTGAGGATCATTTGCCATCTTGCAACCCGTCCGGTAAGTGCTGGCTTCTCAAATATGTACTTAACTGGGTCCATCTTTGAGATCAACAAAGTAGTGTGGGTCAACATATACTGTCTCAGTCGGCGAGCAGCCCACGCTAAAGCACAACAAGTTTTCTCGAGCAGTGAATAACGTTGTTCACAGTCGGTAAACTTTTTGCTTAGGTAGTATATTGCATACTCTTTTCGACCAGACTCGTCATGCTGGCCCAGCACACACCCCATTGACTCTTCTAATATTGTCAAGTACATTATCAGAGGTCTTCCTTCAACTGGAGGCATAAGAATTGGAGGTTCTTGCAAGTATTCCTTGATTTTGTCAAAAGCCTTCTGGCAGTCTTCGTTCCACCTGACTGTCTGTTCTTTCCTCAACAATTTGAACAAGGGTTCGCAGGTTGCTGTAAGGTGAGATATGAACCTTGAGATGTAGTTCAATCTACCTAGAAACCCTCGAACTTCTTTTTCAGATTTTGGTGCAGGCATCTCTTGAATAGCTTTGACTTTATCAGGGTCAACTTCAATCCCTTTCTCGCTTACAATAAATCCCAGCAGCTTACCAGATCGCACCCCGAATGTGCATTTGTTGGGGTTCAACTTCAGTTGGTACTTCCTCAGACGTTTGAACAGTTTCAGCAGATTCACCAGGTGATCTTCTTCAGTGAGGGACTTGGCAATCATGTCATCCACGTAACATTCGATTTCTTTATGGATCATATCGTGGAATAATGTCACCATAGCCCGTTGATATGTTGCACCAACATTCTTCAGTCCGAATGGCATTACCTTGTAACAGAACGTGCCCCAGGGTGTGATGAAGGTTGTCTTCTCCATGTCTTCAGGTGACATTTTGATCTGGTTGTATCCTGAAAATCCGTCCATGAAGGAGAATACCGAGAACTGAGCCGTATTATCCACCAATACATCGATGTGAGGTAATGGGAAGTCATCCTTTGGGCTAGCTCTATTCAGGTCCCGGTAGTCAACGCACATTCTCACTTTGCCGTCTTTCTTAGGCACAGGCACAATATTAGCAACCCACGGCGGATAGCTAGTTACAGCAAGGAACCCGGCGTCCCATTGCTTTTGTACCTCTTCTTTGATTTTCATTGCCATATCTGGGCGAGTACGGCGCAACTTCTGTTTAACCGGCGGGCATTCTTCTCTTAAAGGCAGCTTGTGCACAACAATGTCGGTATCCAACCCTGGCATATCTTGATAAGACCAAGCAAACACGTCCACATATTCCCGAAGCAGGTCAATCAGTTGTCTCTTCACTGAGTCTTGTAAGCAGGCCCCGATTTTAACTTCTTTCACGTCTTCATCTGTACCAAGATTAATCGTTTCGACCTCCTCCTGATGAGGAGTGATAACCTTTTCCTCTTGTCTTAACAACCTGGCTAGCTCTTCAGGAAGCTCATATTCTTCTTCAACTCCTTCATCAGCTTGATTGATCGGATTGTCAAAGTCATACGAAGTCATAGCCGTGCTGTTGTCGGTGCTGTCTGGAAGGCACTCTCTGCAAGGGTTCAGTTTGTTCATTTTAGTGATTTGATTTTAATCTTGTTTAGAAAAGTGAAATAAAATTGTTATTTTGAAAACACTGCCATTTATTTTTTTGTACAAAAAGAAAAATGGAAAAACAGTGAGCGGGAAAAGAAAAGGACTCATTTGCAAAAAGATGTCTGATATTTCATTGATTAATCTTGTTGCACAAAAATTACAGATGGCCCGATTACAAAATGAGTCTTGTCATCTTGGGCAAGATGCAAGACTTTGATGCATGCTATAAAAATACAGGAAATAATAATTACTCTGCATGAGTAACTCTTATAATTTCCTGGGAAGACCAGTTTGAGATACTGCTCCCCGGGATCTTTGGACGGATCCAACTCTCCAGGTTGCGATCGCTTTCAACCTCGTCTTCCAAATTGTTGACAGCATCAGGGGTGAGCATCCCCCCACTAACAAAGTTGGGCTCCTTAGCAGCCTCTGCTTGATCTTGTTGAGTTGGTTTGTAACCCAACCCAAATCTATCCTCTTTCCTCTCCACAGGTAACAACTTGCCCCAGCCTTGGGCAGTTCCTTCTTCAACAACCTTCCGGGCTTGTTGGTATGATGTCATCGAGGTTCCAGGTACAGCAGATGTTTCATTTATGTTCAAGGCCTCAAACCCTTGACTCATCGTTTCATGGATCTCCCCGTCCATCTCTATATATTTGTAGGTAGCCAGGTGGCTAACAAAAATATCCTCCTCTCCACAGATAGTAACGACTTGGCCCTCCCACTCGAATTTCAACTTCTGGTGAAGGGTTGAGGTCACGGCGCCAGCGGCGTGAATCCATGGCCTACCCAATAGACAGCTGTAGGCAGGCTGTATATCCATCACGTAGAAGGTCGTTTTGAAAGTTTGTGGGCCAACCGTTATAGGCAACTCAATTTCTCCCAGAACTGATCTCTTAGAACCGTCAAAGGCTCTCACTACTAAGTTGTTGGGACGTAATGCCAATCCTTCATACTCCAGCTTCACAAGGGCTTTTTTAGGTAAGACATTGAGGGATGATCCTGTGTCTACCAGCACATGGGAAAGAACTGCACCCTTACATTCCATGGTAATGTGCAAAGCCTTGTTATGATTGCGGCCTTCCGTAGTCAAATCAGTGTTGGTGAATCCTAGCCCATTACTAGCATTAACATTTCCAACCACAGCTTCCAACTGATTGACGGTGATCTCTTCTGGCACATAAGCTGCGTGCAAAACTTTTAGTAGTGCATTCCGATGAGCCTCGGAGCACATAAGCAATGATAGGATTGAGATCTTGGAAGGCGTCTGGTGAAGCTGGTCCACTATCTTGTAATCACTTCTCTTGATGATTCTCATGAATTCATCAACTTCTTGATCAAAAGGTGTTTTCAAAGCTTCTTTAACAATTTGCTCTTCTTGCACCAAGCTCTTCCCTTTTGCCTTGGCAGCAGCTTCTGCTTCGGCAGTGGGTCTTTGAATTTGTGGAGCGAAGAGACGTCCGCTTCGAGTGAAGCCTCTGCCTCCCCCCACGTTGTCTATTTGTGGTGCAGGGGTTGATGATTCAAGAGTGATTTTCTGTCCTTCGCAGTATAGATCAGAGCCGTAATGCCAGGGGATGGCATTACTGCTTTCATAAGGTACTGGCCCAGGCACTGTGATAGTGATTGGACTGATTGCAGCTGCAGAAGGGACCACGATAGTATGTGGATCGTAGTATATTGTGACTGGTGCTCTGATAGGAGTGGCATTTTGTGAGTTGTAGGCAGAATCATTTTCAGGATCATAATAAATCGTAACTGTTGAGACATTTGTTGTTGAAGTTGTAGGAGACATTGTTGGATGGATGGGTGTTGTTGTTGTAGGAGATTCTGAATGAAGGGGTGCTGAAGTTGTAGAAGGGATGTTTGCTGATATTTGGTCCGTTGAAGTAACAGACGAAGCATTTGTTGATGAAACTGGAATGTTGTTTGGAACAATGGTTGTTGCAGTTGTAGAAGACACGGGAATTGTTGCTGATGAGATTGCTGGATTGGTAGGAATTGATGTTGTGATTTGAAGCAGGCCACTCTGGATGAGACCATCTATGCCATCTCTCAAGTTATCACAACCATTCGCTGAAATGTTGCAATAAGCACACCCTAACTCACATCCCGGGAATATTTGACATTCGAGGAGTTGAGCTTTAATCTCTACCAACGGTGTCCGAATCTGACCCACACTGGTTATCAAGTAAGACGGCTTGTCTTCTTCAATAGCATTGATTCTGGGACCTCCGTGGTTTGGCATAGGGTTCTTGTTAACATTCGGTGGTGGTGCAAAGTTCAGAGCTTTAGAGTCTACCAGGTCTTGTACCTTCATGTGCAAGGCTCTGCACTTCTCTGTACTGTGGCCAGGTGCATTTGAATGAAAAGCACATCTGGCGTTGGAGTCGTAATTCCTGGGTAGGCTGGTAGGATCTGGAGGTGCCAACGTCCTTAGCTCAACCAGGTTGAGTTTCAAGAGTTGTTGCAGTAATGTGGCATAGGGCATAGGGATCGGATCAATCACCCTATTGGCTTGAGATGGTCTCTGTTGATATGGTCTTTGTTGATTGTTGTTATTGGTGTTGTTGTAGTTTCTCTGAGGAGGATACTGAGTTTGTTGCTGATAATTTTGCTGCGGTGGTTGATAAGCTGGTTGTGGATGAACTGGAGCGGGAATGGTGACTGCTGCCACCGACCTATGAACATATTGGGGTCTGCCCCTGCTGGCATGGATAGTATTGGTCTCACCAGTTCTTCTTTGGCCCACAAAAGGCTTCCTTGTGTTGTTGGATGAGCTGGCACCGTTGTCAGAAATTTTGCCCATCTTTAACAGGCTCTCAATTCTCTCTCCAGCTATAACGACATCTGCAAAGCTGGTAGAAGAGAAAGCAGCCAGCCTGTCAATGTATGTTCCTTGGAGGGTGTTCATAAACATATCTGCCATCTCCCTCTCTGACATAGGTGGCTGGACAGCAGCAGCCAGCTGCCTCCACCTCTGGGCGTACTCCCGGAAGCTTTCTCTAGATGATTGTGACATCCCCATCAGGAGGGTCCTGTTGGGTGCCATATCCAAATTATACTGGTATTGTCTAATGAAGGCCTCTGCCAAATCCTTCCAACACCTGATGGTTGCTCTAGTCAGATGTGAGTACCATTCCCTTGAAGCTCCCGTTAAGCTATCCTCAAAATAAAACATCCATAGCTTCTCGTCCATGGTGTATGCCTTCAACCTCCCCAGAAAGGACTGTAAGTGGGTCCGTGGGCAGGAGGTCCCATTGTACTTTTCAAAACAAGGAGGCTTAAACTTATGGGGAATCCTGACCCCGTCCACTAAGCCCATGTCTATAACATCAAAACCCAAAGAGTTTTGAGACTCCAAGGATCTTAATTTTTCAGCAATTTCGTCCAGCCTTCTGTCATAGACCTCATCCCCAGCACCCATTACTGTGAACTGATCCTCCTGGGGGTCTTCTTGCAGCACTCTGCCTGCAGTGGCAGTCCCTTGTACATTAGCAGGAATGTTGATCTCTGGATGAATGTGGGGTCCAAATACAGGGGGGTTGACATGAGGTTGGACCCTCTCATTGTTGCTTGTCCCAGCAGTCCCTAGATGGGGATCTTCCTGATTCTGCCTTTCTACCATTGCTCTTAATCTCTCTTGGCTTTGAGCCATATTGTTCATCACCTCCATAAATTGTGTCATCTGAGCCCTCATTTCCAATCTTTCATTGGCCATTTGGTTCCTGACCTCTGTAAGGTCCTGTTGTACCTGGTCCATCTGTATTCCCGGAAGGTTGTTGCGGGTGGGATATCTGTGTGGACGGTTGAGTGGAAATACCCGACGTCGAGCAATAGTTCCTGAATATCACAACAGAGTTAGCAACAACAACAGAATAAACCTACAAAACAAACAAAGGTTAGTATGCAATGCAGTATGCTTATTTGTTTCCAAGGTATCCGGCTTGGCAATTGGTTTTGACCTTTCCAGACCCTTGAAGATGCTTGTGATGTTGCTTGGAGAACTCAGATAAAACAAACCAATACATATATTACAAAAAGTAAATGATACATAATTTGTTTCTTTTTACACATACATGCCCTCTGAGGGGTCAAAATACATCACAAAAAAAGAAAAGTACAATGAAATGAAAGCAACAACAAGCAAAAGTCAGACACCAAGACCAAACTCATCTTCCTGAACTTCCTTTAGAAGTGCTTCAGTCACAGGATCAGCGGGGCGCTCTGTAAGGTTCCTGATAAGGAGATTCCTGGTAGTAACAGCTGCAGTTAGCTTCTTGTGTTGACTCTGGTCCTTTGACCTCTTCACTCCAGCTCTAATCTTCAGCTCTGAGATCTCCCTCTGGGCTGCTGCCAGGACTTCCTGTTGCTCTTTTGCACTAGCTTCCAGCTGCTCAATCTTGTCCTGAGTCCTCTTATCTTCCAGAGTACGAGCTTCGGTGATCCTGACCCACCTAGCTTGACTCTCCTTCAGATACAAATCAGTCCTGGCCTTCTGGAACTGGGCTTCCTTGCAGGCATTCTTCAAGATCTGCTCTCCAGCCCTAGACTTCTTGATATAATCCTCTGACTTCTCAATTCTGGCTAGATGCTCCACTTTCAGCTTCTCTAACCTCTCAATATCCAACCTACCATCACTCCTCTCCCAGAGGGTCTTCTGTAGAGCCTGAGTCAACTTCTCATTTCTCTCTTTCAAATTCTCAAACTCCTCTAAGCTGACAGTGACAGGAGGTGGTGCTGAGGATGACCCAGGCATATCCTCCATGGTGAAGGGCATCCCCAAAAATTGAGCCCTGGCATGGGACCACTCATAGTACTGTGCTGATGCCACATTGTTGCACTTCCCCAGAATGGTTACTCCTTTAGTCTGAACGTTGTCCCAGGCCCAGGCTGCTTGCCTGACAATAGCCAGATTAGGCTTGTTCTCACAGTAAAGAGTCTCAGCCAAATCTTGTGCCTTAGGAGCGTGGACCAATGCATAGCCCAGTTGTCTTTTGAATAGCAGAGGGTTGTAGTTGATGCAACCCTTTACTCCTATCAGGGGTACATTGGGAAACTGCCCACAACTGGTAATAATATCCCTGCCCTTGGTGCTTTGAGTGCACCACCTGATATCAGCTGAAGTTAAAGCAGTGAGTCTTCTAGCCCAGTTCCTCTGCTGGTGAGGGTTCAAGAATGCATCAGTCTTAGGCAAATGTCTGAACAGCCAAGTATGGAACAAAGGGGCACAACACCTCACCAATCTTCCCCTCTGCTTTTCATTCCTTTGGTGAACAGAGTAGTAGAAATCTCCCAGCAAGGTTGGCACTGGGTTTCTCAGGATGAAAAGATGGATTGCATTCTTGCTAATGAATCTAGGCTCATCTGCAAATAATATGATCCCATATGTGCTCAGGGCCAATAAAGCACAGACTGCCTTCCATTCTCCCAAAGAAGCCTTTAGGGTAGCTTGAGAGATCAAGAAATCCAGATGTAGACCAGAGATTCCAGCCTTGGTAGTCAAATTCTGCCCAATCAGAACTGGTTCCAGATGCAATGCCCTTGCCACTTCTTCATTACTTGGAAAAGCCATCTCAGGGTTGAAGGGGACTCCACCCCTGATGGGTACACCAACCAATGATGAATACTCCTCTAATAAAGGTCCCAACTGAAAATCCTGAAAAGTGAAACACCTCAGAGGGGGATCATAGAACTGCAGGCAAGTATGAATCAGGCTCCTCTGTGAAGGGTCCAAATCCATAACCACATCAAGTATGCCTCCATAGTGTTCTCTGAAAAGTGGTATATGGTCTGGAGTAATCAGGGTCTGAATCTTCCTGATGTCAGCTAGCTCAGGCTGAAATAAATGATAGGAGATGTTACTCTTCTTAGGTGCCATGTTGCTGAAGAAAAACTAAGACAGATGCTGATGATGGAGAAAAATACTGATGATGGGCCACTGACAAGATGAGATTGGAGATGCAGGTGACTGAAGCAGGCAGCTGATAACTGAAGTAAATACTGATGAAGATAGGTCTATGCTGATGATGGGGTCAAAACCAAGCCAAAAATAAAGTATGGATACCCTGAAAAACAAATAAGCAAATGTTAAAATGATGCAACGATGATGTATGCAAATGATATGCAAGGGTTTGTGACTGAGCTGGATCTGATCAAGTGCTCTGATATAAGTCCAGGTATGTTCAAGAAATCCAGATGGAGGTTTATAAGTCCAGTAACCAAGGTGGGGGACTCAAATAAAGAGCCACATGTCCAGGGTTAAAATCACAAGAACTGTTCCAAAATGGAGTACTCTTAATCAAAACAAAGTAGCAGGGTATGCTGAGGTCAAGGGTACCTGCAAACCTGTAAACAGCCCAACCCCCTCAGACTTGGATCAGTTATGAGAAGTGTAAACACTTCTAACCCGGAGGTACAGTGTTTACAATAACCATAAAAGTTCCTCCTCTAATTCACCTCAGTTTCTGAAGGTCAATACTAAAGGTCATCTAGACTTAGCAGGCTTCCCAGATGGCCCTAGTATTGCAGGAAATCTGCAACACAGAGTTCTCAAGAAGAAACCCATATCTGAACCGTGTTTCATATTCCCGCACCAGACCGAGATGGAATGGGAAAGAATATGAACCACTCTAGCCTAGGTGTCACTCAGGTCCCAGGTATAGGACCTCAACTCTCAATAGCACACCCACCCACCAAAGCAACAAATAGATCCAGCCAGCACAGTATGACAATATGATATATGCAAAGCTATAAAGAAAGCAATAAAGCAACTGTACATAAAGCAATAATCAAGAATAAATATACAAGCACAGATAGCACATAGCACCCCAGTAAACACAAATCAATCAAGCGCTAGGAGGAACCCACAAAAAGAACCAGAAGCCCTGGTTATAGCATAAGGGTCCCCAGCAGAGTCGCCAAGCTGTCGCTCCCGATAAATGGGAATGGCCCCCAGATAAAGGTACAGACGCGAACGGTCGGGGAAAAGAACAATGAGAGCACACAGCAGTGAACTCACTGGAGACGAAAAGAGTCGCCAGCTAGGCATTTTTATCCCGGAGGAAAGGCAATGCTGCATAGACCTAGAAAGATATGGATAAGACGGTTGCGAACCAGAGAGACTGAGAAAGGGGGTTGGTTACAACCTGGGAAGGTATTAGCACCCAGATTGTCCGCCGTACTCGACGGGATCCACGCTTAAAAGATTTGTGTTTTAAAGGGATAGTGTCAGTGCAGTCTGTGTATAAAAATAGCTGGAAAAGAATGTACAGGTGTCAGTGTAAAGGAAGTGTGAAGTGTAGGAGAGTGAAATGTCAGTGTAAGAATAAGGGTGAAATGCTCAAGATCATGAGGCTTAAAGAATGATGCTAGAAGGAGGGGGAATATACAGAGACTTTTGTTCGATAACTGTTAAGTTATGCCTACGTATCCTCTCGTGCAATGAGGAAGTCAGAACATCGTAGTTCGACCCAAAGAGACTGAAAGATGAATTAACTTGTGGACTGCTTACTTGCCTATGCTCAAGTGTATGACCTGTCTGGCTCAGGTGCAAACTGTCTTGCATTAGACGGAAGAAGCAAGTTCCCGTTTATGAGTGAAGGTGATGAGAAAAGAATCCCGAAGGAGACGATTACTGTTTGTTTTTGAGTTTTCAGTCTTTTATTGCTTTTGAAAGTTTGTCATAAGTTAATGAGCTTAAGCCTAAACCAATGGATTTAGTAAACTCATCACATCTTCCCTCTGATTAGGGGTAATGAGAATTACCTTAAGTGTGAAGTCAGCTTCTCACACTTAATCACCTTTGGTGTAGGGTTAAGATCATTAACCTACTTGTGATTATTTAGATGTTTTTGGTGTTTTTGTTTAGTGTTAAGTAATGAGGTTAAGCCATAATCAGGGATTAAACAGACTCATTACACCATCCTAATAGAAGGATAATAGATGAGAATGTTTAAGCTGAGGAAAGCTCCTCAACTTAATCCATGATTAGGGATTAAACTCATGACAAAACAAAACCTTTATTAAGTGGATTTTAGTTAATGGTAAGATGATGAAGTGATTTTTAGGGTTTGTAAGACAACTTGAGGGAGACTTGTCCATTAACACTAAGGTTAGTCCTTCTTAACCAATTAAGGAAGAATTAGAACCCTAATGCAAGGCCCAAGTTACAAGTGTGATGTCTTGATGATTATTAAGTGAATTGATTAAAGGATTTAAACACATTAAGGGTTTAACACTTGGGATTAAAGTTATACACTCCATCCTAATAGAAGGATGCAGGCATAAGCTTAATCACAAAGCCTTAAAGCCTTTAGGGTTTAGTCCCTGATTATGAGGTGAGAAGAGAAGACTCAAAAGAGACACAAAGGTAAAACTAAGTGGGGGACTAATCAAAACCCTAATCATTGTCATGCTTGGTTGTTCCTAAGGTTTGTGAGGTTTAAGAAAGAAATCTTCAATGGAACCACCAGGAAGCAGATGAAAGGATCAGGAGAAGCAAAGTAACTTGCTTCACTTAAGAAGACAAGTCACTTGAGGAAAGAAAGTAAGATGAAAAAGAAAGAGCAAGCTCAATCTCAAACACATAACAAAATGCAGCATGGATGCAAGAGAGATGAAAAGAAAATGTGAGAAATGAAGGCAAATTCACTTCTCAAAGTTGCTTACCACCTGAAAAGTTAGTGAAAGGAATGCAATGCAATGCAAAATGGAATGAAATGGCATGATGAGAAACAAAACCAGAAGCATATACATGATGTTAATGATGCTATGAGATGCTACAAACATGAAACAACACATGGGAATGATCATACAAGCTCATGGATGCAAATGAAACAAGTTAAGAAACATGAACATACATGAAAAGTTATGAAATGTAAATGGCATACAACATGGCAAATGCAAGATGCAATGATCAAACATGCTTTCAATGTGTCTTAAGATGTCACATGAATCAAATGGATGCAAAAAATGCTATGGCAAGTCAAGGTATGCAAGCAAATGCAAGATGGATGCATATGGAAGCTCAAATTAGGGTTTATGATCAATGCCTCAAACAAAAACCAAAATCAGAAGCAAACTCCAAGATAAAAAATTGAAAATGCATTCAAAGGATCCCTAAACCTATACTAACTCACTGCCCAAAGGATAAGTTCCAACTCTTAACCTAATGAAAGTTGTGAATTTCCTAAAATTTCTAGGGTTTTAGGGTTCCTTAACAAGAAAAATGTCAAACAAATGGAAAATGAGAGATCAAATCATGCCCATTTAATCTCACAAACTACATACTAAACACAATGCAATGCAAAAAGAATCAAGGTCCAACTCTCAATGGTTAGGCAGAAATGATTTTTGGAAGTTTGGATCAAAATAATGCCTTAAAATGATTTTAATTCCATGGAAAATTCTCAAAATGCATCAAGATCAGAAAAGAAATTTGGTTTGAGGGTTGGAAAATGTTTCTAAATGTTTTTACATGTTTCATGAATTTTTTGGTGATTTTTAAATACCTAAAAGTATTTTTAATTAATTAATTCTCATTAGTTAATTAAAAATAAACTTTTAAATGATTTAAAAATGTTTTTGAATGCAAAAAATAAAAATAAAAATATTTTTGGTTTCTGAAATTAAATAGAAGTTTGTACAAAAAATTTCAGAATTTTTAAAATGATTTTGCTATTTTTAATAAAATGTACAAATTAAATGAAATAATATGAAAAATAAAATGAAATAAAGCTGGAAAAAAGAAAAGTAATCAAATCTAATGGTCCAGATTCAAATGGAACACGCGCGCGTTTGACCTGGCGCCATATCCTACGGCCCAAATTCAAATTCCACTAATTAATGATTAAGCCCTAATCCAGCCCTAATGACTTTCAGATGACCGGAACAGTGGTTCCGGTCATCTTCTCCGGCGAGTAAAAAATGCTAAATCACTCTACACGCAATGAAAATGAAAACTAACTATCCAGAACTCATCCCCATTCAAAAACGAATCAAACCCCTCACTCAAACATCATTTATCATTCATAAACAGAGAGAATCGAATCAAACAATTTTTAGGGCAAAAATTTCAGACACAGCATACATCCTGGTTTCTCAACCATTTTCAAAAGTAGGCACATATTCATGATCAGGGGAATGTATAGAAGCTATTTAGAACTTAAAATCATGCTTCTGGAAAAAAGTTCATGAAGCTACCTGAGTTTGAAGCTTTTCAGTTTGCAACTTTCTGACCTCTTCTCTTTGTGCAATCCACTCCTTTTAGGCCCCTGATGAAGTCTTGATGCTTAGAAAGAGTTTGTGATGGCTGGTTTGAGAGTTTGCAGCAGTTCTGTTCAAGATGGTGTGAGAATCGTGTTTGTGATTCTTTGAGTTTCAGGCTGTTTTGAAGGTTGGTTTGTGTTCAGTGAAGCATGGTGAGATGGTTCCTGAAGTTTGTTTGTGTGTTTGTGGCCTGTGGGATGAGTTTCGAATGCTTTTGCTCAAGAGGATGAAAATGAGAATGTTGTGTTGTGGCTGGTTTCAGGCTTGCTTGTGCTTATGTTTGGCTTGCATTTGATTAACATAAACAAATCCCATTGGTCAGATGACATGACATGTGCTTTATTGATTGGTATGGGTGCTTTTGCTAAAAGGTCAAGTTTGTGTAAGAGAAGCATGGGCAACTTGCTAGCCTAGTACAAGGAGGGTGTGCTTCGCAGCATGATGAGGGAAAAGGCCTAGGAGGGTTCAGCATACTAGCCAGCAAGTGGATGAGAAGTTATCATGACTTTTGCAACTTGGTTCACTTTGGTTCTTATGGAAGAAACTTGGTCCATGGGCCATGAATCATGTGATTCCTTGGGTGCATTCTGAACTTTAGATGTTGTGTGATCATGTTGTGTGGATTAGAAGCCCATTTGATGACTTAATTGGCCTTGAGAAGTGAATTTGCAACTTTGCCTCTTTGGTGCATGACTTGAAATTTAGTGATTTTTGCCAACTTTGATGAGCCATATCTTTTGATCCAAAATGAATTAGGTCATGTTCTTGTACTTTTTGAAAAGGGAAAGATCTATTCTACAACTTTCATGACCAAAGTTTTTTTCATTTGAAGCATTTTTGGATCAAAAAGTAAGGGTTGAAAAAGTTGCCTAAAGTGGCATTTTCATTAAAAGTCAAACTTGCCCAAAAAGTCAACTTTGCAAAAGACTTGAAATTCTTGAATTTTGTGAACTTCCAACATCTTCTATGATCAAATAAAGATCACATACAATCAAAATGATGAAGAACACCTCTTGGTTGGGTCATTGGGGGCCTCAGATGCCCTGATTTTGCACTGACTTGCTTGAAAAGTCAACTCTTGATCAGATGACTTCCCCATGGAATTTCTTCATGAAAATTGATATGCATACTCCCTATACCATATAGAGACCAATAGAAACAAGAATGACCAAAAAATTTGGAGTTATGGCCTCTGAAACCAAAACCCTAATTTTAGGTCATCTGTGCAGTCAAGCCTGGCTCTGCTTCCATACCAATCTCAGTTCTTGTGATTCTTTGACATTTTTGACCTTGAGGGAGTATAATATGATACTTGAACACGCATAGACCTCTTTGAAGTGATTGATGGCCTTTGGAATGGCTCAAGAGGCTCCTGGATTGCTCAGATCACAAACCCTAGATGCAGATGACTTAGAACCAATGCAATGACTCAAAATTGTGGTATGAGATGTTATGATTGTGTTTATGCATATGGAATGATCACAAGCTATGGTGTGAATGGGTGAGGGCAAATTTGGGGTGTTTACAGATTGGCAAACAAGTTGTTGATGCCTCGATAAACTGGCAATGTTTCAAGTTGGGAGTTTACTTCAAATGGTACCACATGTATATATAAGTTGAGTCGCATTCAAGTTGAGTTGTACTATGTTGATTTGTCGTTGTTGGATGTAAGTCGTATGTTGATGTTACTTGTTGTATGAAGTGGTGTGATTATATGATTATCTTGCTTACATATTGATTCGTATCATGTTTATGTTATTCGATATCTCACTCCTTTTGTTTGAATGTTACCTTCTGTTGGTAACGTGCAGGTAATCAAGATTCGAGTACCTAGTCGTCTAAAGTCGATGTTTGTCGCTCTGATACGCAACACTTCGGGGGGATCAACGCATGTTTTGTCTTTGTGGCTTTTGTCTAAGTTTATGAACTATTTTTAGTTATTTTATGTTGGAAAATTAAGTTGAAGTATTTTGATATTGAATTTAGTGAAGTCATTTAAAGTTGAAACTTGTTGATCCGCTGCGTAGTTTTTCTCATTAATGAAGTTTGTTATTTGATTTTAAAGTTGGGAAAATGTGTTATCCTATGTTTGTTGATGAAAATTTATAACTCTGATTTAAATTATAAAATCGGGTATAAATAGGGTGTTACATTAGTGGTATCAGAGCAGGTTGGTCGGTCTGACCAAGTTGTCTAGTCGTAGTTGTTTAACAATTGAGTATTGTTATGTAGTTCTAACTTTTGGTGTGTTGTACTGTTAAGTTGAGATGGCCAAATGAAATGATGTTGCAATGGCTACTGCAATGCAAGCAATGGCTCAAGTTGTGTAGAATTTACCAAATACTGGCGGGAATGATGAGTCTCGTAGTTTTGCGACTTTTCAGAGAGAGAAGTCGCCTACCTTCAAGGGCATGTATGACCCTGATGCTGCGTTGGTCTGGTTGAAAGAAATTGAGAGGATTTTTCGTGTGATGGATTGCACTTTATCACAGAAGATTCATTATGGGACACACATGTTGGCAGTTGAGGCTAATGATTGGTGGTTGAAACCAGAGAAAGGTTGGAAGCTGCAGGTGAAAAGATCACTTGGGCTGTTTTCCGTAGGGAGTTTATGAGGAAGTATAACCCTGAAGATGTGCGTGGTAAGAAAGAGATTGAATTCCTTGCGCTGAAATAGGGGAATATGTCAGTAATAGATTATGTTGCAAAGTTCATGGAGTTGTCAAAGTTTTATACGCACCATGATGCGGCGACTGCTGAATTTTCTAAGTGCATCAAGTTTGAGAACGGGTTGTGCTCCGAGATTAAGAAAGTTGTAGGATATCAGAAGATTCGTGTTTTTGCTGATCTGGTGGATAGTTGCAGGATCTTCGAGGAAGATAATAATGCTCACTAAAAAATTATTACTAATCGAAGAGGCAAGAATCAGCAAAACTGTGGCAAGATTTATGATACTTCAGCTGGTAAGGGTAAGCAGAAAGTTGCTTCGGGTCAGAGAACTAGTGGGGAAGATGCTCCTGCTGGTATTGTTTGTTTCAAGTGATGGCAGGCTGGACACAAGAGTAACGTGTGTACTGCTGAGGTGAAGCGTTGTTTCCATGTAGGGCATGCGATATCTGATTGCACGCATAAAGAGATGATTTGTTTTAATTGTGGTGAAGAAGGGCATATTGATAGCCAGTGCCAGAAGCCGAAGAATGCAAAGTCAGGAGGAAAAGTGTTCGCTTTAGCTGGGACTCAGACAACTAATGAGGACAAGCTCGTTAGAGATATGTGTTTCATTAATAGTATTCCTTTAATTACTATTATTGATATGGTTGTTAACCATTGTTTTATTGTTGTTGATTGTGTTAAGAAGTTGGGTCTTAAGTTGTCTGAGATGAAAAGAGAAATGGTTGTAGAGATTTCGGATAAGGGATCGGCGACTACCTCTCTAGTATGTTTGAGTTGTCCGTTGTATATCTTTAATAGAGGCTTTTATGTTTATTTGGTGTGCTTACCGTTGACTGGGATGGATGTAATCCTATGTATGAACTGGTTAGAGTATAACTATGTTCATATTAATTGTTTTCGTAAGTCGGTGAGGTTTTCTACCCCGAAAGAGGAAGGAGTTGGGTTGTTGTCGTTTAGAGAGTTGCAAAAGTTGATGAAAGAAGAAGCCCGGATGTTTACGTTGATGGCCTCATTGTCTGTAGAAATTAAATATAAGATTGAAGAGTTGCAAGTAGTGAATGAATTTATTGAAGTTTTCCCTGATGAAATTCCTGATGTACCACCTGAAAGAGAAGTTGAGTTCGCAATTGACCTTGTACCTGATAATAGACCTATTTATATGGCACCATACAGGATGTCCGCATCTGAGCTAGTTGAATTAAAGAAGCAGTTGGAGGAGTTGCTCGAGAAAAAGTTTGTAAGACCAAGTGTATCACCGCGAGGAGCTCCAGTGTTGCTAGTTATGAAGAAATATGGAAGTACGGGGCTTTGTATGGATTATAAACAGTTGAATAAAGTGACGATTAAGAACAAGTATCTGTTACCGAGAATAGATGATTTGATAGATAAGTTGGTAGGTGCTCGTGTGCTTAGCAAGATCGATTTGAGATCGGGCTATCATCAGATTAAGGTGAAAGATGAGGATATTCAGAAAACGGTGTTCAAAACATAGTATGGACATTATGAGTATTCGGTGATGCCTTTCGGTGTGACTAATGCGCCGGGAGTATTCATGGAGTACATAAATCGTATTTTTCATGCTTATCTGGATCGTTTCGTGGTTATGTTTATAGATGATATTTTGGTTTATTCTAAGTTGGAAGAAGAGCATGCACAACATTTGAGAACAGTGTTGGAAGTTTAAAAGGATAAGAAGTTGTATGCGAAGTTGTCCAAGTGTGAATTTTGGTTGAAGGAAGTCAGTTTTCTTGGTAATGCCATTTCAAGCAGTGGTATCGCTGTAGATCCTTTTAAGATATATGTTGTGTTGTAATGGGAAACTCCAAAGTCAGCTACTAAGATCAGAAGTTTCTTGGGATTGGCAGGTTATTACCGAAGGTTCATTGAAGGATTTTCTAAGTTGGCACTTCCGTTGACTCGATTGACTTGTAAGAGTAAAGCGTTTGTGTGGGATGTCCAGTGTGAAGAAAATTTTGCAGAGTTGAAGAATAGATTGACATCGGCTCCGGTTTTGATTTTACCAAATTCAGAGGAACCATTTGTTGTGTATTGTGATGCTTTGTTGATGGGTTTAGGAGGTGTTCTTATACATAATGGTAAAGTGATTGCTTATGCATCGAGACAATTGAGGGTTCATGAGATGAACTATCCTACGCATGATTTGGAACTTGTTGCAGTTGTTTTTGTATTGAGGATCTGGAGGCATTATCTTTATGGTTCTAGACTCGAAGTGTTTAGTAATCATAAGAGTTTAAGGTATTTGTTTGATCATAAAGAGTTGAATGTGAGGCAACGAAGATGGTTGGAACTATTGAAAGATTGTGATTTTGGTTTGAATTACCATATGGGTAAAGCTAATGTTGTAGCAGATGCGTTGATTCGGAAGACATTGCATGTATCAGCAATGATGGTTAAGGAGTTAGAGTTGATTGAGCAATTTCGAGATATGAGTTTAGTTTGCAAGGTGACGCCAAAGAGAGTTATGTTGGGTATGCTGAAGATTAATAATGATTTTTGGACAATATTAGAGAAGCTCAAAAATTGGATGTGAAACTAGTGGATATCATAGTTAATTATGGTGAATCAGAGGAGAACGGTTTTAAGTTGGATGCGCATGGTGTTTTGAGATTTCAGGATAAGATTTATATGCATGATGATGTTGATATGAAAAGAATGATTCTTGAGGAAAGTCATAGAATTAATTTGAGTATTCATCCAGGAGCGATTAAGATGTATCAGGACTCTAAGAAGTTGTTTTGGTGGCCTGGGATGAATAATGATGTAGCGCGTTTTGTATATGTTTGTTTGGTTTGTCAGAAGTCGAAAGTTGAACATCAGAAGTTTGTTGGTTTAATGCAACGGTTGGAAATTCCATAATGGAAATGGGATAACATTTATATGGACTTTGTAACGGGATTGCCTAATACTTCAAGAGGACATGATTCAACTTGGGTGATTGTTGATATGCTTACTAATTCGACTCATTTTATTCCTATTAACATCAGTTTTCCAATATCAAAGTTGGATGAGATTTATATCAGAGTAATTGTGAATTTGCATGATGTTCCTTTGTGTATTGTGTCAGATAGAGATCGGAGGTTTACGTCGGAGTTTTGGAAGAGCCTGCAAGAAGCGTTGGGTTCTAAGTTGAGGTTGAGTTCAACATATCATCCTCAGATAGATTGTCAAACTAAGAGGACAATTCAGTCATTGGATGATTTGTTGATAGCTTGTGTACTTGAGCAGAGAGGTCCGTGGGATACTTATCTTCCATTGATCGAGTTCACGTATAATAATAGTTATCATTCTAGTATCGGAATGACACCTTTTGAGGCATTGTATAGTCGGAGATGTAGGACTCTGTTGTGTTGGTATGAACCTGGTGAAAGTGTAGTGCTTGGACCAGAGATAGTTTGAGAGACTACCGAGAAGGTGAAGTTGATTCGAGAGAAGGTGAAAGCTTTTCAAAGTCGGCAGAAAAGTTATCATGATAAGCAAATGAAAGATTTAGAATTCCAAGTTGGTGATCATGTATTTTTAAGAGTTACACCTGTGACTAGCGTTGGGAGCACGTTGAAATCTAAGAAGCTTACTCCTCATTTTATTGGTTTGTATTAGATTTCGGATAGAGTTGGGAATGTTGCTTATAGAGTGGATTTACCACCAAACTTGTCGAATTTGCACGATGTGTTCCACGTGTCACAACTCCGGAAGTATATTTCAGATCCTTCTCATATAATTAGCATGGATGATGTGAAAGTACGGGATAATCTCACGGTGGAGACTATGCCAGTACGTATTGAGGGTCATGAAACGAAGACTTTAAGAGGCAAAGAGATTGCTTTAGTGAAAGTTGTTTGGTTGGGCGCTTCCGGAGAAAGTGTGACTTGGGAGTTGGAAAGCAAGATGCAGGAATCATATCCTGAGTTGTTTGAGCGAGGTAAGATTTTCGAGGACGGAAATATTCTAAGTTGGGGAGAGTTGTAACTCCTGTATTTAATTAATTTAATTAAATATTATTGCGTATTTTTCCTGATTATTTGTTATTGAGTGTCGTTTGGTCGTTGTGTCGTTAATTTGATTGAGTTGGTATATTGAGTTGTAACGTCTTGTATGCATGAATTTGGGATCATATGATATTGAGTTGGTATATTGAGTTGGTATCAAATCTTTGATTTTTTTCATATTTATTTTGATTAAAATTGAATTTAAGTGAATTAAATCCAATAAAATATGAAATAAATAAAGAAAATCAAAAGATACGACTTAGGGGTCGTGGATCATATTAAGATTAAGTTTGGATTGTGAAAAGATAGGCCCATTTGGACAAAACTCAAGTTTTGGTCATTGTTTGCCTTATACACCTCCTCAGTTTTGCTCAACTTTAACAATGCCCAACTTTCTCAATTTTTATCACATGAATGTGCTCTTGGACTTTTTAGAAATCTTAAAGTGTCCTTTAATCACTCCTTTTGGTCCCATGTCAATTTGATCTTCCATGTTCAAGTTATGAGCTTTTGAAAAAGTTGACTTTTTGTTGACTTTCAAGAGGACCTGTAATGTCTTGGCTCATATCTCTCAAATGAAGCATTTCTGGCCTTGGCCTTAGAGAGACAAAGTTGTAGAAAATTGAATTTCCTTCAATATAGGATTTAGTTTGGAAATTTATAATTAAGTATGTGAAAGTTTGGTATGGTCAAAGTTGAGTTGACTTTCTCCTTAAGAAACCCTAATTTAACAACTTTTGCCTTGTGATGAATTTGAGGTTTTCTTGACGAATCATGATCAACCGTTGATCAAATGATGAATCTTACTTCATAATATTGATGTTGACTAAATTTTTTGAAGTTTGACTGTATGTTGACCACAATTGACTTTTTACCCAAATAAACTGATTATTGATTATCTGAGCATCTGACTGACCAAACTTGTAGGGCAAGTCTTGAAACTTGACATGAGGATCCTTTGAAGTATATGTGATACCATGAAGTCCACTTGAGGCTTTGGAAGTCCAATTTACTTTGAGAAACACAAAACCCTAATTTAAGATATATTGCTTAGGAGGATGCTCTGTCTGATGAAACCTTGTGTTCCTTTTAGCAATTGAGAATCTTATGAACATTAAGAGACCTCTTGAGACATATTGTCTTGAAGTTATGAGGGAAAATTTGGGGGTACAACAACTTCACCTGTTCATTCTTATTAAACCTGAGGGATTAGATTGGCATACACGCCATTTGTGACCTAAAGGTGGAAGATGATTGAACACTTAAAGCCTAGAAATTTGCACTCGCCGGTGCGCAAAGTAACATTGTTGGTTCACTGTATTGATTGAATAGGCTTAAAGATGCCATTCAGAGTAATTAGTATTTGGTGGAGAGGAGAAGATCCCGGAGAAAACGTTTCTCGAATGTAATTCCTGGAGGATAAAGCAGTCCAATATGTAGATACACATAATGTTGGGGAATAAAGCATCCCACAATATCGATATGTATAATCCTGAGGGATATAGCAGCTCAAGACACCAATAGACATAATCTTGGGGGATGTAGCAACCCAAAATATTGATAGATGTAGTCCCAGGGGTGTAGCAATCCAAGACGCCGATAGATGTGATCTTGAGGGATGTAGCAGCCCAAGATATTGGTAAATGTAATCCTGGGGGTTTATAGCAGCTCAAGATATTGGTAAATGTAATCCTGGGGGTTTCTAGCAGCCCAAGATATTGGTAAATGTAATCCTGAGGGTTTCTAGCAGCCCAAGATATTGGTAAATGTAACCCTGGGGGTTTATAGCAGCCCAAGATAGAGACATATATAATCCTGGGGGGTTTCTAGCAGCCTAGGACGTTGGAAGATATAATCCTGGGGGGTTTTAGCATCCCAAGACGTTTATAGATGTAATCCTGGGGGTTTCTGGCAGCCCAAGACGTTGGTAGATATAATCTTGGGGGTTTCTAGCATCCCAAGACGTTTATAGATGTAATCCTGTGGGTTTCTAGCAACCCAAGATAGAGACAGATGCAGTCTTAAGGGTTTATAGCAGCCCAAGACGTTGATAGATGTAATTCTGGAGGTTTATAGCAGCCCAAGATAGAGACAAATGCATTCTTATGGGTTTATAGCAACCCAAGACGTTGATAGATGTAATCCTGGGGGTTTATAGCAGCCCAAGATAGAGACAAATGCAGTCTTAGGGGTTTATAGCAGCCCAAGACGTTGATAGATGTAATCCTGGGGGTTTCTAGCAACCCAATATTTTGGTAGATGTAATCCTGGGGGTTTCTAATAGCCCAAGATATTAATATGAAGGATAATAAGTTGATGATGTCCGTCTGCTGGGGAATGAACCTGAAGAAAAACAAAGTTAGTTTTATGCAGTATTATGATGTATGTAATGCATTGCATAACGTTCTTAATGTAAATGAGAATGTTACATGTGTTTTGTATGCGTATGTGTAAACACCCCAAATTTGCCTTCACCCATTCACACCATGGCTTGTGATCATTTCATGTGCATAAGCTCAATCATATCATCTCATATCACATTTTTTATTCATTGCATTGGTTCAAAATCATCTGCATCTAGGGTTTGTGATCTGAGCAATCCAAGAGCTTCTTGAGCCACTCCAAAGGTCATAAATCACTTCAAAGGGGTCCATGTATGTTCAAGCATCATATTATATTCCCTCAAAGTCAAGAATGTCAAAGAATCACAAGAACTGAGAATGGCATGGAGGCAGAGCCAGGTTTAACTGCACAGATGACCTAGAATTAGGGTTTTGGTTTCAGAGGCCATAACTCCAAATTTTTTGGTCATTCTTGTTTCTATTGGTCTCTATATGGTATAGGGATCATGCATATCAATTTTCATGAAGAAATTCAATGGGGAAGTCATCTGATCAAGGGTTGACTTTCTAGGCAAGTCAGTGCAAAATCAGGGCATCTGAGGCCCCCAATGACCCAACCAAAGGGTGTTCATCATCATTTTGATTATGTATGATCTTTATTTGATCATAGAAGATGTTGGAAGTTCACAAAATTGAAGAATTTCAAGTTATTTGCAAAGTTGACTTTTTGGGAAAGTTGACTTTTAATGAAAATTGCCATTTTGGGGAAGTTTTTCAACCCTTGCTTTTTGATTCAAAAATGCTTCAAATGAAAAAACTTTGGTCATGAAAGTTGTAGAATGGATCATTCCCTTTTCAAAAAGTACAAGAACTTGACCTAATTCATTTTGGATCAAAATATATGGCTTGTCAAAGTTGGCCAAAATCACAAAATTTGAAGTTTTCTACCAAAGAGGCATTTTGCAAAATGCTATGTTCAAGTGTTCTAAAGGCCTCAAGTGTGTACCATTTCTTCACAACATGATCACAAGACCTCTAAAATTCAGAATGGGCCAAGGGATCACTCATTTTCATGACTTATGGAGCAAGAATTTTCAAAAGAAACAAAAGTGAAGCAAGTTGCAAAAACTCACTCAAGTTTGAATCCACTTGCTTGCTGACTTCACAATCAATCCTAGGGCTCTCCACACTTCTTGCTGTGCAGGACACCCCATTTGTCCTTGGCTAGCTAGTAGCCCATGCCTCTCTTACACAAATTTGACATTTTGGCAACTTGAGCCATACCAATCACAGCAGTACACATCAACTCATCTGACCAATCCCATTTGTTTATACAAATCAAAAGCAAGCCAAAGCACATAATACACAAGCCTGAAAGCACCAAGAACACAGCTCTCTCATTTTCCACCCCATTTGCAAAACTCTTCGAAACACTCTCCACAAGCTGAAAACACACAAACAAACTTCACAAACAAACTCAGCATGCTTCACTGATCAAAAACTACCCATCACCATAGCCTGAAACTCACTGAAACCAAAATACGATTCCTGCCCCTCTTTGAGCAGAACTTCAGCTATCTTTCAAACCAACCATTGTAAACTTCAAACAAGCATTGAAAGCTTCTCAGGAGGTCCATTGGAGGTGATTGGAAGCAAGAAACCAGCCAGAAAGTGCCAGAAATCAAAGCTTCGATTCAGGTAGCCATGGAAATTCATTTTTCCAGAACTCCTTTCTCTTGTTCTAAGTTGATCTGCATGTTTCCCTGAGTTCACTGAACATTTTATTTTTGAAAATGATTGAGTTTTGAGGTTGTATGCTTGATCTGAAAGTTTGCCCGAAAAAATGTTCTTGCTTGTTTCTCTTGATTCAGTAAAAATAAATGTTGTTTGAGTTAGGGTTTATGCTTAGGGTTGTTCATAGATTGATTCTGGAGATTTAGAGCTTTTGAAATGGCCTGGAGAGTGAGATTGAGTTTTTGGTTGATCGGAGAAGATGACCGGAACACTGTTCCGGGCACCTGATTTTGTTTAGGGTTCAGATTAGGGCACTAATCATAATTAGTGAATTTTGAATACTGGTCGTCCAGATGCGCGCCAAGTCCACTCCCGCGCGTGTGAGTTTGAACCTCAGCCATTGATTATGCTGACTTTCTCATTTTCAGTTTAATTTCATTTTATTTTTCATTTTATTTGATTTGTTTTCTACATTTTATTAAAAATAGTAAAACATATTTAAAAATTCTGAAAATTTTTATGCAAGCTTTTATTAATTTTCAGAAACCAAAAACATTTTTATCTTTATTTTTTGCATTAAAATTTATTTTTAAATCATTTAAAAGTTTATTTTTAATTAATTAATGAGAATTAATTAATTAAAAATACTTTTAGGTATTTAAAAATCACAAAAAAATTCATGAAACATTTAAAATCATTTAGAAACATTGTCCAACCCTCAAACCAAATTTCTTTTTTGATCTTGATGTCTTTTGAAAATTTTTCATGGAATTAATTTCATTTTAAGGCATTATTTTGATCCTAACTTTGGAAATTCATTTCTGCCTAGGCTTTAAGAGTTGGACTTTGATTCTTTTTGCATTGCATCTTGTATAGCATGTAGTTTATAGGATTAAATTGGAATGAATTGATCTTGCATTTTCAATTTGTTTGACATTTTTCTTGACAAGGTACCTTAAAACCCTAGCAACCTTAGGAAATTCATAACTTTCACTAGGTTAAGAATTGGATCCCTCCTTTGGGCAGTGAGTTTGTATAGGTTTAGGGTTCCCTTGAATGCATTTTCAAATTTTTATCATGATGTTTGCTTCTGGTTTTGATTTTTGTTTTGTGCATTGATCATAAACCCTAATTTGGGCTTTCTTTTGCATTCATCTTGCATTTGCTTGCATACCATGACTTGCCATGACATTTTATACATCCATTTGATTCATAATACATCTTAGGACATATTAGAATCATGTTTGATCATTGCATCTTTCATTTGCCATGTTGTATGTCATTTGCATTCCATAACTTTTCATGTATGTCCATGGTTCTAAGCATGCTTCTCTTGCATCCATATGCTTGTATGATCATCCCCATGCCTTGTTTCATGTTTGTGTCATCTCATAGCATCATTAGCATCATACTTATGTTCCTGGTTTTGGTTTGCATCATGCCATTCCATCTCATTTTTGCATTGCATTGCATTCCTTTCACTAACTTTTCAGGTGGTAAGTCACTTTGAGAAGTGAATTTGCCTTCACTTCTCACAATTTCTTTTCATCTCTCTTATGCATCATTGCTGCATTTTGTCTTGTGTTTGAGATTGAGCTTGCTCATTCTTCTTCTTCTTACTTTCTTTCTTCAAGTGACTTGTCTTCTTAAATGAAGCAAGTTACTTTGCTTCTCTTTGCTCCTTTCATCTGCTTCCTGGTGGTTCCTCTGAAGATCTTCCTTGTAAACCTCAAAAACCCTAGGAACAACCAAGCATGACAATAATTAGGGTTTTGATTAGTCCCCCATTTAGATTTTACCTTTGTGTCTCATTGAGTCTTCTCTTCTCACCTCATAATCAAGGACTAAACCATAAAGGCTTTAAGGCTTTGTGATTAAGCTTATGCTTGCATCCTTCTATTAGGATGGAGTGTATAACTTTAATCCTAAGTGTTAAACCCTTAATGTGTTTAAATCCTTTAATCAATTCATCTAATAATCATCAAGACATCAAGCTTGTAACTTGGGCCTTGCATTAGGGTTCTAATTCTTCCTTAATTGGTTAAGAAGGACTAACTCTAGTGTTAATGGACAAGTCCCCCTCAAGTTGTCTTACAAACCCTAAAAATCACTTCATCATCTTATCATTAACTAAAATCCACTTAATAAAGGCTTTGTTTTGTCATGAGTTTAATCCCTAATCATGGATTAAGTTGAGGAGCCTTCCTCAGCTTAAACATTCTCATCTATTATCCTTCTATTAGGATGGTGTAATGGATCTGTTTAATCCCTGATTACGGCTTAACCTCATCACTTAACACTAAACAAAAACAACAAAAACATCTAATTAATCACAAGTAGGTTAATGATCTTAATCCTACACCATGGTGATTAAGTGTGAAATGCTGACTTCACACTTAAGGTATTCTCATTACCCCTAATCAGAGGGAAAATGTGATGAGTTTGCTAACCCATTGGTTTAGGCTTAAGCTCATTAACTTATGACAAACTTTCAAAAGCAATAAAAGACTGAAAATACAAAAACAGACAATAATCGTCTCCTCCGGGATTCTTTTCTCATCTCATTCAATCATAACCGAGAACTTGCTTCTTCCGTCTAATGCAAGACAGTTTGCACCTGAGCCAGACAGGTCTTACACTTGAGCATAGACAAGTAAGCAGTTCACAAGTCAATTCATCTTTCAGTCTCTTTGGGTCGAACTACGGTGTTCTGACTTCCTCATTGCACGAGAGGATACGTAGGCATAACTTAACAGTTATCGAACAAAAGTCTCTGTCTATTCCCCCTCTTTCCAGCATTATTCTTTTAACCTCATGATCTTGAGTATCTTATTCCTGTTCTTACACTGACACTGTACATTTATACACTTTACACTTCTTTTTACACAGACACCTGTACTTCTTTTTCCAGCTCTTTTATACACAGATTGCACTGACACTACCCCTGTAAAACACAAATATTTTAAGCGTGGATCCCGTCGAGTACGACGGACAATCTGGGTGCTAATACCTTCCCAGGTTGTAACCAACCACCTTTCTCAGTCTCTCTGGTTCGCAACCGTCTTATCCATATCTTTCTAGGTTTCTGCAGCATTACCTTTCCTCCGGGATAAAAATGCCTAGCTGGCGACTCTTTTTCTTTTCTTGTGAGTTCACTCCTGTGTGTTCTCACATCATCTCTTTCGCCGACCGTTCGCGTCTGTACCTCATTTGAGCTTAGTCTCATCTTTTGGGAGCGACAGCTTGGCGACTCTGCTGGGGAAACTTATACTGTAACCAGGGCTTCTGGTTCTTTTTGTGGGTTCCTCCTAGCGCTTGTTTGACTTGTGTTTACTGGGGTGTCATGTGCTATTTGTGTTTGTATTTTTATTCTGTTTTTTGCTTTATGTATAGTTTTGTTTATTGCTTTCTTTACAGCTTTACATATATCATACTGTCATACTGTTCTGGCTGGATCTGGTTTTGTTGCTTTGGTGGGTGGGGTTCTATTGAGAGTTGAGGTCCTATACCTGGGACCTGAGTGACACCTAGGCTAGAGTGGTTCATGTTCTTTCCCATTCCATTTCGGTCTGGTGCGGGAATATGAAACACGGTTCAGATATGGGTTTCTTCTTGAGAACTCTGTGCTACAGATTTCCTGTAGTGCTAGGGCTATCTGGGAAGCCTGCTAAGTCTGGATGACCTTTATTATGACCTTCAGAAACTGAGGTGAATTAGAGGAGGATCTTTTATGGTTATTGTAAACACTGTACCTCCGGGTTAGAAGTGTTTACACTTCTCATAACTGATCCAAGTCTGAGGATCCTTGTTTTAGAACACCACATGTGAGGGGGTTGGGCTGTTTACAGGTTTGCAGGTACCCTTGACCTCAGCATACCCTGTTACTTTGTTTTGATTAAGAGTACTCCATTTTGGGACAGTTCTTGTGATTTTAACCCTGGACATGTGACTCTTTATTTGAGTCCCCCACCTTGGTTACTGGACTTATGAACCTCCATCTGGATTTCTTGAACATACATGGACTTATATCAAAGCAGTAATCAGATCCAGCTTGATCACAAACCCTTGCATACCATTTGCATACATCATCATTTGCATCATTTAACATTTGCTTATTTGTTTTTCAGGGTATCCACATCATATATTTTGGCTTGGTTTTGACCCCTTTATCTGATTAGACCCCTGCCCATGAGCTATCTGCTTCAGCCATTCTCACCAGTTGTCTGCTTCAGCTACTGCCATCACCAGTCTCAGCCTGTCAGTGGCTCATCACCAGCATCAGTCTTCATCATCATCTCTTCATCAGCAAACATGGCACCCAAGAATAGCAACATCTCATATCATTTCTTTGAGCCTGAGCTGACTGGCATCAGGAAAGTCCAGGCCCTTATCACCCCAGACCATATACCACTATTTAGAGAACATTATGGAGGCATCCTTGATGTGGTTATGGATTTGGACCCTTCCCAGAGGAGCTTGATTCACACTTGTCTACAGTTCTATGATCCTCCTTTGAGATGCTTCACCTTCCAGAATTTTCAGTTGGGACCCTTGTTGGAAGAGTATTCATCACTGATTGGTGTACCTGTCAGGGGTGGTGTCCCCTTCAACCCTGAGATGGCTTTTCCCAGTAATGAAGAAGTGGAAAAAGCACTGTATCTGGAACCTATACTGATTGAGCAGAGTATGACAACCAAGGCTGGAATCTCTGGACTACACTTGGATTTCTTGACTTCTCAGGCTATCCTGAAGGCCTCTTTGGGAGAATGGAAGGCAGTCTGTGCTTTGTTAGCCCTCAGCATATATGGGGTTATACTTTTTGCAGATGAGCCTAAGTTTATTAGCAAGAATGCCATTCACCTTTTCATTCTGAGGAACCCAGTGCCCACCTTACTGGGAGATTTCTACTACTCTATTCATCAAAGGAATGAAAAGCAAAGAGGAAGATTGGTGAGATGATGTGCTCCCCTGTTCCATACCTGGCTGCTCAAACACTTGCCCAAGACTGATGCATTCTTGAATCCTCACCAATAGAAGAATTGGGCTAGAAGACTCATTGCTTTGACCTCAGATGACATCAGGTGGTGCACTCAGAGCACCAAAGGCAGGGACATCATTACTAGTTGTGGGCAGTTCCCCAATGTACCTCTGATAGGAGTGAAGGGTTGCATCAACTACAACCCTCTGATATTCAAAAGACAATTGGGCTATGCATTGGTCCACCCTCCTAGAACACAAGACTTGGCTGAAACCCTTTATTGTGAGATTAAGCCTAATCTAGCTATTGTCAGGCAAGCATCCTGGGCTTGGGACAATGTCCAGACCAAAGGGATGGCCATTCTTGGGAGATGCAACAATGTGGCCTCAGCACAGTATCATGAATGGTCTCATGCCAGGGCTCAAATTTCTGGGATGCCTTTCACCATTGAGGATGCACCAGGGCCATCCACAGCACCACCTCCAGCCACTGTCAGCTTAGAGGAATTTGAGAAACTAAAAGAGAGAAATGAGAATCTGACTCAGGCTCTACAGAAGACCCTCTGGGAGAGGAGTGATGGTCGTCTGGACATTGAAAGGTTGAAAAAGCTTAAGGTGGAGCATCTAGCCAGGATTGAGAAGTCAGAGGATTACATCAAGAAGTCAAGGGCTGGAGAGCAGATTTTGAAGAATGCCTGTAAGGAGGCTCAGTTTCAGAAGACCAGGACTGATTTATATTTCAAAGAGAGTCAAGCTAGGTGGGTCAGGATCACTGAAGCTCGTACTCAGGAAGATAAGAGGACTCAGGACAAGATTGAGCAGTTGGAGGCCAGTGCAAAAGAGCAACAGGAAGCCCTGCTAGCAGCCCAGAAAGAGATCTCAGAGTTGAAGATTAGGGCTGGTGTGAAGAGGTCAAAGGACCAGGGCAGACACAAGAAGCTAACTGCTGCTATTACCACCAGGAATCTTCTCATCAGGAACCTCGCAGAGCGTCCAGCTGACCCGGTAACTGAAGCACTTCTAAAGGAAGTTCAGGAGGATGAGTTTGGTCTTGGTGTCTGACTTTTTGCTTGTTGTTGCTTTCATTTCATTGTACTTTTCTTTTTTATGATGTATTTTGACTCCTCAGGGGCATGTATTGTAAAAAACAAACTATGTATCATTCACTTTTTGTAATATATTCATTAGTTTGTTACATTTGAATCCCTTTCTCCTAAGCAACATCAAAAGCATCTTCCTCAGGGGTCTGGAAAGGTCAAAACCAAGTGCCAAGCCGGATACCTTGGAAACAAATGAGCATATTGCATTGCATACTAACCTTTTGTTTTGTTTTGTAGGCTTTTGTTTTGTTTGTTACTAACTCTATTGTGGTTCAGGAACTATTGCTCGACGTCGTGTGTTCCCACTTAACCGTCCGCACAGATATCCTACCCGCAACAACCTTCCGGGTATACAAATGGACCAGGTACAACAGGATCTTACAGAAGTCAGGACTCAAATGGCCAACGAGAGGTTGGAAATGAGAAACCAGAAGACTCAGTTCATGGAGGTGATGAATGGATTGGCACAGAGCCAAGAAAGATTAAGGGCATTAGTAGAAAGGCAAACTCAGGAAGACCCCCATCTAGGGACTGGGGGGACAAGCAACAACGAGAGGGTTCAACCTCATATCAACCCACCTGTGTATGGGCCCCACCTTCATCCAGAGATCAACATCCCTGCTAATGTACAAGGGAATGCTACTATAGGCAGAGTACTACAAGAAGACCCCCAAGAAGATCAATTCACCGTGATGGGAGCTGGGGATGAAGCCTATGACAGAAGGCTAGATGAAATTGCTGAGAAATTGAGATCTCTGGAGTCTCAAAATTCCCTGGGCTTTGATGTCATGGACATGGGATTAGTGGACGGGGTCAGGATTCCCCACAAGTTTAAACCTCCGTGCTTTGAGAAGTACAACGGAACTTCCTGTCCGCGAACCCACTTGCAATCCTTTCTGGGGAGGCTAAAGGCATACACCATGGATGAAAAACTGTGGATGTTTTATTTCGAAGACAGTTTAACAGGAGCTTCAAGGGAATGTTACTCTCATTTGACCAGAGCAACCATCAGATGCTGGAAGGACCTGGCTGAGGCCTTCATTAGACAATACCAGTACAACTTGGATATGGCTCCCAACAGGACCCTCCTGATGGGAATGTCTCAATCGTCCAGGGAAAGCTTCCGGGAATACGCCCAGAGGTGGAGACAGCTTGCTGCTGCTGTCCAGCCACCCATGTCGGAAAGGGAAATGGCCGACATGTTTATGAACACCCTCCAAGGGACATACATTGACAGGCTAGCTGCCTTTTCTTCCACCAGCTTCGCTGATGTAGTTATAGCTGGAGAAAGAATTGAGAGCCTACTAAAGATGGGTAAGATTTCCGACAATGGAGCGAGCTCGTCCAACAACCCCAGAAAGCCTTTTGTAGGCCCAAGAAGAACCGGTGAGACTAATGCTATCCATACCAGCAGGGGCAGACCCCAGTATGTGCATAGGTCAGTGGCAGCTGTCACCATTCCCGCTCCAATTCATCCACAACCAGCATACCAACCACAACAACAACCCCACTACCAGCAACAAGCTCAGTATCCACCTCAGAGAAATTATAACAACAACAACACCAGCAACAACAATCAGCAAAGACCTTTTCAACAGAGACCATCTCAGGCCAATAGGGTGATTGATCCGATCCCTATGCCTTATGCTGCATTATTGCCACAACTCCTGAAACTCAACCTGGTTGAGCTAAGGACATTGGCACCTCCAGATCCTGCCAGTCTGCCCAGAAATTATGACGCCAGCGCCAGATGTGCTTTTCACTCCAACGCACCTGGCCACAGTACAGAGAAGTGCAGAGCTTTGCACATGAAAGTACAGGATCTAGTGGATTCCAAAGCTCTAAACTTTGCACCCCCGCCAAATGTCAGCAAGAACCCTATGCCCAACCAACGAGGACCCAGAATCAATGCTATTGAGGAAGATAAGCCGTCTTTCTTGATAACCAGTGTGGGGAAGATTCGGACACCCCTGGTAGAGATTAAAGCTCAGCTCCTTGAATGCCAGATATTTCCCGGGTGTGAGCTCGGGTGCGGTTATTGCAACATTTCGGTAAATGGGTGTGATAACTTGAGAAATGGCATAGATGGTCTCATCCAGAGTGGCCTACTTCAAATCACGACATCAACACCTACAAATCCAGCAATCTCCTTAACAACAATTCCCGAGTCTTCTACAACTGCAACAACAATTGTTCCAAACAACTCTTCAATCTCATCAACGAATGCTTCATCTGTCACTTCAACGAACCAAATATCAACATCCATCTCTTCTACAACTTCAACACCCATCCAGTCAACAGTGCTTCCTACAACATCAACAGCAAATAATGAAAGTGTCTCAACGGTTACAATATATTATGATCCCGCAAATGTTCCCGCCAACAACTCACGAAATGCCACTCCTATCAGAGCACCAGTTACAATATACTATGATCCGCACACTATCGCGGTCCCTTCTGCAGCTGCTATCAGTCCAGTCACTATCACAGTGCCTGGGCCAGTTCCTTACGAAAGTAATAATGCCATCCCTTGGCATTACGGCTCAGATCTATACTGCGAAGGGCAGAAAATCACTTTAGAATCATCAACTTCTGCACCACAGATAGACAATGTGGGGGGAGGCGGAGGCTTCACTCGAAGCGGACGTCTCTTTACCCCGCAAATTCCAAGACCCATTGCTGAAGCAGAAGCTGCTGCCAAGGCAAAAGGGAAGAGCATGGTGCAAGAAGAACAAGTTGCTAAAGAAGCTTTAAAGACCCATTTTGATCAAGAGGTTGATGAATTCATGAGAATCATCAAGAAAAGTGATTACAAGATAGTGGACCAGCTTCACCAGACGCCTTCCAAGATCTCCATTTTATCATTGCTAATGTGCTCCGAGGCTCATCGGAACGCACTATTAAAAGTCTTGCACGCAGCTTATGTGCCAGAGGAGATTACCGTCAATCAGTTAGAGGCTGTGGTTGGAAACGTCAACGCTAGTCATGGACTAGGATTTACCAACACTGATTTGACAACGGAAGGTCGCAATCACAACAAGGCTTTGCATATTACCTTGGAGTGTAAGGGGGCAGTTCTTTCTCATGTGTTGGTGGACACAGGGTCATCCCTCAATGTCTTACCTAAGAAAGCCCTTGTGAAGCTGGAGTATGAAGGATTGGCATTACGCCCAAGCAACCTGGTAGTGAGAGCCTTTGACGGTTCTAAAAGATCAGTTCTGGGAGAGATAGAGTTGCCTATAACGATTGGCCCACAGACTTTCAAAACGACCTTCTTTGTGATGGATATACAGCCTGTCTACAGCTGTCTATTGGGTAGACCATGGATACACGCCGCTGGCGCCGTGACGTCAACCCTTCACCAGAAGTTAAAATTCGAGTGGGAGGGCCAAGTCGTTACTATTTGTGGAGAGGAAGATATATTTGTTAGCCATCTGGCTACATACAAATACATTGAGATGGATGGGGAGATCCATGAAACTATGAGTCAAGGGTTTGAAGCCTTGAACATAAATGAAGCATCCGCTGTACCTGGAACCTCAATGACATCTTATCAGCAAGCCAGGAAGGTTGTTGAAGAGGGGACTGCCCAAGGCTGGGGTAAGTTGCTGCCTGTAGAGAAGAAGGAGGATAGATTTGGGTTGGGTTACAAACCAACTCAACAAGATCAAGCAGAGGCTGCTAAGAAGCCCAATTTTGTCAGTGGGGGGATGCTCGCCCCAGATGCCGTGAACAACTTGGAAGACGAGGATGAAAGCGACCGCAACCTGGAGAGTTGGATACGTCCAAGGATCCCGGGGAGCAGTATCTCAAACTGGTCTTCCCAGGAAATTATAAGAGTTACTCCTGCAGAGTAATTATTATTTCCTGTATTTTTAAGCATGCATCAAGTCTTGCATCTTTCCCAAGATGACAAGACTCATTTTGTAATCGGGCCATCTGTAATTTTGTGCAAATAAGATCAATCAATGAAATATCAGACATCTTTTGCAAATGAGTCTTTTTTCTTTTCCGCTCACTGTTTTTCCATTTTTCTTTTTGTACAAAAATAAATGGCAATGTTTTCAAAATGATAACTTCATTTCGCTCTTTCTAAACAAGATTAAAATCAATCACTAAAATGAACAAATCTGAACCCTTGCAGAGAGTGCCTTTCAGACCGCACCGACAACAGCACGACTATGACTTCGTATGACTTTGACAATCCAATCAATCAAGCTGATGAAGGGGTTGAAGAAGAGTATGAGCTTCCTGAAGAGCTAGCCAGGTTGTTGAGACAAGAGGAGAAAGTTATCACTCCTTATCAGGAGGAGGTCGAAACGATTAATCTTGGTACGGATGAAGACGTGAAAGAGGTTAAGATCGGGGCCTGCCTACAAGACTCAGTGAAAGAACAGTTGATTGACATGCTTCGGGAGTATGTGGATGTGTTTGCTTGGTCTTATCAAGACATGCCAGGGTTGGACACTGATATCGTCATGCACAAGTTGCCTTTAAGAGAAGATTGCCTGCCGGTTAAACAGAAATTGCGCCGTACTCGCCCAGACATGGCAATGAAAATCAAAGAAGAGGTACAAAAGCAGTGGGACGCCGGGTTCCTTGCTGTAACTAGCTATCCACCGTGGGTTGCTAATATAGTACCTGTGCCTCACATCGATGTATTGGTGGATAACACGGCTCAGTTCTCGGTGTTCTCCTTCATGGACGGATTTTCAGGATACAATCAGATCAAGATGTCACCTGAAGACATGGAGAAGACAACCTTCATCACACCCTGGGGCACGTTCTGTTACAAGGTGATGCCATTCGGACTGAAGAATGCTGGTGCAACATATCAACGGGCTATGGTGACATTATTCCACGATATGATCCATAAATAAATCGAATGTTATGTGGATGACATGATTGCCAAGTCCCTCACCGAAGAAGGCCACCTGGTGAATCTGCTGAAACTATTCAAGCGTTTGAGGAAGTACCAACTGAAGTTAAACCCCAACAAATGCACATTCGGGGTGCGATCCGGTAAGCTGCTAGGGTTTATTGTAAGCGGGAAAGGGATTGAAGTTGACCCTGATAAAGTCAAAGTTATTCAAGAAATGCCTGCACCGAAGACAGAAAAAGAAGTTCGAGGATTCTTAGGTCGATTGAACTACATTTCACGGTTCATATCTCACCTTACAGCAACCTGTGAACCCTTGTTCAAACTGCTAAGAAAAGAACAAACGGTCAGGTGGAACGAAGACTGCCAGAAGGCTTTTGACAAGATCAAGGAATACTTACAAGAGCCTCCAATCCTTATGCCTCCAGTTGAAGGAAGACCTCTAATCATGTACTTGATAGTATTAGAAGAGTCAATGGGGTGTGTGCTGGGCCAGCATGACGAGTCTGGTCGAAAAGAGTATGCAATATACTACCTAAGCAAAAAGTTTACCGACTGTGAACAGCGTTATTCACTGCTCGAGAAAACTTGTTGTGCTTTAGCGTGGGCTGCTCGCCGACTGAGACAGTATATGTTGACCCACACTACCTTATTGATCTCAAAGATGGACCCAGTCAAGTATATTTTTGAGAAGCCAGCGCTTACCGGACGAGTTGCAAGATGGCAAATAATCCTCACGGAATATGACATTCAGTACACATCTCAGAAAGCCATCAAAGGCAGTGTATTGTCTGATTATCTTGCTGAGCAACCTATTGATGATTACCAGCCTATGAGATTTGACTTCCCTGATGAAGACATCATGTTCATAAAAGCAAAAGATCATGAAGAACCTGTTCACACTGAAGGGCCTGACCCGGAAGAAGAATGGACTATGATGTTTGACGGGGCTGTTAATATGAATGGTCGTGGTGTTGGTGCATTACTCATTACACCTAAGGGAATTCACATGCCTTTCTCGGCAAAGCTCACCTTTAACTGCACTAACAACGAAGCTGAATACGAAGCTTGCATCATGGATCTTGAGGAAGCCATTGACCTCAGGATCAAGACATTGACTGTATTCGGAGATTCAGCTCTGGTAGTTAATCAAACCAACGGCAAATGGTACACACACCAGGATCATCTGATACCTTACATGGATTATACAAGGAGGTTATTGACTTTCTTTACAATAGTCAAGCTTGAGTATATCCCTCGGGACGAGAATCAGTTTGCAGATGCTCTGGCTACCATTTCGTCCATGATCAAAGTTCAAGCTGCCAACTTTGTACCTCAAATTTCAGTGTCCAGACTTGACAGACCAGCATACGTGTTCGCAGCAGATGTTGTCAAGGATGATAAGCCTTGGTTCCATGACATTAAGTGCTTCTTGGAGGATCAAACATACCCACCTGGGGCATCTTCCAATGATAAGAAGACATTGAGAAGGCTTGCTGGTAGTTTCTTTCTGAACACTGATGGTTCCCTGTACAAGAGGAACTTTGATATGGTACTCCTCAGATGCGTTGATAGAACGAAAGCAGACTTGTTAATGCATGAAGTGCACGAAGGATCCTTTGGTACCCATGCAGGAGGGCATGCCATGGCCAAGAAATTGCTAAGATCAGGTTATTACTGGATCACAATGGATGCCGACTGTTGTGCCTACGCCAGAAAATGCCATAAATGTCAGATTTATGCGGATAAGGTGCTGTGCCTCCCAATCCTTTGAATGTGATGTCTTCACCCTGGCCCTTTGCTATGTGGGGCATTGACATGATTGGCAAGATTGAACCGACTGCTTCAAATGGCCACAGATTCATCCTAGTTGCCATTGACTATTTCACCTAGTGGGTCGAAGCAGCTTCCTATGCAAACGTTACAAGACAAGTGGTAGCCAGATTTCTGAAGAGAGATATCATCTGTCGATACGGAGTTCCCGAGCGAATCATTACTGATAATGGTTCCAACTTAAACAACAAAATGATGGCAGAGCTATGCCGGGACTTCAAGATCCAACACCACAATTCTTCTCCTTACAGGCCAAAGATGAACGGCGTTGTTGAGGCAGCTAATAAGAATATCAAGAAGATTGTGCAGAAGATGGTAGTCACCTACAAAGACTGGCATGAGATGCTACCGTTTGCCTTGCATGGGTACCGCACGTCAATCAGAACATCCACTGGGGCAACACCGTATCAGCTTGTGTATGGTATGGAAGCAGTCCTACCAGTTGAAGTTGAATTACCCTCCCTACGGGTACTGATGGATGTTAAGCTGAACGAAGCAGAATGGGTCTGATCCCGGTACGAGCAACTGAGTCTGATTGAAGAGAAAAGATTGGCTTCAATCTGTCATGGGAAGCTGTACCAGAAAAGAATGAAGAAAGTCTTCGATTAGAAAGTCAGGCTCCGAGAATACCAAGTAGGAGATCTTGTGCTGAAAAGAATCCTCCCTCCTCATACAGACCACAGGGGCAAGTGGACTCCAAACTACGAAGGACCATTCGTAGTAAAGAAAGTTTTCTCGGGTGGAGCTCTGATGCTCAGCACTATGGATGGTGAAGACTTCCCATCCCCTGTGAATTCAGATGCAGTTAAAAAATACTTCGCATAAAATGACCCGCTGGACAAAAAAACAGAATGTAAGTCCAGGCAAAAATAGGGCATCCTGGCGAGTCAAAAACAGAATAAAAGACTCGGGCAAAAATAAGGGAAAATAAACAAAAAATGTGTACACCCGCTGAGTTGAAAAGCCGCATTGGACAACTCAGGCAAAAATGGGTATCCCGATGGATCGAAAACCCGAAAGGGCGGTCTATGCAAAATAAGGGAATAAGCGAACAACTGCATTCTGAATTCGTCTGTATCGCTTACAACTTGGTAAACCTCGAAAGGATCAAGCTTCACTCAGAATCAGCCTTCTTCAGAAAGCAAGACGAGAAGAACGTCAAATGTCATACGAGTTATAGCAAAAGGGAAGCTCCTTGAAGCGTCGTCAACATTGTCAGCATCTTGTTTTTTCAATTTGTAACAATCTCCTCATTTTAGGAGATATGTTTCTTTGACTGTATCTTGCCAATTCAGGGCACATGAATTAATAAAATCAGATTTTTTAGTCACACGTTGTCTCGTATTTGCAAAAATGTCTGATGTCATTAATATATCGATTGCATAAATACAGATGTGTCTTTCTGAAACCACGTGCTTGCAGGAAATATACTTATTCCCGGGAGTGTCTGAACTCTCATGATGGGATCCAGTAAAGGATACTTCGGGATTACTTGTGCGTCCCTCTGTCTTTGCAGGATTACAGGTATTCAAAAGCGCAACATGGGGCATATAAGCTTCATCCCAGCAAGCTGACAAATCAACACTCACTCAGTCTTAGCACCCAAAGTGTTTTCTCCCCAGCTGAGTTGCCACTTGTTATCTCTCCCCAGCCGAGGTGCCAATTTTTTTTCCTCCTCAGCTAAGTACAAAAGCCAGGGAACCACTTCCCCACAGAGTTTCAGCCTCTATCCAGAAGAGCAACGCATGAAGGAATCACAACAGAGTGACGAAAGCTTCTACAAATCCCAGCTGGGTTCCTCATTACCAAGTGTAACACGGTGGGAGAACTGACTTTAGTTATGTTGCGGATAGCAAGAGTCGCCACCGACTTTTATTTTATCCAAAGGAAAGGCATAAAAGAACAGGAAAGACCTTTTAAAAGATTTTTGGGTCCGGGGGGTAGGTTATGTAAAGGGAAGGTGTTAGCACCCTTTACATCCATGGTTATCCATGGGCTCTTAGTTACTTAGCTCACTTTGAATTGTTTTTGAAAATGTGAAGTGTGTGAATAGAAATTTTCATAAGAGTTTAATAATGATCCATATACGGATGCGTAAAAAACTTGTGTTTGAAAATTGTTTGAAATTTGTGAAGTGTTTGAAAAGTTTTTGAATGAAGTGAGCAAGCAACTATGAGGAACCTACCCTAAAGTTTTAAGTCTTTCTGTTCTTTATCCTTTAAATGGTAAGACTATCCCTATTATTAAGGAATAGGTAGTCATTACCTTGGATGTGAGGGACATGTGAGGGACATCTGTTTATGTAGGCAATTGTGGGGTGTATTAAGCATTTGGAGGGACTGTCATCATTATTCGAAAGGGACAAGATCTTTATGAAAGGCAACCATTAAGGGACTCGATGACTTTTCTTTTAAGAGACTTGCTTTATACACCCCACTTGACCTTTTTGAATCGGCAACATTGAGAGGTAACCCTAGAAAGTGAGATGGCGATTAAAAAAATCGACTTACGTGTGTGAGTGTTTAATTTAATTTATCTTTTAATTAAAATGATCTAAAATTCAATTTTAAATATAATACATGTTTACACTCCCTATTTTACTAACCATGGCATGAAAATTAAATAAATTAAATGTTTACAAAAATTTACACCAAGGAGCAATTACAATAATAATTAATAAGCAATTAAAAATAAATAGCAAAATAAATAAATAAGCAAAAATATAAATAATAAGCAAAAATAATTATAATAGGGGTCAGTAATAATAATTAAAAAATAAATAGGGTTAGTGAAATAATAATAATAAACATAATTAAGAAATAAATGGATTAGTAATAATATGATTAGTAATAATAACAATAATTAAAGTAAATGGAGTTAGCAAAAATATTATAAGAACATAATTAAAATAATAAACAAAAGATTAGATTTTTAATATAGACAATTATTTAGAAATAAGAGGAAATATGAACAATTAAATAATTATTATAACATTTTAATTTATATACAAATTATTAAATTATTTTTAAACATATTACAAAATTAAATTATCATAGGTTCAATTATTTCTAAACACATATTTAAAAATTATTTATATATATAATTTAGATTACAAACAAATTATAAAAATATTTACATATTATATAAAGAAAATAGGTTATAATTATATTTACAAAAATTAATTATATTAAATATTATATTTACAAAAATTAGAAATTTAAATCATAAGATAAAATTAGTTTTTTATTATTTAGAAAATAAATTAGGGTTTACAAAATTAGGGTTTGTTTAGAAAAATATTTTAAAGTTTATAAGTTTGTAAAATAAAATTAGAGTTTGATTAAAATAAATTAAATTTTATATATAACAAAATTAGATCTAATTCCTATAATATACATATTTTAATTACATAATTTTAATCTATTATTTTTTATGAATATTTAATTAAAGGAAAATAAAAGAATTATAAAAATAATTAAGTTAAGAAAACACAAAAAAAAAAAAAAAATTGGTAAAACTCACCTGCTGGAGCCTGGGGTCGAACCCAGGTCTCCCAGCTTCCATCCACAACCAACAACCAACTGAGCTATGCGCCATTGGTGAACAAAGGATGACCAACACTTATTATATATTAAACCTGCCAATATCATTGAATTTTCACCAAAAAATAATGAAGGACGGGTTCGAACCCTGGTCCTTGGCTTCATTCACACGCGCACGAACCACTAGACCAGCTGCAACATTTGTAACTTAACTACAAACAAAAACTATATAATATAAAACAACATTTTGAATTTCAAAAACGCGCACGAACCAGCTTCTTCTTCCCCAGATTTCCTGCGAAATTTCATGCCACTTTTCCTGCGAAATTTGCTGCGTGTTCTTCCATATTTCAAACCTGCGAAAATGAATCTCCAACAAAACAGTACCAATTCATGAAATTAATCAGTGTTTTATGATCCTTATAGTTCACACAACATTCCTATGTTCTTCAAATTCATTTATATTTAGTGAATCGAAGAACCCTAATTTGAAGGTCAAAACCCTAATCATGGCCGAATCCATTCTAGGCAGTGAAGCTTCAATCAATTGGTCCAGAAAGCATCCTTAGGTCCTAACTAACACGAATCACACAACAAAATCAATTAATAGTGGTTAAATAATGGCAATCGAAAAAAATATTTTCAAGAACAAAGTGAGTTTGGTTTGAACAATATGGCATAGTTTTGATGCATATGAGTGATGATTCATGATCAATGAGGTCCAAGGAGTCTAGCTGTGTCCTTATTTTACCTTCAAATGCCTTGGAGATTGAAAACCGAATGTGATTTTTGAGAGGTATTTTTGAACAATGTGAACTTACTCTTGGGCTGTGGAATCCGACCCTTGTGCATTGGTTTCTATTGTATACTTATAAGGGATGTAATTTAGGTCAAGAGATGATGGTTTTATGGGCCTTTTGGATGCCTTGATTATGAAGGAATGTCATGATCTAAAAATGTGAAAAAATCAAATATTTGCATTCCAATTTGGTCTAGTACGAATTTGTACAAGATCAAATCATGTTAAACAGCATTGATTAATTTCTAGAAGAAGAATCATGTCCAAACTTTGATTTTTAGATTTTATTTTAATTTAATTTGATTTAAAATGAATAAAATTCAAATAAATATCAAATAAAATAAAAAAAATCAGAATCTCTTGTCATTGGGTCGTGCATGAAGTTATTGTATGGATTGGGTTATTATTTGACAAGCCCATTTGGAAGAAATTTGTTTTAGACCTCCATTTTCATCATAAACCAACCTAAAATTTCCCAACTTTGCAAGGGCACGCATCCTTCAATTTTAATGCTATGAGGGTGTTCTTGGACATTTTGGAAATCTTGAAGAGTCCTCTAACCAACCCCACTGGTTTCATGTCCATATCATTTACCAATCTCAAGTTATGCCCTTTTGAAGTTGTTGACTTTTTGTTGACTTTCAAAAGGACCTATAATGTCTTAGCTCATACCTTCCAAATGAAGCATTTTTGGGCTTGGCTTGTGAGACACAAAGTTGTAGAGAATTCAATTTCCTTCAAAATTAGCTTTGAGTGGAGACTTGGTGATGAAGTATGTGAAAGTTATGGCTGGTCAAAGTTCAGTTGACTTTTACTGAGGAAACCCTAATTTAGAAACTCCTGATTCTTGATGATCTGAAATCTCTTTGATGAATCATGATCAACCCTTGATCAAATGATGAATTTTACTTCATATACTTGATGTTGGCAAAAAATCATGAAGTTTGACTTTGGTTTGACCACAGTTGACCTCAGTTTGACTTTTTAACTGCATTGACTGATTTTGACTTATCTGATCATCTGACTGAGCAAACTTTTGAGAAAAGTCTTGAAACTTGTCATGGGGGTTCTTACACACATATAAGATGTTATGAAGCTCACTTGAAGTCTTGGAAGTTCATTTAGCCTGATTAAAGTCAAAACCCTAGTTTTGGATGCACTGCATAGGAGGTGCATTGTCTGAGGGAATTGTCAACTCTTCTGACCAATTGTGAACTTTGTGAACCTTGTGAACCATCATAAAATGTCTTGTGGATCTCATGGGAGGTATTGTGAACCTTGTGAACCTTGTGAACCTTCATGAAGTGACTTGTAGACTTCATGAACCTCATGGAAGGTCTTGAAAGCATTGTGAATCTTGTGAACCTTGTGAACCTTCATGAAGTGACTTGTAGACTTCATGAGCCTCATGGAAGGTATTGAAAGCATTGGGAAACTTGTGAACCTTGTGAACCTTCATGAAGTGACTTGTAGACTTCATGAACCTCATGAAAGGTCTTGAAAGCATTGTGAATCTTGTGAACCTTCTTAGCACACAAAGTCTTGTAGTGTTAGGGCAAATTTTGGGGTGCAACAGCTGCCCCTGTTCAATTTTCTGAAACCTGAGGGGTTAGATTGGTATATTTGCCAGTCGTGACCTGGAAGGTTGAAGGGGATTGAACACAAAAGCCCAAAAATTTGCACTCACCGGTGCATAGAGTGATATTGATGGTTGGTTGTATATGCTTGAGTGGGCTTAAAGATGCCACTTGGAAGAATTGGAGATGGGCTTAGAGATGCCATCTAAAGAACTGGACGTGATGATAGCTTTGTGTTGATACCGGATCTCAGTACTAGGTCTTCGTATAGGCCGTCTCTGAATCGTTTATAATTTGAATTTGTTGAATAGACCAGTAGAAATAAATCGTCGTGACGATTATCTCTTCTGGAAATATCTTGGATTAGGGAATAGATCTTTTTACAGACCGTTTGCCTACTCTCCAAGGTCAAAAGAACGTCAGGATTTGTTCTTCTGAAAAATATCTTGAACCAGGGAATGGATCTTTGTACAGACCGTTTGCCTGCTATTCAAGGGCCAATCGATTAAATCTTCTGAAAATATCTTGAACCAGGGAATGGATCTTTGTACAGACCGTTTGCCTGTTATTCAAGACCAGATAGATGAAATCTTCTGAAAATATCCTGGATTAGGGAATGGATCTTTTTACAGACCGTTTGCCTACTCTCCAAGGTCAAAAGAACGTCAGGATTTGTTCTTCTGAAAAATATCTTGAACCAGGGAATGGATCTTTGTACAGACCGTTTGCCTGCTATTCAAGGGCCAATAGATTAAATCTTCTGAAAATATCTTGAACCAGGGAATGGATCTTTGTACAGACCGTTTGCCTGTTATTCAAGACCAGATAGATGAAATCTTCTGAAAATATCCTGGATTAGGGAATGGATCTTTTTACAGACCGTTTGCCTACTCTCCAAGGTCAAAAGAACGTCAGGATTTGTTCTTCTGAAAAATATCTTGAACCAGGGAATGGATCTTTGTACAGACTGTTTGCCTGCTATTCAAGGGCCAATAGATTAAATCTTCTGAAAATATCTTGAACCAGGGAATGGATCTTTGTACAGACCGTTTGCCTGTTATTCAAGACCAGATAGATGAAATCTTCTGAAAATATCCTGGATTAGGGAATGGATCTTCTTACAGACCGTTTGCCTACTCTCCGAGGACATCTTGAGTAATGTATGGATCATCTCTGACCCGTTGTGAATTGTTGATATTGTTTTATCTGCATATAACTATCCTGCAAGGAGAATGTTAGTTTATGTAATATGTATGCATGCATAGTATGATGCACCTAAGTAAATGTATTATGTACCTATGGATATGCATGTCATGATATGATGTAAATGATGTATGTATGACTCATGCAGCCTGAAGCGTCTGGATTTCTTCGTATAATAACTGCTGGCCAGGGAAAATAAATCCCGATTCGTTGCTGAAGAATATGAGGAACTCGTTCCCGTCTTGTTTGGTAATATGTTATACACAACCTTCCATATGCTGGGGATGGCAAGATATATATAACCTCCCGTCTGCTGGATAACAAGGTATAGATAACCTCCCGTATGCTGGGGATAGTAAGGTATAGATAACCTCCCGTATGCTGGGGATAGTAAGGTATAACCTTTGTCTTCGTTTGATAGTAGGGCAGATATAACCTCCCGTCTTCGCTCGTCGTACCCTTATTGGAAAGTAAATTCCCGTATATCCGTATGAGGATAAAAGAGATGGATATAAATTCCATGGGAGATGAGACTTTATGAATATGGATTCGTCCCACTGGGGGTTTGTAACTGTCTTGTAAAGATGAACCGGAGAAGCTTCGTTGAAATCCTTCCCTCGTTCGTCCTTAGTAAATACTATTACTGCATTTTCATGCATTTCTGGTAAACATCAATCATATTAAGCATACATGCATTTCTTGTACACATCAATCATATTCAAAAGCATACATACATTCAAACACAACCAATGGATGTTTCGCTTATGTAAATAGGGTAAAAGTAAATCTGGATTCAAAAGATGGAATTTTATTTATATCAAAAAGTGACCCATACACGGGTAAGTTTGTACAAGGAGACATAAACCCTAGTAAGAGGATTTTGTCATAAAGTTTTACAAAACAAAGAAAATCAGTTATGTGGGAAATAATCCTATTGAGTTTCAATTCCACTATTGCCATTATCTTCAAGTATCTCATCTTCTACTGTTCAGACGGAAACGATTGGATTGAGCTTTATCTGTTTGAGCTTGAGTAAGTAGTACAACTTGTTGCAGTTTCATGGGTGACCCAAACGAGACATAGTCATACGCTTTAATCCCTAACTTTTTCCTGGATTGCCCTTTCAGGTTTTCAATCCACCGGGATACCCTTTTTTGCCCAAGCCGTCTTTTCAGGTTTTCGACTTGCCGGGTGTACATCTTTTTATATATATCCCTAATTTTTGCCCAAACCCTTTTGGTTTGCCGGGATGCCCTTATTTTTGCCTAGGCCTGTCAACCTAGCGGGTCTCTTTTTATGCGTAGTATTTTTTAACTATGTCTGCGTTTACAGGCTGTGGGAAGTCTTCACCATCCATAGTAGTGAGTATCATGGCACCTCCTGAAAACACTGTCTTGACTACAAATGGTCCTTCATATGTTGGAGTCCACTTGCCCCTAGGATCACCCTGTGGTAATATGATACGCTTGATTACCAAGTCACCGGCCTGATATACCTTTGGCTTAACCTTCTTGTTAAAAGCTTTGATCATTCGTTTCTGGTACATCTGGCCATGACAAACTGCTGCTAACCTTTTCTCATCAATCAAATTTATCTGGTCAAGTCGAGTCTGAATCCACTCATCTTCATCCAAGCCTGCGTCCTTCATAATTCTTAAGGAGGGAATCTGAACTTCAATGGGCAGAACTGCTTCCATACCATAGACTAAGGAGAATGGGGTTGCCCCTGTTGAAGTACGTATTGTAGTACGATAACCATGAAGAGCAAATGGTAACATCTCATGTCAATCTTTGTAAGTAACAATCATCTTCTGTACAATCTTCTTAATGTTCTTATTAGCAGCTTCAACTGCCCCATTCATCTTTGGACGATACGGAGAGGAGTTATGATGCTTAATCTTGAATTGCGTGCAGAGATCAGTAATCATAGTGTTATTCAGATTAGAGCCATTGTCAGTAATAATCCTTTCAGGGATGCCGTACCTACATATGAGATTATTCTTAATGAATCGAGCCACAACATTCTTGGTAACAGATGCAAATGAAGCTGCCTCCACCAACTTCGTGAAGTAATCAATAGCAACCAGGATGAAACGATGCCCATTAGAAGTAGTAGGCTTGATCTCACCAATCATATCAATGCCCCACATGGCAAAGGGCCAAGGAGCAGTCAACACATTCAATGGTGATGGAGGTACATGGACTTTATCAGCATAGATTTGACATTTGTGACATGTTCTGGAGTGTTGATAGCAATCAGCTTCCATGGTAGACCAATAGTAACCTACTCTCAATATCTTCTTTGCCATAGTATGACCACTAGAATGAGTGCCAAAAATTCCATCATGCATATCCTCCATAATCTCAGTTGCTTCTTTCTTATCCACACAACGAAGCAAAGTTGAATCATGATTGCGCTTGTACAAAATGCTATTACTCAAAAAGAACTTAGCAGAGAACCTTCTCAGAAATTTCCTATCTTTGACAGATGCCCCTTTAGGGAACTCCTGAGCTTCAAGATATCTTTTCACTTCATAGAACCAAGGCTTTTCTTCTGCTTCTTCAGTACCAATCTCATTGCAATATGCAGGCTTTTCAAATCTATCAATAGTAATCTGGGGAGCTTCATCATCCCAACTGATCTCAAACATGGATGCCATGGTGGCTAATGCATCTGCCAACTGATTCTCTCTTCGTGGAATATGTTCAAAGGTAATCTCTTTGAAATGTGGGATCAAAGACAACACATGCTCTCTGTAAGGAATGAGGTTATCATGCTTGGTATCCCAATCTCCTTTAATCTGACTTACCACCAGGGCTGAATCTCCATACACGTCAAGGAACTGAATCTTCATATCAATAGCAGCTTTAATACCCAGGATACATGCCTCATACTCAGCCATGTTATTAGTACAATAGAAACAAAGTCTGGCAGTAATCGGGGTATGACAACCTTCAGGGGAACTAATCACAACACCAACACCATTACCAAGTGCATTAGAGGCACCATCAAAAACCATAGTCCATCGGGATCCTTGTTCAGGTCCGTCATATTGTCCAGGTTCTTTGGTATTGATCATAATGTCTTCATCAGGGAACTCAAAACTCATTGACTGGTAATCATCCACTGCTTGATGAGCCAAATGATCAGCAACAACACTTCCCTTAATGGCCTTCTGAGTAGTATACTGTATGTCATATTCTGTCAAGATCATTTGCCATCTTGCAATTCTTCCGGAGAGAGCAAGTTTCTCAAATATGTACTTGATTGGATCCATCTTTGAGATCAACAAGGTAGTATGAGTCAACATATACTGTCTTAGTCGGCGAGCAGCCCATGCCAAAGCGCAGCAAGTTTTCTCGAGCAGTGAGTATCTTGTTTCACAGTCGGTAAACTTTTTGCTAAGGTAGTATATTGCCTGCTCTTTTCGACCAGACTCGTCATGTTGCCCCAACACACACCCCATTGAGTTGTCTAACACTGTTAAGTACATAATCAAGGGTCTTCCATCAACTGGTGGCATCAAAATTGGAGGTTCTAGCAGATATCTCTTGATTTCATCAAAGGCAGTTTGGCACTCATCATTCCATTCCATCACCTGATCTTTCTTCAACAACTTGAAGATTGGCTCACAGATGGCAGTTAATTGGGAAATAAATCTTGCAATGTAATTCAATCGTCCCAAGAAACCTCTAACCTCCTTCTCAGTACGGGGAGCTGGTATCTCTCGTATAGCTTTCACTTTTGCAGGATCCACTTCAATACCTTTTCCACTGACTATGAAACCCAGGAGCTTTCCAGATCTAACTCCAAAAGTACACTTGTTTGGATTCAATCTCAACTTGTATTTCTTCAACCTCTCAAACAATTTATGCAAGTGATCAAGATGTTGTTCTTCATTCTGAGATCTGGCTATCATATCATCCACATATACTTCAATCTCATGATGAATCATATCATGAAACAAAGCCACCATAGCACGCTGATATGTTGCCCCTGCATTCTTCAAACCAAATGGCATCACCTTATAACAAAAGGTGCCCCACTGTGTAACAAATGTTGTCTTCTCCATATCTTCAGGAGCCATCTTGATTTGATTGTAACCAGAGAAACCATCCATAAAAGAGAATACCTTATGCTGAGCAGTGTTGTCTACCAGAACATCAATATGAGGAAGTGGGAAGTCATCTTTGGGGCTGGCCTTGTTCAAATCCCTGTAGTCTACACACATACGTACCTTACCATCTTTCTTAGGAACTGGTACCACATTTGCAACCCACTGAGGATAAGAAGTCACTGCTAAGAACCCTGCATCAAACGGTTTCATTACCTCTGCTTTGATCTTTTCTGACATCTCAGGACGCATACGACGAACCTTCTGCTTCTTTGGACGACAATCTTCTTTTACTGGTAAACGATGAACCACAATGTTTGTATCTAACCCTGGCATATCTTCATAAGACCAAGCAAAGATCTCCACATAGTCACGTAACATCTGAATCAACCTGCTCTTGACACTGTCCTCTAAATCAGCCCCTATCTTGACCTCTTTCCTGTTTTCTTCAGTTCCCAGATTCACAACTTCGACTGGCTCTTCATGTGGCTGTATAGCTTTCTCTTCTTGTTGTAACAACCTAGCAAGCTCTACAGGTACTTCACAATCGTCCTCATTTCCGTCTTCAGTTTGATAGATCGGATTCTCGAAATTATAATTGGCAATAGTAGAACTGTTATCAACAGGATCCAGAGTGGATGAGGATCTGCATTTTAGTGATGTGGGTGTGTGTAAGAACACATAGCTGATAAAACAAAAATAAAAGAAAAGAAAGACAAGGAACACAATATTTACGAAAACGAAACGTCCACTGATTTTATTGAATGAAGTATGCAAATGAAATGACAGTCCGTAACAAGCACACCATTGTGCCCCGGGTAAGGCACAAGGCTTAAGAGTTCAATTGTTTAATAAATTACAAACTTAAAAGCAACAACACAGTAATAGTATTTACTCCTGACTAAAGGAGATAGGGATAACATCTTCAGCTTTCCAATTGTTGAGTCCAGCACCCACAGTAGGAAAAATCCAAGCATCCAAATTGTAGTCTTCATCATGGTCTCCCACAGCATTGATCTGGTTCTTCATAACCCCTTGATTGGTGATACGAACAGCACGAGCACGACGAACAGCCTTCTGGGACTCTGCAGTGAAACCCAAACCAAACTTGTCAGACTTGTATGGGATATCAGGAAGCTGACCCCAAATAGTACAACCACCTTCATCCACCACAGCTCTAGCATCATTGAGGGAAGCCATTGCCATTGTTGGAGGTTTTCTGGTGACCACAGGAACTTTCTTTGCAACAGGAGGAGCTACATAATCATTAACAACCCAAGGAACCACTTCAAACGTCTGACACGGAGTCTCAACGTATTCACCTTCCATTTCCAGATACTTGAAGGTATTCACATGGCTGACAAAGTATTCTTCTTCTCCATAGACAGTAACAACCTTTCCTTCCACCGGATATCTCAACTTTTGGTGTAATGTAGAGGTCACAGCACCTGCCCCATGGATCCAGGGACGACCAAGCAGACAAGAGTACGAAGGACGAATATCCATCACAAAAAATGTAGCAGTAAAGACCTGGGAGCCAATTTTGATTGGAAGATCAATTTCCCCGTGCACTACTCTTCTAGAACCATCAAAAGCCTTTACCACAATATTGTTGGGCTTCAGCACAACATCTTCAGGACTCAGCTTGTTCAGGACTTCCTTGGGCAACACATTCAGAGAGGAACCATTGTCTATCAATACATGTGACAGGGTAGTGCCCCTGCATTCAATTGAGATATGCAAGGCCCTGTTATGATCCCTCTTGGCAGGGGTCAAATCAGCATCAGAAAATCCTAACCCATTGTCATAGGTCAGGTGGGCAACACAGTTCTCAAACTGATCCACAGAAATTGCACTGGGTACATGAGCAGTCTTCAAAAACTTGATCAAAGCTTTTACATGAGCTTCAGAACATAACAACAAGGACAGTATAGAAATCTTTGAGGGAGTATGCCCCAACTGATCAACAATGCCATAATCACTCTTGCGAATGATTTTCAATACTTCTTCCATCTGCTTTGAGAGATCATCAGCAGCTGGCACATCAGTAGATACAGGTTCAATAACAGGGCCTTTGCCCCTAGCATCAGTGGTGGAAGTAGCAGCAGGAGTAACTGTATTCTTGGAAGTAACTAGAGGTGAGAAGACTCTTCCACTACGTGTGATCTTACTAGATCCAGCAATATTGTCAACATCAACAGGCACATCAGCTAAGGGTTCTTGCTTAACACCATGGATGTAAACATCAGATCCATAATGCCAAGGAACAGCTTTGTCAGACGTATACGGGATAGGACCAGGAGTAGTAATGACCATAGGAGCAACTCTGGCTTCAGCAACAACTTTCACAGGACCTTCAGCAGTAATTTTGATTGGACCCTGATGAGTGATTTTAATAGGTCCCTTTGAAGTGATTCTCACCGGCACTTTGTCAACCATGTCAACCTCTTCAGTCTTCTTACCTTTAGTAATATGATCTACCATACTTTCCATGGAAGATGGTCTTCTTTCGAACACTATGGTGTAATTATTCATGAGACGTTGAATTCCGTCCTTCAACCTCCGACACTTATCTGGATTATACTCACAATAAACACAATCTTCACGACAACCCGGAAAGAACCCAGCTTGTACTAACTTCTTTCTGATGACAGACAATGGTGTGGTCAACTCCGCAACTGAATGGATATGCAGATCTTCCTCAATGGCATTGACAGTCTTCTCGTGATTTGGCATTGGAGCAGTAATCACACTTGGAGTACCCGGAGGATCAAACTCAATCTCTCCAGCATCAATCATATCTTGAATTTTGCTCTTCAAGACCCAGCAGTTATTAGTATCATGTCCCTGACAGTTTGAATGGTATGCACACCGTGCATTGGGGTTGTACCTGGGAGAGGTAACATTAGGATTCTGAGGAGCCTCTTTCAAAGTAATAAGTTCAGCCTTCAACAAATGCTGCAATGCCTGAGCCATGGACATGTTGATCTTCGTGAACTGCCTTCTAGCCCTCTGTTGGTTGCCCTGTGGCTGCTCTGTTGTTGCAGGAGTTGGATTTGAAATATGAACTGCACTAACAGACTGATGCCTTCTGTTACGATCAGGTTGACCATAAACAGCATTGGATTCTTTCTTCCCAGTGGGAGGCTTCTTTGCAGCACCTGATGATGAAGTTCCCACTTGGATCTTACCATTCTTTATACCGTTTTCTACTCGCTCTCCTGTCATTATCAACTCAGTGAAGCCAGATGATGAGCTTCCAATGAGATGACTGTAAAACGGATCATTCAGTGTGCACATGAACATATCCACCAATTCCCTATCAGTTAAAGGGGGTTGAACTCTTCCAGCTAAGTCTCTCCACTTCTGAGCATACTCTTTAAAACTTTCTTTGGCACCCATGGACATGCTCTGAAGCTGCATGCGAGTGGGGGCTAAGTCAGCATTGTATTGATACTGCTTATAGAAAGCCTCAGCAAGATCATTCCAGTCTCTGATGTCGACACTCTCCAACTGATAATACCACTCCAGCTGAGCTCCAGATAAGCTCTCTTGGAAAAAGTGGATCCACAACTTCTTATCACCAGTGTGAGGTTGAATTCTTCTGACATAGGACCTCAAATGCAGCTTGGGACAAGAGACCCCATCATAAACAACAAAGGTAGGAACCTTGAAACCAATGGGTATGACTACCCCAGATATCAAACTCAAATCCTCAAAATCCAGCCCCGATGACTTCTGCAACTCCATGGCATCCATTCTATCCACCAGCATCTTGAATTTGTCTTCATTAGGATCATGGTAGTAATTAGCTTCAGAATCAGAGTCCCCCATGGTGTTGTGGAGACTGCCTCCCTCTTTTTCAGATTCCTCAGATTCATAGTCTTCAGCTGGTTCTTTGGTCTTGGCAAGACCTTTGAACCTTCTTCCCATGTTGATCAAACCAGCTGACCTTCTAGTCTTCTTAGTCTTCTTGGCCAGCAGTGCCTTCAATTCATCCTGCCCCTTGGACTGGTTCAAAATCAGCTCTTGGAACTGTGCATTTTGTGCTTGGAGATCCTTAACTGATTGTTCAAGAGCCATTGCTGAAATAAACAGCGAGAAGATTAGAAACCTGTGTACAATTATAAACCTGTGATACAATGAAATGATATGTGAATGCATATGCAATGTTTTCAAGGACCGCAGGATTTAAATTTGCTTAAACAAACAAGAAGGTAAACTTTTATTAGTAATAAATTTGTTTTGCCTTTTAGGCTTACAAAAAATGAAGTGAAATAAGTACAAAAGATGGGGTTTTAAGTCTCCCATGGACGTTTCCTCTTTGTGTTGAGGTATGAGTTGAGGTTCCGTTCCTCATGAAGTTGCTTTGTTAGTTCTAGGACTCTTTCTTGGCTTGCTTTGTAATGAGCTTCGAAAGTATCCCTTTGCTCCTTCAGTTGGATCCATGATCTCTGCAAGTCTTCCATATCAGTAGGCATGTCTGGGTGAAGGATGGTATAAGCTGTGTTTCCTTCAGCAACAGGTTCCATGATAACTGGTAGGACGGCAGGATATGGCATCATGAGAGTCTGAGCACGAGATCGTACCCATCTGAGATAAGCTTCCATAGGAATAGTGTACTTAGGCTCCAGTGTCTTGTTGTCAACCCTGTTTACTTTTCCCCATGCTCGTATGAATCTCTGACGGTACCCTTGAAGATCGTTGTCGTAGTCAAACACAATGCCCTGAATCAACATGTCATGTGGACCATCACTCCGAGCGTAACCAAACTGTCGTAAAGCCAGAGAGGGGTTGTAAGTGATGCCTCCTCTTATGCCTAGAAGTGGCACATTAGGAAATTCCCCACAACGGTCAATGATGGTGACATTCTCCATAGATCTGGAGCACCAATGGATATCTGAGTGAGAAAGTGACATGATCCTCTTGGACCATCTGAACCCTTGCTCATTCTTCATTACTGAGCGAGGAAGGTGAGAAATAAACCACCTAGAAAGCAAAGGTATACAGCACATCAAAGTTCCTCTTGCCCTTGTAGTACGAGTATGGAGAGAATGTAGGATGTCTCCGAGCAATGTAGGCACTGGATTGTGACTCAGGAATATGTTGATAGCATGAACGTCTATGAACTGATCTGGATTGGGGAACAATACTAAGCCATATATCAGCAAAGCTAAGATCTCCTCAAAAGCATCATAGCTCATGGCCTTCAAGAACACCTGAGATTTCTCTATCAACACCTTGGCAAGAATACCCTTGACTCCACTTCTCGTCTCTAGAACAATGTCAGATTTCTTCAAATGTAGAGCTGCAGCAATAACCTCTGGTTTAAGCTCCTTCTCCAAGCCTGTGAAGGGTCTTTGATCAAGAACAGGTATACCCAGAAGTTTAGAGAACTCTTCCATTGTAGGAACCAGCTGATAGTCAGGGAATGTAAAGCAATGGTGCTTAGGGTCAAAGAACTGAAACAGAACACTCATCATATCTTCATTGAACCCTGAAGTGACTAGATCCAATAGGTGACCATGTCTCTTGATGAACTGGGAATGATCAGACACTTGAGAAACCAGCTCTTTAAGTTTAACAGGTATCCCTAAAAAGTTGATCCTGATAGTGTTTCTACGAGCAGAAGCCATGACCTGCAACAAAGAACAAAGATAAATCCTTTGGTCCTTGAAATGGTTAGTGAAAATGCTATGCTTATGATGCATGATGATGTCATGATGTTACAAACATGTGGCACACACAAACAAGTCACACCATAGCCCTAGGTTTAAAGGCTTGCATGAAGTTTAATGGTAAGTACCCTCCCCTGAAGTTAGATGGTTCATCCTGTCCTACAAAAGTAACCAGGTTCTAAGGGATCTCAATGTCATTGATCCTTCACAAGGGTGGTCGTTCAGAAGGCAACTTACTTGCCAACCAAAACCCTCCAAGTTTAGAATCTCAATGAGCGTAGTATCGAGTGTCAACCAACTTCAGTCTGCACCAAAGCCGGTTACCTCACTACCTTCTAAAGGCCAAGATGGGATAACTAGGGTTCTAAAAGTTAGTTAGTGCATTGACAACATATGGCAGCCTCATATTATCCTCAACTTGACTTAAGGAACATAAGCACCAACCAAGAAGTCACACTAACTATGGCCACCAGATCAACCATATCGATATACGTCGTACAGTTTCCTTGGTCTATTGCCATTTACCTAAGGTACACTAGATCCGGGTTAGGATCTTTCACACATAAGATCCCAACAGATAATATAAAGCAAACAAGGCAAACAATTTAAAGTGATCTAATTCCTAAGGGTACCCCTCTTAAATTTAAGTCCCCAGCAGAGTCGCCAGTTCTGTAACACGGTGGGAGAACTGACTTTAGTTATGTTGCGGATAGCAAGAGTCGCCACCGACTTTTATTTTATCCAAAGGAAAGGCATAAAAGAACAGGAAAGACCTTTTAAAAGATTTTTGGGTCCGGGGGGTAGGTTATGTAAAGGGAAGGTGTTAGCACCCTTTACATCCATGGTTATCCATGGGCTCTTAGTTACTTAGCTCACTTTGAATTGTTTTTGAAAATGTGAAGTGTGTGAATAGAAATTTTCATAAGAGTTTAATAATGATCCATATACGGATGCGTAAAAAACTTGTGTTTGAAAATTGTTTGAAATTTGTGAAGTGTTTGAAAAGTTTTTGAATGAAGTGAGCAAGCAACTATGAGGAACCTACCCTAAAGTTTTAAGTCTTTCTGTTCTTTATCCTTTAAATGGTAAGACTATCCCTATTATTAAGGAATAGGTAGTCATTACCTTGGATGTGAGGGACATGTGAGGGACATCTGTTTATGTAGGCAATTGTGGGGTGTATTAAGCATTTGGAGGGACTGTCATCATTATTCGAAAGGGACAAGATCTTTATGAAAGGCAACCATTAAGGGACTCAATGACTTTTCTTTTAAGGGACTTGCTTTATACACCCCACTTGACCTTTTTGAATCGGCAACATTGAGAGGTAACCCTAGAAAGTGAGATGGCGATTAAAAAAATCGACTTACGTGTGTGAGTGTTTAATTTAATTTATCTTTTAATTAAAATGATCTAAAATTCAATTTTAAATATAATACATGTTTACACTCCCTATTTTACTAACCATGGCATGAAAATTAAATAAATTAAATGTTTACAAAAATTTACACCAAGGAGCAATTACAATAATAATTAATAAGCAATTAAAAATAAATAGCAAAATAAATAAATAAGCAAAAATATAAATAATAAGCAAAAATAATTATAATAGGGGTCAGTAATAATAATTAAAAAATAAATAGGGTTAGTGAAATAATAATAATAAACATAATTAAGAAATAAATGGATTAGTAATAATATGATTAGTAATAATAACAATAATTAAAGTAAATGGAGTTAGCAAAAATATTATAAGAACATAATTAAAATAATAAACAAAAGATTAGATTTTTAATATAGACAATTATTTAGAAATAAGAGGAAATATGAACAATTAAATAATTATTATAACATTTTAATTTATATACAAATTATTAAATTATTTTTAAACATATTACAAAATTAAATTATCATAGGTTCAATTATTTCTAAACACATATTTAAAAATTATTTATATATATAATTTAGATTACAAACAAATTATAAAAATATTTACATATTATATAAAGAAAATAGGTTATAATTATATTTACAAAAATTAATTATATTAAATATTATATTTACAAAAATTAGAAATTTAAATCATAAGATAAAATTAGTTTTTTATTATTTAGAAAATAAATTAGGGTTTACAAAATTAGGGTTTGTTTGGAAAAATATTTTAAAGTTTATAAGTTTGTAAAATAAAATTAGGGTTTGATTAAAATAAATTAAATTTTATATATAACAAAATTAGATCTAATTCCTATAATATACATATTTTAATTACATAATTTTAATCTATTATTTTTTATGAATATTTAATTAAAGGAAAATAAAAGAATTATAAAAATAATTAAGTTAAGAAAACACAAAAAAAAAAAAAAATTGGTAAAACTCACCTGCTGGAGCCTGGGGTCGAACCCAGGTCTCCCAGCTTCCATCCACAACCAACAACCAACTGAGCTATGCGCCACTGGTGAACAAAGGATGACCAACACTTATTATATATTAAACCTGCCAATATCATTGAATTTTCACCAAAAAATAATGAAGGACGGGTTCGAACCCTGGTCCTTGGCTTCATTCACACGCGCACGAACCACTAGACCAGCTGCAACATTTGTAACTTAACTACAAACAAAAACTATATAATATAAAACAACATTTTGAATTTCAAAAACGCGCGCGAACCAGCTTCTTCTTCCCCAGATTTCCTGCGAAATTTCATGCCACTTTTCCTGCGAAATTTGCTGCGTGTTCTTCCATATTTCAAACCTGCGAAAATGAATCTCCAACAAAACAGTACCAATTCATGAAATTAATCAGTGTTTTATGATCCTTATAGTTCACACAACATTCCTATGTTCTTCAAATTCATTCATATTTAGTGAATCGAAGAACCCTAATTTGAAGGTCAAAACCCTAATCATGGCCGAATCCATTCTAGGCAGTGAAGCTTCAATCAATTGGTCCAGAAAGCATCCTTAGGTACTAACTAACACGAATCACACAACAAAATCAATTAATAGTGGTTAAATAATGGCAATCGAAAAAAATATTTTCAAGAACAAAGTGAGTTCGGTTTGAACAATATGGCATAGTTTTGATGCATATGAGTGATGATTCATGATCAATGAGGTCCAAGGAGTCTAGCTGTGACCTCAGTTTGACTTTTTAACTACATTGACTGATTTTGACTTATCTGATCATCTGACTGAGCAAACTTTTGAGAAAAGTCTTGAAACTTGTCATGGGGGTTCTTACACACATATAAGATGTTATGAAGCTCACTTGAAGTCTTGGAAGTTCATTTAGCCTGATTAAAGTCAAAACCCTAGTTTTGGATGCACTGCATAGGAGGTGCATTGTCTGAGGGAATTGTCAACTCTTCTGACCAATTGTGAACTTTGTGAACCTTGTGAACCATCATAAAATGTCTTGTGGATCTCATGGGAGGTATTGTGAACCTTGTGAACCTTGTGAACCTTCATGAAGTGACTTGTAGACTTCATGAACCTCATGGAAGGTCTTGAAAGCATTGTGAATCTTGTGAACCTTCATGAAGTGACTTGTAGACTTCATGAGCCTCATGGAAGGTATTGAAAGCATTGGGAAACTTGTGAACCTTGTGAACCTTCATGAAGTGACTTGTAGACTTCATGAACCTCATGAAAGGTCTTGAAAGCATTGTGAATCTTGTGAACCTTGTGAACCTTCTTAGCACACAAAGTCCTGTAGTGTGAGGGCAAATTTTGGGGTGCAACACCAAGGATGGGTCTATCAGTGACCTATTCCCCCAAGCAGATACATCTTGTCAGATCTACCAATGATCTCATCCCCGGCTGGGATGTCCACTTCAAACAGATCGACTGGAGATCTTCGTGGCAGCGAGATCCGAATCTCGGATCGTTATCCTTGCATAATCATAGCATTCACATCATATTCGCCCCCACAGAGCGTAGCATTCCGTCTAAAACGGAGCATTACGGCAAAAATCAAACATATTGCATAATCATAAGCCATGTTCTGAATCAAACACTTGTGAATAATGACAACCCGTCAAAAATATACAGAATGCTCCCCAGATTCCCCAGCGGAGAGCTAAAGCTAAAGCAGTTGCCTTGCATTCACAAACACCAGTATATACTCCTTGTGGCACCCGTCCGTGTCATACCCCCAGTAGAAAGCCGAAGCATCCTCTTTGCACTCACAGATACATATATATACATTTCCTTGACATCCGTCCGTGTCATTTTCCCCGGCACAGTAACATAAACACTTTGCATATCAGATATTTGTTTATACTATACTTTTCTCCTTTTGACACTCGTCCGTGTCACTCTCCCCAGCAGGTTAAAATACCCGTCTATACACTACTCATATTTCACTCATACAGATACTCGTCTGTATCTTGTATACACCACTTATTACCTCTCAGATTCGACACTTGTCCGTGTTCTCTGTTAACCAGTTGGTACTCGTCCGTACCATCATCTCAGAACATGTGTCAAGCGTTTGTTTCTACCTGATACTCGTCTGTATCATAGTTATAAGGATGCTCGTCCGCATCTTTAATCCATACACTGTGTCAAACACTCTTGTCTTCTTGAATACAGACACTCGTCTGTGTCTACTATTCCCCAGAAGAGTCCCCTCAGATTCAACACTCGTCCGTGTTCCTTGTTAACCAGTTGATACTCGTCTGTATCATCATCTCTGAACACGTGTCAGTATTTGTTTCTACCCGATACTCGTCCGTATCGTAGTCTTAAGGATGCTCGTCCGCATCTTTAATCTATACACAACGTCAAAACACTTATACCTTTTATTTCCTGGATATAAACACTCGTCCGTGTTTACTATTCCCCAGTAGATCGCCAGCAAAGCAAAATTTCTTTTGTTATCTGGCATTCGTCCTATGTCATGATAAACCTTGAAAGCAGCCGTCCCCTTCTAGGTGATCGTCCTTCACCTCTTGATGATCGTCCTTCATCATGCTCATCCGATGGCCGTCCCCATCGTCGACCTTTTCTATCTGACATTCGTCCTGTGTCGTGATATTCAGCAGCCGTCCCCTGCTAGGTGATCGTCCTTCACCTTTTGATGATCGTCCTTCATCATTTTTATCCGATGGTCGTCCCCATCGTTGATCTTATTATCTGACATTCGTCCTATGTCATGATAATCCTTGAGAGCAGCCGTCCCCTGCTAGGTGATCGTCCTTCACCTCTTGATGATCGTCTTTCATCATGCTCATCCGATGGCCGTCCCCATCGTTGACCTTTTATCCGGCATTCGTCCTATGTCGCGATATTTTCGGCAGCCGTACCCTGCCAGGTGATCGTCCTTCACCTTTGATGACCGTCCCTCATCATTTATTTCATTTATTCTTTAACCCGATGGCCGTCCCCGTCGTGGTCTCTTTTCCTTTTCCTGATGATCGTCCTTCATCAGTTTAGCCCGATGGCCGTCCCCATCGTTGTTTACATTACTTTATGAATCTGATGGCCGTCCCAATCATTTTTCATTAATTCCCAGAGAATCTTATAAGCTTTACATGATGGCCATCCCCATCATAATCCCTTTTATCCCCGGCATGTCGGCCGTCCCCGTCATTGCTTTATTTTTCGCACTTTTCCCAGCGTGTCGGCCGTCCCCGTCATTGCTCTTTCCCCAGCAGTCGTCCTCTGCTCGATGGTCGTCCTCCGTCGCCCCCACTTTATAATATACTTTATTTTCTTTTACAATCTATATCCTTTTTCTTCTTCATTCTGTGAGTGCAAATTTTGGACCGTCTTTGGTATTCAACCACAAGTTATCTTGTTTGCCTGTTAAGCCGTTGCTTACATCCTGCACAGCTAACTCATGTTTGAATAGGGGCAGCTGTAAACACCCCAAATTTGCCCTCACCCATTCACACCATGGCTTGTGATCATTTCATGTGCATAAGCTCAATCATATCATCTCATATCACATTTTTGATTCATTGCATTGGTTCAAAATCATCTGCATCTAGGGTTTGTGATCTGAGCAATCCAAGAGCTTCTTGAGCCACTCCAAAGGTCATCAATCACTTCAAAGGGGTCCATGTATGTTCAAGCATCATATTATATTCCCTCAAAGTCAAGAATGTCAAAGAATCACAAGAACTGAGAATGGCATGGAGGCAGAGCCAGGTTTAACTGCACAGATGACCTAGAATTAGGGTTTTGGTTTCAGAGGCCATAACTCCAAATTTTTTGGTCATTCTTGTTTCTATTGGTCTCTATATGGTATAGGGATCATGCATATCAATTTTCATGAAGAAATTCAATGGGGAAGTCATCTGATCAAGGGTTGACTTTCTAGGCAAGTCAGTGCAAAATCAGGGCATCTGAGGCCCCCAATGACCCAACCAAAGGGTGTTCATCATCATTTTGATTATGTATGATCTTTATTTGATCATAGAAGATGTTGGAAGTTCACAAAATTGAAGAATTTCAAGTTATTTGCAAAGTTGACTTTTTGGGAAAGTTGACTTTTAATGAAAATTGCCATTTTGGGAAAGTTTTTCAACCCTTGCTTTTTGATTCAAAAATGCTTCAAATGAAAAAACTTTGGTCATGAAAGTTGTAGAATGGATCATTCCCTTTTCAAAAAGTACAAGAACTTGACCTAATTCATTTTGGATCAAAAGATATGGCTTGTCAAAGTTGGCCAAAATCACAAAATTTGAAGTTTTCTACCAAAGAGGCATTTTGCAAAATGCTATGTTCAAGTGTTCTAAAGGCCTCAAGTGTGTACCATTTCTTCACAACATGATCACAAGACCTCTAAAATTCAGAATGGGCCAAGGGATCACTCATTTTCATGACTTATGGAGCAAGAATTTTCAAAAGAAACAAAAGTGAAGCAAGTTGCAAAAACTCACTCAAGTTTGAATCCACTTGCTTGCTGACTTCACAATCAATCCTAGGGCTCTCCACACTTCTTGCTGCGCAGGACACCCCATTTGTCCTTGGCTAGCTAGTAGCCCATGCCTCTCTTACACAAATTTGACATTTTGGCAACTTGAGCCATACCAATCACAGCAGTACACATCAACTCATCTGACCAATCCCATTTGTTTATACAAATCAAAAGCAAGCCAAAGCACATAATACACAAGCCTGAAAGCACCAAGAACACAACTCTCTCATTTTCCACCCCATTTGCAAAACTCTTCGAAACACTCTCCACAAGCTGAAAACACACAAACAAACTTCACAAACAAACTCAACATGTTTCACTGATCAAAAACCACCCATCACCATAGCCTGAAACTCACTGAAACCAAAATACGATTCCTGCCCCTCTTTGAGCAGAACTTCAGCTATCTTTCAAACCAACCATTGTAAACTTCAAACAAGCATTGAAAGCTTCTCAGGAGGTCCATTGGAGGTGATTGGAAGCAAGAAACCAGCCAGAAAGTGCCAGAAATCAAAGCTTCGATTCAGGTAGCCATGGAAATTCATTTTTCCAGAACTCCTTTCTCTTGTTTCTAAGTTGATCTGCATGCTTCCCTGAGTTCACTGAACATTTTATTTTTGAAAATGATTGAGTTTTGAGGTTGTATGCTTGATCTGAAAGTTTGCCCGAAAAAATGTTCTTGCTTGTTTCTCTTGATTCAGTAAAAATAAATGTTGTTTGAGTTAGGGTTTATGCTTAGGGTTGTTCATAGATTGATTCTGGAGATTTAGAGCTTTTGAAATGGCCTGGAGAGTGAGATTGAGTTTTTGGTTGATCGGAGAAGATGACCGGAACACTGTTTCGGGCACCTGATTTTGTTTAGGGTTCAGATTAGGGCACTAATCATAATTAGTGAATTTTGAATACTGGCCGTCCAGATGCGCGCCAAGTCCACTCCCGCGCGTGTGAGTTTGAACCTCAGCCATTGATTATGCTGACTTTCTCATTTTCAGTTTAATTTCATTTTATTTTTCATTTTATTTGATTTGTTTTCTACATTTTATTAAAAATAGTAAAACATATTTAAAAATTCTGAAAATTTTTATGCAAGCTTTTATTAATTTTCAGAAACCAAAAACATTTTTATCTTTATTTTTTGCATTAAAATTTATTTTTAAATCATTTAAAAGTTTATTTTTAATTAATTAATGAGAATTAATTAATTAAAAATACTTTTAGGTATTTAAAAATCACAAAAAAATTCATGAAACATTTAAAATCATTTAGAAACATTGTCCAACCCTCAAACCAAATTTCTTTTTTGATCTTGATATATTTTGAAAATTTTTCATGGAATTAATTTCATTTTAAGGCATTATTTTGATCCTAACTTTGGAAATTCATTTCTGCCTAGGCTTTAAGAGTTGGACTTTGATTCTTTTTGCATTGCATCTTGTATAGCATGTAGTTTATAGGATTAAATTGGCATGAATTGATCTTGCATTTTCAATTTGTTTGACATTTTTCTTGACAAGGTACCTTAAAACCCTAGCAACCTTAGGAAATTCATAACTTTCACTAGGTTAAGAATTGGATCCCCTCCTTTGGGCAGTGAGTTTGTATAGGTTTAGGGTTCCCTTGAATGCATTTTCAAATTTTTATCATGATGTTTGCTTCTGGTTTTGATTTTTGTTTTGTGCATTGATCATAAACCCTAATTTGGGCTTTCTTTTGCATTCATCTTGCATTTGCTTGCATACCATGACTTGCCATGACATTTTGTACATCCATTTGATTCATAATACATCTTAGGACATATTAGAATCATGTTTGATCATTGCATCTTTCATTTGCCATGTTGTATGTCATTTGCATTCCATAACTTTTCATGTATGTCCATGGTTCTAAGCATGCTTCTCTTGCATCCATATGCTTGTATGATCATCCCCATGCCTTGTTTCATGTTTGTGTCATCTCATAGCATCATTAGCATCATACTTATGTTCCTGGTTTTGGTTTGCATCATGCCATTCCATCTCATTTTTGCATTGCATTGCATTCCTTTCACTAACTTTTCAGGTGGTAAGTCACTTTGAGAAGTGAATTTGCCTTCACTTCTCACAATTTCTTTTCATCTCTCTTATGCATCATTGCTGCATTTTGTCTTATGTTTGAGATTGAGCTTGCTCATTCTTCTTCTTCTTACTTTCTTTCTTCAAGTGACTTGTCTTCTTAAATGAAGCAAGTTACTTTGCTTCTCTTTGCTCCTTTCATCTGCTTCCTGGTGGTTCCTCTGAAGATCTTCCTTGTAAACCTCAAAAACCCTAGGAACAACCAAGCATGACAATAATTAGGGTTTTGATTAGTCCCCCATTTAGATTTTACCTTTGTGTCTCATTGAGTCTTCTCTTCTCACCTCATAATCAAGGACTAAACCATAAAGGCTTTAAGGCTTTGTGATTAAGCTTATGCCTGCATCCTTCTATTAGGATGGAGTGTATAACTTTAATCCTAAGTGTTAAACCCTTAATGTGTTTAAATCCTTTAATCAATTCATCTAATAATCATCAAGACATCAAGCTTGTAACTTGGGCCTTGCATTAGGGTTCTAATTCTTCCTTAATTGGTTAAGAAGGACTAACTCTAGTGTTAATGGACAAGTCCCCCTCAAGTTGTCTTACAAACCCTAAAAATCACTTCATCATCTTATCATTAACTAAAATACACTTAATAAAGGCTTTGTTTTGTCATGAGTTTAATCCCTAATCATGGATTAAGTTGAGGAGCCTTCCTCAGCTTAAACATTCTCATCTATTATCCTTCTATTAGGATGGTGTAATGGGTCTATTTAATCCCTGATTATGGCTTAACCTCATCACTTAACACTAAACAAAAACAACAAAAACATCTAATTAATCACAAGTAGGTTAATGATCTTAATCCTACACCATGGTGATTAAGTGTGAAATGCTGACTTCACACTTAAGGTATTCTCATTACCCTTAATCAGAGGGAAGATGTGATGAGTTTGCTAACCCATTGGTTTAGGCTTAAGCTCATTAACTTATGACAAACTTTCAAAAGCAATAAAAGACTGAAAATACAAAAACAGACAATAATCGTCTCCTCCGGGATTCTTTTCTCATCTCATTCAATCATAACCGAGAACTTGCTTCTTCCGTCTAATGCAAGACAGTTTGCACCTGAGCCAGACAGGTCTTACACTTGAGCATATACAAGTAAGCAGTTCACAAGTCAATTCATCTTTCAGTCTCTTTGGGTCGAACTACGGTGTTCTGACTTCCTCATTGCACGAGAGGATACGTAGGCATAACTTAACAGTTATCGAACAAAAGTCTTTGTCTATTCCCCCTCTTTCCAGCATTATTCTTTTAACCTCATGATCTTGAGTATCTTATTCCTGTTCTTACACTGACACTGTACATTTATACACTTTACACTTCTTTTTACACAGACACATGTACTTCTTTTTCCAGCTCTTTTATACACAGATTGCACTGACACTACCCCTGTAAAACACAAATCTTTTAAGCGTGGATCCCGTCGAGTACGACGGACAATCTGGGTGCTAATACATTCCCAGGTTGTAACCAACCCCCTTTCTCAGTCTCTCTGGTTCGCAACCGTCTTATCCATATCTTTCTAGGTTTATGCAGCATTACCTTTCCTCCGGGATAAAAATGCCTAGCTGGCGACTCTTTTTCTTTTCTTGTGAGTTCACTCCTGTGTGTTCTCACATCATCTCTTTCGCCGACCGTTCGCGTCTGTACCTCATTTGAGCTCAGTCTCATCTTTTGGGAGCGACAGTATGATATGTTATGCGGTAGATGATGTATGGATGAATTATATAGTAGGAGAATATTAGCAGCTTCATATAACAATTGTTAGCTGGGGAAAGTAAATCCTTGTTTACTGTTAAGGAAGATGAAAACATTGTTTCAGTATGCTTTTAGAATATTGTACTTGGGATCTTCGACTTCTGTTTGGAAATGAAGGCATTCGAGGGAGTTGATCGTTTGTCATGCTTTTTATTGAAGGATTAAGTTCCTAAATACCCTGACTGGGGATAAAAGGGACAGACATTCCTCTGAAAGACTTATCTGACCAAGTGCCAACTCTTATGGGGATATCAGGCTTGAGAGAATCCTGCTTGGGACTTTGTAGGGTTATAAGTACAAGCTTTTTCGGGGAAGAGGCTACTTGGAATACTTTGCTGGAACAAACCTGTAGAGATTACTCTGTGGTGATGAGCCTGTGGAGATCTATTGGACATGAGCTCTACTGGGGATTCCAACCTCCAAGAGTCCTTAGTAAATGCTATTATTGTAAAAAAATATTGGTAAATATCAATCATATTCAAATACATATATTCATTCAAAATAACCAATGGATTCAGAACTTCTGATATTCTCGACTTCCCCGAGTAATTTTCTAGGAATTATCATGACTGAATCCAAAGACATGATACTGACGCCATCTGATACTATTGGCACATACACTTAATTTCCACAATGGCCTTTGCTAAAACCCAATAACAAGGCAATGTAATGAGAGGAATGTGCTTTCAGATTGCGATGGATCGTGTACGCCCCAGGTAATGGTTAAGGAGCTTGCAATTGAATTTGATCTGACTAGATTTGAAAAGAGGGCGTTGCCCCTAGATGAGGATGATCTGTCTCAGAATGGAAGTATTTGGAAAGAGCTGCCTCAAGAGAAATAAATGAGATTCCCCATAATAACATGCCCCTGGCATCGTGAACTCGGTAATGTTACTTCTGGCAATTCAGATGAGGAGACCTGCCCCTGGCTATTAAGCATCATTGAATCTTGACCTGACTGCCCCAAATGAATTAGACAATAACATGGCATGCCCCTTTATTGGAAGATAATGACCATGCCCCTTGTATACATTGGCTTTAATCCAACTAAGTCAGGCCCAGGAAGCAACTTTGTCTGTCGGGAGGACTTTGGTTTATTGAATGTTCATCATGTAAGCTTCTCTGCTGTCAAACACTTAGTTATATGCAAATAATGATATTCAAAATGCAATGCTTATGTCTGTCTTGAAGTTTTGAAAAAAGAATTATTTTAGCAAAACAATGTTTGTAAAAACTTTGATATTAACTCGAGATTTATAATAAGCCCTAAAGGAGTCAGGATACCTTTTTGTAGCAGTACGCTTTCAAACTAACCATGTTTCAGTTAGGACTTTTAAAGGGTTTTAATGTGGCCTAGTTCACGGTTTAAGAAACAATGGATAAAGGCTCAAATTTTATTTGTACCCAACCTATCCTTCGTGATGTTCTTCAGTCCTATGTTCGGTTAACTTATGCATTGAGGCTCCAAAGGAGTTTGGAATTGTAACACTGACATTTGTGATGGTTCAGAAACCAGAAGTTTACTTGAAAAGCCAGTAATCTTTTTCTTCTTTTTTTAAGGATTTGTAGTGACCTCTTTTTCTCTTGACTTTGTTATCCTTTCCTTTACCTGAACTGTTTGTTTCAAGATTACAGTCAGCGGGATGTCTCAATTTTTACTAAGTTTGCTTAATAGGTTTTGACTCAGTGAGCTTTTCTTTTAGTAGATATTGACTGTCGGACTTAGTGATTACAGGGAACCATCATTAGTTGTGTACAAAAATGACAAATTGCATAATTGAGTTAACCGAGGAACTACTCTGCCCCAGGTTATGGTTAAGGGTTTTAATATGCGTGGGAGTGAAAACTCTTACTCTATAGGCTAAAAAAGATTGACTAAGGATTAACTTCTGTATATCTCCACTGTTTAGGAATCAAAACAATGCCTACACATCGTCAACATAGTCTGTTCAAAAGCATACTGTATGAAATTATGGTATCATCTTCGTCATCCTCCCTCTAAAGGCTTACAACTTTAATAAGAGTTAAATATCACAAAAGAGAAGTAAGAAGCATAATTTAAATATAGTGAAACAAATGGATTAATTCAAAACAAACATATGCAATGCATTAACGTGAAAACAAAAGTTTGACATAATAGTAAGTGTTTAAGCCAACAAAAGAAATTACAAATCAAAATTCAAATGTTCTCAAAGCCTCTTCCTCTAAACTTGTCACTCCAGATGTCTGGAAGCTTCGATGTTTGATGGACGATAGAAGAATTCAATCTGGTCTTCTGGAATAACCTCGAGGACTCCTTCGTCAATCAGGTCTTGAATCTTATTATTCAATGCCTAACAATTATTAGTGTCATATCCAAGACTATTGGAATGGTATGCACACCTTGCATTAGGATCGTAGCGAGGACATGAAGTAATAGGTCTCTGAAGAGGTTCTCTTAACGCAACCAGATTCATCTATAATAGGCATTGCAAAGTTTGCGACAATAGCGTATTGATTTTGGTAAACCTTCTTTTATGTTCCTTGTGTTGAGGCAGATTAACCCTATAAGACCTTCTTCCTTTAACTGAAAGACTATCAGTAGTAACCAGTCTCTTTCCTTCTCTTATCCTCATCTTCCTTTCAACCAAGTCAACTTGTTTCATCAGAGGTTGACTGATGATTAGATTCCCGAATCCATTGTCTTGAAGTTTATTGACAAAGACTCTCAGCTCTTCTTATCCCTGGGCTATGTTTTGGATAAGAGTCACCTGACCATTCATTTGGATTATCATCTCTGCCATCTCGGCTTATAGTTATTCCAACCGATCATCCTTGTTGTCTTCGGGATTCTTCTTTTTCTTGTCCTTATTGACGAGGGCTTTCAACTCTTCTTACCCATTGGACAAATTCAGGATCACTTCTTGAAATTGAGCATTCTGGGTTTGGATATCTTTCCCAATCTACTCGAGATCCATCTCAACTAAAATAAACAACAAAAAGATAAGAAACCTGTTACGGAAACCTGTTATGCAATGGTATGGCATGTAAATGCATATGCAATGTTTTCAAGGACCTTGTCGGATTTAAATGTATTAAAGAAAAACAGAAACAAAGCTTTTATTAGTAATTTCAAAATATAACTGCCCTTTGGGCTTACAATGAAGGAAAAACAAGAAAAAGTTACAAGGAAATAAATTGTAAAACATTTGAGACTTAAGACTCAAGTCTCCCATGGATGTTTCCTCTTCGTGTTGAGATATGTATTGAGGTTCCACTCTTCATGAAGTCGCCTTGTCAGCTCCAACACTTTCTCCTTGCTAGCATAGAACTGAGCCTCAAAGGTATCCCTTTCCTCCTTTAGTTGGATCCAAGATTTATGTAGCTCTTCCAGGTCAATAGGCATGTCTAGATGAAGAATGGTGTAAGGAACATATCCTTCAACAATAGGCTCAACGATCATTGGTAGAACAACAGGATATGGCATCATAAGAGTTTGAGCACGAGACCACATTCACCCGAGGTAAGGCTCCATAGGGATGGAGTATTTTGGTTCCAGAGTGTTGTTATTAATCTTATTCACCATGCCCCAAGCATGTATAAACCTTTGACGGTAACCTTGAGGATCGTTGTCATAATCGAACACAATACCTTGAATAATCATATCACGAGGATCATCACTCCGAGCATAACCAAACTGACGTAGTTCTAAAAAAGGATTATAAGTAATGCATTCCCTTATGCCAAGGAGTGGCACATTAGGGAACTCCCCACTGTTGCACCCCAAAATTTGCCCTCTATTTTTAACTCTAACCGACTTTTTGTTTCGCATTCATTTGCATCATCTTCATAACATAACATGTATTTCGTCTTAATATTAGCAAAAATAATTTCTCGGAATTTACAGACAGACTGGTCAAATTAATTTTCAATTGTGCCTAAAACCAGTAAATGAAAAAATGTCGCATTTAAATTTGCAAATGTCAGTACTATTAATCTGCGGTTCATGTAGATTAACCTGACATGCTAAAAATATTCTTACGACTGTTTTTTGTCGTATGTTGATCAGTCTGGGCAGCTTAAACGGTCATAATTTTATTTCAAAATCCGACCAAACGTTTTTTTTTTCCGAGTCATTTATTTCGTATTGATTATTTTGATGTGTCCATTTTATTTTTTCGAACACTTTAGCGTCAACTTTTTATTTATTTAGAGCCCATTTATTTTTACATTTTTTGTCTAAATGTTTAGAATAAACGAATAGGATTATTGACATTTTTATTGTAATTTTCTTTTTAAATATTTAATTTTATTTTCTTATTATATTTTTATAATTAAAGTATTTGAATTTTATGTTTTTAAAACTACCGTCATTAATTATTTTAGATAATATTAGGACTATTAAGCATTATTTTTAAATATAGTTATTATTAAGTTTTGATATTACTATTATATATTGTCCATTATGTTACTACTATTTTTTATCACTATTTCCTATTCACGTTAGTTTTAATAGTATAATAAAATTATTAATATTATTAATATTAGGATCATAGCATCAATATGTTCACACAAAATAAATTAGGAAGAGCCAATTCCATTCATCATCACTATCAGATTAATAATGAATCGAATCTCATTCAATAATGTTCCTGAACAAAATTGCAAAAAAAATAAAAACAATTTAACCCGCAATAATTTAGATTAATATCTCCAGACCTTAGGTTCCACTATAAATTGAGATCATATTCACATACCAAAAGAGGTACGGCCGAAAAAGAAAAAGGAGGGAGACGACGCATAGTACCGGTACAACTGATAGATTCCATCCGTATCGTATCTCGAGTTGATGACTTATTTTTATTTTTATCATGATACACGTACACCTGTGGTTCTTTACTGATGCACTTTTTTATTTTTATCATAATACACGTACACATGTGGTTCTTTACTGATGCACTTTTTTCTTCTTTTCTTCATATCTATTAACATACACATTTTGTTTTCCACACTATACTTTGCACATATTATTATATAATTTTATATTTTACTGTGTTTGGATTTATATATAGTTTATAACAATGTTAATAATATAAAAATTCAAAAGGTTAATGTTTATACTCAAAGTTAACGTCAACGTTTATTATATATTCAGTTTATAATATGTATATAATATATATAGTATAATATTAATCTATAATATATAATATTGATGATAATGTTAATATAATATAATACATAATATATATTGTTAATCTATACAAATAATTTTTTTTATTTTTTGTTTGTTAAATATATATTTTTTAATTTGATTAGATTATTCGGATCGGATCGTGTCGATACGCCGTTTGTACATTTGTGTGTATGAGGCGTGACATTTGTGTTGATCCGATCCAGTTGCGATGATCGCAATTTTGCGTTAGCAACGTCGTTGTTCTTTTTTTAATTCATTTTATTTTTATGTTATTCATACACATATATTTAAATCTGCACATTTTTTTTTCATAACTAACTACCCTGATTTTTTTCTAAACCTTGACGATTTTGACTCAACCATTTTTTTTATACGTTTTGTTTTATTATATAATAACTATTTTCCAGATACATTCACATGTGCGTGCGTGTCTTAGTGTCAAGAAGGCAATGCTGGTAATTTTGATGACATTTTGACAAGTTTATTATATAATAACTATTTTCCAGGTACATTCACATATGCGCGCGTGTCTTAGTGTCAAGAAGACAAGGTTTGTAATTTTGAGGGCATTTTGACAAAGAAACATGAGTTTATCTTCTCTTTCCTAATTTCTCCTAATTTTCTCTATTTTTTTTAATTCTCTAATTTCTTAAATTAACTAACCTTAAATATTTAGATTAATTTTATTTGTTTATTTTCTAAAAAAACTCTTAACTTTTTTTTAATTACTCATCTTCATAATTCATTCATAATATTAATTAATTATTTATTTTATTAAATTAATAATTCAATATAGTTTTTTTTAACAACAAAACTTTTTTTTTATATATATTTTCATAAACTTTAATTTTTCATGTAAACCTTAAAAAAAATTTATAAACTTTAACCGTGTTATTTTCTCTAAATCATAAATTTTTCTCAAACCTTAACAAACTTGTTATAATTTCTTATTTTCACTAATTTTTTTATGTTATTCATCTGCCATTTATTTTTATGTGATTATTTCTCATCTGTAATATTTTTTGGTTTACTTTTATTTTTCGCCTTACAATGATGTAAATGCCCCAAAGCGATGTAATAGTTAGCCATTTATTTTCTGTCATTTTATTTTTTCTGTCATTTATTTTCTACCATTTTATTTTTCTGCCATTTATTTTCTGCCATTTTATTTTTCTGTCATTTAAATTCCTGCCATCGATCCTATATTAACTGCGTGGTTTAGTAATGTAGGGCGTGAAAACCTACTAAATTACTTATTTAATATTTTTCTATAATCTTTATATTTTTTTTTGTAAATAAATGCTAATTATTTTTATAAACTTATTTTACTACTTATTTATAACAATAAATCTTTATTTTGTAAATACTAACTCTTTTATTATTTTGTACATATTAAATTAATTCTTTTTCTCTAAAAAATTTCTCAATAACATTTTGTCAATAATATTTTATATATTAATAGTATTTTATTATAATAGTAATAATCATATAAGGTAAATAATTAAAAGTTTTTCTCAATAATCTTTAATTGTTTTTCTCTAAACTTAATTCCTTTTTTTCACTAATTCTAATAACTTCTAAAAAATCTAACTTGTCTAACCTAAACTTTTTTTTTTAATTAAATCTTTTAATTTATTTTAACTTTATTATTTTTGCTTTATTAGTATTATTATTGCTTATTTACTATTTTATTATATCTATTATTCTTGCTTTATAATTTATTTTTATCCTACTATTATGTATCTGCCAAAGCCTTGTAATAACTTATAGATTTATTTTTTCGTCTTTATTTTCTTTGTAAATATTTAACTGTGTGGTTAGTAATTTAGGGAGTGCAAAACTGACTGTAAATAACTGAACTTAGAAAATTAAATACAAGACAAATATCTGAAAAAATAACACTCACACACGTAAGTCGATCTTTGATCGCCATCTGTATTTCCTAGGGTATTCCTCTTGGTTGCCTTATTTAAAATGGTCAAGTCCCTCGAATATAGGGGTGTCTTAAGCAAAGTCCCTTCATAAAATCATCAAGTCCCTACAGTTTAAAAGATCAAGTCCCTTCGAGGTTGCCTACGGAATAATGATCTTGTCCCTTCGAATAAATGATGATAGTCTCTACGAATTGCTAAAGACATCTCTTAAGTTGCCTTCTATGACCATACGATGACCCTACACTTGTCCCTTAACACATCCAAGATAATGACTACCTATTCCTTAATAATAAAGATAATCTTACCATTAAAAGAACATACGAGAATATGAAAGACTTAATCTAAGGTAGGTATCTCTTAGTTGCTTGCTCACTCTTCAAAAATACTTTTCACACCTCACAATACTTTCTTAAACATTTTTCAAAACAAGGCTTTGTATACATCCATACGAGGATCATTACAAAGTACTTAGAAAAATTTCTAATCACACACTACACTCTTCAAAAACAATTTAAGTGAGCTAAGTAACTAAGAGCCCGTGGATAACCATGGATATAAAGGGTGCTAACACCTTCCCTTTATATAACCTACCCCCGAACCCAAGTTTTTTAAAATAGGTATTTCATGTTCTTTTATGTCCTTTCCACTTGGATAAAATAAAAGTCGGTGGCGACTCTTGCTATCCGCAACATGACTAAAAGTCAGTTCTCCCACCGTGTTACACCCACAACGGTCAATGATAATGATGTTTTCCATGGATCGGGAATACCAATGGATATCTGAATGAGAGAGTGACATTATCCTTCTAGACCACCTCAAATCTTGTTCATTCTTCATCACAGATCGAGGAAGGTATGAAATAAACCACCTTAATAATAAAGGTATGCAACACATCAGAGTCCCTCGCACCTTCGTAGTATGAGTGTGAAGAGAGTGCAAAATATCTCCAAGCAAAGTAGGCACGGGGTTATGAGTCAGAAATATTTCAATGGTATGCACATCTATGAATTGGTCCGGATTAGGGAACAACACCAAACCATAAATCAATAGGGCCAAGATTTCCTCAAAAGTGTAATAACTCATAGTATCTAAAAACAACTGAGCTTTCTCTATCGAGATTTTAGCAAGAAGACCTTTAACTCCGCTTCTTGTTTCTTAATTAGATACAATATCTGACTTCTTTAGATGCAAAGCTGCTGCAATAATTTCAGGTTTAGGCTCCTTCTCTAGACCGATGAAAGGTTTTTGATCAATAATAGGTACACCAAGTAGTTTAGAGAATTCTTCTATTGTAGGCACCAACTGATAATCGAGAAATGTGAAATAGTGATGTTTATGGTCAAAGAACTGGAACAAAACACTCATCATGTCTTCATTAAACCCCGAGGTCACCAAACCAAGTAGAAAACCATGCCTTTCAGTGAATTGAGAGTTCTCAGGAACTTTTGAGACTAATTCCTTAAGCTTGGAAGGTATCCTTACAAAGTTGATTCAAATAGTGTTTCTGCGAGCGGAAGCCATAACCTGCAACAAAGAACAAAGATAAATCCCTTGGTCCTTGAAATGGTTAGTGAAAATGCTATGTTATGATGTCATGGTGTTATGTGGTTATGTTTGCGTTTAAAGAAAGTAAATGGAAAACACACATAATTCACACAAGAGCCTTAAGTTTAAGAGCTTGCATGAAGTCGATAGGTAAGTACCCTCCCCACTGAAGTTTAATTGGTTCAACCTGTCCTAGAAATAGTAACCGGGTTCTAAGGAATTTCAATATCACCGATTATTCTCAAAGGCTTTATTTCAGTATGACAACTCTCTCACCAACCAAAACATCCCAAGATTAAAATCTCAATAAGTGTAGCATCGAGTATCAACCAACTTTAGACTACACCAAAGTCGACTATCTCACTACTTTCTACTGGCCAAGATAAGTTAATTAAGGTTCTAAAGAGAAGTTAGTGCAAATGACACCATATGGGAGCCTGATATTATCCTCAACTGACTTGAAGAATATCAATACTAACCAAAGTATCACACTATATGTAGCTACCATATTAACCATAGCGGTATACGCCATACACTTTCTTTGGTCTATTGCCACTTACCTAAGGTACACTGGATCCGGGTATAGGATCTTTCACACGAGTATCTCCCAAGATAAATACCCTTTAAAAGTAACACATACAATTTAAACAAGTTAAAGCAAGTAGTAAAATGATCTAACTCTAAGGTAACCCATCTTTTTAAGAGATAAACTGTCCCAAACAGAGTCGCCAGTTTTGTAACACGGTGGGAGAACTGACTTTTAGTTTTTGTCACAAAATATGTTGCGGCAAGCAAGAGTCGCCACCGACTTTTATTTCATCAAATTAGGAAAGGCATAAAAGAACAGGAAAGACATTTTAAAAGATTTTGAGTTCGGGGGGTAAGTTATACAAAGGAAAGATGTTATCACCCTTTGTATCCATGGTTATCCATGGGCTCTTAAATGCTTAGCTCACTTTTTACTTGCTTTGTTTGAAAAGTGTAGTGTGTGATTAAAATATTTTCGTAAAGATTTAACTTTGTAATGATTCTCGTATGAATGTATACAAAGTATTCACTTGTTTGAAAGTATTTTGAAAAAGAGTGAGGGGTGTAAAAAGCATTTGTTTTGAAAGTTGTGAGCAAGCATTTAAAAGTTACTTACCCTAAGTTGTAAGGTCTTTCTTGTCATTTTCGTTTCCTTAGGGATAAAATTGTCCTTATTATTAGTCAGTAAGTAGTCTTATCCTTGGATTTGGAGGGACAAGCGTAGGATCATCATTATGGTCATAGAAGACAACACGTAGAGATAGCTTAACAATTTGAAGGGACTATCATCATTTTCGTAGGGGTAAGATCATTTATTCGAAGGCAACTTTGAAGTGACAACGAGGGACTATGATCTTTTATTCGAAAGGCAACTGTGATGATTTATTTCTTTAGGCAACAAGTTAAGGTATCCCTACATTCGAGGGACTTGACCATTTATTGTAAGGCAACAAAGAGAGGTTATCCTAGAGGTGTAAGTGTGCAAGTGTGTTTGATTCAATTATTTTAATCTTGAAAATTTAGGGTTATCTAATGATTAATTTTAGTCTTTCCATACAATCCTATTAAGCATGCATCTAACAATTTATAATGTGCAGAAAATAAACCCTAATTACTTACAAGGCTTTGGGACAAATATATAATAATAGAAACCCTTGCAGAAAATATAAAGTGCGGAAAGTAAACCTAACTATTACAAGGCTTTAGCAGTTACATTATTTTAGAAAAAAATCAGGCGAGAAAAATAAATCTAACTAGTACAAGTTTCGTGCAACCTATACAATTATCCTAAGAATTACAAATAACAAAGGAAATAAAATCGGGGAGGAAGAATGAAGGAGATAGAAGTATCGGGTATTCGTTTTATGAAATCGATTAATTGATTTTTTTTATAGAAAATATAAATGTATTTAATGATTTATTTTAAAGAAATTTAATTTAAGAAAATAAATCTAATATTTTTAATATTTTAGGATTTTATAAAAAACAGGTTATTAAATTTTCCTATTTTTCTATTGGTTAAAAAAATATTAATTGAATTAAGTAATTAATTTAAAATAAATAAAATAAAATAAAAAGAAAGAAATAAAAAGAAAGAAGAAAAAGGTCAAAAATAAGGGAGGGACGTTAGGAATAGTCCCTTGAGTTCATTGGTACCCTCAATTTGGTCTGAAAGTTCCTGTAGAAAGAAGATACGAAACTTGGCTTCTCTTATGCCCTAACAATGGCAACCCACAGTTCCTGCGTGTAAGCCTGCAAACAATGGATCTAAACAATCCTAAACACGATATTAAGCATGAATATGAATAAGAAACAAATTAAAACATCATGTAATGCAAGATTCGAAAATTGGAAAAAAAGCAAAACGACCATGGTTCATATAACACTATTCATGATGCTCCAACCTTCAATGATGATATGAATGATCTCCTGGGATGTTGTAAAGTGTATTTGAACGTATGGAAGTGACTGAGACTTGCTGCAATTTTTTTTATAGTTTGCCCTAGTTTTCACACTTTTTTGGAATTTCTCATAGGGTTTTTACAACATAGATTTTCGTCCTTATGGTTTGTGGAGGTCATGAGTTTATATAAGGGATCATTTTAGGTCAGAAAAATCCATGGGCCTGGGTCAAGTTGATTCACTTTTAAATGGCATTGAAAACTTTCTATTTTGGTGCATATCTTGCTATCATGACTTTCTCCTTTTGTATGCACAAATTTGGGATCATATATTATGGAGATATCTTCAATATTTGATCCTAAAGTAGTCCAAATATCAAATCTTTGATTTTTTTCATATTTATTTTGATTAAAATTGAATTTAAGTGAATTAAATCCAATAAAATATGAAATAAATAAATTAAATCAAAATATATGACTTAGGTGCCGTGGATCATCTTAAGATTAAGTCTGGGTTGTGAAAAGATAAGCCCATTTGGGAAAAACTCAAGTTTTGGTCATTGTTTGCCTTATACATCTCCTCAATTTTGCTCAACTTTAACAATGCCAAACTTTCTCAGTTTTTATCACATGAATGTGCTTTTGGACTTTTTAGAAAGCTTAAAGTGTCTTTTAATCACTCCTTTTGGTCCCATGTCATTTGATCTTCCATGTTCAAGTTATGAGCTTTTGAAAAAGTTAACTTTTTGTTGACTTTCTAGAGGACCTGTAATGTCTTGGCCCATATCTCTCAAATGAAGCATTTATGTCATTGGCCTTAGATATACAAAGTTGTAAATAATTGAATTTCCTTTAAGATAGGCTTTAGTTGGGAAATTTATAATGAAGTATGTGAAAGTTATATCTGGTCAAAGTTCAGTTAACTTTCTCCATAAGAAACCCTAATTTAGCAACTTTTGCCTTGTGATGAATTTGAGGTTTTCTTGATGAATCAAGAACAGTCCTTGATTAAATGATGAATCTTACTTCATAATCTTGATGTTGACTAAATATTTTGAAGTTTGACTGTATGTTGACCACAATTGACTTTTTACCCAAGTTAACTGATTATTGATTATCTGAGCATCTAACTGACCAAACTTATAGGGCAAGTCTTGAAACTTGACATGAGTATCCTTTGAAGTATATGGGATACCATGAAGTCCACTTGAGGCTTTGGAAGTCCAATTTACTTTGAGAAATACAAAACCCTAATTTGAGATATATTGCTTAGGAGGAGGCTCTGTCTGATGAAATCTTGTGTTCCTTTGAGCAATTAAGAATCTTATGAACATTAGGAAACCTCTTGAGACATATTGTCTTGAAGATATGAGGACAAATTTTGGGGTACAACAACCGGTTACTCCTCAGAGGGTAACTTGTTACTTCAGGTGCAGAAGCAAAAATACTGATTTCAATGGTTTCGGTTCAACTCAAACTCTTTCCAATCAACACCAAACACAATAACAATGATTAACAAATGCTCTCACACATATACTAATCATACTACATAATTTATAATGCTTTTCATCCGTTAGATTCTTTGATTTAGCAAAATTACTCATTTTCTCATAACATTAAACCTAGCTCTAGAACTTGAGAAATTATACAACTAAAGTTTCTATCTAGAATCCACCTGGATTAGAGGATGACGATGAAGAATATGAGATGAATGGGTGAAGAAATGATGAAGATTCAAGGCTTTGAGCTTCTACGGTTTCACTTCTCCTTCTTTCTCTCTTTGCCCCAACTTCCTTTTCTCTTACTAGCATATGTTTCTATTTTTAGAAGTTTTGAAGCAAATGAAATGATATAGATAACAAATATCTTCCGGTTAATAACACTATCCAGTTCACAATTTAGGGTATCCAAAAATGTCTCTGATGCACTTAATTAATAAAATCTTTGAGTCAGATAATATTAACTAATTAATTTGAGTTCGTCGGTTGCTATAATTATTTTAATTGAAAACTCTCAGAGCACACCAGAACCATATTGATCTTAATTAACATTATCCATAACATTAATTAAATATGGGGTATTACATTGCAATTGATTTCAGTATGCCCTAAAGCCTTGCAATAATGACACATTTTTGGCAATTTCTCATATTCAATGTCCACAGAGAACGCATACCCAACTCTTTCCACTAAAACCTTATCTCGTATTTCATTCAACCAACACTCTAATGAAATGCCCGAAAGATCTCTCTAGAGATTGAGTCAATACATATGAGGGTTCCAATACTGCTCGCAATCACACAAATGATATTGAGACACCAATACTCTTGCAAAAGACCATGGATTCATACCCAAACTTGTGCATATGTCATATTAACGTTGTTGGGAATGAAATCCCTAGTCCACAGAAAAGCTTGCGGATTCCAGGACTAAGATTCCAAGAAGGAAAAACTCTGACTCGCCAAACATCCTCAATGTTAGAAAAAGAAAATTAAGAAAACCCTTTGCCAAGAGATATGATTCCCCATTTTCAAGAGAAACCCAAAGTGAATATAACTTATTTTTTAGTTGAACCATAATGAGTGAAGTAGATTCCTTTGGCCATATTATCCTTCTATGAAGATTGTGTTTGCAGGATTCATACCATAAAATGTATTCCTCTACAGGGATAAAAATAAAGATTTTGCTCCCTTTCACATACGAAGTAGGAAGTTGATTGGTGGGGAATATCACACACATTGCCTAGAGCTTCTGCAAAAGATTTATGGGGTTTGCTAATAACTGATTTTTCAGAGATTTGAGGAGGCGAAATAGGTGAAGGAAGTGAAGAGTGAGAAGTTTCAGAAAAAGGACGGCAATAGAGAAATCCATGGTGAAAACTTAGATTGACAGAGAAAAGTTACAACAAAAACCAATAAATTTCATTGTGTATATTAAAATCAATCCAAACATTCATCAATTAAGCCAAATAACTTATACATATAGAAAAACAATTTAAATTTATTTATTTTTAAACTATTTTATTTTAATTATAAAATAGTTTATTCAATGGACCTAATTATAAAATAAATATAAATAAAAAGAGAATAAAGGGTAGGAGGTTGAAGAAGTAAGGGTTTAGTTATAGAGTGTTAGCTGAGCTTTCCTTCTAACTTCTAACCTCTGCGCGTTTGATTCTCTCTCTCTCTCTCTCTCTCTCTCAAACCAAAAAAATGGACATTGATTTCAAAGAGTATCAGTTACGCTGTGAACTTCACGGCCACGAAGACGACGTAAGTTTCCTCTCTATCTCTCAATTTCATTCATAATTGATGATTTCTTTCATAATTGCTTTAACCCCTCCACAACCACCAGGTTCGTGGAATAACCATCTGCGGCAACGGCGACATAGCCACATCATCCAGGGACAAAACCGTTAGGTTATGGTCTCAGGAGAATCGCAAATTCGTCTCTTCCAAACTTCTCGTAGGTCACACTAGCTTCGTCGGTCCGTTGACATGGATTCCTCCGAATTCCGATTTGCCTCAGGGCGGTGTCGCTTCTGGCGGCATGGATACTCTTGTCTTGGTTTGGGACTTGAACACAGGTGGGAAGTTTCATACGCTTAAAGGTCATCAATATCAGGTCACCGGCATTGCGTTTGATGATGGAGATCTTGTTTCATCTTCCATTGATTGGTAGGGTTTTCAGTTCCCGTTATATTTTCCATTCACTTGTTTTATCATTTTATTTATTGAACTAAACTGAATTTGACAGGTTAGGTTTTTCCATTTATTTCTTAGGAGTTATTTTATTCTATTGATACTGATCATTCTATTTAGTTTTAACTTGCTATCTGAATTTCTTATGCAGTACTTTGAAACGGTGGAGGAATGGGCAATGTGTTGAGACATGGGAGGCTCACAAGTCAGCTATTCAAGCAGTTATAAAGCTACCTACAGGAGAGCTTGTTACAGGTATAGTTACTTGTTGACACATTTTTTGCAAATAAAATTTCATTATGACTTGTTTGTTGGGTTACACATAGGGTCTAGTGTGTTTGAGATAGAGATTTTGGAATGCTATGTCTATATTTTAATATATATCTAAGGATTAAAAGAATTACAAGATTACCATGATATAGGGTCATATACAATTCAATTACACTTCATTCATTTTTAGAAACTTTTTATAGCTTGTTTAATTTAGAAAAGAAAACTAGTACTCCCCTCTCTTACTAAATCTCCCTCCCCAACATGCCCTTAGGTTCTGTTTGCAAGTTTAGGAGGAGAGGGGGAGTGGGGGGTGGGGGTTGTGGAGTTTATTTTTCTTCATAATACAAATTTCCCTCATAATAGGGGAACTCAATAATGTCACTGGAGTCTCATCCGATGTAGCTATAGTACTCTCAAACTTAGAAATATATGAATTATGATCATTCATTTATGATTTTCTACAAAAGCATTCTCTCAAAAAATGTGAAAGATTTCCCTATTTTTTATCCTCTTTCTCCCTCCAAACTCGCAAACAGAGTCTTAAGGTCTGTTTTTGAAGGGGATTTAAGAGGGTTTTGGAGGGTTAGGTCTATATATTTTAAAAAATTGATAGAATACCATAATATATGATCATATAACAATTCAATCACACCTCATTCATTTTTAGTAACATTTTATAGCTTATTTAATTTAGAAAATAAAAACAAGCCCTCCACCCCCCCTCTAAAATCCTCCTCTTGAACAGACCCTTAGAGTCATGTCTCTAAGGAAGTATTTGTTTTTGATGTTCACAGCATATATTCTTGTAAATAATATTGAAATGATATTGGACTGAAGCGAGTTTCTTAACTTATCTTCTATCATTCTAGGTTCAAGTGACACTACTTTAAAGACTTGGAAGGGAAAAACTTGTTTACATACTTTTGAAGGACATTCAGGTTTGCTTTCCCATCTTTAGACACCCATTTTAATTTTTGATTTTGTCATCAATATATAATGGTTAACTTGTAGGTTTTTTTGGTTTATTTCCCTCATACTTTTTTGATTGGCGAGGAATGGTAGATTTAGTGTTGAAGCTCAATATATTTGCACTGCATATTTGTGAATTTATTTTATTTTCCCGTGAATTATTTTATTAAGGTGATTTTATTTCTATTTGGTCCGTGTCTTCGATTTTAGGACAAGGAAGTTCTAGCAGTAATGTTTCCTTGGGAACATGTTTAAGGCAGTCATATATTATTTTATGCTGCCATGGGCACCATATTTATGTTGTTTTAAGTGTCTAACTCTAAATATAAACTAATAACACTGCAAATGCTGATAACCTTTGAGGGGTGTACAGATACAGTTCGTGGCTTGGCTGTGATGTCTGATCTAGGAATCCTATCTGCATCCCATGATGGGTAGGTTCATTCTGCACACGCTACTCTAGATTTACTTAATACTGAATGCCTGGTTCTGCAATCTGCATCAGAAAATATATATATCCTGCTTGACTTGTTTCCATTACTGCAGTTCTCTAAGATTATGGGCAGTAAGTGGTGAAGTGTTAATGGAGATGGTTGGTCATACTGCAATTGTTTATTCAGTTGATTCACATGCATCAGGACTTATTGTCAGTGGTAGTGAAGACCGTTTTGCAAAAATATGGAAAGGTGACAACCTCTTTCTTGCTTATCACATGTCATTTCATTTGTCAATATTGTTAAGTTTTACGGGTTTTTTTAGTGTCCCCGGGGAGCTTGAGAATTAATCTTGGTTCCATGAAATTTATAGGGAAGTTTTGTTTAGTTGTATGCGTGTGTTGGGGAGGGGGATGTCTCACCCCATTCTTTATTCTGGCCAACAGTTGTAAGAAACTGCTTGATATTATGCTCTCTTTTGTCAGCTGACAGCTGAATTTTCACAACTCATAGCTTCAGGATTTAAATTTTGGGTTATGCTTGCTTATTAAAATTTTCACATCTACTGTTTTTGCAACTTATTTGTATTTTAAATATAAGCTAGTTTGTTTGTTTCCTTACTTTATAGAAAATGTCACAAGTTTTGTTTTGGAGTAACATATGAATAGACGCTTCCATTTTCACTGATCAAATTGCCATGCCATGCATGTGAAACACTCAGGGTTTTACTCTGTCCAAAGGCACCTCATATACACATGGTTGATTGCCTTGGTTTTTTTCTGCCTCATCTTATGGACTTGTAACTCAGAATTATGAACTTGTTTGTCTTAAAACATTTTCCAGATGGAGTTTGTGTTCAGAGCATAGAGCATCCTGGTTGTGTTTGGGATACAAAATTTATGGAAAATGGGGATATTGTGACAGCATGCTCTGATGGAGTTGTACGCATTTGGACCATAAATCAAGATTATTTTGCTGACCAGCTAGAGCTTGATTTATACACTTCACAACTTTCTCAGTACAAGTCTAGCAGGTAGGATTTTGGTTGGGCTATCATAACGCACTTTCTACTCCCGTCTCATCAGCTTATCTTCTTATCCGTCCACTAGCAGAATTAAGGACATTAACATGTCCGTTTGTCCGCTTTTTCTATGCGCTTAGTTGTATATATATATTTTATTGCACCTAATTATATATATATTTTGACATATACCACAATCAAATCAAATAAGTTTGGATAATAAGCTCCCTTTATAGTGCAAGATATTGTTCTTATTGCAAAGATTGTTCCTATTACAATGAGATTTAACTGATTTTTTTAATTAATGATTTAAATAATATTATAAAAAGGATTAAATTGTATGCAGTAGTTTAAATGAAAGGTATAATTGGAAGATAGTGTACTACACCAAAACTAAGTATTCCCTTTATATATAGGTGTAGATAGATATTGCACACCAAAACTAAGTATCCCCTTTATACATAGGTATATAGATATTGTGAATTTATTAACCATAGTTTCAATCAGAAAAATATGGTTATTTGTCCTTGGTGAATAACTGATTTCATTTTCTTGGGAACTTCTTACTTCATGTATAGTAAATCCTTACGTTTCCTGTTTTTGTTTTTAAAATTTTAATCAATAGATTTCTTTATTCTTGAATAAATTATGTCTTGCTATTATTGATGAACTTAGCTTGATCTGTTAATTTATGCCAGAAAGAGGGTTGGTGGATTAAAATTGGAGGAGTTACCAGGCTTGGATGCACTGAAGATCCCAGGTTTTATTTTAACTGTTATTTTAAAGATAAATTTAGTGGTATATGATCCAATGACATTTTTAATTTATATTTGTAGCCAATACTAAGTGCGGTCAGAGTGTTTTTTCCTTTATGTATCATGTTGATAGTTTCATACATAATCCAACAACCCATCTGGTCTGAACAGGAACTTCTGATGGCCAGACAAAAGTAGTTAGAGAGGGAGATAATGGGGTGGCTTATGCATGGAACATGGCAGAACAGAAATGGGATAAAGTAATTCTCTTACCTGTAAATCCCAAATGGAAAAATTTAACTTATATGGTTTTTGTAACCTTTGTATTCCGTTCCCTTAGTCAATCCCAAGTTTTGCAGGGCCATATATAAATAATTTTACAGTGTAATTTTTTATTAACACTTCATGTTTTCCTTAAGATTGGTGAAGTTGTTGATGGACCAGAAGGATCAAGTCGCCCTCTCTTCGATGGTGCTCAGTATGATTATGGTTAGTTTCCTTATTTTTTCCTTGATAGTTTGATCACTTGGTTTACCTTTACACTCCTTTCTTAAATAGTTTACATCTGGCTATTCAGTGTTTGATGTGGATATTGGAGATGGTATGCCTATCAGGAAGTTGCCATACAACCGATCAGGTACAAATTTTCGCCACAGGTTGCAACTTTAATTGAGTTACTAGTGTCAGGGTTGACTTTCTTGTGCCACAGCAAGTGATGTTATTGTTTGTTTGTACACTTAAATGCATTGGAAAAAAAATTTATATGGATTTTTGGAAGTCAGTTAAAACATGTTATTGTATCTTGAATTGTTTCAATAGTTTCTCTCACTAATACTATACAAATTCATTCTAAGAACAGAGCAGTGGATGAATTTATTATTATAATTATTGTAGTAGGTATTAATGATTCTGAAAATGAACTGCCGGGTCTTGTCAACCAACAACTGGTATGTTAGGCTGTTTTAGTTACCAGGAGGCAAATTGCATGTGTATGCACGACATGCATGCTTGCCGGCTCAATGTACTAAGAATAAGAGAATTTTGCTCTATCTGTGAATAAATCACGGCGTAGACCGTTGACTATTCATATTTTTGTTTATTTTGCATTTCACTTTTGCTTATTCCTTGAAGTCTTAAATCACAGTACTAGAGATGGTAGCAAGAAATTTGTTTGGAAAATCAGTCAAGCTATTCAAATATTATTTTCTTTATTTTTTTGTGATGCGAAGGTAACGTAATACCTTTACTTATGAGTGTTTCAAATTTTAAGGCTTAGGAATGGTGCATTAGGTTTGAAATACTTTGTACTTGATGTACAAACCCATTTACTCTGATCAGTTACTTTCTTGCCCAATTTCTGCTGTAGGTCTTCTTCTGACTTTAAATTGTTAATCTTGTTTTTATTTATATGCTGAGAATCATACCTTGCCCTTGTCTATAAAACCTTTTGGTTTTTGCTTTCATGGCTTCATAGTTTGTAAGCTCTAAATGATTTGTGCATGTGAATGATAATAATCTGCTAATTGCTAACTATTAAAGAAAATTGTAAAAATGTATCCAGATAATGCATATGATGTTGCTGATAAATGGCTACTCAAGGAGGGTCTTCCTCTTTCCTTTCGGGAACAAGTCGTACAGTTCATACTTCAAAATAGTGGACAAAAGGATATTACTTTTGATGCTTCATTTCGTGATCCATATACCGGCTGTAAGTATAGTGTTTTATAATAATAAATTGATGGCGATCTATGAGGTCCATTATCCTTGTAATACTCCTTTTTTCTACTTGATTGTTTTTGTTGTTTTTTTTCCTTTCAGCCAATGCTTATGTACCAGGTCAACAATCACGCACATCTGGTAATAAAAATTCACCTTATTTTATCATGCATGAATTCCATCACATTCATGTTGTAATATGTCTTGTGCAACTCAGTCCCAATTAACCTTGTTTATTTTTAATATCAGATATCTCTGCGAAGCCTACATTCAAGCATATTCCTAAGGTGTGCTTTCATACACTTTGCTATGGAATTTGCTGATATATTTGTCATGAAGGAATACATTTTAGCATATATGTTCTATGGCCCAAAAATGTGGATGATCTCATATGCCTTTTACTGTAGTTATATGTTTTTCTATTTTGATTAAAGTAAAGGCATGCGTTGTTATTTACTAGGGCCAATCCATTAGTCTAACCGAGGTCATGTCACAATGTCTCAGTACTAACATGCTATATTTTGTTTGTCCCAATGATTACATAAATTTAAAATATGAGCATCTGATTGGTATGTTTTTTTAAAAAAAGAAAGGAGTTTGTAAGTTTTGTACTTTGGTGTCATTGTGGTTTATATATTAGGGGGGGGGGGGGGGAGAGATAAGTTGAAGGCCAATATGGCTCTAGGTGGAGCTCAATAGAAATAAATTGATTATGATAGATCTTACTAGGTCAAATCTTTGCTGCAAATTTGTTCTCTTAAGGAAAATTGCTTGATGAGACCCTGTATCAAAGTTGCTTTTTTTTTTTTTGTAGTCTTAAATTGCTTTTACTACTACCGTTGTTATTTTGATAATATGTTCACATATGTCAATATATCATCTTTATAGAGCGTTGCTCTTTACAAGTATTTGATTCAACTTGTGGAACTGATTAGTGTTTGAAATAGTGTGATTATTTTTTCTGGAGAAAATCCAATTTTCAAACCTCCTTATTGCAGAGCTATATAGTTATTCCTTCTTCACAGTAATAGTTTAATTTGATAGCTCATGCCCAGTTCTTTTTTCCATTGTCAGAAAGGGATGCTTGTTTTTGATACTGCTCAGTTTGATGGGATCCTTAAAAAGGTTGTTGAGTTCAATACTGCCTTATTATCCGATCAGGTAGGCTACATAATTGAAGATATTTGTTCATTTTTCTCCTTGGTATTACTGTGTATTGTGTAATACATACTGTTAAAGCACACCTTTTGGTAGAAGAAACTTAGATTTACGATGTTGAACTCACCCACAATGTCAACGATTGGGAAACATTTCTAAACTCCAATTTACATGTTGATCATCCTAACTTCACATACTACAAACAAGCTTTTTGGTGTGGGGATCTACATTTACTGATGTCCTTTGATATAAAAATATATACCCTAGTCAAATGAACTGTGCGTGCGTTTGATATTATTAGTGCCAGGATTTGCAGTGTCTATGCACAGTTGCATGTTTTAGAGAGCATGCTTGTGTACCTCATCATTATTATTCTTTTATTTGTTATGATGATGACATGTGAATTCAATAGTGAATCTTCTGAGCATCTGGTTGTATTGTCAATTTTATTTAGGAAAAGCAGAAGTCGTCTTTGGCTGAGTTGGATGTTTCCAGACTGGATGCCATTGTTAAAACACTGAAAGATACTTCACATTATCATTCCAGTAAATTTGCAGACTCTGAAATAGCTTTGCTACTGAAAATGCTATCTTCATGGCCAATCACAATGATATTTCCTGGTTAGTTAAAGTTTCTGAATTTTGTTTCTTGTTTTATGCTGTTATCTCTATAAAATCATTGGATCAAATTTGTTTTTTAGTATGCTTGCTTCTTAATCAGTACACATCTCTGGTCTTTAGGAAAATCATTTTCTTACTTCATGTTGTGCTTTCTATATGCAGTCATTGATATTGTAAGGATGTTAGTTCTTCACCCAGAAGGGGCTGATGCACTTCACAAGCATCTTGAATCTGAAAAAGGTATCAGCATTTCCATCATTTTGTTGTGACATTATATTATGGCAATAATACGTTTAACTCCATTTTTACAATGTCATACACTCCTTTAACCCCGGACTTTATCTTTCTTCTTGTGCTTTGTTTGATATCATCATCGCAATGTTTTATGGGATGAACTGTTGAGCTTAACAAACTAAAACGAGAATAAAACCAATGTAGCGATGATAAGAATGTTGTGCTAGAGGCGTGACAATACTAGACAATATATGGTTGGGAATGATAGCATTATTATAGAAAGATGATTGAATCTCGACTTAGGTTATTTGGACATGTGTGGTGGAGACCTATATATTTCGCAGTAAGGAGATAAAATTGGATGAAGGGTAGGCCAATCACTAGAGGCAGAGGAAGGTCAAGAAAAGGTGTATTAGAGAAACTATTAAGAAAGTCTAAAAGTCAATAGTTTGGCTGATACATGATTCATAATAGAACATTATTGTGTCGTTTGATCCATGTAGCCAACCTTACTTAGTGGGATAAGGCTTGGCCGCTTGGTTATTGTTTTATCTTTCTTTCTTCTTGTGCTTTGCTGTTGGGATGAAATGTTTCATGGATTTTCTCCCTTTACATGCAGACATTTTAATGGAAGTGATTAAGAAGGTCACCATAAACCCAACAATCCCTGCAAATCTGTTGACCAGTGTTCGTGCTGTCACTAATCTCTTTAAGAATTCATGCTACTACAACTGGTTGCTGAAACATCGCAGTGAGGTCAGTAGCTCATTATTGTTTTTATCTATTTTTCACTTTGATTATTTAAAGGAGTTTATAAGAATTGTTTGTAAAACCAACATTATGTTGAAATTTTCTTGGGTAACACTTCTGTTTTTAAAAAAAAGTGTTTGTACTGATATCTTCTCTGATTAATATAGAGCTTTTCATGGCTCTGGTTTCAAGTATTACTCGTGTGCGTGTCTGTGTGGTTCAATGTATACATTGGCTTTTAAAAATGCAGTTTAGCTAGATTAATTCAACTCTCCTATAAATTTTACACTCCTTTTTTTATTAAAAAATATTTTTGAGAAATTATATGAATTGATTCATTCTCTTTTTTGTTAATTCTGGTGGTGGAGTTTGGTCATTTACTTGTGCTGTGTTTGAGTTGCAGATTGTTGATGCTTTCTCATGCTGTAGTTCATCTACAAACAAAAATTTGCAGTTGTCCTACTCTACATTGATACTAAAGTAAGTCGGTCTTTTTATACGGTCTCCTTATAGTGCTCCAGGGTTTTCTGATTTTTTATAACCCAAAAAAGGTTAAGTGCTGGTTTGGATAAACTTCTCCGCCAGCACATGGGAGAAAAGAATATTAAAATATATAGTATTGCAATGACAATGGGTTTTTTAAATAAGAACTAGATTTAAAAATTGAAGTTAGCTTCTGCTTCTCTACTTTTTCAGCTCTTTCATTTCACTTTTCCCTATATCCCTATATACCTACCTATAAGCTTAGAAAACTTTCACAATTGGAGAACCCTGAACTTATTTTAACTGAGAATCTCTAATATGCTAGAAACTAATCCAAAAGGGCCTAAATAAATTGTTTCCTTGAATGAAAAATTGGTAGTTGGGAAAGTCTGGGAGTATTTGGATTTTTTCTTTGCTCAGTGGGCCACCCTAACTAACTGTTAAGAGTCCCACATCGGACAATATATGGCCTGAACTTGTGTATATAAGTGGGGGCAATCCTCACTCTACCAACCGGTTTTGTAGGATTGAGTTAGGCCCAACCACATTTCTTAACATGGTATCAGAGCCTCGTTTAAGATCCGGTGGCTCACCTTCTATGGTTTCCGCTATCGGGCCACCCACCATTTATTTCCACGCTCTAGATGTCCAATCCTGGGAGTGAGGGGGTGTGTTAAGAGTCCCACATCGGATAATATATGGCCTGAACTTGTGTATATAAGTGGGGGCAATCCTCACTCTACCAACCGGTTTTGTAGGGTTGAGTTAGGCCCAACCACATTTCTTAACACTAACCTTACCACCCCTGCTGCATTTAGTATAGATACTGAAGAGGTGGTGATGGATTTTAGATGTTTTTATATATAGATATCAGTTATTGGTTCATAAGCCATTACAGAATTTACAGTATTTGCTTTCAGAAATGCGATATTACTTGTCCACAACTTAAGCATGCAATAACTGACTTTTAATATGATCCTCAGTTATGCAGTACTATTGATTGAATCTAAGGATCAAGAAGGTCAATCTCAAGTTCTATCAGCAGCACTGGAGGTATGTCTTATGCTATTTTTGCCTGGGTATAATCACCACATCACCAAACCTTATCACACTTGGTAAACTGACTCCATCAAGTGTAGTTGGCTGTATCAAAAGGCAGAGTTTCAGTTAATAATTTTGGACAAAATGACTGCTCATTAAGTTTTAATTTGGTATCGGCACAGAATGTGTTATTCCAATAGTGCTCCTCTTGAGATAAAGTAAAATCCTAATGCTGCGCTTGGCACACAGACAAAACTGAAGATAGCAGGATGCTCTGTTTTTGTTTTCTTATAACACTTTTTTATACTTTTTGTCCTGTTCTTCTGTGAGTTTTATGTGCACCAAATATAGAACAAAACCCATATGTTTGGTTATTTTTCGTTATTTGTCTATCAAACTGATATAATATAGCTAAGCATTTAGAGAGCCCTCCCTTAAAAGTTAGTAAACAAGGGGAAAGAGTAAAGTAATTTAAGTATATACAATGTGCATTATAATTATAATATCTAACTCTCATTCATAGCATTATCCATCTATTCCAATCCCTGAAACTAATATCCTAATAATGTTTTAATATTAAATATCATATCCTAATAGTTCTCAAATTGAAGAAAAATGACAATATCTTGATTTTATTTTTGAACATTATTTAAATATCAAATTTGTGATATGTTTCTGATTAATACTGATATGTATTTTGTTTTGTTCAGATTGTCGAGGATGAAAATGTTGGACCTGATTCCAAATTCCGTGCTTTAGTCGCTGTTGGATCACTGGTATGTTTAAGTTTCTGTGTCTCATCTGTTTTTTGGGTAGATTATTTTTATTATAGTTTGTCTGTATGTAAGTCGAGCTGTTCTGCATGTTATGTAACTACTCATCTTTTGCTCGTTTGTTACACTCTGCTTTTGTGAAACCTGATTATTCAAATCATTTATTACTTATGTCTACACCTCTGCTGACCTATTTGCAAAAATTGTTATGTCGATTAGAATTTTATAGCCTAGTCAGTGGAACACCCTTGTTTTGTTATACATGATTTGCATAAGGAAAGACATCCCTTTGGAAACTAGAAGTTTCAAGGATGAATAAAATAAGCATTTTGTTTATTCAAAAAGAATAAAAAACAATTAAATCAAATTGCATACTATTTTTGGGTTAAATATTTAAATGCAAAATGCATCAATATAGAACTAATGAAGGTTAATCATTCACCAAAATGTGACATTAGCCAGATTTCATGTTAATAAATTAACGTGCTTGCGAAATGCTTTACTAAACCTTTCATTTGTCAAATCCTCTTAAAACAGATGCTTGAGGGACTTGTCAAAAAAATAGCGCTGGACTTTGATGTTTTGAGTATTGCAAAAGCAGCCAAAGGTTCCAAGGACTCCAAGATTGCTGAAGTTGGATCTGACATCGAGCTAGTATCAAAGCAGGGCTGAATCCAATCGCCTTTGGTTGATTAAGCTCGTCTTTATAATCTGAAAATTTTGAAGAAAAAGGAATATTCACGCTCATGTTTCCGAGAAGATACGTGCAAACAAGGTTCCCTTTCATATTATTCAGTGCATTTTGTATCTTTGTGGAGAAAGAAGAAAGCATCAAATGCAGAGTTATTTAGAATTGGAAATTTATGAATTGTACAGCATTATGATCTTCAGGCTCTTGTGGCAAATTCTGTCTGAGTTTTCTGTAGTAACAGTAAATTCAAATTTATACGGATAGTTGGTCAAAATCAATCTTTTGATTGAATAATCAATATTAACTGTTATTTTATATAGAAGCGCATGTTAATCAGTGTCGGAATCAATATATAAAATGCTTTTATTCGAAAATATTGATCAAACAGTGGCATAATATTCTATCCTATAGTGATTTGCCTATGGAATATATTCTCTTCACTATTGGATTTAAAAGTTTTCATTCTATATATTCAAACCACATAAGTGAATTTCTCACTATTTTTCTTATTTTTCTTATGATAAATACTATCCAAACTATTTCTAATCCTATTTTAGCTTAAATGTAGTGCATTACACCATCATTTAATAGTATTTTAATATTCAGTTATTTTATGTAAATATTTTAAAAATAAAAGTGTGGCGGAATACACGTTCATTAGTAGTGTAAAAAATATTTTATACTGTTAGTATTTTTTCTCTCTCTAAATCTATCAACATATCAATCATGATGATATATTTAATTATTTCAATAACATACATTTAACTATTTTAAATCTATGTGAAAAATGATTTTTTTTTTAAAATTTAAATTTATTGTTTTGACACATCTACTCTTTACCGTAATTACATTGGAAAACTTACCAAAATGAAAAGTGTCAATAAAAAACAAAAATAAAAATAAACTATGATTTGTTTCACAAATAGTTCATTATTTACATTGAAATCAATTCAATTATGTCAGACATCAATTGAAATATTTGTCACAACTTATCCATTTTGGTTCTTCAAATGGTTAAAGACATTTTGAAAATTAACTTGTCATTTGATAAAACTATTATTGATAAACTCTGTAAAGAATATTTGTATATAGAAATTCCCACATTGAACTATAGCATGTAATTAATTGTAAATCTTGCTATATATAATATAGTCTTCGTAGTGTTAATTAAACACACATATGTCTCACTCTCTCATATTTTATTATGGTATATAAAGCCGTTGAGAGGCAACTTTTCACCGTGCTTTATCCGGTTGACCCATTGTCTTTCGATGATAATTATTTTTCAACGATTTGCCTTCCTTTCACTGTTGTGAATCTTTCTGACATCAATTCTCCGATGACCACCACTCTACCACCGTCGTCGCTACTGTTTTTGGTGACCATCCAACAAAATATCACCACTGGCGGAAGCAAATCTTCAATTGCAGTCGATCCCAAAAAAATTTGTTGCCAACCGCCTCTACACGCGCCCACATGCCGTTATCTCTTCCGCGAGCAGGTTTCACACGCCACCCTTCCTACAACGCGTGACAACACATCCTGACTCTAATTCCACTACCGTGGTCATTTTTCTGCCCCGATTCTAGATCTGCACTCAATTTTTGCTTACCATATACATAAGTATGTATTCCAACACATTTTTCCTTGTTTTGACGCCCGTCACGGTCGTCGCTATGTTCCCCACTACTTACTGACCTTGTTCGCACATGTTCCAACCATCAACTCTCATGGGAGACACCGATTATGTCCCGTTTACAAAAGTTTCGTTTATCTCGTGCGAGAAACTAACCACGACATCCACTGAGTCATCTGTGCTTGCCTCCCACTACCATGACCGTGGTAGACGAAGCAGATGACATAGTAGCCAACACTAGGGTATTCATTGTAACTATTGCAATCATTACATTCATATTGAAGTTGTTGTACAAAGGCAAGAAAACAACAACAACAACCTAGGATTGATGCTTCCGCTCAACCGACTATCACCAAAGAAGTTACTATTATATCTACTAATTTTGAGCTCCTTCAATTCAAAGCAGCTCATCAAGAATCATCTTCTGCCACCACTGCTCAGTCTGGTAATCTTATAGCCTTTGTCTCCACATCCTCTTCCCTTGGTACTTGGATCTTTGACTCTGGTGCCTCTGATAATATGATTGATTATATATATCTTTTATCTCACTTGTATTATTCTAATTCTTTGCATTCTATCACTGTGGCAAATGACTATAAAATCAAAGTTCAAGGTCTTGGTCAGGCACACCCACTTCCAAATTTGTCTATAGATTATGGGCTCTATATTCTTAATTGTCATTTCAATCTAATATATGTTAAAAAAAACTCATTTGTACTCTGAATTATTGAGTTCTATTTATTGATTTTCGTTTATGTCCAAGATCGACATACAAGACGAAAGATTAGAATAAGGAGTGAGTCTAGAAAATTATATCATCTATCACCATCAGTGTCATGTGCTTCTATTACTTATCAAAGCCTTACACATCAATATTTGGGTCACCTTAGCCTTAATAAAATGCATCTCTTACTTCCTAGTTTTTCTAAGCCTGCGTCATTTGAGAGTCAGTCGTGTCAATTAGACAAACATACTCATCACACCTATTATCATCGATTAAATAAAAGTGTCGTGTCACCTTTTTCTTTAGTTCATTATGATATTTAGGGTCCTAGTCGTGTTAACTAAACTTTAGGATATTATTACTTCGTAACCTTCATCGATGATTTTTCACTATGTACTTGATAATTTTTTTATGAAAAAACGTTTAGATGTCTTCCATATATTCCAATTATTTTATGCCGAAATTAAAAACCAGTTTGACACTTTTATTAAAATTTTACGCACCAATAATACTCGTGAATATATGTCATCCCAGTTTCAATATTGTTTTTATCATCACAGGGTATTATTCATCAATCATCATCTACTCATACACCACAACAAAACAGTGTCACTGAACAGAAGAATCATCACTTAGTTTAAACTACACAAACTCTTTTACTTCACAATAATGCCCCTTCTCATTTTTAGGGTGATGCTCTTCCCACAACTTTTCACCTTATCAACCAAATGCCTTTATCGATCCTTCAATATCAAATTCCACACTCTATCTTGAACCCATAATACGATCTCTACCTCCATCCCTCTCTGCGTCTTTGGTTGCACATGCTTTGTTCATGACCTCAGTCCAGGTAAATTTTTTTTGTCAAATCTATGAAATGTATTTTTCTAGGATACTCACATATACAAAAATGATATCGTTGTTTTTGTTCCCAACTTTAACGATACATTATTTCCTCCTATGTCACATTCTTTGAAACCTCACCATTTTTATCTGCCTCTGTGTTACTTGATGAGAATGGTACTTCAGATGTCTGAGATATCCCTTCCATCATCCTTACATCCGTTGTAGCCCCTACACCTTCATTGTAGGTCTACCAGCAACAGACACTCCGCCAGTCGGAGGTAAGAGAAGATATTGATCCACCAACACCATCACTTGCTCTTACTTCTCCTCCAGTTACGTCACCTAAATTTGATATTCCAATAACATTACAAAAAGGTGTTTGGTCTCATTATCCTAATCCTAAATATGCTTGTGCTTTAAATTATGTTTGTCTATCTACTTTCTATGTCTCATTTGTTTCTGCTCTGAATTCTGTGTGTATTCCTAAGTCTAGAGGTGAAGCTATGACTAATCCCAATTGAAGTCCGGAGATGGTGGAAGAAATGGATGAATTGCATTCAAATAACACTGGGGACATTGTTAGTTTACCTCCAGAAAAAACTATAATGTGATGTCGATGGATTTATGCAGTGAAAGTTGGACCAAATGGTCAGATCGACCATTTCAAAGCCTGTATGGAAGCCAAAGGATACACATAGATATTTGGTATTGATTATGGTGACACTTTTTCTCTAGTGGCCAAGACTAGTTCAATCTGCCTCTTTCTTGTAATGGTTGCCATTCATCATTGACCGATTCACCAGTTAGACATTAAAAATGCCTTTTTACACGGAGAATTGGAGAAAGAAGTTTATATGGATCAACCTCCAGGTTTTATAATTCCTAGAAATCCTAGACTAGTTTATCGGCTTTGTCATTTTCTTTATGGGCTTAAACAATCCCCGCGTGCTCGGTTTGACTGCTTTAGCTCTGCCTTGATACAATTTAGTATGACTATAAGTGAAGTAGATCACTATGTTTTCTTCCTTCATTCCTTCACCTGTTGACGCATATTTCTTGTGGTCTATGTTGATGACATTTTTATCACTGGATACAACACATAGGGTATCCAACATCTCAAAAATCACAGTTTGAAAATTTTGCAGATAAAAGACTTGGGTCCACTTAGATACTTCTTAATCATTAAATTTTCCCAATCTTCATTAGGCATCGCAATGAACCAACACAAGTATACATTATACATTCTAAGTGAATATGGTATGCTTGATTATCTTCCTATGGATCCCAATGTCAAGCTTCTTCCAGGTTAGGGGGAGCCATTGAAAAACCCGAGAAGATATCAACGACTTGTAGGCATACTCAACTATCTTACAGTCCCCAGACTAGATATTACATTTGATGTGAGGATTGTGAGCAAGTTTCTGAATGCTCATTGTAAAAGACATTAGGATGCAATCATTAAAATTCTTAGATATATAAAGAATGCATTAGGAAGAAGACTATTATATGAAGATAAGGCTGATGCTAAAATCATTTGTTATTCAGATGCAGACTGGACCGAATCACCGTTAAATAAGAAATCAATGTCTGAATATTGTGTTCTTATTCGAGAGAATATGATCTCATAGAGAAGTAAGAAACAAAATACAGTTGCACTATCTAGTGTTGAAGTTGAATATCGTGTTATGGAGCTTACATGACAAAAATTTACTCTCAGAACTTAGGTTGGGATATCTTCATAACACAAAACTCATATGCGATAATCAAGCGACACTTCACATTGCATCTAATCCAGTTTTCCACGAACGAACTAAACACATATAAATAAGTTGTCATTATGTGAGGGACACTGTACTTTCAAGAGAAATCACCACATATTTCATCAAATCTTAAGAATACTTGGCTGATATGTTGACAGAGTTTCTTAGGGATTCTCGAGTGGATTACATTTGTAATAAGCTCGACTTATATGACATATATGATCCAGTTTGAGGGGGAGTGTTAAGAATATTTGTATATAGAAAGTCCCACATAGACTATAACATGTAATTAACTGTAAATCTCTCCATATATTATACAGTCTTTGTAGTGTTATTTAAACACAATTTATTCACATGTCTATCACTCTCTCTTATGTCAAAAAACTCATTTGAACAAGATCTGTAAATGATGTCTATTTTTTAAATATTCCTACGAACGTATCATAAAGGATTACATTGAATCTTATTGGACAAAATTTATTTGGTATCCTATATACCCTCTGCTAAGTCATTAGTGACTTCGAAATTAATGCATAATTGTATTGCAACAAATGACAATTTGATTCGAAGAGGAATGCATATAATTTCGAGGTGCTCTATCTAGAATCATGATGTGGAAACTGCATACCATTTATTTCTTAGATGCAAATACACCTTACTTTTATTCCACTGAATGGAGCGATTGTTTGACATAAACAATGATAGAGCTAGTTACGAAAACTTATTCAAAATTGCAGGCAAAAGTTGAAGCTCTCAAGTTTAAAATGTGATTATGACTCTCATCATAATAATTCTTTGAAAAACTTCGCATACAAGAAATGATATCAGACTTCAAAATGATAAAATATACTTTGATAGAGACATTGTCCATGTTAAACAATTGATCTATATGACATCCACTTCTTTCAAGGAGCATATACTCTTCAATTTACAAGTTTACAATTATTAAATTTTGACATCAAATGCTGACTTTCACCCGCATCTAAAAGCATACATGCTAATTGATGATTTTACAATCATAATTGAATTGAGTACAACATAAATGAAACTTCAAAGAGAGAGTTATAAAGTATCAACATACAGTGACATTCATGAGAAAACTCTCTATTCTTTTTGTTTTTCATTTTTTATTTGATAATTTGTTTTTATTTAAAACATATCAATATTAAATATAATATATCAAATATTTTATTTTAATTTTTCAAAATAAAAATTTAAATAAATATTACATAAATTAATTTGTAATAAAAATATCAAAAAGCAAAAAAATGACACATTAAAAAAAAAAAAAAAAAAACTAAAACCATGTTTAAATCTTAAAAATATCTGTTGATATGGATAGAGTAACCGCTGTGGTCGTTAAAACAGAGATGACACACTCCTTTCCTTTGCCACATCCTTCAATCCCATCATGAACTACTCAAATCAATGTCTTCCCAAAACCCATTTTCTCAAAGTTCCCACCTTTCACCCTTTCTTCAAATTCAACCCATTCCCATACACTAACCATGCTTCAAACAGAACTCATACTCTCTCATTCACCATCAACTGCAACCTCAAAAAGGTGGGGAAGAAGGACTTATTGTCCCAGAAGATTGTCTTATCAGAATCTTCTCCTCCACCACTCACTCAGGATACTGATGTTCCTTCAACTTCAAAGGAAAAGAAAAGCCCTAATGGTTTGTTTAAGAAGTTGAGCAAAAGGGTGTTGCAGATTCTCTCTAATTTGCCTTTGGCTATTGGGGAAATGTTCACCATTGCTTTTTTAATGGGATTAGGTATGTATCTAAAGAAGCCGTTTTCATCCTTTTTATTCTCAAAATTTTATATAGGATGTGTTTGGATTGACTTGAGCTTATATAGTAACATAAGTACTTGAGACTGATTGGGATAGCTTATGAAATCAGTTTAAAACACATGCATAAGGTCTTTTTATACTTACTTCCATAAGCTTTTTGGATAGCTTATGATAATAACTTGTAGCAAATGTACTTTAGGACCTGTTTGGATTGGCTTGTTTGAGCTTATCTACAAGCATAATCCCTTATGAGACTACTTGGAAGAGCTTCTGAAAACAACTTATGGCTTAGATAAAAAGAGTTTGACTTTATTTTATCTTTTATTATATAAATAAAATATACTTAAGTACTTGTATGATAAGCTTTTATGCTATAAGCACTTAATTAGTTTTTTTTAATCGAAATAGAGTCTTGATAAGACCATATAATAACTAAAACTTTGCCTTTTATGCCAGGCACTTTTATTGAACAAGGTGAGACTCCTGATTTTTATTTCCAGCACTACCCTGAAGATCATCCTGTGTTAGGATTTTTTACTTGGAGATGGATTTTCTTTCTCGGTTTTGATCACATGTATTCCGCCCCTATATTTCTTGGAATGTTGGCTCTTCTTGGTGCTTCCCTTATGGCCTGCACATACACGACACAGCTCCCACTCATCAAAGTTTCTAAAAGGTTTGGTTGTCAGTTTCCCGTGATCATAATGCTTGGTTTGTGAATTTTCATGATCATTCAAGGTATAATTTGTTTCGTAGATGGTCCTTTATGCACTCTGCCGAGGTTATACGCAAGCAAGAGTTTTCAGAATCATTGCCTAGAGCATCAATCCAAGATGTTGGTACTATACTAATGGGAGCGGGGTATGAGGTAATAATTCCATGCCATAATATATACTTAACAACTTATTACAATGTTCATAAGCTGTTTTCAGCTTATTTCCATAAGCTCTATGAGATAGTTTATGAAAACAACTTATATGCAAATATTGACTTTATTTTACCATTTGTTACAAAAATAGCTTAACATAAGCACTTGTAGTTACTGGCCACCAATAGACTTCACTTGAACACTTTTATGTGTTATGACAAAATGTAATTTTCGATTTTAGGTATTCTTGAAAGGACCAACTTTGTATGCTTTCCGTGGACTTGCCGGTCGGTTAGCCCCAGTTGGAGTTCATATAGCACTTTTGTTGATAATGGCTGGAGGAACTTTAAGTGCTGCAGGGAGCTTTAAAGGTTCAGTCAATGTGCCTCAGGGACTGAATTTTGTAGTAGGAGATGTCCTCGGTCCTACTGGCTTTCTTTCCACTCCGACTGATGCTTTTAATACAGAGGTTCATGTCAACAAATTCTCTATGGATTATTATGAAAGTGGAGAGGTAAATGTTGATTTTTGTTTTCTATGAAATGGTGCAATGAAAGTTGCAATTGAATCCATGAAATTTCGACCAGAATAGGCCAAAGTGTAATGTTTACTGCAATTTTTATGGACAATTTGTTTTATGATTGATTTACAGGTTTCACAGTTCCGCACCGATCTTTCCCTGTTGAACATGGATGGGAAAGAAGTAATGAGGAAAACAATTAGTGTAAATGATCCTTTAAGATACGAGGGTATCACCATATACCAAACGGATTGGAGTATTTCAACTCTACAAGTTCTCAAGGACAATGAAGGACCTTTTAATTTGGCTGTGGCGCCTCTTAAGATCAACGGAGATAAGAAACTTTATGGTAGTTTTCTACCTGTTGGAGATGTTAATTCTCCTAATGTTAAGGGAATGTAAGTGTTTAAATATCCACCGTAACAAAATATTCTTTTCGATATTTGGAAGGTCTTAGATTGTTCTTAGGAGCATTTTCTCATTCTTTTTACAAACTTCTGTCGAATTTTAGCTCTATGCTTGCTCGTGACCTGCAATCAATTGTCCTTTATGATACGGAAGGGAAATTTGCCGGAGTTAGACGACCTAATTCAAATCTCCCAATCAACATTGATGGCTCAGAAATTGTCATTGTTGATGCAATAGGAAGTAGTGGCTTGGACTTGAAGGTGTGAGCTTAAGCGAAGTTTGGTTATTTTCCTTTATAACCGAAATTAGTTATGTTACCTTAGTTGTTAACTCACTGCTTAATGATTACGCAGACCGACCCTGGTGTGCCAGTTGTGTATGCTGGCTTTGGTGCTCTAATGCTCACCACTTGCATCAGCTACTTATCTCACTCACAGGCGAGTCTCTACATTTTCATTAGTTTTAGATTTTCGTTATAAATGTCATATGCATAATCGGTAGCTTAGTTGTGTTTTCACTATCCATGTTCAATTATATATCGAAATGTTAATAAACTTTTTGGTCAATTGAAAGATATGGGCGTTACAAGATGGGACAACAGTTGTTATCGGAGGGAAGACAAACAGAGCAAAGTTAGAGTTTCCGGACGAGATGAACCTCTTGCTTGACAAAATCCCTGAAATAGTTGAATCATCATCTCTATCTAAGCAAAGCTGATAGCTTTTGAGACATGAAGGTGAGAAATAAAAGACTCTTCAATTGGATGATAGCTACTTATAAGGATTATTATAGAGTACTAGGACATACAACCATACAAATTGGATCCCATGGATGAGTCAATCGACAAAACTTTTGCAGATATACAAAAGCTCTTATAGTATATTACATGTATATTTCATTTATTTTTATTTAATACGGCTAGATACCAACGCTCTTAAAGTATATTCTCATGACAAATTCTAAAGTCAAAATGGAACAGATCGTGTAATTCATACATTTAACGATGTATTTAAGCAGACCTACTTTACGCGAGATGTAACCCTTCTTCACTTTTCAAGTCAAACAACTTGATGAGCGCGTCTCCCACAACCTGTGTGAAAATCAATGATGCAAGATGTTGTTAAACAAACTTTAATCAGGTATTATCAGCAAAAACTGAATCGAAGGAATAACACTTCAAGTTTGAAAAATACAACACAAGCCTTTGTTTTTATTACTTCACATACAAGGCAAGAGAAAATACCTTGTCTGGTGTGGATGCACCAGATGTTACACCGATCTTTAATGGACCCTTTGCTAGAAAGTTTTCTGTCTCCACAAGCTCGCCATGCTGAAAGATAAAAACATAAACATTATTATTAATAGTGAAAAAGAGCTAACATATGTTGAGGATTTATAAATCTCTTTTATCAATGCTTACATTCAACTTGTGTTCTATTTTGTTTCCTGGACCGATTCTTTGCTCACTGTCAATCCAGTAAGAAGGAATTCCGCGTTCCTCAGCTATCTCTTGAAGGTGTGATGTGTTGCTCGAGTTCCAGCCACCAACTACTAACATGAGGTCCATATCTTTCTCTACCAGCTTGTAAATAGCATCTTGTCTCTCCTAAAAGGAAAAAATTCAAAACAACTGTTTGATTAGAATGAGGACATGTTTAGAACATCAAGGAACTAGAGAAGTGAAAATACCTGAGTAGCATTACAAATTGTGTTGAAGCTTATGAAGTGCTCGTTAACGTTTTCCACGCCAAATTTGCGCATCATAGTCCTCTCTACTAGTTTCCCTGCAAACCGATGAACAAAATACATATCACAGTTAATTATAATTTATGAATAGAGTACAAGAGAATCCCTATGCTGCTAACTCCAAAAAAGATAAAAGCTAACCAATCTCTTCAGTCTCTCCTTTCAGCATTGTTGTCTGATTTGCAATACCAAGTTTTATCAGGTCAATGTCTGGATCAAAGCCCTTAGAAACTGCAAATTTAAATTTCTGTACATGAAAAATAAAATAATCATGACATTGAACACTACAGATTTTTAAAAGCAATATCGATCAGTGTAAAACTCGCACCTCGTATAATGCCTCTTTGGTTGAGCTGGATCCATTAAGTTCACCACCGAGAATATAATCGCAAACATATTCAGCCTGGATAAATTTATCAGTTATACAAAAGTTCTAAAAAATTTCTTGAAGTAAACATAAAATAGACTACTAGCAGAAACTTAGAACAAACCTCTGCCATCGTTTTCACAATTATGTACTTTCCAGCAAAAGAAGCAGTTGCTACGGTTTCCTCATGAGCATATTTACCATGAATTATTGAGGTATAATCTCCTTTTTTGTGCTTCTCAACAACATTCCATACCTTAAAAACAATTCATCGAAGAAACATTCTCAGCATCTGTTAGTGCGCATACTGATATATGAACTGAATAGATGCAAACTGGCAAAATAGAAAAACCATCCTCACCTTTGAAACCCACTGGCAAGTTGTATCAACGATATGAACATTTTTCTCACTCAAAATCAACATCTCATCGACTGCGGCTCCAAAAGCAGGCAAGATGACTACATCACCCTTATTGACAACCTCAAATTGTTTCTTTCCATCTCTTATAGGAATATTCTCCACACCCATCTCCTCTAGCCGCTGCATCAGTAGTTTATCAAACCTCAAAAATCAACACATTCATATATGATTGAAGGTTATAGGAAATGTAAATACCTTATTAACAGTTGGATTGTGAATGATTTCATTGGTAATCCAAATTTTGTGATTAGGAAACTGTTTTCTTGCCTCATAAGCAATTTGAACAGCCTTGTCAACTCCCCAACAAAATCCAAAGGCTTCCGCTAGCATAACAGTGACATTACCCCATGTATACTCATAACCATTTTCTTTCAATATCTCAATGATGTCACCTGAAATTACAAAGAAAAAAACGACACGAGGACTTATCGAAATTGTATTGACTTGGAAGAAACTAAGAGGAAAGGAAAAACATGAACATACTGGTGTACTCATGTTTCATGAGTTTGAGTGTCTCCTCCTTGTGTCCGAAGCCTTTGCGGTTATAATTCTCACCCCTGGTGAGGTTCTTTCGGAAGACCTTGGGATCGAAATCGGAGTCAGATGAACAACGGACTGAGAAGACTTTCTGGCAGCGGAATCTGTCTGGGGAAGGGATGTTGATGCGAGTGGCGGGGAGAGCGGAGAAGTGTACACGGAAAGCCATTGAAGATAGAGTCAAAAAAAGACAGCGGATATTCGTCGGATGTTGTGAATTCAGAATTGTATTAGATGATATCAGTTAAATTAATAGGGTGTAAATAAAATATAATAGACGTTTATGAAGTTTGTTGTACTTTTTTTGCATTGCATGGTATTTCATGGGTGAGTGGTGTTAGGTTTGAAAATGTTACTATTTTTAAATTGTTTTGAAGACGTTTCCTTGTGGGAACGGAGGGAATTTGAGTTCCTTTGAATTTTCGGACCATATATCACCTAATTCATAGTTTTGTTTTGTTCATTAACCCTTCACCATTTATGGATTTTATAGTTTTGTTTTTATCATTAACCCTTCACCATGTATGGATTTTATATGTTCAAGGGTATCTTTGTAGATTCGACCAATATCATTCTTAAAGATGTCTTATATATTCAGTTTAATTCTAAAAGACTCAACCAATGTATGGACATGCCACCGTACTTCAATTCTAGAAATTCAATCTCTTTCTTTCCTCTAACGTCCTCAGGAAAATATTTCCTCAAAAATTCTCTACTGAACACAACTCAAATGATTGTCTCACCAGACGCTTCCAACCGTTGGCGAGTGCTAACCCACTAGTCATTAGCTTTTCCAGCTAACTTGTGAGTACCCAACCGCACCTTTCGTGCTTCAAAATACTCCATCACCTGGAAGATCCTCTCGATCTCCTTGAGCCACTTCTGAGCTCCATCTGGGTCATACTTTCCCTTGAAAGTAGGCAGATCATTTTTTTGGAATTCATCATTCTCGCTATTCCCACCATTCAGAGGATTCTGCACAACTTGAGGTATAGCCTGGATAGCGGCAGCAAGTAAATCATTGTTCCTTCCAGCCATTCTAAATTTGTTACACGTCAACAACAGAAATCAATGGTTAAGGAACCTACATCGACAATAACTATATGTCACACACAACCACGACTCAACAACTTGGCTGGACGAATCGACCTACTCTGATACCACTATGTAACACCCTAAAACTTCTGCGTAAAATAATACAATTTATCAGAGTAATTAGTAAATAAAATTTTCAACAACACTGCTCATGCATAGGACATGTAACACACAATTAAAATTAACGGGAATTAACAAAATTATAATCCAAACATTCACTTTTATTAAGCAGCGGAAACTTATTCAGTTAAATCATAAAACATAACTTCTTAAAGCAAAAGAATTAGTTTGGAAGAAAAATAAAAACAAATTATCCTTCAACAATTAAAACAAAACAAAAGCGTTCTCTGACTCCCCAGTGTTACATATCAGAGCAGATGTCGAAACTAAGTGAAGGACTTCAACTTCACGTTAATCCTGATTATCTGCATGTTACCCACGTGGAGGCAACATTCAAACATAATGGGTGAGTTTCTCAATCAATCAAAAGAAATAGATTATATAAATATGAAAGCATAAAAATCATCATATAAACCACCCTTCATCACAACCACCGACCAGAATAAATAATCACATCAAACACAGATAATCATACATTTCACAATGCAAAACAATTCAACTATTATGCAATGAGACACCAACTTGACTCAATGCATGTGGTACCAAGTTCTATCCATTTTTCGTGATCACAATTCCCGTCGAAATGTCTATATAGGTCGCACACACCCCACATGGGCACACGACATCCGTGATTTCTCACACCCACATGGGCATACAATCACCTCAACAACTACAACAACATGATTCCCTTACGAAGAATCCGGATAAACGCTCACATCCCACATTGACACACATATTATCTCATAACTCATGCAATGTGTTATGCATTTCAAATTAAAATATATAATTACGAAACAATGCATAAAGCTAGCATATCATCAATACATTACCTCACTACTGCCCAACGTACAATAGACATATGTTCCGGTATGCAAACACAACAATTCACAACAAAAACACACATCACACACCCGGAATACACATTTCACATTTAATTAAATCACAACATACAAGTGAATACAATTACACATCAAATAATTGGAATTCTGGTGTTAAAAATATTTTTAGTAGAAAGTATACGTAATCAACTTTCCAACGATTCGAACGATGACTGAAACGGACTTACAGTTTGAAAGTTATGGTCGAAACCGTATTTAGACTCAAAGTTGTCTGGCTGTGACCTGGCTACATTGCGTTCTCCATAAGCCTAATGAAGTTCGCCATTTACCTGCAGCACGCAAACTGCTGCACTTTTCATCGTTTGAGGTCTTTCGGAGCTCCGATTTCGATTCCGTAAAAGCCCCCGAACTCAGAATTCAATATACTACGATATTGTCACTTTTAAAAAGACATCCAACACATTTTCCATTTTTGAAACATTTTGAAACATAATTTAATCATTTCATTCCACATCCAAACTTAATCAAAACCCATCGAAATACACCAACAAGTATTTTTATTTATCACGGACGTAACTCCAGCTTCTTACCGGAACATCAAACAGTCAATAAACACATGGATAAAAACCTAACAATTTATTCACCCTCATACAAACATCATATATCCCTTAAGTGATTAAATAACCTCACCCTTAGCTTAGATTTCTTGTCCAAAATCTCTTCTTCTCCCTTGAGCCCTAACTTTCTCTTCCTCTTGTTCTTTCTCTTGTTTTCACGTAGAATGAAATCCCACTCTTCTAACCCCTTATTTTCTTATATTATTATTATTATTATTATTATTATTATTATTTATTATTATTATTTTAGCTTAACCTAGATAATGATTTAATAATAAAATAATTTCCATCAAATATTTAATTTAAAATAATATTCACTTAATATTATAATTAACTAAATATTACTAATATAATTAGATTAGTCTTGCTCACCACACTACCAATCTCTACATTTTTAGTCACACACCCCTACCAACTTAAAGTCTCATTCTCAAGGCCAATACCTACTACTAAGGGTAACTCCAACATCAACGAATGCATAAAATCACAAACACAAATATACAACATCATAATATAACTTACAAAAATAATTAAATTAAATTGGGGCGTTACATGATGGCTCGATTCCGTATAGGTTGTTTCGACTCATTTCATGCATGTTTTGTCGTATTTTTATCGAGTATTTATTGTTTTTCGTATTAATTCACTTATGGAGTATATGAACCGTATCTTTCATTCTTATTTGGATTAGTTTATTATAGTATTTATTTATGACATCTTAATGTATTCCAATTATGAAGAAGATCATGCAAAATACTTGAGGATTGTGTTGAAGGTATTGAGAAATAATAAATTGTTTGCAAAGTTCTCGAAGTGTGAATTTTGGTTGAAGACTGTAAGTTTCTTAGGACAATGTTATTTCTGGTGAGGGTATAACAGTGGATCCATCTAAAGTAAGTGAAGTACTTCAGTGGGAACCTCCAAAGACAGTAATGGAGATTAGAAGCTTTTTGGGTTTGGCAGGTTGTTATCGAAGATTTATTGAAGGGTTTTCCAATTTGGTGTTACCATTGACTCAATTGACTAGAAAGAGTCAAACTTTTGTGTGGGATGCGGCATGTGAAGAAAGTTTCAAAGAGCTGAAAAAGAAATTGACTTCAACACCAGTGTTGATTTTACCAAGTCTGAGCGAACCGTTTGTTGTGTATTGTGATGTGTCTAAGATGGGCTTAGGCATAATGTTAATGCTAGATGGTAAAGTAGTGGTGTATGCTTCGTGTCAATTGAGAATGCATGAAATGAATTATCCTACTCATGATCTCGAACTAGATGTAGTTGTTTTTGTATTGAAGATTTAGTGGTGTTATTTGTATGGGTCGAGGTTCGAAGTATTTAGTGATCACAAGAGTCTGAATTATTTATCTGATAAAAAGGAATTGAATATGAGACAGAGGAGATGGTTAGAGTTCTTAAAGGACTATGATTTTAATTTGATTTATCATCCAGGAAAGGCAAATGTTGTAGAAGATGCACTGATTCGGAAGACAATTCATATGTCGGCATTAATGGTGAAAGAAATGGAATTGATTGAACAATTTAGAAACTTGATCATGGTTTCCGAGACGACGCCTGAGAGTATTAGATTGAGTATGTTGAAGGTGAATAATGAATTCCTTGATGTGATTAAGGAAAATCAGAGACTTGATGTGAAGCTAGCGAACTTGACGCCTACATGAGGAAATGACCCTTATAGGGATTTTAAATTGGATAATATTGGTGAGTTGAGATTTCTAGGCAGAATTTATATGTCGGATAATGTTGACTTGAAAACATCAATTTTGGAGTAGAGTCACCGGAGTAGCTTGAGTATCCATTCAGGGGCTACGGAAATGTATCAAGACTTGAAGAATTTATTTTTGTGATCTGGTATGAAAAGAGACATAGCTCAGTTTGTTTATGCCTATTTGACGTGACAAAAATAAAAAATGGAGCATCAGAAACCTTAGGGGTTAATGCAACTGTTGAGTGACACCATTCGAAGCTTTGTATGGTAGGAGGTGTAGGACGTCTCTGTGTTGGTATGAGACATGTGAGAATGTTGTGCGTGGACCGAAGATTATGCAACAAACTATTGAGATATTTTAGATGATCTGTGAGAAGATGAAAGCATCTCAGAGTAGACAGACGAGTTATCATGATAATCGGAGGAAAGAATTAGGATTTAGTGAAGGTGACCATGTGTTCCCGGGAGTCAACCCGATGACAGGTGTTGGATGTGCATTGAAATCTAAGAAGTTGGATCCTAAGTTCATTGGACTGTATCAGATCTTGAAGGGAGTAGGTATCGTTGCGTACAAGGTGGCATTATCGTCGAAGCTTTTGTACTTGCATGACGTGTTCTATGTGTCGTAACTTCGGAAGTATGTGTCTGGCCCATCTCATTTATTCAGAGGGATGAGGTGCATATTAGAAATAACCTTACAGTGGAGGCGATGTCGATGATGATCGAGGATCGCAATATGAAGCAACTTATGGGAAAAGATATTCCTTTGGTGAGTGTAGCTTGGGGAGGAGCTGTTGGAGGAAGTGTGATGGGAGCTGGAAAGCAGGATGCGATAGTCGTATTCAGATTTGTTTCCATCAGGTACATTTTTTAGGACGAAAATAATTTAAGTGGGGAGATTTGTAACACCCCATTTTAAATTATTTAATCATCATGTGTTATTTTGGTTGTTTGGCTTTGTTTAGGGTGTGCGTAGTTGAGCGCGTGGGTGTGGTATTCTTAACGGAACGGGAAAAATAAAAATATTGGGATAATAGTATAATATTGGATAACTAGAGGGCATATTTAATAATAGTGGTATAAGGGATATTATTATTATTAAGCCTAATATTATTAATATTATTATTATTATTATTATCATTATTATTATTAGTATCATTATTAATATTATTATTATTTAAAATTCAGATTTTAATTAGTAATTGGGTGAGTAAGAGTAAAATAAGGGAGATTAAGTGATTAATCAAAGTTAAGGGAAGAATTAGTCATAATTTCATTTTTCACTTAGAGAGCATTGGAGAAGGAAGAACAAGAGGAATAATTAGGGCTTGACATCATCAATTTCGCAGGAATGTTTATTGGAAATCCGAGGTAAGGGAGAATGAGTTCATAATAGGTGTTTATACCATGAAAGAGTAGTGAGGGGGTTCTTTCCCTCATAGGAATTCGTATGAGTATACTCTTTGTTGTATGGATCTGTTGTATATGAATGTATATGTGGTGAGAATTGTATGAATCAAATTGTTGCTATCATGAATTGTATGATAGATTGGTGTGATTTCTGTCATATGAATATTGGTGTTTGCAGATATGGTTTTGTTGCAGGTTGAGATGACGAATTAGATCTAGAAAATATCCATTTGATTACTAATAATAGGAGGATGAGGTGATATGAAATTACAAGTCATAAAACTAATATAGAAACAATTTTAGGATAGTTCTGAATGTTAGAAGTGAAAGCAAATTGACAGGATTCAGACTGGTGTGAAAAATTGGAAAATTTGAGGGTTCTCTGCTCATACGCGTAACTGGCATGTTGTTACGCATATGAGGATGTGTTACGTGGGAAATACGCGTATGGGACCCATCTAGCACCATCATCTGCCAATACGCAAGGCAATACGCGTAAGGGTTTATGAGCAGGAAGGGAGTGTTACGTGTTTGATGCGTAAGTGCTGATGGGCAAGTTGGGCAATACGCGTATAGCCCTAGCCAATAAGCGTATGACCAGCAGAGGTGCTGAAAAGTGTTGTTCGTGATTTCTTTCCTGATTTTGCATCCGATGCAATTTCTTTTGGTCTTAGAGGTTGGGATAGATGCCAGAACTTGTTGGAATCAGGAATGGTGGTGGAAATAATTAAAATTGGAATTTATATGGATTAATTAGATAAATAGCTAGTTAACGCTTCATGAGGTATTGTTCGGTTTTGGTGCATTTTATGGTATGGACAAGTGTAGTAATATTGGTATGTATTACGATGAGTATGCAATTCATGTATCATCAGGAGGATCGTGAAGATGTATGATTGTTATTATACATGTGTCGTATGCATATTATTTTCATGCATTCATGGTGTGTCTGATGGTGATGAATCATTGCTCAGGAGGAGTGTATGTGATTCATCTGAACTCCGATGTGGAGTGTTGTAGAGATAAATCATTACCAAGTAGGGGTGTATCTGATTTATCCGAATTCTATTATGAATCAGATTCAATTGAATGAACCATGGTATTTTTGTACCACATGCATTGTGTCAATTGTTGAGTAACATTGCATTATTATGTGTTTATTGAATCGTAATTGGAAATGACAAGTGTGTCGTGATGATGAATTGGTTGTGTGTGATTGTGTGATAACTACTCTTAACATGTATTATACACTGTTAATTATTGAATGTAGTTCTCACTCCTTTGTTGTTTGTTGCATCTGTGCTTCTTTGGAAGTACAGATAATCCAGGTACTTGAGTGTGCATGGAGTGCATGTTGTTTGATCGAGTCTTAGGAGTCACTTTGATACATAACACGGGATTTTGGGAGTTTTCAACATTTATTATTCTTTATTGACTTTTGTTACGTATCATTCTTTATTTAAAAATATGGGGGACCACGAATTATGTGGATTTTTGAAGTTGTTGGCGAATTGCCTTGATTTGAATTAAAAATTTATTTTCGTTGTTTTTATTTCATTAATAAAAGAAGTTATGTTGGTTGGTTTTCGACAGTGTGGAATCCTACTTTTTGGTGTAAACTCTGATTATTTTTGTATTATTCTGTATTTTTATAAAATGGGAAAGTGAGGTGTTACATCTAGTGCTACGAGGTGTCCAGAACTGACCCTACTCAGTCAATTGCTTCTGGTGTTAACTGGTTGGGACCACTCGTCCAACCCGTATTTGGGAAGGCTCGTCCTTAGCACCTCTAACAACCTTATGCTTGTCTGCCTCTCTATTAATAGCTCTCCCTGCAATAGTGTCATATCTGCCTCTGTATTTCACTACAAAAGAATGACTAAATAAAAAAAATAGCAATTACCGAAAATTTCAGAATTTCAGTAAAAAAAATAGAATTTACGGTACAAAATCATATTTTTATAACTACAGAAAATTATGATATTTTTGGTATATTCAATGAGATTTTATACTGAAAATTTTGAAATTTTCAATAAACATTTCAAAATAAACACTAAAAATTTCGAAATTTATGCTACAAAATAATTGGAAATTTTGAAAATTTCGGTATAAATACTCTGGTACTATGTTTCAAATTTTTGGTATCGCCCCAGAAGCTTCAAGTTCGCACATGTATATTATAAAGTTTGAAAATGTTTGAAATGATTTTGCAATAGCATTGTCGTCTTTTCATCCGCGATGGAAGGGTTTCAGGTTCAAATGGGGGAATGTCAAGTTAAATGCTCCTAATGCATCGATTAAGTGTGAGAGAATAACAAAGAACCGCAACTAAACTTGATGAGATGGAAATACCCTCCATTTGCGAAGATATATCTCCGGACGCACCCTAATACACGCATTGCATTCGTTTTTGAATCAAACCCCCAAATTTACAAATAAATTTATTCTAAAAATATATCTCCAGAAGAATTCCGAAAATATACTTTCGAAAACAACTTTTTTTTTTGCTATTTTCCTACAGTGACGCAGATGAAACAACTCGTGAATTTGTAGCTCCGCTAATGCTACAAGGGCTTTCTTTGGAGGCAAGCATCTATAATTATATTAATGTTTATACTGATGAAACAAATATAACATAGATATATGAAAAATTTGTTTCCAAAAAAGTATATTTCCGGAATTATTGCGGAGAAATATTTTTGAAATAAATTTATTTGTAAATTTAAGAATTTGATTAAAAAGGAATAAAATATATGTAATAGAATAGCATGAAATTTAATTGTATGATTGTTGTTACCCACCGAATTGGACATGAGCATCAAATTTAATTTTACAAAAAGATTGGTTGGAAAACTAAAAGCTAACAAATCTTTGAAAAGCTGATCCGAATATGTTTATTAATAAACCATAGGCAATATTTTTCTTAGTTTTATAGAAAAATAGTGAAAGTTTAAAACAGTTTTACACTATAAACTATTTGACATATACATGGATTGTCTATGTAAAATTATTTTTAAGTAACAGTACATCTATAGAAGTGATTTCACATTACATTGGTCTGTCTTGGACTGGTTTGGAAAGCCATACAGGTGCAATGTACCGGTCAGTGAAGGCATTGGATTTCGCATATCTTTCGGCATTCACACATATGAGTGAACTCTTCCAGCATAATTTTTCCAAGCTTTTTATGGTCGGACATCTCACTATCTATTGACCTTAGTTAATAGAGGAATGAAAAGTAAAAAAAAATCATCAATAGACATAACTTTATCCAAAACTTTCAGGTTCATTGATATCCTAAATGTCAAAACTGTATCAAGCAGAAATCAAATATTTAAGTAGCATTAAAACAGGGAAAAGTGCCCATTGACAGATAGATAGGGGCATCCATGATGATCTTCACTTGAGAGGAATAAATCTGGAGGAGTGAGTAGCACCAATACCGGGCCTACCGTGCTTAACAGGCTTGTAAGAGATTGAGAATTCAGCCAGATAGTGGCCAATCATTTCAGGTTTAATTTCAACTTGATTGAACGTCTTGCCATTGTAAACACCAATAATGCTTCCAATCATCTCAGGAACAATGATCATGTTACGGAGGTGAGTCCTTACAGGTTCCGGCTTCTCACCAGGTGGTGCCTCCCGTTTCTGTCACAATATATAGATTGATTAAAATGAAACACAACATTACCTCACATAACTAAGTAAGCTTATGGTTGGATGAGTAGTGAATTTAGTAAAATCTGCCTGTCACCTGGATCATGACATTCCCTTGGTAACCCAAACACAATAACTACATACCCAATCACACAGACCTTTACTAAAATTTAAGATGATACACAATAATAACTGAAACAAGTCAAATATAATGAGATATTTGTGATCAAATACCTGTGAAGTATAGATGTAACACCTAAGTTTAAAATATAAAATGTTGACAGAAGAAGAAAGTGGGTGCTCAGAAAGTAATGAATGGATATGAAAGTTATCCTCTTAATGAATCAGATTAACGAGATTATTTCAACTAATCATCACAGCACCCACAAGCTGTAAATTCAAACATGCAATAATTGATATCCAATCATACTTACAGACCATGGATATACAATGACAACTGAAACAAGTCAAGTTTAATGAGATTTCTGTGATCTGCTAAGCATCACAGCACCTACAAGCTATCAAGGCAAAAAAAAAAACAGAAAAAGCTTTGAACAATGTACATCCAATCAGTTCATTCCCTAAATAAACAATCCCAATTGCTCAACCATTAAAACATTACTCTTCCTTTGACATAGCCTCCTATTTTCAAATTTATTCAAACTCCAACCTCTATGTCTAAATCAATCATCAACAAGAAACAAATTATACGGATAGATACATGAATAAATAGAAAAACTCACCGCCTTGCGGAGCTTCTTGATAAGTGCCATAGGCTTGCGGGTCAAACCACGTTGAAACCTAAAATGCAGAGATTTTGGATTATATGGAAAATATAACAAATATTGAGCAGTAATTTCAAAACCAGTCCTTCATAATAATTGTGGCAGAAGATACCTCAACATCTAAACAAATAGTACATAATAGATAAAAAATAAATCCTGAAACTCATTTTTTTTTCACATTTTTTCAAAACATATATAGATCCGATCCCTAAATTCAGATACAGTACTGTACCTTCTGCGAGCACGAGCAGAGAAGAGTTTAACGAGTTCATCAGTGGACATATCCAAGAGTGCATCGAGGTCAACACCTCTGAAACTGAACTTCTTGAATGTTCTCTTCTTTGGCACTCCTTGTGCGGCAACCTCAGGTTCAACATCTGCCTGAAAAATTAACGAAATTAATCATCCAACCATGCAATGAATCATTCAACAATGCATATTGAAAGTGGAAAATGAGAAGAGAAAAATAAGATTTTTACCATGGCTGCTACAATTTCTCAGGTACACGGTTAGGGTTCTTATTGCAGCGTCTGGGTGGATAACAACAGAGTTCTTCTTCTTCCGACTTGACGGCGATGTTTTTACAAAAAGAATAAGAGTTGGGTAATTGGGTTTGGGCTTGGGCTTGTATCTAGTCTTACATGAGGATTATGCCATACACCCTATAAGTTATACATGACACCCCTATACATTCATCAAATTCAATTTGATTAAAATACTCCTTTAACAAAAAATAAATTAACTTTTAGAATTTCTAAAGAAAATGGATTATTTCAGATTTTTGCTAGAATTGGTCGGATATTAACACATAACTGTGTTTTCTTTTTTAATGTTTTATGTTTTTATTAGATATTTTGTAATGTTTAGTGTATAAACCTTCAAATGAAGCATTTTAACCGTTTACTAGGAAAATACCTGTACTTTCACACATACTTATTATAAATATTTGTAAAGTATAAAGTATATCATATATTTATTAATTAAATAAATTAAGATAAACTATAATCGATATAATTGAAATGAAATAATATTAATAATACGAGTTTTTTTTTTTAAATGATTAAGCTCTTACTACATTGTTAAATGGAATGGTTATGTTAAGTTTGATTTTTGTTGTGTTATCTAAGGTGATGCCATGAGATCGTACTAGAAGAGGTGACGACGAAAGATTGCTTAGAGGGAGATAACGCGTCGCTCGTGAGTCTTTCCTCGTCCATGTAGGAAAAAAAGTGGGATAAGACGTATTGTTACTGACACACGTCTCCCTTGAAATAGGAATTAAATTGTCCACTATTTGACTAAGTGGACAGTGGTTTTTCCGAGAAAACCTTAGGTCTTAAAGACCCCTATAAATACATCATCCTCTCAAAGAGAGAAAGGATGAACTTTAAGTTATACACATCTTCCACAACCTAAAAGAGCAGCACGCTCTCGGTAACCACGACACATGACTATTCTAATCGTCTGCCTATAATCCTAGCAACGTCAGCCACCAACAGGGTATCTCACCTCACGTGAGTTGGTCCCCTAAACAGCCTAAAAAACCACCGTACAAGGTTTCTCGCCGTCGTGAGCAAGCTTTCTCCACCAAATCTCACCAAAACACACCAAAACTCAAATAAAATAAGATAACTAAAAATAAGGTGTTACATCATATGGGAGGAGCACTCATAATCAAGGATTCATGCATCAGGGCACTTTGCGGAAGAAAACACAAAGTAAATCCTCGTCATTGCATGAACCATAATTATGAACCACATTTGCTAAACTATTGTTGTCTGGCTTGTTTGGACAATCCCTCCTCCAATTGCTAATTTGCTTGCAACCATAACATTTTGTCGTTTTTATGTTCTTGGACTTGAACCTCTTTTTCTTTCCAGAACCCACTGTCTTACCTTTTGTCTCTGCCACAATCTTGGCTTCCCTTCACAAACAAACCTTTCACCTGAACTTCATCCACCTTCTTCAATGCTTTGGCGATGTTTTGCGTGTTGCAAAAGGGTAAAAGAAATAAAATTAATTGTGATTGTTTCCTTTCCGTATGTGAGAGTGGTCACCAAGTGATCATAAGAGCTTAGTAAAGAGCACAACAAAATAATAGTTTTATCCTCATCATCAATCTTCATACCATGTTGTCTCAAATCAGCGAGGATGTTGTTGAAAGTGTTGGCATAAGTATACAAAATACCTCATTCCTACATCTTTAAGTTATATAGATGTTGCTTCGTGAAAAATTTATTCATGAGCATCTTAGACATTTACTTATTTTATAATTTATCACAGACATCCTTTAGAGTTCTGAGGTCCAAGATATGATTTATCACGTCATCAGAAAAGCAATGTCTTATATAACCTGCGACCTTCTCCTTCGTTTTTTTTTCAATCAATGGTTGCGATGTCCACCGGTTTCTTATCACGAAGCGCCTTTTGTAAACTTTGTTGAGTCAATATATCATTAACCTTGCTTTTCCATAAACCGGAATTGTCCGTTCTGTCGAACCAAGTCACTTCTACTTTTGCACCTCCAAGATTAAGCGTCATATGATACCAATTGTTAGAACAACAACATGAATACATATCAGAGTAAAGAAAAACACACAAATATATTGTTCACGCAGTTCAATCAAATTGCCTACGTCTGCGATTATAGAGCAGTTATAGTCTCGTCTTATTGATATTTTGAATTTCACACATTAGGATTTTAGTGTTTCAAGTATGATGAAGAGTATGGAGACAAAATCAATAGTAATGAAAGTGAGAAAAGTATGAGAAGCTTCTAGATAGGAGTATTAATGTTAGCATTGTTCTTGTTGCTAGTACTTTTGCTTTCACTAAATTTCTTATCATTATAGTGATTGCTAGCATGTAAGTTAGAACAATATAATCACACTTTTCTACACTTAGTGTTGATTTTCATATATTGTTTCTTTTTTCTACAGGGTTTTATTTTTGCTTTCTTTTTTCTACGGGGTTTTATTTTTGCTTCAAGTCCTCGTGAGATGCCACAATATTCATAATTATAAAGTTATATATGATCTTACAAACATGTACTTTGTTGATGTTATGGTTAGAGTAATTCGTGTTGCTACACTTGTTGTATGCATCATCAGTGCTATTGCAATTTTTGTCACTACAAAGAATTTGAACCTTTTGACTTAGATCAATTTAGGGATATATACAAAGAACCTTAATAAAAATCCAGAAAAGTAATTTAGTGGTAGATTTTCCATCGCTAAATCAGTTACAAATTGGTCTAAGTCATATGACATCCACATCAGTGCCACGTGGTTTTATAGATTGACTTTAACTAACATAATTGATAAAAAAGACTAACATAATACGTTTTGAAAAATTGAGGGGATCAAAATGGTTTTATTAAAAGTGAAACAATCGAACAGAATCCTAAGTGTGAGATAAGGGACGAAAAAAAGGATTTAACCTTATTTTTAATAGTAAGATGTAAAAAAATTCTCATAAAATACATACATGTGTGACTACAGTATAAAAGACGGACAGACAAACACATGAATGTTCGTCTGAACACTAGTTAAAAAAATTATATTTGATTGGATAAAAGATTTACTTCAACCCTTATCTCATTTCTTCATTGTCCATTTTAATTAAATTTATTTTATATAAAAATAGTTTTACAAGAAATTAATCTTATATTATGTAAAAAAAATTAATTGTTATGCATTGTTAATCTACATCACAATAGTATAATTTTATAAATAGGTATGATAAACAAATTTAAAATTGTGAGTTTTTTGGAGAATAAAAGGTTGGTAATATGTTTCAACATTTAAGATGGAATTCGATAATTGAATGTGACATATAATTGCTAGAGTTTTGATGTCTGTGATTTTAGTAATTGAATGTGACATGTAAATGTTTTGAGAGTTTGGTTGAAATTCAGTATTACTTGTCTTCATGTGATTAAAACGTTTTACCTCTTTATTCATTTGAGGGCCATGAATATATGTGGTTATAGGGAAAATGTAAGCGAATTGTGATGAAGACACAAAACCTCTTTGCAAACCACACTTAGGAAATTTAATATGCAGACCACACGTAGGACATTTAATATTTGTGTGTCTGGATGTATAATCTATATTTCAGACAAGTTTATGAAAGGAAATTAAAACTTCTCGAACAATGAAGATATATGATTAAGTTATAAACGATCAGAAATTAACTCCCTCCTTAAATATCACACACAATTAATAATTTTTATTGATGTTGAATAAATTATCCACAATCATTTAAAAATGTCCTAAAAGAAAGAAAAAAACATTTAATTGATTAATTCTTGTCATTAAAAGACTTTGTTTAAATAAAATTGTAAATAAATCAAACTTTAAAATCTCATCAAAACAGTCCCTCCAGCTCAGTTGGTAGCCTGGGACATTAGATTGATCAAGGGGTGCGCGTTCGAACCTGCGACATTCTCTACGGCATAAGGTAACATTTTAAAGAATTCATTTAATATAAAATTGAGGTTTCTCATTGATAAATTCTACAGATCAAACTTAAACTTTTTTAAAACAAAAACAAACTCTAACATATCCTCTAATTTCAAGTTCAACCTGTTTTATTAGAATCATCAAGTTCACCCTGTTATTTATACATTTAATAATGTATGTATGAAGACCTACTTTACGCGAGTTGTAATGCTTCTTCCCTTTTCAAGTCGAACACCCTGATCAGCGCATCTTCCACGGCCTGTGTGAAATCAAACGACGTAAAATAGTATTAAAGGATGTCAAATTGGATATCATCAGCAAAAACTGGAAGGAAAGCAAGAGAAAATACCTTGTCTGGCGTGGATGCACCAGATGTTACACCGATCCTTAATGGACCCTTTGGTAGAAAGTTTTCTGTTTCCACAAGCTCGCCATGCTGAAAGATGAAAACAGAAACATGTTTATTGATAGTGGAAAAGAGCAAACAGGTGATTAGGTATAAATCTCTTTTATAATTATAAAGGCTTACATTCAACTTGTGTGCTATTCTGTTTCCTGGACCGATTCTTTGCTCACTGTCGATCCAGTAAGAAGGAATTCCGCGTTCCTCCGCTATTTCTTGCAGGTGGGATGTGTTGCTCGAGTTCCAGCCACCAACTACCAACATGAGATCCATATCTTTCTCTACAAGCTTATAAATAGCATCTTGTCTCTCCTGAAAGGAAATTTAATTCAACTTTTTTATTTGACCGAAGGCACGTGGAATGGCCACTGGCTAAACAACAGCTGCAATTATGTTGTATCTAATCCAAAATGAGAAAGAACATCAAGGATTAGACAAGTGAAAATACCTGCGTAGCATCACAAATTGTGTTGAAGCTTATGAAGTGCTCAGTAGCTTTCCCCACGCCAAATTTGCGCATCATAGTCCTTTCCACTAGTTTCCCTGTGGACCAATCAGAAAAATAAATCATAGTTACTCAATAATTTTGAATAGAGCACACGAGAATCCCTCTGCCGCTAACTCCAACATCAACAAAAACTAACCTATCTCTTCAGTTTCTCCCTTGAGCATTGTTGTCTGATTTGCAATGCCAAGTTTTATCAGGTCGCGGTCTGGATCAAAGCCCTCAGAAACTGCAAATTTGAATTTCTGTAAAAGAGAAACAAAGTAATCACAACATTGAATACTACAGATTTTGATAGCAAGGTCATTTACAGGGCAGGATAGAAGTTGTACCTCAAAAAATGCCTCTCTGGTGGAGCTGGATCCATTAAGTTCCCCACCGAGAATATAGTCACAAACATATTCAGCCTGGATATGTTTGACATTTATGCAAAAATTACAACGAATTTTTTCAATTTAAGGCATTCGCCGCACATAAAATCGACTAGTAGCAGAAATTTAGGACAAACCTCTGCCATATTTTTCACAATTATGTACTTTCCAGCAAAAGAAGCAGTTGCTACGGTTTCCTCATGAGCATATTTACCATGAATTATCGAGGTATAATCTCCTTTTTTGTGCTTCTCGACAACATTCCATACCTTGAAAACAATTCATCGAAGAAATAATCTCAGTATCTGTCGGTGCGTATCGATATATGAACTAAATAGATGCAAATCTTCAAATCAAACAACCACCCTCACCTTTGAAACCCACGGGCAAGTTGTATCAACGATTTGAACATTTTTCTCACTCAATGTCAACATTTCATCGACTGCGGCTCCAAAAGCAGGCAATATTACTACATCACCCTTGTTGACAACCTCAAATTGTTTCTTTCCTTCTCCAAGAGGAATGTTTTGCACTTCCATTTCCTCTAGCCGCTGCATCAAATTTGAATATCATGCTCAACAATCAACACAAACAATTAAACACGTAAAAAGACGGTATGTGCAAGAAAGCAAGGCAGCTGTCAAGTTCAAGACACCAATCAATATTAACCAACTTCATCAACTGTTTAATTATACAACCACAACAACAACCAAGTCTCATCCCACTAAGCGGAGTCGCCACATGAATCAACTTCCACCGTAATAGATCTCTCTAAAGGAAATGTAAATACCTTATTAACAGTTGGATTGTGAATGATTTCATTGGTAATCCAAATTTTTTCATCAGGAAACTGTTTTCTTGCCTCGTAAGCAATTTGAACAGCCCTCTCAACTCCCCAACAAAATCCAAATGCTTCCGCTAGCATAACAGTGACATTACCCCATGTATACTCATACTCATTTTCCTTCAATGTCTTAACAATGTCACCTGAAATCCACAAATCATTTAAATAACAAAAATTCAGCGATCCAATTTCAATTTCTCCTCTGATATACCAAAATCAAAGACACGACTAGTTAGAGAAACTGAATTGACTTGGAAGGAAAAAGGGGAGAAAGAAACAAAGAGGAAAGAAAAAACATCAACATACTGGTATACTCGCGATTCATGAGTTTGAGAGTCTCTTCCTTGTGTCCAAATCCTTTGCGGTTATAATTATCGCTTCTGGTGAGATTCTTTCGGAACACCTTTGGATCAAAATCGGAGTCAGCGGAAGAACGGACGGAGAAGACTTTGCCGCACCGGAATCTGAACGGAGAAGGAACGTCGATGCGAGTGACGGGGAGACGGTAAAGATGCGAACAGAAAGCCATTGAAGATACTGTGAAGAAAAGACAAATGGATTCTTATGCTGAGCTGAGGTTTTTATGTCCGCAAACTCTTATATTCATCGTTTTGGTTTGTCTAATAATAGAATAGTATAATTAATTTTTTTTATCTAATGAATTTTCTATCTATACCCTATTTTTTTAACTCAAATAATTCATCTTTTAATTAATTCTCACAATAATTTATGTTTCATAAAAATCATGAAATTACCCTATTTTAAAAAATTAAAAATAATAAAAAATTATTATTGTCGGACAAATTGCGGCAACTCTATATTTTATTATAGAAACGATTACACATTATATTATCAATTCAATTTACATTAATGTATATATTTTTAAAAGAGACGTCAATTAACCTGACATTATTCATATATACTTTAAAAATTAATTTAACATCCATGTCTTTCTTTTGAATTAAAATTTTAAAAACTAATAAATATTGTTATAATTTACTACCGATGATTTTTCTTAACCGTTATTTTGTAGAAAATTGTTATTTTTGTTAAATTTTTAATTTCAAAATTTAATGCTATATTAATTATTAATTTATAAATAATGTCTCTAATTATATATGATAGAATAAATAGATAGAATAAAATAATATTTCTTAGGTTTTTTATACCTACCATATTTAATTTCTTTTTTAAATTGCTTGTTTTAAAATTCAATGCACCATTAACTTTATATTCACTAATAACTTAGATATATATTATAGAAATAAAATAAATAAAATAAAATAATAAATAGTTAAGAATATTATAAAAAATATTATTAATAATTCAAATTTATTTAATGTTTAAATATGTATAAAAAAACAATAATAGACCATATAAAAAGACAGAAAAAATATCTCTCTAAATCAGCTCTAATTGATAAATGTGATGAAATTTCAGCATTGAGATATTAGACAAATTAAAAAAGTCTTTCATTAATCAAATTCAATCGATAGTTACATTGATATTGAATTGTATGACGCGTTTCCGAATCACAATGTTTTATATGTTAGATTTAAGAGTGAAAATTCTAATTGATCTACTAAACCAAAATAATAGGGGTGTTCGCGGGTTGGGTTTGATCTAATTTGATTAAATACAATACCCAATCCGATCAATATTCTTTGGGTTGGGTTGAGTGTTCAACCCGTAATTTCAAGATTATACCCGAACCAATCCAACCCGCTTATCAATGGATTGGGTTCGTGGATCATCCACTAAACATAATTTTCAAATTCTAAATAAAATATATCATTTAATTAACTTATTTATATTACAAAAAAATTAAAAAAGTCATAAACTTTTAGTATTCAATTTGAATAAAATTTATTGGTTAATAAAAAATTAGAAAAATATACAAATGGTGTAAAGTATAATATAAAAAGTAAGATATATCTCTCTTTGAATAGATAAAATTGATTTCTCAAATTTGATTTAGACTTATGTTTTTACAATTAATAAAAACTATAATTATATTAAAAAATATATGCATTCTAAGAATTATGCTAGATAATTTATAAATAAAATTAAATAAAAATAGTGAGATATATTAATGGGTTGGGTTCGCGGGTTCTTGGATTTAAAACTTCAAACCTGTTACCCGAACCAAACACCAATGGGTTTGAATGGGTTAGTTCGGGTTGGACCCGTGCATGAATGGGTTGGGTAAAAATAAGGGTTGGGTTGGGTTGGGTGAGTGGGTTCGCGGGTTGGCCCGTACCCATGAACACCCCTAATAATAACTAAGTGTTTTTTATTTTTATTTTATCAACGGTTAATTATATAACCAAAATAATAACAAAGTGTTTTTTATTTTTATTTTATCAAGGGTTAATTATATAAACCTCGCGAAATTCGGTTTTGCCCCTGAAGTTTTTTTTATGAATTCTCCCTTATAAAATCAAAAAACATATTTTACCACTCATTTTACTGTGTCCACTGTTCATCATCTTCCACAAACCCCAAATTGAAACATCCAGCAAAATGAACAAAACCCAGAATCTTAAAAACTAAATTGAAAACTTTGTGTTCCATAGAGAGAAAGGCGTTTTCCGGTTTGAATGTGTCGTTGGCAAGGCGTTTTCCGGTTTGAAGAAGAACCATTGCATCTTCTATTAGACCTAAATGGCAACAAGCTTTCCCCAAAACCAAGTATCTGAAATTCAAATTTAGAAAATAGAAAAACCTGCTACCAAACCAAAATAGTCGAAATACTGTTATCTTTAAATTTCGACGCTAGCAATTAATGGGGTTATCTTGACTTAGTAAAATATTTTTCTTGTGATAAGCCAAAAGTAAGGTTTTCGACTTAACCAATTAATGAATGAGAGTCAAAGTGAACTACCTACAAGTTTCATACTTGGTGAAATTCTAAATTTGGAAAATTTTCTAAGTGTTGAGGAGGTTCGACCAAGCATATGTTCGACGAAGGTGACAGTTACCAAGGGTCTCACACGTTCAATCTTGGAGGGAAAATATGGAGTTTTCAATTCAAAGACAGAGACAAGTGGCGCAAGATGAAGCTTTTTCAGCATGTAATGGGACAAGTGTCACCATCTTAGGATAGTTGTAGGAGAAACCGTCAAAGGCGGTTACTTTGTAATGTATATAAATAGCTTAGTCTAGTGTTAGAATAAGTGTGTGGAAATCATATGTACTAGTAACTTCGTAGACTCAAAATATCCGCGTGTAGAGAAACAAGTGCAGTGAGAATGTACGTGATTGAAACACCACCACCAATTTATCTTTAACGTCAAATTTATCTTCAAGTTATTTACTTTTGAAGCCATTTATCTTTACAAAGCCTTTATTTTAAAGCAATTTACATTTCAAAGCCATTTACCTTTTCAGCAATTTATTGCGTTTTCTTTAACAATTTCAGCCTCTTTACATTTCCAGCAATTTAACATTCATCGCCTTGCCTTTAAATTTCATTTAAGTTTCAAGCCTTGCCTTTATTTTCCTTTAAAATTCCAAACTTTGTCTTTACTTTGATTTATTTTAAAAGTCTTTGTCTTTTACTTTGTTTTCTCTTTAAAACCAAATCTGAGTCTCGTTGAGAGATTCAAGACCCTTTTTTTTCTTCCAAAAAACGTGATATATCAAAATCACAATCCCTTTTAACTTAGCACATGTCCTAGGATCAATCTGGTCTATCCTGCGAGTAACTGAGGGTATTTTTGGTATCTTCAGTGGACCAGCGGTTGTTTATCAATTTTAGGGGTAAACAAATTGGCACACTCGGTGGGGCAGTGTTAAAGTTGAAAACTTTTTTAGTGTTAATAACTTCTCCTCTTTTCGTAACGTTTTTTTTGTAACTTCTGTGTTTTATAACTTCCTTTATGTGAATGGTCTGGTAAAAGGAATGGTTACCTTTGTTGTATGCATTTGAAAAGTGGCAAAGTAGCCAGTACAGACCATTATATCCCTAAAAGAAGAAACACAAGAAGGATGGCTTCTGGCCAAGGAAACCCAAGCGATTCAGTACCCGTAATGAGTGGGTCGAATCCTCAAGTGAGCAGTTCGAATGTTCGTACTATGAACACACAAGGTAGACCAAGGAATGAGGCCATCCCAACCTCCAATCCTTCGACGGGAACCGCGACCACACCAGTTGTGACGTCATAGCAAGTTCCTTCAACATGACTAGGAGACACAGTTAACAGATATTATACTCTGCCAGTGTTGGAGTACATTGGGCCAAATACTCCAACTCCACCACCAAGTACGACTGCATTTAGACCCCAAATATCTACATCACTTTCTCAGGCTTATCCTAAACTCTTTGGTACCTCGACTACCATGACAGGATTAAGAAATGCTCCCCCGATTTATTCAGACAATGTTATTTCTTCATCATTGTAGGATTCAGGATCTGCAATAAATACGAGAAAGAATAATCAGACTGGTGGCGTGGGGCATTCGACTCAGATTCATGCTTTGACAAATGAGTTTGTGACATATCTAAGGCAACAGATGGATGAAAGTAACATGCAAATGGTTCATACTTTGTACCAAACTATGGGAGAGATTTTCCAGCCTTTGATTCAGAATATGACTCAGACAAATCAACGAATGATGTCTCAAATGGCACGCATAACAGAGTTCATAGAGGTATCAACACCAGTTCGACAACCCCATCACTCACCAGAAGTAAGAGAAGTCATGCAACCATTAGATCAAGAAAATCCTCCTGTGGTCGAACAAGTAGATGTCGAACCCGTTAGAGGTCAGAGACAAATACCAATAGAAGAGGAACCAAGAGTGAGATTGGTGAATAGACATCAAGATGCAGATCATGTAGTCCAACAAGTTCGACAGAATAATCTTGCAGCAGAGAATAACTTGGCTGCTCTTGTCGAACGAATAATGGCTCGAAGTGGAATAAATATTGGTTTTTCTAGGCCAAACTTTACTTCACCAATAGTGGACTATATACTCCAATAAGAGTTGCCCCATAAGACGAAGGTTCCTAAATTTACCAAGTTCTCAGGGGATACAACGGAATCTACAGTCGAACATGTGGCACGATACATGATAGAGGTTGGGGAGATTGCTAACGGTGAAAATCTAAGGATTAAATACTTCCCTAGCTCCCTTACCAAGAATGCCTTCACCTGGTTCACCACTCTGCCACCCGGTTTGATATGTAATTGGACTCAATTAGAGTGATTATTTCACGAGCAATTCTACATGGGTCAGACTAAGATTAGTTTGAAAGAATTAGCCATTGTGAAACGAAAGTTCAATTAGTCCATTGACGATTACTTGAACAGATTTCGACTGCTTAAAGCAAGATGTTTTACTCAAGTACCTGAGCGTGATTTGATCGAAATGGCTGCTGGTGGCCTAGACTATTCAATCAGGAAGAAGCTGGATACTCAGTGTTGCTCCCTGGATTTCCATCCTGGTACAAACGCGAAAGTGGCACGGAGAAGGGTAGAGTCGCAAGCCAGACATTTTTATCCTGGAGGAACGGGAATGATAATGCTGCACAAACCGAAAGAAGAAAAGGAAGGACAAAGGTCCTGCGAACCAAAGAGACTGAGTTTGGGAGTCGGTTACGACCTGGGAAGGTATTAGTGTAACACCCCGATTTCATAAATTATTTTATAAAATAATTATAGTGAATAATGTGGTGTTTTTGAAGTTGTAAGCAAGAGAATTATTTTATTTAAATAATAATATAATGATAATATGAGATTATTGGAATATTGTTATTAAATAAATAAAATAATAAAATTGGAGGTCTGAGGGGCAAGGTAGTAATTTGTGTTGGATTATGAAAAGAGAGAACACGATACATTTTCTCATTATCATGCTTTTTGACGAAGAACGGATGGCTCTGGAGAAAAGGGAAAAGAGAATGGAGATCAAGGATCATAGAGCTCCAAGGTCAAAGGTTTGTGAAGAATTGCTCAATTTTGAGGTAATGGGGAGAAAGGGTTTTATATTGGCGATCTAACATGAAAGGGTAATTGGGAGTTCCTTACTCCCTTAAGGATTTATGTAATATAATTGAATTGGGTGAATTCATGATGTGAGTATGAATAATATGATGATTGATTGTGTATGTTTGAGATTTTGATGTTGAATTGCCTATGTATGTGTATTATGTGAACTGGGTTATGAGTACCGTTGATAATAGAGTAATTGGAGAAGATAGAGAGAACCTAGACTTTTCCTAATTTGATTTGTAAATGTTAGATTAGGTGAATGATTAATGTTAGAGGCATAAAATAATATTAATTGGACTATTTTGGGTGCTAAGAGTGAAATAAGAGGAACGGAATTCGGACTGGTATGAGCATCTATAACAGGTTGAAGTTTAGCGTAGACTGCGATTGGACAAATCGCAGTGCTCGCTCAGCGAGCGAGGGAAAGTGAGAATCCCGAGAGCTCACTCAGCGAGACCTGGAGCGTGGAAAATTATATTTTTATTATTTTATTCTGAAAATTACTGAATACTTACTTAATTCTTTAATAGTGTCAAGGGACACGGGGGGCGTGTCAGACCTTTGATTTTGGAAAAATTTGGATATTTTAAGTCGATTTCGTCCCGTTTTCTTAGTCAAAATTCGTACCATTAGTCTAGGGCATTGAGGATAGCATCCATGTGTAATTGTAGAACCTGACAACCGATAATAAGTGTGTTTATATGATTAATTTGATTTGTATAACTTTATTAATAGATCAATTGGAATGTGTTGATTATGGAAATGTGTATTATGTGTCTTGCATAAACCATATGATGTGATAGTTGATAACCGATAGAGGTTGAGGTTCAGGATATGTTAGGCAAATACATGAGGGATAGCTGAGGATGGAATTAATGGATAGTTCATAGGATATGATAACCAGTGATTAATGTGTAAGATATATTGGAGTTAATGAATAGTTCATAGGATATGATAACCGATGATTAATGTGTAAGATATATATATATATATATATATATATATATATATATATATATATATATATATATATATATATATATATATATATATATATGTATATATGCTTGTGTTGATTTGTATAACTTTGATGATGAACTATATGTATTGTATTGATAATGTGCATTGAGCATTGTCTGATTTTGATGTGACCCATGTGATGGGATGTGTGGTAATTTATGAGGATCAGGAGGATCACGTTATGTATGATTATGTTCATGCATGTGTTTTGGTATGCATAATCAAGTTTTCATATGCATGTACGGTGGAATAATCATGTCTCGGATGGAGCGTAAATGATTAGTTGGATTCATTGTGAATCAAGAGGTGGGGATGATCGTGACTCAGTAGGAGTGTAACACGGTGGGAGAACTGACTTTCTATAAATGTTGCGGATAGCAAGAGTCGCCACCGACGTTTATTTTATCCATAAGGAAGGGACATAAAAGAGCAGGAAATACCGTTTTGAAAAAACTTGAGTTCGGGGGGTAGGTTATATAAAGGGAAGGTGTTAGCACCCTTTATATCCATGGTTATCCATGGGCTCTTAGTTACTTAGCTCACTTAAATGTTTTTGAAAAGTGTAGTGTGTGATTAGAAATTTTCTAAGTACTTTGTAATGATCCTCGTATGGATGTATACAAAGCCTTGTTTGAAAATATTTGAAAATATTGTGAGGTGTGAAAAGTATTTTTGAAGAGTGAGCAAGTAATTATGAGGTACCTACCCTAGACTAAGTCATTCATGTTCTTATATGTCCTTTCAAGGGTAAGACTATCATATTATTAAGGAATAGGTAATCATTATCTTGGATTTGTTAAGGGGCGAGCGTAGGGTCATCGTACGGTCAACGAAGGCAACTATAGGGTGTCTTTAGCAATTGGGAGGGACTATCATCTTTTAAACCGAAGGGACAAGATCATTTATCATAGGCAACCTCGTAGGGACTTGATCTTTTAGAATCTAATTTATTTTCCTGGAGGGACTTTGCTTAAGACACCCTACTTTCGAGGGACCTGACCATATAAAGGCAATTGAGAAGGGTAACCCTAGGAAGTGCAAACGGCGACCGTAGGACAATCGACTTACGTGTGTGAGTGATTGTTTTCATATATTTATCTTATTTTTAAATTATCTAAGTCCAATTATTCAATTAATTTCTTACCCTCCCTATATTACTAACCACGCAGTTAAAATAGGATCAATGACAGGAATTTAAATGGCGGAAAATAAAACGGTAGAAAATAAAAACCTAATTATTACAACGCCTTGGGGCAGTTACATAATTATAATGACGAAGAAAAATAAATAAATAATGATAAACAAACTCATAGTAATAATAATAAGGCAGGTAGTGAATATAATAAGAATGAATGAAAAAAAAAAGGTTTAGGAATTGAAAAAGTTTTAGGGTTAAATAAAAAATATATATATTTTTAGGTTTATGAAATTAGGGTTAAATTTTTAACTTAAATATCAAAATAATAATACAAATAAAATTTTATGACAATATTAACCTAAATCTAATTAATTAAAATATTTTTTTTTATAAAAAAAAGATTTAATGAAATAATTAAAATAATGAAATAGATTTAATATTATAAATTATATATAAAAAAATAAGATTTTTATGATTATAAAAAAAATTATTAAGAAAAATAAGTTAGTGAGTAATTAACAAAAAAATTAGTGATTAATAATAGTGATTATATTAAGGAAAAAGTTAGATTAACCATAGTTAAAACAAAAATTAAAAACTAAAGAAAATAACAAAAAAAAATGCCAAAATACATGGTGGGAATTGAACCCACTTTCTTTGCCAAAATGAGAATGATGTTGAACCCATGTTTCTTTGCCAAAATATTGGGAATGGGTGTTGAACCTACATTTTTTTTGCCAAAATGCCCTTAAGATTACAGTTTTGCCTTTTTGACACTAAGACACGCGCGCACATGTGAATGTACCTGAAAAATATTTATTATATAATAAAACAAAACGTATATAAAAAAAGGTTGAGGCAAAATCGTCAAAGTTTAGGAAAAAAAATCAGGGTAGTTAGTTATGAAAAAAATGTGCAGATCTAAATATATGTATATGAATAACATAAGGAAAATGGTTTAAGGTTTGAGAAAAAATTTAAAGGTTTGAAAAATAGGGTTCAAGAAAAGGCTAAGGTTTACAGTAAACTTTAGGGTTTAGTTAGGATTTAATGGAAAAAAAATTTAAGAAAATTTAAATTTATATAATAATAAAAAAATTACTAATTACTCTATAAAATAGAAAAACTAATTATATACAAAATATTAACATTATTATATTAAAAATTTATTTAAAATAAAATAAGGTCATTAATTTTTGGAAAATAAGATTCATAAGAAAAATATTAATTAAATTATTAATCTTATAAAAAAAACTTTATATATAAAAACAAACATTATAAAGTTAAAGAAAACAACAGAGAAAAAACTCATGTTTCTTCTTCAAAATACCATTGATTTCTAGTCATTGGGACACCTGCGCGTTTTGTAATAAGGTTAGGCAATAATTATATATAAAATAAGTTTATTACGTAAAATGAAGTATATAAAAAAAATATCTGAGGCTGGGTTCGAACCCACGCCCTCAGGACTTTGAACCTGCATCTTAACCATTGCACAAAACCGAAAATCAAATTTTTGCAAAATTTTGAAGATGACAACGTTGCTTTTTTGTTCTGGAAAATCCTCCTCTGGTATTTTCTTGTGTTCATGTATATATAGGGATGTAATCAGGTCAGAAAAATTGGGTTTTGGATCATGAATATTGATTGCTTGATGATGAAGAAATCCTTCATTCATAATTGTGAAAAAATCAAATGATATGTTTCCAAATTGATTGTGCACGAAATTGGAGAGTACCAAATCATTTTAAAGGTTGTTTATGAGTTTCTAGAACAAGAATCTGATCCAAATATTGATCTTTTATATTTTATTTTTATTTAAATTGAATTTTAACAAATAAAATCCAAATAAATAAAAAATAAATTATAAAAATCAGATGGATTGATTATTGGGTCGTGCAAGGTCTTAACTTTGAGATTGGGTTGCAAATTTGATGGGCCCATTTGGAAATTTTTGGATTTTAGACCTTATTTGCTTCATACATCCCTTGAAAATTTCCCAATTTTGACAAGGCACAACTCCCTCAATTTTAAGGCTATGAGAGTGATATTGGACATTTTGGAAAGCTTAAAGAGTTCTATAATAAACCTCTTTGGTCTCATGTCCATATCTTTTACCATTTTCAAATTATGCTCTTTGGAAAAGGTTGACTTTTTGTTGACTTTTAAAAGAACCTATAATGTCTTAAATCATACCTTCCAAATGAAGCATTTTTAGGCTTGGCTTGTGAGACACAAAGTTGTAGAGAATTCAATTTCCTTCAAAATAAGCTTTGGATGGAAAAAATTTGATGACGCATGTGAAAGTTATGGCTGGTCATAGTTCAGTTGACTTATCTTAGGAAATCCTAATTTAGAAACTTCCCGATTCTTGATGATCTGAGATCTCTTTGATGAATCATGATCAACCCTTAATCAAATGATGAATTTTACTTCATAATATTGATGTTGGCAAAAATCTTGAAGTTTGACTTTAGTTTGACCACAATTGACCTCAATTTGACTTTTTAACCACTTTGATTGATTTTTGCATATCTGATCATCTGACTGGTCAAGCTTATTGGGAAAGCTCCAAAACTTGACATAGGGATTATTGAAGTCACATGGGATGTTATGAAGCTCACTTGAGTCCTTGGAAGTCCATTTTTCTTGGAGAAAAACAAAACCCTAGTTCTGGATCCTTTGCTTAGGAAGAGGCTTTGTCTGAGGAAACTCTCAAACTTTCTGACCAATGGGGGACCTTGAGAACCTTATGATCATTGAGAAATATTGAGATACATTGCCTTGATTGTGGGAGGGCAAATTTTGGGGTATAACATCTTCCCCTGTTCAACTTTCTGAAACCTAAGGAGTTAGATTGGCATGCACGCCATTCGTGACTGGAAGGTTGAAGGGGATTGAACACAAAATCCAAAAAATTTGCACTCGCCGGTGCGTAGAATGATACTATTGGTTGATTGTATTTCTTGAATGGGCTTAAGGATGTCATTCGGGGAAAATATTGTATTGCTTGAATGGGCTTAAAGATGTCATTCAGAGAAAAGTTCTTCAAATATATTTCATGGAGAATAAGGTAGTCCAAAATATGAAGATGCAACTTTTGGGAAGATAAACGACGGCCCAAAGTCACAATAGGGAACTTGGGAATATAAACAACGGCCCAAGGTAATGGTATAATTTTTAGGAATATAAACAATGGCCCAAAGTGATAATAGGGTGCTTGGGAAGATAAACAGCGACCCAAGGTAATGATATAACTTTTGGGAAGATAAACAATGGCCCAAAGTCATAATATGGTACTTGGGAAGATAAACAACGGCCCAAGGTAAGGGTATAACTTTTGGGAAGATAAACGACGGCCCAAAGTCATAATATGGTACTTGGGAAGATAAACAACGGGCCAAGGTAAGGGTATAACTTTTGGGAAGATAAAGAACGGCCCAAAGTCATGATAGGGTACTTGGGAAGATAAACAACAACCCAAGGTAATGATATAAATTTTGGGAAGATAAACAACGGCCTAAAGTCATCATATGGTACTTGGGAAGATAAACAACGGCCCAAGGTAAGGGTATAACTTTTGGGAAGATAAACGACGACCCAAAGTTATAATATGGTACTTGGGAAGATAAACAACGGCCCAAGGTAAGGGTATAACTTTTGGGAAGATAAACAACGACCCAAAGTCATGATAGGGTACTTGGGAAGATAAACAACAGCCCAAGGTAATGATATAACTTTTGGGAAGATAAACAACGGCCCAAAGTCATAATATGGTATTTGGGAAGATAAACAACGTCCCAAGGTAAGTTGTTGATGAAGTTTGTCTGCTGGACAATTTACCTAAAAAACAAGATTAGTTCTATGCAAATATCATGATGTATATAACACTTTGCAAGATAATATTTCATGATAATGTTGTATGCGTATGATATGATATGATATGATATGATGTATGTATGAATTATGTAGTTTGAAGCGTATAAGTAGCTTCGTAGAACAACTGTTGGAGGAATATGAAGACTTCGTTCCTGTCTTGTTTAAGAATATCATACTTAGAACCTCCCGTTTTCGTTCGTCATACTTCTTATTGAAGGATTAAGTTCCTGAATATCCTGACTGAGGATAAAAGAGATGGACATAGATTCGGGATACCTATTCGGTTAAGTATCAATTCTTCGGAGGATATGAAACTGCTTGAAGACTTCGTAGTGTTGGAAGTACAAGCTATTACTTGAAGTACTTCGTAAGAATATTCGTAAAGATTAATCTGTGGGGATGAACCGGCAAAGATCCGTTGAATTCCTACCTCCGTTCGTTCTTAGTAAATGCTATTATTGTATTTTATGCATTTCTGGTAAACATCAATCATATTCAAAGGCATATATACATTCAAACATAACCAACAGACATTTCTCGCTTTAGTAAAAGGGGAAAAGTAAACCTGAATTCGGAAAACATTTCTTCCTAGAATAAAGAGGGAAAACTAAACCTGAATTCGAAAACAGAATCGTTTCAACTTTGAGAGTGTATAACCAATTGGATTTAGAGCTTCTATGGTTCTTAACTTTCCTGAATAATTTCCCAGAAATTCTCATGGCTGGATCCAAGGACATGATACTGACACCATCTGATACTACTGGTGTAGACAGTTAATTTCCACAATGGCTTCTGATGAGAATCCAATATCAAGGTAATGCAATGAGAGGAACATGCTTTCAAATTGTGATGGACCATATACGCTCCGGGTATTAGATTTGGAAAGAGAGCGTTGCCCCTTGGTGGAGGATGAATTGTCCCGTAATGGAAGTATCTGAAAGGAGTTACCTCAAGAGAAATAAGCAGAATGCCCTACAAACATATGCCCCTAGCCTCGTTAACTCTATGATGTTACCTTTGGTAATTAAGATAGATGAGGAGACCTACCCCTGGCTACTTAAGCATAGTTGAATCTTGACCTGATTGCCCCAAATGAATTAGGAAGTATCATGGCATGCCCCCTTGATTGGGAGATAATGACTATGCCCATTTGTATACATGGGCTTTGATCCAGGAAACAACTTTGTCTATCGGGAGGACTTTGGTTTATTGAACATTCATCCTGTAAGTTTCTCTGTTTGTCAAACATTCGGTTATATTCAAACAATGATATTCAAAAATGCAATGCTTATGTTTGTCTTGAAGTTTTTAAAAAGAGTTATTTTAGTAAAACAATGTTTGTAAAAATTGTGATATTAACTCAAGATTTATAATAAGCCCTAAAGGAGTCAGGATACCTTTTTGTAGTAGTACACTTTCGAACTAACCATGCTTCAGTTAGGACTTTTAAAGGGTTGTAACGTGGTCTGGTTCACGGTTTAAGAAACAAAGGATAAAAGGCTCAAATTTATTTGTACCCAACACATTCATCGTGATGTTTTTCAGTCCTAGGTTCGGTTAACTTATGCATTGAGGCTCCGAAAGAGTTTGGAATTGTAACACTGACAATAGTTTATTTGAAAAGTCAGTCATCTTTTTTTTTGTTTGAGGATATGTAGTGACCTCTTTTTTATTTTGACTTTGTTATCCCTTCTTTTTGCCTGAACTGTTTGTTTCAAGATTACAGTCAACGGGATTTCTCAATTTTTTTACTAAGTCTCCTTCATAGGTTTTGACTTAGGGAGTTTTTCTTTTGCTAGGTATTGACTGTCAGGCTTAATGATTACATGGAACCCTCATTAGTTGTGTACAAGAAGGACAACTGGCATAATTGAGTTAACCGAGGAACTACCCTGGCCTAGGTTATGATTAAGGGTTTTAACTTGCTTGATAAAGAAAAAATCATACTTCTTTGGCTCAAAAGGGTTAACTAGGGATTAACTTCCTTATATCTCCACTGTTTAGGATTTGAAACAATGCATGTACATCGTTAGCATAGTCCGTTCAAAAGCATACTACATAAGATTATGGTATTGTTTTTGTCATCCTCCCTCTAAAGGCTTACAACTTTATCAAGAGTTAAATATCACAAAAAGCGAGGTAAGAAGCATATTTTAAATTTAGTGAAACGAATGGATTAATTCAAGACAAACATACATAATGCATTAATATGAAAGCAAAGTTTAACATAATAGTAAATGCTTGGACAAATAGAAGAAATTACAACTAAATAAATCAATGATGTCCCATCCAGTCGGCTGAATATCTTCGATTGCAATCTGTGAACTTTCGGGAGCAATATATTTCACCATGAAATCAAATTTGCCACTTAGTTGTCCCAAGGTGTCCCATATTTCAACAGGAATATGTAGGATTTCTTTCTTGCTACCTCGGGCAATTTGTCTTACAGCTTCGATGTTTGATAGACGATAGTAGAATTCAATCTGATCTTCTGGCGTAACCTCGAGGATTCCTTCGCCAATCAGGTCTTGAATCTTATTCCTCAATGCCCAACAATTATCAGTGTCATGTCCAGGACAGTTGGAGTGATACACACACCTTGCATTGGGATTGTAGCGAGGGGAGGAAGTATTGGGCTTTCGAGGAGAATTTTCCAAGGAAATTAGCCCCATCTCCAACAAGCATTGAAAAATTCGTGACAATGGCATGCTGAATTGGATGAATTGTCTTCTACATTCCTTGTGTCGAGGTGGATTAACCCTACAAGACCTTCTTTCTTCAACTGAAGAATTATAAGTAGTAGTCGATCTCTTTCCTTCTCTTATCCTTGTCTTCCTTTCAACCAAGTCAGCTTGTTTGACCAGAGGTTGACAGATGATTAAATTCCCGACTCTGTTGTCTTGAAGTTTATTGACACAAATTCTCAACTCTTCTTGCCCCTGGGCTAAGCTCTGGATAAGAGCCACCTGGCCATTCATCTGAATTCTCATCTCTTTTATCTCAGCTTGCAGTTGTTCTAAATGATCACCCTTGTTCTCTTCAGGATTCTTCTTTTTCATGTCATTAGTGATGAATGCTTTCAACTCTTCTTGCCCCTTGAACAAATTCATGATCACCTCTTGAACCTGAGCAATTTGGGTCTGGAGGTCTTTGACAGATTGTTCGAGAGCCATTTCTGCTGAAATAAACAACGAGAAGATGAGAAACATGTTATGAGAACCTATCATGCAATGATATGGTATGTAGATGCATATGCAATGTTTTCAAGGACCGCAAGATTTAAATTTGTTTAAAGAAAAACAAAAACAAACTCTTATTAGTAAACGTTTAATATAAATTACCCCTTGGGCTTACAATGAAAGGAAATAAGATTAAAATACAAAGAAATAAATATATGGGACTTAGGTCTCCCATGGACGCTTCCTCTTTGTGTTGAGGTATGTGTTGAGGTTCCTCTCCTCGTGAAGTTGTCTTGTCAGCTCCAGAACTCTCTCTTGACTAACTCTGAAATGAGTCTCAAAAGTAACTCTTTGCTCCTTCAATTGAATCCAAGACTTCTGCGACTCTTCCAAATCAGTGGGCATGTCTGGATTAAGGATGGTATAAGGAACATCTCCTTCAGCAACAGGCTCCATAGTAACCGGTAGAACAACAAGATATGGCATCATAAGAGTTTGAGCACGAGATCTCACCCATCTGAGATAAGGTTCCATAGGAATGGAATACTTTGGTTCTAAATTCTTGCTCTCAACTTTATTCACCTTGCTTCAAGCTCGTATAAACCTTTCACGGTAACCTTGAAGATTGTTGTCGTAGTCGAACATAATATCCTGAATAAGCATGTCATGAGGACCATTACTCCGAGCATAACCAAACTGACATAGAGCTAAAGATGGGTTGTAGGTAATGCCCCCTCTTATGCCAAGGAGTGGAACATTAGGGAACTCCCCACAACAGTCAATATAGTAACATTCTCCAAAGATCGAAAACACCAGTGAATATCTTAATGAGAATGTGACATAATCCTTTTATACCACCTCAACCCTTGTTCATTCTTCATCACTGATCGAGGAAGGTGAGAAATGAACCACCTAGCCAGTAAAGGAATGCAACACATCAGAGTTCCCCTCGCCTTCGTAGTACAAGTGTGAAAATAATGTAAGATATCCCCGAGTAATGTAGGCACTAGATTGCGAGTCAAAAATACGTTGATGGCGTGTACGTTTATGAATTGGTATGGATTATGGAATAATACTAAGCCATAGATCAACAGGGATATGATCTCCTCAAAAGCATCATAGCTCATAGAATCCAAGAACACTTGAGCTTTCTCCATCAATACCTTAGCAAGAATACCCTTAACTCCGCTTCTCGTTTCTAGGACAATGTCTGATTTCTTCAGATGTAGGGCTGCAGCAATGACTTCAGGTTTAAGCTCTTTCTCTAAGCCTGTGAAGGGTCTCTGATCAAGGATAGGTATACCCAGTAGTTTGGAGAACTCCTCCATTGTAGGAACCAACTGATAGTCAGGGAATGTGAAGCAATGATGTTTATGATCAAAGAACTGGAATAGGACACTCATCATGTCTTCATTGAACCCTGAAGTAACTAGATCCAGCAGGTAACCATGCTTCTTGATGAATTGGGAGTTTTCAGGAACTTTAAAGACCGATTCCTTAAGCTTAGAAGGTATCCCTACAAAGTTGATCCAAATAGTATTCCTACGAGCAGAAGCCATGATCTGCAACAAAGAACAAAGATAAATCCTTTGGTCCTTGAAATAGTTAGTGAAAATGTCATGCTTATGATGTCATCATGTTATGATGTTATGTTCAATTGCAAACATGTGGCACACACAAGCAAGTCACACAATAGTCCTAGGTTTGAAGGCTTGCATAAGTGTTTAAAGGTAAGTACCCTCCCCCTGAAGTTTAGTTGGTTCATCCTGTCCTACAAAAGTAACCGGGTTCTAATGGATCTCAATATCACTGATCCTTCTCAAGGGTTGTTGTTCAGTAGGCAACTTACTTGCCAACCACCCCCAAGATTAGGATCTCAACGAGCGTAGTATCGAGTATCAACCAACTTTAAACTTCTCCAAATTCGGCTATCTCACTACTTTCTAAAGGCCACGATGGGTCAATTAAGGTTCTAAAGGGTAGTTAATGTTAATGACAACGTATGGCGGCCCCATATTATCCTCAACTTACTTAAGGAACATAAACACCAACCAAGAAGTCACACTAATGTAGCCACCAGATCAACCATATCGGTATACGCCGTACAGTTTCCTTGGTCTATTGCTACTTACCTAGGGTACACTAGATTCGGGTTAGGATCTTTCACACAAAATCCCAACATATAATATAAAGCAAACAAAGCAAACAATTAAGTAATCTAATTCCTAAGGTCACCCCTCTTTTACTTAGTAGTCCCCAGCAGAGTCGCCAGTTCTGTAACACGGTGGGAGAACTGACTTTTAGTTATGTTGCGGATAGCAAGAGTCGCCACCGACTTTTATTTTATCCAAGTGGAAAGGGCATAAAAGAACATGAAAGACTTATTTTAAAAGACTTGAGTTCGGGGGGTAGGTTATATAAAGGGAAGGTGTTAGCACCCTTTATATCCATGGTTATCCATGGGCTCTTAGTTACTTAGCTCACTTAATTGTTTTGAAAGTGTGAAGTGTGTGTATTTAGAAATTTTTCTAAGTACTTTGTAATGATCCTCGTATGGATGTATACAAAGCCTTTGTTTTGAAAATGCTTGAAAATTGTGAGGTGTAAAAAGTATTTTAAAGGGTGTGAGCTAGTAACTTAGAGTTCCTACCCTAGACTAAGTCATTCATGTTCTTTTATATTCTTTCAAGGGTAATATTGTCCCTATTATTAAGGAATAGGTAGTCATTACCTTGGATTTTATTTGAGGGACATGCGTAGGGTCATCGCATGGTCAATGAAGGCAACTGGAGGGGTGTCTTTAGCAATTGGGATGGACTATCATCTTTTACCAAAGGGACAAAATCATTATCGTAGGCAACATCGTAGGGACTTGATCTTTTAAACAGAGGAGGGACTAGATGATTTATACTTGTATGGATTTTGCTTAAGACACCCCCATTTTCGAGGGACTTGACCATATTAAGGCAACTGAAAAGGGTAACTCTAGGAGGTGCAGGCGACAATCATAGAACGATCGACTTACGTGTGTAAGTGATTTTATTTAGATATTTAATCTTTTTAATTAAATTATTTAAGTCCTTTTTAATCATATATTTCTTTTCACTCCATAATTACTAACCAAGCAATAATAATAAAAATGCAAAGAAATTAAATCCTACATTATTACATCGCTTTGGGGCAGATACATAATAATCGAGCAGAAAAATAAATTACAATAATAATAGCCTATACATTTTTCAATAATTAAAATAAGACAAAAAGTAAAAATAAATAAAGAGCAAGAAAGCAAAAATAAATTAATTAAGTTTTTGAAACTAGACTTAGAAAAAAATTAGGGTTTTAAGCAAAAATTAGGGTTAATTAAGAAAATTAAGTTTTTTAGAGAAAATTTAGATTTTTTTAAAGAAAATTAAGCTAATTATCAATTATTATTAATTTATGAAAATTTAATTATGTACACAATTATGATTAAAGAAATAATTAGGAATTTAATTAGAATAAAATAAAGTTATTTAAGCATTTTATTAGTGATTTTATTAAGAAAAGAGTTTAATTAATTAATTTACAATTTAATTAAATTATAGAGAGAACTATTAGCATTTTTAAATTAAAGGAAAAAAATCAAATATTTTTACAAAAAGAAAAAAAAATAGTAAGATTATATCCTTTTATTTTTTAGAAAAATGTTTAATAGTTAATTGTTGATTAATTTTAATTAATTATTTATTTAAAGAATTAAAATAGAAAACAAAAGAAAAAGAAAGAAAAAGAAACAAAATCACAAAATAAAGGGACATGAGATTCGAACCCAGACCCTTGTACCTCCAAGACAATGTCTTTGCCAACGGAGCCACACACACGCGTTGATGTGTCCATGAACCAAAATCAACAAATAATAAACCTGAAAAAATAGAAGGAAATGTTAAAAAAAGAAAGAACCTGGGAATCGAACTCAGGTTTCGCCCTTCACACGCGCGTGCTTCATCCACCAGACCAGCTACGTTTTAACTTATGTAAAATACCAAGAATTCAATATATAATAAAAAAAATTTGAATTATGAAGTTGGCGCCATCAGATCATCTTCAACCTTTGAATTCGCAGGTTTTCCTACTAATTTTCCCACGCCTTTTCCTGCGAATCTTCTTACGCACACAACCTGCAAAATCTCAAACAGGACGAACACATAAAATCAATCCAATAAAATGACTCCAATTGATTACCCATGATGTATACAACTCAACCAAGGCATTTAAAGGTTCTTAAATAGCTTGAATCGATAATCCCCAATTTCGAATTCGAAACCTTAACAACGGTGAATCGCGTATCCGGCTAGAAACCTTCAAGGAAATTGTCCAGAAACATTCTTTATCATGCAAGGATCACAAATCAATGGTTGAATGTGATTAATATCAAGTATTTATACGAAATCGAAAAAAATAAAAAGTAAAAGAAAAGACGGTTCAGTTAGAATCATAAGTCATGAATTTGATGGTTTTGATGATGCAAGTATGATTTGGAAGTCTCAAAGGTTTATTTGCAACCTTGAAATTGCTTGGAAGAAGCCCCTAGCTTGAAAACTGAATTTGGTTTTTTTGAAGAAATTTTGAAGTTGAATCCTGTGTTCTTGGCCTGCAAATTCGTATCCTTATATTGTTTTATGTTTTTGAATATGTAGTGAACGAAATTAGATCATAATATGGGCATATGGTTCATGGATTTGAGTTGCTTGAGTGTGAAGAAACAATCAACCATAAATGCTTCAAAAATCTCATAAATCCTTACTATTTTGGTTATGCACGATTTTGGATCTCTTCAATCAACTTTAAATGTCATATAAATCATTCTAGAACCAAGATTTGATTTATTATTTGATTTTTCATATTTTATTTTCATTAAAATTGAATTTTAATAAATAAAATCCAAAATAATATAAAATAAAATTTAAAAATCAGAATAATTTGTCATTGGGTCGTGCATGACTTTATCTTTGAGATTGGGTTGTAATTTTATGGGTCCATTTGGAAAAAATTTAAGTTAAAGCCTTTTTTGCTTCATACACCTCTTGAAAATTTTCCAATTTTGACAAGACACAACTCCCTCAATTTTAAGGCTATGAAGGTATTCTTGGACTTTTTAGAAATCTTAGAGAGTCCTCTAACCAAAAGTTTTGGTACCATGTCCATATCGTTTACCATTTTCAAATTATGAGCTTTGGAAAAACTTGACTTTTTGTTGACTTTCAAAAGGACCTATAATGTTTTAGCTCATACCTTCCAAATGAAGCATTTTTAGGCTTGGTTCATGAGACACAAAGTTGTAGAGAATTCAATTTCCTTCAAAATAATATTTGTATGGGAAATTTTTGATGAAGTATGTGAAAGTTAGGGCTGGTCAAAGTTGAGTTGACTTTTACTATGAAAACCCTAATTTAGAAACTTCTTGATTCTTGATGATCTGAGATTTCCTTGATAAATCATGATCAAACCTTGATCAAATGATGAATTTTACCTCATAATATTTATGTTGACAAAAAATATTGAAGTTTGACTTTGAGTTGACCATAGTTGACCCCAGTTTGACATTTTTACCAAGTTAACTGATTTTTGAATACTTGAACATTTGACTGGTCAAACTTATTGGGATAGTTCTGAAACTTGACATGGAGATTATTTAATGTATATGGGATATTATGAAGTCCACTTGAGGCCTTGGAAGTCCATTTAGCTTGGTGAAATTCAAAACCCTAGTTCTGGATCCATTGTTCAGGAGGAGGTTTTGTCTTTAATCCTTTTGACCAATTGTGAACCTTGTGAACCTTGAGAAAACTCTTGAGACACATTGCTTTGATTGTGGGAGGGAAAATTTTGGGGTACAACAATAAGACATTTTTTCCTAAAGCTCCTGAGGTGTTAGCAATATCAAGAATATTCATGTGAAAGTCATGAATAGTCTCATCTTATTTCATTCTCAGATTTTCAAATTTAGCTGTAAGCATCTGAAGTCTTGACATCTTGACTTTGGAGGTTCCTTCATGAATGGTTTTGATAATGTCCCAAACTTCCTTGGCTAATTCAAAATGGTGCACCATTCTGAATATGTTTTTATCAATACCATTGAACAAAGCATTCAAGGCTTTAGAATTCCATAGAGCCAACTCACCCTTATATTTGCTCCAATCTTCCTCAAGCTTCAAAGTTTCTTCTCCATCTTTAATAATGACAGGATGTTCCCATCCTTTGTTTTCAACTTTACATGCCTTCTTGTCTAGAGATTTTAAGAAAGCAACCATACGAGGTTTCCAATCATCATAGTTCGAACCATCCAGAATGGATGGTCTATTCCCAAATCCTCCATCCTTGTCCATAGTACTAGAAAAATACTGCCCCTAGATCTCACCCAGAAAAACAGGCAGGGTGCCTGCTCTGATGCTAATTAAAATTCTAGTATAGCAGATATGAGATGTTGAATAAGATGTCACGACATTAATATCTGACAAGACTAAAATTAACAAAGTAAATAAATAACAATAAAGAACACAAGGAATTGTTAACCCAGTTCGGTGCAATCACACCTACTCTGTGGGCTACCAATCCAAGAAGGAACTCCACTATCAGTAGTATCAATTCAAAGACCCTTAACAAACATCCCAGTTCACGATCTTCTCACTTAATCACTACTCAATGCTAGTTCTATCTAGGAACTCTTAAATATGATATCGTTCTCACTCCCTCTCAATCACAACAGTGATAACATACACGGAATCAATAAACGAGAAGACACACTTCAAAAATAATCCTTAACCTTGCTTAAAAGCTCTAGTCAAGTACGAACACTCTTGCTTAAAAGCTTAGAGTGGACAACTTACAACTTGATACACCTAGTCCAAAATAATCATCAACATGATAATTGTTTGGCTCACAAGAAAACTAACACACACACACACACATATAAAAACGTTGAATCCTGCAATCCTTATTTTCTCTATGTCTTCGTGTGTACATACTAGGGTAATGCAGCCTTTTTGTAGAATCTGAATCGTGGGCATGGGCCTGCTGAACTTGTACAATAAAATACAATAATTCCTAAAATAAAGGAACTAAAATAGAAACAAATAAATTCTTCGGCTAATATTACTCCATGTTGAATCCTTTCCTTCTAACAAACTGCGCCTATTAATACTCAGCAAAACACATAATTAATGACAACAAAATCACGTGCAGGAAATAAGAATTCAACTAGGTCATCAAGCTCAGTTAAAGATGTCATGACATCAGCCTTGACATCTTAATAAAACAACTGCATACAATAACCTTCACACTTGTATAATGCTTAAATCACATGTCATAACATCGCATATGACATTCAGAAACAGAAACATGTTTTACCATAAGATATAGTCAATCTAAAACATCTACAATTATGTTTCTCAATCATGTGACTTCCTTGACTTCTTTAACAAGGAAATATATTTCGCTTGAATATTAGATAATGCACCCATCGATTGTTGATTTTCCTTCAACTTAAATTTTTTTTCAAACAAAATTAACAAAACACAGGATATCGACTTTATAGTGTCCACATTTTCCACATAGTCAACATCCATAAAACCTTCCAAAGTGTCTTCCTCTTGAGTTACATTTGTGTATTTGAAACAATGCTTTAATGAACGATTCAAATACCTCATCAGTCACATCAAATCCTCCCGATGAACTTAACCACGATTTTACATAAACCAACTTAATATGCTATAAGCTAAGTCTACCATACATGTTACTTCCTACCCCACTTTTACAATAAAATACAATGATTTTTTTAATATTAATTTTTTTTAAGTACTTTTACTAGTAATTATTTCAATTTTATAGGTTTTTAATAAAGATTCTAAGGATTAGTGGAAAAGAACAAATCAAGTCAAAATCCTAACCAAAAAAATCATAGTATTTTATTGTGAAAGTTACAATGATGAAACAAGAAGAGGACTAACACGTTACACATGGAGAATGGAGGAAATTAAAAAAAAAAATCACTAGAAATAGTTAATAGAGGCATACTTTCAAAGCACCACAACGCTATCAAGTGTAAAAGAGCCAAAGCAGCATGCTCATAAACCAGTGACGAGATCCAAACATTCTACACAAATTGCAAATCAAAGTAAACGTCAAATTGAAGCGTGATTAAATTTAGCTGAGGCGCAATTCAAACATTGTGCTAAATTTCCAAAACAGATAAACTAGACAATATCGATGCATTGTAGGTAAATAACAGCACATTGACACAAATTTAATTTTACCTTTATGCACTATTTTGATCATATATGAGATTTTGTAACTCCGATTTAAGTGAAATTTGGGGGAAAATAACATTACTAACAACTCTAATGTTAAATTCACCTTAACTATATCATATCAATGTTAAATTCACATTGCTCTAAAACTCATTAACAAATAAAGTCATATTATATATGTATACATAATATTATTTATAAAATATAAATGCCCCTAAGAATGCTGACCAATCTTATTTAACCCACAAGTGTTGAGGAATGATCACTTGTACATTAGATGTGGGGTAGGGGCATGATATGATATCCACACATAACAAAGGATGGCACCTCTGCCAATGAGACTAGATTCTAATGGATAATAATAATAACAACACAATATATGAGATTCAAAACTATTCACCATTTTCATTCCAACCAATTCATCCTTCAAAGCCATGCCAATGGATGTTTTCTCTCTCACCTCAACTACCATTCCCTCCACTCTCACACGTAGAGACACTGCACCAGCATATAAACCTTCCCCTCATCTCAACCTTTCCAAATACTCACATTTCATGAGGTACCCTCTTATCACAACACTCACCAACAACAGAATCTGCTGTAGTAGTAGCATAAGAACTCAGGCTTCAGGTGATTAACATGATCCAATTCTCATGGATGTGTGTGTGTGTGTGTTTTTTTGGTTATGTATGAAAATGTTTAATATGTGTGTATCTTCATTCTAGGTTCAACAAAATCTAATACTGCTGGGGGGATTCCTGAGAAAACAGATTCCAAGGATGATAATCTAGTTTTTGTTGCCGGTGCTACTGGAAAAGTTGGTTCAAGAACAGTCAGGTACATTTTCATTTTTCACATTTTGAGATAGAAACTTTTGTTTGCAAAAATGTTGAGCAATGATAGTTTCATTCAGGGAGCTTATAAAGCTTGGTTTTAAAGTTAGAGCTGGAGTGAGGAATACTCAGAAAGCCGGTGCATTGGTTCAGGTTAGGGTGATTAATTTACGACCAGTAGTAATAATTATTATCTTCTTAATATGTATTAAAGCTATGAATATATGATATGTAGAGTGTTAAGCAATTGAAGCTTGACGGTGCAAGTGGAGGGGGTGAAGGTAAGTCGAGAAAGTTTTTCGCATTAACAAAGATGCTGCTGTGTGGATAACAGAATGTTTTTGGTTTTTAGCCCAGCTGTAGAGAAGCTTGAAATTGTGGAATGTGATTTGGAGAAGCCGGATCAAATTGGATCAGCTTTAGGGAATGCATCAACTGTGATATGTACTATTGGTGCTAGTGAGAAGGAAATTTTCGACATTACTGGACCTTGTCGAATCGATTATAGAGCTACCAAAAGCCTTGTTGATGCTGGTAACAAAAGCTTTCTTTCATTATGATTATGTTTCAATGCTATTTGTTTTAGGCCTAAATGTTGAAAACAATTTTGTTTTTGGTTTATTCTGTCATGGTGCTGCAGCAACTGTTGCCAAAGTAAATCACTTCATATTGGTTACTTCATTGGGAACAAACAAATTTGGTTTTCCTGCAGCTATTCTCAAGTGAGTCTGGATTCTGAAACCTTTCTGAAGCAGTAGTTATATTTGCGTGTTCGCGGAGTAAAGAAGTTGAACTGATTGATTAGTTTTATTTCTATAGTTTATTCTGGGGTGTCTTGATTTGGAAAAGGAAGGCAGAAGAAGCATTGATAGCAAGTGGAATTCCTTATACAGTAAGTCATTGTAATAACGTCGAAGTGCAGCGCATGTACGGTCCTAATTATCTTATTATAATGTCATTGTTATGTTATGTCACTGTATTCAGATAGTGAGACCTGGTGGCATGGAGAGGCCTACTGATGCTTACAAGGAAACACATAATGTGACTCTATCAACTGAAGATACTTTATTTGGGGGTCAAGTTTCAAACCTTCAGGTACATGTAAAATGTATTATTCATGTATGTAACTATCTAGTTTAGATATTGTACAATAGTTCAGAGAGAGAAACTACTTACGTTGGGATTGTGAGAGACTCTGTGTAACTTTCTAAAATTTGTGGATATATTTCGACTTGAGGTTTGTGTAATTATAGAGATTCCATGGACCTGGCTAGAAAGCGGTTTCCTTCATCCCGTGATAAAAAACGTGGAGCAAAGGAGACTCATTCTCCCTTAAATCGTGGAAGAGACCGTTTTCCCCTTGACTGACATTACTAGACCGTTATCTTCCAAACACCTTAGAAGCAACGTGTGTTATATGAGATAGATCAAGGGTGTCTAAGCCCATTTGGGGTGTTATATGAGACAGATCAAGGGTGTCTAAGTCCATTTGGGTGACCCGCAATGTGCATTGGGCAATGGGTGCCCACCTTGCCTTATGAGCTTCGGGCGACCTGCTCTACTTATGACGCTTTGGGCGCCTGCAATGTGCATTGGCGCCCACCTTGCCTTATGAGCTTCGGGCGACCTTCTCTACTTATGACGCTTCGGGCGCCTGCAATGTGCATTGCACGCCCACCTTGCCTTATGAGTTTCGCGCGACCTGCTCTACTTAGGACGCTTTGGGCGCCTGCAATGTGCATTGGGCGTCCACCTTTCCTTATGAGCTTCGGGCAACCTACTCTACTTAGGACGCTTCGGGCGACCAACCCTCATTTGGGTGCTTCCCCTGCATTACTTAGTTCGGAGCGCTCCATCAAGGACCATTTCTTTTTAGGCCCAATAAAGTTATCCCAGTCCAGATGTATATAGATATATGGAAGTTGATAACTCTCAATGCAGGTTGCTGAACTCATGGCAACCATGGCCAAGAATCCCGATCTTTCGTACTGCAAAATAGTGGAGGTCATTGCGGAGACAACTGCGCCATTGACACCTGCCGAAAAACTTCTTACAAAGATACCTTCTCAACGCCCTTACATTGCTTCGCCAAAGGTAAGTACTGCCTTATATAATCACTTTAAGATGTATACTTAGAACTTGATCAAAACTTGGTCAATTGATTATTTGTTTTATTTAGACGGCACAGAAACCGGATACTGCAACTGTCAGCAATCCAGGCCCCTCTGCTAATGTTATAGCAGATGTACCAAGTATTGCACCTCAAAAAGAAGCAGAACAATCAAAACCAGTGGCGAAAACGGAACAGCCACTTTCTCCTTATACCGCGTAAGCAAGATTGCTAATTTTTGTTGACAGTAAATATTTTAATATGGACCAGTTGAAAAATAACTGATTTGGTATATACATTTTCAGTTATGATGATTTAAAGCCACCATCATCTCCTTCTCCAACCAAGCCTAGTGAGAAGAAACAGATAAACATCAGCGATGCAGTTCCAACACCTATTTCTTCGGATACTCCAAGTAGCATTCAAGAAATAGATGGCATTTCTCAGACAACATCTTCCTCAAACGTGAAGGAGTTTCTTTCTCCTTACGCAGCGTAAGCCACTCTCTAATTTTATGGCGATATCCTATATTAGTACAACCATCCCAGATTAGATTTGTACTTTTCTTGTGTTTATACATACCTGTAGATACCCTGATTTAAAGCCTCCTAGTTCACCATCTCCGAGTGTACCAACTACATCACTACCGAAGATAGATACAGTAGTATCAAGCAATGGACCAGCTCAACTTTCTGGGGAGGATACACCAAAGGATGATGGACAGCAGCACCTTCATGAACCAAAGTCAAGACCACTTTCACCTTATGCAATGTAAGTTGACTCTGATTCAAACTTGCCTTCAATTTTTCTAAGATTCTTGATTCCTTATTATAGAAGAAAGAAAGATTCTGATATTATGCGAGTGAACTTTTCAGGTATGAGGACTTGAAGCCTCCTGCATCGCCATCACCTTCCTTCAGAAAATCCTAGGAACTGCTTCCAACCTATGGAATCAGACAAGGTTAGAGATACAAAATATTATATGTAAAGTATATATACACTATACTGGATTTTTGATTGTGATATAACTGTTGGATCAAATAGGATTGTTTTATTGAAGAGTTTATGCAGCAACACATATGGAGGATTGTCACTCAAAGTATGAAGATCAAATGCATTTAGTTGAATGGAATTTTTCATGCCATTTATTTCTTGATAACCTTTTGAGGATGGTCACTCAGAGCACTGTTGTTTTTATATATATAATTTACTTTTTCCATATATGTCTTATAAGTTCAGCACGAAAAACATTCTAAATAGCAAGATTTTTCACAAAACACTCGAGAGTAACTGCACTACTATCTCGAAAAGTATCGCTGACAAACAGAAAGACCATAACAACCTCTGACAGTGCGATAAATATCACTACTATTGATGATTTTTCTCAAATCAATTGGACCTTTTTTTTAATGAAAAATCATTTAGATGTTTTCTCAATATTTCAAACCTTATATGTTCAGAATTAAATACATAGTGTGATATCCAAATTAAAATATCGCAAAGTGATAGCATTCTTGAATATTTGTGTTAGAACAATTAAGCCAGTACATATCAGAGGAGCGAGAAACTCACAAAGATTTTGTTATGAATTTCACATATTAGGATTTCAGTATTTCAAACCTTATATATAAGAATATTGTTGTAAATGTGTCTTAAAATCTTAGTTGATTAAGAGAAAGAAAACATATTTTGGAGATAGTATTTATCACTCAAACCTAAGGTGTAATCTAAGGTTTTATTTGTGCTGAAACCTAATACATTTAAACTCTTGCTCTCCCTATTGGTGTAAATCCTAAGATTGTCACACACCAAACATATAAGAGATACATATTTATAATAGCAAATACCCAACAAACAAAACCCAAAATCTGAATCCATGGACTGAACATAAAAGAAAACCCAAAAAACTAAAAACACTATTCACCGTACGGACAATACTGTTCATTCGTAAGAACAACATTATTCATCCGTACGGATGACACTATTCACCGTTCATTTTTTTTCCTTTTTCCTTATTCTTGGGCGCCTTCAGGGTTGTCCTTGGGAACCTGAAGGCGAAGCTTTTTTCTTGTAACAACTTTCTGAGTATAGTGAATTTGAGAGTTGCTCTCTCTCTCTCTCTCTCTCTCTCTCTCTCTCTCTCTCTCCCAGAGTAGATCGTTTGATTGAACTTGGTAAACAAACATTCGCTTTGTTTCTTGCTTTATTCTGTTATATTACATGTGTACGAATTATTATTGTTGTAGACCATTTATTTTGGTTGCTACTATTCTTTTCCCCACAAATTGATATTGAATTTAGTTGTAATTCACAACAAGTTTTGTGGTGAGCGTGGAGCAAAGTGAGCATCATGGTTAGTAGATGGCAGATCGAGAAATTTTCTGGTAACAACGACTTGGGGTTGTGGAAAATTAAGATGCAAGCAATTTTAATTCAAGAGAAGTGTATCGATGCTTTGAAGAGTGAAGCATTGATGTCTGCAGGACTTACACAGGTACAAAAGACTGAGATGATGGATAAGGGCAGGAGTGCAATTATCTTGTGCCTTGGGGATAAAGTTCTAAGAGAAGTTGTCAGGGAGCAAACTGCGGTTTCTATGTGGGAAAAACTTGAATCATTGTATATGACAAAGTCTTTGTCTCACAGATTGTATCTGAAACAACAACTATATTCATTCCGAATGGTGGAAAACAAATCCATAGTTGAGCAACTTATAGAATTTCACAAGATTATCGATGATCTTGAGAATATTTAAGTGAAGATTGATGATGAAGACAGGGTTTTTTTCCTGTTGAGTTCATTACCCAAATCCTTTTAGAACTTTAAGGATTCCCTTCTTTATGGCAAGGAAGGTACTATTACTTTGGATGAAGTCCAGATGGCGGTGAAATCCAAGAATATTCAAAGTCGAAAGATTTAAAGATTAAAGATAGTGGTGAAGACTTAAATGTGTCAAGAGGAGGAGGTGAGCATAAAGGGATGTCCAAATCAAAGAGGTCTGACAAGTCAAAGGTAAAATATTTTAATTGTCAGAAAATCGGTCACTTTAAAAGGGATTGTCCTGAAAGAAAGGTCAATGAAGATTTTATTGAAGTTGCAGTTGCCTTGGGTGAGGAAAGTTATGAGTATGTCGAAGCACTAATAGTATCGAGTTTGGAAACTTATGATAGTTGGGTCATTGACTTAGGTTGCTCTTATAACATGTGTCAAAGAATAGAATACTTTGAAACTTTGAAGATGGTGCAAGGTGGAGTAGTTCGCCTTGGTAATAATAAGACATGCAAGGTTCATGGTATTGGTACGGTCAGATTTAAAATGTTTATTGATCGTGAACTTTTTATTCACAATATGAGGTATGTTCCAGAACTCAAACGAAATTTGTTATCTATAGTATGTTTGATGATCTAGGATATTATACTAGAGTTGAACGTGGAGAGTTGAAGATTTCGCCTGATGAATTAATTATTGCTAAATGGTCTAAAATATGTAGTCTATATATTTTAGAAGGTTCAAATATTGTTATTCATTCATCGTTAACTAGTGGAGGATTTCATGACAAGGAAAAGCTATGGGATTTGAGTTTAAAGCATTATGAATGCCTTGAGAAAGTTTCAAAGGAGTATAATGAATTTTGCATAAATCAAGGGATAAAATTGCATGTTACCGCTGAGTTGTTATTGAGTTTTTGGGGGAAAGTTGAGGTTAAAACAACTTACTTGGTTGGTAGTGAATTTCTTCAGAAGAAGAATAGTGAAAATCAAGGGAGAAACCTGATAAAAACTATAACGAAGAAAACTCAGTTTGAGGTGGAGTTTCCTACTATGGATGCTAGCAGTAGTGAGAGACCGGTTACAGAGATATTTGATTATCATTTGACTCATGATAAGGTAAGGAGGATTATTGTAACATCTCAAAGGGACGGTTATACTAGCCTTGGATATTATGTTTTTAATGTGGCTGAAGGACTGCAAAATAAAAGAAGAAAAACCTTCAGAGAGACATTTGAAAACAGGTGGTGTCAAGGGTGGTTGAAAACTCATACTTGTAGGCTTGTTAAATTACCTAGACAGAAAAAGGTTATTGGAAATAAGTGGATGCAAGTGGCGAGATCAAGATGGAAGGGTTACTTGAATTTGATCAAGGTTATTTATTAGAGTTTCAACTTGGTAAAGAATAACAATTTTGTTGATTGTTAAATCGGTATCAACACGGTTTAAAGTCAAGGTGGAAATTATTGTAAATGTGTCTTAAAACCTTGGTTAAATAAGAGAAGGAAAACATATTTTGGAGATAGCATTTATCGCTAAAATAGAAAGTTTTAGAAAGTCGAACGAAAAGAAAAGGAAAAAAACGGGTGGTGAATAGTGTCATTCGTACGGATGAATAGTGTTGTTCGTAGGAATGAATAGTATTGTCCATATGGATGAATAGTGTTTTTAGTTTTTCGGGATTTTTTCGGTTCGGTCCATGGATCCATATTTTGGGCTTTGTTTTTTGGGTATTTGCTATTATAAATATGTATCTCTTATATGTTTGGTGTGTGACAATCTTAAGATTTACACCAACAGGGAGAGCAAGGGTTTAAAGGTATTAGGTTTCAGTATAAAGAAAACTTTGGATTACACCTATGGTTTGAGTGATTCATATATTGAGAGTTGAAGAGGTTAGGAAACACTTGGATAGAAGATAGGGTTGTTCTTGGGCGCCTTCAGGGTTGTTCTTGGGAACATGAAGACGAAGCTTTTTTCTTGTAACTCATCTGTAATCTCTTGTAACAACTTTCTGAGTATAGTGAATTGGAGAGTTGCTCTCTCCCCCAGAGTAGATCGTTTGATCAAACTGGGTAAACAAACCTTCGTTTTGTTTCTTGCCTTATTATGTTATATTACATGTGTATGGATTATTATTGTTGTAGACCATTTATTTTGGTTGCTACTATTCTTTTCCCCACAAATTGATATTAAATTTTGTTGTTATTCACAACAAGATTCACAACAAATACTAATGATCAAAATTACAAATTACAACAACATATGATCCAAATTACAAATTACAACAACATATACTTCAAGCCACATAATTCATAGCCTTGCCTAACGAATCACGAATTGGTACGTGAGAACCAGTTCGCTGTACTTTTGCTAACTGATTCACGAAAATTCTTACGAAATTCGCAAAAACGTGAGAACCCATTCGCTATACTTTTGCAAACTGATTCACGAAAGTTCTTACAAAATTTGCAAATATCAACTTATCCAGTGAACCTGAAAAACTGATTCCTACACAAAATTTTGAACTAATTTGTTGTCAGATAGCTTGTCCCACATGGCTAAGCATAACTTAACCCAGAACCACGTGACTAAATATTTAACTATTTTACTAAAATATATTTACTATTTTTCTTCAGCATACCAATCAAAACACTTGAATATGCATTGGGAAGCTCTATTGAAAAGCAAGGCACTCCTCTATTTATAAGTTATTTTTCCTTCAATAAGTCACATACAAACCGATGTGGAACATTGTAAAAGTGTAATAACCACTTACTCTTTATATTCACTTATTAAATACTATAAATGTAAAGAAACTCAAGTGATTTTTTTTATCATTTAATTTTTTCACTTAATAATTATTTAATTACAACCTATATATTATTATATTTTCATAACGTACCGAATACCGACTATGTATCTCTCCACGTATCGAATTTTTTGAGACTTGTGTAGTGTGTACCCGAAGTCGTATCACGTACCAGAGCGAATTGTAAATTGTGTGATTATGGCTTCAAGCATTGATAGCAAAAAGGTTTCATGGTAGGATATTGAACTTGTCTAGAATTTAACAGAATATTGCCTGCAACTATATATGAATAAAGAATGAAGTAGTTAAAACTCTACTGACTCTGGTAAAGATAGATCCTTGATTTTCAACTCTGGTGTAGTAGAAGTTGGAAGAAGAATGTTGGAATAGTTATGAGAATATAGACCAGGGTAAAGAAAAATACACAAAAGCTTTATGCACGCAACTCAGTCAAATTGTTCGCGTCCGTGGCTCTGTCCCTTGCCCACTTGACATTACTTATGAGAAAAACTCAACAATCTCCATCTTGACGAATATCAAAGTCCTATGAAGATTAACTGCATAATGTCATCCTGGAAACTGAGTGTGTGTTGTTTCTGCTTAACAATGAGAAACATGTAACAAGTTCAAACAATGTTTGAGTTTGTCATGATGTCTGGCTTAGTTAACATATCAGATGCATTCTCCGAAGTGCAAGCCTTATAAAGTAATATATGTATGGATGCCACCAATTCCTTGGTCTTGTGGAACTTCACATCAATATGCTTGGTCCTAGCATTATACACATGATTATTCGCCAAATAGATAGCACTATAACTATCACAATGCAACTGAACTCCACCTTACTAAACACTCAACTCTTTCACTAACCTTGTAAGCCACAATGCTTCCTTAACTGTTTCGACTACTGCCATGTATTCTGCCTCAGTTGTAGATATAGTTATCATTTATTGAACTGATGATTTCCAACATATAGGGTAAGACATACCCTATTATAGACCTCTTATCATTCATATCACCTGTATAGTCAGAATCCACATATCCTTCAATGGATGTAACACCTTGCTACATGATGAACATGATACCACGATTCGTTGTACCCTTCAAGTACCTTAGGATCCACTTGACTGCTTCACAGTGTCGCTTCCTTGGCTTGAACATGGACTTGCACACTTGACTAACTGCTTGTGACAAATCTGGACTAGTGCAAATCATAACATATTCCAAATAATCAAATACACTGACATAAGGAATCTTAAACATACCTCTAGTCTTTGAGTTTATCTCCAGACATTGTTCCAAAGAGAGCTTAAAATGATTCACCAATGGAGTACTCACACACTTTGTTTTACTCATGTCAATTTTGCGCAAAACACTTTCAACATAGCTATTTTGAGACAACCATAATTTATTAGCTCCTATGTCTCTGTGAATTTCCATCTCAAGAATTTTCTTTGCAACACCCAGATCCTTCATATCAAACTCCTTAACTAACTTGGTCTTCAACTTATTTACAACATACAAATGGTTGACAACAATCAACATATCATAAATATAAAGTAACATGCAAATAAAAGTGTCATCATCAAGGCTCCTCACATAAACACAATAATCATAATCACACATTCTATAGCCAATCTCGAGCATGTATAAATTAAATCGCTTGTATCAATGCCTTGGAGACTGCTTCAAGCCATACAAGACCTATTTAATTTGCAAACAAGTCTGTCATCTCCAATATCATTGAAACCCTCTAGTTGTTCCATGTAGATTTGTTCCTTTAGATTACCATAGAGGAAAGTTGTTTTCACATCCATCTTCTTAAAATGTATATCCCTGCTGGCTACCAGGCCCAATATTACCCAGATAGAACTGTGTCTAACCACTAGATTGGAAATTTCACCATGATCAACCTATTTCTATTGTGAATACCCCTTTGTAACTAGGCATGCCTTGAACTTTTCCCATTCTTTTTCGGTTACTGCTGGTTTTTTCTTGTACACCCATTTGCAACCAATAACTTTCTCCCCCTGTGGAAGATGAATAAGATCTTATGCCTCAATGTTTTTCAAGGACTTCACTCCTCTGCCATAACTGTAATACCCCGTATTTTATTTAAAGCTCTGAACAATATTAATTGGTAATAATATTATTCTGGAATACTCTAAGAAATTTTAACTGAACTAAATAGAGTAATCCACGGGATATTATTTTATTAATCGATATTAGCTTACTCAGAGGTTTTATAAATATCGGGTTGAGAGACATTTTTGGATACTCTCTAATTTTTGACTCATTGGTAAAAATATAAGTTTTATGTATATATATATATATATATATATATATATATATATATATATATATATATATATATATATATATATATATATATATATATATATATATATATATATAATATGAGAAGGAGAGAAAGATAGTAAGGAAAGAAAAGAAGAAAGAAGAGGATAAGAGAAGAAGAAGAGAGAAAAACCCCAAAAGCTTCATTTTCTCATTCTCGATCATCCGTCCATCGAATCGACTCAATCTTTCCGCCAATCTTCATCTCTTGAGGTGGGTTCTTAGTTAGAAACTTTTATCTTTGATTTTGGTTGAGTTTTAGAGATTTTGTGGTTAGGTCTTAATTGGAAAATCTAAGAAAAATCGGAAGTTTAACGGTTAAAACTCGATTAAAACTTAACTAAAATACTCATATGATGTTTATGAACATATTTGGTTATGTTTTTCTGCATTGATGGATGTTTGGAAGTGATTTTGGGTTGGAGATGATTTTCCCGTAGGTTTGGAAATTTCCTGAACTGGTATAGCTCGCTCAGCGAGTAGCCCTCGCTCAGCGAGAGTTCCAGGAGATTTTTCATTCAGCGAGAGAGAGAGAGAGAGAGAGAGAGAGAGAGAGAGAGAGAGAGAGAGAGAGAGAGAGAGAGAGAGCTCAGCGAGACCTGTAGGTTCCAACTTTGGTATTTAATTCGTAACTTCTGATTCGGGTATCCGTTTTTAACGTTCCACATATCGTTTTGAAGCTAATGACATAATTTATCTATTGAGATCAAGAAACATTATTTTTTAGCCGACTTTTACCCGACTTTTTCAAATGACCAAAACTTGATAAAATGGAAAGTGTGAGTTAATGGAAATAGAGAAAGGTACGACTTGTGAGGTATCTAGGTTCCCCTTAAACTCGAATGAATCATGAATTATGTTTTGTTTTAGGATCCTCCGTAAGGTCTTGTGTAAGTCTCAATGTGGTTACTATGTGTTTCACTAGAGCATCTGTAAGGACTTGAGGTACCCATTGTGTATACATGGGCGTTGATTTGAGATGTGTAGACTATAAGTCCTCCGTAAGGTCTTGAGTAAGCCTTGAGGTGGGTTGTCCTTAGTCCCACGTGAAGCATCCGTAAGGAATTGAGGCAAGTGTTATGCTAGTTATATGTTAATCTTGAGTAAGTCTTGAGGTGGGTTACCTTTAGTCCCACGGGAAGCATCCGTAAAGATTGAAGAGCGTGCTATGTCAATTCCTCCCTAAGGTCTTGTGTAAGTCTCAATGTGGTTACTATGTGTTTCACTAGAGCATCCGTAAGGACTTGAGGTAGACATTTATCTTCTTGTACATTGAGATCGTGTGTGGACCTTAGTTTCCATATGTTCTTGGTCCTTGTGTGAGTTGGTTTGTGAAATGTGTGAGTTTCATTTGAGAATAACCCTTAGAGCCGAGAGAATTCTAAGATAGGGAATCCACTGAGATGTTTTATCTCACCCCATGTTGATGTTGTTATTTCAGGTACTTCAGGTTCTGTTAAGGGTAAGGATAAGGCGACTTGATTATCCCTACTAGTTGATGGCTTGTCTTTCACTGTGGATTTTGAGATCTTCGGATTTAGTTCTTAGATATTTTGGTAGTTGAACATCTTGTATTATTTTATAGCCTTGTTTAGTACCTTATGTTGTAGTGGCTATATTTATACAATGTGTTGCTAAGAACTTATTTGTATTTCAGTACCAAATTTATAATATTATATATGAAAAATATGCTTTTTGTATGTCTTTTGTATATGTGTATTACAGTTGGTATCAGAGCAGGTCGTATCCTCGACCTAGCCTTGAAATATTATAAGTGTTTCCTTCTGTTCATACACGTTGATTTGCAGTAGGACTAAATATTATGTTTATGGTATTTAGCCTGATCAACTTAATCTTGTTTTGATGAAATTTAGGAAATATGGCTGGTAGACGTGGAACTCGTGCTCGACCCAGTGTCACTCCTCCCGGTAGAGATCAAGCAGGTAGTGATGGGAATGCTCCTATATTCCAATTTATGCAGCAGATGCAGCAACATCAGCACCAATTCATGAAAGAAATGATGCATCAGATGAATGGGGGCCTTCACCCTCACGTGGTTGCTCCTGGAGCTATGGGTGAAACATTTAGAGACTTCTTATGCATGAACCCTCAGGAGTTTCATGGCGGATTGAATCTGGTTAAGGCTCACGAATGGGTGAATGGAATAGAGAGGATATTCCAGATCGTGATTTGTAGTGAAGAAGACAAGGTGACCTTCGTGCCGCATTTACTAAAGGTTCCTGCTGCTAGATGGTGGGAGAGTGCTTCCAATTTGATGATGGTACAAGGGATTCCAAGGGTATGGCAACAATTTAAGACAGTTTTTATGGATAAGTATTTCTCGAGCTCCTTGAGGACACAAAAGGAGTTCGAATTTCAACAATTGAGGCAAGGGAGCATGAATGTGGCCAGTTATGCTAAGAAGTTTGAGAACATGGCGGCCTACTCTAGGCAGGATATGTATGTTCCTGATGAAAGGTGGAAAATTGACCAGTTTTTGTTTGGACTAAGGGCCGAAATCTCGCATAGTGTCTCTCAAAGGGAGTTCACTACCTACTCTGAGATGTTGAGACAATGCTATGTTGCAGAACATAGTTTGAAGAAAGTGAAAACAGAAGTCAGTGCCGGAAGAGCGGCTCAAGGAGATAGGGGGAGAGCTAGTCAATCTTTTAGGCCGAGGCCTCAACCCTTCAAGGGGAAACAGGTGTCGAGTCCTAGATCCAGTGCTACTCCTTATTGCCCCTGATGTCACAAGAACCATTTTGGAAGATGTGAGCAGAACAGTGTAATTTGTTATCATTGTCAGAAGGAAGGACACATTTCTAGGGATTGCCCTAAGAGAAAGGATCAGACTCAAGGGAGAGTTTATGCTATGGAGGCTGTTGCACCCCAAAATTTTCCCTCACAATACAGGACTTTGTGTGCTAAGAAGGTTCACAAGGTTCACAAGACCTTTCATGAGGTTCATGAAGTCTACAAGTCACTTTATGAGGTTCACAAGGTTCACAAGATTCACAATACTTACAAGACCTTTCATGAGGTTCATGAAGTCTACAAGACACTTTATGAGGTTCACAAGGTTCACAAGACCTCCCATGAGGTTCACAAGGTTCACAAGACATCTTATGATGGTTCACAAGGTTCACAAAGTTCACAATTAATCAAAAGAGCTGACAATTCCCTCAGACAATGCATCTCCTAAGCAGTGCATCCAAAACTAGGGTTTTGACTTTAATCAGGCTAAATGGATTTCCAATACTTCAAGTGAGCTTCGTAACATCTTATATGTGTGTAAGAACCCCCATGACAAGTTTCAAGACTTTTCTCAAAGGTTTGCTCAGTCAGATGATCAGATAGGTCAAAATCAGTCAAAGCAGTTAAAAAGTCAAACTGAGGTCAACTGTGGTCAAACCAAAGTCAAACTTCATAATTTTTTGCCAACATCAAGTATATGAAGTAAAATTCATCATTTGATCAAGGGTTGATCATGATTCATCAAAGAGATTTCAGATCATCAAGAATCAGGAGTTTCTAAATTAGGGTTTCCTCAGTAAAAGTCAACTGAACTTTGACCAGCCATAACTTTCACATGCTTCATCGCCAAGTCTCCATCCAAAGCTCATTTTGAAGTAAATTGAATCCTCTACAACTTTGTGTCTCACAAGCCAAGCCCAAAAATGCTTCATTTGGAAGGTATGAGCTAAGACATTATAGGTCCTTTTGAAAGTCAACAACTTCAAAAGGGCATAACTTGAGAATGGTAAATGATATGGACATGAAACTAGTGGGGTTGGTTAGAGGACTCTTCAAGCTTTCCAAAATGTCCAAGAACAACCTCATAGCATTAAAATTGAAGGATATGTGCCCTTGCAAAGTTGGGAAATTTTTGGTTGATTTATGAAGAAAATGGAGGTCTAAAACCAATTTCTTCTAAATGGGCTTGCCATATGATGACCCAATCTATACTATAACCTCATGCACGACCTAAGTCAACAAAAATCAGATTTTTTATCATTTTATTTTTATTTATTTTGATTTAATTCATTAAAAATCATTTTAAATTAAAATAAAATATAAAAGTCTAAGATTTAAAATGGATTAAGCTTCTAGAAAATCATGAAAGTGATTGGTATTGAAGTGGAAAGAAGATCATGTTGATTTGCCTAAAATAGAAGGTGTTTATACAAAGATATTTGATTTTTAAGGCATAATCTCTTTGAATCTTTTCCAATCAAATCTCTCACACAATGACCAAATTTTTTGACCTAAATTGATCACTCTATAAGTACTTGAGACAACCCTAACACAAGCCACGAATTTTCCAGCCCCAAGTGTAAGTTGCATATTTCAAAAAAACCTCACAAAATTCAAATTCGGATTTCCACATACAAGGCATTAGAAGGTAATTTGAAGACATAGCAATGATCCTTGGACATCATTGAGTCGAAACCAATATCTATTTGCATCCATAACACTTCAAACATTCAAACCGAATCCTTTTTGTTCTTGAAATTATTTTTTTCGATTCCAATTGTTTAACCATTATTAATGAAATTTGTTTGTTGATTTGTTGTTGTTTGAAGCTTTGGATGAATTCTGGAAAGTTTAATTTGATTTTCATGAACCTATACGGATTTTACCATGGCTAGGGTTTATGACCTCCATTAGGGTTTCGTATTCAAGCCAATATAAATTCATTCTGAGAACATAGCTCAATGCCAAATGGTCTCTGGATCATGTTTGAACAATTAATTTGTTGGAATTTTACAATTTTTGTGGTGTATGAGATCCATAGGTTTTGCTGCAAATTTGATTTTCGCAGGAACATTGGCAGATAAATTCGCAGCTAATATCCTAGGGCTGGAGGAAGAAGATGGTGGCCTGCGCGCGAAATTCCAAATTTAAATTGTTGTTTTAAAATATTATGATATAGTTTCTGTTTAATATCACAAGCTGATGCTTGTCCCAGTGGTGAAGCAGGCGCGTGTGTTGTTGAATGACAGGGGTTCGAATCCTGGCTGTGACAAGTTTTTACGTTTTTTTTCTTTTATTCATTAAATGTAATATATTATGAATTGTAGTTGTTTCATAAGCAGGTTCGCTCACCCAGCTGGAATGGTAACGTACTTGTGTGTTTGCTTGTAAGGTCCTGGGTTTGATTCCCCCAGGCCTTTTGCTTTTCTTTCTTTTTTTCTGATTTTCAGGTTTAAGGAACAAAACCAATTTGACTCACTCTTCTTTCACCTGCGCGCGCGCTGGCCTGGTGGTATGTGTTGTAGGCCTGGGTATTGGCAAACAAGGTGTCCTGGGTTCAATTCCCAGCCAGGTAAGTTCCAATTTTTTTGTTTCATTTAATTTGTTTGTTATATTAATATTAATTAAATATAATTAAATAATTCTAGAAAAAATAACATGTAAATATTTTGTAATTTGTTTTAATTCTAAACCTAGTTTATTATCATATATTAAAAATTAAGAAATATGTATATAATAATTAGATTAATATTTGATATTTTGTATATAAAACTCAATTTATTTTTTTATAAACCCTAAAAATATATTTTTCTACAAACCCTAATTTAATCATAATAATTTCTAAAAAACCCTAATTGTAATTCTTGCTTATATTTTAATTAGTAAATAAAATTTTATTATAATCCTTAAATTTGTAAATATAATTGTATGATCACATTTTTTTAATCATGTATATATTTTATTTAATATAATTAAATTTTGTAAATATAATCATAATTAATCCTATTTTTTAAATATGACCTAAATTGTTTATATTTTAATTTTGCATATATGCTTAGGAATAATTATAAAAAAATTGTTAAATTAATTTTGTAATTATATTTATTTCTATAATATGTTTATCATTAACTTATCTTTCTATATAATTTACAAATAACTTAAAACTTTATAATTAATATAATTGTTCATATTTTTTCTTATTAATCTTAAATAATTGTTCATATAAAAATTTGATCTTTTAATTATTTTAATATTTTTGCTTATTTCATTATTATTATTATTAATTATGTTTATATGATTATTATTAACCCATTTAATTTAGTATTATTGTTATTATTATTATTTTCACTAACCCAATTATTATTATTATTATTTAATATTTTGCTTATTTATTTCAATGTCTTATTATTATTATGTAATTGCTCCTTGGTGTAAATATTTATTTGTAATGTTTAAATTATTTATTTTATGCTATGGTTAGTAAAAATAGGGAGTGTAACATGTATATCATTTAAAATTAATTTAGATCACTTAATTTAAAAGATAAATATTTAAAACTGTACACTCACACACGTAAGTCGATCTTTGATCGCCATCTCACTTCCTTAGGGATACCTCTCATTGTTGCCTAATCAAAAGGTTAAGTGGGGTGTACAAAGCAAAAGTCCCTCAAAAATAAAGTCATCTAGTCCCTTAACAATAAAAGATCAAGTCCCTTAAATGGTTGCCTTCGTAATGATCTTGTCCCTCTCGAATAATGATGACAGTCCCTCTAAAATTGCTTAATACACCCTACAGTTGCCTTCATTAAACAGATGTCCCTTTACTTGTCCCACACATCCAAGGTAATGACTACCTATTCCTTAATAATAGGGATAGTCTTACCATTTAAAGGATTCAAGAACAGAAAGACTTAAACTTTAGGGTAGGTTTCTCATAGTTACTTGCTCACTATTCAAAAAAATTTCTCAAACACTTCACAATTTCAAACAATTTTCAAACACAAGTTTTTTACGCATCCATACATGGATCATTATCAAACTCTTATGAAAATTTCTATTCACACACTTCACATTTCAAAAACAATTTAAAGTGAGCTAAGTAACTAAGAGCCCATGGATAACCATGGATGTAAAGGGTGCTAACACATTCCCTTTACATAACCTACCCCCCGGACCCAAAAATCTTTTAAAAGGTCTTTCCTGTTCTTTTATGCCTTTCCTTTGGATAAAATAAAAGTCGGTGGCGACTCTTGCTATCCGCAACATAACTAAAGTCAGTTCTCCCACCGTGTTACAGAACTGGCGACTCTGCTGGGGACTTAAATTAAAGAGGGGTACCCTTAGGAATTAGATCACTTTAAATTGTCTGCCTTGTTTGCTTTATACTTATCTTGTTGGGTGTTCTTATGTGTGAAAGATCCTAACCCGAATCTAGTGTACCTTAGGTAAATGGCAATAGACCAAGGAAACTGTACGGCGTATACCGATATGGTTGATCTGGTGGCCATAGTTAGTATGACTTCTTGGTTGGTGCTTATGTTACTTAAGTCAAGTTGAGGATAATATGAGGCTGCCATATGTTGTCAATGCACTAACTAACTTTTAGAACCCTAGTTATCCCATCTTGGCCTTTAGAAAAGTAGTGAGGTAACCGGCTTTGGTGCAGACTGAAGTTGGTTGACACTCGATGCTACGCTCATTGAGATTCTAAACTTGGAGGGTTTTGGTTGGCAAGTAAGTTGCCTACTGAACAACCACCCTTGTGAAGGATCAATGATATTGAGATCCCTTAGAACCTGGTTACTTTTATAGGACAGGATGAACCAACTAACTTCAGGGGAGGGTACTTACCTTTGAACCTCATGCAAGCCTTTAAACCTAGGGCTATTGTGTGACTTGTTTGTGTGTGCCATATGTTTGTGATTGAGCATAACATCATGACATCATCATGCATCATAAGCATAGCATTTTCACTAACCATTTCAAGGACCAAAGGATTTATCTTTGTTCTTTGTTGCAGGTCATGGCTTCTGCTCGTAGAAACACCATCAGGATCAACTTTGTGGGCATACCTGCTAAGCTTAAAGAGTTGGTTTCTCAAGTGTCTGATCATTCCCAGTTCATCAAGAGACATGGTCACCTATTGGATCTAGTCACTTCAGGGTTCAATGAAGACATGATGAGTGTTCTGTTTCAGTTCTTTGACCCTAAGCACCATTGCTTTACATTCCCTGACTACCAGCTGGTTCCTACAATGGAAGAGTTCTCTAAACTTCTGGGTATACCTGTTCTTGATCAAAGACCCTTCACAGGCTTGGAGAAAGAGCTTAAACCAGAGGTTATTGCTGCAGCTCTACATCTAAAGAAGTCTGACATTGTTCTAGAAACGAGAAGCGGAGTTAAAGGTATTCTTGCTAAGGTATTAATGGATAAAGCTCAAGTGTTCTTGAAGGCTATGACCTATGATGCTTTTGAGGAGATCTTAGCCTTATTGATTTATGGCTTAGTGTTGTTCCCCAATCCTGATCAGTTCATAGACGTTCATGCCATCAACATATTCCTGAGTCACAATCTAGTGCCTACATTGCTTGGAGACATCCTACATTCTCTTCATACCCGTACTACAAGGTGTAAACACCCCAAATTTTCCCTCACCCATTCACACCATGGCTTGTGATCTCCTCATATGCATAAACTCAATCATAGCATCTCATATCACATTTTTGATTCACTGCATAGATTCAAAGTCATCTGCATCTAAGGTTTGTGATCTGAGCAATCCAAGAGCTTCTTGAGCCACTCCAAAGGTCATAAATCACTTCAAAGGGGTCCATGCATGTTCAAACATCATATTATATCTCCTCAAAGTCAAGGATGTCAAAGAATCACAAGAACTAAGAATGGTATGGAAGCAGAGCCAGGTTTAACTGCACAGATGACCTGAAATTAGGGTTTTGGTTTCAAAGGCCATAACTCCAAATTTTTTGGTCATTCTTGTTTCTATTGGTCTCTATATGGTATAGGGAGTATGCATATCAAGTTTCATGAAGAAATTCCATGGGGAGGTCATCTGATCAAGAGTTGACTTTTCAAGCAAGTCAGTGCAAAATCAGGGCATCTGAGACCCTCAATGACCCAACCAAGGGGTGTTCTTCATCATTTTTGTTGTATATGATCTTTATTTGATCATATAAGATGTTAGAAGTTCATAAGATTGAAGAATTTCAAGTCTTTTGCAAAGTTGACTTTTTGGGAAAGTTTGACTTTTAATGAAATTGTCATTTTAGGCAACTTTTTCAACCTTTACTTTTTGATTCAAAAAAGCTTCAAATGGAAAAACTTTGGTCAAGAAAGTTGTAGAATAGATCATTCCCTTTTCAAAAAGTACAAGAACATGACCTAATTCATTTTGGATCAAAAGTTATGGCTTGTCAAAGTTGGCAAAAATCACTAAATTTCAAGTTATGCACCAAAGAGGCAAAGTTGCAAATTCACTTCTCAAGGCAAATTAAGTCATCAAATGCATTTCTAAACTTCACAACATGATCATGCAAGACCTAAAAATCAGAATGGGCCAAGAACTTCTCACTTTTGTGGCCTATGGATCAAGATATTTCACAAAAATCAAAAGTAAGGCAAGTTGCAAAACTCATCATAGTTTATCATCCACTTGCTTGCTAGCTTGCTGAACCATCCTAGGCCTTTCCCCACATCATGCTGCGCAGAACACACTCTTTGTACTTGGCTAGAAAGTAGCCCATACCTCTCTTACACAACTTTGACATTTTGGCAAAAGGACCCATACCAATCAATAAAGCACACATCACATCTTCTGACCAATCCCAATTGTTTATACAAGCCAAAAGCAAGCCAAAGCAAGCCAAAGCAACAAGAACACAAGCCTGAAACACTCCATAACTCAGCATTCTCATTTTCCACCCCTTGTGCAAGAGCCTTCGAAACTCATCACACAAGTCACAAACACACAAGCTAACTTCACAGATCAACTCAACACACCTTCCTGGTCACAAAGCACCCATCACCATTGCTTTAAACTCCCAGAATCACAAATACGATTCTCACATCACCTTGAGCAGAACCTCTGCCATTTTCCAAACCAGCCACTACAAACTTCTTCTAAGCATCAGGACTTCATCAGGGGACCAAGAGGAGTAGTTTGCACGAAGAGAGAGGGTCAGAAAGTTGCAAGTTGAGAAAGCTCAAAGCTCAGGTATATCAAGAACTTTTTTTCCAGAAATGGATTTTTAAGTTTCTAAGTTGTTCCTCATGCTTTGCTGATCACTCTGATGTTCTTAGTTTTGAAAATGGTTGAGAAATGAGTATTTAATCTTGTTCTGAAACTTTTCTGACCTAAAAATGTTTGGCTTCGATTCGTTCGATTAAGGAAAGATAAATGAGTTTTGATTAGGGGTTTTGATTCAGTGATGTGTGGGGATGATTTCTAGGCTTTTAGTTTTCATTTTGGTGAAGTTTTGAGGATTTTAGAGATTTTCAGGTGGGATTCCCACCGGAGAAGACGACCGGAGGTCTTCTCCGGCCACCTGAAAATAATTAGGGCTAATCCCTGTAATTAATGAGAGTTTGAATTGTGAGCGTTGGATGAGCTGACTTAGTCCACTCCCGCGCATGCTCAAGGGCCCAGATCCATTCACTTAACCCTAATCCACGTCATTAATCCTTTTAATTCAGTTTAATTAATTTAAATAGGATTTAGCTCAGTTTGAATCTCACCCCTTGGATCTGGCGCACAGTCTTTCCCTCCTTCCCCAGTTTGAATTCAGGCCACTGGATGCGCATACTTTTCTTTTATTCCATTTTTATTTTCTTTTTAATTCATTTGTTTTCCCATATTTATTTAAAATAGTAAAACCTTTTCAAAAATTCTGAAAATTTTTGTATAAACTTTTATTAATTTTCAGAAACCAAAAACATTTTTATTTTTATTTTTTGCATTAAAAAATATTTTTAAATCATTTAAAAGTTTATTTTTAATTAATTAATGAGAATTAATTAATTAAAAATACTTTTAGGTATTTAAAAATCACCAAAAAATTCATGAAACCTTCATAATTATTTAGAAACATTGTCCAACCCTCAAACCAAATATCTTTTTTGATCTTGATGTCTCTTGAGAATTTTTCATGGAATTAAAATCATTTCAAGGCATTATTTTGATCCAAACTTCAAAAAATCATTTCTGCCTAACCATTAAGAGTTGGACTTTGATTCTTTTTGAATTGCATTTTGTTTAGAATGAAGTTTGTGAGATTAAATTGGCATGATTTGATCTTTCATTTTCAATTTGTTTGACATTTTTCTTGTCAAGGTACCCTAAAACCCTAGAAAACTTAGGAAATTCATAACCCTAATTAGGTTAAGAGTTAGAACCCCTCCTTTGGGCAGTGAGTTTGTGTAGGTTTTGGGTTCCTTTGAATGTATTTTCAATTTTTTTTATCTTGATATTTGCTTCTGGTTTTGGTTTTTGTTTGATGCATTGATCATAAACCCTAATTTGGGCTTCCTTTTGCACTCATCTTGCATTTGCTTGCATAACATGACTTGTCATGACATTTTATGCATTCATTTGATTCATTAGACATATTAAGATATGTTGGAAGCATGTTTGATCATTGCATCATGTATTTTCCATGTTGTATTCCATTTGCACTTCATAACTTTTCATGTATGTTCATGGTTCTTATCTTGTTTCATTTGCATCCATAAGTTTGTGTGATCATCCCCATGCCTTGTTTCATGTTTGCACCATCTCATAGCATCATTATCATCTCATATATGCTTCTGGTTTTGGTTTGCATCATGCCATTCCATCTCATTTTGCATTGCATTGCATTTCTTTCATTAACTTTTCAGGTGGTAAGCAACTTTGAGAAGTGAATTTGCCTTCACTTCTCACAATTTTCTTTTCATCTCTTTCATGCATCCTTGCTTCATTTTGTTATGTGTTTGAGATTTAGCTTGCTCATTCTTCTTCTTCTCACTTTCTTTCCTCAAGTGACTTGTCTTCTTAAATGAAGCAAGTTACTTTGCTTCTCCTGATCCTTTCATCTGCTTCCTGGTGGTTCCATTGAAGATTTTTCTTGTTAACCTCACAAACCTTAGGAACAACCAAGCATGACAATGATTAGGGTTTTGATTAGTCCCCCCACTTAGTTTTACCTTTGTGTCTCATTGAGTCTTCTCTTCTCACCTCATAATCAGGGACTAAACCCTAAAGGTTTTAAGGCTTTGTGATTAAGCTTATGCCTGCATCCTTCTATTGGGATGGAGTGTATAACTTTAATCCTAAGTGTTAAACCCTTAAGGTGTTTAAATCCTTTAATCAATTCACTTAATAATCATCAAGACATCAAGCTTGTAACTTGGGCCTTGTATTAGGGTTCTAATTCTTCCTTAACTGGTTAAGAAGGACTAACCCTAGTGTTAATGGACAAGTCCCCCTCAAGTTGTCTCACAAACCCTAAAAATCACTTCATCATCTTACCATTAATTAAAATCCACTTAATAAAGGCTTTGTTTTGTCATGAGTTTAATCCCTAATCATGGATTAAGTTGAGGAGCTTTCCTCAGCTTAAACATTCTCATCTATTATCCTTCTATTAGGATGGTGTAATGAGTCTGTTTAATCCCTGATTATGGCTTAATCTCATTACTTAACACTAAACAAAAACAACAAAAACATCTAAATAATCACAAGTAGGTTAATGATCTTAATCCTACATCAAAGGTAATTAAGTGTGAGATGCTGACTTCACACTTAAGGTATTCTCATTACCCCTAATCAGAGGGAAGATGTGATGAGTTTACTAACCCATTGGTTTAGGCTTAAGCTCATTAACCTATGACAAACTTTCAAAAGCAATAAAAGACTGAAAACTCAAAAACAAACAATAATCGTCTCCTTCGGGATTCTTTTCTCATCTCATTCATTCATAAACGAGAACTTGCTTCTTCCGTATAATGCAAGACAGTTTGCACCTGAGCCAGACAGGTCATACACTTGAGCATAGGCTAGTAAGCAGTTCACAAGTCAATTCATCTTTCAGTCTCTTTGGGTCGAACTACGGTGTTCTGACTTCCTCATTGCACGAGAGGATACGTAGGCATAACTTAACAGTTATCGAACAAAAGTCCCTGTATATCCCCCCTCCTTTCAGTTTCATTCTTTTAAGCCTCATGATCTTGAGCATACTCTTGTCCTTACACTGACACTGTATATATTACACTTTGCACTTCTTTTACACAGACACCTGTACATTTTGTCTTCCAGCTCTTTTATACACAAATTGCACTAACACTACCCCTTTGAAACACAAATATTTTAAGCGTGGATCCCGTCGAGTACGACGGACAATCTGGGTGCTAATACCTTCCCAGGTTGTAACCAACCCCCTTTCTCAGTCTCTCTGGTTCGCAACCGTCTTATCCATATCTTTTCCAGGCCTATGCGGCATTGCCTTTCCTCCGGGATAAAAATGCCTAGCTGGCGACTCTATTCATTTCCCGTGAGTTCACTCCTGTGTGTTCTCGCATCATCCCTTCGCCGACCGTTCGCGTCTGTACCCCATTTGACCCGGCTTCATTTGGTGGGAGCGACAGCTTGGCGACTCTGTTGGGGACCCTTACACTGTAACCAGGGCTTCTGGTTCTTTTTGTGGGTTCCTCCTAGAGCTTGTTTGATTTGTGTTTTACTAGGGTGTAATGTGCTATTTGTGTTTGTATATTTATTTTGTTTATTGCTTTATGTACAGTTGTTTTATTGCTTTCTTTATAGCTTTATATACATCATAGTGTCATACTGTGCTGGCTGGATCTATTTTGTTGCTTTGGTGGGTGGGTGTTCTATTGAGAGTTGAGGTCCTATACCTGGGACCTGAGTGACACCTAGGCTAGAGTGGTTCATGTTCTTTCCCATTCTATTTCGGTCTGGTGCGGGATTATGAAACACGGTTCAGATATGGGTTTCTCCTTGAGAACTCTGTGCTACAGATTTCCTGTAGTGCTAGGGCTATCTGGAAAGCCTGCTAAGTCTGGATGACCTTTAGTATTGACCTTCAGAAACTGAGGTGAATTAGAGGAGGATCTTTTATGGTTATTGTAAACACTGTACCTCCGGGTGGGAAGTGTTTACACTTCTCATAACTGATCCAAGTCTGAGGATCCTTGTTTTAGAACACTACCTGTGAGGGGGTTGGGCTGTTTACAGGTTTGCAGGTACCCTCGACCTCAGCATACCCGGTTACTTTGCTTTGATTAAGAGTACTCCATTTTGGAACAGTTTTTGTGATTTTAACCCTGGACATGTGACTCTTTATTTGAGTCCCCCACCTTGGTTACTGGACTTATGAACCTCCATCCGGATTTCTTGAACATACATGGACCTATATCAGAGCACTTGATCAGATCCAGCTCAGTCACAAACCCTTGCATATCATTTGCATACATCATCATTGCATCATTTTAACATTTGCTTATTTGTTTTTCAGGGTATCCATACTTTATTTTTGGCTTGGTTTTGGCCCCATCATCAGCATAGACCTATCTTCATCAGTATCTACTTCAGCTATCAGCTACCTGCTTCAGTCACCTGCACCAGCCTGTCAGTGGCCCATTTTCAGTATTATTCTCAGCATCTGTCTCAGCTCTTCTTCAGCAACATGGCACCCAAGAAGAGCAACATCTCATATCATTTCTTTCAGCCTGAGCTAGCTGACATCAGGAGGATTCAGACCCTGATTACTCCAGACCATATACCACTGTTCAGAGAACACTATGGAGGCATACTTGATGTGGTTATGGATTTGGACCCTTCACAGAGGAGCCTGATTCATACTTGCCTACAGTTCTATGATCCCCCTCTGAGGTGTTTCACTTTTCAGGATTTTCAGTTGGGACCTTTATTAGAAGAGTACTCATCATTGGTTGGCATACCTGTCAGGGGTGGTGTCCCCTTCAACCCTGAGATGGCTTTTCCTAGTAATGAAGAGGTGGCAAAGGCCTTGTATCTGGAACCAGTTCTGATTGGGTAGAATATGACCACCAAGGCTGGAGTCTCTGGTTTACATCTGGATTTCTTGATCTCTCAGGCTACCCTGAAGGCTTCTTTGGGAGAGTGGAAGGCAGTCTGTGCATTATTGGCCCTTAGCATATATGGGGTCCTATTATTTGCAGATGAGCCTAAGTTTGTTAGCAAGAATGCAATCCATCTTTTTATCCTGAGGAACCCAGTGCCCACCTTGCTGGGAGATTTCTACTACTCTATCCACCAAAGGAATGAAAAGCAGAGAGGAAGATTGGTGAGGTGTTGTGCTCCCCTTTTCCATACCTGGTTGCTCAGACATTTGCCTAAGACTGATGCATTTTTGAACCCTCACCAGCAGAGGAACTGGGCTAGAAGACTCACTGCTTTAACTGCAGCTGATATCAGGTGGTGCACTCAAAGCACAAAAGGCAGGGACATCATTACCAGTTGTGGGCAGTTTCCCAATGTACCCCTGATAGGAGTGAAGGGTTGCATCAACTACAACCCTCAGCTATTCAAAAGACAACTGGGCTATGCATTGGTCCACACTCCTAAGGCACAAGACTTGGCTGAGACTCTTTACTGTGAGAATAAGCCTAATCTGGCCATTGTCAGGCAAGCATCCTAGGCTTGGGACAATGTCCAGACTAAAGGAGTAACCATTCTTGGGAAATGCAACAATGTGGCCTCAGCACAGTACTATGAGTGGTCCCATGCCAGGGCTCAAATTTCTGGAATGCCTTTCACCGTTGAGGATGCACCGGGACCCTCCACAACACCACCTCCTGCCACTGTCAGCTTAGAGGAGTTTGAGAATTTGAAAGAGAGAAATGAGAAGTTGACTCAGGCTCTACAGAAGACCCTCTGGGAGAGGAGTGATGGTCGCTTGGACATTGAAAGGTTAGAAAAGCTGAAGGTGGAGCATCTGGCCAGAATTGAGAAATCAGAGGATTACATTAAGAAGTCAAGGGCTGGAGAACAGATTTTGAAGAATGCCTGCAAGGAGGCTCAGTTCCAAAAAGCCAGGACTGATTTATATCTAAAAGAGAGTCAAGACAGGTGGGTCAGGATCACCGAAGCTCGTACTCTGGAAGATAAGAGGACTCAGGACAAGATTGAGCAGTTGGAGGCTAGTGCAAAGGAGCAGCAGGAAGCCCTGCTAGCAGCCCAGAGAGAGATCTCAGAGTTGAAGATTAGAGCTGGTGTGAAGAGGTCAAAGGACCAGAATCAACACAAGAAGCTAACTGCAGCTGTTACTACCAGGAATCTCCTTATCAGGAACCTTACAAAGCGTCCAGCTGATCCTGTGACTGAAGCACTTCTCAAGGAAGTCCAGGAGGATGAGTTTGGTCTTGGTGTCTGACTTTTGCTTGTTGTTTTCATTTCATGTACTTTTATTTTTTATGTTGTATTTTTGACCCCTCAGAGGGCATGATTTGTAAGAAACAAACTATGTATCATTTACTTTTTGTAATATATGTATCAGTTTATTCGATCTAAGTTTCTTTCAAGCAGCATCACAAGCATCTCCCTCAAGGGTCTGGAAGGGTCAAAACCAAGTGCCAAGCCGGACACCTTGGAAACAAATAAGCATACTGCATTGCATGCTAACCTTTGTTTGTTTTGTAGGTTTGTTTTGTTTTTGTTACTAACTCTGTTGTGATCGCAGGAACTATTGCTCGACGTCGGGTGTTCCCACTCAACCGTCCACACAGATATCCCACCCGCAACAACCTTCCGGGTATACAGATGGACCAGGTACAACAGGACCTTACAGAGGTCAGGAACCAAATGGCCAATGAGAGATTGGAAATGAGGAATCAGATGACACAATTTATGGAGGTGATGAATGGATTGGCACAGAGCCAAGAGAGATTAAGAGCCTTGGTAGAGAGGCAGACTCAGGAAAATCCCCATCTAGGGACTGGTGGGACAAGCAACAATGAGAGGGTTCAGCCTCATATCAACCCACCTGTATTTGGACCCCACCTTCATCCAAAGATTAATATCCCTGCTAATGTACAAGGGAATGCTACTACAGGCAGAGTGCTGCAAGAAGACCCCCAGGAAGATCAGTTCACAGTGATGGGAGCTGGGGATGAGGCCTATGATAGAAGGCTGGATGAAATTGCTGAAAAATTAAGATCCTTGGAGTCCCAAAACTCCTTGGGTTTTGATGTTATGGACATGGGCTTAGTGGACGGGGTCATGATTCCCCACAAATTTAAACCACCGTGCTTTGAGAAGTACAACGGGACTTCCTGCCCACGGACCCACTTGCAATCCTTTCTGGGGAGGTTGAAGGCATATACCATGGATGAAAAGCTATGGATGTTTTATTTTGAGGATAGCTTAACAGGAGCCTCAAGGGAATGGTACTCTCATTTGACCAGAGCAACCATCAGGTGTTGGAAGGACTTGGCTGAGGCCTTTATTAGACAATACCAGTATAATTTGGATATGGCACCCAACAGAACCCTCTTGATGGGAATGTCACAGTCATCCAGGGAAAGCTTCCGGGAGTACGCCCAGAGGTGGAGACAGCTTGCCGCTGCTGTCCAGCCACCCATGTCAGAGAGGGAGATGGCTGATATGTTTATGAACACCCTCCAAGGGACATACATCGATAGGCTAGCTGCCTTTTCTTCTACCAGCTTTGCAGATGTCGTTATAGCTGGAGAAAGAATTGAGAGCCTATTAAAAATGGGCAAAATTTCTGACAACGGTGCCAGCTCATCTAGCAACACAAGAAAGCCTTTTGTGGGTCCAAGAAGAACTGGTGAGACCAATGTTATCCATACCAGCAGGGGCAGGCCCCAATATGTTCATAGGTCTGTGGCAGCAGTCACCATCCCCGCTCCAATTCATCCACAACTAGCTTATCAACCACAACAACAAAATTATCAGCAACAAACTCAGTATCCTCCTCAGAGAAACTACAACAACACCAACAACAACAATCAGCAAAGACCATTTCAACAGAGACCGTCTCAGGCCAATAGGGTGATCGATCCGATCCCTATGCCTTATGCCACATTATTGCCACAACTCCTAAAACTCAACCTGGTTGAGCTAAGGACGTTGGCACCTCCAGATCCTGCCAGTTTACCCAGAAATTATGACGCCAGCGCCAAATGTGCTTTTCATTCGAATGCACCTGGCCATAGTACAGAGAAGTGCAGAGCTTTGCACATGAAAGTGCAGGACTTGGTGGATTCTAAAGCTCTAAACTTTGCACCACCACCAAATGTTAACAAGAACCCTATGCCAAACCATGGTGGCCCTAGAATCAATGCTATTGAAGAAGACAAGCCGTCTTACTTGATAACTAGTGTGGGTCAGATTCGGACACCCTTAGTAGAGATTAAAGCACAACTCCTTGAATGTCAAATATTCCCGGGATGTGAGCTAGGGTGTGCTCATTGCAACATTTCAGTGAATGGATGTGATAACTTGAGAGATGGCATAAATGGTCTCATCCAGAGTGGCCTGCTTCAAATCACAACATCAGTTCCTACAAATCCAGCAATCTCCTTAACAACAGTCCCCGAGTCTTCTACAACTGCAACAACCATTGTTCCAAATAACTCTTCAATCTCATCAACAAATGTTTCATCTGTTGCTTCAACGGACCAAATATCAGCAAACATCCCTTCTACAACTTCAGCACCCCTTCATTCAGAATCTCCTACAACAACAACACCCATCCAGTCAACAATGTCTCCTACAACATCAACAGCAAACAGTGAAGATGTCTCAACTGTTACAATCTATTATGATCCTGAAAATGATTCTGCCTACAACTCACAAAATGCCACTCCTATCAGAGCACCAGTCACAATATACTATGATCCACAGACTATCACGGTCCCTTCTGCAGCTGCTATCAGTCCAGTCACTATCGCGGTGCCTGGGCCAGTACCTTATGAAAGCAGTAATGCCATCCCTTGGCATTACGGCTCTGATCTATACTGCGAAGGACAGAAAATCACTCTCGAATCATCAACTTCTTCACCACAAATAGGCAATGTGGGAGGAGGCGGAGGCTTCACTCGAAGCGGACGTCTCTTTGCCCCGCAGATTCAAAGACCCCCTGCTGAAGCAGAAGCTGCCGCCAAGGCAAAAGGGAAGAGTATGGTGCAAGAAGAACAAATTGTTAAGGAAGCTTTGAAAACACCTTTTGATCAAGAGGTTGATGAATTCATGAGAATCATCAAGAAAAGTGATTACAAGATAGTGGACTAGCTTCACCAGACGCCTTCCAAGATCTCCATTTTATCACTGCTAATGTGCTCCGAGGCTCACCGGAACGCATTACTAAAAGTCTTGCACGCAGCTTATGTGCCAGAAGAGATCACAGTCAATCAGTTGGAAGCTGTGGTTGGGAATGTTAATGCTAGTAATGGACTAGGATTTACCAATACTGATTTGACTACGGAAGGCCACAATCACAACAAGGCTTTGCACATTACCATGGAATGTAAGGGTGCAGTTCTTTCCCATGTACTGGTAGACACAGGGTCATCCCTCAATGTCTTACCTAAAAAAGCCCTTGTGAAGCTGGAGTATGAAGGATTGGCATTACGTCCCAGCAACCTGGTAGTGAGAGCCTTTGACGGTTCTAAGAGATCAGTTCTGGGAGAAATTGAGTTGCCCATAACGATTGGCCCACAAACTTTCAAAACGACCTTCTACGTGATGGACATTCAGCCTGCCTACAGCTGTTTGTTGGGTAGACCATGGATTCATGCCGCTGGCGCAGTTACATCTACCCTTCACCAGAAGTTAAAATTCGAGTGGGAGGGTCAAGTCGTTACTATTTGTGGAGAGGAAGATATTTTTGTTAGCCATCTGGCTACCTACAAATACATTGAGATGGATGGGGAGATCCATGAAACAATGAGTCAAGGGTTTGAGGCCTTGAACATAAATGAAACATCTGTTGTACCTGGAACCTCAATGACATCATATCAACAAGCCCGGAAGGTTGTTGAAGAAGGGACTGCCCAAGGCTGGGGCAAGTTGCTGCCCGTAGAGAAGAAGGAGGATAGATTTGGGTTGGGTTACAAACCAACTCAACAAGATCAAGCAGAGGCTGCTAAGAAGCCCAACTTTGTTAGTGGGGAGATGCTCACCCCTGATGCTGTCAACAATTTGGAAGACGAGGATGAAAGCGACCGCAACCTGGAGAGTTGGATACGTTCAAAGATCCCGGGGAGCAGTATCTCAAACTGGTCTTCCCAGGAAATTATAAGAGTTACTCCTGCAGAGTAATTATTATTTCCTGTATTTTTATAGCATGCATCAAGTCTTGCATCTTGCCCAAGATGACAAGACTCATTTTGTAATCGGGCCATCTGTAATTTTTGTGCAACAAGATTAATCAATGAAATATCAGACATCTTTTGCAAATGAGTCTTTTCCTTTTCCGCTCGCTGTTTTTCCATTTTTCTTTTTGTACAAAAAAAAATAAATGGCAATGTTTTCAAAATGACAACTTTATTTCACTTTTCTAAACAAGATTAAAATCAATCACTAAAATGAACAAACTGAACCCTTGCAGAGAGTGCCTTCCAGACTGCACCGACAACAGCACGGCTATGACTTCGTATGACTTTGACAATCCAATCAATCAAGCTGATGAAGGGGTTGAAGAAGATTATGAGCTTCCTGAAGAGCTAGCCAGATTGTTGAGACAAGAGGAAAGGGTTATTACTCCTCATCAGGAAGAGGTAGAGACGATTAATCTTGGTACATATGAAGACGTGAAAGAAGTTAAAATCGGGGCCTGCTTACAAGACTCAGTGAAGAGACAACTGATTGACCTGCTTCAAGAGTATGTGGACGTGTTTGCTTGGTCTTATCAGGATATGCCAGGGTTGGACACCAACATTGTTATGCATAAGCTGCCTTTAAAAGAAGACTGCCCACCGGTTAAACAGAAATTGCGCCGCACTCGCCCAGACTTGGCGATGAAGATCAAAGAAGAGGTGCAAAAGCAGTGAGACGCCGGGTTCCTTGCTGTAACTAGCTATCCGCCGTGGGTTGCTAATATAGTACCTGTGCCTAAGAAGGAAGACAAGGTAAGGATGTGTGTTGACTACCGGGATCTAAACAGAGCCAGCCCGAAAGATGATTTCCCATTACCTCACATTGATGTATTGGTTGATAATACGGCTCAGTTCTCGGTATTCTCCTTCATGGACGGATTTTCAGGATACAACCAGATCAAGATGTCACCTGAAGACATGGAGAAGACAACCTTCATCACACCCTGGGGCACGTTCTGTTACAAGGTGATGCCATTCGGACTGAAGAATGCTGGTGCAACGTATCAACGGGCTATGGTAACATTATTCCACGATATGATCCATAAAGAAATCGAATGCTATGTGGATGACATGATTGCCAAGTCCCCCACTGAAGAAAACCACCTGGTAAATCTGCTAAAGCTATTCAAGCGTCTGAGGAAGTACCAACTGAAGTTGAACCCCAACAAGTGCACATTCAGGGTGCGATCTGGTAAGCTGCTGGGATTTATTGTGAGCGAGAAAGGGATTGAAGTTGACCCTGATAAAGTCAAATCCATTCAAGAAATGCCTGCACCGAAGTCAGAAAAAGAAGTTCGAGGGTTCTTAGGTCGATTGAACTACATTTCACGGTTCATATCTCACCTTACAGCAACCTGCGAACCCTTGTTCAAATTGCTAAGAAAAGAACACACGGTCAGGTGGAACGAAGACTGCCAGAAGGCTTTTGACAAGATCAAAGAATACTTGCAAGAACCACCAATCCTTATGCCTCCAGTTGAAGGAAGACCTCTGATCATGTACTTGACAGTATTGGAAGAGTCGATGGGGTGTGTGTTGGGCCAGCATGACGAGTCTGGTCGAAAAGAGTATGCAATATACTACCTAAGCAAAAAGTTTACCGGCTGTGAACAACGTTATTCACTGCTCGAGAAAACTTGCTGTGCTTTAGCGTGGGCTGCTCGCCGACTGAGACAGTATATGTTGACCCACACCACTTTGTTGATCTCAAAGATGGACCCAGTTAAGTACATATTTGAGAAGCCAACACTTACCGGACGGGTTGCAAGATGGCAAATGATCCTCACGGAATATGACATCCAATACACATCTCAGAAAGCCATCAAGGGCAGTGTATTGTCTGAATATCTTGCTGAGCAACCTATTGATGATTACCAGCCTATGAGATTTGACTTCCCTGATGAAGACATCATGTTCATAAAAGCAAAAGATCATGAAGAGCCTGTTCACACTGAAGGGCCCAACCCGGAAGAAGAATGGACTATGATGTTTGATGGGGCTGTTAATATGAATGGTCGTGGTGTTGGTGCAATACTCATTACACCTAAAGGAGTTCACATGCCTTTCTCGGCAAAACTCACCTTTAACTGCACTAACAACGAAGCTGAATACGAAGCTTGCATTATGGGTCTTGAGGAAGCCATTGACCTGAGGATCAAGACATTGACTGTGTTCGGAGATTCAGCTCTGGTAATCAATCAAACCAACGGCAAATGGTACACCCACTAGGATCATCTGATACGAGGTTATTGACTTTCTTTACGATAGTCAAGCTCGAGTATATCCCTCGAGACGAGAATCAGTTTGCAGATGCTTTGGCTACCATTTCGTCCATGATCAAAGTTCAAGCTGCCAACTTTGTACCTCAGATTTCAGTATCCAGACTTGACAGACCAGCATATGTGTTCGCAGCAGATGTTGTCAAAGATGATAAGCCTTGGTTCCATGACATTAAGTGCTTCTTGGAGGATCAAACATACCCACCTGGGGCATCTTCCAATGATAAGAAGACTTTAAGAAGGCTTGCTGGTAGTTTCTTCCTGAACACTGATGGTTCCCTATACAAGAGAAACTTTGATATGGTACTCCTCAGATGCGTCGACAGGACAGAAGCAGATTTGTTAATGCATGAAGTGCACGAAGGATCCTTTGGTACCCATGCGGGAGGGCATGCCATGGCTAAAAAGCTGCTAAGATCAGGTTATTATTGGATCACAATGGATGCCGACTGTTGTGCATACGCCAGAAAATGCCATAAATGCCATAAATGCCAGATTTATGCGGATAAGGTGCATGTGCCTCCCAATCCTTTAAATGTGATGTCTTCACCCTGGCCCTTTGCTATGTGGGGCATCGATATGATTGGCAAGATCGAACCGACTGCTTCAAATGGCCACAGATTCATCCTGGTTGCCATTGACTATTTCACCAAGTGGGTCGAAGCAGCTTCTTATGCAAATGTTACAAGGCAAGTGGTAGCCAGATTTCTGAAGAGAGATATCATCTGTCGATACGGAGTTCCCGAGCGAATCATTACTGACAATGGTTCCAACTTGAATAATAAAATGATGGCAGAGCTGTGCCGGGACTTCAAGATCCAACACCACAATTCTTCTCCTTACCGGCCAAAGATGAACGGCACGGTCGAGGCAGCTAATAAGAACATCAAGAAGATTGTGCAAAAATGGTAGTCACATACAAAGACTGGCATGAAATGCTATCGTTTGCCTTGCATGGGTACCGCACGTCAATCAGAACATCCACTGGGGCAACACCGTATCAGCTCGTGTATGGTATGGAAGCAGTCCTACCTGTTGAAGTTGAATTACCCTCCCTACGGGTATTGATGGATGTTAAGCTGAACGAAGCAGAATGGGTCCGATCCCGGTACGAACAACTGAGTCTGATTGAAGAGAAAAGATTGGCTGCAATCTGCCATGGGCAGTTATATCAGAAAAGAATGAAGAAAGCCTTCGATCAGAAAGTCAGGCACCGAGAGTACCAAGTAGGAGATCTTGTGCTGAAGAGAATCCTCCCTCCTCATACAGACCACATGGGCAAGTGGACTCCAAATTATGAAGGACCATTTGTAGTAAAGAAAGTTTTCTCTGGTGGAGCACTGATGCTCAGCACTATGGATGGTGAAGATTTCCCGTCCCCTGTGAATTCAGAAAATACTTCGCATAAAAATGACCCGCTGGACATAAAAACAGAATGTGAGTCCAGGCAAAAATAGGGCATCCCGGCGAGTCAAAAACAGAATAAAAGACTCGGGCAAAAATAAGGGAAAATAAACAAAAAAATGTACACCCGCTGAGTTGAAAAGCCGCATTGGACAACTCAGGCAAAAATGGGTATCCCGATGGATTGAAAACCCGAAAGGGCGATCCATGCAAAATAAGGGAATAAGCGAACAACTGCATTCTGAATTCGTCTGTATCACCTACAACTTGGTAGGCCTCGGAAGGATCAAGCTTCTGTCAGAATCAGCCTTCTTCAGAAAGTAAGACGAGAAGAATGTCAAATGTCATACGAGTCATAGCAGAAGGGAAGCTCCTTAAAGCGTCGACAATATTGCCAGCATTTTGTTTCTCATTTTGTAACAATCTCCTCATTTCAGGGGATTTGTTTCTTTGACTGTATCTCGCCAATTCAGGGCACATGAATTAATAAAATCAGATTTCCAGTCATGTTTCGTCTTGTACATTTTTATTTTCAAAAATGTCTGATGTCTTAAGAAATACTGATTGCATAAATACAGATGCTTTTCTTCTAAAAACTACGTGCTTGCAGGAAATATACTTACTCCCAAGAGTGTCTGAACTCTCATAACGGGATCCAGTAAAGGATACCTCGGGATTACTTGTGCGTCTCTCTATCTTTGCAGGATTGCAGGTATTCAAAACGCAACTTGGGGCATGAAAGCTTCACCCCAGCAAGCCGACAAATCAACACTCGGTCTTAGCACCCAAAGTGTTTTCTCCCCAGCTGAGTTTCCACTTGCTATTCCTCCCCAGCTGAGGTGCCAACCATTCTTCCTCCACAGCCAAGTACAAAAGTCAGGGAGCCACTTCCCCACAGAGCTTCAGCCTCTATCCAGAAGAGCAGCACATGAAGGGATCACAACAGAGTGAAGAAAGCTTCTACAAACCCCAGCTGGGTCTCTCATTATCAGGATGGGTCTATCAGTGGCCTATTTCCCCAAGCAGATATCATCTCATCAAATTTACCAATGATCTCATCTCCAGCTAGGATGTCCATTTCAAGCAGATCGACCAGAGATCTCCGCAGCAACGGGATCTGAATCCCAAATTGGTATCCTTGCATAATCATAGCATTCACATCATATTCACCCACAAAGCGTAGCATTCCGTCTAATACGGAGCATTACGGCAAAAATCCAACATATTGCATAATCATAAGCCATGCTCTGAATCAGACACTTGTGAATAATGACAATCCATCAGCAATATACAGAATACCCCCAAATTCCCCAGCGGAGAGCACAGAGCTAAAGCAGTTGCCTTACACCCACAAACATCAGTACATACCTCCTTGTGGCACTCGCCCGTGTCATATCCCCAGTAAAAGACCAAAGCGTCCCTTTTGCACTCACAAATACTCATATATACAATTCCTTGACATCCGTCCATGTCATTTTCCCTAGTACAGTAACGTAAGCACTTTGTATATCAGATATTTGTTCATACTATACTTTTCTCCTCTTGACACTCGTCCGTGTCACTCTCCCCAGCAGATTGAACACTCATACATCACTCATACTTACTACTTATACAGATACTCACACGTATTTTGTATATAGCATTTATATCCCCACAGATTCGACACTCGTCCGTGTTCTTTGTTAACCAGTTAGTACTCGTCCGTACCATCATCTCAGAACATGCGTCAAGCGTTTGTTTCTACCTGATACTCGTCCGTATCATCATCTCTGAACATGCGTCAAGTATTTGTTTCTACCCGATACTCGTCCGTATCGTAGTTTTAGGGATGCTCGTCCGCATCTTTAATCTATACACAACGTCAAAACACTTGTACTTTTATTTCTTGGATATAAACACTCGTCCATGTTTACTATTCCCCAGTAGATCGCCAACAAAGTAAATTTTCTTTTCTATCTGACACTCGTCCTGTGTCATGATAAACCTTGAGAGCAGCCGTCCCCTGCTAGGTGGTCGTCCTCCACCTCTTGATGGTCTTCCTCCATCATGCTCATCCGATGGCCGTCCCCATCGTTGATTTTCTATCCGACATTCGTCCTATGTCGTGATATTTAGCAGCCGTCCCCTGCTAGGTGGTCGTCCTCCACCTTTTCTTGATGATCGTCCTTCATCATTTTATCCAATGGTTGTCCCCATTGTTGATTTTGGTTATCTGGCATTCGTCCTATGTCATGATAAACCTTGAGAGCAGCCGTCCCCTGCTATGTGGTCGTCCTCCACCTCTTGATGATCGTCCTTCATCATGCTCGTCCGATGGCCGTCCCCATCGTTGACCTTTTATCCGGCATTCGTCCTATGTCGCGATACTTTCGGCAGCCGTACCCTGCCAGGTGGTCGTCCTCCACCTTAGATGACCGTCCCTCATCTTATCCCCAACAGAGCAGCCGTCCCCTGCTAGGTGATCGTCCTTCACCTTTGATGACCGTACCTCATCATCTGTTTATTTCATTTATTCTTTAAACTCGATGGTCGTCCCCGTCGTGGTCCCTTTTCCTTTTCCTGATGATCGTCCTTCATCAGTTTAGCCCGATGGCCGTCCCCATCGTTGGTTACTTTATTTTATGAACTTGATGGCCGTCCCCATCATTTTTCATTAATCTCTAGAGAATTTTACAGCTTTACTTGATGGCCGTCCCCATCATAATTCTTTTTATCCCCAGCGTGTCGGCCGTCCCCGTCATTGCTTTATTTTCCGCGCTTTTCCCAGCATGTCGGTCGTCCCCGTCATTGCTCTTTACCCAGCAGTCATCCTCTGCTCGACGGTCGTCCTCCGTCGCTCACACTTCACAATATACTTTATTTTCTTTTACAATCTATATCCCTTTTCTTCTTCATTCTGTGAGTGCAAATTTTGGACTGTCTTTGGTATTCAACCACAAGTTATCTTGTTTGCCTGTTAAGCCGTTGCTTACATCCTGCACAGCTAACTCATGTTTGAATAGGGGCAGCTGTAAACACCCCAAATTTTCCCTCACCCATTCACACCATGGCTTGTGATCTCCTCATATGCATAAACTCAATCATAGCATCTCATATCACATTTTTGATTCACTGCATAGATTCAAAGTCATCTGCATCTAAGGTTTGTGATCTGAGCAATCCAAGAGCTTCTTGAGCCACTCCAAAGGTCATCAATCACTTAAAAGGGGTCCATGCATGTTCAAACATCATATTATATCTCCTCAAAGTCAAGGATGTCAAAGAATCACAAGAACTAAGAATGGTATGGAAGTAGAGCCAGGTTTAACTTCACAGATGACCTGAAATTAGGGTTTTGGTTTCAAAGGCCATAACTCCAAATTTTTTGGTCATTCTTGTTTCTATTGGTCTCTATATGGTATAGGGAGTATGCATATCAAGTTTCATGAAGAAATTCCATGGGGAGGTCATCTGATCAAGAGTTGACTTTTCAAGCAAGTCAGTGCAAAATCAGGGCATCTGAGACCCTCAATGACCCAACCAAGGGGTGTTCTTCATCATTTTTGTTGTATATGATCTTTATTTGATCATAGAAGATGTTAGAAGTTCACAAGATTGAAGAATTTCAAGTCTTTTGCAAAGTTGACTTTTTGGGAAAGTTTGACTTTTAATGAAATTGTCATTTTAGGCAACTTTTTCAACCTTTACTTTTTGATTCAAAAAAGCTTCAAATGGAAAAACTTTGGTCATGAAAGTTGTAGAATAGATCATTCCCTTTTCAAAAAGTACAAGAACATGACCTAATTCATTTTGGATCAAAAGTTATGGCTTGTCAAAGTTGGCAAAAATCACTAAATTTCAAGTTATGCACCAAAGAGGCAAAGTTGCAAATTCACTTCTCAAGGAAAATTAAGTCATCAAATGCATTTCTAAACTTCACAACATGATCATGCAAGACCTAAAAATCAGAATGGGCCAAGAACTTCTCACTTTTGTGGCCTATGGATCAAGATATTTCACAAAAATCAAAAGTAAGGCAAGTTGCAAAACTCATCATAGTTTATCATCCACTTGCTTGCTAGCTTGCTGAACCATCCTAGGCCTTTCCCCACATCATGCTGCGCAGAACACACTCTTTGTACTTGGCTAGAAAGTAGCCCATACCTCTCTTACACAACTTTGACATTTTGGCAAAAGGACCCATACCAATCAATAAAGCACACATCACATCTTCTGACCAATCCCAATTGTTTATACAAGCCAAAAGCAAGCCAAAGCAACAAGAACACAAGCCTAAAACACTCCATAACTCAGCATTCTCATTTTCCACCCCTTGTGCAAGAGCCTTCGAAACTCATCACACAAGTCACAAACACACAAGCTAACTTCACAGATCAACTCAACACACCTTCCTGGTCACAAAGCACCCATCACCATTGCTTTAAACTCCCAGAATCACAAATACGATTCTCACATCACCTTGAGCAGAACCTCTGCCATTTTCCAAACCAGCCACTACAAACTTCTTCTAAGCATCAGGACTTCATCAGGGGACCAAGAGGAGTAGTTTGCACGAAGAGAGAGGGTCAGAAAGTTGCAAGTTGAGAAAGCTCAAAGCTCAGGTATATCAAGAACTTTTTTTCCAGAAATGGATTTTTAAGTTTCTAAGTTGTTCCTCATGCTTTGCTGATCACTCTGATGTTCTTAGTTTTGAAAATGGTTGAGAAATGAGTATTTAATCTTGTTCTGAAACTTTTCTGACCTAAAAATGTTTGGCTTCGATTCGTTCGATTAAGGAAAGATAAATAAGTTTTGATTAGGGGTTTTGATTCAGTGATGTGTGGGGATGATTTCTGGGCTTTTAGTTTTCATTTTGGTGAAGTTTTGAGGATTTTAGAGATTTTCAGGTGGGATTCCCACCGGAGAAGACGACCGGAGGTCTTCTCCGGCCACCTGAAAATAATTAGGGCTAATCCCTGTAATTAATGAGAGTTTGAATTGTGAGCGTTGGATGAGCTGACTTAGTCCACTCCCGCGCGTGCTCAAGGGCTCAGATCCATTCACTTAACCCTAATCCACGTCATTAATCCTTTTAATTCAGTTTAATTAATTTAAATAGGATTTAGCTCAGTTTGAATCTCACCCCTTGGATCTGGCGCGCAGTCTTTCCCTCCTTCCCCAGTTTGAATTCAGGCCACTGGATGCGCATACTTTTCTTTTATTCCATTTTTATTTTCTTTTTAATTCATTTGTTTTCCCATATTTATTTAAAATAGTAAAACCTTTTCAAAAATTCTGAAAATTTTTGTATAAACTTTTATTAATTTTCAGAAACCAAAAACATTTTTATTTTTATTTTTTGCATTAAAAAATATTTTTAAATCATTTAAAAGTTTATTTTTAATTAATTAATGAGAATTAATTAATTAAAAATACTTTTAGGTATTTAAAAATCACCAAAAAATTCATGAAACCTTCATAATCTTTTAGAAACATTGTCCAACCCTCAAACCAAATTTCTTTTTTGATCTTGATGTCTCTTGAGAATTTTTCATGGAATTAAAATCATTTCAAGGCATTATTTTGATCCAAACTTCAAAAAATCATTTCTGCCTAACTATTGAGAGTTGGACTTTGATTCTTTTTGCATTGCATTTTGTTTAGCATGAAGTTTGTGAGATTAAATTGGAAAGATTTGATCTTTCATTTTCAATTTGTTTGACATTTTTCTTGTCAAGGTGCCCTAAAACCCTAGAAAACTTAGGAAATTCATAACCCTAATTAGGTTAAGAGTTAGAACCCCTCCTTTGGGCAGTGAGTTTGTGTAGGTTTAGGGTTCCTTTGAATGTATTTTCAATTTTTTTATCTTGATATTTGCTTCTGGTTTTGGTTTTTGTTTGATGCATTGATCATAAACCCTAATTTGGGCTTCCTTTTGAACTCATCTTGCATTTGCTTGCATAACATGACTTGTCATGACATTTTATGCATTCATTTGATTCATTAGACATCTTAAGATATGTTGGAAGCATGTTTGATCATTGCATCATGTATTTGCCATGTTGTATGCCATTTGCACTTCATAACTTTTCATGTATGTTCATGGTTCTTATCTTGTTTCATTTGCATCCATAAGTTTGTGTGATCATCCCCATGCCTTGTTTCATGTTTGCACCATCTCATAGCATCATTATCATCTCATATATGCTTCTGTTTTTGGTTTGCATCATGCCATTCCATCTCATTTTGCATTGCATTGCATTTCTTTCATTAACTTTTCAGGTGGTAAGCAACTTTGAGAAATGAATTTGCCTTCACTTCTCACAATTTTCTTTTCATCTCTTTCATGCATCCTTGCTGCATTTTGTTATGTGTTTGAGATTGAGCTTGATCATTCTTCTTCTTCTCACTTTCTTTCCTCAAGTGACTTGTCTTCTTAAATGAAGCAAGTTACTTTGCTTCTCCTGATCCTTTCATCTGCTTCCTGGTGGTTCCATTGAAGATTTTTCTTGTTAACCTCACAAACCTTAGGAACAACCAAGCATGACAATGATTAGGGTTTTGATTAGTCCCCCCACTTAGTTTTACCTTTGTGTCTCATTGAGTTTTCTCTTCTCACCTCATAATCAGGGACTAAACCCTAAAGGTTTTAAGGCTTTGTGATTAAGCTTATGCCTGCATCCTTCTATTGGGATGGAGTGTATAACTTTAATCCTAAGTGTTAAACCCTTAAGGTGTTTAAATCCTTTAATCAATTCACTTAATAATCATCAAGACATCAAGCTTGTAACTTGGGCCTTGTATTAGGGTTCTAATTCTTCCTTAACTGGTTAAGAAGGACTAACCCTAGTGTTAATGGACAAGTCCCCCTCAAGTTGTCTCACAAACCCTAAAAATCACTTCATCATCTTACCATTAATTAAAATCCACTTAATAAAGGCTTTGTTTTGTCATGAGTTTAATCCCTAATCATGGATTAAGTTGAGGAGCTTTCCTCAGCTTAAACATTCTCATCTATTATCCTTCTATTAGGATGGTGTAATGAGTCTGTTTAATCCCTGATTATGGCTTAATCTCATTACTTAACACTAAAAAAAAACAACAAAAACATCTAAATAATCACAAGTAGGTTAATGATCTTAATCCTACATCAAAGGTAATTAAGTGTGAGATGCTGACTTCACACTTAAGGTATTCTCATTACCCCTAATCAGAGGGAAGATGTGATGAGTTTACTAACCCATTGGTTTAGGCTTAAGCTCATTAACCTATGACAAACTTTCAAAAGCAATAAAAGACTGAAAACTCAAAAACAAACAATAATCGTCTCCTTCGGGATTCTTTTCTCATCTCATTCATTCATAAACGAGAACTTGCTTCTTCCGTCTAATGCAAGACAGTTTGCACCTGAGCCAGACAGGTCATACACTTGAGCATAGGCTAGTAAGCAGTTCACAAGTCAATTCATCTTTCAGTCTCTTTGGGTCGAACTACGGTGTTCTGACTTCCTCATTGCACGAGAGGATACGTAGGCATAACTTAACAGTTATCGAACAAAAGTCCCTGTATATCCCCCCTCCTTTCAGTTTCATTCTTTTAAGCCTCATGATCTTGAGCATACTCTTGTCCTTACACTGACACTGTATATATTACACTTTGCACTTCTTTTACACAGACACCTGTACATTTTGTCTTCCAGCTCTTTTATACACAAATTGCACTGACACTACCCCTTTGAAACACAAATCTTTTAAGCGTGGATCCCGTCGAGTACGACGGACAATCTGGGTGCTAATACCTTCCCAGGTTGTAACCAACCCCCTTTCTCAGTCTCTCTGGTTCGCAACCGTCTTATCCATATCTTTTCCAGGCCTATGCAGCATTGCCTTTCCTCCGGGATAAAAATGCCTAGCTGGCGACTCTATTCATTTCCCGTGAGTTCACTCCTGTGTGTTCTCGCATCATCCCTTCGCCGATCGTTCGCGTCTGTACCCCATTTGACCCGGCTTCATTTGGTGGGAGCGACACAAGGGCAAGAGGAACTTTGATGTGTTGCATACCATTGCTATCTAGGTGGTTTATTTCTCACCTTCCTCGCTCAGTAATAAAGAATGAGCAAGGGTTCAGGTGGTCCAAAAGAATTATGTCACTCTCTCATTCAGATATCCATTGGTGCTCCAGATCTATGGAGAATGTCACTATCATTGACCATTGTGGGGAGTTTCCTAATGTTCCACTTCTAGGCATAAGAGGAGGCATCACCTACAACCCCTCTCTAGCTTTACGACAATTTGGTTACGCTCGAAGTGATGGTCCACATGACATGTTGATTCAGGGCATTGTGTTTGACTATGACAACGATCTTCAAGGTTACCGTCGGAGATTTATACGAGCTTGGGGAAAAGTAAACAGGGTTGACAGCAAGACACTGGAGCCTAAGTACACTATTCCTATGGAGGCTTATCTCAGATGGGTGCGATCTCGTGCTCAGACTCTCATGATGCCATATCCTGCTATCCTGCCAGTTACCATGGAACCCGTTGCTGAAGGAGACACTGCTTATACCATCCTTCACCCAGACATGCCTACTGACATGGAAGACTTGCAGAGATCCTGGATCCAACTGAAGGAGCAAAGGGATACTTTCGAGGCTCATTATAAAGCAAGCCAAGAAAGAATCCTGGAACTAACAAAGCAACTTCACGAGGAACGGAATCTCAACTCATATCTCAACACAAAGAGGAAACGTCCATGGGAGACTTAAAACCCCATCTTTTGTATTTATTTCATTTCATTTTCTGTAAGCCCAAGAGGCAAAACAAATTTCTTACTAATAAAAGTTTACCTTCTTGTTTGTTTAAGCAAATTTAAATCCTACGGTCCTTGAAAACATTGCATATACATTCACATATCATCTCATTGCATCACAGGTTTATAATTGTGCACAGGTTTCTCATCTTCTCGCTGTTTATTTCAGCAATGGCTCTTAAACAAACAGTCAAGGATCTCCAGGCACAAAATGCACAGTTCCAAGAGCTGATCCTGAACCTGACCAAGGGGCAGGATGAATTGAAGACACTGCTGGCCAAGAAGACTAAGAAGACTAGAAGGTCAGGTGGCCTGATCAACATGGGAAGAAGGTTCAAAGGTCTGGCCAAGACCAAAGAACCAGTTGAAGACTATGAATCTGAAGAGTCTGAAAAAGAGGGAGGCAGTCTCCACAACACTATGGGGGACTCTGATTCTGAGGCTAATTACTACCATGAGCCTAATGAAGACAAATTCAAGATGCTGGTGGATAGAATAGATGCTATGGAGTTGCAGAAGTCTTCCGGGCTGGATTTTGAAGATTTGAGTCTGATATCTGGGGTAGTCATACCCATTGGTTTCAAGGTTCCTACCTTTGTTGTTTATGATGGGGTTTCTTGTCCCAAGCTGCATCTGAGGTCTTATGTCAGAAGAAGCCAACCCCACACTGCTGATAAAAAGTTGTGGATCCATTTTTTCCAAGAGAGCTTGTCTGGAGCTCAATTGGAGTGGTATTATCAATTGGAAAGTGTCAACATCAGGGATTGGAATGATCTTGTTGAAGCTTTCTATAAGCAGTATCCATACAATGCCGACTTAGCTCCCACTCGCATGCAGCTGCAAAGCATGTCTATGGGTGCCAAAGAAAGTTTCAAGGAGTATGCTCAGAAGTGGAGAGATTTAGCTGGAAGAGTACAACCCTCTTTAACTGACAGGGAATTGGTTGATATGTTCATGTGTACGCTGAATGGTCCTTTTTACAGTCATCTCATTGGAAGCTCATCATCTGGCTTCACTGAGTTGATAATGACAGGAGAGCGCGTGGAAAATGGTATAAAGAGTGGTAAGATCCAGGTGGGTACTTCTTCATCGGGTGCTGCAAAGAAGCCTCCCACTGGGAAGAAAGAATCCAATGCTTTTTATGGTCAACCTGATCGTAATAGAAGGCATCAGTCTGTGAGTGCAGTTCATATTTCAAATCCAACTCCTGCAACAACAGAACAGCCACAAGGCAACCAACAGAGGGCTAGAAGGCAGTTCACAAAGATCAACATGTCAATGGCTCAGGCATTGCAACACTTGTTGAAGGCTGAACTTATTACTTTAAAAGAGGCTCCTCAGAACCCCAATGTTACCTCTCCCAGGTACAATCCCAATGCACGATGTGCATATCATTCGAATTGTCAGGGACATGATACTAATAGCTGCTGGGTCTTGAAGAACAAAATTCAAGATATGATTGAGGCTGGAGAAATTGAGTTTGACCCTCCGGGTACTCCAAATGTGATTACTGCTCCCATGCCAAATCATGAGAAGACTGTCAATGCCATTGATGAAGATTTACATATCTATTCAGTTGCAGAGTTGACCACACCATTGTCTGTTATCAAGAAGAAGTTAGTGCAAGCTGGGTTCTTTCCAGGTTGTCGTGAAGATTGTTTGTATTGTACCTATAAGCCGGATAGTTGCTGGAGATTGAGAGATGGAATTCAACGTCTCATGGATAAGTATACCATAGTGTTTGAGAGGACTCCATCATCTGTAGAGAGTATGGTGGATCATATTACCCAAGGTAGGAAGACTGAAGAGGTTGATATGGTTGATAAAGTGCCGGTGAGGATCACTTCCAAAGGTCCTGTTAAAATTACTCATAAGGGTCCAATTAAGATTACTGCTGAAGGCCCTGTGAAAATTGTTGCTAAAGCCAGAGTGGCTCCTATGGTCATTACTACTCCTGGTCCTATTTCGTATACATCTGATAAAGCTGTGCCTTGGCATTATGGATTTGATGTTTACATCCATGGTGTTAAGCAAGAACCCTTAGCTGATGTGTCTGTTGATGTTGATAATATTGCTGGATCTAGTAAGATCACACGAAGTGGAAGAGTCTTCTCCCCTCCAGTTACTTCCAAGAGTGCAGTTACTCCAGCTGCTACCTCCACCACTGATGCTCGGGACAAAGGTCCTGTTATTGAACCTGTATCTACTAATGTGCCAACTGCTGATGATCTCTCTAAGCAGATGGAAGAAGTACTGAAAATCATTCGCAAGAGTGATTATGACATTGTTGATCAGTTAGGGCACACTCCCTCCAAGATTTCCATGTTGTCTTTGTTGTTATGTTCTGAAGCTCATGCCAAAGCTTTGATTAAGTTTCTGAAGACTGCTCATGTACCCAATGCAATTTCTGTTGACCAGTTTGAGAATTGTGTTGCCCACCTGACCTATGATAATGGGTTAGGGTTTTCTGATGCTGATTTGACTCCTGCCAAGAGGGATCATAACAGGGCTCTGCATATCTCAATTGAATGCAGGGGCACTACCCTGTCACATGTATTGATAGACAATGGTTCCTCTCTGAATGTGTTGCCCAAAGAAGTCCTGAATAAGATGAGTCCTGAAGATGCTGTGCTGAAGCCCAGTAGCATAGTGGTGAAGGCTTTTGATGGATCAAGGAGAGTGGTGCATGGAGAAATTGACCTCCCAATCAAAGTTGGTTCTCAGGTTTTTAATGCTACATTTTATGTGATGGATATTCTTCCTTCGTACTCTTGTTTGCTTGGTCGTCCCTGGATCCATGGGGCAGGTGCTGTAACCTCTACCTTACATCAGAAGCTGAGGTATTCGGTGGAAGGAAAAGTTGTTACCGTCTATGGAGAGGAAGAGTATTTTGTTAGTCATGTGAACACTTTCAAGTATCTGGAAGTGGAAGGTGAATACGTTGAAACTCCATGTCAGACATTTGAAGTGGTTCCTTGGATTGTTAATGATTATATAGCTCCTCCTGTCGTCAAGAAAGTTCCTGTGGTTACCAGAATACCTCCAACAACGGCTTCCCTCAAGGATGCTAGAGCTGTAGTGGATGAAGGTGGTTGTACTATTTGGGGTCAGCTTCCTGATATCCCATACAAGTCTGACAAGTTTGGTTTGGGTTTCACTGCAGAGTCCCAGAAGGCTATTCGTCGTGCTCGTGCTGTTCGTATCACCAATCAGGGGGTTATGAAAGACCAGATCAATGTTGTGGGTGACTATGATGAAGACTACAATCTGGATGCTTGGATCTTTCCTACTGTGGGTGCTGGACTCAACAATTGGAGAGCTGAAGATGTTATTCCTATCTCCTTTAGTCAGGAGTAAATACTATTACTGTGTTGTTGCTTTTAAGTTTGTAATTTCTTGAACAATTGAACTCTTAAGCCTTGTGCCTTACCCGGGGCACAATGGTGTGCTTGTTACGGGATGTCATTTCATTTGCATATTTCATTCAATAAAAATCAGTGGACATTTCGTTTTCGTAAATATTGTGTTCCTTGTCTTTCTTTTCTTTTATTTTTTGCTTTATCAGCTATGTGTTCTTACACACACCCACATCACTAAAATGCAGATCCTCATCCACTCTGGATCCTGTTGAAAACAGTTCTACTATTGCCAATTATAATTTCGAGAATCCGATCCATCAAGCTGAAGACGGAGATGAGGACGATTGTGAAGTACCTGTAGAGCTTGCTAGGTTGTTACAACAAGAAGAGAAAGCCATACAACCACATGAAGAGCCAGTCGAAGTTGTGAATCTGGGAACTGAAGAAAACAGGAAAGAGGTCAAGATAGGGGCTGATTTAGAGGATAATGTCAAGAGCAGATTGATTCAGATGTTACGTGACTATGTAGAGATCTTTGCTTGGTCTTATGAAGATATGCCAGGGTTGGATACAAACATTGTAGTTCACCGTTTACCAGTAAAAGAAGATTGTCGTCCAAAGAAACAGAAGGTTCGTCGTATGCGTCCTGAGATGTCAGAAAAGATCAAAGCAGAGGTAATGAAACAGTTCAATGCAGGGTTCTTAGCAGTGACTTCTTATCCTCAGTGGGTTGCAAATGTGGTGCCGGTACCTAAGAAAGATGGTAAGGTACGTATGTGTGTGGACTACAGGGATTTGAACAAGGCCAGCCCCAAAGATGACTTTCCACTTCCTCATATTGATGTTCTGGTAGACAACACTGCTCAGCACAAGGTATTCTCTTTTATGGATGGTTTCTCTGGTTACAATCAAATCAAGATGGCTCCTGAAGATATGGAGAAGACAACCTTTGTTACACAGTGGGGCACCTTTTGCTATAAAGTGATGCCATTTGGTTTAAAGAATGCAGGGGCAACATATCAGCGTGCTATGGTGGCTTTGTTTCATGATATGATTCATCACGAGATAGAGGTATATGTGGATGATATGATAGCCAGGTCCCAGAATGAAGAGCAACATCTTGATCATTTGCACAAATTGTTTGAGAGATTGAAGAAATACAAGTTGAGATTGAACCCAAACAAGTGTACTTTTGGAGTTAGGTCCGGTAAACTCTTGGGTTTCATTGTCAGTGGAAAAGGTATTGAAGTGGATCCTGCAAAAGTGAAATCTATACGAGAGATGCCAGCTCCCCGTACTGAGAAGGAGGTTAGAGGTTTCTTGGGACGATTGAATTACATTGCAAGATTTATTTCCCAATTAACTGCCATCTGTGAGCCAATCTTCAAGTTGTTGAAGAAAGATCTGGTGATGGAATGGAATGATGAGTGCCAGACTGCCTTTGATGAAATCAAGAGATATCTGCTAGAACCTCCAATTTTGATGCCACCAGTTGATGGAAGACCCTTGATTATGTACTTAATAGTGTTAGACAACTCAATGGGGTGTGTATTGGGGCAACATGACGAGTCTGGTCGAAAAGAGCAGGCAATATACTACCTTAGCAAAAAGTTTACCGACTGTGAAACAAGATATTCACTGCTCGAGAAAACTTGCTGCGCTTTGGCATGGGCTGCTCGCCGACTAAGACAGTATATGTTGACTCATACTACCTTATTGATTTCGAAGATGGATCCAATCAAGTATATATTTGAGAAACCTGCTCTCTTCGGAAGAATTGCAAGATGGCAAATGATCTTGACAGAATATGACATACAGTATACTACTCAGAAGGCCATTAAGGGAAGTGTTGTAGCAGATCATTTGGCTCATCAAGCAGTAGATGATTACCATTCAATGAGTTTTGAGTTCCCTGATGAAGACATTATGATTATTACCAAAGAACCTGGACAATATGACGGACCTGAGCAAGGATCCCAATGGACTATGGTTTTTGATGGTGCCTCTAATGCACTTGGTAATGGTGTTGGTGTTGTGATTAGTTCCCCTGAAGGTTGTCATACCCCGATTTTTGCCAGACTTTGTTTCTATTGTACCAATAACATGGCTGAGTATGAGGCATGTATCCTGGGTATTAAAGTTGCCATTGATATGAAGATACAATTCCTTGATGTGTATGGAGATTCAGCCCTGGTAGTTAGTCAGATCAAAGGAGATTGGGATACCAAGCATGATAACCTCATTCCTTACAGAGAGCATGTGTTGTCTCTGATCCCACATTTTAAAGAGATTACCTTTGGACATATTCCACGGAGAGAGAATCAGTTGGCAGATGCATTAGCTACCATGGCATCTATGTTTGAGATCAGCTGGGATGATGAAGCTCCCAAGATTACTATTGATAGATTTGAGAAGCCTGCATACTGCAATGAGATTGACACTGAAGAAGCAGAAGAAAAGCCTTGGTTTTATGAAGTAAAAAGATATCTTGAAGCTCAGGAGTTCCCTGAAGGGGCATCTGTCAAAGATAGGAAATTTCTGAGAAGGTTTTCTGCTAAGTTCTTTTTGAGTAATGGGATTTTGTACAAGCGCAATCATGATTCAACTATGCTTCGTTGTGTGGATAAGAAAGAAGCAACTAAGATTATGGAAGATATGCATGATGGGACCTTTGGCACTCATTCTAGTGGTCATACTATGGCAAAGAAGATATTGAGAGCAGGTTACTATTGGTCTACCATGGAAGTTGACTGCTATCAACACTCCAGAACATGTCACAAGTGTCAGATTTATGCTGATAAAGTACATATACCTCCATCACCCTTGAATGTGTTGACTGCTCCTTGGCCTTTTGCCATGTGGGGCATTGATATGATTGGTGAGATCAAGCCTACTGCTTCTAATGGACATTGTTTCATCCTGGTTGCTATTGATTACTTCACGAAGTGGATGGAGGCAGCTTCATTTACATCTGTTACTAAGAATGTTGTGGCTCGATTCATTAAGAATAATCTCATATGTAGGTATGGCATCCCTGAAAGGATTATCACTGACAATGGCTCTAATCTGAACAACACTATGATTACTGATCTCTGCACGCAGTTCAAGATTAAGCATCATAACTCTTCTCTGTATCGTCCAAAGATGAATGGGGCAGTTGAAGCTGCTAATAAGAACATTAAGAAGATTGTACAGAAGATGACTGTTACTTACAAAGATTGGCATAAGATGTTGCCATTTGCTCTTCATGGTTATCGTACTACAATACGTACTTCAACAGGGGCAACCCCATTCTCCTTAGTTTATGGTATGGAAGCAGTTCTGCCCATTGAAGTTCAGATTCCCTCCTTAAGAATTATGAAGGATGCAGGTTTGAATGAAGATGAATGGATTCAGACTCGACTTGACCAGATAAATCTGATTGATGAGAAGAGGTTAGCAGCAGTTTGTCATGGCCAGATGTATCAGAAATGAATGATCAAAGCTTTTAATAAGAAGGTTAAGCCAAAGATATATCAGGCCGGTGACTTGGTGATCAAGCGTATCATATTACCGCAGGGTGATCCTAGGGGCAAGTGGACTCCAACATATGAAGGACCATTTGTGGTCAAAACAGTATTCTCAGGAGGTGCCATGATACTCACTACTATGGATGGTGAAGATTTCCCACAGCCTGTAAACGCAGACATAGTTAAAAAATACTACGCATGAAAAGAGACCCGCTAGGTTGACAGGCCTAGGAAAAAATGAGGGCATCCCGGCAAACCAAAAGGGTTTGGGCAAAAATTAGGGATATATATAAAAAGATGTACACCCGGCAAGTCAAAAACCTGAAAAGGCGGCTTGGGCAAAAAAGGGTATCCCGGTGGATTGAAAACCTGAAAGGGCAATCCAGGCAAAAGATAGGGATTAAAGCGTATGACTATGTCTCGTTTGGGTCACCCATGAAACTACAACCAGTTGTACTACTTGATCAAGCTCGAATAGATAAAGCTCAATCCAATTGTTTCCGTCTCGACAGCAGAAGATGAGATACTTGAAGATAATGGAAATAGTAGAATTGAAACTCAATAGGATTATTTCCCACATAGCTGATTTTCTTTGTTTTGTAAAATAATTTTTATGACGAAGTCCTCTTACTAGGATTTCTGTCTCCTTGTACAAACTTACCCATGTATGAGTCACTTGTTAATATAAATAAAATTCTATCTTTGAATCCAGATTTACTTTTACCCTATTTACATAAGCGAAACGTCCATTGGTTGTGTTTGAATGTATGTATGCTTTTGAATATGATTGATGTTTACCAGAAATGCATGTATGCTTAATATGATTGATGTTTACCAGAAATGCATGAAAATGCAGTAATAGTATTTACTAAGGACGAACGAGGGAAGGATGTCAACAAAGCTTCGCCGGTTCATCTCTACAAAACAACCACAAACCCTCAGTAGGGCAAATCCATCTTCATAAAGTCCCATCTCCCCTGGAATTTATATCCATCTCTTTTATCCTCATACGGATATTCGGGAATTTACTTTCCAATAGGAGTACGACAAACGAAGACGGGAGGTTATATATACCCTACTATCGAACGAAGACGGGAGGTTATGTATACCTTGTTATCCCCAGCAGACGGGAGGTTATATATACCCTACTATCGAACGAAGACGGGAGGTTATGTATACCTTGTTATCCCCAGCAGACGGGAGGTTATATATACCCTACTATCGAACAAAGACGGGAGGTTATGTATACCTTGCTATCCCCAGCAGACGGAAGGTTATGTATAATATATTATCAAACAAGACGGGAATGAGTTCTTCATATTCTTCAACAACGAATCGGGATTTATTTTCCTTGGCCAGCAGTTGTTATACGAAGATATCCAGATGCTTCAGGCAGCATCATGTCATACATACATCATTTACATCATACCATAACATACATATCCATGGATGCATAATACATTACTTAAGTGCATTATATTATACATGCATACATAATGCATAAATTAATACTACCATATAGAATGCTACCTTGTTTTCAGGTTAATTCTCCAGCAAACAGACTTGTGACTATCAGGACTGCTTTATCCTCCTGAAAGTTATCAATCCCTCAGGACTGCTTTATCCTCCTGAAAGCTTCCTACACCTCAGGACGTTGTTATCCTCCTAAAAGCATATCATTCCCTTAGGAATGCTTTATCCTCCTGAAAGCTTCTTATACTTCAGAACGTTGTTCATCTTTCTGAAAGCCTAGTACCTCCTCGGGACGTTGTTATCCTCCTGAAAGCATATTATCTCCTCAGGACGTTGTTTATCTTCCTGAAAGCTATAATCACTTCCTCAGGACGTTGTTATCCTCCTGAAAGCATATTATTACTTTGGGCCGTTGTTATCTTCCCAAAGGTTACCACTTCCTCAAGACGTTGTTATCCTCCTGAAAGCATATTATTACTTTGGGCCGTTGTTATCTTCCCAAAGGTTACCACTTCCTCAGGACGTTGTTATCCTCCTGAAAGCATATTATCTCCTCGGGACGTTGTTTATCTTCCTGAAAGCTATCACCCTTACCTCAGGATGTTGTTATCTTCTTGAAATCATACCATTACCTCAGGACTGCTTTATCCTCCTGAAAGCATATTACTATCTCGGGACGTTGTTTATCCTCCGGAAAGCTATCATTATATCTTCATATTTTGGACTGCTTTATCCTCCAAGAAATGTACCTGAAGAATGATTCTCCAAGTGGCATCTTTAAGCCCACTCAAGCATATTCAACTAGTCATCTGTATCACTCTATGCACTGGTGAGTGCAAATTTTTGGGCTTTTGTGTTCAATCCCCTTCAACCTTCCAGGTCACGAATGGCACATAGGCCAATCTAACCCCTCAGGTTTCAGAAAATTGAACAGGGGAAGCTGTTGCACCCCAAAATTTTCCCTCACAATACAGGACTTTGTGTGCTAAGAAGGTTCACAAGGTTCACAAGACCTTTCATGAGGTTCATGAAGTCTACAAGTCACTTTATGAGGTTCACAAGGTTCACAAGATTCACAATACTTACAAGACCTTTCATGAGGTTCATGAAGTCTACAAGACACTTTATGAGGTTAACAAGGTTCACAAGACCTCCCATGAGGTCCACAAGGTTCACAAGACATCTTATGATGGTTCACAAGGTTCACAAAGTTCACAATTAATCAAAAGAGCTGACAATTCCCTCAGACAATGCATCTCCTAAGCAGTGCATCCAAAACTAGGGTTTTGACTTTAATCAGGCTAAATGGATTTCCAATACTTCAAGTGAGCTTCATAACATCTTATATGTGTGTAAGAACCCCCATGACAAGTTTCAAGACTTTTCTCAAAGGTTTGCTCAGTCAGATGATCAGATAGGTCAAAATCAGTCAAAGCAGTTAAAAAGTCAAACTGAGGTCAACTGTGGTCAAACCAAAGTCAAACTTCATGATTTTTTGCCAACATCAATTATATGAAGTAAAATTCATCATTTTATCAAGGGTTGATCATGATTCATCAAAGAGATTTCAGATCATCAAGAATCAGGAGTTTCTAAATTAGGGTTTCTTTAGTAAAAGTCAACTGAACTTTGACCAGCCATAACTTTCACATGCTTCATCACCAAGTCTCCATCCAAATCTCATTTTGAAGTAAATTGAATTCTCTACAACTTTGTGTCTCACAAGCCAAGCCCAAAAATGCTTCATTTGGAAGGTATGAGCTAAGACATTATAGGTCCTTTTGAAAGTCAACAAAAAGTCAACAACTTCAAAAGGGCATAACTTGAGAATGGTAAATGATATGGACATGAAACCAGTGGGGTTGGTTAGAGGACTCTTCAAGATTTCCAAAATGTCCAAAAACAACCTCATAGCATTAAAATTGAAGAATATGTGCCCTTGCAAAGTTGGGAAATTTTTGGTTGATTTATGAAGAAAATGGAGGTCTAAAACCAATTTCTTCTAAATGGGCTTGCCATATGATGACCCAATCCATACTATAACCTCATGCACGACCCAAGTCAACAAAAATCAGATTTTTATCATTTTATTTTTATTTATTTTGATTTAATTCATTAAAAATCATTTTAAATTAAAATAAAATATAAAAGTCTAAGATTTAAAATGGATTAAGCTTCTAGAAAATCATAAAAGTGATTGGTATTGAAGTGGAAAGAAGATCATGTTGATTTGCCTAAAATAGAAGGTGTTTATACAAAGATATTTGATTTTTAAGGCATAATCTCTTTGAATCTTTTCCAATCAAATCTCTCACACAATGACCAAATTTTTTGACCTAAATTGATCACTCTATAAGTACTTGAGACAACCCTAACACAAGCCACGAATTTTCCAGCCCCAAGTGTAAGTTGCATATTTCAAAAAAACCTCACAAAATTCAAATTCGGATTTCCACATACAAGGCATTAGAAGGTACTTTGAATACATAGCAATGATCCTTGGACATCATTGAGTCGAAACCAATATCTATTTGCATCCATAACACTTCAAACCATTCAAACCGAATCCTTTTTGTTCTTGAAATTATTTTTTTCGATTCCAATTGTTTAACCATTATTAATGAAATTTGTTTGTTGATTTGTTGTTGTTTGAAGCTTTGGATGAATTCTGGAAAGTTTAATTTGATTTTCATGAACCTATACGGATTTTACCATGGCTAGGGTTTATGACCTCCATTAGGGTTTCGTATTCAAGCCAATATAAATTCATTCTGAGAACATAGCTCAATGCCAAATGGTCTCTGGATCATGTTTGAACAATTAATTTGTTGGAATTTTACAGTTTTTGTGTTGTATGAGATCCGTAGGTTTTGCTGCAAATTTGATTTTCGCAGGAACATTGGCAGATAAATTCGCAGCTAATATCCTAGGACTGGAGGAAGAAGATGGTGGCCTGCGCGCGAAATTCCAGATTTAAATTGTTGTTTTAAAATATTATGATATAGTTTCTGTTTAATATCACAAGCTGATGCTTGTCCCAGTGGTGAAGCAGGCGCGTGTGTTGTTGAATGGCAGGGGTTCGAATCCTGGCTGTGACAAGTTTTTACGTTTTTTTCTTTTATTCATTAAATGTAATATATTATGAATTGTAGTTGTTTCATAAGCAGGTTCGCTCACCCAGCTGGAATGGTAACGTACTTGTGTGTTTGCTTGTAAGGTCCTGGGTTCGATTCCCCCAGGCCTTTTGCTTTTCTTTCTTTTTTTCTGATTTTCAGGTTTAAGGAACAAAACCAATTTGACTCACTCTTCTTTCACCTGCGCGCGCGCTGGCCTGGTGGTATGTGTTGTAGGCCTGGGTATTGGCAAGCAAGGTGTCCTGGGTTCAATTCCCAGCCAGGTAAGTTCCAATTTTTTTTGTTTCATTTAATTTGTTTGTTATATTAATATTAATTAAATATAATTAAATAATTCTAGAAAAAATAACATGTAAATATTTTGTAATTTGTTTTAATTCTAAACCTAGTTTATTATCATATATTAAAAATTAAGAAATATGTATATAATAATTAGATTAATATTTGATATTTTGTATATAAAACTCAATTTATTTTTTTATAAACCCTAAAAATATATTTTTCTACAAACCCTAATTTAATCATAATAATTTCTAAAAAACCCTAATTGTAATTCTTGCTTATATTTTAATTAGTAAATAAAATTTTATTATAATCCTTAAATTTGTAAATATAATTGTATGATCACATTTTTTTAATCATGTATATATTTTATTTAATATAATTAAATTTTGTAAATATAATCATAATTAATCCTATTTTTTAAATATGACCTAAATTGTTTATATTTTAATTTTGCATATATGCTTAGGAATAATTAAAAAAAAATTGTTAAATTAATTTTGTAATTATATTTATTTCTATAATATGTTTATCATTAACTTATCTTTCTATATAATTTACAAATAACTTAAAACTTTATAATTAATATAATTGTTCATATTTTTTCTTATTAATCTTAAATAATTGTTCATATAAAAATTTGATCTTTTAATTATTTTAATATTTTTGCTTATTTCATTATTATTATTATTAATTATGTTTATATGATTATTACTAACCCATTTAATTTAGTATTATTGTTATTATTATTATTTTCACTAACCCAATTATTATTATTATTTAATATTTTGCTTATTTTTTTCAATTGTCTTATTATTATTATGTAATTGCTCCTTGGTGTAAATATTTATTTGTAATGTTTAAATTATTTATTTTATGCTATGGTTAGTAAAAATAGGGAGTGTAACATGTATGCCATTTAAAATTAATTTAGATCACTTAATTTAAAAGATAAATATTTAAAACTGTACACTCACACGTAAGTCGATCTTTGATCGCCATCTCACTTCCTTAGGGATACCTCTCATTGTTGCCTAATCAAAAGGTTAAGTGGGGTGTACAAAGCAAAAGTCCCTCAAAAATAAAGTCATCTAGTCCCTTAACAATAAAAGATCAAGTCCCTTAAATGGTTGCCTTCGTAATGATCTTGTCCCTCTCGAATAATGATGACAGTCCCTCTAAAATTGCTTAATACACCCTACAGTTGCCTTCATTAAACAGATGTCCCTTTACTTGTCCCACACATCCAAGGTAATGACTACCTATTCCTTAATAATAGGGATAGTCTTACCATTTAAAGGATTCAAGAACAGAAAGACTTAAACTTTAGGGTAGGTTTCTCATAGTTACTTGCTCACTATTCAAAAAAATTTCTCAAACACTTCACAATTTCAAACAATTTTCAAACACAAGTTTTTTACGCATCCGTACATGGATCATTATCAAACTCTTATGAAAATTTCTATTCACACACTTCACATTTCAAAAACAATTTAAAGTGAGCTAAGTAACTAAGAGCCCATGGATAACCATGGATGTAAAGGGTGCTAACACCTTCCCTTTACATAACCTACCCCCCGGACCCAAAAATCTTTTAAAAGGTCTTTCCTGTTCTTTTATGCCTTTCCTTTGGATAAAATAAAAGTCGGTGGCGACTCTTGCTATCCGCAACATAACTAAAGTCAGTTCTCCCACCGTGTTACAGACGCCAGGAAGACGAAAGGCGACAATTCCTTGATTGCGGGTGTAACCCGGTGAACTGACTTTAAACAATGTTGCGGATAGCAAGAGTCGCCACCGACTTTTATTTTATCCATAAGGAAAGGTTATAAAAGAACAGGAAAGACCTTAGAGAATATTTTGGGTCCGGGGGGTAGGTTATGAAAAGGGAAGGTGTTAGCACCCTTTTCATCCATGGTTATCCATGGGCTCTTAGGTACTTAAGCTCACTTTTGAATTGTTTTGAAAGTGTTGTGTGTGAATAAGAATTTTCAGAATAGTTAATAAATAATCCATGTAAGGATGTGTTAAAAACTTGTTTGAAAATTTGTTTGAAAATGGTTTAAGTGTGAAAATGTTTTGAAATGAGCTTAAGTACCTAGGAGTAAATTACCCTAATGTTTAAAGGTCTTCCTTATTCTTTATTCTTTCCTTTAGTAAGACTATCCCTACTATAATGGAATAGGTAGTCCTTACTTTGGATGTTTAAGGGACATATGAGGGACAATTTGATCTTTAAGGCAATGGTGGGGTGTAATAAGCATTTATAAGGGACTATCATCATTTTTCCGAAGGGACTCGATTCGTACAGGCAACCATAAAGGGACTTTGATGATTTTTTTTTTTTATTCGAGGGACATTGCTTTTATACACCCCACTTAACCATTATTCGTAGGCAGCGAGAGGGATATCCTTAGAAAGTGAGACGGCGATTAAAATCGACTTACGTGTGTGAAGTGTTTAATTTAATTATCTTTGATTAAAAATTTTCTAAATTTATTTTAACATTACATACATGTTAACACTCCCTAATTACTAACCATAATAACAATTAAAATAATCACAACTTTACAACCCGGAACAATTACAAAATTATAATAGAAAATATTAAGCAAAATAATTAAATAAGAGTAAACCAAATATAAATAAGCAATAAAATAATAAGGGGTTAGTAAATAATAATAATATGAAATTAATAAAGCAACATAATTTGGTTAGTAAAATAATAATAATAATAATTAGAATAAATGAGATTATAAACATAAAAATAGATAATAACATGGTTAGTAAGATAATAATAAGAATAATTAGAAATAATAAATAAGGTTAGAAATAACAATAATAATAATTAAAGATAAATAATGATTAATAATAAAAATTAATTACAAGGTTAATTATAATAAGCAAAAACTAATTAATAATGATAATAGAAATCAAAAATAATATAGGAAGAAATTAACATACATAACTATATAATTTTTTAAATTCATATACTAATTACTAAATTATTTTTAAATGTATTACAAAATTTTAATTATTATTAACACATATTCATATTATAAGAAAAAGATAGATTTTAAATATCATAAAAAAAAATTAACTCCATTAATTATCATATTTACAAATTATTTTAACTATATACAAAAATATAATTAGCTCTAATTAAATTATTTCTAAACATAAGAAGAAAATTAATTTAAATTACAAGTACAAACTTTTATGAGAAACATTATAATTATATTAGGAATTAATAAAAAACAGAATTAAATGTTATTTAGAAAAATATTTTAAGATTGGAAAATTAGGTTTTTTATATTTTTTAGGGTTTAAGAACTAGGGTTTATACAAAAATTATTTTTAATAATCACATAACATTATTTCACTTAATATAAACTATACAAATGAAATTAAAATTAAAGGAAATCAAGAGTTTTTATATTTTTCTAGAAAAAATTGTTTTTAAGAATAATTTAAACCATATAATATATATATATACATATTTTTATAATAATATAATAATTATTTAAATCAATTAAATCAAACAAAAGAATAAAAGAAAGAAAAAGAAGAGGAACCTGGTGGGATTCGATCCCAGGACTTCTCCTTTGCAAGAACAACAATCATCCACTGGGCCAGCCAAACGCAGGTGAGAGAAGAAGGAATCAAATTTGTTTTATGTCCTGCTCTTTGAAAATCCAGAAAAATCAAAAAAAACCAAAAGGCCTGGGGTGGGAGTTGAACCCAGGACCTTTACATTCGCAAGCGTACGCCTCACCACCCGGCTGGAAGAGCCCAACTGGTAGTTTGTTGACTATGAATCATTATATATTAAGTCTTTTGTAATCCTGAAAAATAAACAAAAAATAATGCCATGGCCAAGGATCGAACCAGGGCCTTCATAACAAATACACTTCAGTCTAACCACCAGGACACACGCGCGTGTGTGTAAACGAATCAGTCAAACAAACATAAAATATATTAATCACATTTAAATTTAAAAACTGGCGCCAGAGGTCTTCTTCTTCATTGAACTTTGCTGCGAATTTTCTTTTGGCTTTTCCTGCGAATTTAGCTGCATGTTCTTCAACATCAAAAACCTACGAAAATCAAACTTACACAAAACAGTAATGATTCTTAAAATTAATCACAGCTTTATAATCCTTGTGTCTTATGGAACACTCCTATGTGTCCAGAATTTATTTATATTGATTGAATCACTAAACCCTAAAATCAACCTCTAAACCCTAACAATGGTGTATTCGGATTCCTGCAAGAAAAATGCAATTGAATAACCCAGAAACAATCCAAACAACATTATAAACACAATCCAGAAATTAGTTTTCATCAACAACACGTAAATCATCCAAATCGAAAATTTTCAAAACATGAGTAAAGTGTATTCGGTTTTCACGATTTTGAGTATGAATGCATGATGTTATGATTCAAAATCAATCACTGGACTTCAAGGAATCTATTGCCACCTTTGGTTTGTCTTGAAAAGGGCTGCAAATATCAAACCGAATTGAAATTTTTGCTTGATTTTTTGATGTATGAAACTCACCTTTGGCTGCCCAATTTCGTGTCTCAAGCTAGGTTTTGTGATCAGTATATATAGGTGAGTCAATTAGGTTAAAAAAATTGATTGATTTAGTGGAAGATTTGATACTTTGAGATTGAAAAAGATCATGCCATAAAAATCCAATATTTTTGAACCAAAGCTTTCTATTTTGAGCCAATCCTCATGATTCTTGTATCAATTTGCTCCATATGAACTTTATGACTTTCTAGAACCAACAAACCAATTAAATTTTCAAATTTAATATTTTATTTAATTTTAAAATGATTTTAAGAATTAAAAATCATAATAAATTAATTAAATAAAATAAAAATTATGAAAATATCATGGGAATTTCGTGCATGGCTTTATGAAGTGGATTGGGTCACAATTTGGGTGGCCCATTTGAAAAGAAATGGTTTTGAACCTCCCTTTTCAATATAAACCATCACAAAATTGTCCAACTTTGCAAAGGCACATCTCCCTCAATTTTAAAGGTATGAGGGTGTTTTTGGACTTTTTGGAAAGCTTGAAGAGTCCTCTAAACAACCCCATTGGTTTCAGGTCCATATCATTTACCAATCTCAAGTTATGCCCTTTTGAAGTTGTTGACTTTTTTGTTGACTTTTGAAATGACCTATAATGTCTTAGATCATATCTTTCAAATGAAGCATTTTTAGGCTTAACTTTCAACATCAAAGTTGTAGAGAATTCAATTTCCTTCAAAATGAGCTTTGGATGGAGACTTGGTGATGAAGTATGTGAAAGTTATGGCTGGTCAAAGTTCAGTTGACTTTTACTGAGGAAACCCTAATTTAGAAACTCCTGATTATTGATGATCTGGAATTTCCTTGATGAATCATGATCAACCTTTGATCAAATGATGAATTTCACTTCATATACTTGATGTTGGCAAAAAATCATGAAGTTTGTCTTTGGTTTGACCACAGTTGACCTCAGTTTGACTTTTTAACTGCATTGACTGATTTTGACTTATCTGATCATCTGACTGAGCAAACTTTTGAAAAAAGTCTTGAAACTTGTCATGGGGGTTCTTATATACATATAAGATGTTATGAAACTCACTTGAGGTATTGGAAGTCCATTTAGCCTGATTAAAGTCAAAACCCTAGTTTTGGATGCACTGCTTAGGAGGTGCATTGTCTGAGGGAATTGTCAACTCCTTTGACCAATTGTGAACTTTGTGAACCTTGTGAATCTTCATAAAGTGTCTTGTGATACTCATGGGAGGTATTGTGAAGCTTGTGAACCTTGTGAACCTCATGAAGTGGCTTTGTAGACCTCATGACCCTCAGGAAAGCTTTGTAAACATTGTGAAACTTGTGAACCTTGTGAACCTTCAAGAAGTAACTTGTGAACTTCATGAACTTCATGAAAGGTCTTGTAAATGTTGAGAAGCTTGTGAACCTTGTGAACCTTCATAAAGTAACTTGTAGACTTTATGAACCTCATGAAAGGTTATAGAAAGCATTGTGGGACTTGTGAACCTTGTGAACCTTCATAAAGTAGTTTGTAGACTTCATGAACCTCATGAAAGGTTATGCAAGTGGTTGGAGCACTTGTGAACCTTGTGAATCTTCAAGAGGCAACTTGGGGACTTCATGAATCTCATACAAGGTTATGTAAATGTAGAGCAAGCTTGTGAACCTTGTGAACCTTCAAGAAGCAACTTATGGACTTCATGAACCTCATGAAAGGTTATATAAGCATTAAGAAACTTGTGAACCTTGTGAACCTTCAAGAAGTGACTTGTAGACCTCCTGAACCTCATGAAAGGTTATGCAAGTGTTGGGGAACTTGTGAACCTTGTGAACCTTCTTAGAACACAAAGTCCTGTGTTGTGAGGGCAAATTTTGGGGTGCAACAGCTGCCCCTGTTCAATTTTCTGAAACCTGAGGGGTTAGATTGGTATATTTGCCAGTCGTAACCTGGAAGGTTGAAGGGGATTGAACACAAAAGCCCAAAAATTTGCACTCACCAGTGCATAGAGTGATATTGATGGTTGGTTGAACATGATTGAGTGGGCTTAAAGATGCCACTAGGGGAGAGTTCTTCAGCAGTATAATGAGAACTGTCAGGAGTCTGGAGTAATATTGATGTAACAGCATGTCTTCATGAGGATAGAGCAATCAATAATGATAACCCTAAAGCAGTCTTGAAGAAATAATATGATTTCAGGAGGATAGAGCAATCAATAATGATAACTCTAAAGCAGTCTTGAAGTAATGGCTTCAGGAGGATAGAGCAATCAATAATGATAACTCTAAAGCAGTCTTGAAGTAATGGCTTCAGGAGGATAGAGCAATCAATAATGACAACTCCAAAGCAGTCTTGAAGTAATGGCTTCAGGAGGATAGAGCAACCAATAGCTCTAAAGCAGTCTTGAAGTAATGGCTTCAGGAGGATAGAGCAATCAATAATGACAACTCCAAAGCAGTCTTGAAGTAATGGCTTCAGGAGGATAGAGCAATCAATAATGATAACTCTAAAGCAGTCTTGAAGTAATGGCTTCAGGAGGATAGAGCAATCAATAATGATAACTCCAAAGCAGTCTTGAAGTAATGGCTTCAGGAGGATAGAGCAATCAATAATGATAACTCTAAAGCAGTCTTGAAGTAATGGCTTCAGGAGGATAGAGCAATCAATAATGACAACTCTAAAGCAGTCTTGAAGTAATGGCTTCAGGAGGATAGAGCAATCAATAATGATAACTCTAAAGCAGTCTTGAAGTAATGGCTTCAGGAGGATAGAGCAATCAATAATGACAACTCCAAAGCAGTCTTGAAGTAACGAGAAGTTATTAGGAGGATAAAGTAACCCTGAGGTGACAATAAAGCAGTCCTGGAGCTCATAAGTTTGTTTGTTGGATAATTAACCTGAAACAATGTAGCTTTTGTATAATAATGTTAGTTTATGCATTGTGTATGCATGTATGATATGATGCACTTAGGTAATGTACTATGTATCTATGGATATGTATGTTATGGTATGATGTGAATGATGTATGTATGATATGATACTGCCGGAAGCGTCTGGATATCTTCGTATAATAACTGCTGGTCAGGGAAAATAAATCCCGATTCGTTGCTGAAGAATATATAACTCCCCGTCTGCTGGGGATAACAGGGTATAGATAACTTCCCGTATGCTGGGGATAACAAGATATAGATAACCTCCCGTATGCTGGGGATGGTAAGGTATATATAACCTTCGTCTTCGTTTGATAGTAGGATAAGTATAACATCCCGTCTTCGTTCGTCGTACCTTTATTGAAAGTAATTTCCCGAATATCCGTATGAGGATAAAAGAGATGGATATAAATTCCAGGGGAGATGAGACCTTATGAAGATGGATTTGCCCTACTGAGGGATTTGTGATTGTTTTGTAAGGGTGAACCGGCGAAGCTTCGTTGAAATCCTTCCCTCGTTCGTCCTTAGTAAATACTATTACTGCATTTTCGTGCATTTCTGGTAAACATCAATCATATTGAAAGACATACATGCATTTCTGGTAAACATCAATCATATTCAAAAGCATACATACATTCAAACACAATCAATGGACGTTTCGCTTATGTAAATAGGGTAAAAGTAAATCTGGATTCAAAAGATGGAATTTATTTATATCAAAAAGTGACCCATACACGGGTAAATTTGTACAAGGAGACATAAACCCTAGTAAGAGGATTTTGCCATAAAGTTTTTACAAAAGAATCAGCTATGTGGGAAACAGTCCTATTGAGTTTCAATTCTACTATTGCCCCTCAAGTATCTCATCTTCTTGCTGTTGAGACGAAAACGATTGGATTGATCTTTATCTGTTCGAGCTTGAATAAGTAGTACAACTGGTTGCAGTTTCATGAGTGATCCAAACGAGACATAGTCATACGCTTTAATCCCTAACTTTTGCCTGGATTGCCCTTTCAGGTTTTCAATCCACCGGGATACCCTTTTTTGCCCAAGCCGCCTTTTCAGGTTTTCGACTTGCCGGGTGTACATCTTTTTATATATATCCCTAATTTTTGCCCAAACTCTTTTGGTTTGCCGGGATGCCCTTATTTTTGCCTAGGCCTGTCAACCTAGCGGGTCTCTTTTTATGCGTAGTATTTTTTAACTATGTCTGCGTTTACAGGCTGTGGGAAATCTTCTCCATCCATTGTAGTCAGTATCATGGCACCTCCTGAGAACACTGTCTTGACTACAAATGGTCCTTCATATGTTGGAGTCCACTTGCCCCTAGGATCACCCTGTGGTAATATGATACGCTTGATTACCAAGTCACCAGCCTGATATACCTTTGGCTTAACCTTCTTGTTAAAAGCTTTGATCATTCGCTTCTGGTACATCTGGCCATGACAAACTGCTGCTAACCTCTTCTCATCAATTAAATTTATCTGGTCCAGTCGAGTCTGAATCCACTCATCTTCATCCAAGCCTGCATCCTTCATAATTCTCAAGGAGGGGATCTGAACTTCAATGGGCAGAACTGCTTCCATACCATAGACTAAGGAGAATGGGGTTGCCCCTGTTGAAGTACGTATTGTAGTACGATAACCATGAAGAGCAAATGGTAGCATCTCATGCCAATCCTTGTAAGTAACAGTCATCTTCTGTACAATCTTCTTAATGTTCTTATTAGCAGCTTCAACTGCCCCATTCATCTTTGGACGATACGGAGAAGAGTTGTGATGCTTAATCTTGAACTGCGTGCAGAGATCAGTAATCATAGTGTTGTTCAGATTAGAGCCATTGTCAGTGATAATCCTCTCAGGGATGCCATACCTACATATGAGATTATTCTTAATGAACCGAGCCACAACATTCTTAGTCACAGATGCATATGAAGCTGCCTCTACCCACTTCGTGAAGTAATCAATAGCAACCAGGATGAAACGATGCCCATTAGAAGCAGTAGGCTTGATCTCACCAATCATATCAATGCCCCACATGGCAAATGGCCAAGGAGCAGTCAACACATTCAATGGTGATGGAGGTACATGAACTTTATCAGCATAGATTTGACACTTGTGACAAGTTCTGGAGTGTTGGTAGCAATCAGCTTCCATGGTAGACCAATAGTAACCTGCTCTCAATATCTTCTTTGCCATAGTGTGACCACTGGAATGAGTGCCAAAGGTCCCATCATGCATCTCTTCCATAATTTCTGTAGCTTCCTTCTTATCCACACAGCGCAGCATAGTTGAATCATGATTGCGCTTGTATAGAATCCCATTACTCAAAAAGAACTTAGCAGCAAACCTTCTCAGAAACTTCCTATCTTTGACAGATGCCCCTTCAGGGAATTCCTGAGCTTCAAGATATCTTTTCACTTCATAGAACCAAGGCTTCTCCTCTGCCCCTTCAGTGTCAATCTCATTGCAGTATGCAGGCTTCTCAAATTTATCAATGGTAATCTTAGGAGCTTCATCATCCCAGCTGATTTCAAACATAGATGCCATGGTGGCTAATGCATCTGCCAACTGATTCTCTCTTCGTGGAATATGTCCAAAGGTAATCTCTTTGAAATGTGGGATCAAAGACAACACATGCTCTCTGTAAGGAATGAGATTATCATGCTTGGTATCCCAATCTCCTTTAATCTGACTCACTACCAGGGCTGAATCTCCATACACATCAAGGAACTGAATCTTCATGTCAATAGCAGCTTTAATACCCAGAATACATGCCTCATACTCAGCCATGTTATTGGTACAATGGAAACAAAGTCTGGCAGTAATCGGAGTATGACAACCTTCGGGGGAACTAATCACAACACCAACACCATTACCAAGTGCATTAGAGGCACCATCAAAAACCATAGTCCATTGGGATCCTTGTTCAGGTCCGTCATATTGTCCAGGTTCTTTGGTAACAGTCATAATGTCTTCATCAGGGAACTCAAAATTCATTGACTGGTAATCATCCACTGCTTGATGAGCCAAATGATCAGCAACAACACTCCCCTTAATGGCCTTCTGAGTAGTATATTGTATATCATATTCTGTCAAGACCATTTGCCATCTTGCAATTCTTCCGGAGAGAGCAGGTTTCTCAAATATGTACTTAATTGGATCCATCTTTGAAATCAATAAGGTAGTATGGGTCAACATATACTGTCTTAGTCGGCGAGCAGCCCATGCCAAAGCGCAGCAAGTTTTCTCGAGCAGTGAGTATCTTGTTTCACAGTCGGTAAACTTTTTGCTAAGGTAGTATATTGCCTGCTCTTTTCGACCAGACTCGTCATGTTGCCCCAACACACACCCCATTGAGTTGTCTAACACTGTTAAGTACATAATCAAGGGTCTTCCGTCAACTGGTGGCATCAAAATTGGTGGTTCTAGCAAATATCTCTTGATTTCATCAAAGGCAGTCTGACACTCCTCATTCCATTCCATCACCTGATCTTTCTTCAACAACTTGAAGATTGGCTCACAGATGGTAGTTAACTGGGAAATAAATCTTGCAATGTAGTTTAATCGTCCCAAGAAACCTCTAACCTCCTTCTCAGTACGGGGAGCTGGCATCTCTCGTATAGCTTTTACTTTTGCAGGATCCACTTCAATACCTTTTCCACTGACAATGAAGCCCAGGAGCTTTCCAGATCTAACTCCAAAAGTACACTTGTTTGGATTCAACCTCAACTTGTATTTCTTCAACCTCTCAAACAACTTGTGCAGATGATCAAGATGTTGCTCTTCATTCTGAGATCTGGCTATCATATCATCCACATATACCTCTATCTCATGATGAATCATATCATGAAACAAAGCCACCATAGCACGCTGATATGTTGCCCCTGCATTCTTCAAACCAAATGGCATTACTTTGTAGCAGAAGGTGCCCCACTGTGTCACAAATGTTGTCTTCTCCATATCTTCAGGTGCCATCTTGATCTGATTATAACCAGAGAAACCATCCATAAAAGAGAATACCTTATGCTGAGCAGTGTTGTCTACCAGAATATCAATATGAGGAAGTGGAAAGTCATCTTTGGGGCTAGCCTTGTTCAAATCTCTGTAGTCTACACACATACGTACCTTACCATCTTTCTTAGGAACTGGTACCACATTTGCAACCCACTGAGGATAAGAAGTTACTGCCAAGAACCCTGCATTGAACTGTTTCATTACCTCTGCCTTGATCTTTTCTGACATTTCAGGACGCATACGACGAACCTTCTGCTTCTTTGGACGACAATCCTCTTTCACTGGTAAACGGTGAACCACAATGTCTGTATCCAACCCTGGCATATCTTCATAAGACCAAGCAAAGATTTCCACGTAGTCACATAACATCTGAATCAACCTGCTCTTGACACTGTCCTCTAAATCAGCCCCTATCTTGACCTCTTTTCTGTTTTCTTCAGTTCCCAGATTCACAACTTCGACTGGCTCTTCATGTGGCTGTATAGCTTTCTCTTCCTGTTGTAACAACCTAGCAAGCTCTACAGGTATTTCACAATCGTCCTCATTTCCGTCTTCAGTTTGATAGATCGGATTCTCGAAATTGTAATCGGCAATAGTAGAACTGTTATCAACAGGATCCAGAGTGGATGAGGATCTGCATTTAGTGATGTGGGTGTGTGTAAGAACACATAGCTGATAAAGCAAAAATAAAGAAAAGAAAGACAAGGAACACAATATTTACTAAAACGAAACGTCCACTGATTTTATTGAATGAAGTATGCAAATGAAATGACAGCCCGTAACAAGCACACCATTGTGCCCCGGGTTAGGCACATGGCTTGAAAGTTTTATTACAAATTTAAAACATAACACAGTAATAGTATTTACTCCTGACTAAAGGAGATAGGGATAACATCTTCAGCTTTCCAATTATTGAGTCCAGCACCCACAGTAGGAAAAATCCATGCATCCAAGTTGTAGTCTTCATCTTGATCTCCCACAGCATTAATCACCCCTTGATTGGTGATACGAGCAGCACGAGCACGACGAACAGCCTTCTGGGACTCTGCAGTGAAACCCAAACCAAACTTGTCAGACTTGTATGGAATATCAGGAAGCTGACCCCAAATAGTACAACCACCTTCATCCACCACAGCTCTAGCATCATTGAGGGAGGCCATTGCCATTGTTGGAGATTTTCTGATGACCACAGGAACCTTCTTCACAGCAGGAGGAGTCACACAATCATTACCAACCCAAGGAACCACTTCAAATGACTGACACGGGGTCTCAATGTATTCACCTTCCACTTCCAGATACTTGAAGGTGTTTACATGGCTGACAAAGTATTCTTCCTCTCCGAAGACAGTAACAACTTTTCCATTCACCGGATATCTCAACTTTTGGTGCAATGTAGAAGTCACAGCACCTGCCCCATGGATCCAGGGACGACCAAGCAGACATGAGTATGAAGGACGTATATCCATCACATAGAATGTAGCAGTAAACATCTGAGAGCCAACCTTGATTGGAAGATCGATTTCCCCATGCACTACTCTTCTAGAACCATCAAAAGCTTTTACCACAATATTACTGGGCTTCAACACAGTATCTTCAGGACTCAGCTTGTTCAGGACTTCCTTAGGCAACACATTCAGAGAGGAACCATTGTCTATCAGCACATGAGACAGGGTAGTGCCCCTGCATTCAATTGAAATATGCAAGGCCCTGTTGTGATCCCTCTTGGCAGGGGTTAAATCAGCATCAGAAAATCCTAACCCGTTGTCGTAGGTCAGGTGGGCAACACAATTCTCAAATTGGTCAACAGAGATTGCACTGGGTACATGAGCCATCTTCAGAAACTTGATCAATGATTTGGCATGAGCCTCAGAACATAACAACAAGGACAGCATAGAAATCTTTGAGGGAGTATGCCCCAACTGATCAACAATGTCATAATCACTCTTGCGAATGATTTTCAATACTTCTTCCATTTGCTTAGAGAGGTCATCAGCAGCTGGAACATTAGTAGATACAGGCTCAATAACAGGGCCTTTGCCCCGAGCATCAGTGGTGGTGGTAGCAGCAGGAGTAACTGCATTCTTGGAAGTATCTGGAGGAGAAAAGACTCTTCCACTACGAGTGATCTTGCTAGATCCAGCAATATTATCAATGTCAACAGGCACATCAGCTACAGGCTCTTGCTTGACACCATGGATGTAAACATCAGACCCATAGTGCCAAGGTACAGCTTTGTCAGAGGTATAAGGAATAGGACCAGGAGTGGTAATGATCAAAGGAGCCACTCTGGCTTCAGCAACAACTTTCACAGGACCCTCAGCCGTAATCTTGATAGGACCCTGATGAGAGATCTTGATGGGCTTCCTTGCAGTGATTCTTACCGGTACTTTGTCAACCATATCAACCTCTTCAATCTTCTTACCCCGAGTCAGATGATCCACCATACTTTCTACAGATACTGGTCTTCTTTCAAACACTATAGTATACTTATCCATGAGACGTTGAATTCCATCTCTCAAAATGAAGCAACTATCCGGCTTATAGGTACAATACAGACAATCTTCACGACAACCTGGAAAGATCCCAGCTTGTACTAACCTCTTTTTGATAACAGACAATGGTGTGCTCAACTCCATAACTGAATAGACATGCAGGTCTTCCTCAATGTCTTCATCAATGGCGTTGACAGTCTTCTCGTGATTTGGCAGTGGTGCTGTAATCACATTTGGTGGATCAAACTCAATCTCTCCAGCATCAATCATATCCTGGATTTTGTTCTTCAAGACCCAGCAATTATTAGTATCATGTCCTGGACAGTTTGAATGATATGCACATCGTGCATTGGGATTGTACTTGGGAGAGGTAACATTGGGATTCTGAGGAGCCTCCCTCAGGGTAATAAGTTCAGCCTTCAACAAGTGTTGTAATGCCTGAGCCATTGACATGTTGATCTTCGTGAACTGTCTTCTAGCCCTCTGTTGGTTGCCTTGAGGCTGCTCTGTTGTTGCAGGAGTTGGATTTGAAATATGAACTGCACTAACAGACTGATGCCTTTTGTTACGATCAGGTTGACCATACACAGCATTGGATTCTTTCTTCCCAGTGGGAGGCTTCTTTGCAGCACCTGATGAAGAAGTGCCCACTTGGATTTTACCACTCTTGATACCATTCTCTACTCGCTCTCCTGTCATGATCAACTCAGTGAAGCCAGATGATGAGCTTCCAATGAGATGACTGTAAAACGGACCATTCAGCGTACACATGAACATATCAACCAATTCCCTGTCAGTCAAAGGGGGTTGAACTCTTCCAGCTAAATCTCTCCACTTCTGAGCATACTCCTTAAAACTTTCTTTGGCACCCATAGACATGCTTTGAAGCTGCATGCGAGTGGGGGCTAAGTCAGCATTATATTGGTACTGCTTGTAGAAAGCTTCAGCAAGGTCATTCCAGTCTCTGATGTTGACACTCTCCAACTGATAATACCACTCCAGCTGAGCTCCAGATAAGCTCTCTTGAAAGAAATGGATCCACAACTTCTTATCAGCAGTGTGGGGTTGAATTCTTCTGACATAGGACCTCAGATGCAGCTTGGGACAAGAGACCCCATCATAGACAACAAATGTAGGAACCTTGAAACCCATAGGTATGACCACCCCAGATATCAGACTCAAATCCTCAAAATCCAGCCCAGATGATTTCTGCAACTCCATAGCATCCATCCTATCCACCAGCATCTTGAATTTGTCTTCATTAGACTCATGGTAGTAGTTAGCCTCAGAATCAGAGTCCCCCATTGTGTGATGGAGACTGCCTACCTCTTGCTCAGATTCTTCAGATTCATAGTCTTCAACCTGTTCCTTGGTCTTGACAGGTCCTTTGAACCTTCTTCCCATGTTGAGCAACCCAGCAGACCTTCTAGTCTTCTTAGTCTTCTTGGCCAGCAGTGCCTTCAAATCATCTTGCCCCTTGGACAGGTTCAAGATCAGCTCTTGGAACTGTGCATTTTGTGCCTGAAGATCCTTAACTGATTGTTCAAGTGCCATTGCTGAAATAAACAGCGAGAAGATGAGAAACCTGTGTACAATTATAAATCTGTGATGCAATGAAATGATATGGGAATGCATATGCAATGTTTTCAAGGACCGCAGGATTTAAATTTGCTTAAACAACCAAGAAAGTAACTTTTTATTAGTAATAACTTGTTTTGCCTTTTAGGCTTACAAAAATGAAAATGAAATAAGTACAAAAGACGGGGTTTTAAGTCTCCCATGGACGTTTCCTCTTTGTGTTGAGGTATGAGTTGAGGTTTCGTTCCTCGTGAAGTTGCTTTGTTAGCTCTAAGATTCTTGCTTGGCTTGTTTTGTAATGAGCCTCGAAAGTATCCCTTTGCTCCTTCAGTTGGATCCATGATCTCTGCAAGTCTTCCATATCAGTAGGCATGTCTGGGTGAAGGATGGTATAAGCAGTGTCTCCTTCAGCAACAGGTTCCATGGTAACTGGCAGGACAGCAGGATATGGCATCATGAGTGTCTGAGCACGAGATCGTACCCATCTGAGATAAGCCTCCATAGGAATAGTGTACTTAGGCTCCAGCGTCTTACTGTCAATCCTGTTTACCTTTCCCCAAGCTCGTATGAATCTCTGACGGTGACCCTGAAGATCGTTGTCATAATCAAACACAATGCCCTGAATCAACATGTCATGTGGACCATCACTTCGAGCATAACCAAACTGTCGTAAGGCTAGAGATGGGTTGTAGGTGATGCCTCCCCTTATGCCTAGAAGTGGCACATTAGGAAACTCCCCACAACGGTCAATGATGGTGACATTCTCCATAGATCTGGAGCACCAATGAATGTCTGAGTGAGAAAGTGACATGATCCTTTTGGACCATCTGAACCCTTGTTCATTCTTCATTATTGAGCGAGGAAGGTGAGAAATAAACCACCTAGAAAGCAAAGGTATGCAGCACATCAAAGTTCCTCTTGCCTTTGTAGTACGGGTGTGAAGAGAATGTAGGATGTCTCCAAGCAATGTAGGCACTGGATTGTGACTCAGGAAAATGTTGATGGCATGAACATCTATGAACTGATCTGGATTGGGGAACAATACTAAGCCATATATTAGCAAGGCTAAGATCTCCTCAAAAGCATCATAGCTCATGGCCTTCAAGAACATTTGAGCCTTATCCATTAGCACCTTGGCCAGAATACCCTTGACTCCACTTCTCGTCTCTAGCACAATGTCAGACTTCTTCAGATGTAGAGCTGTGGCAATAACCTCTGGTTTAAGTTCCTTCTCCAAACCTGTGAATGGTTTCTGATCAAGAACAGGGATACCCAGAAGTTTAGAGAACTCCTCCATGGTTGGAACCAGCTGGTAGTCAGGGAATGTAAAGCAATGGTGCTTAGGGTCAAAGAACTGGAACAGGACACTCATCATGTCTTCACTGAATCCTGAAATGACTAGGTCCAATAGGTGACCATGTCTCTTGTTGAACCGGGAGTGATCAGACATTTGAGAAACCAACTCTTTAAGCTTGGCAGGTATGCCCACAAAGTTGATCCTGATGGTGTTTCTACGAGCAGAAGCCATGACCTGCGACAAAGAACAAAGATAAATCCCTTGGTCCTTGAAATGGTTAGGGAAAATGCTATGCATATGATGCATGATGATGTCATGATGTTATGCTCAACCACAAACATGTGGCACACACAAGCAAGTCACACAATAGCCCTAGGTTTGAAGGCTTGCATGAGGTTCAAAGGTAAGTACCCTCCCCTGAAGTTAGATGGTTCATCCTGTCCTACAAAAGTAACCAGGTTCTAAGGGATCTCAATATCATTGATCCTTCACAAGGGTGGTTGATCAGAAAGCAACTTACTTGCCAACCAAAACCCTCCAAGTTTAAGATCTCAATGAGCGTAGCATCGAGTGTCAACCAACTTCAGTCTGCACCAAAGCCGGCTACCTCACTACTTTCTAAAGGCCAAGATGAGTTAACTAGGGTTCTAAAAGTTAGTTAGTGCATTGACAACATATGGCAGCCTCATATTATCCTCAACTTGACTTAAGGAACATAAGCACCAACCAAGAAGTCGCACTAACTATGGCCACCAGATCAACCGTATCGATATACGTCGTACAGTTTCCTTGGTCTATTGCCATTTACCTAAGGTACACTAGATCCGGGTTAGGACCTTTCACACATAAGAGCACCCCAACAAGATAATATAAAGCAAACAAGGCAAACAATTTAAAGTGATCTTAATTCCTAAGGGTACCCCTCTTAAAATAGGTCCCCAGCAGAGTCGCCAGTTCTGTAACCCGGTGAACTGACTTTAAACAATGTTGCGGATAGCAAGAGTCGCCACCGACTTTTATTTTATCCATAAGGAAAGGTTATAAAAGAACAGGAAAGACCTTAGAGAATATTTTGGGTCCGGGGGGTAGGTTATGAAAAGGGAAGGTGTTAGCACCCTTTTCATCCATGGTTATCCATGGGCTCTTAGGTACTTAAGCTCACTTTTGAATTGTTTTGAAAGTGTTGTGTGTGAATAAGAATTTTCAGAATAGTTAATAAATAATCCATGTAAGGATGTGTTAAAAACTTGTTTGAAAATTTGTTTGAAAATGGTTTAAGTGTGAAAATGTTTTGAAATGAGCTTAAGTACCTAGGAGTAAATTACCCTAATGTTTAAAGGTCTTCCTTATTCTTTATTCTTTCCTTTAGTAAGACTATCCCTACTATAATGGAATAGGTAGTCCTTACTTTGGATGTTTAAGGGACATATGAGGGACAATTTGATCTTTAAGGCAATGGTGGGGTGTAATAAGCATTTATAAGGGACTATCATCATTTTTCCGAAGGGACTCGATTCGTACAGGCAACCATAAAGGGACTTTGATGATTTTTTTTTTTTATTCGAGGGACATTGCTTTTATACACCCCACTTAACCATTATTCGTAGGCAGCGAGAGGGATATCCTTAGAAAGTGAGACGGCGATTAAAATCGACTTACGTGTGTGAAGTGTTTAATTTAATTATCTTTGATTAAAAATTTTCTAAATTTATTTTAACATTACATACATGTTAACACTCCCTAATTACTAACCATAATAACAATTAAAATAATCACAACTTTACAACCCGGAACAATTACAAAATTATAATAGAAAATATTAAGCAAAATAATTAAATAAGAGTAAACCAAATATAAATAAGCAATAAAATAATAAGGGGTTAGTAAATAATAATAATATGAAATTAATAAAGCAACATAATTTGGTTAGTAAAATAATAATAATAATAATTAGAATAAATGAGATTATAAACATAAAAATAGATAATAACATGGTTAGTAAGATAATAATAAGAATAATTAGAAATAATAAATAAGGTTAGAAATAACAATAATAATAATTAAAGATAAATAATGATTAATAATAAAAATTAATTACAAGGTTAATTATAATAAGCAAAAACTAATTAATAATGATAATAGAAATCAAAAATAATATAGGAAGAAATTAACATACATAACTATATAATTTTTTAAATTCATATACTAATTACTAAATTATTTTTAAATGTATTACAAAATTTTAATTATTATTAACACATATTCATATTATAAGAAAAAGATAGATTTTAAATATCATAAAAAAAAATTAACTCCATTAATTATCATATTTACAAATTATTTTAACTATATACAAAAATATAATTAGCTCTAATTAAATTATTTCTAAACATAAGAAGAAAATTAATTTAAATTACAAGTACAAACTTTTATGAGAAACATTATAATTATATTAGGAATTAATAAAAAACAGAATTAAATGTTATTTAGAAAAATATTTTAAGATTGGAAAATTAGGTTTTTTATATTTTTTAGGGTTTAAGAACTAGGGTTTATACAAAAATTATTTTTAATAATCACATAACATTATTTCACTTAATATAAACTATACAAATGAAATTAAAATTAAAGGAAATCAAGAGTTTTTATATTTTTCTAGAAAAAATTGTTTTTAAGAATAATTTAAACCATATAATATATATATATACATATTTTTATAATAATATAATAATTATTTAAATCAATTAAATCAAACAAAAGAATAAAAGAAAGAAAAAGAAGAGGAACCTGGTGGGATTCGATCCCAGGACTTCTCCTTTGCAAGAACAACAATCATCCACTGGGCCAGCCAAACGCAGGTGAGAGAAGAAGGAATCAAATTTGTTTTATGTCCTGCTCTTTGAAAATCCAGAAAAATCAAAAAAAACCAAAAGGCCTGGGGTGGGAGTTGAACCCAGGACCTTTACATTCGCAAGCGTACGCCTCACCACCCGGCTGGAAGAGCCCAACTGGTAGTTTGTTGACTATGAATCATTATATATTAAGTCTTTTGTAATCCTGAAAAATAAACAAAAAATAATGCCATGGCCAAGGATCGAACCAGGGCCTTCATAACAAATACACTTCAGTCTAACCACCAGGACACACGCGCGTGTGTGTAAACGAATCAGTCAAACAAACATAAAATATATTAATCACATTTAAATTTAAAAACTGGCGCCAGAGGTCTTCTTCTTCATTGAACTTTGCTGCGAATTTTCTTTTGGCTTTTCCTGCGAATTTAGCTGCATGTTCTTCAACATCAAAAACCTACGAAAATCAAACTTACACAAAACAGTAATGATTCTTAAAATTAATCACAGCTTTATAATCCTTGTGTCTTATGGAACACTCCTATGTGTCCAGAATTTATTTATATTGATTGAATCACTAAACCCTAAAATCAACCTCTAAACCCTAACAATGGTGTATTCGGATTCCTGCAAGAAAAATGCAATTGAATAACCCAGAAACAATCCAAACAACATTATAAACACAATCCAGAAATTAGTTTTCATCAACAACACGTAAATCATCCAAATCGAAAATTTTCAAAACATGAGTAAAGTGTATTCGGTTTTCACGATTTTGAGTATGAATGCATGATGTTATGATTCAAAATCAATCACTGGACTTCAAGGAATCTATTGCCACCTTTGGTTTGTCTTGAAAAGGGCTGCAAATATCAAACCGAATTGAAATTTTTGCTTGATTTTTTGATGTATGAAACTCACCTTTGGCTGCCCAATTTCGTGTCTCAAGCTAGGTTTTGTGATCAGTATATATAGGTGAGTCAATTAGGTTAAAAAAATTGATTGATTTAGTGGAAGATTTGATACTTTGAGATTGAAAAAGATCATGCCATAAAAATCCAATATTTTTGAACCAAAGCTTTCTATTTTGAGCCAATCCTCATGATTCTTGTATCAATTTGCTCCATATGAACTTTATGACTTTCTAGAACCAACAAACCAATTAAATTTTCAAATTTAATATTTTATTTAATTTTAAAATGATTTTAAGAATTAAAAATCATAATAAATTAATTAAATAAAATAAAAATTATGAAAATATCATGGGAATTTCGTGCATGGCTTTATGAAGTGGATTGGGTCACAATTTGGGTGGCCCATTTGAAAAGAAATGGTTTTGAACCTCCCTTTTCAATATAAACCATCACAAAATTGTCCAACTTTGCAAAGGCACATCTCCCTCAATTTTAAAGGTATGAGGGTGTTTTTGGACTTTTTGGAAAGCTTGAAGAGTCCTCTAAACAACCCCATTGGTTTCAGGTCCATATCATTTACCAATCTCAAGTTATGCCCTTTTGAAGTTGTTGACTTTTTTGTTGACTTTTGAAATGACCTATAATGTCTTAGATCATATCTTTCAAATGAAGCATTTTTAGGCTTAACTTTCAACATCAAAGTTGTAGAGAATTCAATTTCCTTCAAAATGAGCTTTGGATGGAGACTTGGTGATGAAGTATGTGAAAGTTATGGCTGGTCAAAGTTCAGTTGACTTTTACTGAGGAAACCCTAATTTAGAAACTCCTGATTATTGATGATCTGGAATTTCCTTGATGAATCATGATCAACCTTTGATCAAATGATGAATTTCACTTCATATACTTGATGTTGGCAAAAAATCATGAAGTTTGTCTTTGGTTTGACCACAGTTGACCTCAGTTTGACTTTTTAACTGCATTGACTGATTTTGACTTATCTGATCATCTGACTGAGCAAACTTTTGAAAAAAGTCTTGAAACTTGTCATGGGGGTTCTTATATACATATAAGATGTTATGAAACTCACTTGAGGTATTGGAAGTCCATTTAGCCTGATTAAAGTCAAAACCCTAGTTTTGGATGCACTGCTTAGGAGGTGCATTGTCTGAGGGAGTTGTCAACTCCTTTGACCAATTGTGAACTTTGTGAACCTTGTGAATCTTCATAAAGTGTCTTGTGATACTCATGGGAGGTATTGTGAAGCTTGTGAACCTTGTGAACCTCATGAAGTGGCTTTGTAGACCTCATGACCCTCAGGAAAGCTTTGTAAACATTGTGAAACTTGTGAACCTTGTGAACCTTCAAGAAGTAACTTGTGAACTTCATGAACTTCATGAAAGGTCTTGTAAATGTTGAGAAGCTTGTGAACCTTGTGAACCTTCATAAAGTAACTTGTAGACTTTATGAACCTCATGAAAGGTTATAGAAAGCATTGTGGGACTTGTGAACCTTGTGAACCTTCATAAAGTAGTTTGTAGACTTCATGAACCTCATGAAAGGTTATGCAAGTGGTTGGAGCACTTGTGAACCTTGTGAATCTTCAAGAGGCAACTTGGGGACTTCATGAATCTCATACAAGGTTATGTAAATGTAGAGCAAGCTTGTGAACCTTGTGAACCTTCAAGAAGCAACTTATGGACTTCATGAACCTCATGAAAGGTTATATAAGCATTAAGAAACTTGTGAACCTTGTGAACCTTCAAGAAGTGACTTGTAGACCTCCTGAACCTCATGAAAGGTTATGCAAGTGTTGGGGAACTTGTGAACCTTGTGAACCTTCTTAGAACACAAAGTCCTGTGTTGTGAGGGCAAATTTTGGGGTGCAACAGCGGGTAATTGTCTTGTTAACAACCATCCTTGTCTTGTTTTATTTGATTGTGGAGCTACGCATTCTTTTATATCTACTAGTTGCGCGAAGCGACTTGGGTTGCAACTATTTCCTTTGTCTCCTCCAATGGTGGTTACTACCGCTATGGATGAAACTGTCGAGACGCCGCTTTAGTGTGAGAACTGTACGTTGTCCGTGGATGGTAGAATCTTTCAGATTGACCTTATTTGTTTACCCCTTAATAAATTGATGTTATCCTAGGAATGGACTGGTTGTCTGCTAATTCTGTGTTTATTGGATGTGAAGAAAAGTTGATCCTCATTCCCTCCGTTGAAGTGCCTCCGAAAGATGTTTTGACAATGATCTTAGAAGGTACGGTTGGAATGGTAAATTTTCTGTTTGAACAAGAGAAATTTGTTTTGCTTGTCCTTACTAAAGAGGAGAGTAATGATCAACAAGTTTTGAACATTATGATAGTTTGTGAATTTCCCGATGTTTTTCCTGAAGATGTCACTTCCTTACCTCCGGTGAGGGAAGTTGAGTTCTCAGTCGACCTAATACCAGGAACGAATCCTATATCTGTTTCTCCTTATCGGATGGCGCCACTCGAGTTGAAAGAGTTGAAGGATCAATTGTAGGATTTGATGGCAAAGCATTTTGTAAGGCCTAGTGTTTCACCGTGGGGAGCTCTTGTGTTATTGGTAAATAAGAAGGATGGTGGTATGCGGCTGTGCATCGATTATCGTAAGTTGAACAAGGTTACAATCAAGAATAAATACCCCTTACCGAGGATAGACGGCCTTCTAGATCAATTGAAAGGAGCCTGCGTGTTCTCGAAGATTGATTTGAGATCGGACTATCACCAGATTCGTGTGAAGAGTTCTGATGTTCCGAAAACTGTGTTCAGAACCCGTTACGGTCATTACGAATTCTTAGTGATGCCTTTAGGTGTGACGAATGCTCCAACTGTTTTTATGGACTACATGAATCAGATATTTCAGAATTATTTGGATAAATTTGTGGTGATCTTTATCGATGACATTCTTATCTATTCTCATACTCCACAAGAGCACGGAGAACATCTAAGGATTGTCCTATCGATACTGCAGGAAAAGCAACTTTGTGCTAAGTTTAGTAAGTGTGAGTTCTGGATGTCAAAAGTCAAGTTCCTTGGACATGTTATATCACAGGGAGGTGTAGTTGTAGACCCGTTAAAGATAGAAGCTGTAATTAATTGGGAGAAACCGAAGAATGTTACCGAAGTGAGAAGCTTCCTAGGTTTGGCAGGTTACTACAGAAGGTTTATTATAGGTTTTTCTCAGATGGCGTTACCGTTAACTAAACTCACTGGGAAGGACTTCGCTTATAAATGGGATTCTAGTTGTGAGCAAAGTTTCATGTGGTTGAATGTGAAATTAACAACTGCTCCAGTCTTGATTATTCTGATCCTAACAAATCTTACGAAGTGTTTTGCGATGCTTCAAAGATGGGTTTAAGAGGTATTCTCATGCAAGAAGGTCAGGTAGTGGTGTATGCTTCCAGACAGTTGAGAGTTCATGAGAAGAATTATCCTACACATGATTTGGAATTAGCGGCCATGGTGTTTACCTTGAAAGTGTGGCGGCACTATTTGTATGGTGTGTGTTTTGAGACGTTTAGTGATCATAAGAGTTTGAAGTACCTCTTTGATCAAAAGGAACTGAATATGAGACAGAGGAGATGGATGGAGTATTTGAAAGATTATGACCTTGAGTTGAAGTATCATTCAGGAAAAGCGAATAAAGTGGCTGATGCTTTAAGTATAAAAGTGATTCATAGTGCCGAATTGATGGTGTTGAAGTATGCATTGTTAGAAAAGTTTCGAGATCTTAATCTTCAGTTTGTTTGGACTCCGAATGGTGTAATAATGGGAAACTTGAATATTAATTCTACCTTGAGGAATGATATTCAACAAGCGCAAGTTTTAGATGAGAAGTTGCAAGGATGTTACTCCAACCAGGTTTCATGAGAGCATTAGATGGGATCATCCTATTTAACCAAAGAATTTGCATTCCGAATGATGTGTTAAAGAGAAAGATTCTGGAAGAAGCACATAAAGGTTCTTTTACGATACATCCGGGTTCTTCGAAGATGTATCAAGACTTGAAGAGGGAGTATTGGTGGTCCGGAATGAAAAAAGGACATTACGGTATTTGTGTCAGAATGTGCGGTGTGTCAGCAAGTGAAGATTGAGCACCAAAGACCAGGTGGATTGTTACAACCTTTGGACATCCTAATTTGGAAATGGGATAGTATCTCTATGGACTTTGCAGTAGATTTACCGAGTACTCAGGGTGGCTATGACTCTGTTTGGGTAATTGTGGACCGACTAACGAAATCTGCGCATTTCTTAGCCGTGAAGACTACATTTAAGGCAAGTCAGCTTGCAAGGTTGTTTATTACCGAAATTGTGAGATTGCATGGTGTTCCATCCAGTATTATATCGGATAGAGATCTGAAGTTCACTTCGAGATTTTGGAAGGTGTTCCAACAAGCCATGGGTACGAATTTGCGTTTGAGTACTTCTAATCATCCTCAAATGGATGGTCAGACGGAACGTACGATTCAAACGATGGAAGATATGTTGAGAGCATGTGTTTTGGAAAGTAAAGGAAGTTGGAAAGAACTTTTTCCGTTGATAGAATTCTCTTACAAAAACAGTTATCATGCGAGCATCAGTATGGCTCCATATGAGGCTTTGTACGGAAGAAAGTGTAGAACACCGTTGTGTTGGTCGGAAGTGGGTGAAGACAGGATTTTAGGATCGGAAATTATTCAAGATACTACGGAAAAGATTCGTATGATCCGAGAAAAGATTAAACAAGCCCGAGATCGTAAGAAGAGTTATGCTGACAATTGAAGGAGACCTTTGGAATTCGATGAAGGCGATCATGTATACTTGAAAGTCACTCCGAGATTAAGATTGAAAGGATCGTTTAAGTCGTGTAAGTTAAGTCCGAGATACGTAGGACCATATCAGATTCTAGAAAGGATTGGTGAAGTTGCTTACTGTTTAGCCTTGTCGCCCTTGCTATCTGAAATGCATGATATTTTTCATGTATCCCAACTTCGTAGGTTCGTTCCCGATCCTCTTCAGCCTATTCTACCAGATTCTATAGAGATAGAAGCAGATTTGACTTTTGAACCCCAACCGAGCCGTATTGATGGGAGAGAAACCAATGTGTTAAGGAATAAAGATATACCACTTGTTAAAGTGAAATGGGACGAGACGCATCTGGGCGATGCTACGTGGGAGTTGGAATTAGAAATGCGGGAATCATATCCTCACCTGTTCAGGTAATCCTTTAAATTCGTGGACGAATTTTATTTAAGGGGGGGGGAGGATGTAATACCCCTTATTTTATTTAAAGCTCTGAACAATATTAATTGGTAATAATATTATTCCGAAATACTCTAAGAAATTTTAACGGAACTAAATAGAGTAATCCACGAGATATTATTTTATTAATCGATATTAGTTGACTCAGAGGTTTTATAAATATCGGATTGAGAGACATTTTTGGATACTCTCTAATTTTTTACCCATTGGTATATATATATATATATATATAAAGAATATGAGAAGGAGAGAAAGATAGTAAGGAAAGAAAAGAAGAAAGAAGAGGAGAAGAGAAGAAGAAGAAGAAGAAGAGAGAAAAACCCCAAAAGCTTCATTTCCTCATTCTCGATCATCCGTCCGTCGAATCGACTCAATCTTTCCGCCAATCTTCATCTCTTGAGGTGGGTTCTTAGTTAGAAACTTTTATCTTTGATTTTGGTTGAGTTTTAGAGATTTTGTGGTTAGGGCTTAATTGGAAAATAAGAAAAATTGGGAGTTTAACGGTTAAAACTCGATTAAAACTTAACTAAAATACTCATATGATGTTTATGAACATGCTTGGTTATGTTTTTCTACATTGATGGATGTTTGGAAGTTATTTTGGGTTGGAGAGTGATTTTCCCGTAGGTTTGGAAATTTCCTGAACTGGTATAGCTCGCTCAGCGAGCAGCCTTCGCTCGGCGAGAGTTCCAGGAGATTTTTTGCTCAGCGAGAGAGAGAGAGAGAGAGAGAGAGAGAGAGAGAGAGAGAGAGAGAGAGAGAGAGAGAGATCTCGCTCATCGAGACTTATAGGTTCCAACTTTGGTATTTAATTCGTAACTTTTGATTCGAGTATCCGTTTTTAACGTTCCACATATCGTTTTGAAGCTAATGACATAATATATCTATTGAGATCAAGAAACAGTATTTTTGAGCTGACTTTTACCCGACTTTTTCAAATGCCCAAAACTTGATAAAATATAAAGTGTGGGTTAATGGAAATAGAGAAAGGTACGACTTGTGAGGTATCTAGGTTCCCCTTAAACTCAAATGAATCATGAATTATGTTTTGTTTTAGGATCCTCCGTAAGGTCTTGTGTAAGTCTCAATGTTTTTACTATGTGTTTCACTAGAGCATCCGTAAGGACTTGAGGTACCTGTTGTGTATACATGGGCATTGATTTGAGATGTGTATACTATAAGTCCTTCGTAAGGTCTTGAGTAAGTTTGAGGTGGGTTGTCCTTAGTACCACGTGAAGCATCAGTAAGGACTTGATACAAGTACCAGGCTAGTTATGTGTTAATCTTGAGTAAGTCTTGAGGTGGGTTACCTTTAGTACCACGGGAAGCATCCGTAAAGATTGAAGAGCGTGCTATGTCAATTCCTCCGTAAGGTCTTGTGTAAGTCTCAATGTGGTTACTATGTGTTTCACTAGAGCATCCGTAAGGAATTGAGGTAGACATTTATCTTCTTGTACATTGATATCTTGTGAGCCTTAGTTCTCTTATGTTCTTGGTCCTTGTGTGAGTTGGTTTGTGAAACCTGTGAGTTTCATTTGAGAATAACCCTTAGAGTTGAGATAATTCTAAGATAGGGAATCCACTAAGATGTTTTATCTCACCCCATGTTGATGTTGTTATTTCAGGTACTTCAGGTTCCGTTAAGGGTAAGGATAAGGCGACTTGATTATCCCTACTAGTTGATGGCTTGTCTTCCGCTGTGGATTTTGAGATCTTCAGATATAGCTCTTAGATCTTTTTGTAGTTGAACATCTTGTATTATTTTATAGCCTTGTTTAGTACCTTATGTTGTAGTAGCTATATTTATACAATGTGTTGCTAAGAACTTATTTGTATTTCAGTACCAAATTTCTAATATTATATATGAAAAATATGCTTTTTGTATGTCTTTTGTATATGGGTATTACAATAACACACATCCACTTATTTTTCTCCTGGCTAGACATAGCCTTTTGAAAAGTAGCAGGGTCTCATGAACTGGTAAGAAGAACATATACTGCTAGATCTTCAAACCCATATCTCACTGGAGGTGTAATACGACAGGGCTCCCTATCACACACAAGTGTATACTCTTGTACTCTACTTGAATCTTGCACTCCACCTGAATTTGAGACAGGTTCATCTTGGTGTTGAGCTACAATATGCCTTGGACTCACTAGTGGTTTCTCAATGTCCACCTGAATCTTGTCCTGACTGGAATTTTATATCTTATATATGGCACAATAGTCACATATAATTGTTTCAACATCGATTTCTCATCAAATACAACATCTCAACTGACAACCACCTTCCTCATTATGAATCTAAAAGACTTGAAGGGTAAAATATTACAAAATAAAAGCCATTACATTCTCGTACAAAATATAAATGGAGAAAAATAAAAAGATTTAATCAGTATTATCAGGGCCAGCGACTGGAGTTGTGGTTTCTCCTGGGGTATCTTCAACGGGATTGGTTATTTCCTCAAGACGACCATGTTTCACTACTTTGAAATAATCAACTTCTGACAAATCCAAATTTGGATGGAGACAAAGGACATGTTCTTTGGCCCTGTCAAAGGCCTCATCTCCAGTAGAGAGAATGTCAATTTAAGCTTGTTTAAGAGACTCCTTAAGATTGGTGTTAGAAGCCAAAAGTTTGGAGTTATTGGCCAGGAGCTTGGCATTCAGGTCATTGACTTGTTTTAAATTTTCATCAGATTAAGACATGACCGACTTAAGCTTTGATTTTGGGGCATCTTTTTGTTTCCTCTCTTCAATTAGAGATATCTCAAAATCAACAAGTTTTTCAGCGTGAGTTTTGTAAGTTTCCTTCAGACAGGTGATCTCATTTTTTTAGTTTAAGTTCAGCTTCTTCAGAACTACCGGTTAGTTCAAATAGTCTATGTGCCAAGACTGCATATCACATCAGATAAGAACTGATACTCTGAGTAATCTTTTGCTTACCAATAGATTTAACTTTGTTAACGTCTTCGGTCGCATTAAGATGGCCGTGAAGAAAGGTGCAGCCGTCAAGATCGTTGGAACAAAATTTAAATTCACCTGGTATCACTAGTGCAAAAAGTAATTTTTAAATCAGGCATTTTAAATCAAATGTCATCCACTTGATTTAAAAACTTGAAAAGCTAGCTAGGACATGGAGGGTGTATTAATATTTTTTTAGTTAATAACATTTAAGTCAAATTACTCTGATTTAAAAAGATTTTTTTATAATATAAAAACTATTTCCATACCTTCTCCGTAAAAACATAAATTATTTTCTATTTTTATTTCACAAAAGCTCTAAAAAATTTCCTTCTCACTTTCTCTTTCTCTCTGTGATGAACAAACCCTAAACAATTTCCTTCTAACTTTGTTGTGGTTTCACCTCCTTTGTCTCCGAGGAACAAACCCTAAACAATTTTCTTATCACTTTCTCTCTCGGCGGTGAAATAAACCTTATACTTCCTTTCCACTTTCTCTCTTGGCGGCGAAACAAACCCTATGTTTCCTTTACACTTTCTCTCTCTACGACGATGAACCCGCTGCTTCAATTTCCGTTGACAATGGTCTCTCTCAATCAAGAAATCGAAACGGCTCATCACAATGGTCTCTCTCACTCAGGAAATTGAAGAACTCTTCGCTTCGGGAGTTTGTATTAAAGAACTGATTTCCAAACTGGGCTGATGAATATTTTCAGAGCTCTCTCCGGGAGTTTGCATCAAAGAACTGATTTCCAAACTTGCTTGATGAATATTTTCATATGAAAGAGTCTTTAGCTTTTTTGGATCTGCATGGGAAATGTCTTATGGGATAGAAGTTGTCATGGGTTGGGGTTCATCTTTGGTGGTAAGGGCTTTTGTGCCTGTTCCTCTAGGCCGCTTAGCTGCCCGGGTCTCCAATCCACTCAAATATTGTAACACCCTTTACCCCATAACAAAATAATACAAAATTATTTTATAAAAATCAGAGTTCTCAACAAAAAGGGTATCACATTTCAACAAACAACAATAAAAATCATTATTTTTTCATGTCCCGTAACACGGGTTACAACATGTTTTCATAATTAAAACAAATAACATTTATACGTAGCAGATCATAATTCATCAACTTAATTACTCAATTATAAAAATTCAAATGTTAATCCAAAACATCATTGTTGCACCCCAAAATTTTCCCTCCAACAATCAATACAATATCTCTCAAGACTTCTAAGTGATTATAAGGTTCTCAAGACTCCCAATTGATCAAGAAGTGTGGAAGTTTCCCCAGACAATGCCTCCTCCTAAGCAAAGTGTCCAAAACTAGGGTTTTGGGTTTCCTCGGGGTAAAATGACTTTCAAGGCCTCAAGTAAGCTTCATAAAATCCCATATATATTCATGAATCACTATGTCAAGTTTCAAAGCTTTCCCAAAGAGCTTGCCCAGTCAGATGATCAGATATGCAAAAATTAGTCAAAGTAGTTAAAAAGTCAAACTGAGGTCAAATTAAAGTCAAACTTCAAGATTTTTTGCCAACATCAAGTTTATGAATTAAAATTCATCATTTGATCAAGGGTTGATCATGATTCATCAAGAAAGTTTCAAATCATCAAGAATCAGGAGTTTCTAAATTAAGGTTTTATTAGGAAAAGTCAACTGAACTTTGACCAGCCATAACTTTCACATGCTTCATCAAACATTTCCCATCCAAATCTCATTTTGAATGAAATTTAATTCTATACAACTTTGTATCTCACAAGCCAAGCTTAAAAATTCTTCATTTGGAAGGTATGAGCTAAAACATTACAGGTTATTTCAAAAGTCAACAAAAAGTCAACTTTTTCCAAAGGGCATAATTTGAAAATGGTAAAAGATATGGACATGAGACCAAAGAGGTTTGTTAGAGGACTCTTTAAGATTTCTAAAATGTCCAAGAACACCTTCATAGCTTTAAAATTGAGGGATTTATGCCTTGGCAAAGTTGGGAGATTTTTAAGGGATGTATGAAGGAAATAAGGTCTTAAATCCAATTTTTTCCAAATGGGCCTATCATTTTGCAACCCAATCTCTATGATCTCATCAAGCACGACCCAATTCCATTTATTTATTATTTTTATAATTTGTTTATTATTTATTTGGATTTTAATTGTTAAAATTCAATTTAAATATATAAATATATAAAAAAACAAATAACGGATAAAATCTTTGATTGGAAATCATTGAGATCACATTTAGAAAGATTGGAAACCACTTGAAATCAGATTGAATCAAAATAGCAAGGTTTGATGTGATTTTTTTAACATTTATGGTGATTGATTTCTTCATGATCAAGGTATCCAAAAATCCAAACAAGGCATCAATTTTCTGACCTAGTTTCACTCACTCATAAATATATGACCTAACCAACACAAAGAGAACGAATTGGCAACAGCTAAGAACACCAAACCTATTTCAAAAAAATCAAGGAAAAGTCAAATTCAGATTCTTGAATTTTGTTGTTTTTCAGGTGATTTAAAAGTGGCAAAGCATTCCTTGATGATCATTAAACACATTTACATCATCTACATCGCCTGAAACCACCTCATATGTCGTAATCAATTCATCATCATGCATGCTTTAATTTTTTTTCGAACTCATACGTGTGGCTATGATAATTTGTTTTCTTTGATTTATTCTTGTTTGTGATAATCTAAGGAAGCTTTCTGGGTAATTTAATCGAAGGTGTACAGTCGTAAGCTTGAAACGCCATTACTAGGGTTTCAAAGCTCAAATTAGGGTTTCTTGAATGATTTAATATAACTGAATTGTAATAATGTGGTTACACTGTAATTGGTTTAAGGAGTTTGTAGGTATGCTCGATTTCGTAAAATTTTACAGGTTTCATGGCCATTGACGGAAACCTAGGAAATCCTATAAAAGCTGGATCGCAGGAAAATTCGCAGGTAGTTGCGAAGAAAAATTCACAAGTAATCTGAGGAAGGAGATGAAGTTTTGGCGCGGAAAGAATTTTTCAAATTATTAACAGGGCATAAAAGGAATCCATTCCATATGAATATCACAAGCGCGTGCTTGGCTCAGCTGGTTTTGTGTGATTGCTGGTGAGGTAATGAACCTAGGTTCAATTCCCAGGTCTTGTCTTTTTGAGCTATTTTCCATTATGTCATATTTTCTTGTTTTTAATTGATTTCTTTTTAAAACAATTATTAGACTAATTCATTAAAATTAAAAAAAAAACTTTTCTTAATTAAAATAACCATTAATAGTTTTCTTATTTAAAATAAGCAGGATATAAATATTAAATAATATTTTCTTAAATAATTTAGTTATTTATAAATTAATTAATTCATAGATTAATTGGTAATTAAATTTGTATTTTTCTAAATTACTCTAACTTTTCTATAAAAAAATAAGATTTTCCTTTTTCTTTAATTTCACTAATCATTCTTTTTATTAATATGTAAGTTTTTTTTACGTAAATTAATTTATAATAATTTTCTAAATAAATTTTAATTTACTAAAAAAAAACTAGTTTTCTTAATTCTAACCTAATTTTTTTTAAAACCCTAATTTGTTAAACCTAAATTCGTAACCCTGATTTTCTTAATTAAAATACTAATCCTCATTTTTTTTATTATGCAAATAATTAAATTCTTTTATTATTATTAAATTTTTTAAACTTATACTTTCTTAAATAACTTCTAAAAAATTTATAATTTGCCTAACCTAAAATAATTTCTTTTTAAATTCTAATCTAAATTTCTTTTTATTATTATTTTATTATTATTATTATTATTGCTTTATTACTATTGTTTATTTATTATTTTATTATATCTATTATTATTGCTTTATAATTCATTTTTATTCGATTATTATGTATCTGCCAAAGCCTTGTAATAATTTGTAGATTTATTTTTTCGTCTTTATTTTCTTTGTAAATATTTACTGCGTGGTCAGTAAATAGGATGTGAAAACCTACTTGTGATTAAATTAATTTAGATGATTAATTTAAAAAAAAGGTAAATATTTAAAAACGTACACTCACACACGTAAGTCGATCTTTGATCGCCATCTGCACTTCCTAGGGTATTCCTCTTGGTTGCCTTCTTTAAATGGTCAAGTCCCTCGAATATAGGGGTGTTTAAGCAAAGTCCCTTTAAAAATAAATCATCATGTCCCTTTAAATAATTTAAAAGATCAAGGCCCTTCGAGGTTGCTTACGATAATGATCGTGTCCCTTCGATAAATATGATGATAGTCCCTACGAATTGCTAAAGACACCCCTTAAGTTGCCTTCATTGACCATACGATGATCCTACGCTTGTCCCTTAATAAAATCCAAAGTAATGACTACCTATTCCTTAATAATAGGGATAGTCTTACTCTTGAAGAAACATAAAAGAACTTGAATGACTTAGTTTAGGGTAGGTACCTCATAGTTACTTGCTCACACTTTAAAACTACTTTTTACACCTCACTTTTCTTAAACATTTTTCAAACATAAGGCTTTGTATATATCCATACGAGGATCGTTACAAAGTACTTAGAAAAATTTCTAAACACACTCTACACTTTCTTTTCAAAAACAATTAAAGTGAGCTAAGTAACTAAGAGCCCATGGATAATCATGGATATAAAGGGTGCTAACACCTTCCCTTTCTATAACATACCCCCCGAACCCAAGTCTTTCAAAAACGGTCTTTCCTGTTCTTTTATGTCCCTTCCTTATGGATAAAATAAAAGTCGGTGGCGACTCTTGCTATCTGCAACATTTATAGAAAGTCAGTTCTCCCACTGTGTTACAATCATCAACTCAAGGTTAAAATAGACAAAACTAACAAAAGTCTCAAGCGTTCCCGATGTTACATGACACAGAGCAGGACACCACCCTAAACTCTATAAACAAAAAAAGACATACACTTCAAGCTACGTCCACGCACCAAGCTTATTCTTAAGTATTTGAAGGATGACATAATAGACCATCACCAAAGGCAGGTAGGGTGAGTAAATTCACATTCAATATAAATAATATAAAGAAGGAATTACAAGTCAACATGTATCAATAGATAAATCATTTCAAGTCTCACCCATGTACAATAAAATATATCACATCATCACATAAAATACAAATGCAATCATGTTATGCCACCAAGAATGAAATACAATACTCATAATATGCATGTGGTACCGAATCATCATCATGGATGGACACTGGCCATCAACCCTCCACAAGGGAGCACAACATAAGCAACATTTAGTCACGATGGGATTGAAGCTACCAACGGACCGAAGTCTCATCATAGTTATGCCATGAATGCGAGATGCAATACAATCATATATCATCAAAACACATCAACTATTACATTCGCATTCATCATCATTCCTCATTCCTCATTCATCATTCATACATCTAATACTTTGCCTACTCATAGAATCAATACTACACATCATCATAATACAACATAAATCATCTAAAAATTATTTCATCATAAATTCCTACACATTTAGCATATTACATCATGGCAGGAATTCACGGCAACATAAGACAACAAAACAAGTCATTTCAAATTATTAGCAAGAAGAAAATATTTTTCAAAAAGGGTCAGGTCTCGCTAAGCGGGAACCGAGCCCGCTAAGCGACTTGTTCTCGGGTTGCAGGAATTTTAGAATTCCACTTGCTCGCTAAGCGAGCATCTGCTTGCTGAGCGAGACGACGATTTCACACAGAAAAACCTACGATTTCAGTACGACTATGCTGCGACAAAACTCATCAAAAATCATCTTTTAACGACAGAAAAATGCATATTTCATTCATATAACCTACTACCATCATGTATTCATCAACTATAACACCTAACAACATCATTTAGTCAAACTCTTCCAATAATCCTCCTAACCCTAAGATTTCCCTCAAAACCCCCTTTCTCATAAGACCTACCTCTACATTATGGATATTGAACATAAAATACTCTCCATACCCTAGTTAATCTGAACTCTTTCAATCGCCTCTTGCAGAATCTCCAACCTTAGCCTCCTTGGTTCCTCAGAGAAAAATATCTCAACTTCAGAATCCGTGTTATGAGAGTCTATTCCCAATTCCCTTCTCTTAACCTTCTCAAAAGACTAAACTACCCTCAAGACCTCTAACTTCCTTATTTTATTTTAATAATAATATTTAAATAATATTCATAATTATTATAATATCACTATCGAAATAAAATAATTCATCACCACAAAATACCACACAATACCACATATTCTAAAATAATTAATAAATAATAAAATTACGAATTTCAGGGTGTTACAACTCTCCCCCACTTTAAGAATTTTCATCCTAAAAAATATACTTGAATCAAACAGAGTCGGATATGACTCCTTCATCTGATCTTCACGTTCCTAAGTCCAAACTTCACAGGCTTAGAGAAGGAGCCTAAACCTGAAGTCATTGTTGCAGCCCTACATCTGAAGAAAACAGACATTGTCCTAGAAACGAGAAGCGGAGTTAAGGATATTCTTGCTAAGGTATTGATGGAGAAAGATCAAGTATTCTTGAAGGCTATGAGTTATCATGCTTTTGAGGAGATCCTAGCCCTATTGATCTATGGCTTAATGTTATTCCCTAATCCAGACCAGTTCATAGACGTACACGCTATCAACATATTTCTAACTCGCAATCCAGTGCCTACATTACTTGGAGATATCTTACATTCTCTTCACACTCGTACTACAAAGGCGAGAGGAACTATGATGTGTTGTATACCCTTATTTTCTAGGTGGTTTATTTCCCACCTTCCTTGATCAGTGATGAAGAATGAACAAGGGTTAAGGTGGTCTAAGAGGATTATGTCACTTTCTCATTCAGATATTCATTGGTGCTCTCGATCTATGGATAATGTTACTATCATTGAACATTGTGGGGAGTTCCATAATGTTCCACTCCTTGGCATAAGAGGGGGCATTACCTACAACCCTTCTTTAGCTCTACATCAGTTTGGTTATGCTCAGAGTAACGGTCCTCATGACATGCTTATTCAGGGTATTGTGTTCGACTACGACAACGATCTTCAGTGCTACCGTCAAAGGTTTATACGAGCTTGGAGCAAGGTGAATAAAGTTGAGAGAAAGACTTTGGAACCAAGTACTCCATTCCTATGGAACCTTATCTCAGATGGGTGCGATCTCGTGCTCAGACTCTTATGATGCCATATCATGTTGTTCAAACAGTTACTATGGAGCCTGTTGCTGAAGGAGATGTTCATTATACCATCTTTCATCCGGACATGTCCACTGATTTGGAAGAGTTACAAAAGTCCTGGATTCAGTTGAAGGAGCAAAGGGATACTTTTGAGACTCACTTCAGAGCTGGTCAAGAAAGAATTTTGGAGATAACAAGGAAATTTCACGAGGAGAAAAACCTCAACAAGTACCTCCACACAAAGAGTAAGCATCCATGGGAGACTTAAAACCCCATATATTTATCTTTTGTACTTTATTATTATTTCCTTTTAAGCCCAAGGGGCAAAACTTATATTAAATATTTACTAATAAAATTTTGTTTTTGTTTTCTTTAAACAAATTTGAATCATACGGTCCTTGAAAACATTGCATAAACATATACATACCATATCATTACATCACAGGTTTCTTATAAACAAGTATCTTATCTTTTCGCTGTTTATTTCAACAGAAATGGCTCTCGAACAAACTGTCAAGGATCTCCAGACTCAGAATGCACAATTTCAAGAAATGATTCTGAATTTGTCCAGAGGACAAGATGAGTTGAAGGCACTTTTGACCAAGAAAAAGAAGAAGGTCGGAAAGCCAGTGGGCTTCATCAACCTGGGTAGAAGATTCAGAGGTCCAGTCAAGACAGATGAAGAGGTTGAGAATCTTGGGTCTGAAAATTCTGAGAAAGAAGAAGGCAGTCTTCATGATATTGTGGAAGATTCTGATTATGAGGAGAACTATTATCATGATCCTGCTAGTGAAGAGAAGTATAAGATGCTGGTGGACCGAATGAATGATATGGAACTACAGAAGAATTCTGGGTTTGACTTTGAAGATTTAAGTTTGATTTCTGGAGTCTCTATCCTTATTGGTTTCAAGGTTCCTACTTTTGTGGTGTATGATGGTGTGTCATGTCCAAAATTGCATTTGAGGTCTTATATAAGAAGAATTCAACCCCATACTCCTTATAGGAAGTTATGGATGCATTTCTTTCAAGAGAGTTTGTTTGGGTCCCAACTGGAATGGTATTATCAACTGGAGAGTACCAACATTCGCAACTGGAATGATCTTGCTGAGGCTTTCTATAAGCAGTACCAATATAATTTTGATTTAGCACCAACTCGCATGCAGCTCCAAAGCATGTCCATGGATGCTAAAGAAAGTTTCAAGGAGTATGCTCAGAAATGGAGAGATCTGGCAAGTAGAGTTCAACCCCCTTTGACTGACAGGGAATTGGTTGATATGTTCATGAGTACATTGATTGGTCCTTTCTATAGTCATCTCATTGGAAGTTCATCGTTTGGATTCACTGAGCGAATAATGACTGGAGAACGTGTGAAGAGTGGGATACGAAGTGGAAAGATTCAGATAGTTGATTCTTCAAATACCACCAAGAAGCCCCTAATGGGAAGAAGAAATCCAATGTTGTGTATGGCTAACATGGTCGTAATAATCGTAACCAATCATTGGGAGCTGTTTTGATTTCTAATCCTACACCTCCACCACAAGAGCAGCAACAGAATAGTCAGCCCAAGCCTATGAGGCAATTTACCAAGATCAATATGCCGTTGGCTCAGGCTTTGCAATACATGTTGAAAGGGGAATTGATTACTTTGAAGGACCCTCCACAAAATACCAATACTTCCTCTTCTCTTTACAATCCCAATGCTAGGTGTGCATACCATTCTAATAGCCATGGCCATGATACTAACAGTTGTTGGGCATTGAAGAACAAAATTCAGGATATGATTGAGAATGGAGAAATTGAGTTTGACCCTCCGGAAACTCCTAATGTGATTACTGCTCTTATGCATAACAATGAGAAAACTGTTAATGTTGTTGATGAGGTTGTTTATGTTCATACTGTGGCTGAAATAACTACTCCTCTATCTATTGTCAAGAAGAAACTTGTGCAAGCTGGTTTATTTCCGGGTTGCAATGAAGATTGTTTTTACTGTTCCTACAAACCTGATAGTTGTTGGAAGCTGAGGTCAGGTATTCAACGCTTGATAGATAATTATACTAGACTATTTGAGAGGACCCCTTATATAGAGAGTCTGTGTGGAGGTTTGGATCAAGACTTAAAAGTTGAAGATGTGGCTATGGTTGACAAGATTCCTGTGAAGATTACTTCCAAGGGTCCAGTGAGGATCACTTCTAAGGGTCCTGTGAAGATTACTGCTTAGCCAAAGGTGGATCCAATGATTATTACTACTCTTGGTCCTATCCCATATACTTCTGACAAGGCTATACCCTAGAATTATGGTTCTGATGTTTATATCCATGGTGTCAAACAAGAGCCTTTGACTGATGCACCTGTTACTGACGCTAATCTTGATGTTGACAATATTGCCGGGTCTAGTAAGGTTACCAGGAATGGAAGAATTTTCTCTCCAGAAGACACATCAAAGACTGCTGCTACTCTAGTTTATATCTCTAACTCAGAGCCAAGTAATGAGGCTCGGGGCAAAGGACCAGTGATTGAACCTATCCAAGTTGAGGCACCAGTTAGTGAAGACCTCTCTAAGCAGATGGAAGAAGTACTGAAGATCATCTGCAAGAGTGATTATGATGTTGTTGACCAGTTGGGGCATACTCCCTCCAAAATTTCCATGTTATCTCTGTTATTGTGTTCTGAAGCCCATGCCAAGGCTTTAATCAAATTCCTGAAGACTGCTCACGTGCCACATGAAATCTCTATTGACCAATTTGAAAAATTGTGTTGCTAATCTAACTAGTGATAATGGTTTGGGTTTTACTTATGCTGATCTGACTCCTGCTAAAAGATACCATAATAGAGCTCTGCACGTCTCCATCGAGTGTAGGGGCACTACTTTGTCTTATGTGTTGGTGGATAATGGTTCTTCGTTGAATGTATTACCTAAGGAGGTTCTGGACAAACTCAACTTGAAGGATGTAGTGTTAAGACCAAGTAATGTGGTAGTGAGGGCCTTTGATGGTTCAAGAAGAATGGTGCATGGAGAGGTGGATCTTCCAATCAAAGTAGGCTCTCAAGTCTTTGATTCTACTTTCTATGTGATGGATATTCGTCATGCATACTCCTGTTTGCTTGGGCGCCCCTGGATCCATGGGGCAGGTGTTGTGACTTCCACTTTACATCAGAAATTGAAGTATCCGGTAAAAGGAAAGATTGTCACTATTTATGGTGAAGAAGAATACATGGTCAGTCATGTGAATACCTTTAAATATGTTGATATGGAGGGTTAATTTGTTGAGACTCCTTGCCAGATATTTGAAGTGGTTCCTCAAGTCATTCTTGCTACTGAAGCCATCCTTGTTGTTAAAAGAGTTCCTGTGATCACTAGAGTACCTCCCACAATGGCCTCCCTCAAAGATGCTAAAGTTGTGGTTGAAGAAGGTGGTTTTACTATTTGGGGTCAACTTCCTGACATTCCTTACAAGTCTAACAAGTTTGGTTTGGGTTTTACTGTAGAATCTCATAAGGCTGTTCGTCGTGCTCGTGCTGCTCGTATCACCAATAGAGGAATCGTAGAGGACCAAGTCAATGTTGTGGAAGATTATGGTGAAGGTTACAACCTGGATGATTGGATCTTTCCTACCATAGGTGATGGACTCAACAATTGGAAGGTTGAAGACGTTATTCCTATCTCCTTTAGTCATGAGTAAATGCTATTTTATTTTTCTAAATTTAATTTTTGTAACTTTGAACAATTAAATACTTTTAAGCCTTCTGTCTTGCCCGGGGCACAATGGTATGCTTGTTAGGATTGTCATTTCATTTGCATATTTTCATTCAATAAAATCAATGGACATTTCTCGCTTTCATAAATATTGCACTCTTTGTCTTTCTTTTACTTTTTCCTTTTATAAAAAAAAGCTATGTGTTCTTACACACACCTGTCGCTCCCACCAAATGACACCTGGCCAAGAGGGGTACAGACGCGAACGGTCGGCGAAAGAGAGAACACGAGGGTGAACTGAAAAGAGTCGCCAGCTAGGCATTTTTATCCCGGAGGAAAGGTAATGCTGCATAAACCTAAGAAAAGATGGATAAGACGGTTGCGAACCAGAGAAATTGAGAAAGGGGGTTGGTTACAACCTGGGAAGGTATTAGCACCCAGATTGTCTGCCATACTCGACGGGATCCACGCTTGAAAGTTTGTGTTTTAAAGGGGTAGTGTCAGTGCTATTTTGTGTGCAAAAGCTGGAAAAGAATGCAAGTGTCAATGCAAAAGAAGAGTGAAGTGAGATAAAAGAGTGTTAGTGTAAGAAAAGAGTATGAAGCTCAAGATTATGAGGCTTAAAGAATAATACTGAAAGAGGGGGAATATACAGAGACTTTTGTTCGATAACTGTTAAGTTATGCCTACGTATCCTCTCGTGCAATGAGGAAGTCAGAACACCGTAGTTCGACTCAAAGAGACTGAAAGATAAATTGACTTGTGAACTGCTTGCTTGTCTATGCTCAAGTGTAAGACCTGTCTGGCTCAGGTGCAAACTGTCTTGCATTAGACTGAAGAAGCGAGTTCTCGTTTGTGAGTGAATGAGGTGAGAAAAGAATCCCGGAGGAGACGATTGTTGTTTGTTTTTGGTTTTTACAATCTTTTATTGCTTTTTGAAGTTTGTCATAAGTTAATGAGTTTAAGCCTAAACCAAGGGTTAGTAAACTCATCACATCTTCCCTCTGATTAGGGGTAATGAGAATACCTTAAGTATGAAGTAAGCACCTCACACTTAATCACCATGATGTAAGATTAAGATCATTAACCTACTTTCAATTATTTAGATGTTTTTGGAGTTTTGTGTTTGGTGTTAAGTAATGAGTTTAAGCCATAATCAAAGATTTAACGGACCTATTACACCATCCTAATAGAAGGATAGTAGATGAGAACATTTAAGCTGAGGAAGGCTCCTCAACTTAATCCATGATTAGGGATTAACCTCATGACAAAACAAAGCCTTTATTAGAGTGGATTTTAGTTAATGGTGAGATTAAGAAGTGGATTTTATGGTTTGTAAGACAACTTGAGGGGGACTTGTCCATTAACACCAGGGTTAGTCCTTCTTAACCAATTAAGGAAGAATTAGAACCCTAATGCAAGGCCCAAGTTACAAGCTTGATCTCTTGATGATTATTAGGTTAATTGATTAAAGGATTTAAACACATTAAGGGTTTAACACTTAGGATTAAAGTTATACATTCCATCCTAATAGAAGGATACAGGCATAACCCTAATCACAAAGTCTTAAAACCTTTAAGGTTTAGTCCTTGATTAAGAGATGAGGAGAGAAGACACAAAGATGACACAAAGGTAAAACTAATGGGGGGACTAATAAAACCCTAATTGTGATCATGCTTGGGTGTTCCTAGGGTTTATGAGTCTTGCAAGAGGTCTTCAAGGAAAAGCCACCAAGGAAGAGGAAAGATGGAAAGAAAAGAAGCAGGAAGGAAGCAAGACAACTTACTTCACTTAAGAAGATAAGTTGCTTGAAGAAAGAAAGTGAGGAGGGAACATGAATGAGCAAGCTCACTCTAATTCACAAGTAAAATGCATCAATGATGCATAAAAGAGATGAGAAGAGATTGTGAGAAGTGAAGGCAAATTCACTTCTCAAACACTGACCACCTGAAAAGTTAGCCAAAGGAAATGAAATGAATTGAAAATGAAAGGAAATGCAAAGATGCAAAACAAATCAGAAGCATAATCATGATGCAAATGATGTTATGGGATGATTCAAAAGCATACCAAGAGATGTGGATGATCATACAAAGGATGGGAATGCAAATGAGACATGTAAGAATCATGAAAGTTCATGAATGCATATGACATAAAATGAAAACAAAAGCATGGCAAATGGATGAGTAAATGATCAAACATGAGTCTAATGTGTCCTAAGATGTCTCATATGTCATTTGGATGCACAAAGTGTCATGGCAAGTTCATGTATGCAAACATATGAAGAATGAATGCAAATGAAGGCAAAAATTAGGGTTCATGTACAAGATGCAATGCAAAATTCAAAATCAGAAGCTAAACATGAGATAAAAAATTGAAAAGGGAATCAAAGGGACCCTAAACCCATACAAGTTCACTTCCCCAAAGGGGAAGGTCAGAAGTTAAACCCTAAAGGACTTATGATTTTTCTAAGTTTGCTAGGGTTTTAAGGTACCTCACAAGGAAAAATGCAAAACAAATTGAAAATGAAAGATAAATTCATGCCAGTTTTATCCTAGAAACTACATGATATGTGGAATGCAATGCAAAAAGAATCATCATCAAACTCTTCATGGATAGGCAGAAAAGATTTTTCTAAGTTAGGGTTAAAAATATTGATTTTTAAGAACCCTAAATCCAAAGAAATTATCAAAATGGATCAAGAACCAAAAACAAATTTGTATGAATGGTTTGATAATGTCTCTAAACATGTCAAGATGCAATGTGATTTTTTTGGTGATTTTTAGAAACTTAAATGGTATTTTAATTAATTAATTTCCATTAATTAATTAAAATAAACATTTAAATATTTTAAAAATACAAATTTTATGCAAAAAATAAAATAAAAATTATTTTCAGAATGAGAAAAATATTTAAAGTCAAGGTGCAAAAAATGAAATTTTTTGGATGCATTTTGCCATTTTAAATAAAATGAAAAAAGAAATGCACATAAAATGAAAATAAAATATATTTTAATGAGAAGTCAGCGCATCTGGTGGTCAGGATTCAAACTGGGGACGCGGGAATTGACTGGCGCGTGTTTGGAGGGCTGAGATTGAATCTGAGAATTTGAATTTTATAAAACTTAATTAAGCTAATTAATGATTGATTAGGGTTTTAATGTGAAATCTGGGAAGTTGGTTGCGCGCGGGAAAGAGGATCCAAGGGCCTACATTCAAACTGGCCTAAACCCTAACCCTAATCTAATTACTTTCAGATGACCGGAACAGTGGTTCCGGTCATCTTCTCCGGCGAGACGAAAACCAAACTTCCTCCCTAGGCAATTTTAAACCCTCTAAAACTCCAGATCACAACTTCTAATCACCCTAAGCAAGAATCAAACACAAAAACTCATTTATATTTCAACAGGAGCCAGAATCGAATCAAACAAGTTTTCAGGTCAAACTTTCAGAGACACGGTTCAGGCTCAAAACTCAATCATTTTCAAAACCAACAAGCATAACATGATCAGTGAAGCATAAGCAACATTTCTATGGCATAAAAAACGATTTCTGGAAAAAATGTTCTTGGTGGTACCTGAACTGGAGCTTTCACCTTTGGAGCTTTCTGACCAGTTCTTTGCTTCAAATCACCTCCAATGATCCTTCTGAAGAATTTGTAATGCTTGGTTGAAGTTTATATGGCCTCTATGTGAAGTTTGCTGAAGCTCAGGTCAAGGAGGGGCCAGAATCGTGTTTTTGATTTGGAGTGTTTCAGGTTGTTTCAAGGGGTGGGAAATGATCAGAGGGTCATGGTGAGTTGTTCTATGGAATTTGTTTTGATGTTTGTGGCTTGTGTGATCAGTTTCGAAGAAAAATGCAAAGAGGGGAGTTTTTGGTGAATGCTGAGTTGTGGGAGGATTCAGCTTGTGTTCTTGTGTGTGTTGAGTTGCTTTTTGTCCATGTATCAATCCTTGATAGGTCAGAGAGTTGTTATGGAGCAGTTTGATTGGTATGGCTCCTTTTGCAAAAAGTCAAGAAAGTTGTCCTTGGAGGTATGGGCTCATGCCAGGCCAAGGACAATGGCATGTCATACGAAGTTGGCTTTAGGGAGGTCCATGGAATTCAGATTTTGTAGCTAGCAAAAGTGGATGTCAAGATTTGGGGCATTTTGCAATTTATGAAGGTTTTGGCCCCTTTTGAAATACTTGATGATCAAGGCATGAAACTTGAGCATTCTTTGGGCAATTCTGAATTATAGGGCATGTATGATGTTTGTGTAATGGTTAGAAGTCACTTTGAGGTCACAAATTGCCTTGGTATGAGTTTTTGCAAGTTTCCCTCTTTGGTACATAAATGAAATTTTGTGATTTTTCCCAACTTTGCAAGGCCACAACTTGAGTTCTATGATGAATTAGATCAAGTTCTTGTACTTTTTGAAAAGTGAATGATCCAATCTACAACTTTCATGACCAAGAATTTTTCATTTGAAGCATTTTTTAATAAAAAAGAGGAGGTTGAAAAATTTTCCCAAAATGGCAAGTTTGCATTACAAGACACTTTCCCAAAATGGCAACTTTGCAAATGGCTTGAAATTATTCAATTTTGTGAACTTCTAACTTCTTCTAAGATCAAATAAAGATCACATACACCCAAAATGATGGGGAAGACCCTTTGGTTGGATGATTGAGGGCCTCAGATCCCCTGATTTTGCACTGACTTGCTCAAGAAGTCATCTATTGATCAAATGCCTTCCCCATTGAATTTCTTTATGAAAATTGGTATGCAGGATCCTTATAAGATATAAAGACCAATATAAACAAGAATGACCAAAAAATTTGGAGTTATGGCCTTTGAAACCAAAACCCTAATTTCAGGTCATCTGTGCAGTTAAACTTGGCTCTGCTTCCATGCCTTTCTCAGTTCTTGTGATTCTTTGACTTCCTTGGTCTTTGGAGGATATAATATGATGCTTGAACATACATGGACCCTCTTGAGATGATTGAAGACCTTTGGAGTGGCTCAGATAGCTCAGGGATTACTCAGATCACAAACCATAGATGCAGATGACTTTGAACCAATGCAGTGAAGCAAAAATGCAATATGAGATAATATGATTGAACTTATGCAAATGAAAAGATCATAAGCCATGGTGTGAACTTAGTGAGGGAAAATTTGGGGTGTTTACAACACCCATGTCACTAAAATGCAGATCTTCATCCACTCTGGATCCTATTGATGACAATTCTGCTATTGACAATTATGACTTCGAGAATCCGATCTATCAAGTCGAGGATGGAAAGGAAGAAGATTGTGAAGTGCCTGTGGAGTTGGCTAGATTTCTACAACAAGAAGAGAAAGTTATACAACCATATGAGGAACCGATCGAAGTTGTGAACTTGGGAACTTAGGAAAGTAGGAAAGAGGTCAAGATAGGTGCTGAGTTGGAAGATGGTGTTAAGAACAGGTTGATTCAGATGTTACGTGACTATGTGGAAATTTTTGCTTGGTCTTATGAAGATATGCCAGGGATGGATACAAATATTGTGGTTCAACGTATACCAGTGAAAGAAGATTGTCGCCCAATAAAAAAGAAAGTTCGTCGTATGCGTCCTGAGATGTCAGAAAATATTAAGGAAGAGGTGATGAAACAATTCAATGCATGGTTTTTAGTTGTTACTTCTTATCCTCAGTGAGTTGCAAACGTGGTGCCGGTACCTAAGAAAGATGGTAAAGCGCGCATGTGTGTAGATTACAGGTACTTGAACAAAGTCAGCCCCAAAGATGACTTTCCACTTCCACATATTGATGTTTTGGTAGACAACACTGCTCAACATAAGGTATTCTCTTTTATGGATGGTTTCTATGGGTACAATCAGATTAAGATGGCACCTGAAGATATGGAGAAGACTACGTTTGTTACACAATGGGGCACTTTCTGTTATAAGGTGATGCCATTTGGTTTGAAGAATGTTGGGGCAACATATCAGCGTGCTATGGTAGATTTGTTCCATGATATGATTCACCATGAGATAGAGGTATATGTGGATGATATGATAGCCAGATCTTAAACTGAAGAAGAACATCTTGATCATCTGCACAAGTTGTTTGAGAGGTTGAAAAAATACAAGTTGAGATTGAATCCAAACAAGTGTACTTTTGGAGTTAGATCTGGTAAATTTCTGGGTTTTATTGTCAGTGGTAAAGGTATTGAAGTGGATCCTGGAAAGGTAAAAGCCATACAAGAGATGCCTGCTCCTCTTACTGAGAAAGAAGTTAGAGGTTTCATGGGACGACTAAATTACATTGCAAGATTTATTTTCCAGTTGACTGCTACTTGTGAACCAATCTTCAAGATGTTGAAGAAAGATCAAGTAATGGAATGGAATGACGAATGCCAGGTAGCTTTTGATGAAATCAAAAGGTACTTACAAGAACCTCCTATATTGATGCCACCAGTTGAAGGAAGACCCTTGATTATGTACTTGACAGTATTGGATAACTCAATGGGGTGTGTGTTGGGGCAACATGACGAGTCTGGTCGAAAAGAGCAGGCAATATACTACCTTAGCAAAAATTTACCGACTGTGAAACAATATACTCACTGCTCGAGAAAACTTGTTACGCTTTGGCATGAGCTGCTCGCCGACTAAGACAATATATGTTGACTCATACCACTTTATTGATTTCAAAAAGGGATCCAATCAAGTATATATTTGAGAAACCTGCTCTCTTCGGATGAATAACAGGATGGAAAATGATCTTGACAGAATATGACATACAATATACTACTCAGAAAGCAATCAAAGGAAGTGTAGTAGCTGACCATTTGGCTCATCAAGCAGTGGATGATTATCAATCTATGAATTTTGAGTTTCCATATGAGGATATTATGATTGTTACTAAAGAACCTAGACAATATGAAAGACCTGGACGAGGATCCCGATGGACTATGGTTTTTGATGAAGCTTCTAATGTGCTTGGCAATGGTGTTGGTGTTGTGATTATCTCTCCTAAAGGTTGTTATACACCAGTTACTGCAAAGCTTTGTTTTAAATGTACCAATAATATGGCTGAGTATGAAGCGTGCATCATGGGTATCAAGGTTGTCATTGAGATGAAGATCCAGTTTTTGAATGTATATGGAGATTCAGCTCAGGTAGTTAGTCAAGTTAAAGGAGATTGGGACACCAAGCATCCTAATCGCATCCCTTACAGAGAGCATGTGTTGTCTTTGATCCCGTACTTTGAAGAGATCACCTTTGGACATATTCAACAAGAAGAGAATCAGTTGGCAGATGCATTAGCTACCATGGCATCTATGTTTGAAATCAGTTGGGATGATGAAGCTCCAAGAATTACTATTGATCGATTTGATAAACCTGCATACTGCAATGAGGTGGGTACTGAAGGAGTAGAGGAAAAGCCTTGGTTCTATGAAGTGAAAAGGTATCTTGAAGCTCAAGAGTTCCCTGAAGGGGCATCTGTCAATGATAAGAAGTTTCTGTGGAGATTTTCTACTAAATTCTTCCTGAGTAATGGAATTTTGTACAAACGCAACCACGATTCAACTTTGCTTTGCTGTGTGGATAAGAAAGAAGCAGTAGAGATTATGGAAGACATGCATGATGGGATCTTTGGTACTCATTCTAGTGGGCATACTATGGCTAAGAAGATTCTGAGAGCAGGTTATTATTGGTCTACCATGGAAGCTGATTTCTATCAACACTCCAAAACTTGTCACAAATGCCAAATTTATGCTGATAAGGTTCATGTGCCCCCAGTTCCGTTGAATGTTCTGACTGTTCCATGGCCTTTTGCCATGTGGGGCATTGATATGATTGGCGAGATCAAACCTACGGCTTACAATGGACATCGTTTCATCCTTGTGGCTATTGATTACTTCACCAAGTGGGTAGAGGCAGCTTCATTTGCTTCTGTTACCAAGAATGTTGTGGCTCAATTCATCAAGTATAATCTTATATGCAGATATGGCATCCCTGAAAGGATTATCACAGATAATGGTACTAATCTGAACAACACTATGATTACGGATCTCTGCACGTAGTTCAAGATTAAGCATTACAATTCGTCTCCATATCGTCCAAAGATGAATGGTGCAGTGGAAGCCGCCAACAAGAATATTAAAAAGATCTTGCAAAAGATGACAGTTACATATAAAGATTGGCATGAGATGTTACCATTTGCTCTTCATGGTTATCGTACCACTATACGTACTTCAACAGGGGCAACCCCATTTTCCCTTATCTATGGTATGGAAGCAGTTTTACCCATTGAAGTTCAGATTCCTTCTTTGAGAATTATGAAGGATGCAGGCTTGGATGAAGATGAATGGATCCAGACTCGACTTGACCAGATAAACTTGATTGATGAGAAAAGACTAGCAGCTGTTTGTCATGGTCAGATGTATCATAAATGTATGATCAAAGCCTTCAATAAGAAAGTTAAGCAGCAAGTGTATCAGGCTGGTGATTTGGTAATCAAGCGTATCATATTACCACAGGGTGATCCCAGGGGCAAATGGACCCCCACCTATGAAGGGCCATTTATTGTTAAGAGGGTATTTTCTGGAGGTGCCATGATGCTTACCACTATGGATGGTGAAGATTTCCTGCAACCTGTGAATGCAGACATAGTTAAAAAATACTACGCATGAAAAGAGACCCGCTAGGTTGACTGGCATAGGCAAAAATAAGGGCATCCCAGCGAACCAAAATGGTTCGGGCAAAAATTAGGGATATATATATAAAAAAATGTACACCCGGAAAGTCGAAAACCTGAAAAGGCGGCTTGGGCAAAAAAGGGTACCCCGGTGGATCGAAAACCTGAAAAGGCAATCCAGGCAAAAGTTAGGGATTAAAGCGTACAACTATATCTCGTTGGATCACCCATGTAACCTCTACTAGTTGTGTTATCTACGTCAAATTCAACAGATACGGATCAATCCAATCGTTTCTTTTCCGACAGCTAAAGATGAGATAATTGAAGATAATGGCAATAGCAAATCTGAAACTCAATAGGATTATTTACACATAGCTATTTTTCCTTGTTTTTGTAAAAATTTCTTTGACGAATTCCTCTTACTAGGATTTGCGTCTCCGTGTTAAAACCTGCCTTTTTATAGGCCAATTTCTAAAAATAAAATTCCATTTTGCGTATTCAGCTTTACTCTTACCTCTTTATTCAGATTTACTCTTCCCCTTTTACTAAAGCGAGAAAATGTCAGTTTATTATGTTTGAATGTATATATGCTTTTGAATATGATTGATGTTTACCATAAATGCATAAAATACAATAATAGCATTTACTAAGAACGAACGGAGGTAGAAATTCAACGAATCTTCGGCGGTTCATCCCCACAAAGTAATCTCTACAAGTAATATCTTATACTTCCAACTCTAAGAAGTCTCCAAGCAGTTTCATATCCTCCGAAGAATTGATACTTAACTACATAGGTCTCCCGGATCTATGTCCATCTCTTTTATCCCCAGTCAGGATATTCAGGAACTTAATCCTTCAATAAGAAGTACGAAAAACGAAAAACGGGAAGTTCTAAGTACGATGTTATTAAACATGACGGGAACAAAGTCTTCATACTCCTCAACAACGAATTGGGATTTATTTTTCCCAATCAGCAGTTGTTCTACGAAGCTACTTATACGCTTCAACTACATAATTCATTCGTGCGTACATCATATCATATCATATCATACTATACGCATTCTCATAAAATATTATCTTGCAGGATGTTATATATATCTTGATATTTGCACCGAACTAACCTTGTTTTTCAGGTTAATTCTCCAGCAGACAAACTTCATCAACAACTTATTTTGGGACGTCGATTATTCTTCCCAAAGGCTATTTTGAGACGTCGTTTATTCTTTTCAAAAGCCATTTTTGTTACCTTGGGCCGTCGTTTATTCTTACCGAAGGTTATCTCATGTTGGGACGTCATTTATTCTTCCCAAAGGGTATTTTGAGACATCGATTATCTTCTCAAAATCCATTATGTTACCTTGGGCCGTCGTTTATTCTTCCTGAAGGTTATCGCATTTTGGGATGTCGTTTATTCTTCTTAAAGGTTATTTTGAGACGTCGTTTATTCTTCTCAAAAGCCATTTTTGTTACCTTAGGCCGTTGTTTATTCTTCCCGAAGGTTATCTCATGTTGGGACGTCGTTTATTCTTCCCAAAGGGTATTTTGAGACGTCGATTATCTTCTCAAAAGCCATTTTGTTACCTTAGGCCGTCGTTTATTCTTCCCGAAGGTTATCTCATTTTGGGACGTCGTTTATTCTTCCCAAAGGTTATTTTAAGACGTTGTTTATTCTTCTCAAAAGCCGTTTTTGTTACCTTGGGCCGTCGTTTATTCTTCCCGAAGGTTATCTCATGTTGGGACATCGTTTATTCTTCCCAAAGGCTATTTTGAGACGTCGATTATCTTCTCAAAAGCCATTTTGTTACCTTGGGCCGTCGTTTATTCTTCCCGAAGTTATCTCATTATTTTGGGATGTCGTTTATTCTTCCCAAATGTCATTTTGAGACGTCGTTTATTCTTCTCAAAAGCCATATCATTACCTTGGGTCGTTGTTTATCCACCAAAAAGCTAGATCTTCATATTAGGGGATTGCTTTCCTTTCAAAGAAATACATCTGAAGAATTTTTCTCTGAATAACATATTTAAGCCCATTCAGGCATCACAACCAACCAACAATATCATTCTACACACCGGCGAGTGCAAATATTTGGGCTTTTGTGTTCAATCCTCTTCAACCTTTAAGTCACGAATGGCTTACATGCAAATCTAACTCCTCAGGTTTCAGAAAATTGAACAGGGGTAGCTGTTGCACCCCAAAATTTGCCCTCCCACAATCAATACAATATCTCTCAAGACTTCTAAGTGATTATAAGGTTCTCAAGACTCCCAATTGATCAAGAAGTGTGGAAGTTTCCCTAGACAATGCCTCATCCTAAGCAAAGTGTCCAAAACTAGGGTTTTGGGTTTCCTCAGGTTAAAATGACTTTCAAGGCCTCAAGTAAGCTTCATAACATCCCATATATATTCATGAATCCCTATGTCAAGTTTCAAAGCTTTCCCAAAGAGCTTGCCCAGTCAGATGACCAGATATGCAAAAATCAGTCAAAGTAGTTAAAAAGTCAAACTGAGGTCAACTATGGTCAAATTAAAGTCAAACTTCAAGATTTTTTTCCAACATCAATTTTATGAAGTAAAATTCATCATTTGATCAATGTTTAATCATGATTCATCAAGAAAGTTTCAGATCATCAAGAATCAAGAGTTTCTAAATTAAGGTTTTATTAGGAAAAGTAAACTGAACTTTGACCAGCCATAACTTTCACATGCTTCATCAAAAATTTCCCATCCAAAACTCATTTTGAAGTAAATTTAATTCTCTACAACTTTGTGTCTCACAAGCCAAGCCTCAAAATTCTTCATTTGGAAGGTATGAGCTAAAACATTACAGGTCATTTCAAAAGTCAACAAAAAGTCAACTTTTTCCAAAGGGCATAATTTGAAAATGGTAAAAGATATGGACATGAGACCAAAGAGGTTTGTTAGAGGACTCTTTAAGATTTCTAAAATGTCCAAGAATACCTTCATAGCTTTAAAATTGAGGGATTTATGCCTTGACAAAGTTGGGAGATTTTTAAGGGGTGTATGAAGGAAATAAGGTCTTAAATCCAATTTTTTCCAAATGGGCCTATCATTTTGCAACCCAATCTCCATGATGACATCAAGCACGACCCAATTCCATTTATTTATTATTTTTATAATTTGTTTATTATTTATTTGGATTTTAATTGTTAAAATTCAATTTAAATATATATAAAATATATAAAAAAACAAATAATGGATAAAATCTTTGATTGAAAATCATTGAGATCACATTTAGAAAGATTGGAAACCACTTGAAATCAGATTGAATCAAAATAGCAAGGTTTGATGTGATTTTTTTTAACATTTATGGTGATTGATTTCTTCATGATCAAGGTATCCAAAAATCCAAACAAGGCATCAATTTTCTGACCTAGTTTCACTCACTCATAAATATATGACCTAACCAACACAAAGAGAACGAATTGGCAACAACTAAGAACACCAAACCTATTTCAAAAAAATCAAGGAAAAGTCAAATTCAGATTCTTGAATTTTGTTGTTTTTCAGGTGATTTAAAAGTGGCAAAGCATTCCTTGATGATCATTAAACACATTTACATCATCTACATCGCCTGAAACCACCTCATATGTCGTAATCAATTCATCATCATGCATGCTTTAATTTTTTTTCGAACTCATACGTGTGGCTATGATAATTTGTTTTCTTTGATTGATTCTTGTTTGTGATAATCTAAGGAAGCTTTCTGGGTAATTTAATCGAAGGTGTACAGTCGTAAGCTTGAAACGCCATTACTAGGGTTTCAAAGCTCAAATTGGGGTTTCTTGAATGATTTAATATAAATGAATTGTAATAACATGGTTACACTGTAATTGGTTTAAGGATTTTGTAGGTATGCTCGATTTCGTGAAATTTTACAGGTTTCATGGCCATTGACGAAAACCTAGGAAATCCTATAAAAGTTGGATCGCAGGAAAATTTGCAAGTAGATGCGAAGGAAAATTCGCAGGTAATTTGAGGAAGGAGATGAAGTTTTGGCGTGGAAAGAATTTTTTAAATTATTAACAGGGCATAAAAGGAATCCATTCCATATGAATATCACAAGTGCGTGCTTGGCTCAACTGGTTTTGTGTGATCGCCAGTGAGGTAATGGACTTGGGTTCGATTCCCAGGTCCTGTCTTTTTGAGCTATTTTCCATTTTGTTCATATTTTCTTGTTTTTAATGTTTTTAATTGATTTCTTTTTAAAACAATTATTAGACTAATTCATTAAAATTAAAAAAAAAAACTTTTCTTAATTAAAATAACCATTAATATTTTTCTTATTTAAAATAAGCAGGATATAAATATTAAATAATATTTTCTTAAATAATTTAGTTATTTATAAATTAATTAATTCATAGATTAATTGGTAATTAAATTTGTATTTTTCAAAATTACTCTAACTTTTCTAAAAAAAATATGAATTTCCTTTTTCTTTAATTTCACTAATCATTCTTTTTATTAATATGTAAGTTTTTTTTTACGTAAATTAATTTATAATCATTTTCTAAATAAATTTTAATTTACTAAAAAACCAAGTTTTCTTAATTCTAACCTAATTTTTTTAAAACCCTAATTTGTTAAACCTAAATTCGTAACCCTGATTTTCTTAATTAAAATACTAACCCTCATTTTATTTATTATGCAAATAATTAAATTCTTTTATTATTATTAAATTATCTAAACTTATACTTTCTTAAATAAGATCTAAAAAATTTATAATTTGCCTAACCAAAAATAATTTCTTTTTAAATTCTAATCTTGATTTCTTTTTATTATTATTATTATTATTATTATTATTATTATTATTGCTTTATTACTATTGTTTATTTATTATTTTATTATATCTATTATTTTTCTTTATAATTCATTTTTATCCGATTTTATGTATCTGCCAAAGCCTTGTAATAATTTGTAGATTTATTTTTCCGTCTTTATTTTCTTTGTAAATATTTACTGCATGGTTAGTAAATAGGGTGTGAAAACCTACTTCTGATTAAATTAATTTAGATGATTAATTTTATAAAAAAAATATATTTAAAAATGTACACTCACACACGTAAGTCGATCTTTGATCGCCATCTGCACTTCCTAGGGTATTCCTATTGGTTGTCTTCTTTAAATGGTCAAGTCCCTCGAATATAGGGGTGTTTAAGCAAAGTCCCTTTAAGAATAAATCATCATTGTCCCTTTAAAGAATTTAAAAGATCAAGTCCCTTTGAGGTTGCCTACGATAATGATCTTGTCCCTTCAATAAATATGATGATAGTCCCTACGAATTGCTAAAGACACCCCTTAAGTTGCCTTCATTGACCATACGATGACCTTACGCTTGTCCCTTAATAAAATCCAAAGTAATGACTACCTATTCCTTAATAATAGGGATAGTCTTACTCTTGAAGAAACATAAAAGAACTTGAATGACTTAGTTTAGGGTTGGTACCTCATAGTTACTTGCTCACACTTTAATACTACTTTTCACACCTCACTTTTCTTAAACATTTTTCAAAACAAGGCTTTGTATACATCCATACGAGGATCATTACAAAGTACTTAGAAAAACTTCTAAACACACACTGCACTTTCTTTTCAAAAACAATTAAAGTGAGCTAAGTAACTAAGAGCCCATGGATAACCATGGATATAAAGGGTGCTAACACCTTTCCTTTATATAACCTACCCCCCGAACCCAAGTCTTTCAAAAACGGTCTTTCCTGTTCTTTTATGTCCCTTCCTTATGGATAAAATAAAATTCGGTGGCGACTCTTGTTATCCGCAACATTTATAGAAAGTCAGTTCTCCCACCGTGTTACAATCATCAACTCAAGGTTAAAACAGACAAAACTAACAAAAGTCTCAAGCGTTCCCGATGTTACATGACACAGAGCAGGACACCACCCTAAACTCTATAAACGAAAAAAGACATACACTTCAAGCTACGTCCACGCACCAAGATTATTCTTAAGTATCTGAAGGATGACATAATAGACCATCACCAAAGGCAGGCAGGGTGAGTAAATTCACATTCAATATAAATAATATAAAGAAGGAATTACAAGTCAACATGCATCAATAGATAAATCATTTCAAGTCTCACCCATGTACAATAAAATATATCACATCATCACACAAAATACAAATGCAATCATGTTATGCCACCAAGAATGAAATACAATACTCATAATATGCACGTGGTACCGAATCATCATCATGGATGAACACTGGGCCATCAACCCTCCACAAGGGAGCACAATATAAGCAACATTTAGTCACGATAGGATTGAACCTACCAACGGACCAAAGTCTCATCATAATTATGCCATGAATGCGAGATGCAATACAATCATATATCATCAAACATCAACTATTACATCCGCATTCATCATCATTCCTCATTCATCATTCATACATCTAATATTTTGCCTACTCATAGCATCAATACGACATATCATCATAATACAACATAAATCATCTAAAAATTATTTCATCACAAATTCCTACACATTTAGCATATTACATTATGGCAGGAATTCACGGCAACTTAAGACAACAAAACAAGTCATTTCAAATTATTAGCAAGAAGAAAATATTTTTCAAAAAGGGTCAGGTCTCGCTAAGCGGGCACCGAGCCCGCTAAGCGACTTGTTCTCAGGTTGCAGGAATTTTAGAATTTCACTTGCTCGCTAAGCGAGCATCAGCTTGCTAAGCGAGACGACGATTTCACACAGAAAAACCTGCGATTTCAGTACGACTCTGCTGCGACAAAACTCATCAAAAATCATCTTTTAACGACAGAAAAATGCATATTTCATTCATATAACCTACTACCATCGTGTATTCATCAACTACAACACCTAACAACATCATTTAGTCAAACTCTTCCAATAATCCTCCTAACCCTAAGATTTCCCTCAAAACCCCCTTTCTCATAAGACCTACCTCTACATTATGGATATTGAACATAAAATACTCTTCATACCTTAGTTAATCTGAACTCTTTCAATCGCCTCTTGAAGAATCTCCAACCTTAGCCTCCATGGTTCCTCAGAGCAAAATCTCTCAACTTCAGAATCCGTGTTATGAGAGTCTATTCCCAATTCCCTTCTCTTAACCTTCTCAAAAGACTAAACTACCATCAAGACCTCTAACTCCCTTATTTTATTTTAATAATAATATTTAAATAATATTCATAATTATTATAATATCACTATCGAAATAAAATAATTCATCGCCACAACACCACAAAATACCACACAATACCACATATTCATAAATAATTAATAAATAATAAAATTATGAATTTCAGGGCGTTACAACTCTCCCCCGCTTTAAGAATTTCCGTCCTCAAAAATATACTTGAATCAAACAGAGTAGGATACAACTCCTTCATCTGATCTTCACGTTCCTAAGTCCAAATTTCACCTGCTGGTCTACTATAGCGGTAAAATCATGAGTGTAAGCTATTGATTAACTTAACTCAAGGTACACAGAGTCGCCACCGCGCTTTTATTTTATTCCAAATGGAAAAGGTAAAAAGAACGAATAAAACCTAATGAATCTAAAAGCAAGAGCTAAAAGAAACAAACAGAGAACGGGTAAGGGGATAGGTTACAAATCGGGAAGGTTTTACGCACCCGAAATGTCCGTGGTACTCCACGGGAGCCCTTTGAAATATTTATTGCTTTTTTGGTTTGAAATTGGTTTGCTTGAAAAAAGATTGAAGAGATGAGAAGAAGAATGTTTTTTAAGATTTTTGTGTTTGAAGAGACGATTGTCTCATGCCTACGTACCCACAAAGTGCAATGCGAGATCAAAACCTCGTAGTTCGTGGTACAAATTGTGAAAAGAAATAATGAGTTGAATTGATTTTAAAATGTAAAGATAAGTCGTCATTCTTTAGCGAATAATTCCGCTAGAAAGAATGAATCATATCTAAACATGAAAATGGTAAAAGGAAACGTGCACGAGGGCATAAAAACAATTGAATGAGTTTGAATGTTTTTAAGGTTTTTGAGAAGAAAAGTTTCGATATGCTTATGTGGTTTAGCATTTATTAAGAAAATGAAGTGAAAAGGTAAAATTGCATGACCTAAGTCAAGGTTTGATTGCGAAAGTGTTTGAAGTTTGAAAACAAAGGATATTTTGAAAATAGAAAGAAGATTTGAAAATTGAAGAAGTGGAAAGAGATGAAGGGACTATCCTAAGACTTGAAAATAAAAGCTAAAGGAAGAACGATCGAACCGTGTGGTGAACATTCTTTGAAACAAACGGATTTCCATCTTCATAAACAAGTGAATTCAATCGGAGCCAAAGTCTTCAATCCATAACAACTCAAGCAAAGGGATAGATCCTAAAATCTAAGTCCAAAACTCCAAGTCCAATGCTAAGGATAGTAACCATTAGTCCGAAATTAAAGTCACAAATCTTTTAGGTGTTTAATCCTTTATTAATTTTTGTGTGTCCAAATTGACGAAAGAAAAATCACAAGCATAACAATATAAACATAAACAATATGATGGATGATATAGAAGCATAATAAGAGAGATAAGGAGCGAGAGATTGAAATAAAGAGGATAAGGTGCGAGAGATTGAATTTAAATGGTTAGTATATTAATATTATTATAAAATTTACATAGAAATGGTATGATGAACTTAATCAAACACAACCACAAAAAGATAACCAAAATCGAGGCAACCGGATCCAAATGGATCTTCTTCCGAATTCGGGACAAGTTTAGGTCTATGTTAAGCAATCGCCGAGTAATTTACGGAGTAATTACCCTACAAATGAGGCCGGCCACCACCAATTAAGGTGGAAAATATTTGTACTAATACATGTTAGAGAAATGATATGATGAACCATTCTCCGAAAACATGTCGCACGAAAAGAAAAGGTAACGGTCTAATCTTAATCGAGTTTTCATATTGTATTATCGAAGGCAACCTATCACGATCCCAAAGTATGGAGAATGATCCAAATGATCATTCATCCATAGATTTGAAATAATGAAGATTAAACATCTTCGAAAACCAATAATCGCGAATCGGAGATTTCATCGACCAAAAAAAATAAAAATAGGATAAAAGAAGTGGATCTAACATTTTTTGATCCACACAACAACCAAAAGGAATAAAGAAATAAAATCGGTAAGAAATATGAAAACCAAAAGAAATTCCAAAAATGGAAAGATTAAATGTTTTTTATATATTTTTTGAAACAACCTTATTTAATAAAATGAAAAATATGAGGAAATAGTAAAAACTATAATCAAACCAATTTTGTAAGAAAAATTAAAAGGAAAGGAATCGAAATTAATAAAAATAAGCATTATATAAAAAATAAGAAAAATGAAAAAATGCAGAATGTAGGGAGTATGCGCAGAGTTGGGGGGAGATAGTAGAAATGGATTCAAACATGTCATGCCCAAACATAATAACAAATTTTATTAAAAAAGAATGAAAACAATTTTCATAAAAGAAAAAAAAATAACGAAAAAAAGAAACAAAAGGTTGAGTCTTCTTCTTCTCTAATCGCGGCGGTACTGTAGCACTTGGAAAGAGGAAAAATCCGTCATCCTCACCTTCAAGAAATCAAATCGGTGACTCTCCGGTCATCCGCGGATCTCTCTCTCTCACAATCGAATTCGATCGATCCTCCCTTTCTTCTTCTTGATTTGTTTCTCTCTGATCTCTCCCTCGGTGAAACTCTCTTCCTCTCTTCTTTTCAATTTCTTGCTGCTGTTGATGAAGATTGGAAGGTGAGGAAATGTTGTGAGAGGGTTTGGAGATGAATTCCTGAGGTTTTGATTTCAATTTGGCAGGGCTTTTGGAGGCTCATTCAAGCTTGAATGATTGATGAGAGGTGAGTTGAATTTATAGAAGAATGGAAGTCAGATTTGTGATGCCGTTTTGTTGGAATTTTTCTGCGTTTCAGAGTCACGAAAATCTCGTGCTCTTGCTGCGATATTTTTCTGCGTTTTGTTCTTTTCGCTTTTGCGTTTTGTATTGGCTTTGAGTGCAGGTGAGTATCCCGCGTGCGTGTTCGTTGGGCCTGCATGTTGAAGGCTTGGTGTGATGATGTGCGTATTGGGCTGGTTGTGAAGCTGGGAGTTCGACGTGATCTTTGCTTTGGTGAAGGCTTGGCTAGTGAATGCGTGCTGGAGTTTCTAGTTTGTGTGGTGTTGCGGAATAAGAGTTTGGTTGGCTTGCGTACGACTTGAAGTTGCTTGGCTGAAAGTGTGATGTTTATGCATTTCACGTGTGTACGGCTTGTACAATATGAACAATAGCCCTGCAATGTAGCTGAAGAAGGACCGCTGGGCTGCAACCTGAGTTGGTTGAAAAAATTGTGTCACGTGATGCTTGGACTGTTTCATTTTTTTTTAATATTTGTTATATAAAACTGAAAAGGGTCTTAAAAAAAATAATGATAAAAATGGTCTTAACAAAAAGGTGTCATGGGCTTTGTAAGTGGACTATAAAAAATGATATTTGTTTATTTTTATGGTAATCTTTTTTTTTATAATGATAATATTTGGTGGATAATAGAGAAATTGGATTATGGATAATGAATATTTTGTGAAATGGAAAAGAATCGAAAATGGATTATAAAATGGTTACTGGAAATGGTTAAATGAAATTATTTAATCGGGAAAAAAATGGATAAAGGATAAACGGAGAATGAATCTTAGAATGGATAAAAGTGATAGAATTATTTATGGGTTTAATGAAATGAATCGGATAATGGAAGGAAAAAATGAATTGGATGTGAAATAATAAAAAAAAGGTTTTAAAATGGGTATGAATCAACCACCACCATCACACTGCCACAAACTTCGATCCAAAACCAAATTCACACTGCACCACTGAATCTCTGGTTAAACTGGATAAATCTACATAATGATTCGCAACTCAAGCCGCAACCATCTGAATCGTCTAAAACCTGCCCTGATGATTCAAATCCATGCTGAGGAAAATAAATCCTCAGATGAACCACTAATGAACAGACGAACTTCGCACACAACATCTTAAACTTTGAATACGCATTGTCTGAGAAAAAGTCACTGGCACACACAACTTGTAGTTGAAACAATCTTCTGATAGTTTGACCAATATTAGGTTAAACGTCCATTTGAATCGAATCATTACTGAACAAACACACTGAACTTGAAAATACTGTCTGTCTTTGAAATCCTGCAACACAGAGAAGAAGAAGAAGCAGACTGCACCATATTTTTTTTTGTATTTTGGTTAGAGGTTAGTAAATATGAACAAATAACGGTAATTAAACATGGTGGTCCCCTGCAAGGCATAGACCTGCACCTGAAAAAGGATAAACGAACAGTGCGTGATCTTGTTTGTATGCGAAATGCAGATGAGATGCGAAAAATCTTAGGGTCAAAAATTAGGGTATGACAGATGCCCCTATTTAAGTTTCTTCAATCCAGAGATAATGAAGATTAAAATCTTCGTTTCGACAAGATGGAAGATACTTAAATATCAAAAAACCCAATTTTTGATCCTAAGATGCCAAAAACTGGAATGGAATGAAACAAAATGAAACGAACGATATGAAACGATATGAAGATGATATGGAAATGATATGAAGCAATATGAAAATATTATGAAAGCAAATGAAAATATATGAAAGCACATGAGATGTATATGAAATGCAGAGGAAACCATGAGGCAGAGAAATCCGTGAGGGATAAGACGACACATGAAAAAGAATAAACACTGGGGATAAGGAGCATAAGACTCCGACGGGGAAAAACAACATGCTAGAGACCAAATCATGGCTCAGGTGAAACGAAAAAATGTCCAAGAATGGCAATTGGACAGAAAGGATCATAACATCCAGGAATGACACTGAATTAAGTGAGACAAGTCCCGAAAAAGTACATCAGAAACATCCAAGGATGACATAACTGACCATACTAGGGATATCCGAGAATGGCAATCGGAAAGGCTAATCACAACATCTAAGAATGGCAATCAGATAAAAATGAATCACGACATCCAGGAACAGAACTGAATGAAATGGGAAAAGTTCGGGAAAGTACATCAATTCAATGATGACTCCAACATGGAAGTCCGAGAATGGCAATCGGAAGGAAAGTGATCACAACATCCAAGAATAGCAATCGGATAAAATGTGAATCACAACATTCAGGAACAGAACTGAATGAGATGGGAAAAAGTCTGGGACAATACATCAAATCAATGATGACTCCAACATGGAAGTCCTAGAATGGCAATCGGAAGGAAAGTGATCACAACATCCAAGAATAGCAATCGGATAAAATGTGAATAACAACATTCAGGAACAGAACTGAATGAGATGGGAAAAAGTCCGGGACAGTACATCAAATCAATGATGACTCCACTATGGACATCCGAGAATGGAAATTGGATAAAAGGGTGTAATACATGAGAAAACACAACAAGTAGGTGAAGAAAAAGTTCTGGAGAGACAGACAAATGCCAAGTAAGTTGGACTTTAACTAAAAAGTAAGAAGTTGAAAACAACAATACCTCGAGAAACGCATATGAGGACTAAAACACTCAGTATGCCGACATTTACGAAAATGGGGACTAAACCACCCAAAAACACGCACAATGAAGACTAAAACACTCAAATATGCAAACGCAAACAAAACTTGGGAATAACACACCCGAGAAAATGCATAATGAAGACTAAAACACTCAAATATGCATACATAAACAAGACTGGGGAATAACACACCCAAGGAGATAATATGAGAGAAAATGCTGACAACCAGTTTAGACTCTTAGAGGAGTGGAAAAGAAAGGAAACTGATTCCTCAACACAGAAGTCACTGCCATTCTGCTCGAAAATTAGAGATGCTACTGCTGAACAAATCTCTGTCACACCAGTAAACTGTACCAAGTTGAAAATCTTTTGAGAGAAGTCATGCGAAGCTGCTTGGGGATTCTTGAAGAAAGTTGCCCCAAGTTTGATGACTGATGAGGGTAAACTGATAATGGATTCAGTTCTTGACTACTGCTGGAGAAAATACTCAGATCTTTGAGGTAACTGTTGAGAAGAATAAACTGATCATGGCTTCAGCCCTTGAGAAAAATAACCCAATATGAAACTTGCAGAGAATTTTCTGACTAACCAAATCTGAGAACAACTTGCATTGAGCAACAACATTTGAACCATAGGACTTGAGAAAAACTTAACCCTTGGTAAGATCGCCGACCAAGTTTCTTAACTGTTTGAAAATTCCTTGATGAGGAAAGTTTATTTGCAAATAAAAAGTGTTTGTACAAACCTGGTAATTTTAATGCAAAGTTCAATGCAAAGTTTGAAATCAAGAATCATTTTTTGAATGAAATTTATTGATGTAAAGTAAAATGAAAACATTGTCAAAACACGGCGATTGAGACAAAACTAAAGATAAAGCAAACGTTAAGAAACAAATGATTGATAACGAACTTGGGAGTCAATTTACGCAACCTCGTTGTAGTATGCTTTTCAAAAGAAACCTGGATTCAATTAGGACTTTTGAAGGTTGTAACGTGGTCTGGTTCACGGTTTATGAAACAAAGGATATAGGCTCAAAATTTATTTGTACCCAACCCAACTTCGTGATGAATTCCAGTCCTACATTCAATTAATTCAGCCTATGCATTCAAGTTCCCAGAAATTTAGGATTGCACAGATGAAGATAGTTCATAAGCCAAGGGATTTTGAGATAGCAGTCACATCTTTCCTTTTGTTATTTCTAGTGAGGACTTTGGTCAACTCAACTTATTTTTGCTGAGGATTTTAATGACCTCTTGATAAATCTTTCTTTTATTATCCCTAACTTTTGCCTGAACTGTGTCATTTGAACTTACAGTCAGCTGGATGCCCCAGTTTTTGCCTAAGTCTCCTTCATAGGTTTTGACTTAGCGGGCTTTGATTTTTTTCAATAATTTTTTTTTATCATTTTTTTTGAACGATAATGACTGCATGGCTTAATGATTACGATGAACCATCATTGGCTTTTGAATTGAGAAACATCTTCAACACTTCTTGAGGTGTATGAAGGAAAGTCTGAAATTGCAACCTTTATTGAAAGGTGTCTTGAATGATTCTCTTGTACTTGAATGCACATTCGAATTAATTGAGAACTACCCATCCCCGGGTTAAAATTGCGGGTTTTTTTTTTTGAATAGAAAGAAACTCCAACTTCAAGGCTTGAAGGGGTTGACAAGGGATTAACTTCCTTATTTCTCCAGTGTTTGGGAATTGAAACAATGCATGTATATCATCAACCAAGTCTCAATTGAAAGCATACCAACAACAGTTATGGGTATCTTGTTTTCATCATCCTCCCTCCAATCATTGTAAAAGCTTGAGAAAAGAAAATGAACTTGAAATATAAAGCATAAAGATGCAAATAGTAAATGAAATTGAATCAAAACAAAGCAATGCTCATTTCATTAAAACCAACATGAAAGTACAAACAAAGTTTAAAAGCAAACAATTCAATACAATTGAAGAAAATTGCAAACATAAAGAAACAATGGCTTAGTGATCCATCAACAACAAGGATGAGCTGTCCCTTCTGAGATTCTGGCCTTGAAGAAAAATTAACTGTTGAATTCTTCTAGAAGATTCACTTCCCAAATTTCGGCAAAGGATTGTTGATAACATTGGGATTTGTGTCATTAAAGTAAAGGATGTTGTTCCTGATAAGTTCTTGCACTTTAGCCTTCAGTGCAAAGCAATGTTCCAAGTCATGACCAGTTCCACCTTGATGAAACTCACAGCGAAGATCCGATCTATAACCAACCGGAAGAGGATTTGGAACAGGAGGCGGAGGCCTAGTAGTAATTAAACCACTCTTAATCAAGGAGGGTAACAAATCAGTGTAAGGCATCGGGATAGGATCAAAGTTTGGCCTATTGCGATACTGATTTTGTCCAGCAGCAGGATGAGGAGCCTGAGCTTGAGCTCGAATCTGAACTTGAGCTTGAGCTGGTTGAGCTTGAACTTGAGCTTGAGTTTGAGCTGGTTGAGTTTTGACAACAGGAGCAACTGCAGCTACATATGGTTGAGCATATCGTTGTTATGGGCGATAAGGCCTCCTCTCAGTTGAAACAGCATAAGCATCACCATCTTTTCTCTTGTGAAAGTTCCCAAAAGACTTTCTTGCAGCATTGGGAGATTCAGAATTGGTAATCTTACCTTTCTTGATACCTTCCTCTAGTCTTTCTCCAATAGTGACTAGGTCAGAAAAACCAGATGAAACACTTCCTACCATTTTCTCCCAAAAGAACGGTTGAAGAGTGTCCATGAACAAACCAGTTAATTCCTTTTCGGGCAAAGGTGGCTCCACTTGAGCAGCTAGCTCTCTCCAACGCTGAGCATAATCTTTGAATGATTCTTTCTCTTTCTGTGACATGTTTTGAAGTTGACGACGGTCAGGCGACATGTCCAGATTGTACTTATATTGCCTTACAAAAGCATCAGACAAATCTTTCCAGCTTCGGATGTGACTCTTCTCAAGTCCTACATACCATTTCATAGAAGCACCACTCAGACTATCTTGAAAACAGTGAATAAGCAGCTTGTCGTCCTTGGCATGTGCAGCCATTTTGCGACAATACATCAGCAGATGAATCTTTGGACAACTATGACCATTGTACTTCTCAAATACAGGAACTTTGAACTTATCAGGAAGAACCTAGTCGAAAACCAAACACATGTCTATTGCAGCAGAACCAAAGACATCTTTTCCTTCTAGACCTCTTACCCTCTTCTCAAGAGTCAAACATTGCTCTCTAACTTCATCCATATACCCAGGTTCACCCTGACTTTCAGCTTGTGGACCAGCAGCTTGGTACAAGAAAGGAGAATTCTGATAAGTAGTCTGAGCAGTAGTGTGCACAACAGGTTGAGGTTCGACAAAAGTCGGAGCTGAAAAGACTGGCACAACAGATGGACCACCAATTTGAGCAGTAGCAGAAACTGGCACATAATCCGGAGGTAACCCATATTCTGGCCAAGTAGAAACCGGTTGCTGAACAACAGGAGGATCAACAACAGCAGTAAAAACGTCAGAGATAACAGTCCTTTGAGGTGGTTCACCTCGAGCAATCAAAACTTGCATCATTTCAGTGAGCCTGGTCATACCGGCCTTCAACTCATCAATCTCCATCCGAACTTCCATGTTATGCTGTTCTTGGTGTTCCATTCTCAATCTAATAGCTCTCAATCTGTTAGCAGCTCTAGTACCGTATTTGTGGTGAGGAGTCAGCTTGACGGATCAACAAACAACTGAGGAAAGAAACAACCGGGATGAGTTCCCACATAACTCGGATGAATGCAAGAATATGAGAGGATGCAATGATATGCAATGTTCACTTCCATTTTCAGAAAAACAACTCGATTATTGCAAACATGGTCAACATCAAGAATACTGTCATGAAACATCTTGACAAAAAAGAATATTTACTTTTTTCTAACATTTGCAATAATCGGAATTGTCTTCCTTGAGAAATGGTTGTGAAGATGATCATGATGAATATGCAGATGCAACAAACACAAACAAGATCACGCAAAGCACTCAGGTTCAAAGGTTCGAATCACGAGCATGGAGTCAAAGGATAAGAACCAACAACCCACAAAGGCATGTACTAAGGTTTGTCTTCATTGTACCTGCAAAAAACCAAAAGGGTGCTAACAGAGGTTCCCGGAGTTAACAGCCATCTTTAGAATATCATCGGTACATTGGATTACTCCCCAACCGATAACATTCTTAAAATAGACCTCGTCCGAGTGTAGTATCGCGTGACAACCACCTTAAGTTTACACTCAGATAGTTTCCGCACTACGTTCCTAAATTGGCTTAGATTGGTTAAGGGTTCTACGGTCCTCAGTATGATCAGCTCAAGGTCGAAAAATAATGCCACGTACGATTACTCGTCATGACATTGATAGTCCAAGAGAGCCTAACTGAGTGGAGATTATCAAATTGATATTGCTTTGGACTACTCCATAGCGTATCGCTTCGAATATCGCCGTCCTATCATAAGTTCCACTCAGATCCGGGTTAGAATCTATCTGGCAGAGGATCACCAAAACCGAAACAGAACAACCAGGTAACAAACAAATCAAACTAAAGCAGTAAACAAATCAAAGTAGGCCGAATCCACTTAGAGATTGAGTCCCCAGCAGAGTCGCCACTTTTCTGTAGCGGTAAAATCATGAGTGTAAGCTATTGATTAACTTAACTCAAGGTACACAGAGTCGCCACCGCGCTTTTATTTTATTCCAAATGGAAAAGGTAAAAAGAACGAATAAAACCTAATGAATCTAAAAGCAAGAGCTAAAAGAAACAAACAGAGAACGGGTAAGGGGATAGGTTACAAATCGGGAAGGTTTTACGCACCCGAAATGTCCGTGGTACTCCACGGGAGCCCTTTGAAATATTTATTGCTTTTTTGGTTTGAAATTGGTTTGCTTGAAAAAAGATTGAAGAGATGAGAAGAAGAATGTTTTTTAAGATTTTTGTGTTTGAAGAGACGATTGTCTCATGCCTACGTACCCACAAAGTGCAATGCGAGATCAAAACCTCGTAGTTCGTGGTACAAATTGTGAAAAAAAACAATGAGTTGAATTGATTTTAAAATGTAAAGATAAGTCGTCATTCTTTAGCAAATAATTCCGCTAGAAAGAATGAATCATATCTAAACATGAAAATGGTAAAAGGAAACGTGCACGAGGGCATAAAAACAATTGAATGAGTTTGAATGTTTTTAAGGTTTTTGAGAAGAAAAGTTTCGATATGCTTATGTGGTTTAGCATTTATAAAGAAAATGAAGTGAAAAGGTAAAATTGCATGACCTAAGTCAAGGTTTGATTGCGAAAGTGTTTGAAGTTTGAAAACAAAGGATATTTTGAAAATAGGAAGAAGATTTGAAAATTGAAGAAGTGGGAAAAGATGAAGGGACTATCCTAAGACTTGAAAATAAAAGCTAAAGGAAGAACGATCGAACCGTGTGGTGAACATTCTTTGAAACAAACGGATTTCCATCTTCATAAACAAGTGAATTCAATCGGAGCCAAAGTCTTCAATCCATAACAACTCAAGCAAAGGGATAGATCCTAGAATCTAAGTCCAAAACTCCAAGTCCAATGCTAAGGATAGTAACCATTAGTCCGAAATTAAAGTCACAAATCTTTTAGGTGTTTAATCCTTTATTAATGTTTTTGTGTCCAAATGGACGAAAGAAAAATCACAAGCATAAAAATATAAACATAAACAATATGATGGATGCTATAGAAGCATAATAAGAGAGATAAGGAGCGAGAGATTGAAATAAAGAGGATAAGGTGCGAGAGATTGAATTTAAATGGTTAGTATATTAATATTATTATAAAATTTACATAGAAATGGTATGATGAACTTAATCAAACACAACCACAAAAAGATAACCAAAATCGAGGTAACCGGATCCAAATGGATCTTCTTCCGAATTCGGGACAAGTTTAGGTCTATGTTAAGCAATCGCCGAGTAATTTACAGAGTAATTACCCTACAAATGAGGCCGGCCACCACCAATTAAGGTGGAAAATATTTGTACTAATACATGTTAGAGAAATGATATGATGAACCATTCTCCGAAAACATGTCGCACGAAAAGAAAAGGTAACGGTCTAATCTTAATCGAGATTTCATATTATATTATCGAAGGCAACCTATCACGATCCCAAAGTATGGAGAATGATCCAAATGATCATTCATCCATAGATTTGAAATACTGAAGATTAAACATCTTCGAAAACCAATAATCGCGAATCGGAGATCTCATCGACCAAAAAAAAGAAAAATAGGATAAAAGAAGTGGATCTAACATTTTTTGATCCACACAACAACCAAAAGGAATAAAGAAATAAGATCGGTAAGAAATATGAAAACCAAAAGAAATTCCAAAAATGGAAAGATTAAATGTTTTTTTATATATTTTTTGAAACAACCTTATTTAATAAAATGAAAAAGATGAGGAAATAGTAAAAACTCTAATCAAACCAATTTTGTAAGAAAAATTAAAAGAAAAGGAATCGAAATTAATAAAAAGAAGCATTATATAAAAAATAAGAAAAATGAAAAAATGCAGAATGTAGGGAGTATGCGCAGAGTTGGGGGGAGATAGTAGAAATGGATTCAAACATGTCAGGCCCAAACATAATAACAAATTTTATTAAAAAAGAATGAAAACAATTTTCATAAAAGAAAAAAAAAACAACGAAAAAAAGAAACAAAAGGCTGAGTCTTCTTCTTCTCTAATCGCGGCGGTACTGTAGCACTTGGAAAGAGGAAAAATCCGTCATCCTCACCTTCAAGAAATCAAATCGGCGACTCTCCGGTCATTCGCGGATCTCTCTCTCTCACAATCGAATTCGATCGATCCTCCCTTTCTTCTTCTTGATTTGTTTCTCTCCGATCTCTCCCTCGGTGAAACTCTCTTCCTCTCTTCTTTTCAATTTCTTGCTGTTGTTGATGAAGATTGGAAGGTGAGGAAATGTTGTGAGAGGGTTTGGAGATGAATTCCTGAGGTTTTGATTTCAATTTGGCAGGGCTTTTGGAGGCTCATTCAAGCTTGAATGATTGATGAGAGGTGAGTTGAATTTATAGAAGAATGGAAGTCAGATTTGTGATGCCGTTTTGTTGGAATTTTTCTGCGTTTCAGAGTCACGGAAATCTCGTGCTCTTGCTGCGATATTTTTCTGCGTTTTGTTCTTTTCGCGTTTGCGTTTTGTATTGGCTTTGAGTGCAGGTGAGTATCCCGCGTGCGTGTTCGTTGGGCCTGCGTGTTGAAGGCTTGGTGTGATGTTTTGTGTATTGGGCTGGTTGTGAAGCTGGGAGTTCGGCGTGAGCTTTGCTTTGGTGAAGGCTTGGCTAGTGAATGCGTGCTGGAGTTTCTAGTTTGTGTGGTGCTGCGGAATGGGAGTTTGGTTGGCTTGCGTACGACTTGAAGTTGCTTGGCTGAAAGTGTGATGGGATTTGTTCTTAACAAAAAGGTGTCATGGGCTTTGTAAGTGGACTATAAAAAATGATATTTGTTTATTTTTATGGTAATCTTTTTTTTATAATGATAATATTTGGTGGATAATAGAGAAATTGGATTATGGATAATGAATATTTTGTGAAATGGAAAAGAATCGAAAATTGATTATAAAATGGTTACTGGAAATGGTTAAATGGAATTATTTAATCGGGAAAAAAAATGGATAAAGGATAAACGGAGAATGAATCTTAGAATGGATAAAAGTGATAGAATTATTTATGGGTTTAATGAAATGAATCGGATAATGGAAGGAAAAAATGAATTGGATGTGAAATAATAAAAAAGGTTTTAAAATGGGTATGAATCAACCACCACCATCACACTGCCACAAACTTCGATCCAAAACCAAATTCACACTGCACCACTGAATCTCTGATTAAACTGGATAAATCCACATAATGATTCGCAACTCAAGCCGCAACCATCTGAATCGTCTAAAACCTGCCCTGATGATTCAAATCCATGCTGAGGAAAATAAATCCTCAGATGAACCACTAATGAACAGACGAACTTCGCACACAACATCTTAAACTTTGAATACGCATTGTCTGAGAAAAAGTCACTGGCACATATAACTTGTAGGTCATCTCTTCTTGATTGTCTTACCACACACCATTTCAAATACCCAAGTTTTTGACATTATTCAAAACACCGTTAATGTCTCACACTTTCCTCCTCTTATCATGATAACTCTTCTGTCGACTCTGAGAAGCCTTCATTCTTTCTTATATCATCTTAATCTTCTCAATCGTCTCCTGCACAATCTCAGGTCCAAGCATTGCACTCTCGTCGGATTCATACCAACACAAGGGAGTCTGACATTGTCTACCATACAACACTTCATATGGTGTCATTCCAATACTAGCATGATAACTACTGTTGTAGGTAAACTCAATCAATGACAAATGACTATCCCAAGATCCTCCTTGATCTAACACACAAGTTCTCAATAAATCCTCTAAAGATTGGATATTCCTCTCTGTATGACCATCTGTCTATGGGTGATAAGCAGAGGTCATCCTCAACTTAGTACCCAAATAATCATGCAAACTCTTCCAAAAACTTGATATAAACCGCGGATCTCTATCTGATACGATACTCGACGGTATCCTATGCAACTTCACAATCTCTTCAATATACATCTCAATTAGCTTATGCATAGAATGATTAATCTTCATCGGCAAGAAATGGGCTGACTTAGTCAATTTATCCACGATCACCCAAATTGAATCATTTCCTTTAGTAGTCTTCGGCAAACCCGTTAAAAATCCATGGAAATGTTATCCCACTTCCATTCTGGAATATTCAACGGCTACATCATAGCTAACGATTTCTGATGTTCATTCTTCGACTTTTGGCAAGTCAAATATGCATAAACAAATTCTGCAACGTCCTTCTTCATACCTGGCCACCAAAATTTATTCGGCAAATCATGGTACATCTTCGTCGGGATGGATACTCAATCTACTTCAATGTCCTTATTCTAAAATACTCTTCTTAATTTTCGGGACATCTGGAATACACACTCTATCTCGGAATCTCATCACATCATCCTCATCAACTTGGAATTCACCTCTGTTACCCTGGTTAATCAAACTCAGTTGATCAACCAACTTCAAATCAGATTGTTGTCCTTCTCAGATCCTTTCCACAATTTCAATAGTCAACTTCAGTATTCCCAACTTCACACTCTCAGAAGTAGTCTCACACAATAAACTCATGTCTCTAAACTGTTCAATCATTTTAAGTTCTTTCACCATAAGCATCGAAATATGAAATGTCTTCCTACTCAGAGCATCTGCAACCACATTCGCCTTACCGGGATGGTAATTCAAATCAAAATCAAAGTCTTTCAAAAATTCCAACCACCTTCTCTACCTCATATTCAGTTCCTTCTGATCAAACAAATACTTCAAACTCTTATGATCATTGAACACTTCAATTTCGAACCAAAGAGATAATGTCTCCAAATCTTCAACACAAATATCACAACTGCCAACTCTAAATCATGTGTAGGGAAATCCCTTTCATTAACTCTCAATTTCCTAGAAGCATAAGCAACCACTTGACCATTCTGTATCAAAACTCCTCCAAGTCCCATCTTCGAAGCATCACAATACATTACAAACGATTCATTCGGATTAGGCAAAATCAACATTGGAGCAGTTGTCAACTTCTTCTTCAACTCTACAAAACTCTTTTCACACACAACATACAACACATAAGCTTGACCCTTTCGAGTCAACTGAGTCAAAGGTAGCGCCAACTTCAAAATTTCCTCAATAAACTTCCGATAATAACCTGCCAAACCCAGAAAACTTCTAATCTGAGTAGAAAATTTAGGAATCTCCCACTGTAACACTGCATTACTCTTCGACGAATCCACAACAATTCCACTACTGGAAATTACATGTCCAAGGAAACTCACTTCTTGCAACCAGAACTCACACTTTGACAGTTTCACATACAACTTCGTATCTTGCAACACTTGCAACACAATCCTCAAATGCCCCGCATGTTCCTCTTCTGTCTTGGAATAAATCAGGATATCATCAATAAAAACAACCACAAATTTATCCAAGTACTCATGCGAGATTCAATTCATGTACTCCATGAACACACCGAATGCATTGGATACACCGAACGACATCACCGTGTACTTATAATGACCATATCTCATCTTAAAACTTGTCTTTGGAATATCATCAGACTTAACATGAATCTGATGGTAACCAGATCTTAGATCAATCTTGGTGAACACACAATCTCCCACCAACCGATCCATCAATTCTTCGATCCTTGGAAGTGGATACTTGTTCTTAATCGTAACCTTGTTGAACTGTCGATAATCAACACACAATCCCAAACTACAATCTTTCTTCTTGACCAATAACATAGGAGCACCCCACGGAGAAACACTAGGTCGAACAAACTTTTTTTCCAACAATTCTTCTAGTTCTTTCTTCAACTCACTCAATTCCAAAGCATACATACAATACGGAGCCATAGACATAGGACTAGTACCAGGTAATAAATCCAATGCAAATTCAACTTCATGTTCTGAAGGCAAATCACTTATGTCCTCCGGAAACACATCTGAAAATTCTTGAACAATTGATAATTAAACACTCGAAGTCTTCCCTTCAACTTGCAACATTGCAAACATATGAGCTTCATCTTCTAACAATTTGTCTACTTGCTTAGCCATCAAGAACATCAATTCACCATGATCACCAAATTCAGGAAACTCTACAGTCTTCGCATAACAATTGATATGCACAAAGTTGAGCTCTAGTCAGTTCATTCCAAGAATAACATCAATTTGATGCAAAGGTAAGCACACTAGATCCATCAAGAAGACCTTCTCAAAATTAGTCAAAGGACACTTCAAACACACATATATGGTAGTAACAGAACCATTAGCTGGCGTTTTTATTACCATACCACCGTTCATACTAGACAACTTCAAACCCAACTTAGTAGCACATTCAAGAGAAATAAAGGAATATGTAACACCAGTATCAATAATTGCAATCAACTAAGCACCGTTAATAAAACATGTACCTAGAATCAAGTTATCCTTCTTAGGAACTTCAAAACCACTCAAAGAGAACACTCTGCCATTGGTCTGAGAAGCAGTAGCAGTCTTCTTAGGCTTTTGACATTGGGTGCTGATATGCCCCTGTTGTTCACCATAGTTAAAACAAGTTAGACCTTCATTTGGGCAATCACCAACCCGATGACCTCTCTTGCCGCACTTGTAACATCTCACCACTTGATTGTTGCACACATCAGACTTGTGACCGGATTCTCCATATTTGTAGCACTTGGGAGGAATGGAACTTGCTCCCCCACTTAGCTTCTTCCCATATGAAATTGTCTGCTTCCCCTTCTCAGCTGGAGTCACATAAGGGTTTCCTATAAACCGGCCTTTCTCTTTTTTCTCACTCAATTGCTTATAGTGAGCACATCGAGCTTGACTGTCTTCATCATAAATCCTGCTTTTGTACACCAACTCAAAATACCTATGGATCTGCTGACATCAAATCCCCTGTTTAATCTCTGGTCTCATCCCATTCTCAACTTTAAGACACTTAGAAAGTTCAGCATCGACACGATTGTAGTGAGAATAATACTTCACTAGCCTCTCGAACTTAGCAGCATACTCTGACACCGTCATGTTTCCTTGCTTCAACTCAAGGAACTCCACCTTCATCTTACCACGAGCATCTTCCGAAAAATACTTCCCAGAAACTCCCTTCTGAACAATGCCCAGGTCACCACAATACTGACATCTTCCAAACGCTGACGGGTACTATCCCAACAGTCTTTAGCCTCCTCAGACAACATGTGGGTACCAAATTGTACCTTCTGCGCATTTGTACACGCCATCACTCTGAAAATCTTCTAAATTGCCTTGATCCACTTCTGTGCACTTTGCGGGTCATGATCTCCTTCAAAAACTGACAGACTATTACTCTAAAACTTCTCCAAAGCATGAAACTCATCTTGTTCGTTGTTTTGAGTCGTGGCCTCAGCAAGTGCCGCAACAACTTCAACAAGAGCACGCATGTTGTTTCCATCCATTATGCATAACACTCATAACATCAGAAAAGAAATAATCGTTAACAAGCAACGACCGACAACAGACTGACAACAACGACAAATGACCGAACATACAGACCTGCTCTGATACTACTAATGTAACACCCTTTACCCCGCAACAAAATAATACAAATTTATTTTATAAAAAACAGAGTTCTCAACAAAAAGGATATCGCATTTCAACAAACATCAATAAAAATCATTATTTTGTCATGTCCCGTAACACAGGTTACAACATGTTTTCATAATTAAAAGAAACAACATTTATACGCAGCGGATCATAATTCATCAACTTAATTACTCAAGTATAAAAATTCAAATGTTAATCCAAAACATCATCAACTCAAGGTTAAAACAGACAAAACCAACAAAAGTCTCAAGCGTTCCCGATGTTACATGACACAGAGTAGGACACCACCCTAAACTCTATAAACGACAAAATACATACACTACAAGCTACGTCCATGCACCAAGCTTATTCTTGAGTATCTGCAGGATGACATAATAAACTATCACCAAAGGCAGGCAAGGTGAGTAAATTCACATTCAATATAAATAATATAAAGAAGGAATTATAAGTCAACATGCATCAATAGATAAATCATTTCAAGTCTCACCCTTGTACAACAAAATCTATCACATCATCACGTAAAATACAAATGCAATCATGCTATGTCACCAAGAATGAAATGCAATCCTCATAATATGCATGTGGTACCAAATCATCATCATGGATGGACACTGGGCCATCATCCATCCACAAGGGAGCACAACATAAGCAACATATCACCTCAATCCACACGATGGGATTGAAGCTACCAACAGACCGAAGTCCCATCATAATTATGCCATGAATGCAAGACGCAATACAATCATATATCATCAAAACACATCAACTATTGCATTCACATTCATCATCATTCCTCATTCATTATTCACACATCTAATACGTTGCCTACTCATATCATCAATACTACATATTATCATAATACAACATAAATCATCTAAACATCATTTCATCACAAATTCCTACACATTTAGCATATTACATCATGACAGGAATTCACAGCAACCTCATAGCAACTTAAGACAACAAAAAAAGTCATTTCAAATCATTTGCAAGAAGAAAATATTTTTCAAAAAGTGTCAGGTCTTGCTAAGAGGGCACTGAGCTCGCTAAGAGACCTGTTCTCGGGTTGCAGGAATTTTAGAATTCCACTTGCTCGCTAAGCGAGAGAGTGATTTCACGTAGAAAAACTTATGATTTCAATACGACTCTGATGTGACAAAACTCATCAAAAATCATCTTTTAACGATAGAAAAATGCATAATTCATTCATATAACCTACTACCATCATGTATTCATCAACTACAACACCTAACAACATCATTTAGTCAAACTCTTCCAATAATCCTCCTAACCCTAAGATTTCGCTAAAAAAAACCTTTCTCATAAGACCTACCTCTATATTATGGATATTGAACAGAAAATACTCCATATACCTTAGTTAATCTGAACTCTTTCAATCGCCTCTTGAAGAATCTCCAACCTTAGTCTCATTGGTTCCTCTGAGCAAAATCTCTCAACTTCAGAAATACGTGTTATGAGAGTCTATTCCCAATTCCCTTCTCTTAACCTTCTCAAAAGACTCAATTACCCTCAAGACCTCTAACTCTCTTATTTTATTTTAATAATAATATTTAAATAATATTCATAATTATTCTAATATCAATATCAAAATAAAATAATTCGTCACCACAACACCACAAAATACCACACAATACCACATATTCATAAATAATTAATAAATAATTAAATTATGAATTTCAGGGTGTTACAAATATGACTTGGACTTCGACGGGCCCTCAGTGCCTTTACGGGCTTCTCGAGCACTCTTCATAATTTTTCTCTTCTCAGGAACTAATAAATCAGTCATCTTGTCTACAAAAGAGAAGAATTTTAATATGGAAGCAAAAAATAGTGGAAATGATGCATAAAAATAAAGATTACCTAGGAAAATAAGAAGTTGCCCGTCAACTAAAGGGAATAATTCCTTAACTTTCATCATTCGGAAGGAGTCCAAGATGGCTAAGGACGTGGTCTTAGTTACTGTTAATTTTTCATAGTTGAAATCAATGATGGATAAAGGGTCCTTTGTCCAGTAATGAGGAAAGAGGAGGTGCCCGTCCAAGGCGTATAAGACCCGAGGTTACATTGGCCCGTCCCGAACTTTCACAAAGTGGTCTTTGTAGTTTTTGTAATTTGAAGCATATGCTTGGAGAAAATTGTGCCAAGGAATCCCACTAATTTGAATCCAGCTACGGTTGTCAACTCCTTTCACTTCGAAGTAAGAGAAGAACAAACCGATTATAGGAGTAATGAACAAAACTTCACATACGCGTTCAAAAGCTTTAATAAAACCCCAACTATTGGGGCACAATTGATATGGGGCGATATTGACGGTCTTTAACACGTCAATTTCGAAATTCGTAAATGGTATCCGGATGTCAAAGTCTTCTAGAATTCTAGGGTAAAAATAAAAGAAATCCTTGGAGCCATTCTTTGGCCGAAGAGCACAAACTCACTCTGGAGGAACACATGCGTCTAATATAACATCATCCTCCGAGTTATTGGATGAGATCTTTCGTAAAGAACGAATAATTGTGATGTCAGTCTCATCAGCAATATTATTCTTATAGCTCATAACCTCAGAATCAAAGGGAGCGGCAATTTCCATCATAATTTCTACGGAACCTGAAGAGTCAGAATCAAAATCACTCTCAGAAGAAAGAACTTCATTGTAAAACTTATTCATGATTTTCCTATGACCTTCCATTCCTAGGGGACCATCCAATTCCTATGTGTACTTCTCCCATAACTTTCTTCGCTCTTTATCACTCTTATGGATAACCATAACCTTATCATCACATTCTCTAATAACTACCATTGTTGTATGAAATATATAGAAGATATAAGATTAAAGTAAGAGTGATACCTGAGAAAAAGGGGAGATCTTGAAGACTGGAAGTAAATAGAGAGAAACAAGAGTAGGGGAAAGATGAAGGAGGAAATGCAAGTATAAATAGAAAGATACAACTTTCGAGAATAGATATGGACTAACTATTCACGGGGCTTTAAAGTAATCATAACAACTAGGAAGTCTAAAGGACACAACCTTTCAGAAACTACTTGGTGCCACTTGAGAGCCTATGCAAAGATCAGGTACATAACCTGGTTGTCCTTAAATATGTACAGACTCGTACTTGACCGATCAATATACCTACGATAGTATGAATAGAGCTCGGGGGCTTAGGTTCATGCCTAAATATTTACATGATGGGTTATGTAATCGGAGACGAGCATTTAACATGACTCATGCAATTTCACAGTATGTCATTCTCAGATTACTCATCATACCTGGTCCGTCTCTCATAAGGTCGGACACTACCTCACACCAAGACTGGATTCTGGGCATCACACGTTCATCAACTGAAGAGACATAATAGTTTCGGCGCATCAATGCCAAATGTTATTGAGTCTTCAAGGCAAACAATGATGGATGCTGGTTACAAATTAAAGGGTCTGCAACAGCAGGAAAGAGGAAGAGACATCACTTAATGATTTCTACTAAGAATAACAATTATATAAGAGGCTCCCAACTAAGGGATAAACAACACACTTTTTCTTGAGACTTGCTTTCATAACACTACTTTCAAATTTTCAAACTTAGGAAACAAAATAGACGTCGTAACATTCCCTTGATCCTAAAAAGGAGAGCTAACACCTTTGGTGTTCTGACCAAATTTAGCCAGAATACCTTGTATATTAGAACATATTTTATAAAGAATTTAGTTTACCCTTCTTTAAGTTTATTTTTTCTTGAGAGAGTTTTGATAAGGTTCATTTCTCTTTTTATGCTCTGGTTTATTTCTTATTATAATTTTAATAAATAAAAATTTCTTACTAATTAAATTCATAATTTAAAAAAAAATTGTTTTTCTTAATTTATACAAATAATATAATTTAGGTTAATATTTAAAAATAATAATGATTGAATTGATGTTCTACTAATTTGATTACCCGGCAAAAGAAAATGTTTTACTAAATTTCCTAATAATCCTTTCAATTTGGATCATTCTTAGTTCTTACCCGAAGCTCTGAGTTGTTAAGCGCGTGGTTGCCCAACTCAGCGCACGCGTGGCATTAACACCGTTTCATCCGCCGGTGTTAGGGTTCAGAGTCAATAATGGCCGATAAACACCAAACGCCGACGGAAAACGTAACACCCTCAACTGCATTGGCATACCTTAACCCTTCTTACTGGTAAGTAGTAATCAAAGCTTCTTAGCATCTTCATTGATAACTTTTTCTGAATTTCTGAGAATTTGATGCTTTAGGGATGAGAGATTCTCGAAGGAGGAGAAATACGAGTGGTTCAAGGATTATTCCCATTTTCGTCACATTATTCAACCTCATCTCACACCCAATTCCTCTGTCCTGGAGCTTGGATGTGGAAACTCACAAATGTGTGATGGTTTGTATAAAGATGGAACGACCAACATAACTTGCATTGACCTTTCACATGTTGCAGTCAACAATATGCAAAACCGTTTACTTTCTCAGGGATTTAAAGGTTTATTTCAGCTTCCATATTTTTCCTTCTATTTTGCAATCTATTTCAATAAGATCAAAGTAAATTAACTACTCATTATTGAAAAAGGGTGAAAAATAAAAGTAGGTGGTTTGAGCATTTAGAGTGAAGACCTGAAGAGTATGTAGTATGTAGAATATATTAGATGGAGAGGAGGTAAATAATTAGAGGTAGAGGAAGATCTAGAAAAACTATAAGCGAGGTTATTAATAAAGATCTCGAGATTATCAATTTGGATAGAAGTATGACCCTGGATAGAACATTATGGCGAAAGTTGATCCTTGTAGCTGACCACTTAGTATGATGAGACTTGGTTGTTGTATTTTTTTTTCTTTAATATTATACGTCACTCCCAAACAAATATTAGGATACCCAAGAACATTTGGATGAGATGGTAAGACATCTCTTCCGGTCTCTGAACCAAAGGTCATGAGTTCAAACTTAGTCGTGGACATGCAGTGTTAAATTCTTTTGATGGAGAGTTTCGCCGCCTATTGTGGTTCTCTTTAGCTCGAGGAATTACTCCTTGCACTTGCGTGTGCAGGGGATACCGAATTATAAAAAAATGTTAGGAGTGTAGGATTTTACCTTAGTGTGTTAGCATACACTCGAAGTGCTATTAGGCCATATATTTCAATGTGAAACATCAAGTCATCAACACTACCTACACATGTGGTTACATTCAATCACTTCTATTTACTCAAATTATTCCCTATGTCTATATGTCAGTGTTCTACGTGTGAATAAAGTGTTTGATGTTGTGTCTATGAAAGTACTTCCTATGTGCCACATAACAAAGTATCATAATTGGTTATAAGAGCTTCACCGTTAATGCATAGATTTTTAAATCTAAATAATAGAAAATGAAAACGTCATCTTCTTTGCAGGGCTGAAAAAGTGTATATTTAAGTTTTTTCCACAACCTTACTTGGTGTAATTGGTATTTTGGTAGATATGAATTATTGATTTGTTTGGTATATGATTTTATCGTTGACTGGCTGTCGATATCAACCTTGTCCAGATCTGATTAAATTTTGTTCATTTGTTGTGTGTGGATTTCTTAATTTTTCATGTGTTTGCATTTGTGATTATTAGACATTAAAGTGATGCAAGCTGATATGCTAGAGCTACCTTTTGACGATGAGTGTTTTGATTTGGTTATCGAGAAAGGAACTATGGTAAATTAGATGATTTCCTTTCACCTATAACGGAATATTGGCTCGACGCTCTAAACTAATTGTTATTATTGATTCCTACATCTTCTAAGATTGAACGTTAAATGTGAATATGTCAACTTTGATTTTGAAGGATGTATTGTTCGTGGATAGTGGTGACCCATGGAATCCAAAGCCGGAAACTATGTCCAAGGTGATGTCCACATTGAAAGGTGTTCACAGAGTATTGAAAGAAGATGGCATATTTATCTCAATAACTTTTGGCCAGGTTTGAAGAATGAACAGTTAGTCCTTGTGTCTTTTGTTGGGTCCTACCTTTATTCTAATCTGCTTAAAATTCATGCCAGCCACATTTCAGGCGCCCTATATTTAATGCCCCAGATTTCACCTGGTCTGTTGAGTGGACTACTTTTGGTGAAACCTTTCACTATTTTGTGTATGTTCTAAAGAAGGTTAGTCATCCATATAGCCTCATTTTTCATTTTTTCTTTGATACTAAAAACAATTGTCTGTTTGTTGCTATATTAAGGTATTGCATCCACGGCTTGAACAAAACCCCCAAGATACCACGTTATAAAATTGGTTCTCAAATGATAAATATTAAATACTATCACCAGTTTTGTACTTCTGTGAAAATCTGATGTCAAATTAAAGACTAATTTATTAGCAAAATATCTTGTTGAAGGACCAATTTGATATGTGCTCTTGTATATTCTTCACAAACTTATTGGATTTATAAACAGAACAATAGAACCAATGTAATTTCGCATATCAGTTTGGAAGTTCAAAATAGGCATATACTCTATTTTTCTACTATTAAAAAGTAAAACATTTTTGTCATCAAAATAGGCACAAGAACTAATTTATGCAGTGATATAGAAAATGACACTTTTTATGTTTCATGATATTTACATAGATTTCATCATGAAAATGACATGAAGTTGACAAGTACTGCAATTCATATGCATGTGGTCTTACTGTTCTGTATCTCTGTTTTAACTATGATATATGAACATTTTTCAGGGACAGAGGTCATCATATGAAGATATACAACCTGTGAAGAGGTTTGAAGTGCCGTCTTTTAATCTGCTCCATGAGGAGTTAGAAAGTGAAGATTTTACTTTTCTAATCAATGTTGATGAGTTGAACAGTTAGGCAGAATTGTCTGAAATCTTGTTTCCGATTTTAAATGCTTTACCTTGCTTAAATTTTGATCCATTTACTTTGAAGTAGGAACGCTATTGTCTCAAAAGATTAATGTTAGGCATACTGATGTACCAAAGTAGTAATTCTAGTTCTAGTTTGTTGAAATTTGAAAACTAAGTGAAACAATATTCAAATTTCTTCTATATTGAAAAGCAATTTACCAAGTATACCAAATTTATTGCAAGGGAAATACCTAAATGCATCCTATGGATTACTACCACAACCTTGTAAAAATACAATAATACCTTCTGATTATGGAGATACATCTTCAGACGCACCACAAATATATAATTATTGCGATTTTGAGTCACATTCCAGCTGTGTGTGTATTTTGTTTTTGGAAGTGCATCTCATTAAGTCTTGTGGATGTGTATTTTCGGAGCACTGAAGCAGAAGTAAACAGAGAATCAGAAAGATATGGTTTGACAAATTATAAAAAACAAAATATTCCATAAGTGATATTAACATAAATCAAACATTATATTGGTGGACGTTTTAGCATTTTCATAATATCTTTGATCGATCTCGAAATTGTTACATCAATCTCAATCAAAACTTTTGTTTCTAAACGAAAAAAAGTATTTCACAGAGCCCTTAAATCTGCACCAGTCTCCAGCTCAAAGTTGATGAATCCAATATTCATTTTGTTATCAATCGACGGTGAACGGTACTCGAACTTCATTATTTTTCAATTGTCAGAGTATAGTAGGAGGTTTTGCAGTATGTATTTCAAATTTGCAAGAAGGATATACTCATTGAACTTATATTCAATTGAGGGATTCAAGTCGTTGAAGTAAACATATGTGGCATGTCAATTGATCTTTATTTTGGTGTAAAATGTGTTTTGGTATGAAACATGAAACAAGAACCCATACTTATAGTAGTTGTATAGAAATTTGGACCTCTGAAATTCTATCTTGTACCAGGGGATGTTTCATAAATGTATCTTTGGGACCACCCTGTTATCTTAATGTGAAGATGTATTTCCGAATTTAATATGAAGATGTATTTCTGAAACCATTCAGAACAAAATAAAATTTTACACGCGCGCACACACGCGCGCGCACACACACACACACACACACACACACACATATATTAATCCTAGATTACATATAATACATTTGTCGCGGTGAGAATCGGATACCAAGCTATTAAGTGAGCTTGAATCGCAAAACATTTATGTTCACCACCGACTTTAATTTAATCCAAAGGGAAAAGGGAAAAAGATCGTAAAAACCCTAAATGAGGAGAAACTAGGTTCGGGGGTTGATTATACCTAGGGAAGGTGTTAGCATCCTAAGCATCCGCAGTATCCTACGGGAACCTCTTGTTAATATTTGTATTATTGTTGTTTATTGCTTGTTAAAATTATGGGAACCTAAGGTTTTATTTCTAATGGTGCTCGCACAACATCGCATCGATGCCTACGTATCGGGTATAGAATCAGAGCACTCGTAGTTCTCCTAAGGATTAACGAACACTTGGTTACGCTCAAGGTTCGCGAGGGAAGGTAAGTGTTATGGCAAACACTCACGTGACTTTAAGAAAGTCACAAAAAGTTGTAAAATAAAAAGCTAAGGACCTAATGGCTAAGGACCTAAGGATAAGGGACGGCTAAACTTCCTATGACATTGAGTCAACTGCAGGAGTCTTTCCCTTTTGGATCGAAAAGCAGAAAAAATAAAGTAAATAAATGAGGGTGCAAGCTCCTAAGTCTAAGGCATAGGTTGCAACTTGCAAAAATAAATTGGATAAAGTAAATGGAAAATGCAAAGATAAAAGGTTTGGTAACCGGGCTATGACTCGATATATGGATCGAGAATGCGGGGGTGGAAAACAAGCGCAGTGCGACAATTTTGTTTAAGTCAGAAAGCTGGGCAGTGTAAGGAACTGTGCAGATGGCGATCGTAAACGACCGACTTACGTATGTGAGTGTATGTGAAGTGAACTTGGCGTTGGACCAATGAATTATTATTCTTGAAATTAATATGGTGTAAACTTGCGAGAAATAAATAATTAATAAATAAAGTGAATTAAATTATGAAAATAGAATGAAACGGATTAAATAAATTAAAATAAAAAAATAATGAATTAAATGGAAAGAAAATAAATAAATATATGAAATAGAAATAAAATGCAATGGCCTCATAGGGGTCACGATTAATCGGAAACGATTTATCGTGACCTTCGTCATATCATCGGCCCTAAATAATAAAGAAATGAAAATGATTCGCTTATTTAATTTTTAGACATTTTTTTTTTTTTAGAAAAAGAAAAAGAAACTACTAACAAATAAACTGAAATTAACAAAACTTATAAGAATTACTAAAAAAATCATTTTTAAATAATCACAAAAAATAAAGAAAACTTTAAATTTATGAAACAGGGGAGCTTTTGTGCGCTGGTAGTATAGTGTGGATATTTGGCATATTAATTGAAATTCAACCAGGTTAAACCAAAGAACATATAAATTAAAAAAATGTTATGATAATAATAATAATTAAGTAAACAAATGACAGTAAATAAACTATAGCACAAAACATGTCAAGTATCAGAAAAATAAAAAAGAAAAAAAACAAACAGCCTCCCCTTTTTCAAGGTTACGATTCCAAGAAAAAAACAAACAAACCCACGTTTCACCCTCTTTTCTCTCCCAAATCGCAATGGAGCAACAGAGCAACCACCCTCTACGAATTAACCTCAGCGGCGGCGGCGCTCACCCAGCCTCCCAATCAATCTTTCCTCTCTCAATCGCATCTCTCAAATCAGTTGCGAATTCGCTCCCGGATCTGTTTCGGCGGAGGCGATGGGTGCTGGCCGGTCTCGTCTCTCTCTCCGGCGCGGTGGCTCACACTCTCAAACTCTCAACGCGATTTGGTTTCCATGGTGATGGTGAAAATGGTGATGGGTCGGATTTGCATGGCTCGGATTCGAAGAGGAAATGGCGAGGGGTTTCCGGCGAGTACGGCGATGAAGGGTTAAGGGTTTGGTTCAGAAGAGGGTTTGATGGATTCGGATTTACGGAGGTAAAGGGAGTTCGGTTTCAAGCGGTGGTTTTGACGAGTTGATGATTTGACAGGTTGTTAACGATGGTTTGAGGTGATGATGTTCTGGACGGCGTTTTGGTCTTCCGGGTTCGTGATGAATTTGAAAATGGAAGGCTCACGGCGGTGGAGTTTTGGAAAGTTTTCAGGTTCGCTCACTCTCAGAAATCGCTATCTCTCAATCTCCCGGCTTTGTGTTCAACGAAAACAGATTGACGGCGGCGGCAGACGATTCTGGTCTCTCTCGCGAATCTCTCAACAATTTCTCTCACTCACTGATTCTCTGTCTCGCTCTCTGCTTCGCTCATGAACTCACATCCCAGCTCTGTTCTCTCTCGCCGGTTAACTCTCGCGGATGGCCTTTTTTGAGTGGTGAAAAGGGGGTAACAGTTCGAAGGGATGGCGGTGATGGAGATGACGATTTTGGGTGGCTGTGGATTGGTTTGTTTTATACAGGTTTGTGGTGGTGGTTGTGAAGTGTTATCGAGCTTAATGGGGATTCTGTTAACAGTTTTGCTTGTTTGGATTTGTTCTCTTCTTTGCAGGTTTTGAGAGATATGAAGGTAGATGGTAATTGAAGATGAAACAAGGGTGGAGAGGATTGAATATGGGCGGAACGGCGGAAAGGTGTGAGGTTTAATGGTGTCGGAAGATGGCTTCAACCTGAAGTTAGCTTTTGGTTACAATTTGAGGCGTTTTGTGCGTGTTCGGTATCGGGAAAGTTTTTTGAAACTCAGTTTGGAGGTTAGCGGTTTCCGGTGATATCCCGGTGGTGATCCGGTGTGGTTTTGGTAGTGGCGGCTTGGATTGGAAAGTGGCGGAGAGTGATGGTTATGGTTGATGGCTGAAGTATGTTGGAGTTTTCGGCTTGAGAATGCTGGCTGTTGTGTTTTGTGCTTGGGCTCAATCTCTCAGTTTCGATTCACTCAGGTTCGTTTCTCAACTTATCTTTTTCAATTCATTTTTGGCTTTTGATATTGGTGTTTGGGTGATTTATGGAGGCTTCTGTGCAGGTTTGATGATTTGGGATTTTCTGGGTCGTTCGGTTATTATGAGGTTTGGAAGAGGGATTCGGTGGATGGCAGTGGAGATGGTGATTGTTGGCTCGGGTTGTTGGTGGTGAGTTTCGTTTGTGATTTAGGATCCAAGTCTGGTAGTTCTATTTCCGTTTTGATGTTCAACTGACATGGATTTTCTATCTTTGATTCTCACTCCATCTTATTTTTCTGGTTGTTTTGGCTTATGGCAGGTGATGGCGATTTGCAGGTTTTTTAGTTTCACTCGAAGATGATTGAGCTGCGGTTGTGTTTGGCCTTAGTGAGTTTAAGAAGGTTGGTGGCGGCTTGCTGTGTTTTGATGAGGGAGCGTGTTTGGATTGTGAAAACAAATGATTTGAGGTATGATTCTCAGTTTGGTAACAATGCGGTTTTTTTGGATTTGATTCTTTGGGTTTGGTGGTTAGTGATGGTTTGATGCTCTCAGTGGTTCGTGGTTTAAGCTTTTTCTGGTTTTTTGAAAACAGGTGGTGCTGTCTCTGTTACGAAGAGTTTGTGCGATGCTAGTGGATAACAAACTATGGAGAGAATTTAGATAAGTTGTTGTAAGTTTGATGGGTGGTGATTTGAAGGTGTTACAGGTTCTGATTTTGTTCTTGCTGTGAGGTTTGAAGTGAGGAATGAAAGTAAGTTGATAAAATGGTGATTTATTATTTTTTGCTGTGAATTTTATAATTTTTTTTTGAAGCTTTTTTTTATATGAAATTTGTTTTGATATATGCAGATTTGAGATTGAACAATAAAGATGAGTAGAGAACTAAATATGGACAAAAGCTAAAAGAGGTGAAGGAGAGGAAGAAAAAGATATTACCGCCCGAACGTTATCGGGGTGACAAATCCACACGGTAAGCTTCCGATTCCTTTTCTGATGCACTACCTCTTGTTGTTGTTGCTGAACTCTTTTTCTTTTTTTTTTTGGTTTAAAGTTGCTGGATTTTTGTGGTTGGTTTTGGGACTATTTTTGATGGTTGTATCAGTGTGTTTGATGCTGTTCTTGTGAGATTTGTGTGGCTGATTTATGGTATTTGAGGGCTGTATTGTTTGTATGTGTTTCTGGGGCTGTTTGAGTTGTTGTTTGTATGCTGAGTTGTGTGTATTGAGGCTGAAACTTTGGTGTTTTTGTAATGCTTTATGGGGCTGTTAGCAGGGGTTTATGGGACTGTTTGTTGTTGTTTTTGAAGGCTGAGTTATATTGTTTCAGGGCTGAATTTTTTTGGTTTTAAGTGCTGAATTTTGTGTATGAATCAGAGTTGTTTGTGGCTGTTTTCTGTGTCTGTTGAGAGCAATGTAACAGTGGTTTTATGCTTGTAGGTGAAGGGTTTCAAGAGGGACAGGGCCTGAACTTTGTAGCAGTGGAGTGGAGCAGGAAAATGCAGCTGTTGGTGGCTGCATGCTTGTCTTGTGGGCTGAGGAACTGCTGGAGCAGGCTGAAATGTTGCTGCATTTTTTTGTATTCTAGTGCAGAATTTTTTGTACATTTTTTTTCTATGCAATTGTAATATAAACAAAATAATATTATGGAATAAAAAAGTTGATTATTTACATTTGGGGTTAATTTGAAATTGAAACTTGAAAAGTGAAACTTTAAATTAGAATCTAAATAAAACTTAAATTAGAAATGAATTAAAAAGAAATAAATTTAAAATTGAAAATAAACTCATAAACTTAAATAAATAAACTTGGAATTAAAATTAATTTAGAAACTTGAGAAATAAATTGGAATTTAGAAAATAACAAATGTGGATATGAATTAAAATGGAATAAATGGTTAAAAATTAAAATTTGAATTAGAAGTGAATAAAAAAGGAATTAAACTTAATATTGAAATAACTTAGAAACTTAAATAATTGAAATTAAAAATTAACCTTAGAATTTGAGAAATAAGTTTGGAATTTAGAAAATAAAAATGAATTGAAATTGACATTAGATTTAGAAATAACAACTTGAAAATGGAATAAAATTAAAAATTGAAGAATAGAAAATAAATTCAAAAATAAAACTCGAAAATGAAATAAAAATTAATTTAAGAATGCGAACTTGAAAATGAAAAGAAATAACAAATAAATTTAGAAAAAATTGAAAATTGAGCTAAAGGTTAGAAATAGAAATTAAAATAAAATCTTAACATAGGAACTTACAAATAGAAACGAAAATGGAAATTAAAAATTAAAAAAATACGAAAATGAATTAAAAAGTCATAAATAAATTAAATTAAAATGGAAGCTAGAAAATGAGAAGAAAACAACAGAAAATAAATCGGGAAAAATCCCTGCTAAATGCGATGAATGTATGATTATGATATGAATGATTAGGGGTAAAATTTGGGGTGTGACAGTTGCCCCTATTTAAATAACTTTACCAGATGGCGTGAATGACGACAGGCACTCATGAGATCATGGTGAAAGGTATTTAAATACAGAAATAACCGGAAATTTTGCCCCTAAATGCAATGTTATGCTGGACTACAAATCTATCTAACCCTGCAACTCTTATGCAATGAAATGATGATTATGGTATGAATGATTAGAATGCGAATGTCGACGACCACAAGCCAAGACTCACTGGGGATGACAGACACTGGGGATAAAGAAACGAAAACGGGAAATATTCAAAGTGATAAATCAACAGGTTCAAGTGTAACTGCTGACACTAAGAATAACAAAAGACGAGAACAAAAAGGAACTCCAAAGCGTTGGATCACCGAACACAGATAAAACAAAATAAAATTCAAAGTGACTGCACAGTGGCTCGATGCGACCAACTGACACCAAAAATACAAATAAGACAAGGAAATAAATCGAAGTGGTTGACCAATGGCTCTATGCGACCAAATTGACTTTGAGGAATAAAAGGCAACGTATTCAAAGTGAATGCGCAGCGGCTCGATGCGACCAACTGACACTAAGAATACAACAAAATAAACAGTCAAAGGGAAAGTGCAGCGGCTCGATGCGACCAACTGTCACTGGAAATGATAACATAATATTCAAAGTGAATGCGCAGCGGCTCGAAGCGACCAACTGACACTAAGAATACCCAACAAAAATAACCAAAGAGAAATGTGCGGTGGCTCAATGCGACCAACTAACACTAAGAATAATCAGCAAAAATATTCAAAATGAATGCGCAGTGGCACGATGCGACCAACTAGCATTGGAAATGATAAACATAATATTCAAAGTGAATGCGCAGTGGCACGATGCGACCAACTGTCACTGAGAATAAACAACAAAATAAACATTCAAAGTGAATGCACAGCGGCTCGATGCGACCAACTGTCACTGAGAATGACAACAAACCTATTCAAGGTGAATGCGCAGCGGCTCGATGCGACCAACTGTCATTGGAAATGAAAAACATAATATTCAAAGTGAATGTGCAGTGGCTCGATGCGACCAACTGACACTAAGAATAAACAACAAAATAAACATTCAAAGTGAATGCACAGCGGCTCGATGCGACCAACTGTCACTGAGAATGACAACAAGCTTATTCAAGGTGAATGCGCAGCGGCTCGATGCGACCAACTGACACCATGAATAACAAACGAAAATACTCAAAGTGGAAGCACCATAGGTTCGGAACCTATTGACACTACAAAAGAAAAGCCAAGATACACTCAAAGTGAATGCGCAACAAGTTAAAAAAACCGGTTGACACTAAGAATGATAAAGGCAAAGTAGTCAAAGTATTCAAAATGGTAAAACAGCAGGTTCAAATGTAACTGCTGACACTGTGGATAAGGAAGGAAAACACATTGATTTAGTAGTGGCTCTATGCGACCAGCTAGCATTGAGGATAGAATGAAAATCACCCAAATATAGATCAACGGCTCTAAGCGACCGGCTAACATGAATAAGCAACAACAAAATATGTTGGAGTTTTCAAATAAGGTAGGATATCCGATCTCTGGAAATTCCTTCAGGAACCATCAGGAGAAAGGGTACAAGTATGTACAAAATCAAATTGACTTGGATTTAAGCAAAGGTCTCAGGACCTGCTCAAAAGATTTGTGCCAATGACAATTGGACTTCAAGGAGACATTGGTGGTCATAAAGACAAATACCAAACACAAATAGAAGTCCCCAGGGGACACCAGCAAATACTGGGGACAAAAACAAATGGTAAACCACTTCGGGTACCGACAACAAATGAATTCTCAGATTGAGCACTAATGATATCTGGACTTGGAAATAGACAGACGACAACTGGGGAAAGATAAATGCTAATGTTAGATGCGCATGATTGAGCATGATGCGAATGATCATGATATGCAAATGTTGACTCAAAAGAGACAAAGAGTTTTGACAAGACTCAAAGAGGAGTAGGCTCTCAACACCAATACTCAGGTGAGCAACGTGAAAAACACTGGGGGGATGTCTTCAATCTTGGAAATCCATGCTTGGTCCAAGGATCCATCCAAGAGTGTTATCAGTTTTGAACTTCGATGGGGATTTCTGTAATAATAGTATAAAAGTGTTGTTGCAAACCAGGACTTCTTGGGGAAACAGAAGGTTTTTTCAATTTTCCAAAGTCTAAGAAACTTAAAAGTTTTTCAGTGTGTTTTCAAAAAACATTTTCCTTAAAAAAAACTTGTCATTTTCAGAGTTAAATTGTAATCAAGTGATGACATTTTGCATAACAAAAGAAAATAAGAGCTGAACAACAAAATTCATAGGCGCAGTTTGTATTTTATTCAAGAATGGTAGCTTGCCAATGGCAAAAAACTCCATGGGAAATTACAATTTGAAAATGGCAATGGGGAAAGGTCTACATTGAATCCAACGACCACTACAATCCCTAATAACTAAGACTGCCCGACACCTTGCTTCTGACAAGAGCAAATGGATCGATCCTTCCTTACGATTCTTCAGTAATGGTAAACACCATCTGACACAGTCAAATGCCTTTGTCCCTAACTTTTGCCTGGACCGCCCTTCCGGGTTTTCAATCCACCGGGACGCTCTTTTTTGCCTAAGTCGCCCTTTCGGGTTTTCAACTTAGCGAGCTCTTATTTTTCATTTTTATCCCTAACTTTTGCCTGGATCTCCTTCATAGGTTTTGATCCACCGGGATACCCATTTTTGCATAGGTCGCCATTTCTGGTTTTCGACCTATCGGGTTTTATTTTAGGCATAATATTTTTTTGACTGCATCAGAATTCACCGGGTGCTTCAGCTGTTCACCATCCATAGTTGTAAGGATTAAGGAACCTCCGGAGAATGCCACCTTCACAACATATGGGCCTTCATAGTTAGGACTCCATTTTCCACGCACGTCTTTGTGGACTGGCAAGATTTTCTTGAGTACAAGATCTCCTTCTTTGAATTCTCGGAGACGGACTTTCTTGTCAAATGCTCTCTTGATACGCTTTTGGTACAACTGGCCATGGCACATGGCGGTCATTCTCTTCTCATCAATGAGGTTCAGTTGGTCATATCTGCTCTGTACCCACTCAGCTTCCTCCAGTTTGGTTTCCATCAAGATTCTCAAAGATGGTATCTCTACTTCAATAGGGAGAACTGCATCCATCCCGTACACCAGAGAGAAAGGGGTTGCCCCGGTTGAAGTGCGCACTGATGTTTTGTATCCGTGTAAAGCATAGGGTAACATCTCGTGCCAATCTTTGTAAGTTTTTACCATCTTTTGCAGAATCTTTTTGATGTTCTTGTTTGCAGCTTCAACAACTCCATTCATCTTCGGACGATATGGAGAAGAGTTATGATGTTCAATCTTGAATGTCTCACACAACTCTTTCATTGTCTTGTTGTTCAAATTGGTCCCATTATCTGTTATGATTCGGCTTGGGATCCCATAACGGCAGATAATTTGATTCTTGATGAAACGGGCAACCACTTGCTTTGTCACATTGGCGTAGGAAGCTGCTTCTACCCATTTGGTGAAGTAATCAATTGCGACCAAGATAAACCGATGACCGTTGGAAGCTTTAGGCTCAATTGCCCCTATCATGTCAATGCCCCACATTGAGAAAGGCCAAGGCGATGATAGAACGTTCAAAAGTGTTGTAGGTACATGCACCTTGTCGGCATAAATTTGGCATTTATGACACTTCCTGGCATACTTGAAACAATCTGATTCCATGGTCAACCAGAAGTATCCAGCTCTCAAAATCTTCCTGGACATGGCATGTCCATTGGCATGTGTTCCAAATGATCCTTCATGGATTTCTCTGATCAATAAGTCTGCTTCGCGCTTGTCCACACATCTGAGCAGAACCATATCATGATTTCTCTTGTAAAGCACATTGTTGCTGAGGAAAAACTTGGACGCCAATCTTCTTAAAGTCTTCTTGTCTAAATTTGTTGCGTAAGCTGGGTACTCTTGATTCTGCAAATAGTTCTTGATGTCATAGAACCACGGTTTCTCATCAGTTTCTTCTTCGACCAGTAGACAGTAAGCTGGCGCAGTTCTTCGCTCGATTGTAATGAGTGGAGCTTCGTTAAGAAATCTGACTTGAAACATAGATGCCAACATAGCCAAGGCATCTGCAATTTGATTTTCTGCCCTTGGAACATGATGGAAAGTGACTTCATCAAAGTATTTGATCAATTCCACAATGTGAGCACGGTATGGGATCAACTTCTCATCACGGGTCTCCCATTCACCTTTAACTTGGTAGATTACCAAAGCTGAGTCTCCATATACATCAAGAATCTTGATTCTGGTATCGATTGCAGCTTCGATACCCAAAATACATGCTTCATACTCTGCGATGTTGTTTGTACATTCGAAACATAATCTGGCTGTGAAGGGAGTATATCCACCATCAGGATTCATCAAGACAACTCCTACACCATGCCCCATGTAGTTAGAGGAGCCATCAAACATCATCTTCCAACGGGACCCTGGCTCGGGACCTTCATCCGGATCTGGAACTTTGCAGTCCTTTATCAGCATAATATTTTCGTCTGGGAAATCGAATTTCAAAGGTTCATAATCTTCGACAGGATGATCAGCAAGGTATTCAGATAGAACACTGCCTTTGATAGACTTCTGGGTTACATATTGGAGGTCGTATTCGGATAACAACATGTGCCAACGGGCGAGTCTTCCAGTCAAAGCAGGCTTCTCAAAGATGTACTTTATTGGATCCATTTTCGAGATCAACAAAGTAGTGTGACAAATCATATACTGCCTGAGGCGTCTGGCCGCCCATGCCAAAGCACAGCAAGTTTTCTCTAAAAGTGAGTATCTGCTCTCACAGTCTATGAACTTCTTGCTTAGGTAATAAATGGCGTGCTCCTTACGACCAGTTTCGTCCTGTTGGCCTAATACGCAACCCATAGATCCCTCGAGCACAGTCAGATACATGAAAAGGGGCTTCCCTGGAGTAGGTGGGATCAAGATAGGAGGTTCTTGCAGATAAACCTTAATCTTCTCAAAAGCCAGTTGACAATCAGGACTCCACTCAGTTGCTTGATTCTTCCGGAGTAACTTGAATAAAGGCTCACAAGTAGCAGTCATGTTGGAAATGAATCTGGAGATGTAGTTCAATCTTCCAAGGAAACCTCTGACTTGCTTTTCTGTCTTGGGAGCTGGCATCTCTTGAATTGCTCTGACCTTGTCCGGATCTACTTCAATACCTTGCTGACTAACAATAAAACCAAGTAACTTCCCTGATCGGACACCAAAAGTACACTTAGCTGGATTCAGACGCAGTTGGAACTTTCTGAGACGCTCAAATAACTTCAAGAGATGATTCAAATGATCCTCCTCACTCTGTGATTTGGCAATCATATCATCCACATAAACCTCTATCTCTTTATGCATCATATCATGGAAAAGGGTGACCATTGCCCTCTGATAAGTGGCTCCTGCATTTCTGAGGCCGAACGGCATAACCTTGTAACAATAAGTGCCCCATGGTGTGATGAATGTAGTCTTTTCCATATCGTCAGGATCCATTTTGATCTGGTTGTATCCTGAAAACCCATCCATGAAGGAGAAAACAGCAAATTTAGCAGTGTTGTCAACCAAAGTATCAATATGCGGAAGAGGGAAATCGTCCTTCGGACTGGCTTTGTTCAAATCCCTATAGTCCACACACATTCTGACTTTGCCATCCTTTTTAGGGACTGGCACAATATTAGCTACCCACTCAGGGTACTTCGCAACTGCAAGGAATCCAGCATCAAACTGCCTTTTGACCTCTTCTCGAATCTTCAGAGCCATTTCTGGTCTTGTTCTTCGAAGCTTTTGCTTTACAGGAGGACAATCTGGTCGAAGAGGTAACTTGTGGACCACTATGTCTGTGTCTAACCCGGGCATATCCTGATACGACCATGCAAACACATCTACATACTCTCTGAGAAGCTTGACCAATCTTTCTCTGATGTCTGCCCCAAGTGTTGTACCAATCTTGACTTCCTTCATGTCTTCATCAGTGCCAAGATTGATGGTCTCAACCTGCTCCTTATGTGGCTGAAGCTCTGTGTGCTCATACTCAACTAATCTTGCCAATTCTTCGGGAATGTCACAATCTTCCTCACTTTCATCTTCTGCTTGGTAGATGGGCGAATTAAAGTTAGGAGAGACAGTAGAGTCATTGGATTCAACAAGGTTTTCGTTTATTCTGCATATGATAATGATTTGCTTTTATTAAAAGTGGAAAATAGAGAAATGCAAGAGAAAATGCTTTTTTTTTAGTTTTGAAAGATTGCCATCTTCTTTTAAAAGTGAAAAGAGAGAAAAACTGTAAATGATCAAAATAAGAGTTTAACAAAATGCCTTCATTGATAATAACTTTTAAAAATGAGAAGGGGCCCTACAAAATACTCCCATAGCCTTGGGCATAGCTAGGGAACTTTGAAAACACTTTAAAAAAAAATAATAAATTACTTTGACAATGGAAAAAACTCTGGGATCTCGACTGCCTCCCAATTGTCCAAGGCTTCTTCACACTGATACACCAGATGATTCACATCTTCATCTTCAGAAACTCCATCAATTGCATTGACCTGATAACCAGCACTGGAGAACACTTCTTGAATGGTCTTCAGACGTCCCTTAACGGAGGTTGACGCTCCTTCTTTCACATGAGTTGGTTTGTAACCCAACCCGCAACGATCTAGCTTCTGCTTGACTTCGATGACATCACCCCAACCTTCATGACTTCTTTCTTCAATGGTGGAAATGGTACTCTTCAGCGATGCAAAAGATGGGATACCCTTCCCTTTTGGTTCCTCTACTTCCATAAGGACAGCATTGGCTATCTCAAGAGCTTGGAAAGAAGTTTCCAAAGCATCTTCATCAGCCTCAATATAGGTAAAGGATGAAAGGTTGCTAACCATGAGATCTTCTTCCCCAGACACGGTCACCAGCTTGTTATTGACTACAAACTTCATCTTTTGATGTAGGGTAGAAGTGACTGCCCCAGCAGCATGGATCCAAGGTCTTCCCAGCAAGCAACTGTAGTTAGGATTGATGTCCATAACCTGGAAAGTGATTTTGAAGACCTGTGGCCCAATCAAGATTGGTAGGTCTACTTCTCCAATAACAGTCCTCCTTGAACCATCAAAAGCTTTTACAATCAGTGCACTGGGCCTCATCTCTGCCCCTTGATAAGATAACTTAGCAAGTGTTCTTTTCGGCAAAACATTCAAAGAAGATCCTGTATCCACAAGAACTCTTGCTAAAGTATCCTCTTGACATTTCACTGATATGTGGAGAGCACGGTTGTGGTCTAAGCCCTCCTTTGGAAGCTCCTCCATACTGAAACTGAGGTTGTTACACGCAGTGATATTGGCAATGACTCCATCAAACTGATTCACTGTTATATCGTGCGTAACATGGGCTTGAGCTAACAACTTCTGAAGCGCACTTCGATGAGCCGGAGAATGCATAAGAAGTGATAGGATAGATATTTTGGAAGGCGTTTGATGCAGCTGATCAATTACCTTATAATCACTCTTCTTTATGATTCTGAGGAACTCTGCATCCTCTTCTCCCAAGACTACCTCTTTATCTTTGTTGACAACAGCTGGTATGACTTCTTTAGGCGGAGCCGTATTGGCTTGCTGGGTGTATACACGACCACTGCGAGTCAAACGACCTGCACCCGCTATATCAGTACTTGCAACTTTTGAACCTTCCTTCTGATTAGCTTTATCAATCTTCTGATGAACTTTCCCTGTATCATACTTCCAAGGAACTGCTTTAGTGTCTTCATAACGGAAAGAGTTACTCCTTTGTTCAAATCTTGGCTTAGGTATATTGAAAATTGGCACCACAGATTCTGGAGTATTGAGGATAGGTTGAACTCCTGAAGATTTAGGCAGGTTGAACACGGGCACCCAGGTAGAATTAGATTCCGGCAAGTTGAAAATGGGTTCAATCACCGCCACCTCATTCCTCTTCATATGACCGCTCACTTGTAAGACACCTTCATCAATCAAATCTTGAACATCTTTCAAGATCAATTCACATCCCTTTGGACTATCAACACAACCTTCACAATTCTGATGACAGCTTTTCAGTATACCCGCCTCTACTAACTTCGCATGGAAGTCTCTAAGCGGGGTCTTGATCTCGGTGGCATTGAAAATCAAACCTTCTTCGGACTCATCAACAATAGCATTTATAGACCCATGATTGGGTAGAGGATTATCTTTGACATTCGGACCAGTATTCCCAAATGACAGAATGTTCTTCTCCATCAAATCTTTCACGATGTACTTCAAAGCATAACAACCCTCCAAGTCGTGCCCCGGGGCACCTTCATGGAATAAACAGTGATCATTTGGGTTGTAATTTGGCGGGAGCGGACTTGGTGGAGGACCCAAAGGCCTGGGAGTAACCAAACCCTTCTTCAGCAGTGAAGGATATAACTCAGTATAAGTTATAGGGATTCGAGGATTTGGAGGCCTTCCACCTGGTCTTCTGTTCTGAAAATTGGGATTTGGATGAGGAGCTGGAGTCCTCTGCTGGTAGGCTGAAGCATTGGGTGCTTGTTGATAGCCCGGATTGTTGAGCATTGGTTGATAAGGTTGAATCAATGGAGCCGCTTGTTGGTACATCGGTACTGCTTGAGTTGGCCGATACATGGGGACTTGTGGATTAAATGCTGGTTGAACCGCCGCTACATAAGGATGTTGGGCATACGGTTGTTGATGAGCATACTGCTGTTGACGAGGATACTGCTGTTGAGCCATAGGTGAAGGTCTCTGCCAAAGTGGATTTCTTCTTTGACCTGTCATTATGGCGTTCGTCTCACCCTCCTTCTTCTTGTGGAAGTTATTGGTAAATTTCTTGCCAATATTTCCACTACTAGTGCTAGAACTGCCAGACGCACTACTCATCTTTCCACTTTTCAAACCGAGTTCTACCTTGATTCCCACAGCCACTAAATCAGAGAAACTAGCAGTTATGCTCCCCACCATTCTCTCATAGAATTCTGGTCGCACAGTGTCAACAAACCAGTCAGCTAATTCTTTTTCAGTCAATGGGGGCTCTACTTGAGAAGCGGTCCCTCTCCACCTCTGGGCATACTCTTTAAAGGATTCAGACTCTTTCTGGGACATGCTTAGCAATTGCCTCCTATCGGGAGCGAGGTCCATGTTGTATTTGTATTGCTGGATGAAAGCATCTGCCAAGTCTTGGAAACTGCGGATCTTCGACTGGTCAAGCGTCAAATACCATTTGGAGGAGATTCCCTTCAGACTGTCCTGGAAACAGTGGATCATTAACTTATCATTATCTACCTGTGCAGCCATTCTCCGATAGTACATCAAAAGATGGTTCTTAGGACAAGTTGCACCCTCATACATATCAAAGGTGGGTATCTTGAACTTCGGAGGTATTACCAATCCAGACACCAGGCACATTTCTCTGGCAGCAGCACCAAAGATCTGGTCACCTTCAATCGCTCTTAATCTTTTTTCAAGGGTATCAAAATTCTCATGCATTTTCACATGTTTCTCATCTCCGTTTTCAGACATATCTGGCGCTTCATACCCCTGATGGTCATTGAAGTACGGTTGAGCACGGGTGTGCACAATGTCTTGTGTAAAATTAGCAACTGCATGATTTTCTTCATTAGTCACAGGAACAGTTTGTTGAGCAGCAAATACATGAGGAGGAGGCACAAAGCCTTGAGCAACAAATCCTTGGGAGGAAGGAATAAAACCCTGAGCAGCAAATCCTTGGGAAAAAGGAATAGAACCCTGAGCAGCAAATCCTTGGGAAGAAGGAATAAAACCCTGAGCAGCAAATACATGAGGAGGAGGCACAAAGCCTTGAGCAGCAAATCCTTGGGAGGAAGGAATAAAACCCTGAGCAGCAAATCCTTGGGAAGAAGGAATAATACTCTGAGAAGCAAAACCTTGAGAAGGAGGGAAGAAACCCTGGGCAGCAAATCCTGAAGAAGAGGGAATAGCACTCTGAGCAGCAAAACCTTGAGAAGGAGGGAAAAATCCAGGAGGAAACCCAAAAGGAGACCAGGTCACAGGGGTAGTGACTGATGATGTAGGCTCGGTCGTTGCAGTGACAACTTCAGTCGTTGCAGTAACAATTTCTGACACCACAGTCCGCTGGGTATCCATCTTCGCTCGAATGACTTGCAACATTTCCATCATCTGACCCATATCTCCACGAATATCAGAAAGCTCTTCGTTAACTCTGTCCATCTCTAGGTCTCTTTCAGCCATCCTCTTTCTGGCTTGAGCTCGAGTGTAGTATTTGCGTGAGAGCCTCAGTGTGAAAGCCGAACTGAGAGCAGATGACGGGAATGAGTTTCATGAAAAAAATGCAAATGCAATGCCAAATGTATGAGTGCAATGCAAAAATGAAATTTTATTCAAGGAACTTAAGAAATAATTTGCAAATACCAAGGAACACATAATAATCAAAAGGATATGATTTCATTAAATTCAAAAAGTGATACAAAGTCTTGAGTACACTTTCAAAAATCCCAAACAAAGTTTAATAAAGATAAAGATAAAGTCCTAAGGAGATTCTCCTAAAAGCCTCAAGTTGAGCTTCTCGATTTGTGCCTTCATCTGAGCCCTTTCAAGCATAAGCTGATCCACGATCGACTTCCAAGAAGTGTCCTCTTGAGTGCTGGAGGAAAATAAATCCTCTGGTGCTTTCCTTTTCTTGCTGGAGAGCTCTTCTTCTTCCTTCTTCTTCAGTTGTCTTCTAAGTTCTTCATTCTCACTACTGATGATCTGATGTCGATTCTTCCATGCATTCTTCTCTCGAATCTCTTTCTCCAAATCAATCTTCAGCTTTTCTGCATCATCCATAAAGATTAGAATGGGTTTCTTGAAGGTCATAGGATCCTGGCGAGGGTAAGGCATCTTCAGACTGATTGCCCTATCTCGTACCCATTGGAGATAGGGTTCCATAGAAACACAATTCGGCTTTCCCAAGCTACTCCTCCCCTTCCTATGGATGCACTTCCAAGCTTGCATAATCTGTTTCTTGAGCTCTGGTTCTTCGTCATCCTTAAAGAAAATTCCTTCCACTTCAACACTCTTAGGCTTGTCCTTCAACGGATATCCGTGTTGGCGGCGAGCCAAAACTGGATTATAGCTGATTCCTCCCTTAGTGCCAAGGAGAGGCACATTAGCAAAATCACCACAGCTATCAATAATCAATGCTCCATCATAAACACGATTATACCAACTAATGTCAGAGTGGGTAAGAGACATGATCCTTTGTGACCACCACAAACCATCCTTAAGGTTCCAAAATGAAGATGACTTAGGCAAGTGCGAAATAAACCACTCATATAGCAATGATGCACAACAAGTAATCATCCCTCCCTTATGGTGATTCCTCAAATGGATGGAATGATAAGTGTCTCCGAGCAAAGTAGGGACCGGGTTCTTCTTCAGAAATATCTTGATGGCGTTCAGGTCGACAAAGTCTTCAAAGCTTGGGAAAAGTAACACTCCATATATCAGCAGAATAAAAGTCGCCTCAAAAGCTTTCATATCCTTCACATCAACAAAATTCTTGGCCTTTTCTATCAGAAACTTTGTAGGGAATCCAAAAATCTTTCCTTTATAGGTCATATTTGCCTTAACCTCAGGAACACTCAAATATGTCGCCTTTGCAATCTCCGCTTCTTCAGGGTCCTTCTCTAGAACAGGGAATGGAGACTCATCCTTAACACGTGATCCCACCAAAACTGAATACTCTTCCAAAGTAGGCGCCAATTGGTAATCGGGGAACGTAAAACAGTGGTAGAGAGGATCATAAAACTGGAGCATCACAGAGAGCAACCTTCCATCCCAATCAGTCTTAAGCAAAGCTAAAAGTCTCCTATGCTTCTCCATGAAGGCTTCTTGATCCAGAACCAAATCTCTTAATTTCCTTAGGTCTTCAAGTTTGGGAGTTTTGAATGTGTACTTGACAGTCTTTCTTCTTCCAAAGTCCATGATGATACCTATGATATTTGCAAAGATAAAGTTTCTGAGTTCCTTGAATAAATGGTAAAAATGATGCTTCATGATGCGTGAATGCAACAAACACAAACAAGGCTTAGGTTCAAAGCTTGCATGAGGTCAAAGGTTCAACCCTCCCAAAGGTATGTACTATGGGTTTATTTGTACCTGTACAACGGGTTCTAAAAGTTCCCAGAATCACTGTCCCATCTTTCGGATATTACCGACTTCCCAACTCGACTTGGTAATCAGTAATATTCTCAAGAGAGTCTCATCCGAGTGCAGTATCGCGTATCAACTATTTTGGATTTGCATCCTCATAGTCATCGCACTACATCCCTAAAAAGGCCAAGTGGGGGTAAATGTTCTACGGTCCTCAGCATTAGTGGCTCTCAGGTCGAATATAGTGATGTTTTCACGACTGAACTCGATCAACAAAACTACATCCGAGGAGGCCTCCGCTGAGTGGTGGTGTCTCAAGTCAACTTGGTCGGGACTCAACTCCCTACAAGCCTTCTTGAATATATCACCGTCCTATCTTATTTGCACTCAAGTCCGGGTTAGGACTTATCTCACCACACATGGAACACCCAAAAATCAAAAAATAATAGCAAGCAATACAACAACAAATATACAAATATACAAGGTGGGCTTAACCCTCAAAAACAGAGTCCCCAGTGAAGTTGCCATTTTCTGTCGCGGTGAGAATCGGATACCAAGCTATTAAGTGAGCTTGAATCGCAAAACATTTATGTTCACCACCGACTTTAATTTAATCCAAAGGGAAAAGGGAAAAAGATCGTAAAAACCCTAAATGAGGAGAAACTAGGTTCGGGGGTTGATTATACCTAGGGAAGGTGTTAGCATCCTAAGCATCCGCAGTATCCTACGGGAACCTCTTGTTAATATTTGTATTATTGTTGTTTATTGCTTGTTAAAATTATGGGAACCTAAGGTTTTATTTCTAATGGTGCTCGCACAACATCGCATTGATGCCTACGTATCGGGTATAGAATCAGAGCACTCGTAGTTCTCCTAAGGATTAACGAACACTTGGTTACGCTCAAGGTTCGCGAGGGAAGGTAAGTGTTATGGCAAACACTCACGTGACTTTAAGAAAGTCACAAAAAGTTGTAAAATAAAAAGCTAAGGACCTAATGGCTAAGGACCTAAGGATAAGGGACGGCTAAACTTCCTATGACATTGAGTCAACTGCAGGAGTCTTTCCCTTTTGGATCGAAAAGCAGAAAAAATAAAGTAAATAAATGAGGGTGCAAGCTCCTAAGTCTAAGGCATAGGTTGCAACTTGCAAAAATAAATTGGATAAAGTAAATGGAAAATGCAAAGATAAAAGGTTTGGTAACCGGGCTATGACTCGATATATGGATCGAGAATGCGGGGGTGGAAAACAAGCGCAGTGCGACAATTTTGTTTAAGTCAGAAAGCTGGGCAGTGTAAGGAACTGTGCAGATGGCGATCGTAAACGACCGACTTACGTGTGTGAGTGTATGTGAAGTGAACTTGGCGTTGGACCAATGAATTATTATTCTTGAAATTAATATGGTGTAAACTTGCGAGAAATAAATAATTAATAAATAAAGTGAATTAAATTATGAAAATAGAATGAAACGGATTAAATAAATTAAAATAAAAAAATAATGAATTAAATGGAAAGAAAATAAATAAATATATGAAATAGAAATAAAATGCAATGGCCTCATAGGGGTCACGATTAATCGGAAACGATTTATCGTGACCTTCGTCATATCATCGACCCTAAATAATAAAGAAATGAAAATGATTCGCTTATTTAATTTTTAGACATTTTTTTTTTTTAGAAAAAGAAAAAGAAACTACTAACAAATAAACTGAAATTAACAAAACTTATAAGAATTACTAAAAAAATCATTTTTAAATAATCACAAAAAATAAAGAAAACTTTAAATTTATGAAACAGGGGAGCTTTTGTGCGCTGGTAGTATAGTGTGGATATTTGGCATATTAATTGAAATTCAACCAGGTTAAACCAAAGAACATATAAATTAAAAAAATGTTATGATAATAATAATAATTAAGTAAACAAATGACAGTAAATAAACTATAGCACAAAACATGTCAAGTATCAGAAAAATAAAAAAGAAAAAAAACAAACAGCCTCCCCTTTTTCAAGGTTACGATTCCAAGAAAAAAACAAACAAACCCACGTTTCACCCTCTTTTCTCTCCCAAATCGCAATGGAGCAACAGAGCAACCACCCTCTACGAATTAACCTCAGCGGCGGCGGCGCTCACCCAGCCTCCCAATCAATCTTTCCTCTCTCAATCGCATCTCTCAAATCAGTTGCGAATTCGCTCCCGGATCTGTTTCGGCGGAGGCGATGGGTGCTGGCCGGTCTCGTCTCTCTCTCCGGCGCGATGGCTCACACTCTCAAACTCTCAACGCGATTTGGTTTCCATGGTGATGGTGAAAATGGTGATGGGTCGGATTTGCATGGCTCGGATTCGAAGAGGAAATGGCGAGGGGTTTCCGGCGAGTACGGCGATGAAGGGTTAAGGGTTTGGTTCAGAAGAGGGTTTGATGGATTCGGATTTACGGAGGTAAAGGGAGTTCGGTTTCAAGCGGTGGTTTTGACGAGTTGATGATTTGACAGGTTGTTAACGATGGTTTGAGGTGATGATGTTCTGGACGGCGTTTTGGTCTTCCGGGTTCGTGATGAATTTGAAAATGGAAGGCTCACGGCGGTGGAGTTTTGGAAAGTTTTCAGGTTCGCTCACTCTCAGAAATCGCTATCTCTCAATCTCCCGGCTTTGTGTTCAACGAAAACAGATTGACGGCGGCGGCAGACGATTCCGGTCTCTCTCGCGAATCTCTCAACAATTTCTCTCACTCACTGATTCTCTGTCTCGCTCTCTGCTTCGCTCATGAACTCACATCCCAGCTCTGTTCTCTCTCGCCGGTTAACTCTCGCGGATGGCCTTTTTTGAGTGGTGAAAAGGGGGTAACAGTTCGAAGGGATGGCGGTGATGGAGATGACGATTTTGGGTGGCTGTGGATTGGTTTGTTTTATACAGGTTTGTGGTGGTGGTTGTGAAGTGTTATCGAGCTTAATGGGGATTCTGTTAACAGTTTTGCTTGTTTGGATTTGTTCTCTTCTTTGCAGGTTTTGAGAGATATGAAGGTAGATGGTAATTGAAGATGAAACAAGGGTGGAGAGGATTGAATATGGGCGGAACGGCGGAAAGGTGTGAGGTTTAATGGTGTCGGAAGATGGCTTCAACCTGAAGTTAGCTTTTGGTTACAATTTGAGGCGTTTTGTGCGTGTTCGGTATCGGGAAAGTTTTTTGAAACTCAGTTTGGAGGTTAGCGGTTTCCGGTGATATCCCGGTGGTGATCCGGTGTGGTTTTGGTAGTGGCGGCTTGGATTGGAAAGTGGCGGAGAGTGATGGTTATGGTTGATGGCTGAAGTATGTTGGAGTTTTCGGCTTGAGAATGCTGGCTGTTGTGTTTTGTGCTTGGGCTCAATCTCTCAGTTTCGATTCACTCAGGTTCGTTTCTCAACTTATCTTTTTCAATTCATTTTTGGCTTTTGATATTGGTGTTTGGGTGATTTATGGAGGCTTCTGTGCAGGTTTGATGATTTGGGATTTTCTGGGTCGTTCGGTTATTATGAGGTTTGGAAGAGGGATTCGGTGGATGGCAGTGGAGATGGTGATTGTTGGCTCGGGTTGTTGGTGGTGAGTTTCGTTTGTGATTTAGGATCCAAGTCTGGTAGTTCTATTTCCGTTTTGATGTTCAACTGACATGGATTTTCTATCTTTGATTCTCACTCCATCTTATTTTTCTGGTTGTTTTGGCTTATGGCAGGTGATGGCGATTTGCAGGTTTTTTAGTTTCACTCGAAGATGATTGAGCTGCGGTTGTGTTTGGCCTTAGTGAGTTTAAGAAGGTTGGTGGCGGCTTGTTGTGTTTTGATGAGGGAGCGTGTTTGGATTGTGAAAACAAATGATTTGAGGTATGATTCTCAGTTTGGTAACAATGCGGTTTTTTTGGATTTGATTCTTTGGGTTTGGTGGTTAGTGATGGTTTGATGCTCTCAGTGGTTCGTGGTTTAAGCTTTTTCTGGTTTTTTGAAAACAGGTGGTGCTGTCTCTGTTACGAAGAGTTTGTGCGATGCTAGTGGATAACAAACTATGGAGAGAATTTAGATAAGTTGTTGTAAGTTTGATGGGTGGTGATTTGAAGGTGTTACAGGTTCTGATTTTGTTCTTGCTGTGAGGTTTGAAGTGAGGAATGAAAGTAAGTTGATAAAATGGTGATTTATTATTTTTTGCTGTGAATTTTATAATTTTTTTTTGAAGCTTTTTTTTATATGAAATTTGTTTTGATATATGCAGATTTGAGATTGAACAATAAAGATGAGTAGAGAACTAAATATGGACAAAAGCTAAAAGAGGTGAAGGAGAGGAAGAAAAAGATATTACCGCCCGAACGTTATCGGGGTGACAAATCCACACGGTAAGCTTCCGATTCCTTTTCTGATGCACTACCTCTTGTTGTTGTTGCTGAACTCTTTTTCTTTTTTTTTTTGGTTTAAAGTTGCTGGATTTTTGTGGTTGGTTTTGGGACTATTTTTGATGGTTGTATCAGTGTGTTTGATGCTGTTCTTGTGAGATTTGTGTGGCTGATTTATGGTATTTGAGGGCTGTATTGTTTGTATGTGTTTCTGGGGCTGTTTGAGTTGTTGTTTATATGCTGAGTTGTGTGTATTGAGGCTGAAACTTTGGTGTTTTTGTAATGCTTTATGGGGCTGTTAGCAGGGGTTTATGGGACTGTTTGTTGTTGTTTTTGAAGGCTGAGTTATATTGTTTCAGGGCTGAATTTTTTTGGTTTTAAGTGCTGAATTTTGTGTATGAATCAGAGTTGTTTGTGGCTGTTTTCTGTGTCTGTTGAGAGCAATGTAACAGTGGTTTTATGCTTGTAGGTGAAGGGTTTCAAGAGGGACAAGGCCTGAACTTTGTAGCAGTGGAGTGGAGCAGGAAAATGCAGCTGTTGGTGGCTGCATGCTTGTCTTGTGGGCTGAGGAACTGCTGGAGCAGGCTGAAATGTTGCTGCATTTTTTTGTATTCTAGTGCAGAATTTTTTGTACATTTTTTTTCTATGCAATTGTAATATAAACAAAATAATATTATGGAATAAAAAAGTTGATTATTTACATTTGGGGTTAATTTGAAATTGAAACTTGAAAAGTGAAACTTTAAATTAGAATCTAAATAAAACTTAAATTAGAAATGAATTAAAAAGAAATAAATTTAAAATTGAAAATAAACTCATAAACTTAAATAAATAAACTTGGAATTAAAATTAATTTAGAAACTTGAGAAATAAATTGGAATTTAGAAAATAACAAATGTGGATATGAATTAAAATGGAATAAATGGTTAAAAATTAAAATTTGAATTAGAAGTGAATAAAAAAGGAATTAAACTTAATATTGAAATAACTTAGAAACTTAAATAATTGAAATTAAAAATTAACCTTAGAATTTGAGAAATAAGTTTGGAATTTAGAAAATAAAAATGAATTGAAATTGACATTAGATTTAGAAATAACAACTTGAAAATGGAATAAAATTAAAAATTGAAGAATAGAAAATAAATTCAAAAATAAAACTCGAAAATGAAATAAAAATTAATTTAAGAATGCGAACTTGAAAATGAAAAGAAATAACAAATAAATTTAGAAAAAATTGAAAATTGAGCTAAAGGTTAGAAATAGAAATTAAAATAAAATCTTAACATAGGAACTTACAAATAGAAACGAAAATGGAAATTAAAAATTAAAAAAATACGAAAATGAATTAAAAAGTCATAAATAAATTAAATTAAAATGGAAGCTAGAAAATGAGAAGAAAACAACAGAAAATAAATCGGGAAAAATCCCTGCTAAATGCGATGAATGTATGATTATGATATGAATGATTAGGGGTAAAATTTGGGGTGTGACAACATTGTTGAATAAAAACTAAAATGAATCGAAACATTTGTCGTCAGCTAATTCTATATGTATGGGTGGTACGCCCTTTCACTTTTGTTTATTTATCTCTCTTTCAATCTCACTCAATTTGGTGAACTCTTGCATTCTTTCCACAAAATGGTTCGGCCAAGTCTCAAATTTTCTTGTTGAATGAGTTGTTCACTCCGGTAATGTAAGTGGTATAGGGCATCCCGATTTAAAACCAACTTGAACAAAGTGTCGCGAATTTGAAATTCATCCAACACAGATAATATGATCATTTGGATTTTGAGATGGGGCAGTGCGTAGTGGAAAAAATATTTCCGAAAAGTCGTATCTTGTAAGATCAATACACACTCTTTCATATGCACTTGCTATGAGACGTCCCATTTTAGGGAAACACATCCATTTACCCTCTGATGTAGGTCCACTAATGCAAGAAACAAGAGATTCATAAATTTCATCAAAATGTTCTTTTTTCTCGTATAGTCGTGTGTATAATTCTTAATTGTCCCTCAACTCTCGGATAAGTTGATGTCAAAAAAGTATGTGATCCTCTTCTCCTTTATGGAGCAAGGCAGAAACAACTTGAAAACTGCGATTACCGTCACCCTTAATATTGTCGACCAGTTTAACGTATTTGTGCATAGAAACTGACATCTCTTCAATGAATGAAATTTTTGGTGGAGGCAGTGAAAGAGGTGGTTTGCTAATGCAATCTCCTTTGAATGCAATTTTTTGAGATTTTGGAGTTAGAGAATCAGTAAAAACTTTGTCAGCGTGTTCAAAATATGAAGGAGACCATGTCATTGAATTGTCACTCAGTGTAGGTTTGACCTTCTTAGGAGCACCTTTTGTTTTTACCGGTTGAGAAGGTGGTTTCTAGTCTGTGGTTTTCGGATAAGTAGTCTTTCTCAATCGCTCTTTGATGTGGAGTTTCAAATTGTCATCGTCTCTCAAAAACCTCTATGTTATCACTTCCCATTCGGTAAACATAGATAAATTTGATTTAATGTCTTTCAAGACACAGTCATCATCAAACCTGAGCCTTTTCTAGTTAGTGCAAACTTCATCCATTCGTATCATGCTATAAAATGTCACCTTCTTAGATATAAGACAAGCACAAAGGAGACCATAAGTTTTCATAAGTGCACAACCATACTTTGAGCTATTAATACCTACATTCTTACCTAGTTTGACTTCTTGAAAAATATAATTCAGTCTTGCTCGAGATATGTTGCCAACCAACTGATAATAAAGATTCTTGTCTTTGAATCAATGTTCCAACACTATGATGTTGCATCCAGATGATGTTCGTATCTCATTATGTTGATTTTGTATCATTTGATTCATAAAGTCTCAATCTCTACACAAATCACCCTTACTATTTCCCAACCAATTATTTAGTGTTTCACGAGCATACTCAACTCGATTAGTTGTTGTATTTCCAAGGCGTCTAACTTGATCTATCCAAGCACAAATAATTTTCTCCTTCACCTGGTCCAAAATTGTACTTTCAACACATTTCAACAAATCTGGATATTTCTCACAAACCTTCTTGAAATGTATAACATCATCAACATATAACATTTTTGTAGAATAATTTATTATAACATTCCATGCATCCATTATTGTTTCCACTATCACGTCTGCCTTGACCATTTTTCCATATTTGACCTTTATCTATTTCGTCCTTACCATGAGTTTAACCTAACTTCTCGCATTTCTTTATTATGTGATACATATAAAGTAATTCATAAGAAGTAGAAAATACCTTTGTAATCAAATTCATCAAAGCAGTATCGCGGTCAGTAACGATTAATTTTGGCATGTTTTTTGGTCTTTCAACATTTCCTAGCACACCTCTAAAGCCCAAGTAACATTTTCCTCTTTTTCGCTCTCTAGAAATGCAAACCCGACATAATAAGTCTTCTTAGTAGTGGTAATACCAAAAATTTCTAATAGTAGGGTCTTTTGCATTTCAAAGTTGCAAGTATATTTTTTGGTTGTACCATATTCAATGTCATGTCTGAAATGTATTCCTTCTCTTCCGGCATGAGGCGACATGCAATTGGATAACCGGCTAACTTTTCACACATGTCATGGTTATGTAAACCACATATCACATTAAATCTGCATTATTGTTTACCAACAAATAACCACACAACTAATGGATACTCATATTTTCTTGAAGTGACGTCATCTCGTTTGAAATTCCTGAGAGAAATTCTATACTTCCCACTTCTTCCACATGTCATTGTCACAAATGCACCTCGTTTATTCAAACCATTATTAGACCTTTCGATTATAACACCAAACCCCAATTAGGATGCATTTGTACGAATTTATTGAAGCACATGATCACGAAATTCAAACTTTTGTCCATTTGTAAAATTGTTGGAAACATCTATCTCTTTCACAACAACATATTTTTGCATTCGGAGACATAATATGTTTGGGAAAAACATCGAGGTTGCACCAAATCTAATGAAAAAAATAACATAAAATGTTCAAAAATAGATGAAATTGAAATCATATTGGTGGCAAATGAAAACAAACAGACTCCAGAAATGCATTTATGGAGGAATTCATATAAAATTCGAAAATACATTTCCGGATACAGTGTAAGTTTTATCACCCACAAAACAAGATTAATGTGAGAAATGAAGCATGAAATAAACAATATTTACCTTGAATTTCAACTTATTTTACTCCTTTTGATGTGATGAAACACAAGAATGAAGGTTTAGAGTGACAATATTGATTGAGAATGGAAGAGTTTTTTGAAATGGTTTTGAGAAAAATGGGCATGGGGTCTGATCATGCAAGTGACTGTTTTATTAAAAATCACGTTTGACATTTAAGAAAATGCATCCCCGAATATGTCTGACATGCAAAGGTGACATGTTTTTAAATTCCCTCTTGAAAACTCTGGAAATGCATTTTCGAAAACTCAAATGGGATGCTCAATAATCAATAAATTGATTGGATTTGTTCGGAGATGCATCTCCGGAGTAAAATTTTATTTTATAATGGGATGCCACTCATTTGGACCGATATTTAATGAGGTAAATGGTGCGTCCGAAGATACATCTCCGAAATTTGAGGGACAATTTTAGATTTTATATGGTGCTTTTCCATCTCATAAGGTGGGATTTGTAATTTTCTCATCTTGTGTCCACCTCTAAGATTTTTTAATTTGAAATTAATTTTCAAAGCCACATAATTCAACCCCCTCCCCCCATTCTCTTGTGTTTGGAATCACTTGTCTATAAAGTGACATCTACCCCTTTTTTAATTTTAATAGTCTTAATATTTTTTTTTTATAATTATTAAAGTATTGATATGTTTTTATTTAATTATTGAGAGGTTGTGTTTTTATTTAAAAAATAGTTTAATATTTAAATTAATTAAGAATAATAAAATTTGTGAGAATAATTAGTTTGAGAAGAAAATTAGAATTTTATTGAAAATAATATAGTAAAAATGTAGAACTAGTAAGAGGTGGGGGTTGGTGAGATTATGAGGATTAAGTTTATTTTATTTAAATAATAAAGTTAGAATGTAATTATCAATACGTGAAAAATTAGAGAAAAGAGGCAGAGAGTTGAGAAAACGACATAAAGAAAACCTAGGAGAGCGTGAGAAGAACAAGGGGAATCCCAAAAGACGAAGTTTCATAACTACACAATTTTTAGGTAGGGGTATTATTTATATATGGGTGACTAAATAGAGGGATAATGAGAGTTCATTACCCTCATGTCTTCTCCTTTTCGTTTAATTTGTAATTGTTGGTTGTGACCAAAGAGAGTTTGGACAAAACCTTTTGAGACGGTCGATTGAATGTTTTCTTTTACTCTTGAGTAATATGATATGTATTCTCATTTGATATGTACTCTGATTTGATAACCATGTTGATTCTTTGTTGATAATTTCTTCATGTCTATGTATGGTAGTTACATGTGAGTTGTATATCTGTTTAATAAGGAGAATATCATAATAGTCAAAAACTCAAAAAATAGGAAAAAAAGTCGAAAATCAAAAAAATCGAGAATAGGGGGAAGGGTGCGGCGCGAGTGCCGCGATGTGGCGGAGCACACGACAAAAGCGAAAATAGCGGAGTGCACGGTTGTGCACGGGTAGAGTTGCGGTCAGTGTAACACCTTGAAAATGTAGAAAATATTTATTTAATTGAATTAATTTAAATATTTGACTTATCGATAAATTATGGAGAAATGTTGGAATGATAAAGCTTATATTAATAATTAATAATAATTTGAATAATTACATTATTGTTAATAAAAATAATAAGAAAGACAATATGGTCTTTTGAAGGGATTAAGTGAGGGTAAAGTTGGAAAACCATTATTAAGGGTATTTAGATCAAATATAATAGGAAGAGAGAAGTTATTCTAATTTGATTGTATCTTTTTGTGAGAATTTCCTTGAGGAAGAAGATGGAGAAACTAGGGCTCTTGAAGGTTGTTGTAGGATTCAAGCTAAAAGAGATTTTGGATTTGATCATTAGGTATGGGGAGTATAACCTTCATTATGATTGATATAGGGTTTTGAATATAGATAGGTTGAGGTTTTGGGTTTATGATGAATTTTTGATGAAATAGGTAAAAAGTAATGAATTCAGGATGTGTATTTGATCATGAATGATGTATGTGTTGCCTGTTACAATGTGTTGTCGTAGTATATGATTTTACTATGAATTGATGGGGAATTGGGACTATGTAGGATTGAATTCGTGTGGAAAATTAGGTAATTTTGGTGCAGAACTCGTAAACAACACAAAAACTGCTACTGACACGTGAGTAACCGGTTACTCAATATGAGGTAACCGGCTACCCTTTGAAAATTTACGCTTTTTGACCTTGAACATAGGTTATAACCGGTCACCATGTTTTGAGTAACCGATTACCAGTGAAACAAAATGTTTTTGAAATCTTTGAAAATTCGTAACTTTTGATCCGTAAGTCTGATTTTAGTGTTGTTCGAAGCATTGGAAAGCTGACATTATGAACTTTATTTTGGTAAATTAAAATGAGTGATGTGAGACATTTTTCTAGTGTTGAATTTAAGAAAATGTCGGATTAATTTTTGGGATAGTTACGGGGTGGTTTATATATTGATAATTTGATGTTGTGATGACTATCCTGGTGCTATTATGATGTATATGTTGTTGTACCAGCAACATTGTACAATTAGAGGTGTTTAGTTGAAGTCTATATGTTATAAGGTGATTGATAAATTAATATATGAATGAATGATGCAAATATGGTGACTTATGTTGATGTTTATGACAATGTTGTTGCATCATACATTCATGGCATACTATGTTGGGACTTCGGTATGATGTTAGTTTCAATCCCATTATGTGGATTGAAGTGATTATATTGATTATATTGTGCTCCCTTGTGGAGGGTTAATGGCCCCAATGTCCATTTATGTTGATTGGTACCACATGTATGTTCGATGTTGTTGCACTTCATACTAAATGACATTGCATATGAATGATATAAAATGTGAAGGATTGTATTTGCATTATTGGTGATGTTATGATGATATTTGTGATGTCCTGTTTATATTCTTTCTTTATATCTTTTATAATGAATTATGAATATTCGCCCTGCCTGTTTGAATGTTGTCTCTGCATGGGTAACGTGCATATAACCAAGATTAGCTCGTGCATAAAGAGTTAGCTTTGGAGTCAGTTTTCATTTTTGTTGTTTAAAGGGTGCCTTGCTGTGGTTATGTAACATCGGGCCGAGAACATTGTGAACCTTCGAGTTCTATTTTCTTTTGTTAAGTTGAATATTTGTTATGATTTATTTGAGATTGTGTTGGAGTTTTGAATTTATTGAAATGATGTTTTTCCGTTGCGATGTTTTGGATTTAAAATGTTGAAAAAACCCATGTTACGGAGTGTAACACGGTGGGAGAACTGACTTTAGTTATGTTGCGGATAGCAAGAGTCGCCACCGACTTTTATTTTATCCAAAGGAAAGGCATAAAAGAACAGGAAAGACCTTCTTAAAATATTTTTGGGTCCGGGGGGTAGGTTATGTAAAGGGAAGGTGTTATCACCCTTTACATCCATGGTTATCCATGGGCTCTTAGTTACTTAGCTCACTTTAAATTGCTTTTGAAATGTGAAGTGTGTGAATAGAAATTTTCATAAAAGTTTGATAATGATCCATGTACGGATGCGTAAAAAAACTTGTGTTTGAAAATTGTTTGAAATTGTGAAATGTTTGAAATTTGTTTTTGAAGTAGTGAGCAAGTAACTATGAGGAACCTACCTTAAAGTTTAAGTCTTTCTGTTCTTTATCCTTTAAATGGTAAGACTATCCCTATTATTAAGGAATAGGTAGTCATTACCTTGGATGTGAGGGACAAGTGAGGGACATCTGTTTAATGAAGGCAACTGTAGGGTGTATTAAGCAATTTTGGAGGGACTGTCATCATTATTCGAAAGGGACAAGATCTTTAAAGGCAACTATTAGGGACTTGATGATTTTTCTTTTAAGGGACTTGCTTTATACACCCCACTTGACCTTATGATTAGGCAACATTGAGGGATAGCCCTAGAAAGTGAGATGGCGATTAAAATCGACTTACGTGTGTGAGTGTTTAATTTATATTTATCTTATAATTAAAGTGATCTAAATTCAATTTTAAATAAAATACATGTTTACACTCCCTAAATTACTAACCATAGCATAAAAATTAAATAAATTAAATATTTACAAAATTTACACCAAGGAGCAATTACAACAATAATTAAAATAAGCAATTAAAATAAATAGCAAATAAATATAAAAGCAAGATATAAGCAAAAATAAATAAATAGACAATAATATAATATAATAAGGGTTAGTACTAATAAAAATTAAAAATAAATAGGGTTAGTAAAATAAATATAATAAACTAAATGGATTAGTAATAATATGGTTAGTAAAAATTAAAAAAAACAAATAAGGTTAGAAAAATAAGAAGCAAAATTTAAATGGTTAATAGCAAAATAAGAGTAATTATATTAAGTAATTACAAAACTTAAAATTTATAAACAAATTAAATAAATAATGAACATATTATGAGAAATTATTAAATTTGTAATTTTTTAGAATTTATTTTCATAATTAATTATAAATAATGATAGAATATTTACATATAAAAATGAGATTGATTATAATAATTATATTTACAAAAATTAATAATAATTATGTACATAAGGCTAGAAAAATAAAGTTAGGTTTTTTTTAATATTTGTTTAGAAAAGAATAAATTAGGGTTTATAAAATGTTAAGTTTTATTTAGAAAAAATAGTTTTGAGTTTTATAATCTAATATACAAAATTATTATACATATATTATAATTTAATTACATAATAAAAGAAAATAATTTTTAAATTAAGAAAATATGATTTTTTTGAATATTAGAACCTATTGAATATATATTTATAAAATTATCTAATTATATATATGTTTATTAATAAAATATAAATCAATTAACAAAAATAAAAAAAAGATAGCAAAACATACCTGGCTGGGATTTGAACCCAGGTCACCAGGTTTACCAGCAACAATGCACACCACCAAGCCAGCACACGCGCAGGTGAAATAAAAGGGAGAAAGATTGGTTTTATGCTTTGCCTGAAAAAAAAAAAATAGAAGCAAAAGGCCTGGGGGAGAATTGAACCCAGGACCTTTGAAGCTAACAAACGCACGCATGACCATCTGGCTGGGAGAGCCCATCTGATATTTGAATGATAATTGAACATAATATATTATGCTTCATATTTAACCTGAAAAATAGAAAAAATAATGGTACAAGGCAGGATTCGAACACAGGTTTCGTAACCAAACACAAACGCCTCTTTCCACTGGGACACATGCTTCTGTGTGACAAATAACCAAGATGAATACATAATATTTTAAATCAAAATTTCAAATATGAAATTCGCGCCAGAACGCCTTCATCTTCAACCTCAAATTCGTAGGGTTTCCTGCGAATTTTTCTGGGAAAACTCCTACGAATTTTCATGCCATTCAAACCTGCGAATCACATACATTGTCATACGAGTGAAATTTCTTCAAATTGAACCTGCAAACATGATCTACACAACAATTACAGTCCAAATATGAGTCCATTATCAATTTATATTAAGTATTCTATGAATCCCTAATTTTGAAGCTTTAACCCTAATAATGGCCGATTGCTATTTAGGTCACGAAACTCCAATCTCTTTGTCCAGAAACCTTCACAAGCTCAATACAAACATCATAAACCAAACAAAATTCATTGAAATACATTAAATTAGTGAAACCGAAAAAAATATATTCAAGAACAAATAGAATTCGGATTATGCATTATGGAGTGATTTTGATGCGTATGAGTGATGGTTTTGCTTCAAGGAGGTCCAAGGAACATTGCTATGTTCTTATTTTACCTTAAAACACCTTGTATGAATGAATCCGAATATGAGTTTTGGAAGAGATTTTTGATTTTATGAACTTACTCTTAGGGCAGAAAATTTGTGTCCTTGTGATTGCAATGAGTTATGTACTTATAGGTGATTGAATTTAGGCCATAACATTGAATGGTTGTGTGGAAATTTTGATATGCAAAGATTCAAATTGATCATGCCTTAAAAATCCAATATTCTTGTATGAAGGCTTACTATTTTTGGACCAATCTTGTGATTTCATTCCTTTTCAATTCCAATCAACATTTAAGACATTCTAGAAACTCAATCTCCATCAAATATTACATTTTCATATTTTATTTTTATTTAAAATGATTTTTAATGAATTAAATCAAAATAAATAAAAATAAAATAATAAAAATTCTGATTTTTAATGGTTTGGGTCGTGCATGAAGTCAATGTATGGATTGGGTCATCATTTGGCAAGCCCATTTGGAAGAAATTGATTTTAGACCTCCTTTTTCATCATAAACCAACTCAAAATTTCCCAACTTTGCAAGGGAACATATCCTTCAATTTTAATGCTATGAGGGTGTTCTTGGACATTTTGGAAAGCTTGAAGAGTCCTCTAAACAACCCCACTGGTTTCATGTCCATATCATTTACCAATCTCAAGTTATGCCCTTTTGAAGTTGTTGACTTTTTGTTGACTTTCAAAAGGACCTATAATGTCTTAGCTCATACCTTCCAAATGAAGCATTTTTGGGCTTGGCTTGTGAGACACAAAGTTGTAGAGAATTCAATTTCCTTCAAAATGAGATTTGAGTGGAGACTTGGTGATGAAGTATGTGAAAGTTATGGCTGGTCAAAGTTCAGTTGACTTTTACTGATGAAACCCTAATTTAGAAACTCCTGATTCTTGATGATCTGAAATCTCCTTGATGAATCATGATCAACCCTTGATCAAATGATGAATTTTACTTCATATACTTGATGTTGGCAAAAAATCATGAAGTTTGACTTTGGTTTGACCACAGTTGACCTCAGTTTGACTTTTTAACTGCTTTGACTGATTTTGACTTATCTGATCATCTGACTGAGCAAACTTTTGAGAAAAGTCTTGAAACTTGTCATGGGGGTTCTTACACACATATAAGATGTTATGAAGCTCACTTGAAGTCTTGGAAGTTCATTTTTCCTGATTAAAGTCAAAACCCTAGTTTTGGATACACTGCTTAGGAGGTGCATTGTCTGAGGAAGTTGTCAACTCTTATGGCCAATTATGAACTTTGTGAACCTTGTGAACCATCATAAAATATATTGTGATACTCATGGGAGGTATTGTGAACCTTGTGAACCTTGTGAACCTTCATGAAGTGACTTGTAGACTTCATGAACCTCATGAAAGGTTATATAAACATTGTGAATCTTGTGAACCTTTAAGAAGTAACTTGTAGACTTCATGAACCTCATGAAAGGTCTTGTAAATGTTGAGAAGCTTGTGAACCTTGTGAACCTTCAAGAAGTGACTTGTAGACTTCATGAACCTCATGAAAGGTTTTGAAAGCATTGTGGAACTTGTGAACCTTGTGAACCTTCTTAGCACACAAAGTCTTGTATTGTGAACCTTGTGAACTTCATAAAGTAGCTTGTAGACTTCATGAACCTCATGAAAGGTCTTGTAGACATTGGGAAGCTTGTGAACCTTGTGAACCTTCAGAGAACACAGAGTCTTGTATTGTGAGGGCAAATTTTGGGGTGCAACAGCTGCCCCTGTTCAATTTTCTGAAACCTGAGGGGTTAGATTGGTATGTTTGTCAGTCGTGACCTGGAAGGTTGAAGGGGATTGAACACAAAAGCCCAAAAATTTGCACTCACCAGTGCATAAAGTGGTACAGATGGTTAGTTGAATATGTTTGAGTGGGCTTAAAGATGCCACTTGGAGGAAAATTCTTCAGATACATGTCTTGGAGGATGAAGCAGTCCAAAATATGGAGGTACAATGATAGCTGTCAGGAGGATGGAGCAATCCTGAGGTAATGATATGATTTCAGGAGGATGAAGCAATCCTGATGTAATAAAAAGCTGTCAGGAGGATAAAGCAATCTTGAGGTATGGATAATATGTTTTCAGGAGGATGAAGCAGTCCTGATGTAATAAAAAGCTGTCAGGAGGATGAAGCAATCCTGAGGTAGTAATAAACTGTCAGGAGGATAAAGCAATCCTGAGGTAGTGATGTGATTTCAAGAGGATAAAGCAATCCTGATGTAATAGGAATTTTCAGGAGGATAGAGCAATCCTAAAGTAATGATGATAACTATCAGGAGGATGAAGCAGTCCTGGTGTAGTAATATGTTCCCAAGAGGATGAAGCAGTCTTGAGAGATGATAAGTCTTCAGGAGGATAAAGCATTCCTGATGATCATAAGTTTGTTTGTAGGATAATTAACCTGAAACAAGGTAGCATTTGTATAATAATATTAGTTTATGCATTATGTATGCATGTATGATATGATGCACGTAAGTAATGTATTATGTATCTATGGATATGTATGTTATGGTATGATGTAAATGATGTATGTGTGATATGATACTGCCGAAAGCGTCTGGATATCTTCGTATAACAACTGCTGGCCAGGGAAAATAAATCCCGATTCGTTGTTGAAGAATATATTATACATAACCTTCCATATGCTGGGGATGGCAAGGTATAGATAACCTCCCGGATGCTGGGGATAATAAGGTATATATCACCTCCCGTATGCTGGGGATAGTAAGGTATACATAACCTTCGTCTTCGTTTGATGGTAGGGTAGATATAACCTCCGTCTTCGTTTGATAGTAGGGTAGATATAACCTCCGTCTTCGTTCGTCGTACCCTTATTGGAAAGAAAATTCCCGTATATCCGTATGAGGATAAAAGAGATGGATATAAATTCCAGGGGAGATGAGACTTTATGAAGATGGATTCGTCCTACTGAGGGTTTGTAACTGTCTTGTGGAGATGAACCGGTGAAGCTTCGTTGAAATCCTTCCCTCATTCGTCCTTAGTAAATACTATTACTGCATTTTCATGCATTTCTGGTAAACATCAATCATATTAAGCATACATGCATTTCTTGTAAACATCAATCATATTCAAAAGCATACATACATTCAAACACAACCAATGGACGTTTCGCTTATGTAAATAGGGTAAAAGTAAATCTGGATTCAAAAGATGGAATTTATTTATATCAAAAGGTGACCCATACACGGGTAAGTTTGTACAAGGAGACATAAATCCTAGTAAGAGGATTTTGTCATAAAGTTTTTACAAAACAAAGAAAATCAGCTATGTGGGAAATAATCCTATTGAGTTTCAATTCTACTATTGCCATTATCTTCAAGTATCTCATCTTCTGCTGTTGAGACGGAAATGATTGGATTGAGCTTTATCTGTTCGAGCTTGAGTAAGTAACACAACTGGTTGCAGTTTCATGGGTGATCCAAACGAGACATAGTCATACGCTTTAATCCCTAACTTTTGCCTGGATTGCCCTTTCAGGTTTTCAATCCACCGGGATACCCTTTTTTGCCCAAGCCGCCTTTTCAGGTTTTCGACTTGCCGGGTGTACATCTTTTCATATATATCCCTAATTTTTGCCCAAACCCTTTTGGTTTGCCGGGATGCCCTTATTTTGCCTAGGCCTGTCAACCTAGCGGGTCTCTTTTCATGCGTAGTATTTTTTAACTATGTCTGCGTTTACAGGCTGTGGGAAGTCTTCACCATCCATTGTAGTCAGTATCATGGCACCTCCTGAGAACACTGTCTTGACTACAAATGGTCCTTCATATGTCGGAGTCCACTTGCCCCTAGGATCACCCTGTGGTAATATAATACGCTTGATTACCAAGTCACCAACCTGATATACCTTTGGCTTAACCTTCTTGTTAAAAGCTTTGATCATCCGTTTCTGGTACATCTGGCCATGACAAATTGCTGCTAACCTCTTCTCATCAATCAAATTTATCTGGTCAAGTCGAGTCTGAATCCACTCATCTTCATTCAAGCCTGCATCCTTCATAATTCTTAAGGAGGGAATCTGAACTTCAATGGGCAGAACTGCTTCCATACCATAGACTAAGGAGAATGGGGTTGCCCCTGTTGAAGTGCGTATTGTGGTACGATAGCCATGAAGAGCAAATGGTAACATCTCATGCCAATCCTTGTAAGTAACAGTCATCTTCTGTACAATCTTTTTAATGTTCTTATTAGCAGCTTCAACTGCCCCATTCATCTTTGGACGATACGGAGAAGAGTTGTGATGCTTAATCTTGAACTGCGTGCAGAGATCAGTAATCATAGTGTTGTTCAGATTAGAGCCATTGTCAGTGATAATCCTTTCAGGGATGTCATACCTACATATGAGATTATTCTTAATGAATCGAGCCACAACATTCTTGGTAACAGATGCAAATGAAGCTGCCTCCACCCACTTCGTGAAGTAATCAATAGCAACCAGGATGAAACGATGCCCATTAGAAGCAGTAGGCTTGATCTCACCAATCATATCAATGCCCCACATGGCAAAGGGCCAAGGAGAAGTCAACGCATTCAATGGTGATGGAGGTACATTGACTTTATCAGCATAAATTTGACACTTGTGACATGTTCTGGAGTGTTGATAACAATCAGCTTCCATGGTAGACCAATAGTAACCTGCTCTCAATATCTTCTTTGCCATAGTATGACCACTAGAATGAGTGCCAAAAATCCCATCATGCATGTCTTCCATAATCTCAATTGCTTCCTTCTTATCCACACAACGAAGCATAGTTGAATCATGATTGCGCTTGTACAGAATCCCATTACTCAAAAAGAATTTAGCAGAAAACCTTCTCAGGAACTTCCTATCTTTGACAGATGCTCCTTCAGGGAACTCCTGAGCTTCAAGATATCTTTTCACTTCATAGAACCAAGGCTTCTCCTCTGCTTCTTCAGTGTCAATCTCATTGCAGTATGCAGGCTTCTCAAATCTATCAATAGTAATCCTGGGAGCTTCATCATCCCAACTGATCTCAAACATGGATGCCATGGTGGCCAGAGCATCTGCCAACTGATTCTCTCTTCGTGGAATATGTTCAAAGGTAATCTCTTTGAAATGTGGGATCAAGGACAACACATGCTCTCTGTAAGGAATGAGGTTATCATGCTTGGTATCCCAATCTCCTTTAATCTGACTTACTACCAGGGCTGAATCTCCATATACATCAAGGAACTGAATCTTCATATCAATAGCAGCTTTAATACCCAGGATACATGCCTCATACTCAGCCATGTTATTGGTATAATAGAAACAAAGTCTGGCAGTAATCGGGGTATGACAACCTTCAGGGGAACTAATCACAACACCAACACCATTACCAAGTGCATTAGAGACACCATCAAAAACCATAGTCCATCGGGATCCTTGTTCAGGTCCATCATATTGTCCAGGTTCTTTGGTAATAATCATAATGTCTTCATCAGGAAACTCAAAACTCATTGACTGATAATCATCCACTGCTTGATGAGCCAAATGATCAGCGACGACACTTCCTTTGATGGCCTTCTGAGTAGTGTACTGTATGTCATATTCTGTCAAGATCATTTTCCATCTTGCAATTCTTCCGGAGAGAGCAGGTTTCTCAAATATGTACTTGATTGGATCCATCTTTGAAATCAACAAGGTAGTATGGGTCAACATATACTGTCTTAGTCGGCGAGCAGCCCATGCCAAAGCGCAGCAAGTTTTCTCGAGCAGTGAGTATCTTGTTTCACAGTCGGTAAACTTTTTGCTAAGGTAGTATATTGCCTACTCTTTTCGACCAGACTCGTCATGTTTCCCCAACACACACCCCATTGAGTTGTCTAACACTGTTAAGTACATAATCAAGGGTCTTCCATCAACTGGTGGCATCAAAATCGGTGGTTCTAGCAAATATCTCTTGATTTCATCAAAGGCAGTCTGGCACTCATCATTCCATTCCATCACCTGATCTTTCTTCAACAACTTGAAGATTGGCTCACAGATGGCAGTTAACTGGGAAATAAATCTTGCAATGTAGTTCAATCGTCCCAAGAAACCTCTAACCTCCTTCTCAGTACGGGGAGCTGGCATCTCTCGTATAGCTTTCACTTTTGCAGGATCCACTTCAATACCTTTTCCACTGACAATAAAACCCAGGAGCTTTCCAGATCTAACCCCAAAAGTACACTTGTTTGGATTCAATCTCAACTTGTATTTCTTCAACCTCTCAAACAATTTATGCAAATGATCAAGATGTTGCTCTTCATTCTGGGACCTGGCTATCATATCATCCACATATACCTCTATCTCATGATGAATCATATCATGAAACAAAGCCACCATAGCACGCTGATATGTTGCCCCTGCATTCTTCAAACCAAATGGCATCACTTTATAGCAAAAGGTGCCCCACTGTGTCACAAATGTTGTCTTCTCCATATCTTCAGATGCCATCTTGATTTGATTGTAACCAGAGAAACCATCCATAAAAGAGAATACCTTATGCTGAGCAGTGTTGTCTACCAGAATATCAATATGAGGAAGTGGAAAGTCATCTTTAGGGCTAGCCTTGTTCAAATCTCTGTAGTCCACACACATACGTACCTTACCATCTTTCTTAGGAACTGGTTCCACATTTGCAACCCACTGAGGATAAGAAGTCACTGCTAAGAACCCTGCATTGAACTGTTTCATTATCTCTGCCTTGATCTTTTCTGACATTTCAGGACGCATACGACGAACCTTCTGCTTCTTTGGACGACAATCTTCTTTCACTGGCAAACGGTGAACCACAATGTCTGTATCCAACCCTGACATATCTTCATAAGACCAAGCAAAGATCTCCACATAGTCACATAACATCTGAATCAATCTGCTCTTGACACTGTCCTCTAAATCAGCCCCTATCTTGACCTCTTTTCTGTTTTCTTCAGTTCCCAGATTCACAACTTCGACTGGCTCTTCATGTGGCTGTATAGCTTTCTCTTCTTGTTGTAACAACCTAGCAAGCTCTACAGGTATTTCACAATCGTCCTCATTTCCGTCTTCAGTTTGATAGATCGGATTCTCGAAATTATAATTGGCAATAGTAGAACTGTTATCAACAGGATCCAGAGTGGATGAGGATCTGCATTTTAGTGATGTGGGTGTGTGTAAGAACACATAGCTGATAACAAAAATAAAAGAAAAAGAAAGACAAGGAACACAATATTTACTAAAACGAAACGTTCACTGATTTTATTGAATAAAGTATGCAAATGAAATGACAGCCCGTAACAAGCGCACCATTGTGCCCCGGGTAAGGCACATGGCTTGAAAGTTTTATTGTTCAAGAAATTACAAATTTAAAATATAACAACACAGTAATAGTATTTACTCCTGACTAAAGGAGATAGGGATAACATCTTCAGCTTTCCAATTATTGAGTCCAGCACCCACAGTAGGAAAAATCCAAGCATCCAGATTGTAGTCTTCATCATAGTCTCCCACAGCATTGATCTGATCTTTCATAACCCCTTGATTGGTGATACGAACAACACGAGCACGACGAATAGCTTTCTGGGGCTCTGCAGTGAAACCCAAACCAAACTTGTCAGACTTGTATGGAATATCAGGAAGCTGACCCCAAATAGTACAACCACCTTCATCCACCACAACTCTAGCATCATTGAGGGAAGCCATTGCCATTGTTGGAGGTTTTCTGGTGACCACAGGAACTTTCTTCACAACAGGAGGAGCTACATAATCATTAACAACCCAAGGAACCACTTCAAATGTCTGACACGGAGTTTCAATGTATTCACCTTCCATTTCCAGATACTTGAAAGTGTTTACATGGCTGACAAAGTATTCTTCTTCTCCATAGACAGTAACAACCTTTCCATCCACTGGATATCTCAACTTTTGGTGTAATGTAGAGGTTATAGCACCTGCCCCATGGATCCAGGGACGACCAAGCAGACAAGAGTAAGAAGGACGAATATCCATCACATAAAATGTAGCAGTAAAAACCTGAGATCCAACTTTGATTGGAAGATCAATTTCCCCATGTACTACTCTTCTAGAACCATCAAAAGCCTTCACCACAATATTACTGGGCTTCAGCACAGCATCTTCAGGACTCAACTTGTTCAGGACTTCCTTAGGCAACACATTCAAAGAGGAACCATTGTCTATCAGCACATGTGACAGGGTAGTGCCCCTGCATTCAATTGAGATATGCAAGGCCCTGTTATGATCCCTCTTGGCAGGGGTCAAATTAGCATCAGAAAACCCTAACCCATTATCATAGGTCAGGTGGGCAACACAATTCTCAAACTGGTCAACAGAAATTGCATTGGGTACATGAGCAGTCTTCAGAAACTTGATCAAGGACTTGGCATGAGCCTCAGAACATAACAACAAGGATAGCATAGATGTCTTTGAAGGAGTATGCCCCAACTGATCAACAATGTCATAATCACTCTTGCGAATGATTTTCAATACTTCTTCCATCCGCTTAGAGAGGTCATCAGCAACTGGCACATCAGTAGATACAGGCTCAATAACAGGACCTTTGCCCCGAGCATCAGTGGTGGAAGTAGCAGCAGGAGTAGCTGCATTCTTAGAAGCAACTGGAGATGAGAAGACTCTTCCACTACGAGTGATCTTGCTAGATCCAGCAATATTATCAATGTCAACAGGCACATCAGCTAAAGGCTCCTGCTTAACACCATGGATGTAAACATCAGACCCATAGTGCCAAGGCACAACTTTATCAGACGTATACGGAATAGGACCAGGAGTAGTGATGACCATAGGAGCCACTCTGGCTTCAGCAACAACTTTCACAGGACCTTCAGCAGTAATCTTGATTGGACCCTGATGGGTGATTTTAATAGGTCTTTTTGGAGTGATTCTTACCGGTACTTTGTCAACCATATCAAACTCTTCAATCTTCCTACCTTGAGTCAGATGGTCCACCATACTTTCTACAGAAGACGGTCTCCTTTCAAACACTATAGTATACTTATCCATGAGACGCTGAATTCCATCTCTCAATCTGAAGCAACTATCTGGCTTATAAGTACAGTACAAACAATCTTCACGACAACCTGGAAAGAACCCAGCTTGTACTAACTTCTTCTTGATAACAGACAATGGTGTGGTCAACTCATCAACTGAATGGATGTGCAGATCTTCCTCAATGGCATTGACAGTCTTCTCGTGATTTGGCATTGGGGCAGTAATCACATTTGGAGTACCCGGAGGATCAAACTCAATCTCTCCAGCATCAATCATATCTTGAATTTTGTTCTTCAAGACCCAGCAGTTATTAGTATCATGTCCTTGACAGTTTGAATGGTATGCACACCGTGCATTGGGGTTGTACCTGGGAGAGGTAACATTAGGATTCCGAGGAGCCTCTTTCAAAGTAATAAGTTCAGCCTTCAACAAATGTTGCAATGCCTGTGCCATTGACATGTTGATCTTCGTGAACTGTCTTCTAGCCCTCTGTTGGTTTCCCTGTGGCTGCTCTGTTGTTGCAGGAGTTGGATTTGAAATATGCACTGCACTAACAGACTGATGCCTTCTATTACGATCAGGCTGACCATAAACAGCATTGGATTCTTTCTTCCCAGTGGGAGGCTTCTTTGCAGTACCTGATGAGGAAGTACCCACTTGGATCTTACCATTCTTTATACCATTCTCTACTCGCTCTCCTGTCATGATCAACTCAGTGAAGCCAGATGATGAGCTTCCAATGAGATGACTGTAAAACGGACCATTCAGCGTGCACATGAACATATCAACCAGCTCCCTGTCAGTCAAAGGGGGTTGAACTCTTCCAGCTAAATCTCTCCACTTCTGAGCATACTCTTTAAAACTTTCTTTGGCACCCATAGACATGCTCTGAAGCTGCATGCGAGTGGGGGCTAAGTCAGCATTGTATTGGTACTGCTTATTGAAAGCTTCAGCAAGATCATTCCAGTCTCTGATGTTGGCACTCTCCAACTGATAATACCACTCCAGCTGAGCTCCAGATAAGCTCTCTTGAAAGAAATGGATCCACAACTTTTTATCAGCAGTGTGAGGTTGAATTCTTCTGACATACGACCTCAGATGCAGCTTGGGACAAGAGACCCCATCATAAACAACAAAGGTAGGAACCTTGAAACCAATGGGTATGACTACCCCAGATATCAGACTGAAATCTTCAAAATCCAGCCCAGATGATTTCTGCAACTCCATGGCATCCATCCTATCCACCAGCATCTTGAATTTGTCTTCGTTAGGCTCATGGTAGTAATTAGCCTCAGAATCAGAGTCCCCCACAGTGTTGTGGAGACTGCCTCCCTCTTTTTCAGATTCCTCATATTCATAGTCTTCAACTGGTTCTTTGGTCTTGGCAAGACCTTTGAACCTTCTTCCCATGTTGATCAAACCAGAAGACCTTCTAGTCTTCTTAGTCTTCTTGGCCAGCAGTGCCTTCAATTCATCCTGCCCCTTGGACAGGTTCAAGATCAGCTCTTGGAACTGTGCATTTTGTGCCTGGAGATCCTTAACTGATTGTTCAAGAGCCATTGCTGAAATAAACAGCGAGAAGATGAGAAACCTGTGCACAATTATAAACCTGTGATGCAATGAAATGGTATGGGAATGCATATGCAATGTTTTCAAGGACCGCAGGATTTAAATTTGCTTAAACAAACATGAAGGTAAATTTTTATTAGTAATAAATTTGTTTTGCCTCTTGGGCTTACAAAAATGAAAATGAAATAAGTACAAAAGATGGGGTTTTAAGTCTCCCATGGACGTTTCCTCTTTGTATTGAGGTATGAGTTGAGGTTACGCTCCTCGTGAAGTTGCTTAGTTAGTTCCAGGATTTTTTCTTGGCTTGCTTTGTAATGAGCCTCGAAAGTATCCCTTTGCTCTTTCAGTTGGATCCATGATCTCTGCAAGTCTTCCATATCAGTAGGCATGTCTGGGTGAAGGATGGTATAAGCTGTGTCTCCTTCAGCAACAGGTTCCATGGTAACTGGTAGGACGGCAGGATATGGCATCATGAGAGTCTGAGCACGAGATCGTACCCATCTGAGATAAGCCTCCATAGGAATAGTGTACTTAGGCTCCAGTGTCTTGCTGTCAACCCTGTTTACTTTTCCCCATGCTCGTATGAATCTCTGACGGTAACCCTGATGATCGTTATCATAATCAAACACAATGCCCTGAATCAACATGTCATGTGGACCATCACTCCGGGCGAAACCAAACTGTCGTAAAGCTAGAGAGGGGTTGTAGGTGATGCCTCCCCTTATGCCTAGAAGTGGCACATTAGGAAACTCCCCACAACGGTCAATGATGGTGACATTCTCCATAGATCTGGAGCACCAATGGATATCTGAGTGAGAAAGTGACATGATCCTCTTGGACCATCTGAACCCTTGCTCATTCTTCATTACTGAGCGAGGAAGGTGAGAAATAAACCACCTAGAAAGCAAAGGTATGCAGCACATCAAAGTTCCTCTTGCCCTTGTAGTACGGGTGTGAAGAGAATGTAGGATGTCTCCCAGCAATGTAGGCACTGGATTGTGACTCAGGAAAATGTTGATGGCATGAACGTCTATGAACTGATCTGGATTGGGGAACAATACTAAGCCATAAATCAGCAAGGCTAAGATCTCCTCAAAAGCATCATAGCTTATGGCCTTCAAGAACATTTGAGCTTTATCCATTAATACCTTGGCAAGAATATCCTTGACTCCACTTCTCGTTTCTAGAATAATGTCAGACTTCTTCAGATGTAGAGCTGCAGCAATAACCTCTGGTTTAAGCTCCTTCTCTAAGCCTGTGAAGGGTCTTTGATCAAGAACAGGTATACCCAGAAGTTTAGAGAATTCTTCCATGGTAGGAACCAGCTGATAGTCAGGGAATGTAAAGCAATGGTGCTTAGGGTCAAAGAACTGAAATAGGACACTCATCATGTCTTCATTGAATCCTGAAGTGACTAGATCCAATAGGTGGCCATGTCTCTTGATGAACTGGGAATGATCAGACACTTGAGAAACCAACTCTTTAAGCTTGGCCAGTATGCCCACAAAGTTGATCCTGATGGTGTTTCTACGAGCAGAAGCCATGACCTGCAACAAAGAACAAAGATAAATCCTTTGGTCCTTGAAATGGTCAGTGAAAATGCTATGCTCATGATGCATGATGATGTCATGATGTTATGCTCAATCACAAACATGTGGCACACACAAACAAGTCACACCATAGCCCTAGGTTTAAAGGCTTGCATGAGGTTCAAAGGTAAATACCCTCCCCTGAAGTTAGATGGTTCATACTGTCCTACAAAAGCAACCAGGTTCTAAGGGATCTCAATATCATTGACCTTCACAAGGGTGGTTGTTCAGAAGGCAACTTACTTGCCAACCAAAACCCTCCAAGTTCAGGATCTCAATGAGCGTAGTATCGAGTGTCAACCAACTTCAGTCTGCACCAAAGCCGGTTACCTCACTACTTTCTAAAGGCCAAGATGGGATAACTAGGGTTCTAAAAGTTAGTTAGTGCATTGACAACATATGACAACCTCATATTATCCTCAACTTGACTTAAGGAACATAAGCACCAACCAAGAAGTCGCACTAACTATGGCCACCAGATCAACCATATCGATATACGTCGTACATTTTCCTTGGTCTATTGCCATTTACCTATGGTACACTAGATCCGGGTTAGGACCTTTCACGCATAAGAGCACCCCAACAAGATAATATAAATCAAACAAGGCAAACAATTTAAAGTGATCTAATTCCTAAGGGTACCCCTCTTTAATATTAAATCCCCAGCAGAGTCGCCAGTTCTGTAACACGGTGGGAGAACTGACTTTAGTTATGTTGCGGATAGCAAGAGTCGCCACCGACTTTTATTTTATCCAAAGGAAAGGCATAAAAGAACAGGAAAGACCTTCTTAAAATATTTTTGGGTCCGGGGGGTAGGTTATGTAAAGGGAAGGTGTTAGCACCCTTTACATCCATGGTTATCCATGGGCTCTTAGTTACTTAGCTCACTTTAAATTGCTTTTGAAATGTGAAGTGTGTGAATAGAAATTTTCATAAAAGTTTGATAATGATCCATGTACGGATGCGTAAAAAAACTTGTGTTTGAAAATTGTTTGAAATTGTGAAATGTTTGAAATTTGTTTTTGAAGTAGTGAGCAAGTAACTATGAGGAACCTACCTTAAAGTTTAAGTCTTTCTGTTCTTTATCCTTTAAATGGTAAGACTATCCCTATTATTAAGGAATAGGTAGTCATTACCTTGGATGTGAGGGACAAGTGAGGGACATCTGTTTAATGAAGGCAACTGTAGGGTGTATTAAGCAATTTTGGAGGGACTGTCATCATTATTCGAAAGGGACAAGATCTTTAAAGGCAACTATTAGGGACTTGATGATTTTTCTTTTAAGGGACTTGCTTTATACACCCCACTTGACCTTATGATTAGGCAACATTGAGGGATAGCCCTAGAAAGTGAGATGGCGATTAAAATCGACTTACGTGTGTGAGTGTTTAATTTATATTTATCTTATAATTAAAGTGATCTAAATTCAATTTTAAATAAAATACATGTTTACACTCCCTAAATTACTAACCATAGCATAAAAATTAAATAAATTAAATATTTACAAAATTTACACCAAGGAGCAATTACAACAATAATTAAAATAAGCAATTAAAATAAATAGCAAATAAATATAAAAGCAAGATATAAGCAAAAATAAATAAATAGACAATAATATAATATAATAAGGGTTAGTACTAATAAAAATTAAAAATAAATAGGGTTAGTAAAATAAATATAATAAACTAAATGGATTAGTAATAATATGGTTAGTAAAAATTAAAAAAACAAATAAGGTTAGAAAAATAAGAAGCAAAATTTAAATGGTTAATAGCAAAATAAGAGTAATTATATTAAGTAATTACAAAACTTAAAATTTATAAACAAATTAAATAAATAATGAACATATTATGAGAAATTATTAAATTTGTAATTTTTTAGAATTTATTTTCATAATTAATTATAAATAATGATAGAATATTTACATATAAAAATGAGATTGATTATAATAATTATATTTACAAAAATTAATAATAATTATGTACATAAGGCTAGAAAAATAAAGTTAGGTTTTTTTTAATATTTGTTTAGAAAAGAATAAATTAGGGTTTATAAAATGTTAAGTTTTATTTAGAAAAAATAGTTTTGAGTTTTATAATCTAATATACAAAATTATTATACATATATTATAATTTAATTACATAATAAAAGAAAATAATTTTTAAATTAAGAAAATATGATTTTTTTGAATATTAGAACCTATTGAATATATATTTATAAAATTATCTAATTATATATATGTTTATTAATAAAATATAAATCAATTAACAAAAATAAAAAAAAGATAGCAAAACATACCTGGCTGGGATTTGAACCCAGGTCACCAGGTTTACCAGCAACAATGCACACCACCAGGCCAACACACGCGCAGGTGAAATAAAAGGGAGAAAGATTGGTTTTATGCTTTGCCTGAAAAATAAAAAAAAATAAATAGAAGCAAAAGGCCTGGGGGAGAATTGAACCCAGGACCTTTGAAGCTAACAAACGCACGCATGACCATCCGGCTGGGAGAGCCCATCTGATATTTGAATGATAATTGAACATAATATATTATGCTTCATATTTAACCTGAAAAAATAGAAAAAATAATGGTACAAGGCAGGATTCGAACACAGGTTTCGTAACCAAACACAAACGCCTCTTTCCACTGGGACACATGCTTCTGTGTGACAAATAACCAAGATGAATACATAATATTTTAAATCAAAATTTCAAATATGAAATTCGCGCCAGAACGCCTTCATCTTCAACCTCAAATTCGTAGGGTTTCCTGCGAATTTTTCTGGGAAAACTCCTACGAATTTTCATGCCATTCAAACCTGCGAATCACATACATTGTCATACGAGTGAAATTTCTTCAAATTGAACCTGCAAACATGATCTACACAACAATTACAGTCCAAATATGAGTCCATTATCAATTTATATTAGGTATTCTATGAATCCCTAATTTTGAAGCTTTAACCCTAATAATGGCCGATTGCTATTTAGGTCACGAAACTCCAATCTCTTTGTCCAGAAACCTTCACAAGCTTAATACAAACATCATAAACCAAACAAAATTCATTGAAATACATTAAATTAGTGAAACCGAAAAAAATATATTCAAGAACAAATAGAATTCGGATTATGCATTATGGAGTGATTTTGATGCGTATGAGTGATGGTTTTGCTTCAAGGAGGTCCAAGGAACATTGTTATGTTCTTATTTTACCTTAAAACACCTTGTATGAATGAATCCGAATATGATTTTTGGAAGAGATTTTTGATTTTATGAACTTACTCTTAGGGCAGAAAATTCGTGTCCTTGTGATTGCAATGAGTTATGTACTTATAGGTGATTGAATTTAGGTCATAATATTGAATGGTTGTGTGGAAATTTTGATATGCAAAGATTCAAATTGATCATGCCTTAAAAATCCAATATTCTTGTATGAAGGCTTACTATTTTTGGACCAATCTTGTGATTTCATTCCTTTTCAATTCCAATCAACATTTAAGACATTCTAGAAACTCAATCTCCATCAAATATTACATTTTCATATTTTATTTTTATTTAAAATGATTTTTAATGAATTAAATCAAAATAAATAAAAATAAAATAATAAAAATTCTGATTTTTAATGGTTTGGGTCGTGCATGAAGTCAATGTATGGATTGGGTCATCATTTGGCAAGCCCATTTGGAAGAAATTGGTTTTAGACCTCCTTTTTCATCATAAACCAACTCAAAATTTCCCAACTTTGCAAGGGCACATATCCTTCAATTTTAATGATATGAGGGTGTTCTTGGACATTTTGGAAAGCTTGAAGAGTCCTCTAAACAACCCCATTTGTTTCATGTCCATATCATTTACCAATCTCAAGTTATGCCCTTTTGAAGTTGTTGACTTTTTGTTGACTTTCAAAAGGACCTATAATGTCTTAGCTCATACCTTCCAAATGAAGCATTTTTGGGCTTGGCTTGTGAGACACAAAGTTGTAGAGAATTCAATTTCCTTCAAAATGAGCTTTGAGTGGAGACTTGGTGATTAAGTATGTGAAAGTTATGGCTGGTCAAAGTTCAGTTGACTTTTACTAATGAAACCCTAATTTAGAAACTCCTGATTCTTGATGATCTGAAATCTCCTTGATGAATCATGATCAACCCTTGATCAAATGATGAATTTTACTTCATATACTTGATGTTGGCAAAAAATCATGAAGTTTGACTTTGGTTTGACCACAGTTGACCTCAGTTTGACTTTTTAACTACTTTGACTGATTTTGACTTATCTGATCATCTGACTGAGCAAACTTTTGAGAAAAGTCTTGAAACTTGTCATGGGGGTTATTACACACATATAAGATGTTATGAAGCTCACTTGAAGTCTTGGAAGTTCATTTTGCCTGATTAAAGTCAAAACCCTAGTTTTGGATACACTGCTTAGGAGGTGCATTGTCTGAGGAAGTTGTCAACTCTTATGGCCAATTATGAACTTTGTGAACCTTGTGAACCATCATAAAATATCTTGTGATACTCATGGGAGGTATTGTGAACCTTGTGAACCTTGTGAACCTTCATGAAGTGACTTGTAGACTTCATGAACCTCATGAAAGGTTATATAAACATTGTGAATCTTGTGAACCTTGTGAACCTTCAAGAAGTAACTTGTAGACTTCATGAACCTCATGAAAGGTCTTGTAAATGTTGAGAAGCTTGTGAACCTTGTGAACCTTCAAGAAGTGACTTGTAGACTTCATGAACCTCATGAAAGGTTTTGAAAGCATTGTGGAACTTGTGAACCTTGTGAACCTTCTTAGCACACAAAGTCTTGTATTGTGAACCTTGTGAACTTCATAAAGTAGCTTGTAGACTTCATGAACCTCATGAAAGGTCTTGTAGACATTGGGAAGCTTGTGAACCTTGTGAACCTTCAGAGAACATAGAGTCTTGTATTGTGAGGGCAAATTTTGGGGTACAACACGGAGCATGATTATTATTATGATGTTTTAAGGAAGAAAGTGTGACACCTTTCTATGTTGCACTCTGATTTAAATGATTATTTTATCGCGTATTTTGTGTGGGGTTATAAGAGTGTTACATTAATGGTATCAAAGTAGGTCGGTCTGTCCAACCAAGTCTTGTTGTTGTCAGTCCTCTGTCAGTCGACCTGTGTGTGTACATTGTCGATGATTGTTTCTTCTAATGTTGTTAATGGTGTGCAGAATGACTGGAAGAAATGATCATGCTCTCGCTGATACGGTGGCAACACTTACTCAAGATACGGCTCAGAACAAAGTTCATGATGAGTTCCGTGCTTTGGAGAAGTTCCAGAGGAATAATCCACCAACTTTTGTGGGCACTCATGATCCAAATAGCGCACATAAGTGGCTCAAACCAATTGAGAAAATATTCAGAGTGATGGCATGCGCTGATGCTCAGATAGTGCAATTTGGCACTCACATATTGTCAGAAGAAGCTGAAGATTGGTGGGATAATACCCGTCAACAATTGGAAGATGTAGGTATTGAAGTAACTTGGGTTGTATTCAAAACCAAGTTCTTGGGGAAGTATTTTCCTGAAGATGCTCGTGGTAAGAAGGAAGTAGAGTTCCTTGAATTGAAGCAAGGAAATATGATTGTAGTAGAGTATGCTGTAAAGTTTGAAAAGCTAATGAACTTTTGTCCTCACTACAACCGTGTTGATGCTGAACTTTCCAAATGTCTCAAGTTTGAGAATGGGCTGATACCAGAAATCAAACAAAGGATTGGATGTCAATAGATTCGTAGGTATGTGGAATTGGTGGACAAGAGTAAGATCTATGATGAGGACACCCGAGCTCGATCTGCTCACTACAAACATTTGAGTGAGAAAAGAGAGAAATGTTAGTTTAGAGGAAAACCTTATGTGACTCCAACTAAAAAAGGGAAACAAAAGGTTTCAGATGAGAAGAAGACAAGTAGGGGAGCGACTCATGCTTATGTTAAGTGTTATAAGTGTGACGAGCCAGGTCACGATGCTGATGTGTGCAACAATAAGGTGCCGAGATGTTACATATGTGGTAAGAAGGGTCATCAAATTGGTGATTGCCCGAATGAAGGTTGAACTTGTTTCAATTGTGGTGAATAGGGTCACATCAATACTCAATGCTAGAAATCCAAGAAGATGGCTACTGTTGCCTAGACTAATGGTAGAGTATTCACTTTGAGTGGTTCAAAAGTCTCCAATAAGGATAACTTGATTCAAAGTACTTGTTTTATTAACAATGTTAAGTTGGTTCCTATTATTGATATTGGAGCCACTTATTCGTTTATTTCGCTTGAGTATGCTACTAAGTTGAGTTTGAAATTGTCTGATATGAATGGTGGTATGGTAATAGAAATGCCTACTAATGGTTCTAATTCTTTCTCACGTGGCTGCATAACTAAACTATTTTTATTTTTTATTTTAATTAATTAATTAATAATTAAATATAAAGAAATTGGAAAGAGAAGTTGGAGATAATTTTTTTATTAATTTATAAAAATGATAATTAAATAAATAAAAAATGGTTTAATAGACAGAAAGTTTAGGCAAGAAATTTTTATAAGAGAAATTATAGGATTATAATTTAGTATTTTATTAAATTCACGATTCGTCTTGCCAACATTCTACGATCTCAGAGACCAACTTGGATATTTACTCATTCTTCTTTGTTGAATTTTAAGCCCCTATTAAGAACAACATTATTAATTTATAATTACACGCTTGTTTAATGGATCCTTAAAGTAATAGTAATATAAAGAAGCATTTTTGACCGTGCAATTTCTTGTAAGGTTGTACTTTATTGCCATGTTTCACCCTTGTAAAAGGCTGGAATTATTGATCTGATAAAGAGCCACACATATGGAATTAAAGGGTCTTTATGTCTTGTGTATTAATATGCGGGAATTTTAATTTATGTTTTTGAAGAAACTTACAGATGATTAGTTCTGTCTTGAGCGATGAGTTTCTTCCAAACAAACCATTCTTTAGTTTTTAAAATCCTTTTATGTTAATTCTTTAATTTATGTTAAATTGTAGAACTAATATTTGTTTAATACACTAGAAAGTATCAGCTCAATTTTATTTATTGTTTACTAAGCAGGATAAGGTACTACCAGTTTGTCAATAAACAAACATGGAGAATTTAGAAGGTAATATTTTACTTAAAAATTATTTTTCTCTTGAAATATTTGATGAACATAAGTTTGAATGTTCTGTCAAATCTATATTATCTTTAGGTTATTGAATTATATATATTGTTTTAATGGTTTGATTTTTTATTTATCTATTTGGTATAATTCTGTTTTAATGGTCCTGTCTCGTTATAACTATATTTAATGTATCGTATTTAAATATAGTTAAATTATATACATTAATATTTGGTATAATTAAGTATTTAAATAGATTGGCTAGAATTGCCTGTTGCTTTGGGTTCTTCTTATTGTTGTTATTGATGATCTATTTGCAAAGGAAGTGCAGTTAGGTTGCAAAGCAAGTGCAGTTGGGGTGGTAGTATACTATTTGTTGCAAGAACATACTTGGTGTTTTTAGAGATTCATTAACAAAAGATCATAGCATGGCATACCAATTCTACTAGTTTTAGAGATTCATCAACAAAAGCTAATGGCATTGTCAAATACAGTTGGCATAATTCTTCTGTTAGTCTATCCCATATGGACACTTGTTATCTATATTAATACTTATTGTAACACCCTAATTTTTTCCCTAAGATTTCTTCGTATTTCATATGCATTGTGCATACAAACAAGATCGCATTGGTTTCTCGGTTCTTCTCGGGTGTAGGTTTATGCCTCACAGGGAATCACCATTGCTTTTTATTTTCTTTTATTTGTTTATGTTTACTAACTCTTAATTAAAATCCAAAAATATTTTAGTTTTCTTTTGTTAATCTTTTTTCTGGTCAAAATGCCAAAAATAGCAGTCCCGTAGCTCGAATGAATTTCACAAATAAAAGTCAAAGTCAATCCGCAAATAATTCAAATTTATCTTATCAAGGATTTCTCGATTTAATTGATTTATTCAAGGAATTCCAAGGTTCATGTGTTTATTTCCATGTCTTCTTCGACGCGCAAAAGAATCGGGCCGAAACAATCAAGCAATCAAAATTAAACAAAATATTCAAAATTTGACCTGATTAACCGATTAACCAATGTGTTAAACGATTAACCAGTGCGAAATTTGAATTTTTTGTTCAATTTCAGCACACTTTAGCCATTGATCTCATTGGAATATTCTGGATCCATTTCCCTCTTAATTCTCTACATCAATTTGATCATTCCCACCATAAACTCTCACTAATCACCACTCTTTTACATTTCCCTCCAAATTTGAATTTCCAAAGCTAATTTTTGAATTTCCAAAGCAAGCTTCATTCCACCAAATTCTCATACCTAAACTCTTTAAATAGAGGCATTTCTCATTCAATTCTAAAGCTTTTGATAGCCAACAAATCTCTTGCAAAATATCATTCCAAACCCCAAAATCACCAAAGCTCGTTTTCCTCTTTTGAAAATTATCAAGAATCCTCCTGAACTATTGATCAACTTTGAGCTAAACCTTCATCCTATTCTTTTTTGTTCATCAATTTCATTAGATCATGCTTGATATTGGATCAATTTGAAGATTATTCTTGGTTATTCACCTTCTTCTATGATTCTACCTTCATCATCAACATTCAAGATGTAGATCTTTGGTTACTTTGGTTGTTGATCATTTGGATCATAAATTATTGTTTGATTGCAGAGATTTCACTGATTTTTAACTTTAAAATTCGTGCCAATTCAGTTCATGATCATATGGTTTTTGGAAGTGTTTTTGAAAGAGGATCATGCTGAATTTTGGCTATTTTTCTGCTACTGGTTCAATGTTAATCGGTTAACCAATTTCAGTACAAAATGGTTAATCTATTAACTAGCGTTGTTTTACGCCAAAATTTGAAATTTTGATGTGTTAACCGATTAACACTGCTCCAGAAGCTGTTTTTGGTTTATTTTGAACTTGTTGGTTCCTTTTGCTTCTTCTTCTTCTTCCTCCTTCTTATTTTTACCTTGAGAGACATTTTTGGAACTGATTTCTCTTTAATTTCAATGGACTTCAGGTGTAGATTAGAGTGGTTAATATTCATTAGTCCAAATCTACCTCTAAGTGAATTATTTAGTGAATTATTTAATTCACTTTAGGTACTTTGCATTAGTGAGATATTTTCATACTTGAATCTACCAAGATGAGTGATTGAACTTAAAGATGAAAGAATACCATAAGTGTAACTCAATTTGGTATCCATCTTTAGTTTCGTGCGGCATTGCGTTCAGATGACGATTTACATATCATTTATCTCGCATGCACTAACACAAATATTGTTCACCTTAATTGGTGTTGGCCGACCTCATTTGTAGGGTAATTACTCTGTAAATTACTCGGTGATTGCTTAACATATACCTAAATGTATCCCGAATTCGGAATAAAAATCCAATTGGATACTTGCACTTTCGTGGATCGGACCTCGTGTTGGTCGTGTAATCCCAAAGTGATTGATTTTCTTGCGTTAAGATCCAAGACTAGTGAAGTTTGATGCATAGTTGCTTTGGGTCTCCCGATCTTCTTTCAAATTTCATTGAATTTGGATCTAATTGCCTTGATTAATCACTATAGTGTAAGATACTAAGCGAAATCGGTTGCCTTTTCGATTTTTGGTACTAAGTACCTTGGCTACTCTTTTGGTTGTGGATGATTAAGTTCACCATACCACTATTAAGTGCATTATTATTATTATTACTATACTGACATTTTAATTTCCCTCTCGCACCTTTATCTCCTTTATTTAGATTATGTTTTATATTGCTTTATCATTCATTATCATGTTTATATTCTTACTATTATATTGTTGTGTTGATTTTTCTTTTGTCCACTTGGACACAATGTCGCTCCCGGGATTTTCATCCTAGTACAAACGCGAAAGTGGCGCGGAAAGGTTAGAGTCGCCAGCCAGACATTTTTATCCCAAAGGAATGGGAAAGGTAATGTTGCACAAACCTGAGGAAGAAGGAAAGGACAAGGTCCTGCGAACCAAAGACCTGAATTCGGGAGTCGGTTACGAACTGGGAAGGTATTAGCACCCCAATCCGTCCGCCGTACCCGACGGGATCCACGCTTGCTTGTTTTGTTTCAAAGGGCGAGAAAATAGAGATGCTGCTGAATAAAACCGCTAACTGGAATGGAAAATGAAATGAGAAAGGAACTGAAAAGAGAATGGAAAGAAAGGGGGAAATGTAGGGAAAATAAAGAATGTGCTCGAACGGGCCCTACCCCGCTGCCTACGTACCTCATCGGGATAATGAGGATCAGAGTCGACGTAGTTCGACTAACTAAGGCGGGAACTATTTGTTTGTGTTTTTTACAACTGGAACTGCGTGTGTCTATGCTCAGGTGTTGCAGGCTCGTCTGGTACGAGTGCGTTTACCGTCTTGCATGAAAGACAAGTCGCCGCGAGTTCGCGTTGTGAGTGAATGAGATGAGAAAAGAAGTTCCCGCAGGATAGTCGCTTATTGTTTGTTTTTATCTTTTAAAAGAAGTGTTTTGAATTTGTTTGTGAACTGTCTTGTACTAAGACCTATCCATCGCGGGGAGTATTTACACCTCGCCCCGAAACAGGACGCGTATAAACACTCCGCAACAAAGTCTCGTGTCGTACAAGATTGTTCGGTTTTTATTAAGTATTTTATTGCTTTTCTTTTGAAGGGAGAAAGTGAATGACTCAAGTTGATAAAAGGAAAAATCTAAGGGACTAAGACTCAATCCTAATGTGTTATGTATTTACAAAGTGGTCCTAATGGTTAGTGAGGTTTTCTATTCCTAATGGAAACTTAAAACTACTAGAATTCAACTTACTTCTTAATGAAGTTAAGTTGATTCTAAGAACAAATGGGAAACCTATACAAGTTATAAGATCAAGATAAAGCAAAGCAATGAAACTAAACATGAGAAATAAAATTCTACAAATGCATTAAAGGCATGAATAAATAAATAGTCTTACTTATTTATTCTATTTCTATATGGAAATGAATTTTATACTAAATTCTAAATCTAGGTCAAACTTAATATTCATCCTAAAACAAATTAAACTAAACCTAAGTCTAATATTAATTCTAGGGTTAAACTTAAACTAAACTATTTTTTTTTTTTTTTATGTATTGAACTATATTTTCTCTAATGGCCTAAATCTAATGGAAATTATGCCTAACTAAGCTTAAAACTAATATTTTAACAAAATACTAAATCCTCTAGAAAAATTATGAAAATTAAACTATGGGATCCTAACACTATCTAAAATATTATATTAAAAGGGATCCTAAAAATACTTATTTTTCTATGCCTAACAACTAATTATTTTAAGCTAGGAATTAACTATTATTTCCTAAGTATTTTATTACCAAAACCTAAGATAAAAATTCCTAAAAAATTCCATAAAAAATATTCTAGGAGCTATTAGGGGTCTTTTAATTACAGAAAAAAGAATGGCTCAAAAAGATTAATGGAAGTTATTTAAATAAAGTAAACAAAATTCTGCACAATTAAGAAGAAATTCAATAAAACTAAATACAAGAATAATTCAGAATTAATTCAAAAATAAATAAATTTCAGGAAATAAAAATATCCTAAATTTCTAAATTCAATTATTAACCCTCCTTAATTTTTGGGGAATTTTCTAATGCTTTTTCCTATTTTTAATGAATTATTTCTAATTTAATGCTAACTTAAAATTAAATGTCTAAAGAAATAAAACAGGGGGTGCTTTAGTAATACTTTAAGTTCTTTTTACTCTACTGGCCTAAAACAGGGTGCAGATAGCAGAACCATCTAAGCCCATATGGAATTTGCATTAAAATTAATGATCCTTATTATACTACTATTAACATTAAGACTAAATTAATCTTACTATAAAATTATTTCTAAAATCTGAAATTAAGAAAGTGAATTAAACTCACCTAAACTAATATTTTGTAAAAAAGGCTTAATTTAAGAAAAACTAAGCTAACTTATTAAACTAATATTCTCCTAAAAATCTTAATTTAAGGAAATCAAGAATTAAACTAAAGTTTTATTATGTCAATTTAATATTCTAAATTAACTTATTAAGCTATTTTTCTAAAATCTTAATTAAAAAGAATAATCTAAACTAACTTATTAAACTAATATTCTCCTAAAAAATCTTAATTTAAGAAATAGGAATTAAACTAAGCTTATGGTAATTTTTCTTCTAAAACTCTTAATTTGAGAAAATGAAATAATACTAAACTTAAATTTAATATTTTTCAAAAAAAACTTAATTTAAACTAATGTCTAGCTAATCATGAATAATATATTAATTTGCAATTCTATAAACTCCTAAATTAATATTGAATTAAACCTTACTTAATAATAACACTTTTTAATAAACTCTTAACTTTATGAATTAAATTACTTACTTATATTAATATTTTTCTAAAGTCAGAATCAAATTAATCTTTATGATAATATTCCTCTTATAAAATTCCTAAATAAAACTGTATTTACTATAACATTTCTTTTAATGTTAATTATCCTTAGTTAATTCACAATTAATACCAAAATTAATTCATAATATACAAAAATAACAAAACTCAATTCCAACTCATCTTCCCCAAATTCAACTCTAACAAACCCTAGCCTCTGTCCCTTTCCATACCCGCGGCGCCGCCACCTCCTCCATCAACCTTCGACCTCGCCTCCTTCTTCACCATAAAACCGCCGCCACACCACTCCTTCATCTCCTAATCCTCTTCGACTTTCGCTAATCACAAACCTAACCTATAACCCAACTCTCTTATCTTCATCTCCTATCCAAGACCTAACCTCCATTCTTCTCACAATCGAATCTGTAATCAAGAACACTACCACGACGGTAAACCTAGGTTTCCTCCATTTTCCTTTCGCCGCCACCGACCGAATTAAACCTCTTCGAACCCTAACCTAACACAAGCTTAACACGAAACCAAAGCTTGCTCGGACTTCAAATCATCAAGCCTAATCCCTTTCCTTCCAACCGTCGAAACCCTAACTAAGAACTACACGAGCCCGCATAACTCTAGGGCAAGATCAATGAGAACAAAGAAATCGTACCTTGTGATTCAGACGACGATATCAGAAAAAAGATGATACTTCCGCCACGGTGCCGCCGCCATGTTGATTATAGCCCTGGTGTGGTGAGGACGCTTCTGAGATGCTCTATCGTATTCAGGTACGATTCGATTTCATCCTTCCTTTCTCTGCTCTAGCTTGTAATTCTGGATTAGATGTTCTTCTTCGAATTTTCTGGCCGTCGCTGTGATAGGGAATTGAAACTGTGATTTCTGATATGCAGGTTAATTCATGGAGATGCAGGGCCTATTCTTGACCGAAAGATTGCCACAGGATCACTGAAGGCTGGTGAGTATTGATTATAGAAGATTATCGACTCCGTGACGGTCTCGGTGGCAACTGTAAGAGTCGTGTGATCACTGAACAAAGGTAGCTTACAAATCCCCGCACACAGTTCGAGCTTAAACCTTAGACTCGCAATTCTTTCTCCATTCTTTTCCTTGTAACAAACTCTGTGATATCCTTGATTTGCAGGATGTATAATACCATCAATGGATTCACAAATCAGTGCTGCTCCTTCATTCTTCTTTGCAGCTTGCCGCAATCACAATGTAGTGTCATTGATGATGGTAGCCACTGCTTGAATTTTGTTTGTAAAGGAGGAAACTATGGACACCAGGGAGATTGAGGAGAGAACGAAAATGAAGGGTTTGAAGATTGTCTCAGCCTATCAGTTCCTATCAGTTCCCAAAAAAAAGGAAGAAGATGCAATGTGAAGAGTGATCCTGATTTATAGAATCCGGAAGAATACTCCAGAAGCTTCAGGTAACTTCAGCTAGAATTTTTGTTATTTTTCAGTTGTGAATTCTGTTAGAGTTTGCAATTGATTTGTAACTGCTTTGTAACTGCTTTGTTTTTGGTTTTGAATTGTTATGAACCTGTTAGGAATAAATTATTTTCATTATGAAATTTTTTGTGGTTCTGTTATGTGAGAGTGTGTGTGGTTGTTAGAATTTGTAACTGACTTTCAAATCCGAAACTTCCTCTTGCCTTTCACTGCTGAGTTTTTTGTTCTTGTGAAGTTCTGTTAGATTAGTTATGAGATTGTGATTCTGGTTGTAACTGAAATGCTTTCCTTGCTTGAGTTTTTTTCCTTTTGAGCTTGGTCTTAATCTCTTCTTTTCTGACTTGCTTATAACTATTATGCCGGATTTTTTCACTTATGAAATTTGTTAGGAATGATTAAATGCTGGAATTTCTGATATGGCTGCAATTGTATTGATTGGCAGGTTAATTGAAGAGTGATGTCGAAGATTACGGACGTTGCGGATGACGGTTGTGAAGTCACTAGCCTTGATCAGAAGGAATGGAGAGATTTTCTTTTTAAGTTCATCTGCGGATCCATGGACAGTTCTTCGAGCACGATCAATCAGGCTTCGAAAAATGGAAATGCCACTTCGCTCAGTATTATTTGATTCAACAAGTATTGGTACTGACATTTTGTAACGGATCACTGCTAGAAATCCTTGTGTTTTAGTCATACATAAGTAGAGGTATAGAAGTTGATGTGTAAGATGACTCAATATTTGTTAAGTTTTTTCCATTTGAACTGATATGCATATCAGTAGATGAAGATGCCTTAATTTCTGTCTTGGGGAATGTTCAACTGAATGGTCAGAGAAACAACCAGTTAGGAATGATGTTGTTTGACTTTTCTATGTATAATCTTATAGAAGAACTCTCTTACTATTTTTTATTGAACTTCTTTGCCAATTAAATTCAAACCTTGGTCACACCTTATATTTATATCTCTTTGTCAATTTCACCATCAAATGTGGGCATCATATATCCATCCTTCCATGAATGCGATATAAATTGCATAGAATTTTCCTTCGAATTTACGTGACTATGACGAATTTACACATGATTTTTCCTTTCTCACATTTACGTGTAATGAACCACCACAAAGGCAATAACAAACTCAAAAGATTGCTCAATCATGAAATTGGGCTTAAATTGGGAAAGGAAAACACGGTCACCTTAATTAAACACATATTTGAATGACTTAAGAATTGATCAATTCAAGACACCAAAATGAATGAGAGTGGGTTTACATCTTGGCTAGGAATATTAACAATAGAAATACGTGGAAGCTAAACTTGTATGAGGTATAACTTAATGGGCTTTAAATGGGCCAACACGAGTATGAAATTTAAAGTGCTTAACAATTGGTTGTAGGATTGATAAAATATGGAATTGAAAGAAAAGCGAGCAGATAACAAAACAAATTTGGACGATGACATGGACTTAATAGATTTTGATGAATTCCAGTGTCGAAAATAGTAATGATATTTGAATTGATGATGACACCATTATACTTGTGCATTACCCCTTATCTTGACACACACCCTTTGACATGCTCCACCCTTAAGCCATTTGATGCCATAATGAATTCCTCATGATCCCGAATCGTTATTCAACAAACATACGAATAACATCCTTAACCTCCATTGGTGAAATGCCCTTGAGATCAAATCACGAACAAGAATTCCAGTATCTCCTTGATCCATGAAGAAGAACACAACTTGAGACATCAAGAGGAGTCAATACTCTCACCCAAAGCCAATCTGACTGAACACCTCAATAATAAGCTAGATACACCAGTGAGTATACTCCATAAGCTCGCACCATAATAGATACAGATAGGTCACGAAACCCTAATTTCCACGGGCCTTGATCACATGCCTTATGAATCCATGAAATGCGCTATTGTGATGTTAATGAAATGATGAGAAATGCCAATGAATACAAAATGATGAGCCCACAGAGGGAATAAATATGAGGGCAAATTTTGAGGTACTACAGCTGCCCCTATTCAATCATCTGCAAGCCTGAACGAATAATTGCAACGGCTTTTATACGTTCAAGGCAGGGAGTGATTGAATACTCGAATAAAACCTGAAAATTTGCACACTGAGAGTAATGGAAATGCCATCTGCCCATTTATTTATTTATACATTTTTTGATTTTGACCTCTGAATAGGTAGCGGAGAATAGAAAACAGGCGGAAATATGCTAGGAAGGATGCCATCCTCGCACGACAGCTCACAAGGGATCCTCGAATCCAACGTGAAACCGTCCTCGAACGAAGACGCAAAGGTATACCGGCCGCAGGCGGTAACCGAACACAAAGAAAAGAAAACAGGACGAGATGGAACGGGACCATTGTACTTAAATGATAACCCGAAACGTGACCGTTGTACTGAAACGGAGACATGAGGAAATGAGATTGTTGTACGGAAACAATACTCAAAGACGAGACCATTGTACTTAAATGGAGACTCGGAAAGAATAGGATCGTTGTGCTTAAACGAAGCCCAAGCAAACAGGATCATTGTACTTAAATGATAACCTGAGACGCGACCGTTGTACTGAAACGGAGACGCGAAAGGAAATGAGACTGTTGTACTGAAACAAGACTCAAATACGAGACCATTGTACTTAAATGGAGACTCGAAATAAACGGGATCGTTGTACTTAAACGAGAGCCCGAGCAAACAGGATCATTGTACTTAAATGATAACCTGAGACGCGACCGTTGTACTGAAACGGAGACGCGAAAGGAAATGAGACTGTTGTACTGAAACAAGACTCAAATACGAGACCATTGTACTTAAATGGAGACTCGAATGAAATGGTATCGTTGTACTTAAACGAGAGCCCGAGATACGACCGTTGTACTGAAACGGAGGCATGAGAACATGAGATTGTTGTACTGAAACAAGACTCAAATACGAGACCATTGTACTTAAATGGAAACTCGAAATGAACGGGATCGTTGTACTTAAACGAGAGCCCAAGCAAACAGGATCATTGTACTTAAATGATAACCTGAGACGCGACCGTTGTACTGAAACGGAGACACGAAAGAATGAGACTGTTGTACTGAAACAAGACTCAATTGGGGATAACAACAACTTGGTGGAAGCATCCATCCTGGGAAATGAAGTTGCAATCTGTGGGGAACATATCAATCTGATGGGAGATATAACAGGTCTCATGTAATATACCTCAAAACTGGCTCATGCTAGCATGCATATGTTTGGATTTATGGCGTAATGCTCCATGACAATGGAAATGCTACGCTTTGGAGGATGCAGACGCAATGACGATTATGCGAATGACAATGCAAAAGAGATCTCCTGATAAGGAGACTGCAGGTAATTCCAGATAACTTGGCTGGGAAGAAACGATGATCACTGCATTGATCTAGTTCATCCTGGTGAGGAGGAAACAACTCTGCGGGAAGAGCTGTTAATAATTCACTGGCTCAGAATAACCGTCACTGCCAAAAAATAAATTGGACTTTGAGATTGGAGCGCCAAGACCCTGCTGGAGGTGGACCCTTCTTGAACTCTGATGGGGAAGTGAGGACTTCCTGGGAACCAAAGGCATGACACTGCTGAGGAAGCAACTGCTGGGGAGGCAAAATACCCTTTACGCTGTTAAGAATTGCCCCTGTCTGCACGGAGACTTCTGCTTGGGGATTGCACCCACTCTTTGCTACCTTGCTGGGTGAAGTTTCAACTGGCACATGGATGGGGATGATTGGAAACACCCTGGGAGATACTTGTTTCTGTTCAAACAAAAGGGATGCCCATTCTGGATAACTGTTGTTAACTTTGTTAGCAACATCAGCACCTGTACCTGCATGAACACAATCGATAGTACATGCAACACAGAGAATTAGTTTGGGACCTGCTTGCCCCAGGCTCATAGCATGAATCATTGTCTAGGTATCTCAGCACCCTTTCAGAGTTGTATTAAATGTTTCTATTCTCCTGCACGAGTTAGCAAAACATTCAAATGTTCATAACACAATGCAAGTTAGACGTTTTCACAATCAATCAATGCTAGATGAAAAAGTAGAAACAAAGAAACAAAATGGTCAATTGACTGAAGTTGAACCTTTATTGATTTGGAAAGGTGGCCCCGAATAGGCGGTACAAAGGAAGCAGTTCCCTGGAATGAGGGAACAACTAAAAGAAAAACAAAACTACCCTATTGGCAATGTAAGAAATGAATCTCATCAAGTTTCAACCCTGTTATGACTCGTATATCTTCAAGACGTTCCGCTCTCTTGCCTCTTGAGAAACAGTAAGTGAACTGATCTTCAACCCTTAGGATAGCCTCAACAGTAAGTAAGTCATGGATCTCGCAGATCGCAGTCGTTCGTGTTAATCCCTCTTTTGCGTGGATCGCCCTTTCAGGTTTTCAATCCACCGGGATACCCTTTTTTGCCTGAGTTGTCCGATGTGGCTTTTCAACTCAGCGGGTGTACATTTTTTTCAAAATTTCCCTAACTTTTGCCCGAGCCTTTTATTCTGTTTTTGGCTCGCCGGGATGCCCATTTTTGCCTGGATCTTTATTCTGTTTTTATCCAGCGGGTCCTTTTTACACGAAGTATTTTCTTACTGCGTCTGCGTTGACAGGGGATGGAAAGTCTTCTCCGTCCATGGTTGTCAGCATTAAGGCTCCGCCTGAGAAAACCTTTTTAACCACGAACGGTCCTTCATAGTTGGGTGTCCACTTGCCCCTGTGATCGTTGAGAGGAGGAAGAATCCTTTTCAGCACTAAATCTCCTGGCGTGTACCTCTGTGGTCGCACCTTCTTGTCAAAAGCTTGCTTCATTCGTCGCTGATACAACTGTCCATGGCATACAGCTGCTATACGCTTCTCTTCAATGAGGCTCAATTGATTATATCTGGATCGGAGCCACTCAGCTTCATCTAGCTTAATGTCCATCATCACCCTCAGCGAGGGAATTTCTACTTCGACTGGTAGGACTGCCTCCATACCATACACCAATGAGAATGGAGTTGCCCCAGTTGAAGTGCGTATTGAGGTTCTATACCCATGCAAGGCGAATGGTAACATCTCGTGCCAATCTTTGTACGTCACAACCATCTTCTGCACAATCTTTTTGATGTTTTTATTAGCCGCCTCAACAGCGCCATTCATCTTCGGACGATATGGAGAAGAGTTGTGGTGTTCTATTTTGAAGTCTCGACACAAGTCAGCCATCATCTTGTTGTTGAGATTAGAACCATTATCAGTAATGATCCTTTCAGGGACTCCATACCGGCAGATGATGTCCCGCTTAATAAATCGAGCGACCACTTGTTTAGTGACATTGGTATAGGAAGCAGCTTCGACCCACTTCGTGAAATAATCAATAGCAACTAGGATGAAGCGATGTCCATTAGAAGTTGTTGGCTCAATCTTTCCAATCATATCGATGCCCCACATAGCGAACGGCCACGGTGAAGACATGACACTCAACGGATTCGGAGGCACATGGACCTTGTCGGCATAAATTTGACACTTATGGCATTTGCGGGAATATTTACAACAATCAGATTCCATGGTAATCCAATAGTATCCCGATCTCAATAATTTCTTGGCCATGGCATGTCCTCCAGCATGGGTACCAAAGGAGCCTTCGTGAACCTCCTGCATTAACATGTCTGCCTCGTGTCTGTCCACACACCTGAGCAGCACCATGTCAAAGTTCCGTTTGTACAACACACCATCCTGATTCAAGAAAAAACCTCCCGCCAGTCTTCTAAGAGTCTTCTTATCTTTACTGGATGCCCCAGCCGGGTATTCTTGAGCCTTCAGGAATTGTTTGATGTCGTGGTACCAAGGCTTATCATCTTCACTATCACCAACTGCAAAGACATAAGCCGGTCTTTCAAGCCTGGAGACCGAAATTCGAGGCACGAAATTCTCTCGGCATACTTTAATCATGGATGATAAAGTCGCGAGAGCATCGGCGAACTGGTTTTCGTCTCTAGGAACATAGCTCAGCTTTACTTTGGTAAAGAAGGTTAACAGCCTCCTGACATAATCTCGATAAGGAGTCAAACGAGCTTGATGAACTAGCCATTTGCCATTAACCTGATTTACTACCAAAGCAGAATCTCCGAAGATCTCAAGGTTCTTGACTCGCAAGTCTATTGCCTCTTCGATCCCCATGATGCAAGCTTCATACTCTGCCTCGTTGTTAGTACACTCAAAGGTCAACCGAGCGGCGAGAGGTGTGTGGACTCCTTCTGGTGAGATAATAACAGCACCTACTCCACTCCCATTCATGTTTACAGCTCCGTCAAACATCAACTTCCATCTGGATTCAGGGTCAGGCCCCTCCTCCGGAAGTGGTTCTTCATGATCTTTCGACTTGAGGAACATGATGTCCTCATCCGGAAACTCAAACCTCATGGGTTGATAATCATCAATCGGCTGCTGGGCCAAGTATTCTGACAACACACTCCCCTTGATAGCTTTTTGTGAAGTGTATTGTATGTCATACTCCGTAAGAATCATCTGCCAACGGGCCACTCTTCCAGTCAAAGCCGGCTTTTCGAAGATGTATTTCACGGGATCCATCTTGGAAATTAGGAGAGTAGTATGAGTCAGCATGTACTGTCTTAGTCGGCGAGCAGCCCATGCCAAAGCGCAGCAAGTTTTCTCGAGTAGTGAGTATCGTGTCTCACAATCGGTAAACTTTTTGCTAAGGTAATAAATGGCGTGCTCTTTTCGACCAGACTCGTCCTGCTGACCCAGTACACATCCCATCGATCCTTCCAGCACAGTAAGATACATGATCAGAGGTCTCCCTGGCACTGGAGGCATAAGAATTGGTGGTTCCAACAAGTACTCTTTGATTCGGTCAAAGGCTCGCTGACACTCTTCATTCCATTTAATGGCTTGATTCTTCCTCAGAAGCTTGAAGATGGGCTCGCACGTGGCCGTTAGGTGAGAAATAAACCGTGCAATGTAGTTTAATCTCCCCAAGAAACCACGCACTTGCTTTTCAGTCTTTGGCTCAGGCATTTCCTGGATTGCTTTCACTTTGGCCGGATCGACCTCAATTCCTCGTTCACTAACAATGAAGCCGAGCAACTTGCCAGAACGAACCCCGAAGGTGCATTTATTCGGATTTAACCTCAGTCTGAACTTTCGAAGCCTGTCAAACAATTTTGCTAGGTTGACCAAGTGTTCCTCTTCCGTCTGGGACTTTGCTATCATGTCATCAACATAAACCTCAATTTCATGATGGATCATGTCGTGAAACAACGTCACCATTGCCCGTTGGTAGGTAGCTCCTGCATTCTTTAAACCAAACGGCATGACCTTGTAACAAAAGGTGCCCCAAGGAGTAATGAAAGTTGTCTTTTCCATATCCTTGGGAGCCATCTTGATTTGATTATAGCCTGAGAATCCATCCATGAAGGAGAACACGGAAAACTGAGCAGTATTATCGACAAGTACATCTATGTGAGGTAGAGGGAAATCATCTTTGGGGCTAGCCCTATTCAAATCCCTGTAATCTACACACATTCTGACTTTGCCATCTTTTTTAGGAACCGGCACAATATTAGCAACCCATGGAGGATAGCTAGTCACGGCTAAAAAGCCAGCATCAAACTGTTTTTGCACTTCTTCTTTTATTTTGATTGCCATGTCTGGACGTGTGCGCCTCAACTTCTGTTTTACCGGAGGACAACCTTCTCTGAGAGGTAGCTTGTGTACCACAATATCAGTGTCTAAACCAGGCATATCTTGGTAGGACCATGCGAAGACGTCAACGTATTCTCGAAGCATAGCCATCAAACGCGTCTTGACAGATTCTTCTAATGCAGCTCCGATCTTGACTTCTTTCTTGTCCTCTTCAGTACCCAGGTTTATCACTTCAACATCTTCCTCATGCGGCTGAATCATCTTCTCTTCCTGTTTGAGCAGTCTGGCCAATTCTTCAGGTAAATCACAATCCTCTTCACCTTCCTCATCGGCTTGATAAATTGGATTGTCGAAGTCATACTTAGCCATAACAGGGTCGTCATTGATAAGATCCGGTGACGAGCACCTGCATGAATGATGATTCATGCAAGGCTTTAGCAACAACTTGATAAAATGAGAAACATTGCCACTTTAAAACTTTTCTTTCTTTTTGAAAAACAAAAGTAAAAAACGAAAGACAGAGAACAACATGAAATGAATGTGAAACGTCAATTTTATTAATGATTGTGTTAATGAACAAAATGAACCCTTACAAAGAGCCACTATGCCCCGGACAAGACATAGTGCTTTAATACAGGAAAACAAAAACAAAAAACATTACTCTTCAAAAGATGTTACTGAAATGAGCCTTTCTGACGTCCAGTTGCTAAGTTGAGCTCCTGGGACGGCAGGCCTAATCCATTCATCCAAGTCACAGTCACTATCAACAGCTTCATCCTGCACTGCGCTGATATTTCCGTAGTCTATCACTCCTGCACTTGTGAAAGTGACCGGGCTCTGACAACCTTTTGCACTTGTTTCAGACGAAGATCCCCCAGGGTGATAACCAATCCCGAACATGTCTTTCTTCTCTGGCAATTCGATTGGGCTGCCCCAGCCTTCTCGCACTCCAGATTCTACTAATTCACGCGCTTGTTTATAGGAAGCTATGGAAACCACCTTCTTCGGTTCTTCAGGAGAAGTTGCAACTGCAGATGCTTGCTCGGACTTCAAAGGCTCAAAAGCTTGACATGGGGTTTCGACTATTTCGCCATCCATCTCCACATATTTGAATGAGGCTAGATGACTGACGAAGATATCTTCTTCCCCACTGACCGTCACAACTTGACCTTCCCAAACGAACTTTAATTTCTGATGAAGTGTAGAAGAAACTGCTCCTGCCGAGTGTATCCAGGGTCTTCCAAGTAAACAACTATATGCCGGCTGGATATCCATCACGTAAAATGTGGTATTGAAGACTTGTGGACCTACCTTGATAGGTAACTCCACCTCTCCAAATACCGATCTTCTTGATCCATCAAATGCCCGTACTACTAGATCACTGGGCTTTAGCACCACTCCACCATAGTCCAGCTTCATCAATGCCTTCTTAGGCAAGACATTCAGAGATGAACCAGTATCCACCAGCACATGGGAGAGCACTGCGCCCTTACATTCCAAAGAAATATGCAATGCCCGATTGTGAGCACGCCCATCAGAAGTTAAGTCCAAGTCCGTGAAACCCAGTCCATGACTGGCATTAACACTGGACACCACCGTTTCTAGCTGGTTTACGGAAATATCCTGAGGCACGTATGCCTTGTTCAGAATATTTAAAAGGGCCTTCCTGTGAGAGTCCGAACACATAAGTAATGATAAGATGGAGATCTTTGACGGCGTCTGCTGCAAATGATCTACAATCTTATAGTCACTCTTCTTGATGATCCTCAGGAATTCTTCGGCTTCCTTATCAAAGGTGAGATCTGGATCAGCTGATGGAGTTGGATCATTGGCAACTACTGGTTGTTTTCCCCTGGCTCTAGCTTGGGCTTCGGCAGTATCCCTGGGTGGTATCACATTGCTTCTCAGTGCTTCCGGCGCAAATAGTCTTCCGCTTCTAGTAAAACCCCCTACTTCAACATTCTCTACTTGAGCTGGGGTTATACTAGTCGTGGCCAACTCTTGTCTCTGGCCGTTGCAATACACTTCGCCACCATAGTTCCAAGGAACTGCTCTGTCACTTTGGTACATTATGGGTCCAGCAGTGGTAATAGTTATTGGCGCCACTCTGGCACGCGAAGGAACTTGGGATGGATCATAAAAGATAGTCACCGTAGATACTTCACTTTCTTTCACGATCTTGTCAAATTGCAGCACTCCTTCATCAATCATACCTTGAATTCCGGCCTTCAATCTTTTACAACCGTTGGTAGCTTCTGTGCATTCTGAACAATCATCCTCGCATCCGGGGAAAATACCTTTCTTCAACAAACAAACCTTGATAGCAACCAATGAAGTCTTCAAGTCATCTACATCATCCACCAGATTCAATTTCTCCCCTTCACCAATTGCACCAACCGTGCCCCTGTGAGGAGGCATGGGATTTTCCAGCACATTAGGAGAGGGGGCGAAATTGATCGCTTTAGAATCCAACAAGTCCTGAACAACATGCTTCAATGCTTTGCAATTCTCAGTACTATGGCCGGGAGCTCCAGAATGAAACTCGCATCTAGCATTCGAATCATAACCTTCAGGAATTTGGCCTGGCCTCGGAGGTTGCAAGGTACGGAGCTGAATCATTTGAAGCTGCAGGAGATTCTTCAACAGTTGGGAGTAAGACATTGGTGGAGCTTCAATATGTCTATCCTTCACCCTCTGGGAGTAGTACGGACGAGGGGGTCTTGGCTGATACCCCTGTGAGCGTTGCGGCTGTGAAGGCTGAATCCGTTGTTGAATTGGAGGAGTTGAAATAGTGACAGGGGCCACTTGTTGATAATATCCTTGGTGCATCATTCCTCTCTGTGCGTATACTGCTCCTGTTTCTCCTTCCCTTCTTTTCACAAAGGGTTTCTTGATGCCAGATACTGAAGCGCTTCCATTTTGAATCTTCCCCTGTTTGAGCCAGCTTTCGATTCTTTCTCCAGTCAGGATAATGTCCGAAAAACCACTTGAGGAACAACCAGCCAACCTTTCCATGAAATGCCCTGGGAGGGTATTCAGGAAAAGATCAACCATCTCTCTTTCCAATAAAGGTGGTTGCACTCGGGCGGCCACCTCACGCCACCTCTGTGCATAGTCTTTGAAGCTCTCCGAGCTCCTCTGTGTCAAACTTTGAAGCTGAGTGCGGCTAGGTGCCATGTCAATGTTGTATTGATATTGTCTGAGGAAGGCCTCTCCCAAATCCTTCCAACTTCTAATAGAGCTTCTTTCCAACTTCATGTACCACTCCAAGGACCCTCCAGAAAGGCTATCCTGGAAATAGTACATCCATAATTTCTCGTCTCGCGTGTGGGCCGCAATCTTCCTGTAGAAAGCCTGTAGGTGAGTTTTCGGGCAAGAGTTGCCGTTGTATTTATCGAATGCTGGTGGCCTGAACTTGTGTGGAATGACCACCCCAGGTACTAAACCCATATCTGATACGTCAATCCCCAAAGTATCCTTGCACTCTAAGGCCTTGACCTTCTCTGCAAGCACCAAGAAGTCGTTGAGATTTCCGTCACCGCCGAAACCCATATCATTGTTGAAGTACTGGAATTGGTCTTCCTGCCTGTCCTGCACAGGAACATACGTAGCCATAGCTGGATCTGGAACATGAGGTCCACCTGTACCGTTGTTAGTATTGGGAGGAGCCCCTAGTCCACCGGAAGTAGTTGCCTGAGCATTAGTGTTAGGAGGAGTTAACCCTTGAATTGCATTTCTCAGCTCCTGCTGCCCCTGGGCCATCCCCTGCATCAGAGTCACAAATTCTGCCATCTTGGTACGGACATCGTTGAGTTCTGTCTGCATGACGTCCATTGCTGTTCTTTGATTACTGCGGGTCGCGTACCGATGAGGAATATTTTGTCGAATGTACCGGGTCTTGGCGGCCCTCGCAATCTTTGCCTGGTGAACACAGATAAATTAGACATCCCGAAGAAAAACCTGCAAAGACAAAGACAAAATGCAAATGATGTGTATGCAATGCAATGTGTTCCTTTTATTCCCGAGTATTTTCCTGTGTTCGGTCCTGGCATTAAGAAGATAAGAATTGGGAAGAAGACCCAAATGATATTCAGACATAATGACGGCTGTGGAGAATCGGTGCTCATTACCCCGTGTCAGTGCAAATAACGAACAAGAAATCCGGAACAAATCAATCATATAAACTGGAGTTTGAAAATACAAAAGTTCCTGAAGGGTACCAATCAAAATAACAACAAAAGTACATCACATATAGGGAATCCCACAACAAGCCTGTGGGTAATCCAAGTACAACAATACGAAATTAAACCCTAGGGAACTCTATATCTTTCAATCTCCAGCTAAGGCATTTGACGCTCTGGAACAGCTGAACCACATCTGGATGACCGGGCTCCTGGATGAGCTTCTGAATGAGGAGGTCCCTCGTATCAGAAGAAGCGTGTAACTCCTTGATCTGCTGTAGAAATGTTGCTTCACTCTCCTTGCTTCGACTCGACTCGGCCTTTGACCTTTTCACCTCAGCTTTCAACTTCAAGACTTCAATCTCCTTTTGAGCTTCCTTCAGTGCCTGCTGGCTTTCTGTTACACGCCGGATACGATCTTCCTCTTGATAATAAGCTTTCCTGAGAAGCTTTTTCTGCCCATCTAAAGAATCCTGAAGGCTTTTGACTTCCTGTTTGTGCTTGGCGTCCAACTCCTTTTGTTTCTTCAGATTCTCGTCCCATTTCTCCTGCCATAAAGTAACAGCTTCATTGGCTTCGCTAAGATCCTTCTTCTCTCTTCGACGCTGGGCCGTCTTATGAGTCTCAGCTAAACCTTTCTTTCGGAAGTAGAGCTCTCTATCTTCAAAATCTTTCTGCTTAAGACGGACTATTTCCTCGGCTTGCTCAGCTCTATCTTTCAATTGACGGTTCTGGATCATCAGCGCTTGACAAGAATTAAGAGCCTCCTGATTTTCAACCCTCAGTTGCTTAACCAAAGCTTCTAACTTCTGATATTCCTCCAAAGGTACCGTAGCAGGTGGTGGAGTTGGCACAGAAAAAGGAACTGGAGCCGCTTGAACTTCATTCTTTATCCAGGCTTCAAATTCAGGAAACATCCGATTGTTGCTCTTGCCCAGACATGCTATACCCTTCCTCTTAATCATCTTCCAGGACCCTACAGCTTTTTGGACCAAAGGAAGATTGTCTTTTACCGGAAAATAGAAGGTTTGGAATAATTCAGACTCATCAGGAACCTCCTTGAGCGCATACCCTAACTGTCTTCTTAAGAGGATGGGATTGTAGTTAATACATCCTGATACTCCTAACAAAGGCACATTAGGGTAATTACCACAACTAGTAATGAAATTCTTTCCCTTCAACTTCAAAGTAAACCACCTGATATTTCCAGCAGACAAAGTACTCAGCTTCTGAGCCCAAGTAGAATTAGGATCCGCAAAACCCTCAGTAGTAGGCAAGTGTCTCATAACCCATTTGTAGAATAAAGGAGCACAACATTTAACAAGACCTCCTCGCCTCTTCTCATTCTTGTAATGCACAGAGTAATACAGATCACCCAAGAGAGTGGGCACCGGATTCTTCAACACAAACAAATGAATGGCATTCATGTCCACAAACTTGTCCATGTCAGCAAATAAAACTATCCCATACACAGATAATGCCAAGATAGCACAAACTGAATCCCACTGCTTCTCCACGGCACGTTCTTCAGCTCTCTTGACCAGAAACTCTAAGGAAAAACCAAGTACTCCTGCTTTGGTGGAAACCAGATTAGAAGACACCTCTGACGGGCTCAAATAAAGAGCCTTAGCAATATCATCGTGAGTTGGTCTTGTCATCTCCGAATTAAAAGGAAGCTGATCCTTGATTGAAACTCCCATAATCTCAGCATATTCTTCCAACAAAGGACCTAACTGTAAGTCATGGAATGTGAAGCACCTAAGCCGTGGATCATAATACTGCAACAAAGTGTGAATGGCGCTCCTCTGAGAATTATCCAAGTTGAATACCAGATCCAGAATATCACCATACTTTTCTTTGAAGTAGCTCAAATGACCCGGGGTAATCAGAGACACCAATTGGTTGATCAGGTCCATCTTAGTATCGAAGAATTTGTAGTGCACAGTTCTCTTTTTGACGTCCTCCATTCTGAAGCAATAATATGGCCAGGAACCGGGAATAAATGTAGACCCTGAGAATAAAAGAAACACAAATGATTAATGATGATATGATGTTTATGCAAGACAAGGCATGTGATCAGTGAAGTGTCTGTGATGTGCCAATCATATAATCAGGTGTCGGTGCCAGGTCTCAAAATCCAGATATCACAATAATCATCCCTCTGATCCGGGATCCATAACTTAAGAGCAGAAATCCAGATCACAAAACTGAACCAAAGGTAAAGTGGGTATGCTGAAGGTACCAGGGTTCCTGCAAACCTGTAAACCCCTCCCAATCTCACGGATGTGCTACTCGGGTCAACATCACGGACTCTCAAAGCCGAATAGCAATAATACGTTCACCATCTCCGAGAAATGGCTCATGACCAAATCAGGGAATCGGTTTGGCATTATGTACTACTCAGGGAGGTCTCAGTTGAGTCCGGAAAAACAAGCATCCCTCACAAGTTTCCAGCTTCAAGCACTGAATCGAGAAACAATAGTACATTCATCCCGAAGGGTACAATACTATCGTCATACGAACAGTTTGCTTTAACTGAATTCCTATGAGAGAACCAGGCCATCCTATGCGAGTTCCCAATGGACCCTCGGATGCGAGTGGGTTTGCCAACAAATGTGGTCTGCCACTGTCATCACTGGAGAGGGTTGTTTCCATTAAGGTTCTCAATGATCGGTCCCCAGCTGCACATAACCATCAAGGTTGTACCCTGAAGTGGGGAAGAACCCCCACACAGAATAGTCCCAAGACAGTCGCAACCTGGGTGTGGAACACATCACCACTCATCATGTAACCATGCGAGCACAACGTGTCCACGCTAATCCTATGGTGCACTCAAGCCGGGTAGTTGGCTTATCTCACAGTAACTCCCAACCCACAGAAAAAATGAAAACCAGCACAGCCAGACAGTCCAGTATAATATGATGCATGGAAAATAAAATACTGAAAGCGGTAAATAAATGCGGTAAAGTAAAGCTGTAAAGAACTGTAAATGAAAACAGTAAAGCTAAACTAAAGCACACAACAGCAAAACAAACACCCAAAGAAGCAAAACCAAACAGGCGCTAGGATTGACTCTACAAGGGAAACCGGAAGAATCAGGTTAAGTCCCCAGCAGAGTCGCCAGCTGTCGCTCCCGGGATTTTCATCCTAGTACAAACGCGAAAGTGGCGCGGAAAGGTTAGAGTCGCCAGCCAGACATTTTTATCCCAAAGGAATGGGAAAGGTAATGTTGCACAAACCTGAGGAAGAAGGAAAGGACAAGGTCCTGCGAACCAAAGACCTGAATTCGGGAGTCGGTTACGAACTGGGAAGGTATTAGCACCCCAATCCGTCCGCCGTACCCGACGGGATCCACGCTTGCTTGTTTTGTTTCAAAGGGCGAGAAAATAGAGATGCTGCTGAATAAAACCGCTAACTGGAATGGAAAATGAAATGAGAAAGGAACTGAAAAGAGAATGGAAAGAAAGGGGGAAATGTAGGGAAAATAAAGAATGTGCTCGAACGGGCCCTACCCCGCTGCCTACGTACCTCATCGGGATAATGAGGATCAGAGTCGACGTAGTTCGACTAACTAAGGCGGGAACTATTTGTTTGTGTTTTTTACAACTGGAACTGCGTGTGTCTATGCTCAGGTGTTGCAGGCTCGTCTGGTACGAGTGCGTTTACCGTCTTGCATGAAAGACAAGTCGCCGCGAGTTCGCGTTGTGAGTGAATGAGATGAGAAAAGAAGTTCCCGCAGGATAGTCGCTTATTGTTTGTTTTTATCTTTTAAAAGAAGTGTTTTGAATTTGTTTGTGAACTGTCTTGTACTAAGACCTATCCATCGCGGGGAGTATTTACACCTCGCCCCGAAACAGGACGCGTATAAACACTCCGCAACAAAGTCTCGTGTCGTACAAGATTGTTCGGTTTTTATTAAGTATTTTATTGCTTTTCTTTTGAAGGGAGAAAGTGAATGACTCAAGTTGATAAAAGGAAAAATCTAAGGGACTAAGACTCAATCCTAATGTGTTATGTATTTACAAAGTGGTCCTAATGGTTAGTGAGGTTTTCTATTCCTAATGGAAACTTAAAACTACTAGAATTCAACTTACTTCTTAATGAAGTTAAGTTGATTCTAAGAACAAATGGGAAACCTATACAAGTTATAAGATCAAGATAAAGCAAAGCAATGAAACTAAACATGAGAAATAAAATTCTACAAATGCATTAAAGGCATGAATAAATAAATAGTCTTACTTATTTATTCTATTTCTATATGGAAATGAATTTTATACTAAATTCTAAATCTAGGTCAAACTTAATATTCATCCTAAAACAAATTAAACTAAACCTAAGTCTAATATTAATTCTAGGGTTAAACTTAAACTAAACTATTTTTTTTTTTTTTATGTATTGAACTATATTTTCTCTAATGGCCTAAATCTAATGGAAATTATGCCTAACTAAGCTTAAAACTAATATTTTAACAAAATACTAAATCCTCTAGAAAAATTATGAAAATTAAACTATGGGATCCTAACACTATCTAAAATATTATATTAAAAGGGATCCTAAAAATACTTATTTTTCTATGCCTAACAACTAATTATTTTAAGCTAGGAATTAACTATTATTTCCTAAGTATTTTATTACCAAAACCTAAGATAAAAATTCCTAAAAAATTCCATAAAAAATATTCTAGGAGCTATTAGGGGTCTTTTAATTACAGAAAAAAGAATGGCTCAAAAAGATTAATGGAAGTTATTTAAATAAAGTAAACAAAATTCTGCACAATTAAGAAGAAATTCAATAAAACTAAATACAAGAATAATTCAGAATTAATTCAAAAATAAATAAATTTCAGGAAATAAAAATATCCTAAATTTCTAAATTCAATTATTAACCCTCCTTAATTTTTGGGGAATTTTCTAATGCTTTTTCCTATTTTTAATGAATTATTTCTAATTTAATGCTAACTTAAAATTAAATGTCTAAAGAAATAAAACAGGGGGTGCTTTAGTAATACTTTAAGTTCTTTTTACTCTACTGGCCTAAAACAGGGTGCAGATAGCAGAACCATCTAAGCCCATATGGAATTTGCATTAAAATTAATGATCCTTATTATACTACTATTAACATTAAGACTAAATTAATCTTACTATAAAATTATTTCTAAAATCTGAAATTAAGAAAGTGAATTAAACTCACCTAAACTAATATTTTGTAAAAAAGGCTTAATTTAAGAAAAACTAAGCTAACTTATTAAACTAATATTCTCCTAAAAATCTTAATTTAAGGAAATCAAGAATTAAACTAAAGTTTTATTATGTCAATTTAATATTCTAAATTAACTTATTAAGCTATTTTTCTAAAATCTTAATTAAAAAGAATAATCTAAACTAACTTATTAAACTAATATTCTCCTAAAAAATCTTAATTTAAGAAATAGGAATTAAACTAAGCTTATGGTAATTTTTCTTCTAAAACTCTTAATTTGAGAAAATGAAATAATACTAAACTTAAATTTAATATTTTTCAAAAAAAACTTAATTTAAACTAATGTCTAGCTAATCATGAATAATATATTAATTTGCAATTCTATAAACTCCTAAATTAATATTGAATTAAACCTTACTTAATAATAACACTTTTTAATAAACTCTTAACTTTATGAATTAAATTACTTACTTATATTAATATTTTTCTAAAGTCAGAATCAAATTAATCTTTATGATAATATTCCTCTTATAAAATTCCTAAATAAAACTGTATTTACTATAACATTTCTTTTAATGTTAATTATCCTTAGTTAATTCACAATTAATACCAAAATTAATTCATAATATACAAAAATAACAAAACTCAATTCCAACTCATCTTCCCCAAATTCAACTCTAACAAACCCTAGCCTCTGTCCCTTTCCATACCCGCGGCGCCGCCACCTCCTCCATCAACCTTCGACCTCGCCTCCTTCTTCACCATAAAACCGCCGCCACACCACTCCTTCATCTCCTAATCCTCTTCGACTTTCGCTAATCACAAACCTAACCTATAACCCAACTCTCTTATCTTCATCTCCTATCCAAGACCTAACCTCCATTCTTCTCACAATCGAATCTGTAATCAAGAACACTACCACGACGGTAAACCTAGGTTTCCTCCATTTTCCTTTCGCCGCCACCGACCGAATTAAACCTCTTCGAACCCTAACCTAACACAAGCTTAACACGAAACCAAAGCTTGCTCGGACTTCAAATCATCAAGCCTAATCCCTTTCCTTCCAACCGTCGAAACCCTAACTAAGAACTACACGAGCCCGCATAACTCTAGGGCAAGATCAATGAGAACAAAGAAATCGTACCTTGTGATTCAGACGACGATATCAGAAAAAAGATGATACTTCCGCCACGGTGCCGCCGCCATGTTGATTATAGCCCTGGTGTGGTGAGGACGCTTCTGAGATGCTCTATCGTATTCAGGTACGATTCGATTTCATCCTTCCTTTCTCTGCTCTAGCTTGTAATTCTGGATTAGATGTTCTTCTTCGAATTTTCTGGCCGTCGCTGTGATAGGGAATTGAAACTGTGATTTCTGATATGCAGGTTAATTCATGGAGATGCAGGGCCTATTCTTGACCGAAAGATTGCCACAGGATCACTGAAGGCTGGTGAGTATTGATTATAGAAGATTATCGACTCCGTGACGGTCTCGGTGGCAACTGTAAGAGTCGTGTGATCACTGAACAAAGGTAGCTTACAAATCCCCGCACACAGTTCGAGCTTAAACCTTAGACTCGCAATTCTTTCTCCATTCTTTTCCTTGTAACAAACTCTGTGATATCCTTGATTTGCAGGATGTATAATACCATCAATGGATTCACAAATCAGTGCTGCTCCTTCATTCTTCTTTGCAGCTTGCCGCAATCACAATGTAGTGTCATTGATGATGGTAGCCACTGCTTGAATTTTGTTTGTAAAGGAGGAAACTATGGACACCAGGGAGATTGAGGAGAGAACGAAAATGAAGGGTTTGAAGATTGTCTCAGCCTATCAGTTCCTATCAGTTCCCAAAAAAAAGGAAGAAGATGCAATGTGAAGAGTGATCCTGATTTATAGAATCCGGAAGAATACTCCAGAAGCTTCAGGTAACTTCAGCTAGAATTTTTGTTATTTTTCAGTTGTGAATTCTGTTAGAGTTTGCAATTGATTTGTAACTGCTTTGTAACTGCTTTGTTTTTGGTTTTGAATTGTTATGAACCTGTTAGGAATAAATTATTTTCATTATGAAATTTTTTGTGGTTCTGTTATGTGAGAGTGTGTGTGGTTGTTAGAATTTGTAACTGACTTTCAAATCCGAAACTTCCTCTTGCCTTTCACTGCTGAGTTTTTTGTTCTTGTGAAGTTCTGTTAGATTAGTTATGAGATTGTGATTCTGGTTGTAACTGAAATGCTTTCCTTGCTTGAGTTTTTTTCCTTTTGAGCTTGGTCTTAATCTCTTCTTTTCTGACTTGCTTATAACTATTATGCCGGATTTTTTCACTTATGAAATTTGTTAGGAATGATTAAATGCTGGAATTTCTGATATGGCTGCAATTGTATTGATTGGCAGGTTAATTGAAGAGTGATGTCGAAGATTACGGACGTTGCGGATGACGGTTGTGAAGTCACTAGCCTTGATCAGAAGGAATGGAGAGATTTTCTTTTTAAGTTCATCTGCGGATCCATGGACAGTTCTTCGAGCACGATCAATCAGGCTTCGAAAAATGGAAATGCCACTTCGCTCAGTATTATTTGATTCAACAAGTATTGGTACTGACATTTTGTAACGGATCACTGCTAGAAATCCTTGTGTTTTAGTCATACATAAGTAGAGGTATAGAAGTTGATGTGTAAGATGACTCAATATTTGTTAAGTTTTTTCCATTTGAACTGATATGCATATCAGTAGATGAAGATGCCTTAATTTCTGTCTTGGGGAATGTTCAACTGAATGGTCAGAGAAACAACCAGTTAGGAATGATGTTGTTTGACTTTTCTATGTATAATCTTATAGAAGAACTCTCTTACTATTTTTTATTGAACTTCTTTGCCAATTAAATTCAAACCTTGGTCACACCTTATATTTATATCTCTTTGTCAATTTCACCATCAAATGTGGGCATCATATATCCATCCTTCCATGAATGCGATATAAATTGCATAGAATTTTCCTTCGAATTTACGTGACTATGACGAATTTACACATGATTTTTCCTTTCTCACATTTACGTGTAATGAACCACCACAAAGGCAATAACAAACTCAAAAGATTGCTCAATCATGAAATTGGGCTTAAATTGGGAAAGGAAAACACGGTCACCTTAATTAAACACATATTTGAATGACTTAAGAATTGATCAATTCAAGACACCAAAATGAATGAGAGTGGGTTTACATCTTGGCTAGGAATATTAACAATAGAAATACGTGGAAGCTAAACTTGTATGAGGTATAACTTAATGGGCTTTAAATGGGCCAACACGAGTATGAAATTTAAAGTGCTTAACAATTGGTTGTAGGATTGATAAAATATGGAATTGAAAGAAAAGCGAGCAGATAACAAAACAAATTTGGACGATGACATGGACTTAATAGATTTTGATGAATTCCAGTGTCGAAAATAGTAATGATATTTGAATTGATGATGACACCATTATACTTGTGCATTACCCCTTATCTTGACACACACCCTTTGACATGCTCCACCCTTAAGCCATTTGATGCCATAATGAATTCCTCATGATCCCGAATCGTTATTCAACAAACATACGAATAACATCCTTAACCTCCATTGGTGAAATGCCCTTGAGATCAAATCACGAACAAGAATTCCAGTATCTCCTTGATCCATGAAGAAGAACACAACTTGAGACATCAAGAGGAGTCAATACTCTCACCCAAAGCCAATCTGACTGAACACCTCAATAATAAGCTAGATACACCAGTGAGTATACTCCATAAGCTCGCACCATAATAGATACAGATAGGTCACGAAACCCTAATTTCCACGGGCCTTGATCACATGCCTTATGAATCCATGAAATGCGCTATTGTGATGTTAATGAAATGATGAGAAATGCCAATGAATACAAAATGATGAGCCCACAGAGGGAATAAATATGAGGGCAAATTTTGAGGTACTACACACAAAAATATTAATAAAGGATTAAACCTCTAAAAAACTTGTGATCTTGATCTTGGACTATTGGTTATTATCCTTTGCATTGGAATTTGAGTTTTGGACTTAGATTCTAGGACACCTTCCATTTTCTTTGATCTTCATGGAGTTGGTATGTTTGCCTTTTATTTGGCCATTTGCTAGCTTACAAGGATGGAACTCTTGTGCCCATAATTGGAAGCATCATCAAGTTTGATTAGATCTTTCCTCCTTTATATCTTTTATTTTTTGTTTTAGGATAGCCTCTTCATCTCATCCCCTTCTTAAATTTTCAAAACTTCCTTCTTTTTCAAAGGATTCTCGTTTTCAAAACTATCACCTCTTTAATAAATACAACCTTGACTTTTGTCAAGTGGATTTTACTACTTCTTATTTTCTTTTAAAAAATCAATGAACTTAATCATCTTGACTTTAATTCAAAAAATAAAATAAAAAGAACCAAACTCATTCAAGTTGTTTTGTGCCATTGTGCACCTTTGTTTGTTTTCTTTATAAGTGTCGATTATAAGTCATTATTCTCTTGTCGGGTGCAAGTCTCTCAATCTCCATGATTGTAGTTTGATGTAATTGAGTTTCTTGTCATTCGTGGGGGGTTTAGTGGCATACTCGTCAATTTTATCCGAGTTGGCGTCCTCCCCATAATGATGTATGAGTCCATGCCATCATTCTCATGGAAGATTTATTAGGCTATCCACTTGAAAATGATAAATTCTCTTCGTTTAATAAAATCAATCATAACCAACATTTTTCACTATTTGTACCACGAACTACGAAGTTTTGATCTCACATTGCACATTGTGGGTACGTAGGCATGAGGTGGTAAACCTCTCGAAACACAAAAACATTAAAAATCATTTCTCATCTCATCCCTCCACTCTCTTTTACAAACATTTTCAAAAACAATAAATTTTTCAAAGGGTTCCCGTGGGGGACCAAATACATTTTGGATGCGTAAAACCTTCCCATTTTTTAACCTATCCCCTTACCCGTTTCTCTGCTTGTTTCTTTAGCTTTTTGCTTTTAGATTCATTAGAATTTATTCGCTCTTTTTTCCATTTTCCACTTGGAATAAAATAAATGCGCGGTGGCGGTTCTGTTTACTTTGAGTTAAGTTAACTAATAGCTTACACTCATGATTTTAGCGCTACACATATGCATAAACATAGAGTGAAAAATTTGTATTTAGTTGATGCAAGTGTAATCATTTGGCTTTTATGATATTCATTTGATAGAAACGGGTTTTAGGGACTTACATGTATTTATATAGTTTGTATGTGTTTAAATATAAATTTGAATACTATTTTGGCTTCATTAATCGTTAAGAAAATGTTTATTATTGTTTTATGACATTAATAGAGTTAGAATTATATTTAATTTAATTTTACGATGCTGCTAAAAATAAAGGATGAGATTTTTTTTAAAAAATATTCACAATTTGCGACAGTTTAAACCGCCATGATTTACCTTCAAAATAAAACTTGTTGAAAGGTTTGGAACCATCATAGTTATAATTTGGTGGCGATTTAGAACTATCGCAAATATGTACGACGATTTTTTGAACCGTCGTAAAACAACTCATTGACACACACTTTCAAGACAGTTGAAAAACTATCGCGAAACAAATTTTACGAACGTTTGAACCGTCGTAATCTTCCAATAAAACTGTCGTAAATCACTTTTTTCTTGTAGTGGATGTACAGGTTGTATACATATAATTTCTACACCATGAGAGAGTCCCAGCAGTTGGTGGATTTGTCAAGCTTTATTCCTTACACGTCATCATTATCTAATATGGCATCTTCTAAGCTTTTCTTATATTTTTAAATAGGCGATGAGCGTGGCTTCGAATGTTTTTGACCAGATTAGATCACTCTTTCTTCCAAACATGACTAAGAAGATTAGATCACTCTTTCTTCCAAACATGTCCAGAATCTCGAGAAGGTTTGTGATGATTTGGTCTCTTTTTATGGCGAACAAAAGTTTGTCGAAAGGAGATGAGTTGCTCTTTAGTAAGTTCTTCACATCACTACTGGAAAATCATTTTTGTATTTTTGACAAGATATAAATACGAGGATTTGACATGGGGACTATTTGAATTTCAAACGGGTTTGACAGGGCGAAGAGATGCGTCGTTTCGTTAGTTTAATGAGAAGTTTCTATGAATAACGGTTATTCGCCAGATAATAGTACGTGGAAGATTATCAGGGATTAGTAACTTGCAAGATGCCAAGTGGCGAAGTCTTAGGATTTGACCGTTGTTCGACGGTTATGTTATTTGTATATAAATAGAATAGTTTGCTTTGTGAAAAGTGTGTAAAAATTCTGTACAACATTTCTGTGATTACTCTAATACTCGTGTGTAAAGAGAAAGGAGAATTATCTGGAAAAATGTACGTGTAAACACCATCTTATTTTCAGTTATAAAGTTACATTTTTATCATTCATATCTTGTTCAAGTTTATGTTTTCATTTACTTTTAAAGCAATCTATTTTCCAGTCATTTACTTCCTAAGTCAATTTACATTTCAACAAACCTTTAAGGCAAACTCTAAGTTTCTTTGTTAGTTTCATTGGACAAACATCACCCTATTGTAATATCAATAAGAACAATCTTGTTGGGTAATTGTTCGACAAAGCATATAAGAATAAATAAAACTCATATTTAGAATCCATCCTTTAATATTTAGCACATGTGTCCTAGGACTTATGTGGTTGGTCCTGCAAGTAACCCTTTTTCAAGGAATTGGTAAACCAGAGATTGTTCGCCAAAAACACCAGCGAACAAATTGGCACGCCTAGTGGGACAGTGCTAAAGTAATAACAAGGATTCTCAATCCAAAAAGAGTTTATTACGTTGTATGATTTTACGAAGTGGTAAATTAGTCGTGACTGACATAGAAAGACCTAGGCGAACTAGAGTAAGGAAAATGACTATCCCACCACCAGTAAATAATAATGAAATTCCAGTTTCCACTGCCATTCCTTCAACATGAGGGAATGTGGAAACACTCCACGTTTCAGAAGGAGGAAATCCCTCAACATCGGGATCGATACCAGGAATGTCGTTGTCTCAAAGTGGACCTAGTTCCTCCAACATAGGGTATTCGATACCTATAGGTACTCCTCCCTGTCGCTCCCCGAATTTTCATCCCGGTGCAAACGCGAAACGTCGGCGATTTTGGAGGTTAAGGTTGAATAAAGTCGCCAGCTAGACATTTTTATCCCAAAGGAAAGGTAATGCTGCATAAACCTGGAGAGAGATGGATAAGACGGTTGCAAACCAAAGAGACTGCGTAAGGGAGTAGGTTACGACCTGGGAAGGTATTAGCACCCAGATCGTCCGTCATATTCGACGGGATCCACGCTTACTTGATTGTGTTTTAAAAGAGGATAATGTATGTACTAAACTGTGCATAAAAAAGCTAGGAGGAAAGAATGTACAGAGTGTCGGTGCAAGAAGAAAGTGAGTGCTCAAAAACTGAGACTAAGAAAAGAGAAACTGGGAGGAGGAAAGGGGGAGATTTGGGGACTTTTGTTCGATAACTGTTAAGTTATGCCTACGAATCCTCTCGTGCAATGAGGAAGTCAGAACACCATAGTTCGACTCAAAGAGACTTGGATGGTTTTGCTGTGAACTGCTTACTTGTCTATGCTCAAGTGTATGACTCGTCTGGTTCGAGTGCTAACTGTCTTGCATTAGACGGAAGAAGCGAGTTCTCGTTTTCAAAGTGAATGTGATGAGAAAAGAATCCTGGAGGAGACGTTTATTGTTTATTTTTGTGTTTTCAGTTTTTTTTTTTTATTGTTTTTGGTGTTTTGCATAAGATAATGAGCTTAAGCCTTAATCAAGGGTCGTAAACTCATTATATCACCCCTGGTTAGGGATAATGAGTCTACTTAAGTATGAGATGAAAATCTCAACTTAATTACCCTAATGATGCAGGATTGAGATCATTAACCTACTTGTTATTATTAAGTGTTTTTGGATTTTGTTTTGTGTTAAGTAATGAGTTTAATCTCTAATCAGGGATTAGTGAACTCATTACACCATCCTAAGAGAAGGATAATAGATGAGAACACTTAAGATGAGGAAGACTCCTCAACTTAATCCATGGTTAGGGATTAAAATCATTATATAACAGGCCTTTATTAAAGTGGATTTTAATTAGAGGTGGGATTAAGAAATGGATTTTATGTTTGTAAGACTAAACCTGAGGGGGACTTGTCCATTGAACACTAGGGTTAGTCCCTCTGAACCAACATGCAGAGATGTAACCCTAATATAAGACCCAAGTTACAAGCTTAAGTCTTAATGATTATTAGGTGTTTTGATTAGGAGGTGTAAACAACTTAAAGGTTTAACACTAAGTATTAAAGTTATACACTCCATCCTAAGATAAGGACACATGCATAACCCTAATTCAGAGTCTTAAAACTTTAACTGTTTAGCCTTGATAATGAGATGAGAAGTAGAGACTCAAGGAGACTCAAAGGTAAAAACTAGGGGAGACTATGCACAACCCTAAATTTATCATGCTTGGATATTCCTATGGTTTGTGAGGCTTAAGAAAGGATCTTCAGATGGCCACCAAGGAAGAAGAAGCAGATGAAAAGAAAAGAGAAAGGAGAATAGGTTACTTACTTCCTGAAGAAGTTAAGTAACCTAAGAGAAAGAAAAGGAAAAAGAGAGATCATAAGTGAGTCAAACTCACTTCAAAGACAAATAAAGATGCAAATGAAGAGATAATAAGAGGTTGGATGTGGAGGCAAATCCACATCCTAAACAACTTACCTGAAGCCCCTGAAATGGTTAGTATGAATGCATAAGATATGAAACAAAAGGAAACAAGGCAAATGAAGATGCAATGATCAAGACCAGAAGTGTAAACACAATGCAAATGTGTTATGAAATGATACAAAGACATGTACAATGCTTATGTATGATCATTCAAGAGATGAGATGCAAAGACAAGCATGTTAGAAGCTTAAGAACACATGAACATACATAAGATGTAATGGATGCAAAACATACCAACTGAATGCAATAATGATCAACCAATGTTCTCACATGGCCTAAGGTGTCTAAGATGACATCCAAATGCATGATATGTCATGACAAGTTCTTATGGTGAAGTTATGCAAAGATGAATGCAAATGGACATGGCAAATTAGGGTTTTAAGAAAGTATGAGATGCATATGATCAAAACAAAAGCAAGACACATGATAAAAAATTGAAATTGCAACCAAATGAACCCTAAACACACATAAGATCACTACCCAAAGAAGGAAGTCAGAAGCTAAACCAAAGTCAAGTTATGGTTTTTCTAAGTAAAGTTAGGGTTTTGGGTACTTCTTCATGAAAAATGCCAAACAAATAGAAAATGCAATGCAAAAATATGAGTTAAATACCCTAGATACTACATGCAAAGTATGAAAGAATGAAAAAAGAACCATGCACAAACTCATCTTGGTTGATCAGAAATAAATTTTTGAAGTTAGGGTTTGAAAGATAGGAAATTTGGAAACCCTAATTCATGGTTAATTGTCTAAACATGATCAAACCCTAAAAGAAATTTGTAAAATGAGTTTGTAAATTGTTCTAAATATGTAAGAATGCTTCATGATTTTTTTTGGTGATTTTTAAATACCTAAAATTATTTTTAATTAATTAAATGATTTAAAAAAAATTTAATGCAAAAATTAAAAATAAAATTGTTTTTGGTTTCTGAAAATGTTTGAAGTGAAAATGCAAAAGATCAAATTTTTTAGAAATTAATTTGTTATTTTAAAACAAATATGTGAAATAAAATGAAATAAATAAAACAAAAAAAGAAAAGTAAACACAATGAAAGACCCAGATTGTGTGGAGGATGGATATAAGGGCTGGGATTGCAAGTCACCGAGACCTGAGGTAGGCTGACCTAATGGCCTAGATTCAAAAATGAGATTCGCGCGTGATCCAATGGCCTTGGTTTGATCTAAGTTAATTAATTAGGTTTTAGTTAATTAATTATAATTAGGGTTTAATGATAAATCTGGACCATTCGTACACTAATTAAAAATAGATCATAAGGCTGATATTTAATTTGGCAACCTAAACCCTAATTAACCCTAAACACTTTCAGGTGACCGAAGATAAGCTCCGGTCATCTTCTCTGGCGAGCTCCAACCCTAGTTTCTTCTACAGGTCACCCCAAGCCAAAATAACTCCCAGAAACACTCCCCATGCATCATACAATCAAAATCAGTCATCAAACATCATTTAAACTTCATGAATCAAGCAAATCGAAGCAAACATTTTTCACGGGCAAAATTTCAGAACATCAATACACACTCATTTCTCAACCATTTTCAATTCTAAACACATCATGGTGATCAGCATAACATATAGATTCATATTATAACAAGAAACGGGTGTTCTAAAAAAATTTTCTTGAGCTATACCTGAGCTGGAGTTCTTCAAACTGGAGCTTTCTGAGCCTTTCCTTGGTGCAAACCAACTCCACTGGTCCCCCTTGTGCTAATGAGATGCTTGGATGAAGCTTATAGTGGCTATTTTTGAAGTTGCAATTCTGATATGACAGAAAATGAAGTTCTTGTATGTGGTGTTTTAGGCCATGGTGAGGGGTGGGATGTGTTCCTTGTGTTATGTGTGATTGAATGCTGAAAGAATTTTGGATGTTTGATGGTTGGGTAGTGAGAATCGAAGAGAGGAAGTTTTTTGGGGGATTTTGTGCAATCTGATGCTTGGATTCTTTCAAGGCTTGAAGTGTTGTGTTTTATGATCCTTAGGCATTCCATAAACTAATGAGATCAGTCAGAGGAGTGGATATGCACTGTGGGATTGGTAAGGTGCCATTGGCCAAAAAGTTAAAAGTTTGTGTACTTGAAGCATGGGCCATGGCAGAAGTGATTTGAGGTCTTGGGATGCCTCAGATGGCTTCAAGGAGGGCCTTTGGATTGAAAGTTGAGAGTTGTATGGCTTGGATCAAGAGTTTGTATGGTTTTTGCAATTTCACAACTTTGTGATTTCTTGAGAAACAAGTCATGGAATCCTTTGGTTCAAGGCTCAATTCTGATCTTTAGAAGTTGTTTGATCATGGAATGATGTATTTGAGTGGATTAGAGGTCACATAAAGGCCTGAAATACCATTTTGCACATTTCCCTCTTTGACATGAACTTGAAAATTACAAGATTTTTCCCAACTTTGACTTGCCATATCTTGAGTTCTAGGATGAATCAAGAGGAGTTCTTGTACATTTTGGAAATGGGAAGATCCAATCTACAACTTTCATGTTTGAAGAAAATTCATTTGAAACCTTTTTGATCAAGAAAGAGGAGGTTGAAGATTTTTCCCAAAATGGAAAGTTTTCAATACAAGTCATGCCCAAAAATAGAAAGTTTTCAAATGGCTCAAAAATTTTCAATCTTGTGAACTTCCAAGCATTCCTAAGATCAAATAAAGATCATATGACCTCAAATTGATGAATATGACCCTTTCGTACCCTTGTTGATGGCCTCAGATGCCCTGATTCTGACTTTTCTTGCACAACAAGTTACCATTTGATCAGATGACTTCCACAAGGAAATTTTGCTTCAAATTTGATACACATGCTCCTTATAACATATATAGAATAATAGAATCAAGAATGGTCAAAAATTTTGGGTATATGGGCCTCAAACCCAAAACCCTAATTTCTAGGTCATCTGTGTAGGAGCTCCTAGCCTGCCTGGACATCTCTGCAATCCCTTATGATTTATTGACTTCAAAGAACCTTGGGAGGTAAAAAAAAACTTTAGAACACTCAAGGACCCCCTTGGCATTCTTCATGGCCTCTGAGATAACTCAAACCACTTCTAAGATTCACCTAATCACAAACCCTAACTATGCAGCTATGCAGTGAAATAACTATGCAGTGTGAGATGGTATGATTATGCAATGAAATATGAAGGATCACAAGCCAAGGTGTGAGAAAAAAAGAGGGCAAATTTGGGGTGTTTACACTCCCCCTGGGGAAATAACTCCAGGCCCTATCAATCAAATTTTTCCACACCCATGTTTGGAAGGGAACAACCTTATGGAATGCCAACTTCAATGATGGCTAGTTTGTATAATGCAACACCATTATATTATGATACCGTGTCCCACATGTCTTCGCCACTACAAGTTTCAGGTTATGGTGGGAACGTTAGTAGACCAAACCAACCCCCACCAGGATTCCACATGCCAGCAATTACAACTAACTCTGCGCAGGAAATCCGTCAACAAATGGACGAAAGTAACCATGAAATGTTCCATAGGTTGACTCAACAAATGGGGGAAGTGTTTAGCCCTTTAATACAAAGCACCACTCAAACAAACCAAATATTGGCAACAAAAATGGTGCGTATTGCTGAATTCTTTGGAGTACCCCAAATTCGACAGAGAGAGGCGGTGGTCCATAATCCAATAATCAATGTCGAAGAAGAACCAACAATAAATCAGAGACCTTTAAACAACCCTTAGGCAAATCTAAGGATCCAAGAAGAGATAGTCGAACACCCTCGCGTCGAAGTCCCTATCCAACAGGAGCCTAGGAGGTTGTTAGTACAGAGAGGTCAAGACGCTGATGATATTTTACAACGAAGAATGCAGTACAATAACCCACATATTGAAAACAATTTGGCAGTTATGGTCGAAAGAATAATGGCGCAAAATGGAGAAAATGTGGGATTTCACAGGCCCAGTTATACATCCCCACTCTCTAAATATGTTCTACAACAAGAACTACCCCCAATGTGGAAATCCCCAAAATCACAAAGTTTTCAGGGGACACTAGTGAATCCACCATAGAACACATAGAGCGTTACTTGATCGAAGCAGGCGAAATATCACGTAATGAAAATCTGAAGATGAAATACTTTCCAAGTTCTTTGACAAGGAACACATTCACCTGGTTTACATCCCTACCAGCAGGTTCCATACATCCATGGACTCAGTTGGAAAGATTGTTCCATGAACAATTCTACATGGGACAAACTAAGATAAGCCTAAAAGAATTGGCAAGCGTTAAAAGAAAGTTCTCAGAACCTATAGAAGACTACCTTAATAGATTCAGATTGCTAAAGGCAAGATGTTTCACGCAAGTGCCGAAGCAAGAATTGGTCGAAATGGCTGCAGGATGTCTGGACTGTTCCATAAGGAAGAAAATAGACACTCAATATATAAAAGATATGGCACAATTAGCGGATAGGGTAAGGCAAATTGAAAGGCTAAAAGCTGAGAAGTTTAGAGCCAACAAAGGTAAAAAAGAAAGGGTAGCATATGTAGTAATGTGCCAAGAAGATGACTGCGACGAGGACGAAACAGTCGTTTTCGACGAGCAAGAAATTGACCTGGCAGAATTAAAGCAAGATCCATCATATTCTTGCAAAATGTTAACTCCGTCGAATGGAAAGAATCCTGTCGAACCAGAGAAGAGCAATAAATTCCCTAAAAAGACATATACGTTCGACGTCACCAAATGTGACGAGATCTTTGATTTGGTAAAGGATGGTCAGTTAATAAAACCTCCAGGTGTTAAAGAACCCCCTATTGACCAACAGAAAAAGAGAGGTTTTTGTAAGTACCATAATTTCTTGGGCCATAAAACTTCTCAATGTTTTCTTTTCAAGGATCTAGTGCAAAATGCAATCCATGATGGAAGGCTGAGGTTTGGAGACAAACCAAAACAACAAATGAGGATTGACACCAATCCTATGCAGATCTTGGAGGCCAACTATGCTGAACCATTCGACATGAACTTGGTCGAAATAGAGAAAATGTCTGATGATAACTTCGATATGATCAAAACCACTGAAGGTTTCGACACCTACGCCAATATGGTGGGGGTGAATGAAGATCTCCCAGTCCAGCCCAACGTAGAAGAAGTATCTAAAGACGAATTAACTATGCTTGTACTGATCAAGGTTACTGAAGACCCTGAGGCAAAGAGGGACATTAAGACCACTGAAGGTTTCGACGCGCCAAAACAGGCTGAGACTATTGAGGGTCTCAACAAGGACACCAACGTGGAAATTATTGAAGATTTCAGTGACCAGAACAAAGTTGAGGCCACTGAGGGTTTCGACCATCAAGACAAAACCAGGGTTACTGAAAACTTTGAGAGCATGAGGAAAGAAGCTACTGAAAGTTTTGACAAAAGAATAGTATAGGGCACTTTGGGAGAGCCTAGTGGAAAGTTTGACTATTTGGTGAAATACACCGCTCTTGCCAGTGCCCAAGTTTACATCGACAAAATCCAGCCAACAGGTTGGGGATACATTTTTTAGAACAGTGAAAGAGAATCAGATGTTTCCCTCAGCATTGAGGAGGAGGCTCCTGAAGGCCTCGACAACAAAGAAAAAACTGCTGAAGTTGTTGCCCCTAACCAAACAGAAGAAGAAAAGGTCAAAGACCTCACCAGTGTTGTCGAAACGGCAAACGAGGGCACCATGCAAGCCAAGGCGGAAACTGTCGAAGCAATCCTCATTGAAAAGATGGACAAATTGAGCGTCACTGGGGGAAAGAAAATAAACATCAATATGGTGGAAGCCTCTAGAAAGAATAAAGAAAAAGAGGAATGCTGTCAAGAGGAATACCAAAGGACAATCTACCCAAAAAAAGAAGAGAATTTGGAAGAATTTATCCAAAGATGTCAAAAGAAGAAGACTGAAGTGATGTTATGACCAAGATGCAGTGTCGTATTCGACAGAAAAGCAACAACAAATTTGGAGGCTGTGGAGAAGACTAAAGTAAGGGGAAACTGAGGACCAAGACCAGCAGTCGAAACATGTAGGTGTGATCCAAGAAAGGGACAGTACTACTTTCAGAACGCTTAGGGCAGATACCACAAGACTTACAAACCATCTGGCAAGGTACCTGATGATAGATGGGTACAACCCATTAGAGATGCCCAAGGACCAAGAAGATGAAAGAATTTTGAAGTCCAGAGAGGATCTTCAGTCGAAGTGAAGAAAGAAAATAGGAAACAAAATCCAAGACCTTACCACTCAGAGAACTATAAAGGAAAAAGTGCCATGTCGAAATCTCAATGGAGGAGGTTCCAGAGTCAGAAAAGGGCTGAGAAAGATGCGGTAGAAGGACTCAATGTCAAGAAGAAAAATACTGGCAAAAATAAGGCAGAGTCAAGCAGAAACACTCAGGCAGAGAAAGATAAAGCTCTCAAAAGAGACAACACCAGCAGTATGTTGTAGTTGTCAAAGCCCACCAACATAATATCAGAAGGTGACAAGGCAACTGACAATTTTGAGTCTGACGAAGAAGGGTCATTCGACATGATATTCAATGTGGTTTTAGTCCTTCCTAGGGACTATGAAAGAATAATGGAAATCAAAGATGAAGAAGAAAATATGATAGATAGTACTGTGGGACCAAGGCATGTGTGTTATTACATCATGAACAATGGCTGTGTCGAAGAACAAAATGCTTTCTTTGAGAAGCCAGACGAATCAATGAGAGGGCATTTGAAGCCTTTATTCATAAAAGGAAAGGTAAAAAAAATAGGCGTTAACAAAATACTAGTGGATGAGGGAGCTGCAGTGAACCTAATGCCCCATTTCATGCTAAAAAAGATTGGGAAAGATGACTCTGACGCGAAACCACACAACATGGTTTTGTCGAACTATGAAGGGAAAGTGGGCTAAACTATGGGCGTCATTCAGGTGGACTTGACAGTTGGCACTATCACCAGACCAACAATGTTTATAGTCATAACTTCCAGGGCCAACTACAACTTGTTGTTGGGTAGAGAGTGGATCCATGGAGTGGGAGTTGTACCTTCGTCCATGCATCAACGCATAGTCATCTGGCATCCTGATGGCATCGTCGAAAACATTAAAGCAACCCAAAGCTACTTCATGACTGAAGTAAACAATGTTAACAGTCGAAGCTTCGATAAAAACTTGGCTCACATAGCTCCTTGTAATCCAGCTAAGTTTGACCTAAAGGCATCAGACAATGCCTATTGCTCCATGTACCTTCACCCAACACATGGGTTTCAATGGGACAAAGAAGTGATTGGTGAACCAAGCAAGGCATGGGGAACTTCTAACATAGAACCAGCTGGCTGGGGTAGCGAATTCAACGATGATGATGAGTGAAACATCAACATTAAATAAACTGACAACCTATATGGCCGAAAATAAACTAAAAGCGGCTCTAGAGGCCGAAATAAAATACATGGCTATCGAAGCTAATAAAGAAGGTTTAGGCTCACCATGCCAGGGCATTGACGGAGAAGACAAATACGACATGATGAACAGATGGCAAGATCAAAAGCTTGATTCCATTTATGATGACGAACCTTTGGGGTTCGAAAAGGATCAAGTATCAACTAGCTTGAAGATGGAGGCGCAGGACCCTTTGGAGGAAATCAATCTAGGACTGGGGGTTGAAAGAAGACCAACCTATATAAGTGCTAACATGGACCCCCAGTTTAGAGTCGAATTAGTCCAACTGCTGGAGGAGTTCAAAGACTGCTTCGCATGGGACTATGACGAAATGCCAGGCCTTAATAGAAGTTTAGTCGAATTAAAACTTCCTATCATGGAAGGGAAGAAGCATGTAAAACAGACTCCAAGGAGATTTGCACCAGAAGTCATGTCGAAAATAAAAGAGGAGGTTGAAAGACTTCTCAGATGTAAATTCATTCGCCCAACCAGGTAGGTTGAATGGATTGCAAATATTGTACCTGTCATAAAGAAAAATGGCACTTTGAGGGTGTGTATTGATTTTAGAGACCTAAATTCAGCCACACCCAAGGATGAATATCCTATGCCAGTGGCAGAAATGTTAGTAGACTCTGCAGCAGGTCATGAGTACCTAAGCATGCTAGATGGATACTATGGCTATAACCAAATCTTCATTGCAGAAGAGGACGTTGCCAAAACAGCCTTTCGTTGTCCTGGAGCAAGGACCTACAAATGGGTAGTTATACCCTTTGGTTTAAAAAATGTTGGGGGCTACGTACCAAAGGGCCATGAATTCTATTTTTCATGATTTCATTGAAACATTCATGCAAGTGTATATTGATGATATTGTGATAAAGTCTGTTTCAGGAAAACATCATTTAGACCATCTTCGACAATCCTTTGAAAGGATGAGAAAATTTGGTTTAAAGATGAATCCCCTAAAATGTGCATTTGGCGTGCAGGCAGGAGATTTCCTAGGTTTTGTGGTCCACAAAAAGGGAATCAAAATAAATGCCAACAAAGCTAAAGCAATAATGGAGGCGAAAGCTCCATCAACAAAGAAAGGATTGCAATAATTGCTGAGAAAAATCAATTTTCTAAGAAGATTCATTTCAAACCTCAGCAGGAAGACACAAGCTTTCTCTCCTCTGCTTCGACTCAAGAAAGGAGACTTCACTTGGGGGCAAGAACAACAAGATGCTTTCGACAGGATAAAAGGATACATAGCCAGTCCTCCAGTCTTGATGCCTTCCAGTAGGAAAAGAAGCATGCGATTGTACATATCAACATCCGACAAGACCTTAGGAAGTATGTTATGTCAAGAGGATGAAAATGGCGTCGAAAGAGCCATTTACTATCTCAGCAGAGTCTTAAACGACGCTGAAACTAGATATAGTGTAATAGAAAAATTATGTTTGTGTGTATATTTTTCTTGTACTAAATTGAAGCACTATATAAGACCAGTTGATGTATTTGTATCATCTCATTTCGACGTAATAAAACATATGTTGTCTAAACCTATTTTACATAGTCGAATTGGGAAATGGGCTCTAGCATTAACTGAATATTCCTTGAAATACCTGCCTTTGAAAGCTGTAAAAGGACAAGTGATGGCTGACTTCATAGCAGACCACTCCATAGATGAAAAAGAAATAAAATACGTCGAATTACAGCCATGGAGGCTATATTTTGACGGTTCCAGCCACAAAAATGGTGTAGGTATTGGAATATTGATTATTTCTCCTGATAAAATTCCAACAAAACTCAAGTATAGGGTCGAAAACCCTTGTTCAAACAATGAAGCCGAATATGAAGCTTTAATTGCTGGACTTGAAGTATTGTTGAAATTGGGGGCATTAAGAGTCGAAATAATAGACGACTCAGAACTAGTAATAAAACAATTAACCAAAGAATACAAATGTGTCCAAGAAAATCTGATCATGTACTTATTTATAGCCAACAGACTCCCGAAACAATTCGACACGGTGGTTTTCATACACATCCCTAGAATAAAAAATCAAGAACCCAACGACCTGGCTCAAATTGCATCAGGTTATAAAGTGTAAAAAGAAAAACTAGAGACTGCTATTGGGGTAAGGGGAATAGTTGTGTCGACCAAATTATCCCCATCAGATTTAGAAACAATGAAACTTGGTTATGGGGATGATGAAAACTTTGAAATCTTTAACATAAATAGTTCAGAGAGAGAAGATTGGAGAAAACCCATCAAAGAGTATCTCCAAGATCCAAACCAAAAGGTAGAAAGAAAAGTAAGATACAGAGCTTTAAGCTACGTACTTTTTGGAAACGAACTATTCAAAAAGATTGCAGAGGGAGTCTTGCTAAGATGTTTAGGCGAAGAAGAAGCCTACATAGCTTTGTTACATAGTGGTACATGCGGTGCACACCATGCAGGACACAAGATGAAATGGTTGTTATTTAGACAAGGTTTGTATTGGCCAATCATGCTAAAAGATTGTGTCAAATTCGCAAAAGCGTGCCAAGAGTGTCAACTCCATGCAGGCATACCACATGTCCTTACGAGCGAATTGCATTCAATCATAAAACCATGGCCATTCAGAGGTTGGGCCTTGGACTTAATTGGAGAAATTCGACCAGCTTCGTCAAAAGGACAAAAATACATCTTAGTAGGAGTTGATTACTTTACTAAATGGATTGAAGTTGTTCCATTGGTGAATGTGGATCAGGAAGCGGTCATAGAATTTATCCAAAAATATATAATTTATATATTTGGAATACCAGAAACAATAACCACTGATCAAGGGTCTGTGTTTACTGGTAGAATTATGCATGCTTTTGCGAAGGAAACATGGTTTAAGTTATTAACATCTACACCCTATTATGCCCAGGAGAATGGACAAGTCGAAGCAGCAAACAAAGTGATAATAAATTTGATCAAAAAGCATGTAGGAAAAAATCCTAGAAATTGGCATAAAACCTTGGATCAAATTTTATGGGCTTGTCGAACGTCACCCAAAGAGGCCACTAACTCTACTCCATTTAAACTGACATATGGACATGATGCAGTGCTTCCAGTCGAAATCTATTTGCAGTCCATACATGTCCAAAGACATCATGAGATCCCTTTAGAAATATATTGGAGCATGATGATGGATGAGTTGGTGGACTTAGATGAAGAAAGACTACGCGCGTTAGACTTAATAAGGAGACAAAAAGAGAGAGTCGAAAAGTATTACAATAAAAAAGTAAAATTTAAGGTCCTCTATGTGGGCGATTTAGTTTGGAAGGTAATACTTCCAATGGATCGAAAAGATAGATTAATGGGAAAATGGTCCCCCAAGTGGGAAGGGCCTTTTAAAATTTTAAGTGTTTTTTCGAACGGTGCTTATGAAATCGAAGAAATAGGCAAAGACGAAAGAATATTTAAAATAAATGGCAAATACTTGAAAAAATACAAACCAATTTTGCACGAAGTAAAGATAAAAGCAGAATAACTATATTGATTATGTTTCCAGAAAGAATATGAGTCATTACAAAAGAGGCCTTCTAGGGCTGCAAAATGAAAAAGATACATAAAACTAGCTTTCTATTACAAAAGTTTTAACTCTAAAGGAAAGACTCCTTGAGCTCCATGAATTTCCTTTTCTGAATGGAGATTCGACAGTCACATAGACTTTTGTTATAAGACATATCGTCGATCTCTTTACCCAATTGTTGAGCTTTGTCAGCATGATGAAGCCCTACCTTGATCTCCTATTCGACTTCACCCTTTTTAGGTTGTTAAAGATCAGCCTTGCGCTTCTGCTCCTAGGCAATCTTGGATTCAAGCTGGGCTATTTGTTCTTTGAAGTTGTGGATATTTCTATCACATTCAGCTACTTCTTGTGAATAAGTATCAGAAAGTTTCAACAATTCTGAAACCTTCTCAGTTGAAGCTGCCACAACATCCCATTCAGCGGCTTGGGTCTCTCTCTTGTTGGAGATCATCTGTATGAAATCCTTTCGACGACCAAGATCTCCAGCTACCATATCAATTATTTGTGCGAGATCCATGACCAGACGAGTCTCATCAGCACTGGCCTCCAAAACATTGACTTGTTTGAGAAGCGCTTTCAATTCAAGTTGTTGGCTGGGATCTTCCTCCAAGATTCGGAATAGATCGACACCAAGAATTTTGGTTTTGACTTCAGCCATAACGGAACTGAGAGTCTTAACCTCATAGGTGGCCCCAGAATTGGTCGAACTTCCAGAAGAATCTTGATAGTTATAGCGATTACTGAGAATGGCCCTCAAGTACTCCAAGGGTTTCCCTGTCTTCAGGTTTTCAAGCTCCTCGCGTGAAAAGACAGTCGAACCATAAGATGGAGGGTTGCTTGGTGTTGAGTCATGAAGGATGCGAGTGCTAGGTCCAGCCTCCCCTTTCGCTTGACCTTTTCCTGTGTTGCTCTTGGCTTTAGGGTTCTCTTCACCAGCATCTTGGGGATTTAGTTGCGCTTCCTTTTCTTCGACGTTGGGATCAACATCAGCCCTTTTGCCTTTGTCATTGTTAGGAGGACTTTCTTTGTTGGCACTAGACTTTGGCTAGTCAGGAGAATTGTCGGCAGAACCTTCCTCCAGGCTGATGTCGAATTCAGCCTCAGTTTGGGGTTCCACCCTACCACTCTTGGGTGTACTTTCTTCCTGGACTTTTTCGATTCCACCAAGAGGAGAATCTTGCAGAGTGATGGGTTGTTCCTCAGTAGGAATTTGAACCTGAAACAAAAGACGTTTAAATAAGACCAAGGGTATGCACATTCTAAAGTGATAATTTGTCGAAGGTAAATTACTTGAGGGATTATAGTGTGGAAACTAGAATTTCCACTCTCTGCATCTTGAGCAAGCTTTTTTACTAGGCTTGCAGAGGGATTCTTCCTCGACGTCACCAACGACCTTTGGGAGGCAATCATCTTTATTTTCGTAGACTTCTTCCTCTTCAAGGGTTGCGTGTCTAGAGATTCGTCACCTGAATCCTCAAAAGGCACCTTCACTTCCTCTATTTTTTCTCTTTTGAGGAGTAAGGGGCTTTCGACTCATCTAAAAAATCAAAGAAAGTTCAACAAGCGAAATAATTGTATAACTGAGACATTCTATTGGTAAAAGGATATAAAAGAACCTTTTTGGTGGAAGTGAATTTTTTAGTAGTCTTGGTGGGCTTATCTTCGACAACACTCTTCTTACCTGTAATCTTAGTAGCTGAAAAAGAGAGAAGTTAGAAAAAGAAGAGACTAAAATAATAGATATTGAATATAAAAGGGGAAGTCGAAAGCTTGGTTGCACCTTCAAGAATGGTAGATTCCACGTGAACGTGTTCTATTCCAATATGAAGGTGCCCTGGGTAATCATCCAGATGATATTTGGTTGCGACCATACGCTCAGCAAGCTTTTTTCGTGACTCTTGAAGCAATTTTAAGTCGGAGCCACATACAAACCAATATGGAAAAGGTGGACTCAGAGCCACACCAAAATTAGAAGTTGGTAGAGACAGAAACTTTGGTGGATAACTAGTATACTCAAAGTTATACCGCGCCTCTTTGGGAATATATGAGGGTATTACCAACTTCTCTAATTTTTCTGTAAATTTATGCTTAAGAGTCACAGCTGCTTCGCCTATGGTTCCCCTAAGATCATCTGGCCTGTAGATTGTTTCAAAATATTTTTGGAATTTTTGAACTTCTTTAATATGTTGTTGAGTACCTTTCTTGGTTCGATCCTGCACAAAAGCAAAGGCATTGGTCAGAAGGGTCTGGAAGTCAGATGTGTTATAAAACTTGACGAGATAATATTCTTTCCACCAAACGTCGAACTCTTGAGTGCAGAGGAAGACTGGTCGAAAAACCACTGACTGGATTTCCAAAGCAGCATCTTGTAGCTTTTCTGAAAGCTCCAAACTTTTCGACTTAGTAGAGGTTGAGTTGTAGACGATGATGGATCCCTTTTTGGGATAAAGGGACCTTGGCTTCAGTTATATCAGTCCAAACTATCGAGCCACTAGATTTGGCGGATAAATTATCAGGGCCACCTTTGAGTTGGACATGGTGGGATAAGAAGGTAAGAACCTGGGTGTAAGAAACAATTTCCAGATGGTTAAAAAATTGTCCTCATCTTTTTGGTGTTCGACAGGGAGTTATCTTGTAAACCACTTGGGTCCAACAACCCTGTTGGCGAAAGGTGCCATGCTTTCCTTGAAGTCATAGCTTTTGGTGAACATATTTACATAGTTCATGAAAGATCGTCGAAGGTCTCGTCCTTCTTCAGAAGTAGTCAACTGCGACAGTCTTGCCCATTCGACATGCCTATCTTTGACATATTCTTCATCCACTAAGCCTTTGTCAGGAAGTATAGATTCGAAAGTGGCGTTGAGCCATATCTGAAGAAGCCAGAAAGGACCTGCCAAGTTCAGGTTGCCTTTGTCTTTAATTTGCTTGAGAGATTCAACACTCTCACTTAGGGACTCATAAAGGTTATCCAGAATTAATTCACTCAGACGCAAATTCTTACCAGCATGAAGTTGGTTTGCTAGGGGGATATACTTCTTCACCACTTAAAGGGACCTTGTGCAAAACACAAACTTCGACAACCAGAGGGTGAGGAAATCTATGTGCTCTACATCTGATACCTCAGTAGAGTCTTTAATGTGGTAGCGAGAGATGAAGTGGGAGTATGAAGCGAAGCTAGTCTCAAAACCTATAGTATTGTCGTCCATTACAGTTGGATCGAAAACTGCTTCTGTTGGACTAAGGCCAATTATAAAAGCCAGGTCGAAGAGGGTAGGGGTTATCATCCCACAAGGGAGGTGAAAGGTATTATAGGTACTATCCAAAAAATAGAGGGAAGCAAGTATCATGTTGGTTCAATAGTTATGGCCTTCTCTCGACAATTGGATCAGGTCATAGATACCAATTTTCTTCCAAATTTTACCTTTAGCCGTTTCGACCCTATCTACCCAGTTCACATATTCAGAAGGGTCTTTCGACCAGGGGCGACTTCTAAAAATCCTAGGCTGATTCAGATAGGTTAAGTTTATGGCAGCCTTTTCAGGGGTTGGTTCAGCAGTTTCTATTGATTTGTCAATGGGTTTGGGTATTTTGCATGCACCTATGGGTTGTGTACGATAATATCTTGGAAAAAACTCTTTAAGACGAGTTTGGTCATTGTTAGGGTTAGGGAGGGGGCCTAACATGGCATGACATTTACCAGATATGGAAATAGGGATGAGTACCTAAGAATAGTAAATGCTGGCCTTTTCTCTCTCATTTTGGTGGTTATGGGACGTATTGTTGGTTCCCCACGATCTTTGGCCCAAGGATCTTGTGTGCGCAGGGAAGAGCTGATGTGTTCTGATCTTGTTGCTTGCTTGAGGTTGCCATTGTTGATGATGGAAGAAGTTTGAGCAAGAAGAAGTTTATGGGTTTTGTAAGAAATGAGAGAGTGAGAGTTGTTATGGAAGCGAAAGTTTTCCAGAAAAGATAAAAGGGGTATTTATAGTAGAAGGTGGGAAGAAAACGTTTGAGTTTTTCAAACGGATTTGGCACGTGTCGATGTGTTATTGGACCTGGGGAGAGATAGTGGAAGTTGGAAAAATGTGGCAGACCTAGGTTTGTAGAGTCATGGGGATCATGTCCTAGAACGTGGGTTGGAAGTGAAGGGTTGAAGAATTTGATGATTACTTTTTATGATTTGACAAAAAGTGAGATTTTTGGGAATCAACGCATTTAATGTGAGATAAAGGCAAGATCTCAAAGACCAGTGCATTTAATGCAAGATATGGAGTCGAAATGAAGGTTTCGACAGCAAAGATGTTTTCTCTAAATAACAGTCGAAATACCTTTGCTGGGGGGGCAATTTGTATACATATAATTTCGACACCATGAGAGAGTCCCAACAGTTGGTGGATTTGTCAAGCTTTGTTCCTTACACGTCATCATTATCTAATATGGCAACTTCTCAGTTTTTCTTATATTTTTAAATAGGCGATGAGCGTGGCTTTGAAGGTTTTTGACCAGATTAGATCACTCTTTCTTCCAAACATGAATAAGAAGCTTAGATCATTCTTTCTTCCAAACATGTCCAGAATCTCGAGAAGGTTTGTGATGATTTGGTCTCTTTTTATGGCGAACAAAAGTCTGTCGAAAGGAGATGAGTTGCTCTTTAGGAAGTTCTTCACATCACTATTGGAAAATCCTTTTTGTATTTTTGACAAGATATAAATACGAGGATTCAACATGGGGACTATTTGAATTTCAAACGGGTTCGACAGGGCGAAGAGATGTGTCGTTTCGTCAGTTTAAAGAGCCGTTTCTATGAATAACGGTTATTCACCAGATAATAGTACGTGGAAGATTATCAGGGATTAGTAACATGCAAGATGCCAAGTGGCGAAGTCTTAGGATTTGACTGTTGTTCGACGATTATGTTATTTGTATATAAATAGGATAGTTTGCTTTGTGAAAAGTGTGTAAAAATTTTGTACAACATTTCTGTGATTACTCTAATACTCGTGTGTAAAGAGAAAGGAGAATTATCTGGAAAAATGTACGTGTAAACACCATCTTATTTTCAGTTATAAAGTTACATTTTTATCATTCATATCTTGTTCAAGTTTATATTTTCATTTACTTTTAAAACAATCTATTTTCTAGTCATTTACTTCCTAAGTCAATTTACATTTCAACAAACCTTTAAGGCAAACTCTAAGTTTCTTTGTTAGTTTCATTGGACAAACATCACCCTATTGTAATATCAATAAGAACAATCTTGTTGGGTAATTGTTCGACAAAACATATAAGAATAAATAAAACTCATATTTAGAATCCATCCTTTAATATTTAGCACATGTGTCCTAGGACTTGTGTGGTTGGTCCTGCAAGTAACCCTTTTCCAAAGAATTGGTAAACCAGAGATTGTTCGTCAAAAACACCAGCGAACACATGTAAAATATAACCTGAATGTTGAAACATTGTCCGTGAGGATTGATGGTCGAGAAATGAAACAACTACGAGGTAAAGAGATGGCTAGTGAAAGTTGGACTTGGGAGCGTGAAGATCAAATGAAGGAGTCATATTCAAATCTGTTTCCTTCAGGTAATTTTCGAGGACGAAAATTCTTTAAGTAGGGGAGAGTTGTAACGCCCCGAAAATGTAGTGAATATTTATTTAATTGAATTAATTTACATATTCAACTTTTCAAAGAATTATGGAGAAATATTGGAATGATAGAGCTTATTTTAGTAATTAATAATAATTTGAATAATTACATTATTGTTTGAACTATTATTATTAATTAAAATAATAGGAAGGGCAATGTGGTCTTTTGAAGGGATTAAGTGAGGGTAAAGTTGGGAAACTGTTATTAAGGGTATTTGGATCAAACATAATAGGAAGTGAGAAGTTATTCTAATTTGATCGTATCTTTTTGTGAGAAGTGCTCTGAGGAAGAAGAGAGAGAAGCTAAGACTCTTAAAGGTTGCTGTAGGAATTCAAGAGAAAAGAGATTTTAGATTCGATCATAAGGTATGGGGAGTATAACCTTCATTATGATTAATATAGGGTTCTGAATATAGATAGGTTGGGGTTTTATGGGGTTTTGGGTTTATGATAATTTTTTATGAAATAGGTAAAAAGTGATGAATTTAGGATGTGTATTTGATCTGTAATGATGTATGTGTTGTCTGTTATAATATGTTGTCATTGTATATGTTTTCATGATGAAAATATGGGGAATTAGAACTGTATAGAATTGAATTCATGTGGAAAATTGGGTAATTTTGCTGCAGAACTTGTAAACAATAGAGAAACTGCTACTGACACATGAGTAACCGATTAATCAATATGAGGTAATGGGCCACCCTTTGAAAATTTGCGCTTTTTGGCCTTGAATAGAGGTGATAACCGATTACCCTTTTTTGAGTAACCGGTTACCACTAAAACAAAATGTTTTGGAAAACTTTGAAAATTCGTAACTTTTGTTCCGTAAGTCTGATTTTAGTGTCGTTCGAAGCGTCGGAAAGCATAAATTATGAAATTTATTTTGGTAAATTAAAATGAGTGATGTAAGATATTTTTCTAGTGTCAAATTTAAGAAAACGTCAGATTAATTTGGAATAATTACGAGGTGGTTTATATGTTGATAATTGATGTTGTGATGACTACCCTAGTGCTATTATAATGTATGTTGTTGTACCAATAGCATTGTGTGATTTTGAGGTGTTTAGTTGAAGTTTATATGCCATAGGGTGATTGATAAATTAATATATGAATGATGCAAATGTGTTGACTTATGTTGATAATTATGACAATGTTGTTGCATCATACATTCATGACATACTATGTTGGGACTTTGTTCCGATGTTAGCTTCAATTCCACTACGTGGATTGAAGTGATTATGTTGATTATGTTGTGCTCTATTGTGGAGGCGTAATGGCCCCAATGTCCATTTATGTTGATTGGTATCACATGCATGTTCCAATGTTGTTGCACTTCATACTAAATGACATTGCATATAAATGGTGTAAATTGTAATGGATTATGTTTGTGTTATTGATGATGTTATGATGATGTTGGTGTTGTCTTGTTTATATTATTTATTTATATCTTTTATAATGAACTGTGAATACTCACCCTACTTGTTTGAATGTTGCCTCTATGTAGGTAACATGCAGATAACCAAGATTAACTCGTGTTGCTTGAAGAGTTAGTTTTGGAGTCAGTTTTTATTTCCATTGTTTAGAGGGTGTCTTGCTTTGGTTATGTAATATCGGGTCGGGAACGTTGTGAACCTTCAAGTTCTATTTTCTTTTGTTAAGTTGACTCTTTGTTATGATTTATCTTAAGATTATGTTGGAGTTTTGATTTTATTGAAATAAATTTTTTCCGCTGCGATGTTTTGAACTTAAAATGTTGAAAGAACCCATGTTACAAATCAAGATTATTATTATGATGTTTTAAGGAAGCAAATGTGACACCTTTCTATGTTGCACTTTGATTTAAATGATTATTTTATCGCGTATTTTATGTGGGGTTAGAAGGGTGTTATAGTCAGCAGCAGCACGCACGGTGGGGGCACAGAAACGCGAGCACGGAGGCACACGGGTGGCGGATGCAGCCACAATGCCAGGTGGCACAACGAGCGACTTCAACGGTCGGAAGGTCGACGATTTTGAGTTTTGCGGTCAAGTTCGACGAGTTTTGAGTAGTTTATTGATTTTAGTGATTGTCCGTTGTCTTTTGATGAGTTTTGTGTCCTTTTGACAACTTTAGAGTTGAAGGTAAATAATAATATGTTGTATTTAGTTTTCTGATGTGTTATGAGTTGACCCTGTTAAATGTGAGAGTTGTAATTGTAACCCAATTGGTGAACATATTTGTTGAGTAATAATATGTTTACTTTGTTGATGAGTAATGTTGAGTCTATATAATAATTTTCCTACCTTTTGGTGGGCATACATGAGTAATATATGTTTACTTTTTTGATGAGTGTCGTTTAGTATCTATGTTAATATTTTTCTCTGTTGGTGAGTAATGTTGAATAAATATATAATTATATACATGTGTTGAGTTGTAATTATATGAATATATTGTTGAAATGAGTAGTTCAAATGAGGAACTACAATGGTGGCCTGGTATTGGTATATTTGTCGCTTCAAATGAGGAACCATTGTTGAATAGTATAATGATGTTTGGTGTTGCATTTCATGCATCATATTCATTGGTGGAATCGTTGGTTCAGACGGGGAACCAAAGAAGAGCCTCATATTCATTGGTGGATTCGTTGGTTCATACGAGGAACCAGAGTTGGACCTCAAATTCATTGGTTGAATTGTTGGTTCAAATGAGGAACCAAAGACATGTATCAATCAGTAACATAACTCTAAAATCTAAAACTTGGTACCACATGCATGTTGAGTTGGGAGTGATGAGTCATATTGCATTATATAAAGTTGCATCTATGATTGTTCTATGTTTGTGAACTATTTTATGTGATTGTTGAATATTACTGTTGAAATTATCCTAACTATTTATATACATCATTAACATTATGAACGTATTTCTCACCCCCTTTTTGTTTGTTTGTGTGGCTCGTTATACCAATGGTACAAATACCCAGGTAAATGAGCATTAGTTGCTCCTGCGTGGAAGGATTGACGTAAATGCCCACTTCATTTTATTTATCGTTTTTTAGTTTACTTAGTAATTATATATTTTGCTTTGATAGTGTAACATCAAGGCAAATTTTTAGTTGTTTGATGTTTTCTTGAGAGTTTGTTGGATTTATTTCCTTATGTTGGACCTACATTGTTTTATGAAAATATGAGATATTTATGTTGAGTTGGTGATGTTTTATTTTCTGCTATTTAATTTTTAAGTTGAGAATGATGTTTTATGAGAGAGATGTGACACCATATGATGATTTTACAATAAATAATTTGTATGATCTTTTTAAATAAGAGTTTTTGGGGTTACGATGTTACATCATCGGAGAGTAACTTCTATTATAAGACTAATTATCTCAGGAGGTAGAATGATGACTGCAAACACTTCTTTTTTTTAACGAAGATCTTTTCACGAATACACCTACATTGTTTGATGGTGAAAGGCTTAACTTATGAAAAGCTATAACGAATATTTTTACTATAATCAATAATTTTGAAATATGGAATTTTATTATCAATAGTTCGTTTATCCCTACTTTTCGTGTTGAAAATTAAGAAAAGTCAAAATTGGTTTTAAAGGCAAGTACTTAACGACAAGTGCTCTAAGCACCAAATAATACTTATATGTTTTCAATTGTATTTCAAATAAGGAGGTATAAAATACTCTTGAAATTATCTATAAATATTTTCCTAAAATTGATCAAGAGAGAATAAACATACGAATCTTGGACGATGAAACACGAAATGACCATGAATGTCATTTTTATAGATGGTTCTCAAACATTGGACTCCAAGAATGATGTGTTAAAAGTTTTATATTTAACATCTTAGTTTCAAGAATTTGAGCAAGAGATTTGATCCATTCCTTGATTCAAAAGATAGAAATATATTTGTTGAGTTTCAGGAAAAATCTAGGAAAGAGGAAATGATTAAAAAACTCAACGGAGTGATCTAAATGTTAAAATACGAAGGAATGAATTCAAGAATATTAGAAGAGTCAACATTTTCATCATAAGAAGAAATCTATACTATCTATAAAGAGGATACACCATTTTGGAGTGGACTATTTTAGTTCCAAAAATACCCTTTATTTTCTTTTTTAATAAATAAAATAATAATAATAATAATAATAGCGTTGTTAATAACTTCTATTACTTTTAACTTCAAATAATCCATTACTTTTAACTTCCACTAACTTCCCTAATAACTTCCCTAATAACTTTCAATAACCCACTACTATTAACTTTTGTGTTTATTATTTAATTTTTCTTCTATCAATGTGATTTTTTCTCTTTCAATTCATATGACTATTATTATTATTATTATTATTATTATTATTTTATTTTTTACGGTTCATTTTTACTTCTTTTTTTTTAAATTAAAGAATCGATTTATTCAACATGAACATGAAGTTTGATCTCTACGTGTAAAGAGGTAAACTATTAAATTCTCCAATTTTTTTAATGTATCAATTGTTTTATTTTTATTTTTACAATTATCTTTAATCATTGCATATAGGTTAATGGGATGTTGAACGAATACCAAATTAACAGAAGATGGCGAGGAAAAAGTAAAAAGACTAAAAATAAATTGAAATTTAATTAATTTAATATATAATCTAATTTGAACTTTTTTGTTTTATTGTATGTGAAATGTCATTAGTGTGAGAATCCTAATATTTTTGTTGTTATTGTTTTGCAGAAGTTTCGTCCGTTGGTTATTGTGAAAATGTCTTAATATATTTGATTTGATTTTTGTGGAATGATATAAATCTATTTGGTTTGATTTTTGTATAACTAATCCAATTTATTTAGTTTTATTTGTTTTATTTGATTTGATTTTTTTTTCTTTTTGTTTAGTAAGAAAAGTGTTTACTCATTGATTTGTAAATATTTTGATTAAATCTATAGAAGGTGATGCGTTGTGCTAAAGGGAGAATGATTCTTGAGAAGATTAACAACGGTAGAATATTCTAGATGCAATTAACAAGATATTTAGATATGATTACATATTATGAAGATGCTTTGGAATTACAAGCTTTTATATTTTGATTTTAATTATAATTTATTTCTTAAATGTTACAAAATCCATTATACGATATGATATACTTGCCTTTGTCTTGAAGGCTTTTAGAGTCGAGACTCTAATTTTGATCTAGCATTTTGATCTACAATTGATAATTTGTGATGGAGGAGTGAAGTTTCAATGAATATCATGTAGGATACCACACGATGGCAAAAAACACAATTGCACAATCATGGGATAGATAATCCTTATCTTTTTCTATGTTATCTTTTTTATCAAATAAAATAAAACTCTCATATTATATGTAGATTTAATGTAAATTTATTATTTTTCTGTACGTAGACTTAATTAAGTTGTTTATCTAATTTTATTTTGTAGGATATTCGGAAATGAATGCGCACCTTATAGATATAAAAGTGTTGGAACATAAGAAAATGGAATAAATGTTCTTTTAAAAGAGTTACATAATATATTTTTAGAGGTATTATTTTTTACTCTACAAATGTTGAATTTTTGTTCATTTATTCAGCTCATAGATAATTTTTTCATTTTCTTAAATTTGGATAGGGGTTTCTATTTATAGTTTATTTTTGCTTGAAAATCCTTGAAAAATATTCATTACATTTTTTTTTTGTTTACTTAGAGCTTTTACTTTTGAAGAAAAAAAGAGGAATACGTTTGGTTGGGTTTAAAGCTAACGCATGCTAAACCAATTAATTCTAAGGACAATAAGCATTAAGTTGTGTGTGGTTCAAGGTAACAAATTCATAGTCATTGTTTCATTGTAAGTTGTTATTAAGAAATGATAATCGGTTATCTATAACTATCTATGAAAGATATAAAGAATTTTGGGCTGACTGTTTTTCTTACCTATTTTGTCATTTAAAATATAGTTTATTTATTTTTGTAAAAATAAAATGCTAATAAAAAGTGCAGTTATTTTAGAGAATTATCTTAACGGTCAATATGAATCTATAACTGCTACCGAGGTTGTTTTTTCAATTTATTTTATAAATCTCTCAAAATATAATTGTTTCAATACAAATTGGTGACAAGTAAATAAAAATTGTTTATTTAATACATTTAATATATGTAGAAATAGATAAAACATGTTCATATGATGATGTTTTATAATTTATAGCGAATGAGAGGTAAATAAAAAAAAATCTTTAGTTCTTTACTCTATTTTGATTACCAATTTGTAACTCTCTCCCATTATGTGTTTCTAATTCATATTTAAAACATATGTCTTTCTTTATCATTTAAAAACATTCATTAAAAGGTAAAAGACAATGGTTAATATATGACAACTTTTTTATTTTTTTATTTTTTATGTTTATCTTTTCATATATCATTTATTAACATTGGAATAAATGAATACCAAAAAAACAAAGTTTTCCCCATTTAAGATTATATTTGTTTATATTGTAAAAATGTAATACTATTTAAATGTAAGAGAAAAAATTCATACTAATTAGAGAAGTATCAAAAGACATCCATGAGGTATCTGTATTTTTTTATCCGTTGTATCTTAACAATATAATCAATGATATTATTAACCATGAACTATTTGCTTCTATCAAAATGGTGAATTCTTGGGCGATTTGTTTAAATATATTTATGAAGGAATTGCTGTTTTTTTTAGTTGCACTTTTACTTTTTTCTTTACATGTACTTTGTCTATGACATTTCTTTATAGTAATCGAGCCAATTATTTTAACAATTCTTTACAAAGACAAGGATAGTGTAAATAGTTTGAGAGTATAAAGATAAAATTTTAGTTTTTTAAACGTAATTTTTTTACCGTAGTACCTCTTTCTAACCACTAAATTATTCCACTCATATTATTGATTTAATTGAAAAAAATTGGTTGAATAATGGTATATCACAATACGATCCTTAGTATTCATAAGAAAAATTAATTTGCAAATATTACTTATTACAATTTTTTTTGGTAAGTATCTGAATAAGTATGCTAGACCTCATCATATAAATAGTTTACGTTAAAATCAAACTTATAAAAATTACACTGTTCATATTTTCACGCGGTGCACCTTAAAAAAGCGGACAAACGGGCACGGGAGTGCCCGTTTGAACGCTAGTAAAGGATAAATTAAATTCAAAAGTGAGGAGTCTTCAATCTCTTAAAGATATGGAGAAGTTTCGTCTAGTATAAGAGGCAAAAAAGATTTATCAAGTAGAATCTTTGAAAGATCAGAAAGAACGTTTGGAGATTCGTCACATGAAGATACAACCTCAAAAAAACTCATGCAGAGATGTCGTCAACAATATCTTCGACAATACGTCAGAAGACTCTTATGAGTTTCATCCTCTCAAAGAAAGGGAATTTGATGAAGAAGAACATGTATGCCTCAAAGTCTCGAGAAGACGTCTGACACCAAAGTAACATCTATAATATATCTATAATATATGATCAAATTTTTAAGCTAAGTGATAAGTTTAGTAAAGATAATGACAAATTAAAAAATAACATTGTTGATTTTAAAGAGTATATTGAATTTCTAGAAAAGAGAAATAAAATTATTGGTGAAGAAATAACTGACATTAGAAATGAATCTTTAAAATATAAAAAATGCAAAACATCGAATATTTAAAATTAAAATAATAAACTGTACATGAAACCTTAGAAAAAATTACTAAAAATAAAGATAATATAGATTTAATTTTATCAATCAAATATCTTCATATATTAAAAATGACTTAAACTATAAACATAATAGATTATTTAGTAATATTTATCTTACTTAGAAGAAATCCAATTGTCCTATCTTTAATTGTAATTTTTATAACAAACTCTTTGGAGCCTTTCTAGAACTCAATCAAAAGTATCCCAATCTAATATGCATATCCAAATCTTTGTTACTATTTGTCTATTTTTCTTATAATGAAAAAATATAAATTCCTTTGAAACATGAAAAAAATAATACCAAATACAAAATAATTCTCATATGACATCATAAATTATTAGAAACTAAATAAATTTATTAATTAAAGTATTAATAATAATTAAACAATAATTTTATTAAATAATTCATTATAACTTAGAACGATGTGCTAAAGGTAATAAATTATGTCTCTTCTAGAATTTTATTTACTAAAGTATAATTTTTTAAATTAAAACAATTTCTAAATTATGAGGTTGATTTTTGTTAGAAAGAATTACAAAAAAACAATTAACATGATATGAATCGAGAAAAGTGAATAATGGTGTTATAATTTGAAAATATATTTTAAAATAAAATAAATACATTAACAAAATGAATTAGCGACATAGAAAAAATATAAAAATTTATTGGTATACATAATAACAGTGTAAAATACTGTCAATTAATCGTGACCATTAAATTTTAATTATAATTTGATTTTGATTTTAATTATTTAAAAAATAATCTTTTTAAGTGGTTGTGATGTATATAAAAATTTATTGGTATACATAATAACAGTGTAAAATACTGTCAATTAATCGTGACCATTAAATTTTAATTATAATTTGATTTTGATTTTAATTATTTAAAAAATAATCTTTTTAAGTGGTTGTGATGTATTGACTGAGTAAAAAAATTTAGACAGACAATGTACGATGTATAACAATTAGTCAAAAATAAAAATGTTATAAAACTATAAAATATTAAATATAAGTGAGATATTTCAATATCCCAAATTTCTGTACAAATACCTACGCGTTTTATTTTAATATTATTTAATTTTAAAATAAATTTAAATTAAAAATTTATTTATATGGATATCCAACCAAATAATTTATCAAAATATAATTCTAATAATTAAAAAAAAAGAGAGTAAAAAAGACATTGTAAAATATAATTAAAAATAATGATTTAAAATCGTTAATATAAGATACGATTATATTCTGAATTAATTATTTTTAATTACTTAATTATATGATATATGATATGGTTTTGTTAGTTTTGGGTATTATAAATATGTAGATTATTTTGTGATAATAAGAAAGCAAGGAAAAGGAAGAGGTGTTTCTGTGCTGTGTTAAGAGTAAAACTTCCCCTTTTCTCGTCTGATTTTTCGTTCTTTAGGATCACCTAATAATCGATCAAATCTTCAAAACCCTAATTTTCCCTAACTAATTATATTTCTCTGAATCAATCACTACCATTTGTTTCTTCACTATCATCCAATCGCTTACTCCTCTGATGGAGGATTACGGCAGCAGCGACGATGATTATCGCTACTCTGATCAGGAAGATTCTGATTGCGAATTGTATGAAAACAACGATCAAAACTTTGACTTACTCTCTTCCACTGCTCAGGTTTTTTCTTTCGATTTCCTTGATTTTCCCCCTTTTTTGTTTATTCGTTTTTTCATTTATTTTTGTTTCACGCAGATGTTTTTCGTGATTGTGTGAGTTTGTGTGAGTCAGTGAGTGTGATTTATTTATTTATTTATTATGGTTGTAGTTTTTGAATCTGTTTATTGAGTTGATTGTTATCATCTTAACGATGAAGTGCATTATATCAAGAGAGAAAGAGGGTTGATGAAAGTTTGGAGCTTTATAATTGCTTTGATTAAATAGTTTGTTGAATTTGTGTATTGTGTTGCATGATCGTTTATGGGTGCCGAATTTATTGAAGGAATTTGATTTTTTTTTCTTCTGTCTGACTTATAATTGAGAATCTCCTGTTATTGTTGTAATTTTTGTGTGGTTTATGTATAGTCCATGTTTGGATTTGCGATGAGTTTAGTAGGATGACACTTGATTTTGCATAAGTGTAGATTTTGAGAAAATTTCTGTGGATCACTTATATATAATCCAATTTCAAAGGGCTGATATTATATTTATTATTTGCAGGTGATTACTGAGGAATCACTGCTAGCTGCACAGGTAGTATGAGAAAAAAGTTTGAACTCTGTTTTTGTTTCGATATTGTGTTTTTTTTACTGAGATTTCAATGCACATTCATATTCAGAAAGAGGACTTGCGGAGAGTGATGGACATGCTTTCTGTAAGGCAACATCATGCGCGTACATTGCTGATTTTTCATCGCTGGGATGTGGATCATTTGTTTGAAGTTTATGTGGAAAAAGGGAAGGCATATATGTTTGCTCAGGCTGGTGTTAGTGTGGATGAATATCGTGACTCTAACTCACTTGTTAGTGCTTCAGTAATGTGTGAAATCTGCATGGACGATATTCCCAGCGATGAAGCAACAAGAGTGGATTGCGGTCACTGCTTTTGCAACTCATGTGAGTGTTTGTTTATTCTTTCACTATTGGCCTTATTTTCTTAAATTTTTTTCGTAAAAAATAAAAGTAGCATTTGAATCCATAAAGTTACCCTGCAAACATGACAATATGCTATCTTGTAAGAGAGAAAAGCACTCGGGCAAAATTAATGGACCCTACATAAATAGCGGTGGGTCCTACTGATTTTTCTGACATCTTGCATGATATCAACTTAGTAGGCAGCATAAAAGGATTCATATCAATATAACATCTATCACCTTTCAACGAGATTATAAGGTATTAGCCAAATGGCCTGGCTTATATTGTTTTGATTGATAATGCCTTAAGCAGTGAGTTAGGATCTGCATCAGCCTGTTTTTATGCCCTTGTCAATCACTGAAAAAATTACTTTACATTAATCTTGGTCATCTACCTACTTTTACAGGTTGGACACAGCATTTTGTTGTCAAGATAAATGAGGGTCAAAGTAAACGCATCAGATGCATGGCTCACAAGTGTAATTCCATTTGTGATGAAGCTGTTGTAAGAACTCTACTCGGTAGAAAGCACCCTGATATGGCAGAGAAGTATGAACGGTTTCTTCTTGAATCCTACATCGAAGACAATAAAAGAGTAAAATGGTGTCCGAGCACGCCACATTGTGGGAATGCAATTCGTGTTGAGGGTGATAAATTGTGTGAAGTAGAATGTTCATGTGGAGATCAGTTTTGTTTTAATTGCTTATCAGAAGCACACTCACCCTGTTCATGTCTGATGTGGGAGCTTTGGGAAAAGAAGTGTCGGGATGAATCAGAAACTGTTAATTGGATAACGGTTCATACAAAACCTTGTCCAAAGTGCCACAAACCGGTGGAGAAGAATGGTGGTTGTAATTTGGTTAGCTGTATTTGTGGTCAAGCATTTTGGTGAGTTTTCCTTGCATTATATATTCTCATCCAACTTTTCTCCAGTTATTACTCTTTTCCATACAATAACTTATCTTAGTTGGTTATATATAGATTCGATTTATTTTAAATATGTATTGTAATATAGATCAGGTGTTGTTTACAACTGTTCTTGCTAACACGGACTTGTGTTTTCTATTATAATTTCTCCCTTTTTTTCCCGCACAGTTGGTTGTGTGGAGGAGCTACTGGCCGGGAGCATACTTGGTCAAGTATAGCAGGTCACAGCTGTGGTCGCTTCAAAGAACTAGAGAAAACAGCTGAGCGGGCAAAGAAGGACCTGTATAGGTACATGCATTATCATAACCGATATAAAGCTCACACAGACTCCTTTAAGCTTGAAAGTAAACTGAAAGATACCATACGAGGGAGGATTTCTAAATCGGAAGAAACAAAAAGTTCTGAACTCAGTGATTATAGCTGGGTACATAATGGACTCTCTAGACTTTTCAGATCTAGGCGTGTCCTTTCATATTCATATGCATTTGCATTTTATATGTTTGGAGATGAGCTTTTTAAAGAAGAAATGTCAGAATCTGAAAGGGAAATCAAACAGAACTTATTTGAGGATCAGCAGCAGCAGTTTGAGTCAAATGTTGAAAAACTCTCTAAGATGCTGGAGGAGCCTTTCGATACTTTCGAATATGATAAGGTTATGGAGATAAGAATGCAGATAATAGATCTAACAACACTGATTGATGGTCTTTGTAAAAAGATGTGAGTGCCGTGCTTTAGATGAGATGAGTTTCTAGTACGTATCTGCCTGCCATTTGACATTGATAATTCTTAATTCTTATAATGAATGCAGGTATGAGTGCATCGAGAATGATTTATTGGGTTCTATTAATCTTGGTACTATCCACAGTATAGCACCATATAGATCAAAGGGCATAGAGAGAGCTTCAGAACTTCAAGTTTGTTGGAGCAATAAAGCCAACAATACGGGTAAGAGTACTATCCACAATGTAGCACCATAAATTGACTGCAGTATATCAGTTGTCATTGCTGTCACTCAACACATATTTTATGATCACGTTGGATTCTTAATATATAAACTAATATGACTCCAATAACATTTGAAACATGCATTGTGTCTTAATATGTATATATTTTGGGATCATATTGGGATCGGTTAGTTTTGGATATTAACCTTCCTCTCACCCTAATTTTAATAAAATAGTTGTTAGTAGGGAGGGATTTAATTTCTACAATTGAACTGTGATATTTGCACATGAATGAATAATTGCAACATGAAAACTGTGCTAAATTCATTTATACTTTTAGCTTTGTTATTGTATTATATTATGAATGTTATATATGTTTTCTTCAGTTTGACTTAGTGGATGCTCAGAAATGTTACTGAGTGAAAGGATTCTCTTGTATATATATGCTGCAAGCGTAGGTGTAACAGCAGAGTTTGATCGGTCAGGAGAGAGTGGATGTTCTTCTCGTAAGCGTGCCAGAAAAGACGGTGAAATGTTTGATCTAAACTTGCCAGCTGAGGCTCTAGACAGAATTTGACTTTGAAGGAGACTTAATAAACAAACAGGCGTACAGGTCTAACATAAATTGCTTTGCTGCATTTGATGGGGGTGAATCAACCATTTTTGGGTTTCACATTCGAGCTGTTTACTCCCTCATTTTTTTTCTAATGTCTGCTGATATATCTTTCCTTCAATGTTCCTTTTTGCTTGTACATAGCCTTAGGCACTTATTTACAATTAGATTTATATAAATGCCTACTTGGGTTTCTAGAGGACAATTTTTAGGATAAGGTTTGATTTCTATCTTATTATGGATTTCTTTCAAGTGAAGGTAACTTCACCGTTTTTCTTGGAAAACTTTCATATAATAATACTCTTTTTTTTTACTCAAGGATGTTCCTTTATTAGAAAGATAGTGGTGATATAGCAGTATAGTCAATGATGTCTCAAATATCTGGGACTTATTAACTATGTGCAATTTTGCATATCGGGTTTTTCTCTAAGGCCCTATGTTAGGGACTTAACTTCAAGGTGTTTGATGATTTTTCTTGCCACCTTCCACTCGGACCTGCCACCACCAAAAACCGCAAAATATCACTTCTATCCCTTCAAAATATATTGGTCTTTTGCAATTTCTGGATCCATTTTGGGAATTTTGCTGGATACTGGGGATTATGATACAATTACCATAGGTTAGTTTTTTTGTCATGTAATACCAATAATTCTTAAAGTATCGGTACATACTGGTTCTTTCCTAGTACCGATAATTTTATTGGAAATTTGCAATTCTTGGTATATCGGAAATTCCAAGTTCCCTGAAATTATTGGTATGCTTCCATAACTTGAAAAAAAAAGTTTTGCATTGTATTGTTTACACCGTCCTACCAAAAGATATCTAAACATAAGAATTACCTAACATCAATATGATTATATATAAAATTAACGTGACTTCAACTCTGAAAATTTTATTCTATACCTCTACGTTTATCTCTGTACCCATGCGTAATTTTTTTTACTCTCTCGGAAAACACACCTGTATTATATCCGGTTCAGTTTTTTGTTCTCCGGAAAACATAAGTATGTTACATCCAATTTTGCTTTTTTGTTTTTTATACACCAGAACTAGCCTTATTATTACTTCCAATTTTATTGTTATTTTAAATTTTCACTCCGGAAGGAATTGTCTTGCTACTTTTGAATTATCTAAATATATAACTATATGTGGTCCTTCCTCTTTGCTCTCGTATAAGGTTAGATTATGGTACGATTTCTCCATCCACGTTGTCAGAGTTAATTATTTGTTCCTTTTAACCTTTTTTTAGTTATAACTACTAGCTATTGTTTTTAGAATATGGGCTATCTAAATTTGCACTTCAATGTATTTCTTACATTTGAGCAAATCAATGAAAAAAAAAATTAAATAAACTAAACAAAACCGGAAGTAACACACTAGCTACTTTCGGTGTGAAAATTAAACTTTGCATAAATCCAAATGTGCATAATGCAGATGGATTTTTCGAAAACTGAACCGGATATAATGCAAATGGGTTTTCCGCGAGAGAAAAAAATTTCCCGCACTGAAGCTTTCCGTACGATGGTAAAATGAAGAGAAAAAAAAGTTAAATTTTTTGAAATATAACCTATTTATATGAGGGTATTTTCGTCCAATTTTTTTTGTAGGGGTATGGAGATATACGTATGGGTATAAGGTAAAATTTTCCTTCAACTCTTCACATTTTGCATCTAAATCCATCTTTGAACTACTACTTTTGGATCGTTAGTATGCTTTTGAATGTGTAGTTTCTTTCAGAAAACATGAATTTGTTCTAAAGGAATAGGCAAACCATGTATTTGGAAACCAACAAGTTGGCATGCACAAGGTAACATATGTGTAGATCTAATGAAACAACCACAAATATCCTTGTCGGTACCAACAAATTTCACTCTTTCTAGCTCCCTCCATATGTGTTGTATACACTGTCTTGAAACAAAACCGTGCAAGTTGGTATAAAATGGAGTGTCATACCGATGCTCAATGTTTACAATACTCTTTTCAAACGACACTCTGATTGAACCTAGTTGCAGCTTCAACATGGTGTTAACAACATCCCAACTGCGACATAAATCCCCCGACTATATGACAACATATTTTTCACCAACACATGTATTTTCTTTATGAATAAGACTCAACAACATTTTTATTTTCGTCAATGAACCTCTCTTGCTTTCATTGTATGTAGATATAGCTTTATATACTCGCTCAACACTTGTGAGATTTTCTGGATCTTTGTCTTTTAAGGAGGAAATTATGTGTCTCAGAGGCATGTTGTATTTCGTCATGTCATTCACAAACTGTCTCTCATGAGGTTTTAGATGACCCAATATGTCATGCCTTGATAAATTCGGAGATAACCTATGATTGTGAAACTCATACACAACACTCACCCTCCAACCAATACCACTTGACGAAGATCTCAGTCGAAAGGGACATTCCACTTTCATACTATACAGACCATCCCTATCCGATGATTGACTACTTTCAGATGCTTTTCTTTTATAATTTTCTCCTCTCTCTCACAACCCATTATCAATTTATCCTTCTTTCCTCGTTGGTCGGTTGCACTATCTGAACATATGGTCACAACAATGATACCATGTTGCTTGCCAATATTATTTGCTCAGGATAATACGTCGGCTCGACTCTCAAAAATCTGTCATTCAAATACATAACAAGATTTAATATCAAAAATCATGAAATGCAACAAAATAATATTATTTTTGAAGTCACTACATATAATACATACTTTGTCTGTGGTGAAGAACTGAGTGTAATCGCTACACGAATCGGTAGAAGATCTTGACGGCTCCGGACCACACAACACAAGTATTTTGAAAAAAAATTGACTTGTTACCGGTAATTCCAGGCAAAATTGAAATTTTTGATATACTGGGTTTTGTTGAAATTCCTGGAAAGTTGTTTTATACCGAAAATTTAGAATTCCCGGATTTTTCTTAAAAAAAATGGTTTTATTACCGGCAATACTGAAATTACCGGTAAAATTTATCGGATTTTTCAAAATTCCCGATATAAACGCGTATTTTCAGAAAAATCGGAGATGAGCGCACCGGGAATTTCTATAGTACTACCGAAAATTTTATTTGACTGTACTGAAAAAGTGATTTTTTTTTTCGTAAAAAAAAATATTTTTTTAGGTAAACAATGCTAGGGTTAGTTTGAGAATATTAAAAAATTAGGGGGTGCCAGGTACGAATGGGGGTGGCAAGATTCCTCAAGGTGTTTCCAAAGTTTTTTTTTCATACTTTGGGATGTTTCCTATTATTTTTCTGCATTTATATTTCTTCCATGTTAAGGTAATAGGAATTTAAGTTGTCTATAAACAATTTAAAAATGTTCACAATTTTTTTGTGTGATCTACATCTACTATATGAAAAAATGGACCGCCCCGTCCCGTCTTAGGTGAAGAGAAATTTGCAATATAAACGCAGCAGCAAACAAAAATTTTCCTTTAGAGATCCTTACGAAAGGTCGTAATCTTTGATAAAATATTTACCTCTTGTGGCGCTTGAAATCCTTGATTCCGATTTGATCACGAGCGTTGTACGACGAACAACACCCCTACTCAGTCCACACAAACATCTTCCTTCAGTCACAGTGCTAGCTGGTTACGATTGAATGTTTAGAGTGAAAGGAGAGGAAAAAAGGAATACGACCAGGGTTTTCAAAACAACAACATTTGAGCTTCTTCACAAGGGTTCTATTTATAGAACTACTTGTGTGGGCTTTAACCTAAAAATCCAACTCAGTAATAATATTATTATATTATTATAATAACTATTATTATAATAACCATAATTTTATTATTATTATTATTATTATATATTTTATAACTATTATAAAATTAATAATAACTATTATTATTATATCATATGGTATCTTACCATATTTCGTATTCCATTCAAGTGCACTGTATCTTATATTGTGCCTTATTTATTTCACCTCTTCTCTAACTGTCCTTATGTGTGTGACCCTGTAGGATTTCGTGACGTTGACAATTATATTAAATCATGTATTTAACATAATAAACAGTGAACGATATCTAGCAACACATCACTGCTACCCAAGTCACACAATTGTCATGTGATATGACAAAACCCTTTGTGATAGTATTTATGCATACAATTTCCCTTTTACCCTTATTTCTATATTGAACACAAGGCAAATACCGTGTCATCCTTGTCCAGTTCAATATTGGTCCCTTAGACATTTATCCTGTTATGCAGGATGGCAAATTCCATCTAGGCTACTCATGTCCCTCAGCATGCTTCGTGAAGTACCCATCAACTATCTTTATGATCATCCAGTTACGGATAACGTTTGATCAACAATAAAGCACTTGACTCTACATCTAGGGTCCATAGTAGTTTCAGGTCGAAGGGTGGTATACACCACTATTACCATGAAAGTACCTTATGACACTTTGCATAACATTCTATGTAGTACTCTCATAGCGGGTCAATCCAGTATAAATATTACTCCTAATATTCATATCTATGTCAAGACTTGATAACTCCTTATCCGTGATCCATGAGATATGATCATCAGTCTATCTACATAATAGTCTTAATGCTTTAAGGCTATCACATTTCACATTAAAGCTCGACTATGAATGCTTTAAGAATAATATCCTTATGTTTAATGGAATCTCATGATTAAGTCACACTTAATATTTCATTAAACGAACTAGCTATTCTAGAGACTTTATCATTTTGGAAAAACAAACATAATAAAGAAAATTCCTTTTATTATTAATAAATAATTCGATACAAGTACCAAAAGTATTGGCCTCTAGGGCTTACACCAACATTAAGTCCGCCAAAAAAGGAGTGGATGGGCTAATCCTCCAAGAGAAATTGGGCCTAAGAATCTAACCTGCCCTGTCAAGGTGAAATTACCTATCTATTTTTCATTACATTATTTCCTTAATTTTTTTTAATACATTAATAAGTTTTTTTATTTTAAATTTGTTTATATTTAAATTAGATTTTTCACTTATTTTTTAGAACAATTTGAGAACTCTTGAATTAGATTTGGAAAAAGGTTTATTTTATGAAAATTGATTTTTTTTAATAGGTGATTATATGTTATAGCTATCTAAATTAGATTTATAATATTTGTTGATCTATAATAACCAATTAGTTTGATCTGTCATTTCCAAGTAGTTATCGAGTAAGATGCATCTTGATTGTTAATTTCTACACAACATGAATAAAGTAGTCACACACAAAACTATATCTATAATATTGAGTCATCACATCATTACTGTAACAAACATGAATAAAGTAGTCACACACAAAACTATAACTACAATATTGAGTCACCATATCATTGAGTAAAAAATTTATTTTGTCTCTACTAAAATGCATCATCAAATATGTTATACTATATGGATAACTTTGCATAGTTGTACCATTCATAATCATACATTCATGTATATCAGAGATAGGTAGGACTTCGGTCCAATGATATCCTGGTTCAGAGCGGAACTATGACGGTCTCACGTCCTGAGAGGGACACGATTCAGAGAGGAACCAAAGACATGAGAATATCAGTAACATACCTTTAATCCTAGTGATTTTGGTACCACATGCATTTGAGAAGGAATTGGGTGCATTGCATTGCATTCATATCATTATCTATGTGATTGTGTTTTGAGTGTGATTAAGATATTTTATAATCCGTTAATTACTATCTTGTTGTTAAATTTCACCCTTAACATTTTAAAGGTGTATTCTCACCTCTTTTTGTTGTTGTGGCGTTTGTGCTCCTATGGAGTACAGTTAGTAGGATTAGTTGCTTACAAGTTAGAAGACGACCTTGGAGGTTATCTTTGTTTATATTTACATTTATATATTTTTAGTGGTTTACATGCTTTGATTTGTAACATCGGGGGTGTGGCACATTATTTTGTTTGAGTTGTTTTTTTGAGTTACTTCGTTGAGTATTTGTTTAAAGTAATTATCTTATGTTTTGAGATATTTAGAGTTCTGCTACAAAGTTTTTGAAAAATACTCTTAAAGTTGCATGCTTTGTTTTGAGTGGCATCCTAAGTTATAAAAAATTCTATTTTATTGTAAGTGTCGGGATTTAGGGTGTTACATACTGATATTAGAGTTGGTGGGTCAGTCCGACCAATTTTTGTGATTTTTATTTGTTTCATAGTACATGACATTTGTGTGAAACACCTTCGATGCTCGTTTGTTTTCTTACCGCTTGCTAGTAAGAGTGGGACTGAAACAATCAGGGGAGAAGCTTATACTTCTCTAAGGGTCTTCTAGTGTGGAGGATTGGTTCAGTGGGCTGCTCATTGCAAGAGAGCAGGTGTTGTTGAGGCTATATTATTTCTTGATCCAAAAAAGATTATGAATTCAAGTGTCATTACGCAAGCCAAGTTGATATGTTTTCAAGGGAGAACGATCAAGTGTGCATGATGTTCACTTTCTTGAGTGGAATGTGATGTGATGGTTAAGTGATATACTGATGATGTGTGGGATTCCTGATGTATTTCTTGAGTCGGAGTGAGATCTTCTGTAGACAGATGTTCTGAGCGAGAGGATTATCCAATCCCTATAGTACTTATGAGAGGTGGTGTACGAATACTCTGTGTTGGTATGATTCTGGAGAGAGTGATGTACTTGGACAAGAAATTATGCAGTAGACTACTGAAAAGGTAAAGATGATCCAAGAGATGATGAAGGCGTCTCAAAGTAGAAAAAAAGTTATCATGATAAGCGGAGGAAGATGTTGAAAGCAAGAATGAGTAAGGGTTTTGATTGTCGATCCACAAAGATTGTTTTATGATATTTATGTCGTTCTACAATTACTTAAGTTTAGACTCAATGGTAACAAAAGGGTTTTAGTGTTTGTATCTAAAATAGACTTTTTCATTCAAATAAATGCTAAGAAGTAAAAGTATTGATTTGTAAAATATTCTTAAAAGCATATGTCAAAGTTAGGGTTTGATAGGTTTATTTTGCATATATAGTTTTGGTCAAAAGATAAACTCATTTCAACAATGAACACATTCACAATATCCTCTCATAATGTTTATTTCTAACACAAAATGTGAGCTTTACCATTTTGATCCATTTATGATTTCTCACTCAATCTATCAAAATGGTAACATTTAGGTTCAATACAAAGTGAACTCCAAAGCCCATAACTATCTTTAGCTTATGGTATTTGGGTGATGAAAACCTAGGTCAAATGTTGGCCATATCTCTCAATCATGAAACAACACAAAAGGGTTTGTCATAAAAATCAAAGCTTTCATCATATATTCATCATCAAGAGTTTATACAAGAGGATCAAGACCTATACATATAAAAATAGAACCTATCTACCTTCTAACCTTGACATACTATGGTTTAGCTTTCCATTTCCATAGAAGCTTCCAACAAAAGATGAAGATGAAGAAGATGGAGCATTAATGACAATGTCTTGACTTTAAATGCATCAAATCTTCTTAGAACAAAGTGAAAAAATGTTTAAGGAATATTTAGGTCAAGTCTCCAAAGTTACATCCCAAGAAAACAGTGAAACAAATTCTTATAAAGAAGCTGGATTCGCATGTCTCGCTGAGCAAGATCTGCTCGTTGAGCAAAAGTTCATTAAATGTACCAGCTCGCTGAGCTACAAAGGTCCCCGCTGAGCGAAAATATCTCTGGAAAACTCGCTTGGAGTTCGCTGAGTGACCTTGAAGTGAGCAAGATTTCTTCAAAATCTTCCCAAAGAAGGTCTTAATGAAATTTGCTTCATATTTCCACAGTGTAACTTAAAATTAGAGATTAAAATAACCCTTGAAAAGGGGAAAAAGCATTAGAGATCAAAATAACCCTTGAAAAGTGCCAAAAAATCAACTAAATAATAACACTAATATGCACTTATTAACTCTCCCTAACTTGTTTCTTTGTTTGTCCTCAAACAAAGGTGAATTCTTTTTAAATAAGCGATCATAAACTAAACAAGTGAAACACACTAAACAAAATGGTTCAAACTGAAGGTCTTACTTATGAGTAACAACCGCCTCTCAAAGAACTACAACATAATCATGAACTAATTTCTAAACACAAATGACAAGCTACTAAAAAATCCAATGGAATGTTCATAAGAGAATCACCTAAATACTTAACTAAGTCAAGCATCAATATCAAAAAGAGACAAACCACTCTCATTTGTAATATTACTAACATCCGGAAAAATTCATGCAAGAATCTACAAATTCACAAGGAAACATAGAGGAAACCAAGATCAAAAGGTATGGGAAAATTTTCTAAGGCCAATGATTCAAAAATGGGTTCAAAGGTTTTTGAAAAACGAAGAACATGCCAAAATCATATCTACCAAAAATTTTTGGTTCCCCCAAAATTCTTTTATCCACATTCTTTTTCTTTTTCCTAAATTTTTTTTGTGGTGCCCCTTCAAGAGTTTTCCTCTTAATCGAATGAATACTTTCTTTCATTTTCACGCAACTCTAACAATGAGTGCAATTAAATTCTCAATTCATTCATTCATCAATTTTTTTCTATCTTTTCACAAGAGGCACCAATTTCATCCATCTTTTTTTTTCACCAACAACTCTCCCTAACTATAAAAGACACTATAAAATTGGACAATGTTATTCTAAAAAAGTGTTAAAGCAAGAGTGTGAGAGTGTAAACAAAAATACACAAACTAGAATGAATCGCAATGAATTTTTTTTTCTTTTCAATTTCACAACAATGATTACCAAAAGATGATAATTCGGCAATTTTACTGACAATTATGATTCATTCTAGTTGTGTGAAGGCTCAAAGTCGGCTAACAAATTATCGCATTGTTCACCGGTGACTAAAGCCTAAAGAAATGGATGGTTTTTCTCAATTTCAAGAAATGCCTAGATAATTTCTAAGTTTCCAAAATTAACCAAAGAATACACGATACAAGCATGAATCGAACGAGTTCGCAAAAATTAAAATCACACTAAAATTTGTGAACAATGGAAGTCGCTCACTATGTGGTTTTGTCCTAATAGATTCTCAAATGAACATTTATGCAAAGTGAAGTAAACTATAAATTTGTGAAAAGAAACTAGTTCATAAACATGTTATTTTCTAAAAGGTGCAAACGGAGTACCTTTCTCACACAACTTACGGAATTTTATCATCACCATCCAAGAAGGTGAAGCTACACGCTTAGATCACAAAAATACACTCGCTTCCATCAAAATTCCACCTTAAAGATAAGACAAACACAAAAATTTTGTACACCAAGTAATAAAAACAATGCATCCGCCCGGATGTTAACTACGACAATAAAATTTTTTAAAACCAAAATGCATCCGCCAGGATGTTCATTAATCCACAATGATAAAGTACACCATCCGTCCGGATGGGAAACAATTCAAACCAACAATAAAACAAGACACATCCACCCGGATGGTCAAATATTCAAACTAAAAAGTAAAAACACATCCGCTCGGATGGTTAGAATTCACAATATCTCAACAAAAAAGGAAATAACATAAACGAAAGAAAAACACTAAAACAACATAAACTGGTCCATCAAACCTTCCAGAAGACATCACTCAAAGGAAATCGAGTTGTCGTCATCATCATCAAATGCATCATCAGCATCAACACCTGCACCCATATCACCAACACCAACAACCATATCTGTATCTGCACCTGTACCACCTGCACCCCCCGAGGACGATGTCATGTCCCTAGGCCATGCAGAATAGGCCCTGAAATCATCCATACTCCTCAAATAATGCCCCGTCTGAGGCTCCCTAATCATCAACTGAAGCTGAAGCATGCTCTCATATATGAAGTCCAAGGAGCGATGGTGAGAAGCGTGCATTGCCATGTTGGCGGCAACATCATAACCCAAGCTACGCGGAGGAGCTGAAGCAACCGGATGTGGGTGAAGTGGTGGCTCGCAGAAAGTGCGGCAATAATCATCGTCAATTTTCTTCAACCTCACATTTCCATGAGATAGAAGAACTACACATGCTTTCTTGCACAAAGCCATAACTAAGCCCGGATGAGAGATATCGCATAAAGCACGAGAACCATAATCAGTCCCACTGGTAGCCACTCTCATAAGCTCCTTAGCAATAATAGAGGCAAGATTCACAACCTTGTTATTCAGAATGCAGAAAATCAATGCAGCCACAACAAGTGTAACATCTGATATATGGCTTTGAGGTTGTGCAACACAATACTCATAATCACCCTAGCCTTGCTGTTCAGAGAGCTCCGCTTGAAGCGCACAGGAACTCCATGAGCACTCACCTCAAAGGTATGATCCCTGGTACAAATGTGCTCTCTAATGAGCTCGACATCCCAGATTTTTCTTTTCTTCATCTTAACAAAATCACAAAGAACGCCCTCTGGTAGCTGAAAATTTCTTCCCAAATACTCATTAAGGCTAGCCTCAGAAAAATCAATGTGTTTGCCTTGGACCCAGGTCTTATACTCAAAAGCAGTGCCCTCAAGACTGGTAGGAAGGGCGTTTGTGAAAAACTCCCTTACAATCTCAAGATGGTACTCCGGATGCGGCTCACAAAGTCTCACACAATCTCCCTCATCCATAATACGCTGAACAAACCTATACTCCCCCTCCGGGTTCAAATCCACAATCCTATCCGACCAAACATTTCTTCGCTCAAGAACCAGATAGTGCTCATGATGAGCGGTGTCAGAAACCAGTTGTGTTCAAAGGCCTGAGCAGGAGGTGGCCCAGTAGCTGAGCTTCCAGTACATCCACGCTTTGAACGGTTTGACATCTGAAACAAAAACAACAAACACACCAAAAGATCGAAACACGAGTATTCCGATCAAATTAGCCGATAAAAAACAAGAATAAAAATGACCTAAATTAATAATAAATCATAAGGAACAAACCCCTAAACTTTGAAGAAATTCTGGACAGGGGAGGTCGCTCAGCGAGCTGGGAGCTCGCTGAGCGAAAAACTATCTGGAAAACTCGCTCAGCGAGCAATGGCTCGCTGAGCAAGCTCTACGAAAATGCAGAACTCCTCCCTCAACAGCAGGGTCAATTCCTTTTATAAAAACTAATCTATCACACATTTTTTAACACAACAGAAGTTTAACATTCCATAAAACCTAACCAAATCAACCAATTCCTCAACATTTACTCAATAGATTTCAAAATCATTGCCCTAAACAAAAATTGCTTAACCCAAAACCCTATTTTCAATTTGAACAACAAAGAGTAACACAATTGTGATATTGGAACAAGAAATTCTTAGGGAAAATGATTTCTTAAAGGAATTAAGGTTTACAAAACTCAAAACTTCAAAATTAAAAGACAAAAGATGGAGAACATTGTTACCTTGGTGTTAGGGAAGAAGAACAAGGAAGAAGTTATGAAAATCCTTTGAAATTTTATGAAAAAGGGAGTAAAGAGGCAACCCTAATTCAATCCCACTCTTTACTTATTATGACTGGACCGGGTCCACCTTAATGGGCCCAATTCAGTCCAATTTTTTTTAAATTTTGCAAACCTCGCTCAGCAAGCTTCATTTTGCAACACTTCACTCAGCGAGCAATCCATCGCTCAGCGAGTGCAGGAACTCAACAACACTTCCAACAACAATGCAACACCACAAACAACTTATAAAACACATCTACAACACATTTTCAACATAAAAAGCAGTAAAAACTTACAAAATTGGGGTGCCTCCCAACCAGCGCTTGTTTAACGTCGGATAAGCTCGACGGTCCACGATGATCAACGATCATCGAGGGCGACAAATTTTCTTTCTCGATCGAAATTACCTCCAAGGTAAATTTTAAGACGTTGGCTGTTAACGGTCCAACTATCCTTCTTTTCCAAATCCTCGATCACTATAGCACCATACTCTTTTACCTCTTTCACACAAAACGGTCCCGACCACTTACTTTTCAATTTTCCGAGAAAAAGCTTCAATCGGGAGTTGAAAAGAAATACAAGTTAACCCTCTTCAAACTCTTTAATCTTGATCTTATTATCATGGTATTTCTTTGTTTTTTCTTTGCAGAGCCAACTTGAATGGTAAGACGCTTCCCTCATCTCTTCCAATTTGTTGCGGTGAGAATCGGATACCAAGTTATTGATTAAGCTTGAATCACAATTATTAAATGTTCACCACCGACTTTAATTTAATCCAAAGGGAAAAGGGAAAAAGATCGTAAAAATCCTAAATGAGAAGAAACTAGGTTCGGGGGTTGATTATACCTAGGGAAGGTGTTAGCATCCTAAGCATCCGCAGTATCCTACGGGAACCTCTTGTTAATATTTGTATTATTGTTGTTTATTGCTTGCTAAAACTAAGGGAACCTAAGGTTTTTATTTCTAATGGTGCTCGCACAACATCGCATCGATGCCTACGTATCGGGTATAGAATCAGATCACTCGTAGTTCTCCTAAGGATTAACGAACACTTGGTTACGCTCAAGGTTCGCGGGGGAAGGTAAGTGTTATGGCAAACACTCACGTGACTTAACAAAGTCACAAAAAGTTATAAAATAAAAAGTCCTAATGGTTAAGGTTGAAAAGGAACTAGGGATGGCTAAACTTCCTATGACATTGAGTCAACTGCAGGAGTTCTTTCCCTTTTGGATTGAAAAGCATAAACGAAAATAAATAAATGTGGGTGCAAGCTCCTAAGTCTAAGGCATAGGTTGCTACTTGCAAAAATGAACTGAATGAAGTAAATGGAAATGCAAGGTAAAAGGCTTAGTAACCGGGCTATGACTCGATATATGGATCGAGAATGCGGGGGTGGAAAACAAGCGTAGTACGACAATTTGTTTAAGTTAGACAGCTGTGAAGTGTAAGGAATGTGCAGATGGCGATCGTAAAACGACCGACTTACGTGTGTGAGTGAGGTGTATGTAAACTCAACTTGGCGTTGGACCAAGGATTATTATCTTGAAAATTAAATTAATATGGTGTAAAAGTGCGAGAAATAAATAATAAAAAAATAAATAAAGTGAAATAAATTGAAATAGAATAAATTAAATAGAATAAGATAAATAGAATAAAAAATAAATAAATGAATGGCCTCATATTGGTCACGATTAATCGGAAACGGTTTATCGTGACTTTTTGTCATATCATCGGCCCCTAATAATAAAGTATAAATCGAGAAATCGGTGAACGATAAAGAAATAGAAAAATGGCCTCAAATTGGTTTAGACAATGTTGACAACGTCAAATGTCGATAAACCATCTATTCTTATCATAGGCCCTTGGCGAACTAAATTAAAGACTCACTATATTCTTTAAGACATTTTCATAAAAAAACCATCAATCAAGAAAATAAAATAACAAATATATCATATGGATAAAGATAGAAACAAGATAAAAATAAAATAAATAAACATAATATAAAAGTAGACGGGGAGGTGCGATGTGGATGCAGTATGTGAAAAGTAACTTGGGCCAAAGGCTGAGCCCAAAGGATATTTTTTAGATCATAAAAAAAAAAGAAAAAGGTTTTTTATTAAAAGAGCTTAAAAAAAAGAAAAAGAGGGTTTGTTTTGAAACGCAACTTTTGTCATTCTCCACCTTTTCCTCTTTCGATATTACCAACAACCTGATTCAGAGAAGAAAGAAAAAAAAACACAAGAAACCCAACCTACGACGCAAAGCGACCGACGAAAGGTCTCGGTGATGGTTGGCCAGCGGTTTTGACGGAGAAGGTTGGCTTTGAATCGTTCTGCGGCTGTGTGTTTGTTTGCGGAGGTTCTGTTTTTGGGTTTGTTCAAGCTTGAAGAAGGTTGAAAACGTTTTTGGATCTCACTCAGCTCTGTTTCATATGCAGTTCGTTTCAGGTTTGGTGAAGGCTGCGATTGTTGGTGGTTTTTGGTGGGTGTTTGGACGCGTCCGGCGAGTTCTGGCTTGAGAAAAGGGGGCGGAGATGTGGTTTGGCTGCTGTGTGATTTGGAAGCGGTGGATTTTCTGGGTTAAAGGGGTTTGATGGTTTCACGGATTTGGTTTTGTGAGTTCACGGTTTGTCTCGAGGATGGTTTCAGGATTGGCTTGGGTTAGTGGTAAGGACATTCGAACAGAAATTGAAGACATTGTTAATTATTGGTTTGGTTGGTTTAGGATTTTCTGTGTTTGTTTCTGTGTTTCAGGGAGTGCGGTAAGGTGAGTTTTGATGGTTCACTTACGATGGTGATGAGTTGATACGGTGATGGTGGATGATGTTGACGCGGTCGACTATTTGTGTTGGAGAGTGGCTGATGAATAATGGTGGCTTATGGCTGTGAGGTTTGGTGGAAATGGTTTGAGCGGTTTGTTCTGGATTTTGTTCTCGCCGTCTCGCAACACTCTCATTTGGATCCAAAAATGGTGGGTGGTGATAGAAAGGCAGTAGAATATGTTTGGTGTTGATGGTGTTGTGTTTGCAGGTTTGATGTTCTCTGGTTTCACGATTTGGTGGTGAAGTGTTTCGGTGACTGCGGCTGAGGGTTTGGTTTATGTTTGGATGCGGATTGAAGGTATGAAATTCAAACCCGTTTTGCGATTTAATGTTCTTTTCACCTCATCTTTCTGTGTGTAATGGATTCTGGTTATTTGAAGGATATGGTTTTGTGATTTCAAACTATTTCGGTTTCGTGTGTTGTAAAAAAAAATGAAGAAGAAGGTTGTTTTGATGAGGGTGGTTCTGATGAAGCTTATGGGCTCGCGGTTTTTGGATTGGTTCTCAGAAGAGGTTGCTGGTTTTGTGTGTTTTGTTAGAAACAGGTTGATGATAGTCTGTGCTGTTGGGCTTTTGGTGAGGAAGGGTTGAGTGGTTGAAATGGTGAGGGCGAGTTGATTTGGTGTTGGCAGGAAGGAAAAGGTGTGTTTGAAGGCTAAGACAACAATGGTGAGTGAATGTTATGTGTTGGCTGGTTTCCGGATTTGTTTGGTTTGCTGGTTTCTCTGCTTTTGATTTTTCTTCTCTTCTTTACAGTTTGTGCTTGGCAGGTGGTAAGTGGATTTGGCTGAGAGTTTTGATTTCAGGTCTGAGCTCTGCTTGTGTTGGTTAGCAGCGGTTTAAGGTTTGGAAGGGTGGTTTCAAGGCTTTGCCGGTTTTACGAATGGTGGCTGCAGGTAATTTTGCTTTGGTGAAAAAAGAGGCTTGTGTGTTTACTGTGCTGGATTTGGTTTTAAGTTTTCTTTTTTTTTTGAAGTTTTTAATATTAAGTTTTGCTTTTTGTGTGTGCAGGTTGGAAATAAAGCATAGAAAGAAAACTAAACTATGGACAAATGCTAAAAAGAGGTGAAGGGAAAGAGAACCGTACCGACCCGAATGTTATCGGGGTGAAGAATCCAAGTGGTAAGCCTCTACTCCTTGCTGCTGCTGGTGTTGTTATTGCTGAAATTCTTTGTGCTCTCTCTTTTCTCCTCCTCTTCTTTTTGTTCTGTTTCTGTTTGAAAGTTGGGTCTGATTTATGGCTGTCTGTGTTGTGTTTTTGTAGCTGTTCTGTGACTGATTTGGTAGCTGATTTTGGGACTGCTTTGGTGTGATTTTTGAACTGTTTTGAATGCTGTTTCTGAGGGCTGAATTTTGATTTTTGGTGTTTGTTTTAGTGGCTGTTGTGTTGCTTTTGATGGATTTTTCTGCTGAATTTTTTTGTAATGTAACAGTGGTGTTTTATGGTTGAGTTTGGGACTGATTTGTAGTGTATTTGTGGGGCTGAGTTTTTTTGGTGTGTGTTTTGAGTGTTTAGGGTTGTTTTGTGTTGCAATGTAACAATGTGATTTTGAGTTGTGATTGCTGAATTTTTTTTTTGTGGTGAGAGCTGTTTGTGGAGTGTTATATGGGCTGTTTTTGATGCTGACTTGTGGTATTTTTATGGCAGATTTGTGGCTGATTTTGTTGTCCTTGTTGCTTGTAGGTGAAGGGTTGGAGGAAGGGAGACAAAGCCTGAATTTTGCAGCAGTAGTGGGAGGCTATAGCAGGTTGTTGGTGGCTGCATGGAGCTTTTGAGGGGCTGTATGGAGCAGGCTGTTTTGGCCTTGTGGTCCTGCTGTGTTGTTTGTATCTTGTGTGGCTTTGTATGCTTGCTGAAATTTTCTGTTTGAGGGCTATCTTTTGTACACTTTTTGTGATTGTATTGCTGAATTTTTTTGTGGTTGTAACATGACATATATTTGGAATAAAGTTGGAGATTTACACTAAGATTATAATTTGAAATTGGAGCTTGAAATGAGAACTTTACATTAGAAATTAAATATGAACTTAAATTAGAAGTGAATTAAAAAATAAATAAACTTAAAATTGAAAATAACTTAGAAACTTAAATAATTAAACTTGGAATTAAAATTAACTTAGAATTTGAGAAATAAATTTGGAATTTAGAAAATAAATATGTGGATATGAATTGAAATGGGAAAAAAAAATGGTTAAAAACTAAAACTTGAATTAGAAGTGAATAAAAAAAGGAACTTAAACTTAAAATTGAAAAACTTAGAAACTTAAATAATTAAACTTGGAATTAAAATGACTTAGAACTAAAGAAATAAGTTTGGAATTTAGAAAATAAATACATGAATTAGAAATTGACATTAAATTTAGAAGTAACAACTTGAAAATGAAATAAAATTAAAAAATTGAAGAATAGAAAAATAAATTCAAAAATAAAAACTTGAAAATGAAATAAAATTAATTTAGAAATGAGAACTTGAAGATGAAAAGAAATAACAAATAAATTTAGAAAAAATTTGAAAATTGAACTAAAGATTAGAAATAGAAATTGAAATAAAATTTTAAAATAGGAACTTGAAAATAGAAACGAAAATAGAAATTAAAATTAAAACACAAAAATGAATTAAAAAGTTATAAATAAGAAATAGAAAATTAAATTAAAATGGAAGCTTATAAGTGAAAAGAAATTAAGAGTTAAAATTATAAATAACTAGAAAATGAGAAGAAAGCAACAGAAAATGAATCGGAAAAAATCCCTGCTAAATGCGATGAATGTATGATGCGAGCAGTTAGGGGTAAAATTTGGGGTGTGACACAATTCACTCAATTGAACTTTTCTTTTTGTTCCGGCATCGGTAGGATCAAAATTAAGAAACTTCAAAACCCAAAGAGCTTTGTGCTCCATTTCAACCGGTAAATGGCATGTTTTGCCATAAACCATTTGGAATGGAGTTAAGCCTATCAGAGCCTTGTATGTGGTGCGATAAGCCCACAAAGCTTTGTCCAATTTTTGAGAGCAATCTTTACATGATCCCGAAACAATTTTTTCTAAAATCCTTTTCACTTATCGATTCGACACTTCGGCTTGCCCGTTAGATTGGGGGTGGTAGGAAGTTGCTACTTTGTGCGATACACCATAATGTTTCAAAACGTTTTCTAACGGTGCATTATAAAAGTGAGACCCTCCATCGCTAATCAACACACGAGGCGTGCCAAAACGGGCAAAAATATTTTTCTTTAAGAACTTAATTACCGTTTTTCCATCCGCCTTCGGTGAAGCAATCGCTTCCACCCACTTAGAGACATAGTCCACAACAACCAAAATGTATTCATTGGTAAAAGATAGTGGAAATGGGCCGACGAAATTAATGCTCCAACAATCAAAAATCTCAACCTCCTGAATATTTTGGAGGGGCATTTCGTCCTGTTTGCCTATTCCACCGGACCTTTGGCATTCATCACAACTCCTCGCGTGGAGGTTGGCATCCTTGAAAATTGTCGATCAATAAAATCCTGATTGGAGGATTTTTGTGACCGTTCACGGTCCGTTAAAGTGCCCTCCATATGGAGAATTGTGACAATGCCAAAGTATACTCTTAGCCTCATCTCTAGTCACACACCTCCTCAACAAATTATCCCTACAAACCTTGAACAATACGGTTCATCCCATACATAGTATTGGGCATTCGCCAAGAAATTCCTCTTTTGGTTCCAAGTTAGGTCTTCGGGTATCCAACCTGTTACCTTATGATTAGAAAAATTGACAAACCAAGGCCTAACTTGCACCATATATATTTTTTCATCCGGAAATTCTTCTCGGATCTCATTTTCTTTCTTGGTGATGTCCATATTGACTAGCCGCGACAAGTGATCCGCCACCAAATTTTCCGATCCCTTCTTATCCTTTATTTCTAAATCAAACTCTTGAAGAAGGAGGATCTGATGGATAAGCCTTTGCTTAGAATCCGGTTTGGTGAGCAAAACCTTTATTGCGGCGTGGTCGGTGTAAACAACAACCTTTGAACCGATCAAATAAGAACAAAATTTTTCAAGCGCATACAATATCGCTAGCAATTCTTTTTCAGTTGTGGTATAATTCACTTGTGCTTCATTAAGCACTTTTCTAGCGTAGTGTATAGCATGGATTTTTTTTTCTTTTCTTTGCCCAAGTACCGCTCCAATAGCATAATCACTAGCATCACACATAAGTTCAAAATCACAATTCCAATTAGGTGCTATGATTATTGGAGCGGTAACTAGGTTTTCTTTCAAAGTTTGGAATGATAAAAGATAAGGTTCATCAAAGAGAAATATCTGGTCTTTGTTCAACAAGTTGCTAAGTGGCTTGGCTACTTTAGCAAAATCTTTGATAAATCTCCTATAGAACCCCACATGACCCAAAAAGCTCTGTATTCCTTTCACATTTGTTGGAGGCAGCAACTTTGAGATAACTTTCCCCTTCGCCTTGTCTATCTCTAAACCTCTCGAAGACACCTTATGTCCAAGCACAATCCCTTCTTTCACCATAAAATGGCATTTCTCCCAATTTAGGATCAAGTTTGTCTTCACACACCTTTCAAGCACTTCTTCCGAATTTCTTAAGCACAAATAGAATGACGCTCCAAACACCGAAAAATCATCCACAAACACCTCCACTGTCTTTTCAATCAAATCGGAGAAGATAGCTTGGACACACCGTTGGAAAGTTGCCGACGCATTACACAACCCAAAGGGCATTTTCCTATATGCAAATATTCCAAACGGACATGTGAATTCCGTCTTCTCGTGGTCCGCTGAGTCAACCGAAATTTGGTTGTAGCCCGAATACCCATCCAAAAAGCAATAGAACTCTTGTCCGGATAACCTCTCAAGCATTTGATCCATGAACGGTAGTGGGAAGCAGGGGTGTGCATGGTTACCAAATTACAAGAACCAATCCATTTTATTGGTTCTAGTTTAAAAACCAAATTAATTTTTATAAAAACCAATTTAAACTGCAAAATGGTTTTAATTTGGTTTCAAAACCGGTTCAAACTGGTTTTTAATCAAAACTAGTTTGTTATTAAATTGTTCCTTATTGTTTGTTAGAATTTCTTGATACTGTGTAACTTAATCCTATTATACGTCACAACCTCCCCCGTAATTTTAATAGACTCATTCATTAATTTGTCTGGCATAAGAATTATTTTTCATTTTCTTTTTTTTTAAATGAAATAAAAAATAATTGGAATTAATAATAACATTCAGATCATTTAATTTAATAGATTTGTTTTGCCCTTGTAATAACATTTAAACCATTGAGGTTGTTTTAAGAACATTCTAGCTTAGCCACGTAAAAAACAATTTTATTCTCTTTAAATATGGTGATCTCTTATTTTATTTATACTTTAATTTATAAATTTATGACATTTTAATCAATTAAATTATTAATATTAGAAATTTTATATATATATATATATATATATATATATATATATATATATATATATATATATATATATATATCATCAAAACGACATTGTTTCATATAAAAAAGTAAAGAATTTAACTTATCGGTTTTTCAAAACCGCCAATTTACCATTTCAATTAGTTTTATTTTAATTTCCACTGGTTATTAAAATTGAAAACCGGTTTTTTATTTTGGTAACAAAATGGATTTGGAGCGGTTTTCATCCAACACAAATTGGATTTTTAAAATTGGTGCATTGGATTTATAAAAGTAGTTCTTATAAATGTGTGCACAAGATTTTTATAATGCAAAACAGAGTTTCAATGAAGAACTTTCATCCAGATCTAAGTTTAGACTCGCTCACTTTTAAATACATCATTTGCATGTGAAATTTCGTGATAAACAAATACCCTGCCTCTATGCTTTCTAATTTTGTTTGAAGAAGCGAGAGCTTTTGATTTCATTTTCTGTTTGGTTTTTTTTCATTGTTTTAATAAGTTTTTATGATTATTTTATCATAATCATTTACTTGGTGAATTTCTGTAATAATTTGATATTTTCATTATCATTCTATTTAATTGTAGATACAATTTTATGAGATAATTAATTAATGTTATTTACTGGAATTCTGGGTTTGAAGATGTTAGAGATTTGTTAGATTGTATATTCACACACAAAAAGTACTAGAGATGCGGAAATATCTAAGGCATGGCGGTGGGAAATTATAAACCGGTTATTATACTGGTTCTGATAAATGGGCATCCGTGTTGCTTTTTAAAATCAATTTGGTTTGTACAAAATTTGGTGTGGACTTTTTTTAATAGGTTTGGTTCAGATACGAATTTGGTTCCGGTGCACCGGTCAATTTGCACACCCCTAGTGGGAAATGATCTTTTCTATTAGCCGTGTTTAAACACCTATAGTCTATACACATCCTCCATCCCGTCACAACTTTTGTCGGTATGAGCTCATTCTTTTCGTTTCTAACAACGGTTATGCCTCCTTTATTTGGTACTACATGAACGGGACTCACCCAAGGGCTATCCGAAATCGGGTAAATCATCCCTGCATCAAGTAGCTTTACTACCTCCTTCCTAACCACCTCTTTCATTGTTGTGTTTAACCTACGTTGAGGTTGTGCAATCTCTTTGAAGTCATCTTCAATAAGAATCTTGTGCATAAAATAAGATGGGCTTATTCCCTTTAAATCGGAAAGAACCCACCCCAAAGCTTCTTGATTTTTCTTTAGTACCTCAACCAAACGAGATTCTTCATCGGAAGACAATTCATTGATAATAATTACCGGTTTTCTTCCATTATCATCCAAGAAAGCACATTTTAGGTTCTAAGTTAGAACCTTCAACTCAACTTCAACTTTATCATCATTTTTCTCTCTAGTCAATTCTTCAATGGCCACCTCCCAAGGTTGTAACTCCTTTAAAACTTCCAATTCCTTCAAACATTCTTCAAGCTCATTTTCCTCTTCACTAGTGAGTGTGTTAACTCCTTCACTTAAGGCTATCTCTAATGGAGTGTCCACATGAATATGTGTTGCGACCTCCAAAATAGCCATATCGGAAGCATCAATTCGGAAGCTATCATGTTTGTCTTTTGAATGCTTCATCGCTTTAAACAAGTTGAAAGTAACTTCTTCATTCAACACCCTCACCTTCATGAGACCATCATCCACATCAATCATCATACATGTCGTTTTCATGAATGGTCGTCCAAGAATTAAAGGAGCATCATCATCCTCTTCCATATCGATAACAATAAAATCAACCGGAAAGAAAAATTTGTCCACTTTCACCAAAACATCTCTAGCTACCCCAATTGGGTGAGTTGTAGATTTGTCAGTTAGTTGTAGAGTCATTCTTATTCCTTTGATTTCAATGTTGCCAAGCCTGTTAACAATAAAGAGAGAGGAATAAGGTTAATGCTTGAGCCCAAATCAATTAGACCATTCCCGACAAACATATTATCAATGGTGACCGGCAAAGTTACACGTCCCGGATCAGATTCTTTCTTAGGAAGAGTACGTTGGATAATCGCACTACAATTTTCCGCTAGAATAACAGTTTCTGGTTCCGTGTACTTCCGTCTCTTTGAGAGAATATCTCTCAAAAACTTGGCATATTTGGGCATTTGCTCAAGTGCTTTGGAAAATGGAAAATTAATTTGAAGTTGTTTGAAGATGTCCATGAACCGAGCATATTGCCTCTCATTATCCCTCTTTGATGGCACATGAGGGTAGGGCATGTTGGTAGGAATTTGTGTCATCACTTCTTTTCCCTTCTTCACTCTTTTACCCCACTCTTTTCTTTTCTCATCTCCCACTTGTGTATTTTCAACTACTTCCAAATCATCAAACTCCTTTTCAACTACTTCCACAATTTTTTTCTTTGTCACATCCTCCTCTTCATCACTACATTCCTCCACAACACCATCTTTCTTCTCTTTTAGTTGACTCATCTCCTTCCCTCTTCTAAGAAAAACGGTTTTGTAATGCTCCTTCAGATTAACATGAGTGTTTGCGGAAAAAGATGGTCCCGCTTGATTTTCGGCTAGTTGCTTAGCAAGTTGCCCAACTTGATTTTTGAGGTTTTTGATGGCGGCCTCATTACTTTTTTGATTAGCCATGGAGGCTTGCATGAATTGACTAAGAGTATCTTCTAACTTTGAACTTCCATCTTGTGGTTGTTGGACTTGAGGATTGGGGTTTTGATATAGATTTTGGTGTTGAAAGTTTTTATTGTTGAATCTTGATTGTTGTTGGTAACTTTGGTTGTTCCTTGGATAAGAATTGTTGTATTGTTGAGGGGGACTTTGATAACCTTGATGATTGTTGTTCACATAACTAACTTCTTCAAAATGAGGACAATAACCGGTAAGATGATCTCCTTGGCACAATTCACACTTTTCCACTTGATGTCTTGATTGAGAGCCTTGAATCTCTTTCATTTGTTGTGGAAGCTTGGCCATTTGTTGAGTTAGCAACTCCACTTGTTGAGAAAGCACCATGTTTTGGGCAAGGAGAGCATCATTTATATTTAATTCAAGAACTCCCGAATTCCTTAGTGAATGACTACGATCATGTTGACTTTGAAGATCATTGAGAGCCATATGGTAAATAATGACTATAGCCTCATCCGCGGTCTTTGACATGAGAGAACCACCTGCGGTAGCATCCAAAAGTGTCTTGTGTTACGATTGAAGCCCATAGAGAAAAATGTGTATTTGAGTAAGATCATCAAACCCATGGCCTTTGCATTTTCTCAACATTGATTTGTATCTCTCCCAAGCCTCGTTTAAAGACTCGTTGCTTCCTTGATTGAAAACCGTAATTTCCGTCTTCGCTCCCATGAATCAGGATTGAGGAAAATATCTTTCAAGAAATTTCTCTTCCAACAAATTCCAATCCGTAATTACCCTAGGAGCTTGGTGTAGGTACCTGTAACACGGTGGGAGAACTGACTTTAGTTATGTTGCGGATAGCAAGATTCGCCACCGACTTTTATTTTATCCAAAGGAAAGGCATAAAAGAACAGGAAAGACATTTTAAAAGATTTTTGGGTCCGGGGGGTAGGTTATGTAAAGGGAAGGTGTTAGCACCCTTTACATCCATGGTTATCCATGGGCTCTTAGTTACTTAGCTCACTTTGAATTGTTTTTGAAATGTGAAGTGTGTGAATAGAAATTTTCATAAGAGTTTGATAATGATCCATGTACGGATGCGTAAAAAACCTTTGTTTGAAAAATTTGTTTGAAAGTGTGAAGTGTTTGAAAAGTTTTGAAGAGTGAGCAAGTAACTATGAGGAACTTACCCTAAGTTTAAGTCTTTTCTGTTCTAGAATCCTTTAAATGGTAAGACTATCCCTATTTTTAAGGAATAGGTAGTCATTACCTTGGATGTGAAGGACAAGTGAAGGGACATCTGTTTATGTAGGCAACTGTGGGGTGTATTAAGCAATTTTGGAGGGACTGTCATCTTTATTCGAAAGGGACAAGATCATTGCGAAGGCAACATTCGAAAGAGACTTGATCTTTTATTTGTTAAGGGACTAGATGACTTTATTTTGAGGGACTTTTGCTTTACACACCCTACTTGACCTTTTTGATTAGGCAACATGAGAGGTATCCCTAAGGAAGTGAGATGGCGATCCAAGATCGACTTACGTGTGTGAGTGTACAATTTAATATTTATCTTTTAAATTAAATGATCTAAATTGATTTTTTACATACAAACATGTTGCACTCCCTATTTTTACTAACCATAGCATAAAATATAAATACTTAAACATTATAAATAAATATTACACCAAGGAGCAATTACATAATAATAATAAAAGCAATTTAAATAAATAAGCAGAATATTAAATAATAATAATAAAAATTGGGTTAGTGAAAATAATAATAATAAAAAAAAATAATAACAAATTAATGGGGTTAGTAATAAATAAATATCATAAGAATATAATTAATAATAATAATGGAATAAGCAAAAATAATATAATAACTAAAAGATTAAATTTTGATATAAATGATTATTTAAAGTTAATAAGAAAATATGAACAATTAATTATTAAATTATTTGCAAATTATAAAAAATTAAATTAATTAGTTATAAACATATTATGAAAATAAATTATGATTACAAAATTAAATTAGCAATTATTTTTAAACATATAACAAAATTATTTACATGCAAAATTAAATTCTAAACAAATTAAGTCATATTATTATATTAAGCATTTTAACTTTTAATTATATTTACATACAAAAATTTTAATTTATAAACAATTTATATATTAACAAAAATTAAATTAAGAATTTTAATTAAATTATGAAGATAATATATACAAATAATAGCATTAAATAAATAGGAGAAGAAAAAATTAGGGTTTTGAAAATTATTAAGATTAATTAGGGTTTAATAAAAATTAGGGTTTTATATACAAAAAAATGCTAAATATTAAATATTAATCTAATTATATAAATAAATTACATATATACATATTAATAATAAATAAAAAAATTTGTTTTAGAAAATATTATTAGGATTTATATTTATGAAACATATTAAGATTTTATTAAATTAAGATTATGATTTTAATTAATTAACATTAACAATAAACAAAACAAATAGAAATAAAAAAAAGAAAAAAGAAACTTACCTGGCTGGGAGTTGAACCCAGCACCTATTGCCTTCAAGCACTCAAGCCAGCAACATCCACCACCAGGCCAACGCGCGCAGGTGCTAATATCATGGGTTCAATTGGTTTTGTTCCTTATGCCTGAAAATCAGAGAAAAAGAAAGAAAAACAAAAGGCCTGGGGGGATCGAACCCAGGACCTTCACAATACACACCAACACTTTAACCAATCCAGCTGGGAGAGCGCACCTGTTAATAATCTCACCATAATTCATAATATATTAAGATGGCTAATTATCTGGAAAAAATAAGAAAAAGGTGGTGAAGCCAAGATTCGAACTCCTGCCCATAAGTATCATACGCGCAACCTTCACCACTGGGACAAGCACAAGCTTGTGAAATAAAAACAGAAACAATACATAATATTTTAAATTAGATTTTCAAACTGGATTTTGGCGCCAGACCAACTTCATCTTCTTCCTTGAATTCGCAGGTTTTCCTGCGAAATTATTTGGGAAAACTCCTGCGAATTTTCATGCGTCCTAAACCTGTGTTTTTCAAACCACACTCAAACAGCACAGTTTTATCAAATTAAGGACATCTTTGAATTCCTTGTGACCTGTACAATCCAATTATACCAACAAAATTCATTTATGTTGTGTAAATCGAAGAACCCTAATTTAGAGCTTTAAACCCTAAATATGGTATTTTCATGATTCGGCCATAACTCTTCACCAAACTATCCAGAAATCATCTATAGCCAACAACAAACATCAAGATATCATTAAAATTCATTATAAATAAGTAAATATGATGAATCGAAAAAAAAGGTATGAAGAACATGTATGATTCGGTTCATGCATTATGGAGTGTCTTGGATGTAAATGATCATTGGTACACAATCAGTGAAGCCTAGGGATCATTGCTATGTCTTTAGAATACCTTCAAATGCCCTCAAATGAAGAACCCGAAAATTGACTTTTTGGATGGTTTTTGAAATTTTGAACTTACTCTTAGGAGGCTGGAATTCGTGTCTAATGAGTAGGGTTAAGTCATATACTTATAGAGTGATGAATTTAGGTCAGAAAACTTGGTCATTGTGTGAGATATTTGATTGGAAAAGATTCAAAAAGATTAGGCCTTAAAAATCAAATATCCTTGTATGAACACCTTCTATTTTAGGCAAATCAACATGATTCTCTTACCACTTTGATACCAATCACCTTTATGAATTTCTAGAAGCTCAATCCTTTTTAAATCTTTGACTTTTATATTTTATTTTAATTTAAAATGATTTTTAATGAATTAAATCAAAATAAATCAAAATAAAATGATAAAAAATCTGATTTTTATTGACTTGGGTCGTGCAAGAGGTCATAGTATGGATTGGGTCATCATATGGCAAGCCCATTTAGAAAAAATTAGTTTTAAACCTCCATTTTCTTCATAAACCAACCAAAAATTTCCCAACTTTGCAAGGGCACACATCCTTCAATTTTAATGCTATGAGGGTGTTCTTGGACATTTTGGAAATCTTGAAGAGTCCTCTAACCAACCCCACTGGTTTCATGTCCATATCATTTACCATTCTCAAGTTATGCCCTTTTGAATTTGTTGACTTTTTGTTGACTTTTAAAAGGACCTATAATGTCTTAGCTCATACCTTCCAAATGAAGCATTTTTGGGCTTGGCTTGTGAGACACAAAGTTGTAGAGAATTCAATTTCCTTCAAAATGAGATTTGGATGGAAACTTGGTGATGAAGCATGTGAAAGTTATGGCTGGTCAAAGTTCAGTTGACTTTTACTGAGGAAACCTAATTTAGAAACTCCTGATTCTTGATGATCTGAAATCTCTTTGATGAATCATGATCAACCCTTGATCAAATGATGAATTTTACTTCATATACTTGATGTTGGCAAAAAATCATGAAGTTTGACTTTGGTTTGACCACAGTTGACCTCAGTTTGACTTTTTAACTGCTTTGACTGATTTTGACTTATCTGATCATCTGACTGAGCAAACTCTTGAGAAAAGTCTTGAAACTTGTCATGGGGGTTCTTACACACATATAAGATGTTATGAAGCTCACTTGAAGTCTTGGAAGTTCATTTAGCCTGATTAAAGTCAAAACCCTAGTTTTGGATGCACTGCTTAGGAGGTGCATTGTATGAGGGGATTGTCAACTCTTCTGACTATTTGTGAACTTTGTGAACCTTGTGAACCATCATAAGATATCTTGTGAACCTTGTGAACCTCATGGGAGGTCTTGTGAACCTTGTGAACCTCATAAAGTGTCTTGTAGACTTCATGAACCTCATGAAAGGTCTTGTAAGTATTGTGACTCTTGTGAACCTTGTGAACCTCATAAAGTGTTTGGTAGACTTCATGAACCTCCTGAAAGGTCTTGTATGTATTGTGAATCTTGTGAACCTTGTGAACCTCATAAAGTGTTTTGTAAACTTCATGAACCTCATGAAAGGTCTTGTGAACCTTGTGAACCTTCTTAGCACACCAAGTCTTGTATTGTGAGTGCAAATTTTGGGGTGCAACAGCTGCCCCTGTTCAATTTTCTGAAACCTGAGGGGTTAGATTGGTATATTTGCCAGTCATGACCTTGAAGGTTGAAGGGGATTGAACACAAAAGCCCAAAAATTTGCACTCACCAGTGCGTAGAGTAATACCGATGACTAGTTGAATATGCTTGAGTGGGCTTAAAGATGCCACTTGGAGAAAAATTCTTCAGGTACATTTCTTGGAGGATAAAGCAGTCCAAAATATGAAGGTAAAATGATAGCTTTCAGGAAGATAAACAACGTCCCGAGATAGTAATATGCTTTCAGGAGGATACAACAGTCCTGAGGTAATAGTGTGCTTTCAGGAGGATAGACAACGTCCTGAGGGAGTGATATGCTTTCAGAAAGATAAACAACGTTCTGAGGTAATAATATGCTTTCAGGAGGATAACAACGTCCTGAGGAAGTGGTAACCTTTGGGAAGATAACAACGGCCCAAAGTAATAATATGCTTTCAGGAGTATAAACAACATCCTGAGGAAGTGATGATAGCTTTCAGGAAGATAAACAACGTCCCGAGGAGATAATATGCTTTCAGGAGGATAAAAACGTCCTGAGGTAATGATATGCTTTCAGAAAGATAAACAACATTCTGAGGTAGGGGTGATAGCTTTCAGGAAGATAAAAAACGTCCCGAGGAGATGGTAACCTTTGGGAAGATAAACAACGGCCCAAGGTAATATGCTTTCAGGAGGATAAAGCAGTCCTGAGGGATTGATAACTTTCAGGAGGATAAAGCAGTCCTGATAGTCACAAGTTGTTGATGAAGTCTGTTTGCTGGAGAATTAACCTGAAACAAGGTAGCATTCTATATGGTAGTATTAGTTTATGCATTATGTATGCATGTATAATATGATGCACTTAAGTAATGTATTATGTATCTATGGATATGTATGTCATGGTATGATGTAAATGATGTATGTATGCATCATGCAGCCTGAAGCATCTGGATATCTTCGTATAACAACTGCTGGCCAGGGAAAATAAATCCTGATTCGTTGTTGAAGAATATGAGGAACTCATTCCCGTCTTGTTTGATAATATATTATACATAACCTCCCGTCTACTGGGGATAGCAAGGTATACATAACCTCCCGTCTTCGTTCGATAGTAGGGTATATATAACCTCCCGTCTGCTGGGGATAGCAAGGTATACATAACCTCCCGTCTTTGTTCGATAGTAGGGTATATATAACCTCCCGTCTTCGTTCGTCGTACTCCTATTGGAAAGTAAATTCCCGAATATCCGTATGAGGATAAAAGAGATGGATATAAATTCCAGGGGAGATGTGACTTTATGAAGATGGATTTGTCCTACTGAGGGTTTGTAGCTGTTTTGTAGAGATGCACCGGCGAAGCTTCGTTGAAATCCTTCCCTCGTTCGTCCTTAGTAAATACTATTACTGCATTTTTATGCATTTCTGGTAAACATCAATCATATTAAGCATACATGCATTTCTGGTAAACATCAATCATATTCAAAAGCATACATACATTCAAACACAACCAATGGACGTTTCGCTTATGTAAATAGGGTAAAAGTAAATCAGGATTCAAAAATGGAATTTTATTCATATCAAGAAGTGACCCATACATGGGTAGGTTTGTACAAGGAGACATAAACCCTAGTAAGAGGATTTTGTCATAAAATTTTACAAAACAAGGAGAATCAGCTATGTGGGAAATAATCCTATTGAGTTTCAATTCTACTATTGCCATTATCTTCAAGTATCTCATCTTCTGCTGTTGAGACGGAAACGATTGGATTGAGCTTTATCTGTTCGAACTTGAGTAAGTAACACAACTGGTTGCAGTTTCATGGGTGATCCAAACGAGACATAGTCATACGCTTTAATCCCTAACTTTTGCCTGGATTGCCCTTTCAGGTTTTCAATCCACCGGGATACCCTTTTTTGCCCAAGCCGCCTTTTCAGGTTTTCGACTTGCCGGGTGTACATCTTTTTATATATATCCCTAATTTTTGCCCGAACCCTTTTGGTTCGCCGGGATGCCCTTATTTTTGCCTAGGCCTGTCAACCTAGCAGGTCTCTTTTTATGCGTAGTATTTTTTAACTATGTCTGCGTTTACAGGCTATGGGAAATCTTCACCATCCATAGTAGTGAGTATCATGGCACCTCCTGAAAATACTGCCTTGACTACAAATGGTCCTTCATATGTAGGAGTCCACTTGCCCCTAGGATCATCCTGTGGTAATATAATACGCTTGATTACCAAGTCACCAGCCTGATATACCTTAGGCTTAACCTTCTTGTTGAAAGCCTTAATCATTCGTTTCTGGTACATCTGGCCATGACAAACTGCTGCTAGCCTCTTCTCATCAATCAAATTTATCTGGTCAAGTCGAGTCTGAATCCATTCATCTTCATCCAAGCCTGCATCCTTCATAATTCTTAAGGATGGAATCTGAACTTCAATGGGCAGAACTGCTTCCATACCATAGACTAAGGAGAATGGGGTTGCCCCTGTTGAAGTACGTATGGTGGTACGATAACCATGAATAGCAAATGGTAACATCTCATGCCAATCCTTGTAAGTAACAGTCATCTTCTGTACAATCTTCTTAATGTTCTTATTAGCAGCTTCAACTGCCCTATTCATCTTCGGACGATACGGAGAAGAGTTATGATGCTTAATCTTGAACTGCGTGCAGAGATCAGTAATCATAGTGTTGTTCAGATTAGAGCCATTGTCAGTAATAATCCTTTCAGGGATGCCATACCTACATATGAGATTATTCTTAATGAATCGAGCCACAACATTCTTAGTAACAGATGCAAATGAAGCTGCCTCCACCCACTTCGTGAAGTAATCAATAGCAACCAGGATGAAACGATGCCCATTAGAAGCAGTAGGTTTGATTTCACCAATCATATCAATGCCCCACATGGCAAAGGGCCAAGGAGCAGTCAACACATTCAATGGTGATGGAGGTATATGTACTTTATCAGCATAAATTTGACACTTGTGACATGTTCTGGAGTGTTGATAACAATCAGCTTCCATGGTAGACCAATAGTAACCTGCTCTCAATATTTTCTTTGCCATGGTATGACCACTAGAATGAGTGCCAAAGATCCCATCATGCATGTCTTCCATAATCTCTGTTGCTTCCTTCTTATCCACACAACGAAGCAAAGTTGAATCATGATTGCGCTTGTACAAAATCCCATTACTCAAAAAGAACTTAGCAGAAAACCTTCTCAGAAACTTCCTATCTTTGACAGATGCCCCTTCAGGGAACTCCTGAGCTTCAAGATATCTTTTTACTTCATAGAACCAAGGCTTCTCCTCTGCCCCTTCAGTGCCAATCTCATTGCAGTATGCAGGCTTTTCAAATCTATCAATAGTAATCTTAGGAGCTTCATTATCCCAGCTGATCTCAAATATAGATGCCATGGTAGCTAATGCATATGCCAACTGATTCTCTCTCCGTGGAATATGTCTAAAGGTAATCTCTTTAGAATGTGGGATCAGAGACAACACATGCTCTCTGTAAGGAATGAGGTTATCATGCTTGGTATCCCAATCTCCTTTGATCTGACTAACTACCAGGGCTGAATCTCCATACACGTCAAGGAACTGAATCTTCATATCAATAGCAGCTTTAATACCCAGGATACATGCCTCATACTCAGCCATGTTATTGGTACAATAGAAACAAAGTCTGGCAGTAATCGTGGTATGACAACCTTCAGGGGAACTAATCACAACACCAACACCATTACCAAGTGCATTAGAGGCACCATCAAAAACCATAGTCCATCGGGATCCTTGTTCAGGTCCGTCATATTGTCTAGGTTCTTGGGTAATAATCATAATGTCTTCATCAGGGAACTCAAAACTCATTGACTGGTAATCATCTACTGCTTGATGAGCCAAATGATCAGCTACAACACTTCCCTTAATGGCCTTCTGAGTGGTATACTGTATATCATATTCTGTCAAGATCATTTGCCATCTTGCAATTCTTCCGGAGAGAGCAGGTTTCTCGAATATGTACTTGATTGGATCCATCTTTGAAATCAATAAGGTAGTATGAGTCAACATATACTGTCTTAGTCGGCGAGCAGCCCATGCCAAAGCGCAGCAAGTTTTCTCGAGCAGTGAGTATCTTGTTTCACAGTCGGTAAACTTTTTGCTAAGGTAGTATATTGCCTGCTCTTTTCGACCAGACTCGTCATGTTGCCCCAACACACACCTCATTGAGTTGTCTAACACTGTTAAGTACATAATCAAGGGTCTTCCATCAACTGGTGGCATCAAAATTGGTGGTTCCAGCAGATATCTCTTGATTTCATCAAAAGCAGTCTGGCACTCATCATTCCACTCCATCACCTGATCTTTCTTCAGCAACTTGAAGATTGGCTCACAGATGGCAGTCAATTGGGAAATAAATCTTGCAATGTAATTTAATCGTCCCAAGAAACCTCTAACCTCCTTCTCAGTACGGGGAGCTGGCATCTCTCGTATAGCTTTTACTTTTGCAGGATCCACGTCAATACCTTTTCCACTGACAATGAAACCCAGGAGCTTACCAGACCTAACTCCAAAAGTACACTTGTTTGGGTTCAATCTCAACTTGTATTTCTTCAACCTCTCAAACAACTTGTGTAGATGATCAAGATGTTGCTCTTCATTATGGGACCTGGCTATCATATCATCCACATATACCTCTATCTCATGATGAATCATATCATGAAACAAAGCCACCATAGCACGCTGATATGTTGCCCATGCATTCTTCAAACCAAATGGCATCACCTTATAGCAAAAGGTGCCCCACTGTGTAACAAATGTTGTCTTCTCCATATCTTCAGGAGCCATCTTGATTTGATTGTAACCAGAAAAACCATCCATAAAAGAGAATACTTTATGCTGAGCAGTATTGTCTACCAGAACATCAATATGAGGAAGTGGAAAGTCATCTTTGGGGCTGGCCTTGTTCAAATCCCTGTAGTCTACACACATACGTACCTTACCATCTTTCTTAGGAACTGATACCACATTTGCAACCCATTGAGGATAAGAAGTCACAGCTAAGAACCCTGCATCAAACTGTTTCATTACCTCTGCTTTGATCTTTTCTGACATTTCAGGACGCATACGACGAACCTTTTGCTTCTTTGGACGACAATCTTCTTTTACTGGTAAACGGTGAACTACAATGTTTGTATCCAACCCTGGCATATCTTCATAAGACCAAGCAAAGATCTCCACATAGTCACGTAACATCTGAATCAATCTGCTCTTGACACTATCCTCTAAATCAGCCCCTATCTTGACTTCCTTCCTATTTTCTTCAGTTCCCAGATTCACAACTTCGACTGGCTCTTCATGTGGCTATATAGCTTTCTCTTCTTGTTGTAACAACCTAGCAAGCTCTACAGGTACTTCACAATCGTCCTCCTTTCCGTCTTCAGTTTGATAGATTGGATTCTCGAAACTATAATTGGCAATAGTAGAACTGTTATCAACAGGATCCAGACTGGATGAGGATCTGCATTTTAGTGATGTGGGTGTGTGTAAGAACACATAGCTGATAAAACAAAAATAAAAGAAAAGAAAGACAAGGAACACAATATTTACGAAAACGAAACGTCCACTGATTTTTATTGAATGAAGTATGCAAATGAAATGACATCCCGTAACAAGCACACCATTGTGCCCCGGGTAAGGCACAAGGCTTAAGAGTTCAATTGTTCAAGAAATTACAAACTTAAAAAGCAACAACACAGTAATAGTATTTACTCCTGACTAAAGGAGATAGGAATAACATCTTCAGCTTTCCAATTATTGAGTCCAGCACCCACAGTAGGAAAGATCCAAGCATCCAAGTTGTAGTCTACATCATAGTCACCCACAGCATTGATCTGGTCTTTCATAACCCCTTGATTGGTGATACGAACAGCACGAGCACGACGAACAACCTTCTGGGACTCAGCAGTGAAACCCAAACCAAATTTGTCAGACTTGTATGGGATATCAGGAAGCTGACCCCAAATAGTACAACCACCTTCATCCACTACAGCTCTAGCATCTTTGAGAGAGGCCATTGTTGGAGGTATTCTGGTGACCACAGGAACTTTTTTGACAACAGGAGGAGCTACATAATCATTAACAATCCAAGGAACCACTTCAAATGTCTGACACGGAGTTTCAACATATTCACCTTCCACTTCCAGATACTTGAAGGTGTTCACATGGCTAACAAAATATTCTTCCTCTCCATAGACAGTAACAACTTTTCCTTCCACCGGATATCTTAGCTTTTGATGTAATGTAGAAGTTTCAGCACCTGCCCCATGGATCCAGGGACGACCAAGCAGACAAGAGTACGAAGGACGAATATCCATCACATAAAATGTAGCATTAAAAACCTGAGACCCAACTTTGATTGGGAGATCAATTTCTCCATGCACCACTCTTCTAGAACCATCAAAAGCCTTCACCACTATATTACTGGGCTTCAGCACAGCATCTTCAGGACTCAGCTTATTCAGGACTTCTTTGGGCAACACATTCAAAGAGGAACCATTGTCTATCAATACATGAGACAGGGTAGTGCCCCTGCATTCAATTGAGATATGCAGAGCCATGTTATGATCCCTCTTGGCAGGGGTCAAATCAGCATCAGAAAACCCTAACCCATTATCATAAGTCAGGTGGGCCACACAATTCTCAAACTGGTCAACAGATATTGCATTGGGTACATGAGCATTCTTCAGAAATTTAATCAAGGCTTTGGCATGAGCCTCAGAACATAACAACAAAGACAACATAGAAATCTTGGAGGGAGTGTGCCCCAATTGATCAACAATGTCATAATCACTCTTGCGAATGATTTTCAATACTTCTTCCATCTGCTTAGAGAGATCATCAGCAGCTGACACCTCAGTAGGTATAGGTTCAATAACAGGACCTTTGCCCCGTGCATCAGTAGTGGAGGTAGCAGCAGGAGTAACTGCATTCTTGGAAGTAACTGGAGGAGAGAAGACTCTTCCGCTTCGTGTGATCTTACTAGACCCAGCAATATTATCAACATCAGCAGGCACATCAGCTAAGGGTTCCTGCTTAACACCATGGATATAAACATCAGACCCATAATGCCAAGGCACAACTTTATCAGACGTATACGGAATAGGACCCGGAGTGGTAATGACCATAGGAGCCACTCTGGCTTCAGCAACAATCTTCACAGGGCCTTCAGCGGTAATCTTAATTGGACCCTTATGAGTGATTTTAACAGGTCCCTTTGAAGTGATCCTTACTGGTATTCTATCAACCATGTCAACCTCTTCAGTCCTTCTTCCTTGAGTAATATGATCCACCATACTCTCTACAGACGATGGAGTCCTCTCAAACACTATGGTATACTTATCCATGAGACGTTGAATTCCACCTCTCAATCTCCAGCAACTATCCGGCTTATAGGTACAATACAAACAATCTTCACGACAACCTGGAAAGAACCCAGCTTGCACTAACTTCTTCTTGATAACAGACAATGGTGTGGTCAACTCTGCAACTGAATAGATATGTAAATCTTCATCAATGGAATTGACAGTCTTCTCATGATTTGGCATGGGAGCAGTAATCACATTTGGAGTACCTGGAGGGTCAAACTCAATCTCTCCAGCCTCAATCATATCTTGAATTTTGTTCTTCAAGACCCAGCAACTATTAGTATCATGTCCCTGACAGTTTGAATGATATGCACATCGTGCATTGGGATTGTACCTGGGAGAGGTAACATTGGGATTCTGAGGAGCCTCTTTCAGAGTAATAAGTTCAGCCTTCAACAAGTGTTGCAATGCCTGAGCCATTGACATGTTGATCTTAGTGAACTGCCTTCTAGCCCTCTGTTGGTTGCCCTGTGGCTGCTCTGTTGTTGCAGGAGTTGGATTTGAAATATGAACTGCACTCACAGACTGATACCTTCTATTACGATCAGGTTGACCATAAACAGCATTGGATTCTTTCTTCCCAGTGGGAGGTTTCTTGGCAGCACCTGATGAAGAAGTACCCACTTGAATTTTGCCACTCTTTATACCATTTTCCACGCGCTCTCCTGTCATGATCAACTCAGTGAAGCCAGATGATGAGCTTCCAATGAGATGACTGTAAAAAGGAACATTCAGCGTACACATGAACATATCAACCAATTCCCTGTCAGTTAAAGGGGGTTGTACTCTTCCAGCTAAATCTCTCCACTTTTGAGCATACTCCTTGAAACTTTCTTTGGCACCCATAGACATGCTTTGCAGCTGCATGCGAGTGGGGGCTAAATCAGCATTGTATTGATACTACTTATAGAAAGCTTCAGCAAGATCATTCCAATCCCTGATGTTGACACTTTCCAATTGATAATACCACTCCAATTGAGCTCCAGATAAGCTCTCTTAGAAAAAGTGGATCCACAACTTCTTATCAGCAGTGTGAGGTTGAATTCTTCTGACATAAGACCTCAGATGCAGCTTGGGACAAGAGACCCCATCATAAACAACAAAGGTAGTAACCTTGAAACCAATGGGTATGACTACCCCATATATCAGACTAAAATCTTCAAAATCCAGCCCGGAAGACTTCTGCAACTCCATAGCATCCATTCTATCCACCAGCATTTTGAATTTGTCTTCATTAGGCTCATGGTAGTAATTAGCCTCAGAATCAGAGTCCCCCATAGTGTTGTGGAGACTGCCTCCCTCTTTTTCAGACTCTTCAGATTCATAGTCTTCAACTGGTTCTTTGGTCTTGGCAAGACCTTTGAACCTTCTTCCCATGTTGATCAGGCCACCTGACCTTCTAGTCTTCTTAGTCTTCTTGGCCAGCAGTGTCTTCAATTCATCCTGCCCCTTGGTCAGGTTCAGGATCAGCTCTTGGAACTGTGCATTTTGTGTCTGGAGATCCTTAACTGTTTGTTCAAGAGCCATTGCTGAAATAAACAGCGAGAAGATAAGAAACCTGTGCATAATTATAAACCTGTGATGCAATGAGATGATATGTGAATGCATATGCAATGTTTTCAAGGACCGCAGGATTTAAATTTGCTTAAACAAACAAGAAGGTAAACTTTTATTAGTAATAAATTTGTTTTGCCTCTTGGGCTTACAAAAAATGAAATGAAGTAAATACAAGATATGGGGTTTTAAGTCTCCCATGGACGTTTCCTCTTTGTGTTGAGGTATGAATTGAGATTTCGTTCCTCGTGAAGTTGCTTTGTCAGTTCCAGGATTCTTTCTTGGCTTGCTTTGTAATGAGCCTCGAAAGTATCCCTTTGCTCCTTCAACTGGATCCAGGATCTTTGCAAGTCTTCCATGTCAGTAGGCATGTCTGGGTGAAGGATGGTATAAGCAGTGTCTCCTTCAGCAACAGGTTCCATGGTAACTGGCAGGATAGCAGGATATGGCATCATGAGAGTCTGTGCACGAGATCGTACCCATCTGAGATAAGCCTCCATAGGAATAGTGTACTTAGGTTCCAGAGTCTTGCTGTCAACCCTGTTTACTTTTCCCCATGCTCGTATGAATCTCTGACGGTATCCTTGAAGATCGTTGTCGTAGTCAAACACAATGCCCTGAGTCAACATGTCATGTGGACCATCACTCCGAGCGTAACCAAATTGTCGTAAAGCTAGAGAGGGGTTGTAGGTGATGCCTCCTCTTATGCCTAGAGGTGGCACATTAGGGAATTCCCCACAACGATCAATGATAGTGATATTCTCCATAGATCTGGAGCACCAATGGATATCTGAATGAGAGAGCGACATAATTCTTTTGGACCACCTGAACCCTTGTTCATTCTTCATTACTGAGCGAGGAAGGTGAGAAATAAACCACCTAGATAGAAAAGGTATGCAACACATCAAAGTTCCTCTTGCCCTTGTAGTACGAGTATGAAGAGAATGTAGGATGTCCCCAAGTAATGTAGGCACTGGATTGTGACTCAGAAATATGTTGATGGCGTGAATGTCTATGAACTGATCAGGATTGGGGAACAACACTAAGCCATAAATCAACAAGGCTAAGATCTCCTCAAAAGCATCATAGCTCATAGCCTTCAAGAACATTTGATGAAACAATGTCAGACTTCTTCAGATGTAGGGCTGCAGCAATAACCTCAGGTTTAGGCTCTTTTTCCAAGCCTGTGAATGGTTTCTGATCAAGTACAGGTATACCCAGAAGTTTAGAGAACTCTTCCATTGTAGGAACCAGCTGATAGTCGGGGAATGTAAAGCAGTGATGTTTAGGGTCAAAGAACTGAAACAGAACACTCATCATGTCTTCATTGAACCCTGAAGTGACTAGATCCAATAGGTAACCATGTCTCTTGATGAACTGGGAATGATCAGACACTTGAGAAACCAACTCTTTAAGCTTAGCAGGTATGCCTACAAAGTTGATCCTGATGGTGTTTCTACGAGCAGAAGCCATGACCTGAAACAAAGAACAAAGATAAATCCTTTGGTCCTTGAAATGGTTAGTGAAAATGCTATGCTTATGATGCATGATGATGTCATGATGTTATGCTCAATCACAAACATGTGGCACACACAAACAAGTCACACAATAGCCCTAGGTTTGAAGGCTTGCATGAGGTTTTAAGGTAAATACCCTCCCCTGAAGTTAGTTGGTTCATCCTGTCCTACAAAGTAACCAGGTTCTAAGGGATCTCAATATCATTGATCCTTCACAAGGGTGGTTGTTCAGTAGGCAACTTACTTGCCAACCAAAACCCTCCAAGTTTAAGATCTCAATGAGCGTAGTATCGAGTATCAACCAACTTCAGTCTGCACCAAAGCCGGTTATCTCACTACTTTTCTAAAGGCCGAGATGGGATAACTAGGGTTATAAAAGTTAGTTAGTGCATTAACAACATATGGCAGCCTCATATTATCCTCAACTTGACTTAAGGAACATAAGCACCAACCAAGAAGTCACACTAACTATGGCCACCAGATCAACCATATCGGTATACGCCGTACAGTTTCCTTGGTCTATTGCCATTTACCTAAGGTACACTAGATCCGGGTTAGGATCTTTCACACATAAGAGCACCCAACAGATAAGTATAAAGCAAACAAGGCAAACAATTTTAAAGTGATCTAATTCCTAAGGGTACCCCTCTTTTATACAAATCCCCAGCAGAGTCGCCAGTTCTGTAACACGGTGGGAGAACTGACTTTAGTTATGTTGCGGATAGCAAGAGTCGCCACCGACTTTTATTTTATCCAAAGGAAAGGCATAAAAGAACAGGAAAAACCTTTTAAAATATTTTTGGGTCCGGGGGGTAGGTTATGTAAAGGGAAGGTGTTAGCACCCTTTACATCCATGGTTATCCACGGGCTCTTAGTTACTTAGCTCCCTTTGAATTGTTTTTGAAATGTGAAGTGTGTGAATATAAATTTTCATAAGAGTTTGATAATGATCCATGTACGGATGCGTAAAAAACCTTTGTTTGAAAAATTTGTTTGAAAGTGTGAAGTGTTTGAAAAGTTTTGAAGAGTGAGCAAGTAACTATGAGGAACTTACCCTAAGTTTAAGTCTTTTCTGTTCTAGAATCCTTTAAATGGTAAGACTATCCCTATTATTAAGGAATAGGTAGTCATTACCTTGGATGTGAGGGACAAGTGAAGGGACATCTGTTTATGTAGGCAACTGTGGGGTGTATTAAGCAATTTTGGAGGGACTGTCATCTTTATTCGAAAGGGACAAGATCATTGCGAAGGCAACATTCGAAAGGGACTTGATCTTTTATTTGTTAAGGGACTAGATGACTTTATTTTGAGGGACTTTTGCTTTACACACCCTACTTGACCTTTTTGATTAGGCAACATGAGAGGTATCCCTAAGGAAGTGAGATGGCGATCCAAGATCGACTTACGTGTGTGAGTGTACAATTTAATATTTATCTTTTAAATTAAATGATCTAAATTGATTTTTTACATACAAACATGTTGCACTCCCTATTTTTACTAACCATAGCATAAAATATAAATACTTAAACATTATAAATAAATATTACACCAAGGAGCAATTACATAATAATAATAAAAGCAATTTAAATAAATAAGCAGAATATTAAATAATAATAATAAAAATTGGGTTAGTGAAAATAATAATAATAATAAAAAATAATAACAAATTAATGGGGTTAGTAATAAATAAATATCATAAGAATATAATTAATAATAATAATGGAATAAGCAAAAATAATATAATAACTAAAAGATTAAATTTTGATATAAATGATTATTTAAAGTTAATAAGAAAATATGAACAATTAATTATTAAATTATTTGCAAATTATAAAAAATTAAATTAATTAGTTATAAACATATTATGAAAATAAATTATGATTACAAAATTAAATTAGCAATTATTTTTAAACATATAACAAAATTATTTACATGCAAAATTAAATTCTAAACAAATTAAGTCATATTATTATATTAAGCATTTTAACTTTTAATTATATTTACATACAAAAATTTTAATTTATAAACAATTTATATATTAACAAAAATTAAATTAAGAATTTTAATTAAATTATGAAGATAATATATACAAATAATAGCATTAAATAAATAAGAGAAGAAAAAATTAGGGTTTTGAAAATTATTAAGATTAATTAGGGTTTAATAAAAATTAGGGTTTTATATACAAAAAAAATGCTAAATATTAAATATTAATCTAATTATATAAATAAATTACATATATACATATTAATAATAAAAAAAACAATTTGTTTTAGAAAATATTATTAGGATTTATATTTATGAAACATATTAGGATATTATTAAATTAAGATTATGATTTTAATTAATTAACATTAACAATAAACAAAACAAATAGAAATAAAAAAAAAGAAAAAAGAAACTTACCTGGCTGGGAGTTGAACCCAGCACCTATTGCCTTCAAGCACTCAAGCCAACAACATCCACCACCAGACCAGCGCGCGCAGGTGCTAATATCATGGGTTCAATTGGTTTTGTTCCTTATGCCTGAAAATCAGAGAAAAAGAAAGAAAAACAAAAGGCCTGGGGGGATCGAACCCAGGACCTTCACAATACACACAAACACTTTAACCAATCCAGCTGGGAGAGCGCACCTGTTAATAATCTCACCATAATTCATAATATATTAAGATGGCTAATTATCTGGAAAAAATAAGAAAAAGGTGGTGAAGCCAAAATTTGAACTCCTGCCCATAAGTATCATACGCGCATCCTTCACCACTGGGACAAGCACAAGCTTGTGAAATAAAAACAGAAACAATACATAATATTTTAAATTAGATTTTCAAACTGGATTTTGGCGCCAGACCAACTTCATCTTCTTCCTTGAATTCGCAGGTTTTCCTGCGAAATTATTTGGGAAAACTCCTGCGAATTTTCATGCGTCCTAAACCTGTGTTTTTCAAACCACACTCAAACAACACAGTTTTATCAAATTAAGGACATCTTTGAATTCCTTGTGACCTGTACAATCCAATTATACCAACAAAATTCATTTATGTTGTGTAAATCGAAGAACCCTAATTTAGAGCTTTAAACCCTAAATATGGTATTTTCATGATTCGGCCATAACTCTTCACCAAACTATCCAGAAATCATCTATAGCCAACAACAAACATCAACATATCATTAAAATTCATTATAAATAAGTAAATATGATGAATCGAAAAAAATGTATGAAGAACATGTATGATTCGGTTCATGCATTATGGAGTGTCTTGGATGTAAATGATCATTGGTACACAATCAGTGAAGCCTAGGGATCATTGCTATGTCTTTAGAATACCTTCAAATGCCCTCAAATGAAGAACCCGAAAATTGACTTTTTGGATGGTTTTTGAAATTTTGAACTTACTCTTAGGAGGCTGGAATTCGTGTCTAATGAGTAGGGTTAAGTCATATACTTATAGAGTGATGAATTTAGGTCAGAAAACTTGGTCATTGTGTGAGATATTTGATTGGAAAAGATTCAAAAAGATTAGGCCTTAAAAATCAAATATCCTTGTATGAACACCTTCTATTTTAGGCAAATCAACATGATTCTCTTACCACTTTGATACCAATCACCTTTATGAATTTCTAGAAGCTCAATCCTTTTTAAATCTTTGACTTTTATATTTTATTTTAATTTAAAATGATTTTTAATGAATTAAATCAAAATAAATAAAAATAAAATGATAAAAAATCTGATTTTTATTGACTTGGGTCGTGCAAGAGGTCATAGTATGGATTGGGTCATCATATGGCAAGCCCATTTAGAAAAAAATTAGTTTTAAACCTCCATTTTCTTCATAAACCAACCAAAAATTTCCCAACTTTGCAAGGGCACACATCCTTCAATTTTAATGCTATGAGGGTGTTCTTGGACATTTTGGAAATCTTGAAGAGTCCTCTAACCAACCCCACTGGTTTCATGTCCATATCATATACCATTCTCAAGTTATGCCCTTTTGAAGTTGTTGACTTTTTGTTGACTTTTAAAAGGACCTATAATGTCTTAGCTCATACCTTCCAAATGAAGCATTTTTGGGCTTGGCTTGTGAGACACAAAGTTGTAGAGAATTCAATTTCCTTCAAAATGAGATTTGGATGGAAACTTGGTGATGAAGCATGTGAAAGTTATGGCTGGTCAAAGTTCAGTTGACTTTTACTGAGGAAACCTAATTTAGAAACTCCTGATTCTTGATGATCTGAAATCTCTTTGATGAATCATGATCAACCCTTGATAAAATGATGAATTTTACTTCATATACTTGATGTTGGCAAAAAATCATGAAGTTTGACTTTGGTTTGACCACAGTTGACCTCAGTTTGACTTTTTAACTGCTTTGACTGATTTTGACTTATCTGATCATCTGACTGAGCAAACTTTTGAGAAAAGTCTTGAAACTTGTCATGGGGGTTCTTACACACATATAAGATATTATGAAGCTCACTTGAAGTCTTGGAAGTTCATTTAGCCTGATTAAAGTCAAAACCCTAGTTTTGGATGCACTGCTTAGGAGGTGCATTGTATGAGGGGATTGTCAACTCTTCTGACTATTTGTGAACTTTGTGAACCTTGTGAACCATCATAAGATATCTTGTGAACCTTGTGAACCTCATGGGAGGTCTTGTGAACCTTGTGAACCTCATAAAGTGTCTTGTAGACTTCATGAACCTCATGAAAGGTCTTGTAAGTATTGTGACTCTTGTGAACCTTGTGAACCTCATAAAGTGTTTGGTAGACTTCATGAACCTCCTGAAAGGTCTTGTATGTATTGTGAATCTTGTGAACCTTGTGAAACTCATAAAGTGTTTTGTAAACTTCATGAACCTCATGAAAGGTCTTGTGAACCTTGTGAACCTTCTTAGCACACCAAGTCTTGTATTGTGAGGGCAAATTTTGGGGTGCAACAGTACCACTCATTTGCCTTTCCCACTAAAGAGTGTGGGGACATTCTTTTGAACAAACCTTCCTCATCCGCTTCCTCTATTCCTGTAGATCCCGCAATCTCATAGAATTTTGTGAGATGGGTATACAGATCTTCATGGTCCATTCCGGTGAATGGATTAGCATAAAGGAGTTGGAGGATTCCGGTCTTCATTTTCGTGTTTCTTCCACCACGAGCAAATTGAGCGGTCCATCTAGGACTATTAGCGGACATCTCTGTATGGAATCCTTCCTCCATGTTACATTCAAAAGTTTCTACCCTCATTTCTTCAATGTGAACAAGTGAAGAAGTAGCTTCTTCTTCTCTTCGGTTCCTCTCTTCGGCTAGTTTCTTCCATCTTCGTGTTTTTCTATTGAGCCTTCAAAGTGTTCTTTCAATTTCGGGGTCAAATTGAAATTGCTCCTCGGTAGCCTTGTCACGCATACACTAGAATCTACAAAACTAACAAACCAAGTGAAACACAAAAGTGATAGTAACTAAGTAACAAATAAAACAAGTCAAAACTAGAAACTATTGCCATGCTTTAAATATCAAATAACAATCCCCAACAACAACACCAATTTGTTGAAAGCACAAATGAGTAAGGGTTTTGATTGTCGATCCACATAGATTATTTTATGATATTTATGCCGTTCTACAATTGCTTAAGTTTAAACTCAATGGTAACAAAAGGGTTTTAGTGTTTGTATCTAAAATAGACTTTTTCATTCAAATAAATGCTAAGAATTAAAATTATTGATTTGTAAAAGATTCTTAAAAGCATATGTCAAAGTTAGGGTTTGATAGGTTTATTTTGCATATATAGTTTTGATCAAAAGATAAACTCATTTCAACAATGAACACATTCACAATATCCTCTCATAATGTTTATTTCTAACACAAAATGCGAGCTTTACCATTTTGATCCATTGATGATTTCTCACTCAATATATCAAAATGGTAACATTTAGGTTCAATACAAAGTGAACTCCAAAGCCCGTAACTATCTCTAGCTTATGGTATTTGGGTGATGAAAACCTAGGTCAAATGTTGGCCATATCTCTCAATCATGAAACAACACAAAAGGGTTTGTCATAAAAATCAAATCTTTCATCATATATTCATCATTAAAAGTTTATACAAGAGGATCAAGGCCTATACATACAAAAATAGAACCTATCTACCTTCTAACCTTGACATACTATGAGTTTAGCTTTCCATTTCCATGGAAGCTTCTAACAAAAGATGAAGATGAAGAAGATTGAGCATTAATGACAATGTCTTGACTTTAAATTCACCCAATCTTCTTAGAACAAAGTGAAAAAATGTTTAAGGAATATTTAGGTTAAGTCTCCAAAGTTACATCCCAAGAAAATAGTGAAACAAATTCTTATAAAGAAGCTGAATTCGCATGTCTCGCTGAGCGAAAGTTCATTAAATGTACCAGCTCGCTGAGCGACAAAGGTCCCCGCTGAGCGAAAATATCTCTAGAAAACTCGCTTGGAGCTTGCTGAGCGACCTTGAAGCGAGCAAGATTTCTTCAAAATCTTCCAAAACTTCCCAAAGAAGGTCATGATGAAATTTGCTTCAAATTTCCACAGTGTAACCTAAACTTACAAAAACTAAAGTTAAATAAATGATGCTTTGAAAATGATAAAACTAAACTATGAATAAGTATAAGAAGCAAAGGGAAAAAGCATTAGAGATCAAAATAACCCTTGAAAAGTGCCAAAAAATCAACTAAATAATAACACTAATATGTACTTATCAGAAGACTATTAAGTTACGAGAAAGTGATCATGTATTTTTTGAGAGCCACTCATGTGACTAGTGTTGTACGAGCTTTGAAATCTAAGAAGTTTACTCCTTGTTTCATTGGCCCATATCCGATTACCCAGCGGGTTAGAGCTGTTGCCTACAGAGTGGCCTTGCCACAATCTCTTTTGAATTTACATGATGTTTTTCATGTATCCCAACTTCAAAAGTATATTCCCGATCCATCTCATAAAATCTAAATCAATGATGTGCAAGATATGAATAATCTAACTGAGGAAGCATCATCGATAAGGATTGAGGACCGAGAAGTGAAACAACTATAGGGTAAAGAGATTTCTCTAGTGAAGGTTGTTTGGGGAGGACATGCTGGAGGGAGCTTGATGTGAGAGTTGGAGAGCCGAATGAAGAAATCTTATCCAAATATGTTTTCGCCAGATAATTTTTTTGGGCGAAAATATTTTAAGCGGGGGAGAGTTGTAACACCCCGGTTTTTAATTAAATATTTTATTTAACTATTGACCTATTTATTTATGTGTTATTGAGTGCTTAGGAGTATTTTGGTAATTTAATAATCACCGAGGTTATAGGATTTGAGTGCAGACAATTAAAATGAGATTTATTGAAATTATTAAAAATAATTAGATAAATTAGTTATTTTGTAATAATTTGAGGAGATTAGAAATTTAGAGAATTTTATTAAATATTTATTTGAATAAAATTTATATTTAATTAAAATAAATAAAATATAATAATCGTTTCAGAAGTTTGGATAGAAATTAGAAATGATTGAGAATGAGAGGTGAAATGGTGAGAAATTGATTAAGTTGGGCCAAAAAGTGACATAACTAATATTTTAAAAATTAGGGTAAAATAAATCGGAAAGCTTGAGGGGAAGCTAGGTTTACAGTACGTGTGATTGGGAATGGGGAGAAAATAGGCAGTGAAGGAATTAGAGGAGGGAAAGTAAGGAAGTCATAGCCAAGAGTTCGAAAGCTTCAATTTTTAGGTAAGAGGAAGATTTCCTTATTGATGGGTGATAATAGGTGATCAGGATGGTGAGGAGTCCTTACCCTCCCATCGACTTCAAAGGTTATGTTATTTTTCCTTTTGTAACGTGTTTGACCAAATAAGGTTTAAGTAAAATCTTATTGGCCTTGATCGATAAACAACATCCGCGGTTTATTTTGTTGATGTGGGTGGTCAATTGGGATTTGGGATAAATCCCATACGGTCATCGTACTTGGTATTGATGCATGAAATGTTTAGCCAAATAAGGTTTCGGAAAACCCTTATTGGAAATGTTCGATGAATGAATTGCTTTATCTAATTTTCTCTGAAAATAATAGGGGATTTGAGATAAATCCTCTAGGGTTAGTGTAATGCATATATGTTGTGTCCATTCCTTAGTGTAATACCCCGTATTTAATTAAATGCTTTGGATAATATTAATTGAATTTAATAAGGTTCTGGTGTGCTCTAAGAGTTTTCAATTAAAATAATTAGAGCAATTGACGAACTTAAATTAATTAATTAAATGTTATCTGACTTAGAGGTTTTATTAAATATTCGACTCAGAGACATTTTTGGATACTCTCAATTTGGACCGGTTAGGTTACTAACTAATTGTTATATCAATATAACAATTGTTTGGTTTATAAGAGAAAAACAAGTTATGTGTTATAAAAGAAATGAAAAGAAAGTTAGTAAGAAGAAAAGAGAAGGGAGAAAGAAGAGAAGAAGAAACCCTAAGAGAAGAGGAAGAATTTCATGGAAGTTTGGATCATCATTCTTCTTCATCATCTTCGTCAAAATCCTCGTCGTTTGTAAGGTGGGTTCATAGTTAGAACTTTTGTTTTAAGATTTTGGTTGAGTTTTAGAGTTATGAGTTTTAGGGTTTTTATGGAAAAAATCTTAGAAACGATAGTTTAAATGGTTAGAAATCAATAAAAATGCTTGAGCATGCTGTCATTAGGTATAGGAACATTGTTATGAATTGTATTGAGGTTTGAAGTTGATTTGAATTGATTTTGGTAAGTTCTGTCACTTTGAAAACGTGTTTATTCAGCTTCTGGTTTCTGGTTAACCGGTTAACCTAGGGTGTTAATCGGTTAACGCTGCTATTTATGCGCTTCTGTTTTTTGTTCTGGTTTGGTTAACCGGTTAACCCAGGCATTAACCGGTTAACGCTGTAGCCATGGGAAAAAATATATTTGTTCCAAACTTTGAAAATTCATAACTTTTTCGTCGATTATCCGATTTAAGTATTCTTTATACCGAATTAAAGCTAAAATTATGTACTATCACTTGGTGCCATGAAATATTATTTTTATTCGACTTTTACCCGACTTTTCGAATAAACCGTAATTATGTTAAGTTAGGGAATTTGTGAACTAAAGGAAATAAAAGGCATAACTTGTGAGGTAGCTAGGTTTACCCTAGGTTGTTACAGAACCATTTTAGAGACATGACAATACTTAGGAATCGATACTCGGATAGTGTCCTCGGGCTAGGTAGTTGTGATAGGATGGAGGTTTTGTTCCCATCGCATTATTATCCTAATTTAATTATGCGTTGCTCGTGTCGAGATCTCACGAGGTGGGACGGTCGAGGAAACATAATTACTCCGTGGATTTGAATCCCTTAATCAATAACCGTGACCCGTGCTTGCTTGCCACCAGGGAGTGTGGCTGGGCGGGGAAAGTTATGCATTAGGAAAAGTAACCGTGACCCGTGCTTGCTTTCCACATGGGAGTGTGGTTGGGCGGGGAAAGTTACTTCGTGATAGGTACCGTGACTCGTGCTTGCTTGACACCTGGGAGTGTGACTAGGCAGGGAAAGTACCTTTGATAGATAATGAGTGACTCGTACTTGCTTGCCACTAGGGAGTGTGGCTGGGCGGGGAAAGATGCCTTAAAGCACCTTGTATACGCTCCGTTTTTATTTTACTTTGATGTCTCTAGTTTTTGTGAACTCGAATTCTAGGTTTTCCCCGACTTGAGTAATTTTTAGATTGAACCTTTAGAGCTGAGAGAACTCTAAGATAGGGAACCCACTGAGATGTTGATATCTCACCCCGCTATTGTTCTTGCTTTTTTAGGTTTCTTTTGCAGGTTTGATTTACAAGTGGAGCTATGCTCGGGATGTTTCAAGAGAAGCATAGTCTTAGTTTTTCCGCTGTGTATTTGTCTTGTACAATAATGGATATTGTATTTGATCTTAGTATTTTTGTTTTAGTATGATTCCCATGTCTTGTACCATTGTTGTATAGAATTTTAGTATTGGTCAAGAATATAAATTATGTTATTAGGCACTTATGATGGTGTCAGTACCAAAAATAAAACTTGTATGTTATTATTTTAGATATATATTATATGGGCGTTACACTTAGAGTTCTTGAGAGATGTCTGTAATTTTGAGCGACACTATTTGGTCATGTTTTCCAAATATCCCCAAAAAATCTTATGATGTGTATTCCAAATATTTCCCAGAAAATCTTATGATCTGTTTTCTCTAAATTTCCCCAATTGTCATTAATCTAATTTTTCGAAAAAACTAGACATTTTTCATGAAAACAAAAAAAAAAGAAAAAAAAGAAAAAAAATGCAAAACATCGCAGGTAGACATATAAGTGGATTGACCGTCTTATGCTAGGCATAAATTGAGTTTCGTAAGTCAGTTTGAGATGCTATCAGTTACATTGGAAAACTAATGCAAAAATATTTCTTTTGAAGTAGAGGAATTTGGTCTAGGGGTGATACAACAATAGCAGTTTGCTAGTTTTTATATCAGAGACGTAGTCAATTTTAGTCATGCGTTGGTCATCATGGTTCAGGCATAACTTGAGTTTTATAAGTCCTTTTGGAATTTTGCCAGTTACGTTAAAAAAAAGGGTTGAATGATATTTTCAAATGGAAATTTTTCTAATTTTATAATAATTATACATTTTTTGGTGCCATTTGATGTCAGACAAAACATTCTTCCCGATGCGAGTACTCGTTCTTGTTGATTGATTAAATTGAATTGCTAGGTGTATTAAGTCCTAAAATAAAAATCATATTCTAAAAATATAGTCTTTAATATTTTCGGACCATATTCATTTGATTGATTTCGACTCTGTTTTATATTTTAATTAATTATTTGAATATGATGTGTGACTAGTAGGAAGCATGATTTTGATGTTGTTTGATGATTTTAGAGTTGTTATTAAGTAGTCTTCATCTACTTAAGGTTGTAAGAGTGTAATTGATAGTTTGATATGGTTTAGGGTTGTCTTTAAGCAACTCTGATAAGTTTAAGAGTTATGTTGATAAGTCTAAGAGAGAGATTTGTTACCTTAGAGTTGCCAAAGTTACTATTTGAGTATCTCTGATATGTCTTAGAGTTGTGTTGGCATGTCTTGGTGTTAAGGCTTATTAGTCTGTTGATGGTCTGGCACAAATAATAATAATAGTGAGTTACTATATTAATGAGTTTTAGAGGCATTTTTAGAATGATGAGTTTTGAGACATTTTGAGAATAACGAGTTTTTTTAGACCATTTGAGAATTACGAGTTTTTGAAAATTTTGGGAATGATGAGTTTTTGAAAATTTTGGGAATGATGAGTTTTTGAGAAATTTTAAAAAATATGTTTTTTGAGACCTTTTGAGTTCCCTAAATAATTTGAGAAGCTGGGAATTTGGGTAATAACATAACTTTACCCTTGTTGATAAAAATGAGTACAATTGTTTCAAAAACATATTGAGTATATTAATCCATAGAGAGCTTACAGTGATGACCATTATTGGAGATTTTGAGTATAGTAATATAGAAAGTGATTATAGTGATGGCCTTTATTGGCGATTTTGAGTATAGTAATCCATAGAGGGATTATAATGATGACCTTTATTGGCGATTTTGAGTATAGTAATCCAGAGAAGGATTAAGGTGAGACATGTGATTGGCAACATAAAGGTTCAATAGTGGAACCTTTTTGTGGATTTTTTGAGATTTGTGTGTTTTATTTTATTTTTGTGATGATGTTGATGACATTTCATAGTTGTATTGTTCATAATCATGCATTCATGTATTTCATAGATAGGTAGGACTTCGGTCCAGTGATGGTCTCGTTTAGAGAGGAACTTTGGCAGTCTCACGTTCAGAGGGGGACACAATTTAGAGAGGAACTGAAGACATGGGAATATCAGTAACCTACCTCTGATCCTAGTGATTTTGGTACTACATGCATTTGAGAAGGAGTTGTTCGCATTGCATGGTATTCACATTATTATCTATGTGATTGCATTTTTAGTATGATTAAGATATTTTATAAGCCGTTAATGACCATCTCGTTGCTAAATTTCACCGTTAATATTTGTAAGGTGTATTCTCACCCATTTTTATTATTGTGGCATATGTGCTCCTCTGGAGTACAGACAATCGAGTACTCAACATGAATAGTTGCTTACTAATTGGAAGATGATCTTGGAGGCTGTCTTCATTTATATTTACATTTATCGCTTTTTAGTGGTTTATATGCTTTGATTTGTAGCATCGGGGATGAGGAACATTGTTTTATTTGAGTTTTTGTTTGGAGTTACTTCGTTGAGTATTTGTCTTAAGTAATTATATAATGTTGAGATATTTTGAGTTATGGTGCAAAGTTTTTGAAAAATACTCTTGAAGTTGCATGTTTTGTTTTTAGTAGCTTCCTTAGTTATGAAAATTCTATTTTATATCAAGAGTCAGGATTTAGGGTGTATACTGTAACGCCTTAATTTTTATGTTCATTTTTATGAAATAAATATAAATATTGTAATGGTCTGTTTGAGTTAATTGAAGAAATTTTTTTTATGAGAATAATAATAATAATATAATAATGTGTATTATTATAATATTGTTATTATTTAATAAAATAAAATAAAATAATAAGTTGGAGGATTGAGGGACAAAAGTGTCCATTGGGTTTTATGAAAAGGGGAAAGGCCCAATAGAATTCTCACATCGTGTATTTTAACGAAGGAACAGGGAACTCTGAAGAAAAGGGAGGAGAAGAAGATCAACGATCGTGAAACCCAAGGGTGAAGATTTGAAAAGCTTCAATTTTAAGGTAAGGGGGGAGAAAGGGTTTATGATTGGTGATATAACATAGAAGGGTAATTGGGAGTTCCTTCCTCCCTTAGGTATTTTTAAGAGATTCTGACATGAATGGTTGAATTGATGCAATATTATGAAATTGTTCATGAATATGATCATAGATTGTGTATTGATAATATATTTGATGTTGTATGTATGATATTGGGAGTTTTGGCATATGAAGGTTAGAGAGGTTAGAGTGAGTGAGGAAGAGGATAAAACCTCATAATTTCCCCAATTTGATCTAAGAGAGTTTAAGTATAAAACTAATTAATTTTATAGGCATAAATAGATAGAAAATATGTAAATTGGTCTGTTTTGGATGTTAAATTCGAGCTAGAATGAATTGAGTTCGTGCAGGTGTAAAAGAGAGAAGAAATTGGAAGAAATTGAGAAAATTGGATTTTTGAGTTCAGGAGGCCTGACACGGGCCGTGTCACAGGACACAGGCGGCCGTGTCAGCCCCCTGTAGGATGTGATTTTGTGATTCTTAGGGGCGTGTCCCCAGGCCACCTGACACGGGCCGTGTCGGGGGACACGGGAGGCCGTGTCAGGCCACTGTAACTTTGAAAAATCGTTCGTTTTAAGGCGGATTTGACTAGTTCTTTTGATTTAGGATTAACCTAGTGGAATAGGACCTTGAAGGTGATTTTAATAATGATTATAGGACCTGATGACCTCCTTTAGGGAATGAGTTTGTGTGCCTAAATGAGTTGTATGTTTCCTTGTGAATTGTTTTAATTATGAATAATATGCATTGCATACTTGTATGAACTGAAATGATGCAGTAATATTTATTGAAAGGGATCATGAGGATCATGGCGTATGAATTGTTCATGCACGTTGTGATATTGTATGTGTTATTGAGTCTGCATACGCATACATTTGGTGGAATAATCATGTCTCAGATGGAGCATAAGTGATTATTCAGATTCCTTGAGAATCGTTGGTGCAGGGATGATCGTGTCTCAGTAGGAGCGTAAGCGATGCATCCGGATTCGAATTAATGAATCGTTGTTGTGAGTCGGTACCGCATTTTCATTGTGCATTTGAGTCACATTACATTATGATAATCAATTGTTTGAGAATGATGTGTTTGGGTATAAATTTACTCCTTCATGTATTTTATTTGCACTGTTATATTATGAATCTGTTTCTCACCCCGGTGTTTGTTTTGTTGCGTCTGTGCTTCTTCGGAAGTACATATAACTCAGGTACTTGAGAAGTGTTGTGGTGTTGAAGTCTGTGTCCTAGGAGCTCTGATATGTAACGGGAACAGAGACTTTTTATGAAACCATTTTTATTTTTGAACTCTTAAAATCTGTCATATTTATGTATTTAATTATGAAACTATTTTATGTTTAAAGTTAAGTTGATGTAAGCACTTGAAGGAAATAAGTCAATTGTTGGTTTGTTTTGAAAAGTGAATACCCACTAGGTGGTTTAAACTCTGATTAACTTAGAAAATTTTTTAATTTTTAAAATGGGAAAAAGTGGGTGTTACATATACTCCAAGGAAGACTTTGGCGAGATCAAGTATCAATGATCCGTAAGGTGAAGTTGGGAGTTGTCTTTCTTTGGTGGTGTTGGAGAAATATTGATCGTAAACAAATTTAGAAGTTGTCCAATATACGCCCACTTAATGGAAATTGCTCAAACAAAAAAATTATGGGATCACCATACACGAATACTTGAAGCAGGTTAATGTGGATATCGAGGTTAAATGATCAAGATCTCGAGTGATCTTGTTTTTGTTAGCAGTTTAATATTTGCATTAACAGATGTAATTGTTGTGTGATAGTTCTTTGTAATCAAAACGATGTAATCAATTTTATCAAAATAATGGAAGATCATGATTATGTTCTGATAGAATCATCGATTGGAGAGTGCACATAGGAAAAGCTAGGACAAATGCCGAAGCACTATATATCTCTATGTGTATATTTCCCTTTACATATCTATTTTTATTTTGAAAGCATTCATTCATATTTGATGTTGCATCATTGCATGATTGCATTGATTGTATATCATATAGGTTAGACTATGCTTATAGTGATTTAATGTATAAGCTTAGGTTTGCGGCATATCAGTCTTATGGAATCATCATGAAGTCAATTATGCATTGTTAAGAACATCTAAGTAATGCGTTTTTAAATAGCATCGCTAAAAGCGGATTTTTTTTCTTCTTGTAATTGACTTGTATTAGAAACAATCAATCTCATGGCAACCTCATGTACCATTTTGTGTGTCTTGATTTATTGAGATGCTTCCAAGCTCTCGTGTTTTTGTGTTTTTCTTTCGCGCTTCTTAAAATCTTGAATTTCGTTGATGGGACCTAATTTTTTCTCCAAATTGTCTTAAGGGAATAAGGATCTATTAACCATTTCCCCGCTTCTAGACCTTTTCGTATCCATATTCTCACCTAACAATTGGTACCAGAGCTGGGCTTTTGATCAAATTTTAGCGACTCCAAAAGTTTAGGATATGGTTCCTTCGGTCCTAGATGATTTTCTGAAAGCTTATGCAATTCAATGAATCCCAATGAAACTACATTGATATACTTGTGTTTGATTATTCGTTGTAATTCATTACGTAAATTAATTCAAAGTAAAACCTTACTAAAATATTGTTCAAGCATTAATTTTTTTTGAAATGTATTTTAGCATCCATATCAAACACATTTGCAATAAAATTCTTTTGAAAAATTACATTATAAAAGGGTCAACTATTTTACATTCATATATAACATCAAAATTGATTTACATGAGCATTAAAAGGTATTTTCATTTTTAAAGTGAATCAAACTTTTGAAAAGTCTCAATTTACAAATTTTTCTAAAGTTTTCATTTCATGATTCAAATCAAATTATTTTAACTAAACTCGTCATTCGAATAAAATATATGAGATTTGAGGTTGTTCAGTTTGATTCGAATCAATCCTTTTTCAACTAAACTTGTGATTCAAATAATTTAACTAAGACTTGTGGTTGTTCAAATTGATTCAAATTAATTTTTGAATGTGATTCGAATCAAGAACCGAATAGTCACATTTTGACTCATTTCAATTCAGTTTCACTTTCTCAAATTCATTTAATCATTCTTTTTTTTAAATGTTACATACCCCCTTTTTTTCGCAAAAATTAAAATCATTTAATAATAAAATCATTATTTGATCATCAAATCATCATCATCGTCTTCTATTAACTCTCTCTGAAATTCTGATACACAGATCACATATGTCTTAACCACTTGTCGGGACATTGATCTTTACTATGAGTTAAATAAGGATCAGGCGCACAAATTGATATTCAACAATATCAACACATGAACGTGTTAGATGTTCCAACATCTTTCTCGGCATGTTAATCAAGAACAATAACATAATATGTAAATCTGCAGAAGATAAAAATAACATAGAATATGCTATTCCAGTTCGGTGAAAATCACATACTTTGGAGGATACCAATCCAGGAATAACACTTCACTATTTGTAGTATTATTATAAAGCTAAACTCCCCTAATTACAACTTTATATCCTACTCACTACCCAATGAATATATTTATCAATGAACTCCATCTTTGATATAAGAACCCTATCTTACTTCCTTTATCAAAACTTGTGATATCTCCATCAATCTCTGTCAATACATAATTCTGTCTAGCATTCTTTACCAATAAGTTAACTTGGATTTGCTTTAAAGCTTCATATAAGAAAAATATACAATTAATTATCTAAAGGCTTATGAATATGTATCATACCCATGCCTACCATAGTTTATCGAACTGATACAAAGGGAGACTTACAAATCCTAAAGAGCCACCGACTCTCAAAACCCTAAACCCTTATTTATTCAAAACAAGAACTAGGTTACAAAAAGATCTCTATATAACCTTAAGTCTAAGTATTCTTTTTATAGCCTTCAACTGCTATGTGGGATTTATATATTTGGTCCTTGATCCACTCCTAAAAACGTATCAAATCTGGAAACAAATTTAAACCAATTACATCAGTCCAGGATGTTGAGTCTTTAAGATGAGACATCTTACTCGAAATCTTTGTCTTCTGCAATTTTATTCATCTTTATCAACAATATGTTTTACCAAAATTTAGTCAAACATCGAGAGGTTTCAATCTCCCCCTTTTGAATTTTTTTTGGCTAAAATAATAAACCCATGATGCTCCTGGATTCATTTTATCTAGTGTGGTGGTTAAAATTGGAATACTATGCATACCGAATTCATGTTGATGTACATGTGGCAAAAGATAACTCATACTCTCCTTTAAACCATGAATATGTACTTCCATACTTGAGGAGAAGAAAAATCCCAGGTCGAGTGATGTTGAAAAAGGTCCAAAAGTTGAGACTCCTAAAGAAACTATAAGGAAGTCTGAAACCCAGAAATGCATGACACCTTTTTCAAACACACTCCCCCTCCAAAGAATAGTTGTAGACTTCATAGTACTGAGTACATAAAACATGTAAATCAGGTCACAAGACACAACCTGTTCTAAAACTCAGTTCACAAGATTCAACGGACACTAAAACACAGGTAAGATGTTAGAACATCTTGATCAACATTCTTCCAAAACAACTACAAGAATAACACATACATCTCTTATACTAGTGATTCATACTCCCTAATTTAAGCTTAAAATAGCCAAAAATAGCCAAGACATTCCTATACCCAACCAATACTAAACCAAACACGAATAAAGGCCATATGAAAAACATCACAAAGACGAAAATAATCTGAGACAAATAAATCCCAGGGCTTCCTTAAATACCTACAAAATTTTCTTTGAATTTAACGAGTCATTAAGAGTAACGATGGTCAATTCAATGATCGCATTATTTGAAGGATGTAACTTCACCAAAATAAATTCTCACCGGCCATTAAGCTTTGACTGTTCATTCTTAAGGGAAACCTGTCCAAGAATAATGCGAATAGAAAAGACCACGTTTTACATGCGCATGTTTTCCACTATCCAATGCACACCGTCCAAAGAACCAATCACTTAAACACATGTCCTTGGTGATGTCATGTCATCATGTCAGCTATTGTCCAGTCTGAAGCACCAGACTTCTGAACTACTCAATATCCCATTGCATTGTATTATCAATCCTAGACACACATAACTAGAAGCTTAGTTCTTACTTAATCCAAAATTAGTAATCTACGACATAACCTTCTTTGCATAGAACAATCAATGATTCTTAAGACACTCCTAAGATGCCAGAACACCTTTGATCCAATCCATTGACTCCTTAAAGATATAATTAATATATGACTGCCAAGTCCATCACGACCTGCATTAGCAGGATAATGTCGGAACATCTTTCTTGACTTCTCTTCACAACTTGTTTGACCTTCAATCAAACTTGATAAAGACATGTACTCCTGCAACAACACATCTTAGATCCATGATGAACTCCCCTTATCTAAGATAATTAGTACTCCACTTATTGGGATGTCAAAATTATCCGTACTCGCGGATATCCGCGGATAAAGTCCGTCACAGATATGGGGAGGATAACTTAATGGATATCCACAGATAAAATAAATGGATATTTAAATATCCGTTTGTTAATAGATATGGATACGAGTTTAATGATATCCGTATCCGCAGATATCCATATTCGTTAATAAATTATAAAAAACATTTAAATATTATTAGTTTATTATACCTTATTTTTTTCATCTATAAAAAAAATTATTCTTCTTATATTTCTTACTTTTTTTTGAAATTTTCTTTTAAGAAAACCTTTCACATTTCATTCAAATTCTATTAGCCATTTCATATTTACACTATTCAATATTTCATACCTCAATTCAATAATTTCACTTTTCAACCAACTAGTGTCGTCATTCCTCTGTCAAACCAATGTCTTCTTCCTACTCCTCGGTCGTCCACTATTAAATTAAAAACGAATTGTATGAATGTTATATGATAATAAATCTTTGTGTCTTTAAAAGAATTTTAAAATTATTTTTATAAAAAAAAATTATTTATTTATAAATATTATCCATGGATATCTGTAAATATCTGCGGATACTGTTAAACCCGCGGATTACCCGCTTAACGTATCCACATAGATATGAGGCGGATATGGATATCATTTTTATTTAACGGGGCAGATACGAATATCATAATATATGTCCCCATTGATATCCATTTACATCCCTATCCACTTATGTTGATGAATGGAAAACATAATATGCATCTTCATGTCTTCAAGAGCCCACTCTCTGTCCATCCCACTTTGCTGAACACAATCATCCCTTGTTCCATTGCTCCTTATGACAAGAACCAATAACCACTCACATAATAACTCATGACCACCATCATGCTTGTTGTGAGGTCACACTAGGATTACCATCCTATAACCAACAAACTCTTGGATTGAGATTAAAATCTCCATTGATGCCTCTCTTCCTGAACCTATTCATACACCATACAAATTCCTCCTGAATTCTCATGTATAAATATCCATGTTCCTTGAGAAAAATCCAACTAATTTCGGAATGCTCCACATCCCTCAAAGAGATACCAAACCTCTTAGTTTGTTAGTTTCTTCATGGTATCATCACCCATGTGTTCTGAAGCTGAAATCCTTAGCTTGCTTGCTCCATAAGGTTTGATCTAATTCACTTGTAGAAAATCCAGTTTCTTCAATCTTGATCGTTTTTATCTAATCATCCTCCCATATGATAAGATTAGATGGTTCTTGAAATGAATGTTTTTCTCATCAATTAGGACATTCTTCATGTACCTCAACCATCAAATGTATCCCTTGTTGTCTTCATGACTTAAAAAGTCTCCATAGAGTACAACTCCACCAACTTGATCATTAATAACATTAGACTGTCATAGAGAGAAATAAACTCTCCATAACTACTACAATCATCTTTAGTTCCTTAGAGCTTCTGTCATAAGCTCCAAGATATAACACTAATCAGATTCTCCTTTGATCTTCTACCAACTGCCTTTCTGCACAAGAGTAGTTAGTTTCAAGTTCTCTCCTTGGATTCAATATTGAGAATAACTAATTACCACTAATTGCTTAACTCTTATTCCTATAGAGTTCCAACGACTTTCTGATTTGCCAATGAAGCTTGATCTTCAAGTCACATTCCTACTCCTTAGATCAGAAATAAACTGAAGCAAGTAGTATCCTCCAACTGAGTGATGATCTGAATTGTCCCTCCAAGTGTTCTCAGATTAATTTCTATTCTAGAAACTCTCTGGATGAATCACAAGCCTTTGTTGTTCCTGTCTGAAGAGAATTACCAACACATTTGGTCAACATCCAAGGGTTTAGTTTTCTAAGTATATGTACTCCTTCCCTCTGATCTGAAGACTCACTCCTTGAGTAATGAGGGTTTTTCACATACTATCTTGAGGAATGATTCAACATCTTATTGAACATTTGTTACTTTGAAGTCTTCTATGATGATCTGGACTATACTCATCCTCTAGGTTGTAGCTACAAATGTTGTACCTCTTGATGATCCATCTATTCTCCAGTTTCCATGAGCTCTAGGTGGAAGGATAATCAATTAATTACTTGTGACTTTCACAAAAAGCAATTGATCTTAAATCCTTATCCAGTATCCTTTGACAGTAGATCAAATTTATCTTCTTTAATATTGAGGCATCAAGACTGACATCCTTGACTCAACTTGTCTTTAACTGACTTTCTTGTCTTCATCTTTAATAAGGATATCCCTCTACTACATTGAAGTCTCCTAGAAGACATGATCAACCCTTGCAAGTTATGGGTGGCGAAAATAAATCACCTCCACTTTCTTCAGGTTGATAATATCCTCCCTTTGTAATTCGGATACTCAGACACCTTTAAAGAACAACATTTTCAGATTGAACATCAGACCACGACAACAAGCTACCGATCATGACTATAAATGCCTTTATGAGTTGACTTGAGAGAAGTCTCAACTATCTTTGGAAACTTCCTTCAAGATCATGTTTTTTTATCCAATTCATAGACCAATAATTGACAAACAAGAACTCAGCTTAGCATATTCCAATCTGACTTCAGGATTCTTGACAAAATCACCCTTTCAAGAATCAGGATATTACTACCAGCCATCAACAACCTTCTTTATTCCTTTGCACACGCCTTTGGAATGATTAAGGTTTTTATGACGCTGATACCTTCAAGAGCACAAACAAGATCAAGAATAGACTCCACCATATATTCTCTCTGGACAACAATCATCACCATTCATTCCTAAGAATAGATCTTCATTCATCAATAACATCAGAGACACCAAAACTCCAAGAATTCTTCCAATCAGAGACACAAGTAGCGATAAACCCATGAACAACTTCAACCATTTTCAAGAAAGATGTTAACACATCTTATCGGACATTATCAATGAACACCAACAACAACAAAAAATTCACAGAATATTTAAACAAACATCAATAGTTGTTCCCTTTGACCTAGAACAATCATTCCATGCATCAATACCCTTTAAGTATATCAGAATGAATGGTCATATTAACTCCTCTTGTTTAACACCAGAAAGTATCTCCCAAATATCTCATCCAGTAAAAGACAAAATTCCTGCTCTGATACCAATTGAAATTCTGGTATGCATATCACAAATGTCCTAACCATTTGTCGGGACATTGATCTCTGCTATGAGTTAAACAAGGATCCGACGCACAAACTGATATTCAACAATATCAACACATGAACATGTCATATGTTCCAACATCTTTCTCGACATGTTAATTAAGAACAATAACAGAATATGTAAATTTGCAGAAGATAAAATTAACACAAAATATGTTAATCCAGTTCAATGCAAATCACCTACTCTAGAGGATACCAATCCAGGAATAAGACTTCATTATTTGTAGTATTATTATAAAGCTAAACTCCCCTGATTACAAATTTATCTCCTAATCACTACCCCATAAATATCTTTATCAAAGAACTCCATCTTTGATATGAGAACCCTATCTCACTTCCTTTATCCTAATATGTGATATCTTCATCCATCTTTGTCAATACAAAATTCTGTCAAGCATTCTTGACCAAAAATTTAACTTTGATTTGCTTCAAAGCTTCATCCAAGAACAATATACAACTCATTACCTAAAGTTTTATGAATATGTATCATACCTATGCCTACCACAATGTATTAAACCGATACAAAAGGAGACTTACAAATCCTAAAGAGCCCCCAACTCTCAAAATCCAAAACCCTTATTTATTCTAAACAAGAACTAGGTTACAAAAATATCTAACCCTAAGTCCAAGTCTCCTTTTTATAGCCTTCAACAGATCCTTGTGCTTTATATCTTTGGTCCTTGATCCACTCATAAAAACATATCAAATCTGGAAATAGATTCAGAACAGATTTAAACCAATTTGTTACATCAGTCCAGGATGCCGAGTCTTTAAGTTGAGACATCTTACTCTACATCTTTGTCTTCTGCAATTTTCTTCATCTTTATCAACAATATGTTTTATCAAAATTTAGTCAAACGTCAGGAGCTTTCACTCTCCATCATCATCATCATCACAATGGCCTATGAACTTCATTACAAGGGAATATTTGACAAATAGAAGTCCAAGAGACCAGTTTCCATCTCCACTTCCGGTTCCAAAGCGTTCCAGAACAAAGGTTCAAGGTAGCAAAGCATTTGTGGATCGGGTTTTGATCAAGAATTTGAAGAGATAATCGACTTTAGGTTTTGAACCAGAATTCGAAGAGATAATCGATTTCAGGTTCTTCAAACTCTTCTCTACTATTATTGTGTAGTAAGGTAATCCACTTACTACCCGAGGATAGTTTGCAAATGTATCAAGAAAGGTTTTTGTACAGATCTTTTGATCTTGAGTATTATTTTTGAAATATTTGTGTGAGATTAAATTGTTGTCAAATTTCATTTAAGCAACATCTAAACAATCTAAATCAATTTTACTCCAATGGTGATTTGAAAAAGTAATATATATGTGACTCAATCGATTCATATTTGAACTCACAAATTATCAAGGTTCTGACTACCAGGTAAGAAAACTATAGGCTATAAATGGATCTTTATGACCAAATTTAATTCTGATGGCACTATCGAACGATACAAAGCACAATTAATGGCTTAAAGGTTAAAAAAAATACAAGGTATTGATTTCTTTAACATGTGTTAAGAGTCCCACATCGAATAATATATGGCTTGAACATGACTTTATAAGAGTCCTTACTCTACCAATTGGTTTTTTAGGGTTGAGTTAGGCCCAACCATATTTCTTTACATGGTATCAAGAGCCTCGTTTAAGATCTGGTGGCCCACCTACTATGGTTTCCGCTATCGGGCCACGCACCATTTATTTCCATGCTCCATTTGTCTAGTCCTAAGTGTGAGGGTGTGTGTTTAGAGTCCCACATCAGATAATATATGGTTTGAACATGACTTTATAAATGGGAGAAATCCTCACTCTACCAACCGGTTTTGTAGGGTTGAGTTAGGCCCAACCACATTTCGTGTTTAATATTAGTAGGAAAAGATGGATGGACGGTATAAGGAAAATTATGTTCATGAAATATGAAATTTCTAGATGAAAAAATGGATATGTTAGTTAAGTCAAATAGTAAATATCCTTTGGTTCTCATGGGAAATCCAAGGAATAAACATCTTGAGGCACGAGGATCAAGTGTATCACAATTTCTAGTGAGAGTGGAGGCATATGCAAGGCAACCAAATGTTTTTAAGTGAGTGAAAGAATGAGGATATTGGAAGAGAAGTTCATATGGAGTAGAGTTATGAATGGTGGGGCTGCATATATAGCCTATTAATTAAGTAAGTGGCATGACAAAGTGAAAATGACCAAAAGCATTTGGGTAGGTTGGCATGAAACAGAAGATATCTAGTAAAATTTAGTAAATGTCTATGTTTTATTTCAATAATTGAGTTTTATTGGGGTGTTTGGACACAACTCCTTTGATGTAGAATTCCTAAGGAAGCATAAAAAGAGGGCATAATGAAATCTGATCCATTGTCACTCCTAATGTTTAAATGGGGCAATTAAATTGTTTTTGACAATATGTAATGAAGTGCTTAATGTGTGTTCTAGCTTCAGATTTAAGAGTCATGACAAATGTCCAAGTGTATCTGTAAACACCCCAAATTTGCCCTCACCCATTCACACCATGGCTTGTGATCATTTCATATACATAAACACAAACATATCATCTCATATCTCATTTTTGATTCACTACATAGATTCTAGGTCATCTACATCTAGGGTTTGTGATCTGAGCAATCCCAGAGCTTCTTGAGCCATTCCAAAAGTCAACAATCACTTCAAAGGGGTCCATGTGTGTTCAAGTATCATATTACATCCTCTCAAAGTCAAGAATGCAAAAAGAATCACAAGAACTGGGATTGGTTTGGATGCAGAGCCAGGTTTGACTGCACAGATGACCTAAAATTAGGGTTTTGGTTTCAGAGGCCATAACTCCAATTTTTTTGGTCATTCTTGTTTCTATTGGTCTCTATATGGTATAGGGAGTATGCATATCAATTTTCATGAAGAAATTCCATGGGGAAGTCATCTGATCAAGAGTTGACTTTCTGGACAAGTCAGTGCAAAATCAGGGCATCCGAGGCCCCCAATGACCCAACCAATGGGCATTCTTCATCATTTTGAGTGTATATGATCTTTATTTGATCATGGAAGAAGGTTGAAGTCCACAAAAATCAAGAATTTGGAGTTTTTGCAAGTGTTGACTTTTTGGGCATAGTTGACTTTTCAAGAATGCTTCATTTTAGGTCATTTTTCAAGCTTTGATTCTTGGTCCAAAAAGGCTCCAAATGGAAAAACTTTGGTCATGAAAGTTGTAGATTACATCTTTCCCTTTTCAAAAAGTACAAGAACATGATCAAATTCTTCTTGGATCAAAAGTTATGGTGTGACAAAGTTGGCAAAAATCATTGATTTTCAAGATGTGCACCAAATGTGAATTTTGCAAAATCATGCACCAATGCCATTTGTAACTTCTAATTCACTTCAAACCATGACATAAACATTCTATGTGACTTAAAAATCAGAATTGAACCAAAGATCACATGTGTATGGTTTGTGTAACAAGGCATTTCTCATGAAGTTTCAAAAAGTAACAACTTGCAAAACCACTCATCACACTTCTTACAACTTGCAACATTGGATGCTGACTTTTGCTAGCCCTTCCCCTCACCCTTGCTGCGCAGCCCATGCTTTGTACTAGCCTAGATACCAAGCCATACTTCTCTTACACAAAAGTTGGACTTTGAGCAAAAGCAAACTTACCAATCAATGTAGGCCATGTCAAATCATCTGACCTATAGGATTAAAATATACTATCCTTTGGCAAGCCAAACATATGAAGAAGCAAGGCTGAAACACTCTCAAGCAACACATATACAAACTCACCCCATTTTGCAAATAGCTTCGAATCTCTCTGCCCAGCCATCAAACATCCAAATCATTTTCACCAAGCATCTCACCATGATTCATTGAGAAGAAACCAGCCAAGAACCAGGCCTGAAACAAGCTGTAACCTCACTGCACCATTTTCACTCCAAGCTGCAGTTTCATTCGAATCTCTCTCCACAGCTCACAAACATCCAAACAAACTTCACAAACCTTCTCCACTCATCATCTGGACCACAAACAACCACCTACATTGGCCTGAAACTACCTGAATCACCATTGCCATTTCCAACTGAGCTTGAGCAGAAGCTTGTCAAACTCCTTATCCAGTCAACATAAACTCTTCCTAAGCATTCAAGGATCATCTGGGGACCAAGTAGAGTGGATTGCACTGAAGGGAGTGGTCAGAAAGTGGCTGAAGTGAAAGCTTCGAATCTCAGGTAGCTCAAGAAATATTTTTCCAGAAATCGTTTTTTATGTTCTAAACTTGTTCTATATGTCTTCCTGATCATGAATATGCCTTTGGTTTTGCAAATGGTGATGGAATGAGAATTTATTTGCTCTCTGAAACTTTTGTGCCCTAGTTCTTATTTGTTTCGATTCAGCCTTGTTAGGAAATATAAATTTGTTTTGATAAGGGGTTTTGTTTCGTGAGTGAGTGGGGATCATTTCCCAGTTTTTAGATTTCATTTTAGTTAGGTTTTTAGAGTTTTGGGGATTCTTAGGGGGGATGCTGGCCGGAGAAGACGACCGGAGGTCCTCTCCGGCCACCTGAAAGTCATTTGTGCCCTAATCTTGTAATTAATTTCCATTTGAATTCTGGGCGTTGGATTGGTTGACCTAGTTGACTCCCCGCGCGAATGAAAGGCCCCGATCATTTTGCTTAGCCCTAATCTTCATTATTTATTTAATTAATTGGGATTAACTCAGAGTGAACCACAGCTGTCCAGATGCGCGCTGGTCAATGCATTTAAATCCAGGGTTCATCTCATCCCTCCATTCTGATTACTTTCCTTTTATTTTAATTTATTTTCATTTCTTTTTCATTTAACTTGCATATTTATTTTAAAATAGTAAAAAATGTGTAAAAATTATGAAACTTTTTCTCATAAGTTTCATTAATTTTTATGACACAAAAATATTTTTTATTTTATTTTTATCATTAAAAAAAGTATTTTTAAATATTTAAAAGATTATTTTTAATTGATTAATGGAAATTAATTTATTAAAAATACTTTTAAGTATCTAAAAATCACCAAAAAATTCATGAAATATTCTAAGACATTTAGAAACATTGTCCAACCTTCAAACCAAATTTATTTTTGGATCTTGATTCATTTTGAGAATTTTCCATTGAATAAAAATCATTTTTATGCATTAATTTGATCCAAAGTTCAAAAATCCATTTCTGCCTATTCATGAAGAGTTGGACATTGATTCTTTTTGCATTGCATTGTGTTTAGCATGTAGTTTCTAGGATTAAATGGCCATGTTTTGATGCCTCATTTTCAATTTGTTTGGTATTTCTTTTGTTTAGGAACCCTAAAAACCCTTATAACTTAGAAAAATCATAACTTGAGATTGGTTAAGAGTTGAGACCTCCCCTTTGGACATTGGTTTATTATAGGTTTAAGGATCCTTTGTGTGCATTTTCAATTTTTTATATTGATGTTTGCTTCTGATTTTGGTTTGTGTTTGATGCTTTGATCATAAGCCCTAATTTGGGCTTCCATATGCATCCATCTTGCATTTGCATTCATACCTTGGCTTGCCTTAGCATTTTATGCATCCATTTGATTCATTTGACATCATAAGACATATAGAAAGCATGTTTTATCATTGCATCATGTGTTTGCCATGTTGTTTGCATTGTGCATTTCATAACTTTCCATGTATGTTCATGCTCCTTAACTTGCTTCATATGCATTCATAAACTTGTATGATCATCTCCATATGTTGCTTCATGTTTGCACCATGTCATAACATCATTATCATCTCATATATGCTTCTGGTTTTGGTTTGCATCATGTCATTCCATCCCATTTTTGCATTGCATGGCATTTCTTTTCTAACCCTTTCAGGTGGTAAGTAACTTTGAGAAGTGAATTTGCCTTCACTTCTCATAACTTCTCTTCATCTCTCTCTTGCATCCATGCTGCATTTTTATATGTGTTTGAGATTGAGCTTGCTCATTCTTCTTCTTCCCACTTTCTTTCTTCAAGTGACTTGACTTCTTGAATGAAGCAAGTTACTTTGCTTCTCTTGATCCTTTCATCTGCTTCCTGGTGGTTCCATTGAAGACTTCTCTTGAAAACCTCACAAACCTTAGGAACAACCAAGTATGACAATGATTAGGGTTTTGATTAGTCTCCCTTCTTAGTTTTACCTTTGTGTCTCTTTTGAGTCTTCTCTTATCATCTCATAATCAGGGACTAAACCCTAAAGGCTTTAAGGCTTTGTGATTAAGTTTATGCCTGCATCCTTCTCTTAGGATGGAGTGTATAACTTTAATCCTAAGTGTTAAACCCTTAATGTGTTTAAATCTCTTAATCAATTCACTTAATAATCATCAAGACATCACACTTGTAACTTGGGCCTTGCATTAGGGTTCTAATTCTTCCTTAATTGGTTAAGAAGGACTAACCCTAGTGTTAATGGACAAGTCCCCCTCAAGTTGTCTTATAAACCCTAAAACTCACTTCATCATCATATCATTAACTAAAATCCACTCAATAAAGGCTTTGTTTTGTCATGAGTTTAATCCCTAATCATGGATTAAGTTGAGGAGTTTTCCTCAGCTTAAACATTCTTATCTATTATCCTTCTATTAGGATGGTGTAATGAGTCTGTTTAATCCCTGATTATGGCTTAATCTCATTACTTAACACTAAACAAAAACAACAAAAACATCTAATTAATCACAAGTAGGTTAATGATCTTAATCCTACACCAAAGGTGTTTAAGTGTGAGAAGCTGACTTCACACTTAAGGTATTCTCATTACCCCTAATCAGAGGGAAGATGTGATGAGTTTACTAAATCCATTGGTTTAGACTTAAGCTCATTAACTTATGACAAAATCCAAAAACAATAAAAGACTGAAAACACAAAAACAAACAATAATCGTCTCCTCCGGGATTCTTTTCTCATCTCATTCACTCACAAACGAGAGCTCGCTTCTTCCGTCTAATGCAAGACAGTTTGCACCTGAGCCAGACAGGTCATACACTTGAGCATAGACAAGTAAGCAGTTCACAAGTCAATTCATCTTTCAGTCTCTTTGGGTCGAACTACGGTGTTCTAACTTCCTCATTGCATGAGAGGATACGTAGGCATAACTTAACAGTTATCGAACAAAAGTCTCTGTATATTCCCCCTCTTTCTAGCCCCATTCTTTTAGCCTCATGATCTTGAGCATCTTATTCTTCTCTTACACTGACACTGTATATATTACACTTCACACTTCTCTTACAATGACACCTGTACATCCTTCCAGCTCTTTTATACACAAATTGCACTGATACTACCCCTTTAAACACAAATCTTTTAAGCGTGGATCCCGTCGAGTACGACGGACAATCTGGGTGCTAATACCTTCCCAGGTTGTAACCAACCCCCTTTCTCAGTCTCTCTGGTTCGCAACCGTCTTATCCATATCTTTCTAGGTCTATGCAGCATTACCTTTCCTCCGGGATAAAAATGCCTAGCTGGCGACTCTATTCATCTCCAGTGAGTTCACGGCTGTGTGTTCTCATTGTCCCTCTCGCCGACCGTTCGCGTCTGTACCTTTATCTGGACTTAGTTTCATTTATCGGGAGCGACAGCTTGGCGACTCTGCTGGGGATCCTTATATTGCAACCAAGGCTTCTGGTTCTTTTTGTGGGTTCCTCCTAGCGCTTGTTTGATTTGTGTTTACTGGGGTGTTTTGTGTTTATTTGTGTTTGTATATGTTTTATTTTTGCTTTATGTACAGTTTGTTTACTGCTTTCTTTATAGCTTTACATATATCATACTGTCATACTGTGCTGGCTGGATCTGCTTTGTTGCTTTTGGTGGGTGGGTGTTCTATTGAGAGTTGAGGTCCTATACCTGGGACCTGAGTGACACCTAGGCTAGAGTGAATCATATTCTTTCCCATTCCATTTCGGTCTGGTGCGGGAATATGAAACACGGTTCAGATATGGGTTTCTTCTTGAGAACTCTGTGTTGCAGATTTCCTGCAATACTAGGGCTATCTGGGAAGCCTGCTAAGTCTGGATGACCCTTTAGTTTTGGCCTTCAGAAACTGAGGTGAATTAGAGGAGGAACTTTTATGGTTATTGTAAACACTGTACCTCCGGGTTAGAAGTGTTTACACTTCTCATAACTGATCCAAGTCTGAGGATCCTTGTTCTAGAACACCACCTGTGAGGGGGTTGGGCTGTTTACAGGTTTGCAGGTACCTTGACCTCAGAACACCCTGTTACTTTGATTGTTTAAGAGTACTCCACTTTGGGTCAGTTCTTGTGATTCTAAAACCCTGGACATGTGGCTCTTTATTTGAGTCCCCCACCTTGGTTACTGGATTTATAGACCTCCATCTGGAATTCTTGAACACACATGGACTTATATCAGGGCATTTTGATCAGATCCAGCTCAGTCACAAACCCTTGCATTTCATTTGCATACATAATCATTGCATCATATTGACATTTGCTTATTTGTGTTTCAGGGTATCCATCTTCATTTGGTTTTGGTTTTGACCCCATTTTCAGTATTGACCTATCTTCATCAGCACCTGCTTCAGTTATCAGCTGTCTACTTCAGCTATCACCTGCACCAGCCAGTCAGTGGCCCTTGTTCTTCAGTGCCATCACCAGCATTTGTCTCTACTCAGTCTCAGCATCATGGCTCCTAAAAAGAGCAATATCACCTATCACTTCTTCCAGCCAGAGTTATCAGATATCAGGAGGATTCAGACCCTGATCACTCCAGATCACATACCTTTGTTCAGGGAACATTATGGAGATATACTTGACATGGTTATGGATCTGGATCCATCACAGAGGAGCCTCATTCACACTTGCATTCAGTTCTATGATCCCCCACTGAGATGTTTCACCTTTCAGGATTTTCAGTTGGGCCCCTTATTGGAAGAGTACTCTTCATTAGTTGGTATGCCTATCAGGGGTGGAACCCCTTTCAACCCTGAGATGGTCTTTCCTGCTAATGGAGAAATAGCAAAAGCTTTGCATCTGGAACCTGTTTTGATTGAGCAGCATATGACCTCTAAAGCTGGAATCCCTGGTTTTCATCTGGATTTCTTGATCTCTCAGGCTACCCTGAAAGCCTCTTTAGGAGAGTGGAAAGCTGTCTGTGCTTTACTGGCCTTGAGTGTATATGGAATTGTGTTGTTTGCAGATGAGCCTCGATTCATTAGCAAGAATGCAATCCATCTATTCATCCTGAAGAACCCAGTGCCCACCTTGTTGGGAGATCTTTACTACTCAGTACATCAGAGAAATGAAAAGCAGAGGGGAAGGTTAGTGAGGTGTTGTGCTCCATTGTTCCACACTTGGCTTCTCAGGCATTTGCCCAGGACAGATGCATTTCTGAACCCTCATCAGCAGAACAACTGGGCTAAGAGACTCACTATTCTAACTTCAGCTGACATCAGATGGTGCACTCAGAGCACCAAGGGCAGGGATGTCATCACCAGCTGTGGGCATTTTCCCAATGTGCCCCTAATAGGAGTTAAGGGTAGTATTAATTACAACCCTCTGCTGTTCAGAAGGCAACTGGGCTATGCACTGGTTCATACTCCTAAGGCACAAGACTTGGTGGAGACCCTCTATTGTGAGAACAAGATTAATTTGACTGTTGTTAGGCAGGCTGCCTGGGCCTGGGATAATGTTCAAACCAAGGGAGTAACCATTCTGGGGAAGTGCAATAATGTGGCATCAGCATAATATTATGAGTGGTCTCGTGCCAGGGCTCAATTCTCTGGAATGCCCTTTACCATAGAAGACATGCCTGAGTCATCTTCAACACCACCACCTGCCACTGTCAGTTTGGAGGAGTTTGAGAGTTTGAAGGAAAGGAATGAGAAGCTAACCCAGGCCTTGCAGAAAACCCTCCAGGAGAGGAGTGAAGGTATGAGGGAGATTGAGAGATTGGAGAAGTTGAGAGTGGAGCATCTGGTTAAGATTGAGAAGTCTGGGGATTATATCAAAAAGTCTAAAGCTGGAGAACAAATCCTGAAGAATGCTTGCAAAGAAGCCCAGTTCCAGAGAGCAAGGACAGACTTGTATTTGAAGGAGAGTCAAGCTCGGTGGGTCAGGATCACCGAAGCCCGTACTCTGGAAGACAAGAGAGTTCAAGACAAGATGGAGCAACTGGAAGCTAGTGCAAAAGAACAGCAAGAAGCCCTGGCAGCAGCCCAGAGGGAGATATCAGAGCTGAAGATCAAAGCAGGGGTGAAGAGGTCCAAAGAACAAACTCAGCACAAGAAGCTCACTACAGCTGTTACGACCCGGAATCTCCTCATCAGGAATCTCACGGAGCGTCCGGCTGATCCTGTGACCGAAGCACTTCTCAAGGAAGTTCGTGAGGATGAGTTTGGTCTTGGTGTTTGACCATTTGTTTGTTGTTGCTTCCTTTCCATGTACTTTTATTTTCTTGTAATGTATTTTGACCCCTTAGAGGGCTTGTGTTGTAAAATGAACAAGTTGTATTATTTCACCTTCTGTAATATATTTGTGTTAGTTTGCTTCATCTGAGTTTTCTTCAAGCAACAACAACAGCATCATCAGGGGTCTGGAAGGGTCAAAACTGAAGGCCAAACCGGATACCTTGAGAACAAATAAGCATAATTGCATTGCATGCTAACCCTTTGTTTGTTTTGTAGGTTTTTGCTTTATTGTTGCTAACTCTGTTGTGATGTTCAGGAACTATTGCTAGGCGCCGGATATTTCCCCTCAATCGTCTGCACCGTTATCCAACCCGAAACAATCTTCCGGGCATTCAAATGGATCAGATGCAGCAGGACCTTACTGAGGTCAGAAATCAAATGGCAAATGAAAGGCTAGAGATGAGGAATCAAATGACTCAGTTTATGGAAGTGATGAACAATATGGCTCAGAGCCAAGAAAGACTGAGAGCCATGGTGGAAAGGCAGAATCAAGAAGATCCACATATAGGGACTGCCGGGACCAGCAACAACGAAAGGGTACAACCTCATGTTAACCCCCCTGTATTTGGACCACATCTCCATCCTGAGGTTAACATCCCTGCAAATGTTCAAGGGACTGCTGCTGCAGCCAGGGTACTTCAAGAAGATCCTCAGGAGGACCAATTCACAGTAATGGGTGCTGGGGAAGAAGCTTATGATAGAAGGTTGGATGAGATAGCTGAGAAGTTGAGGTCCTTAGAGTCTCAAAACTCTTTGGGATTCGATGTCATGGATATGGGCTTGGTAAACGGGGTCAGGATCCCCCATAAGTTTAAGCCTCCATGCTTTGAAAAGTATAATGGGACTTCCTGTCCCCGAACCCATCTGCAATCTTTTCTCGGGAGATTAAAAGCTTATACCATGGACGAGAAACTGTGGATGTTCTACTTCGAGGATAGTTTGACTGGAGCGTCGAGAGAATGGTACTCTCACCTGACAAGGGCAACTATTAGATGCTGGAAGGACTTGGCAGAAGCCTTCATCAGACAGTATCAGTACAACTTAGACATGGCACCCAACAGGACCCTCCTAATGGGAATGTCACAGTCGTCAAGGGAAAGTTTCCGAGAATATTCCCAGAGATGGAGGCAATTGGCTGCTGCTGTTCAGCCACCTATGTCCGAAAGGGAAATGGCAGATATGTTCATGAACACCCTTCAGGGGACTTACATTGACAGGCTGGCTGCTTTCTCTTCCACTAGCTTTGCGGATGTTGTCATAGCTGGGGAGAGAATTGAGAGCCTGTTAAAAATGGGTAAGATATCTGACAATGGTGCAAGCTCGTCCAGTAGTACAAGAAAGCCTTTTGCGGGCCCGAGAAGAACTGGCGAGACCAATGCCATCCACACCAACAGGGGCAGGCCCCAATATGTTCACAGGTCAGTGGCAGCAGTCACCATTCCTGCTCCAGCTCATCCTCAACCTATCTATCAACCTCCGCAGCAAAACTATCAACAACAACCTCAGTACCATCAGCAAAATCAGTATCCTCCAAGAAATTACAACAACAGCAACACCAACAACAACAACCAGCCAAGGCCGTTTCAGCAGAGGCCATCTCAAGCTAATAGGGTGATCGATCCGATTCCTATGCCATATGCTACATTGCTGCCACAACTCCTGAAACTCAACCTAGTTGAACTAAGGACGTTGGCACCTCCTGATCCCAACAGTCTACCCAGGAACTATGACTCCAACGCTAGGTGTGCCTTCCATTCAAACGCACCTGGTCACAGTACGGAAAAATGCAGGGCTCTGCATATGAAGGTACAAGACCTGGTAGACTCAAAAGCTCTGAATTTCGCACCACCACCTAATGTCAATAAGAACCCCATGCCGAACCACGGTGGTCCCAGAATTAACGCTATTGAAGAAGACAAGCCGTCTTATTTAATAACCAGTGTGGGTCAGATCCGGACACCGTTGGTGGAAATTAAAGCTCAGCTCTTGGAATGTCAAATGTTCCCGGGGTGTGAGTTAGGCCGTGCTTACTGCAACATCTCAGTAAATGGGTGCGATAATTTAAGGAATGGCATAAATGGTCTTATTCAGAGTGGCCAGCTTCAGATCACCACATCATTTCCAACAAATCCAGCAATCTCATCAGCAACGGTTTCAGGACCTCCTACAACTGCAGCAACCATTGTTCCTGACAATTCTTCGGTTTCATCAACAAGTACTCCATCTATCGTCTCAACTGATCAGTTATCAGCAAATTTTTCTTCTACAACTTCAGCTTCACTCCATTTTGAAACTCCTACAACAACAACATCTTTTCTTCCGACAATATCTCCTACAACACCAGCAACAAATCATGAAGACGTCTCAACTATCACCATATTCTACGATCCTGAAAACAAATCCACCTACAACTCAGAAGGTGCTGCTCCCACTAGAGCACCAGTTACAATTTATTACGATCCACAGACTATTACAGTTCCTTCAACAGCTGCAGTCAGTCCAGTCACTATCACGGTGCCTGGACCCGTACCTTATGAAAGCAGTAATGCCATCCCCTGGCATTACGGCTCTGACTTGTACTGTGAAGGACAAAGAATCACTTTTGAATCATCAACCCCTGCACTACAAGTAGACAATGTGGGCGGAGGCGGAGGCTTCACTCGAAGCAGACGTCTTTTCGCTCCACAAATTCAGAGACCCACAGCCGAAGCAGAAGCTGCTGCCAAGGCAAAAGGGAAGAGCCTTGTGCAGGAAGATCAAGCTGTTAAGGAAGCTTTAAAGACACCATTCGATCAAGAGGTTGATGAGTTCATGCGAATCATCAAAAAGAGTGATTATAAAATAGTGGATCAGCTTCATTAGACACCTTCCAAGATCTCAATCCTATCATTGCTTATGTGCTCCGAGGCCCATCGGAATGCACTACTCAAAGTCTTGCACGCAGCTTACGTGCCTGAAGAGATCACTGTCAATCAACTGGAAGCAGTAGTGGGAAATGTTAATGCTAGTCACGGACTAGGGTTCACCAATACTGATTTGACAACGGAAGGCCGCGACCATAACAAAGCCTTGCACATAACCATGGAATGCAAAGGTGCTGTCCTTTCCCATGTGCTGGTAGACACGGGGTCATCCCTCAATGTCTTACCTAAGAAGGCCCTGGTGAAGCTAGAATATGACGGATTGGCGTTGAGACCCAGCAACCTGGTGGTGAGAGCCTTTGATGGTTCAAAGAGATCGGTTCTGGGAGAGATTGAGTTGCCCATAACGATTGGCCCGCAGACCTTTAAAACTATCTTCTATGTGATGGACATTCAGCCTGCCTACAGCTGTTTGTTGGGTAGGCCATGGATTCACGCTGCTGGCGCCGTGACCTCTACCCTTCACCAGAAGTTAAAATATGAGTGGGAGGGTCAAATCGTTACAATCTGTGGAGAAGAGGACATTTTTGTCAGCCACCTGGCTACCTATAAGTACATTGAGATGGATGGGGAGATCCACGAAACAATGAGCCAGGGGTTTGAAGCCTTGAATGTCAATGAGACATCTGCTGTATTTGGTACTTCAATATCATCATACCAACAAGCCCGGAAGGTTGTTGAGGAAGGAACTGCCCAAGGCTGGGGCAAGCTACTACCGGTGGAGAAGAAAGAAGACAGATTTGGGTTGGGTTACAAACCAACTCAACAAGATCAAGCAGCGGCTGCGAAAGAGCCCAATTTTGTGAGTGGGGGGATGCTTACCCCTGATGCCATCAACTGTCTGGAAGACGAGCTGGAAGAGGAACGCAACCTGGAAAGCTGGATTCGTCCAAAGATCCCGGGGAGCAGTATCTCGAACTGGTCTTCCCAGGAAATTATAAGAGTTACTCATGCAGAGTAATTATTATTTCCTGAATTTTTATAGCATGCATCAAAGTCTTGCATCTTGCCCAAGATGACAAGACTCATTTTGTAATCGGGCCATCTGTACTTTTTGTGCAAACAAGATTAATCAATGAAATATCAGACATCTTTTTGCAAATGAGTCTTTTTTTTCTTTCTTTTCCGCTCACTGTTTTTCCATTTTTCTTTTTGTACAAAAAATAAATGGAAGTGTTTTCAAAATGATAACTTTATTTCACTTTTTCTAAACAAGACTAAAATCAGATCACTAAAATGAACAAACTTAACCCTTGCAGAGAGTGCCTTCCAGACAGCACCGACAACAGCACGGCTATGACTTCGTATGACTTTGACAATCCAATCAATCAAGCTGATGAAGGGGTTGAAGAAGAGTATGAGCTTCCTGAGGAGCTAGCCAGGTTGTTGAGACAAGAGGAAAAGGTTATTACTCCTCACCGGGAGGAGGTTGAAGTGATCAATCTTGGTACAGATGAAGACGTGAAAGAGGTTAAAATTGGGGCCTGCCTGCAAGACTCAGTGAAGAGACAACTGGTTGACCTGCTTCAAGAGTATGTAGATGTGTTTGCTTGGTCTTACCAAGATATGCCAGGGTTGGATACCGATATTGTCGTGCACAAGCTGCCTTTGAGAGAAGAGTGCCCACCGGTCAAACAGAAACTGCGCCGTACTCGTCCAGACATGGCTATGAAAATCAAGGAGGAGGTACAAAAGCAATGGGACGCCGGATTCCTTGCTGTAACTAGCTATCCACCGTGGGTTGCTAACATAGTACCTGTGCCTAAGAAAGACGGCAAAGTAAGGATGTGTGTTGACTACCGGGATCTGAACAGAGCCAGCCCGAAAGATGACTTCCCATTACCTCACATTGATGTATTGGTGGATAATACGGCTCAGTTCTCGGTATTCTCCTTCATGGACGGATTTTCAGGATACAATCAGATCAAAATGTCACCTGAAGACATGGAGAAGACAACATTCATCACACCCTGGGGCACGTTCTGCTACAAGGTAATGCCATTTGGGCTCAAAAATGCCGGTGCAACGTATCAACGGGCTATGGTAACATTATTCCACGATATGATCCATAAGGAAATCGAGTGTTATGTGGATGATATGATTGCCAAGTCCCTTACTGAAGAAGATCATCTGGTAAATCTGCTAAAGCTATTCAAGCGTCTGAGGAAGTACCAACTGAAGTTGAACCCCAACAAATGCACATTCGGGGTGCGATCTGGTAAGTTGTTGGGCTTTATTGTAAGCGAGAAGGGGATTGAAGTTGACCCTGATAAAGTCAAAGCCATCCAAGAGATGCCTGCACCGAAAACTGAAAAGGAAGTTCGAGGGTTCTTAGGTCGATTGAACTACATCTCACGGTTCATATCTCACCTTACAGCAACCTGTGAACCTTTGTTCAAGCTGTTGAGAAAAGAACAGACGGTCAGGTGGAACGAAGACTGCCAAAGGGCTTTTGACAAGATCAAAGAGTACCTACAAGAACCTCCAATCCTCATGCCTCCAGTTGAAGGAAGACCTCTGATCATGTACTTGACAGTATTAGAAGAGTCAATGGGGTGTGTGTTGGGCCAGCATGACGAGTCTGGTCGAAAAGAGTATGCAATATACTACCTAAGCAAAAAGTTTACCGACTGTGAACAACGTTATTCACTGCTTGAGAAAACTTGCTGTGCTTTAGCGTGGGCTGCTCGCCGACTGAGACAGTATATGTTGACCCACACTACTTTGTTGATATCAAAAATGGACCCAGTCAAGTACATTTTCGAGAAGCCAGCTCTTACCGGACGGGTTGCAAGATGGCAAATGATTCTCACGGAATATGACATCCAGTACACGTCTCAGAAAGCCATCAAGGGCAGTGTACTATCTGAATATCTTGCTGAGCAACCCATTGATGACTACCAGCCTATGAGGTTTGACTTCCCCGATGAAGACATCATGTTCATAAAAGCAAAAGATCATGAAGAGCCTATTCACACTGAAGGGCCTGACCCGGAAGAAGAATGGACTATGATGTTTGACGGGGCTGTTAACATGAATGGTCGTGGTGTTGGTGCAGTACTCATTACACCTAAAGGAGTTCACATGCCTTTCTCGGCAAAACTCACTTTTAACTGCACTAACAACGAAGCTGAATACGAAGCTTGCATTATGGGTCTTGAGGAAGCCATTAACCTCAGGATCAAGACGTTGACTGTATTCGGAGATTCAACTCTGGTAATCAATCAGACCAACGGCAAATGGTATACACACCAGGATCATCTGATACCTTACAGGGATTATACAAGAAGGTTATTGACGTTCTTCACAACAGTCAAGCTTGAGTATATCCCTCGGGACGAGAATCAGTTTGCAGATGCCTTGGCTACCATTTCGTCCATGATCAAAGTTCAGGCTGCTAACTTTGTACCTCAGATTTCAGTGTCAAGACTTGATAGACCAGCATATGTATTTGCAGCGGAAGTTGTCAAAGATGATAAGCCTTGGTTCCACGACATTAAGTGCTTCTTGGAGGATCAAACATACCCACCTGGGGCATCTTCCAATGATAAGAAGACTTTGAGGAGGCTCGCTGGTAGTTTCTTTCTGAACACTGATGGGTCTTTATACAAAAGGAACTTTGATATGATACTCCTCAGATGTGTTGACAAGACGGAAGCAGATTTGTTGATGCATGAAATGCACGAAGGATCTTTTGGTACCCATGCAGGAGGGCATGCCATGGCTAAGAAGTTGCTAAGGTCAGGTTACTACTGGATCACAATGGATGCAGACTGTTGTGCCTATGCCAGGAAATGCCACAAATGCCAGATCTATGCAGATAAAGTGCATGTGCCTCCCAATCCTTTGAACATAATGTCTTCACCCTGGCCCTTTGCTATGTGGGGCATTGACATGATTGGCAAGATTGAGCCGACTGCTTCAAATGTCCACAGATTCATCCTGGTCGCCATTGACTATTTCACCAAGTGGGTTGAAGCAGCCTCATATGCAAACGTCACAAGACAAGTGGTAGCCAGATTCCTGAAAAGAGATATCATCTGTCGATATGGAGTTCCCGAGCGAATCATCACTGATAATGGTTCCAATCTAAACAATAAAATGATGGCAGAACTGTGCCGGGACTTCAAAATTCAACATCACAATTCTTCTCCTTACAGGCCAAAGATGAATGGCGCTGTTGAGGCAGCTAATAAGAATATCAAGAAGATTGTGCAGAAGATGGTAGTCACCTACAAAGACTGGCATGAAATGCTACCGTTTGCCTTGCATGGGTACCGCACGTCTATCAGAACGTCCACTGGGGCAACACCGTATCAGCTTGTGTATGGAATGGAAGCAGTCCTACCAGTTGAAGTTGAATTACCCTCCTTGCGAGTGTTGATGGATGTCAAACTGAGTGAAGCAGAATGGATTAGGTCCCGATACGAACAACTGAGTTTGATCGAAGGGAAAAGATTAGCTGCAATCTGTCATGGGCAGTTGTATCAGAAGAGGATGAAGAAAGCCTTCGATCAGAAAGTCAGGCACCGAGAGTACCAAGTGGGAGATCTTGTGCTAAAGAGAATCCTCCCTCCTCATACAGACCACAGGGGTAAGTGGACTCCAAATTATGAAGGACCATTTGTGGTAAAGAAAGTTTTCTCTGGTGGAGCACTGATGCTCAGCACCATGGATGGTGAAGATTTCCCGTCCCCTGTGAATTCGGATGCAGTTAAAAAATACTTCGCATAAAATGACCCGCTGGACATAAAAACAGAATGTAAGTCCAGGCAAAAATAGGGCATCCCGGCGAGTCAAAAACAGAATAAAAGACTCGGGCAAAAATAAGGGAAACAATTGAAAAAATGTGTACACCCGCTGAGTTGAAAAGCCGCATTGGACAGCTCAGGCAAAAATGGGTATCCCGATGGATTGAAAACCCGAAAAGGCGATCCATGCAAAATAAGGGAATAAGCGAACAACTGCATTCTGAGTTCGTCTGTATCATCTGCAACTTGGTAAGCTTCAACAAGATCAAGCTTCAATCAGAATCAACATTCTTCAAAAGCAAGATGAGAAGAACGTCAAAAGTCATACGGGTCATAGTGAAGAGGAAGCTCCTTAAAGCGTCATCAACACTGCCAGCATTTTGTTTCTCAATTTGTAATAATCTCCTCATTTCAGGGGATATGTTCCTTTGACTGTATCTCGCCAATTCAAGGCATATGAATTAATAAAATCAGATTTTCAGTCATGTCTCATTTTGTACATTTTATTTGCAAAAAAATGTCTGATGTCTTAAAAGAAAAAAAACTGATTGCATAAGAATACAGATGCTTATCTTCAAAGGTAAAAACATGCTTGCAGGAAATATGCTTACTCTCAGAAGTATCCTAACTCCTATGACGGAATCCAGTAAGGGATACCTCGGGATTATCTTGTGTGTTTCTCTATCTTTTTCAGGATTGCAGGTATCCAGAACGCAACTTGGGGCGTGCAAGCTCCATCCCAGCAAGCTGGCAGATCAACACACGATTTTAGCACCCGAGGTGCTCTCTCCCCAGCTGAGTTGCCTCTCATTACTCTCCCCAGCTGAGTGGCCAACAACATTCCCCAGCTATAATACCATTTATTCTTCCTCAGCAGAAGGCAGAAGTCAGAGAGCCATCTCCCCACAGAGCTCCAGCCTCTATCCAGAGGAGCAACGCATGAAGAATCACAAGAGAGTGAAGAAAGCCTCTCCAAACCCCAGCTGGGTCTCTCGTTTATAAAGATAGGTCTATCAATGACCCATATCCCCAAGCAGATAGCATCTCCAGGTCTATCAATGATCTCATCCCCAGCTGGGATGTCCATTTCAAGCAGATCGGCCGAAGATCTTCGCAGCAACGGGATCCGAATCCCGGATCGGTTTCTTTGCATAATCATAGCATTCGCATCATATTCACCCCCAAAGCGTAGCATTCCGTTTTAACACGGAGCATTGCGGCAAAAAATCAAACACATAGCATAATCATAAGCCTTGATTTGAACCAACGCTTGTGAATAATAACCATTCATCAGAATACAGAATACTTTCCCCAAAATCCTCCCAGAGTCCCCAGCAAAAGCAGCTACCTCACAATTCACAAACACCAGTATACACTCATTTTGACACCCGTCCGTGCCTTTTTTCCCCAGTAAAATCACCTGAACACCCTTTACAAACAAGATCACCCGTATTACAGATACTTTCTGGCACCCGTCCGTGTCATAACTCCCAGCATAAAGCCAAAGGCATCATTTTTTTTGCACTCACATATACTTGTATATACACTTTCTTGACACTCGTCCGTGTCATATCCCCAGCGCAGTCGCCTAGACTTTGTATATCAGATACTTGTTCATATTACACTCTTCTCCTTTTGACACTCGTCCGTGTCACCCTCCCCAGCAGTTAAACACTCACCTATATATACTCATACTACTCATACTTATACAGATACTCGTTTGTATCTTGTATGCACCATTCATATCCCCACAGATTCGACTTTGGTCCTTGTTCTTTGTTAACCCGTTGGTACTCGTCCGTACCATCATCTCAGAACATTGCGTCTAGTGTTTGTTTCTACATGATACTCGTCCGTATCATAGTCTTAAGGATGCTCGTCCGCATCTTTAATCCATACACCGTGTCAAACACTTGTGTCTTCTTGAATATAGATACTCGTCTGTGTCCACTATTCCCCAGAAGAGTTCTTTCAGAATTCAACACTCGTCCGTGTTCTCTGTTAACCAGTTGATACTCGTCCGTATCATCATCTCTGAACATGTGTCAGTTTGTCTCTACCCGATACTCGTCCGTATCGTAGTCTTAAGGATGCTCGTCTGCATCTTTAATCTATACACAACATCTAAACACTCATACCCTTTGTTTCTTGGATGTGAACACTCGTCCGTGTTTACTATTCCCCAGTAGATCGCAAACAAATTTTCCTTTTTATCTGACACTCGTCCTGTGTCATGATAAACCTGAGAGCAGCCGTACCCTGCTAGGTGGTCGTCCTCCACCTCTTGATGGTCGTCCTCCATCATGCTCATCCGATGGCCGTCCCCATCGTTGATTTTAGCAGCCGTCCCCTGCTAGGTGGTCGTCCTCCACCCTTGATGATCGTCCTTCATCATTTTTTTTATCCAATGGCCGTCCCCATTGTTGATTGTTGGTTATCTGACATTCGTCCTGTGTCACGATAAACCCGAGAGCAGCCGTACCCTGCTGAGTGGTCGTCCTCCACTTCTTGATGGTCGTCCTCCATCATGCTCATCCGATGGCCGTCCCCATCGTTGACCTTTTATCCGGCATTCGTCCTATGTCGCGATATTTTCGGCAGCCGTACCCTGCCAGGTGGTCGTCCTCCACCTTTGATGGCCGTCCCCATCATATTTCTTTTATTCCCAACAGAGCAGCCATCCCCTGCTAAGTAATCGTCCTTCACCTTTGATGACCGTACCTCATCATCTGTTTATTTCATTCATTCTTTAACCCGATGGCCGTCCCCGTCGTGGTCCCTTTCCTTTTTAGCTCGATGGCCGTCCCCATCGTTGGTTACTTTACCTTTGTGAGCTTGACGGCCGTCCCCGTCATGTTTCAGTAATCCCCAGAGAATTTTACAGCTTTATCTCGATGGCCGTCCCCATCATATTTTCATTTTTCCCAGCTAGTCAGCCGTCCCCGTCTTGGCTTTACCTTTTATCCCCAGCATGTCGGCCGTCCCCGTCATTGCTTTACTTCACACACTTTTCTCAGCATGTCGGCCGTCCCCGTCATTGCTCTTTACCCAGCAGTCGTCCTCTGCTCGACGGTCGTCCTCCGTCGCCCACACTTTACAATATACTTTATTTTCCTTTACAATCTATATCCCTTTTCTTCTTCATTTTGTGAGTGCAAATTTTGGGCTGTCTTTGGTATTCAACCACAAGTTATCTCGCTTGCCTGTTAAGCAGTCGCTTACAACCTGCACAGCTAACTCATGTTTGAATAGGGGCAGCTGTAAACACCCCAAATTTGCCCTCACCCATTCACACCATGGCTTGTGATCATTTCATATACATAAACACAAACATATCATCTCATATCTCATTTTTGATTCACTACATAGATTCTAGGTCATCTGCATCTAGGGTTTGTGATCTGAGCAATCCCAGAGCTTCTTGAGCCATTCCAAAAGTCAACAATCACTTCAAAGGGGTCCATGTGTGTTCAAGTATCATATTACATCCTCTCAAAGTCAAGAATGCAAAAAGAATCACAAGAACTGGGATTGGTTTGGATGCAGAGCCAGGTTTGACTGCACAGATGACCTAAAATTAGGGTTTTGGTTTCAGAGGCCATAACTCCAATTTTTTTGGTCATTCTTGTTTCTAATGGTCTCTATATGGTATAGGGAGTATGCATATCAATTTTCATGAAGAAATTCCATGGGGAAGTCATCTGATCAAGAGTTGACTTTCTGGACAAGTCAGTGCAAAATCAGGGCATCTGAGGCCCCCAATGACCCAACCAATGGGCATTCTTCATCATTTTGAGTGTATATGATCTTTATTTGATCATGTAAGAAGGTTGAAGTCCACAAAAATCAAGAATTTGGAGTTTTTGCAAGTGTTGACTTTTTGGGCATAGTTGACTTTTCAAGAATGCTTCATTTTAGGTCATTTTTCAAGCTTTGATTCTTGGTCCAAAAAGGCTCCAAATGGAAAAACTTTGGTCATGAAAGTTGTAGATTACATCTTTCCCTTTTCAAAAAGTACAAGAACATGATCAAATTCTTCTTGGATCAAAAGTTATGGTGTGACAAAGTTGGCAAAAATCATTGATTTTCAAGATGTGCACCAAATGTGAATTTTGCAAAATCATGCACCAATGCCATTTGTAACTTCTAATTCACTTCAAACCATGACATAAACATTCTATGTGACTTAAAAATCAGAATTGAACCAAAGATCACATGTGTATGGTTTGTGTAACAAGGCATTTCTCATGAAGTTTCAAAAAGTAACAACTTGCAAAACCACTCATCACACTTCTTACAACTTGCAACATTGGATGCTGACTTTTGCTAGCCCTTCCCCTCACCCTTGCTGCGCAGCCCATGCTTTGTACTAGCCTAGATACCAAGCCATACTTCTCTTACACAAAAGTTGGACTTTGAGCAAAAGCAAACTTACCAATCAATGTAGGCCATGTCAAATCATCTGACCTATAGGATTAAAATATACTATCCTTTGGCAAGCCAAACATATGAAGAAGCAAGGCTGAAACACTCTCAAGCAACACATATACAAACTCACCCCATTTTGCAAATAGCTTCGAATCTCTCTGCCCAGCCATCAAACATCCAAATCATTTTCACCAAGCATCTCACCATGATTCATTGAGAAGAAACCAGCCAAGAACCAGGCCTGAAACAAGCTGTAACCTCACTGCACCATTTTCACTCCAAGCTGCAGTTTCATTCGAATCTCTCTCCACAGCTCACAAACATCCAAACAAACTTCACAAACCTTCTCCACTCATCATCTGGACCACAAACAACCACCTACATTGGCCTGAAACTACCTGAATCACCATTGCCATTTCCAACTGAGCTTGAGCAGAAGCTTGTCAAACTCCTTATCCAGTCAACATAAACTCTTCCTAAGCATTCAAGGATCATCTGGGGACCAAGTAGAGTGGATTGCACTGAAGGGAGTGGTCAGAAAGTGGCTGAAGTGAAAGCTTCGAATCTCAGGTAGCTCAAGAAATATTTTTCCAGAAATCGTTTTTTATGTTCTAAACTTGTTCTATATGTCTTCCTGATCATGAATATGCCTTTGGTTTTGCAAATGGTGATGGAATGAGAATTTATTTGCTCTCTGAAACTTTTGTGCCCTAGTTCTTATTTGTTTCGATTCAGCCTTGTTAGGAAATATAAATTTGTTTTGATAAGGGGTTTTGTTTCGTGAGTGAGTGGGGATCATTTCCCAGTTTTTAGATTTCATTTTAGTTAGGTTTTTAGAGTTTTGGGGATTCTCAGGGGGGATGCTGGCCGGAGAAGACGACCGGAGGTCCTCTCCGGCCACCTGAAAGTCATTTGTGCCCTAATCTTGTAATTAATTTCCATTTGAATTCTGGGCGTTGGATTGGTTGACCTAGTTGACTCCCCGCGCGAATGAAAGGCCCAGATCATTTTGCTTAGCCCTAATCTTCATTATTTATTTAATTAATTGGGATTAACTCAGAGTGAACCACAGCCGTCCAGATGCGCGCTGGTCAATGCATTTAAATCCAGGGTTCATCTCATCCCTCCATTCTGATTACTTTCCTTTTATTTTAATTTATTTTCATTTCTTTTTCATTTAACTTGCATATTTATTTTAAAATAGTAAAAAATGTGTAAAAATTATGAAACTTTTTCTCATAAGTTTCATTAATTTTTATGACACAAAAATATTTTTTATTTTATTTTTATCATTAAAAAAAGTATTTTTAAATATTTAAAAGATTATTTTTAATTGATTAATGGAAATTAATTTATTAAAAATACTTTTAAGTATCTAAAAATCACCAAAAAATTCATGAAATATTCTAAGACATTTAGAAACATTGTCCAACCTGCAAACCAAATTTCTTTTTGGATCTTGATGCATTTTGAGAATTTTCCATTGAATAAAAATCATTTTTATGCATTAATTTGATCCAAAGTTCAAAAATCCATTTCTGCCTATTCATGAAGAGTTGGACATTGATTCTTTTTGCATTGCATTGTGTTTAGCATGTAGTTTCTAGGATTAAATGGCCATGTTTTGATGCCTCATTTTCAATTTGTTTGGTATTTCTTTTGTTTAGGAACCCTAAAAACCCTTATAACTTAGAAAAATCATAACTTGAGATTGGTTAAGAGTTGAGACCTCCCCTTTGGACATTGGTTTATTATAGGTTTAAGGATCCTTTGTGTGCATTTTCAATTTTTTATATTGATGTTTGCTTCTGATTTTGGTTTGTGTTTGATGCTTTGATCATAAGCCCTAATTTGGGCTTCCATATGCATCCATCTTGCATTTGCATTCATACCTTGGCTTGCCTTAGCATTTTATGCATCCATTTGATTCATTTGACATCATAAGACATATAGAAAGCATGTTTGATCATTGCATCATGTGTTTGCCATGTTGTTTGCATTGTGCATTTCATAACTTTCCATGTATGTTCATGCTCCTTAACTTGCTTCATATGCATTCATAAACTTGTATGATCATCTCCATATGTTGCTTCATGTTTGCACCATGTCATAACATCATTATCATCTCATATATGCTTCTGGTTTTGGTTTGCATCATGTCATTCCATCCCATTTTTGCATTGCATTGCATTTCTTTTCTAACCCTTTCAGGTGGTAAGTAACTTTGAGAAGTGAATTTGCCTTCACTTCTCATAACTTCTCTTCATCTCTCTCTTGCATCCATGCTGCATTTTTATATGTGTTTGATATTGAGCTTGCTCATTCTTCTTCTTCCCACTTTCTTTCTTCAAGTGACTTGACTTCTTGAATGAAGCAAGTTACTTTGCTTCTCTTGATCCTTTCATCTGCTTCCTGGTGGTTCCATTGAAGACTTCTCTTGAAAACCTCACAAACCTTAGGAACAACCAAGTATGACAATGATTAGGGTTTTGATTAGTCTCCCTTCTTAGTTTTACCTTTGTGTCTCTTTTGAGTCTTCTCTTCTCATCTCATAATCAGGGACTAAACCCTAAAGGCTTTAAGGCTTTGTGATTAAGTTTATGCCTGCATCCTTCTCTTAGGATGGAGTGTATAACTTTAATCCTAAGTGTTAAACCCTTAATGTGTTTAAATCTCTTAATCAATTCACTTAATAATCATCAAGACATCACACTTGTAACTTGGGCCTTGCATTAGGGTTCTAATTCTTCCTTAATTGGTTAAGAAGGACTAACCCTAGTGTTAATGGACAAGTCCCCCTCAAGTTGTCTTATAAACCCTAAAACTCACTTCATCATCATATCATTAACTAAAATCCACTCAATAAAGGCTTTGTTTTGTCATGAGTTTAATCCCTAATCATGGATTAAGTTGAGGAGTTTTCCTCAGCTTAAACATTCTCATCTATTATCCTTCTATTAGGATGGTGTAATGAGTCTGTTTAATCCCTGATTATGGCTTAATCTCATTACTTAACACTAAACAAAAACAACAAAAACATCTAATTAATCACAAGTAGGTTAATGATCTTAATCCTACACCAAAGGTGTTTAAGTGTGAGAAGCTGACTTCACACTTAAGGTATTCTCATTACCCCTAATCAGAGGGAAGATGTGATGAGTTTACTAAATCCATTGGTTTAGACTTAAGCTCATTAACTTATGACAAAATCCAAAAACAATAAAAGACTGAAAACACAAAAACAAACAATAATCGTCTCCTCCGGGATTCTTTTCTCATCTCATTCACTCACAAACGAGAGCTCGCTTCTTCCGTCTAATGCAAGACAGTTTGCACCTGAGCCAGACAGGTCATACACTTGAGCATAGACAAGTAAGCAGTTCACAAGTCAATTCATCTTTCAGTCTCTTTGGGTCGAACTACGGTGTTCTGACTTCCTCATTGCATGAGAGGATACGTAGGCATAACTTAACAGTTATCGAACAAAAGTCTCTGTATATTCCCCCTCTTTCTAGCCCCATTCTTTTAGCCTCATGATCTTGAGCATCTTATTCTTCTCTTACACTGACACTGTATATATTACACTTCACACTTCTCTTACACTGACACCTGTACATCCTTCCAGCTCTTTTATACACAAATTGCACTGATACTACCCCTTTAAACACAAATCTTTTAAGCGTGGATCCCGTCGAGTACGACGGACAATCTGGGTGCTAATACCTTCCCAGGTTGTAACCAACCCCCTTTCTCAGTCTCTCTGGTTCGCAACCGTCTTATCCATATCTTTCTAGGTCTATGCAGCATTACCTTTCCTCCGGGATAAAAATGCCTAGCTGGCGACTCTATTCATCTCCAGTGAGTTCACGGCTGTGTGTTCTCATTGTCCCTCTCGCCGACCGTTCGCGTCTGTACCTTTATCTGGACTTAGTTTCATTTATCGGGAGCGACAGTATCTGGTGAAATCGTCAACAATAGTTAAAAATATGAAAAACTATCCATTGAAGAAATAGAAAGAGGACCCCATATGTTTAAGGATGTAAATGGATATCCATGGGGACAAATAGTATGATATCCGTGTCCGCCCCGTTGGATAAATATGATATCTATATCCTCCCCATATCCATGCGGGTATCCGCTAAATGGATAATCCGCGAGTTTTAATATATCCGCAGATATTTACAGATATCCATAGATAACATTTTTTTCTAATGTTTTTTTATTTATTTTTTCTCCAACTTCTTTTAAATATATAAGAAGTTAGTATCATATAACATCCGTACAAAAATCTCTTATTTTAACAACAAAATGTTATCACATTAATTTCCTTCATTTTAAACAAAAGATATTATGATTGTGAGTTATGGTTAAAGAGAGGATAACCGAGGAGTTGAAAGGAAGACACTAGTTGGACGATCAAATTGAATTGTTAAAATAAGGTATGAAGTAAAGAAGAAGCTTCAATATGAAGTAACCAATATGATTTGTATGAAATGTAAAAGGTTTACTTCAAAGAAAACTTCAAAAAATATATATATGAGAAGACTAGTGTTTTAGAAGATGAAAAGACAAAGTATAATAAACTAATATTTAAGAAATTATTATAATTTATTAACGGATACAGATATCCACATGCATGGATATCATCAAACCCGTATCCATATCCATTATTAAACGAGTATTTAAATATCCATTTATTTTATCTGTGGATATCTATTAAGTTACCTACCCCGTACCCTTGACAGATTTTATCCGCGAATATTCGCGGGTATAGATATTTTTGCCATCCCTACATATGTTCATATGTCCCAATTCAAAATAATGAGATGAAACAAAATTGCTAATAGGAAATGTAATCTACATTGCTTAGATAGATGACATGTATGGAAAACATAAATTTTATTATGTTTAATATTAGAAAATTGTTTTGACATATTATGTAACACAACACTAGAGGGGTGTCCTAACCTAAGATGCCACAAGGAATTATCAACATCAACATGATTAGAAACAATAGTCCTAACAGAAGCACAATTGCTGGCATGGGAAACATGTGTGGGGAAGTGAATGAAGCATGTAAAGGTTAGTATCCTCTTAGTAGACACATCTTGGATGTAACATGAATTGTGTAAGAATTAGATATTGTAATTGGATGTTTGACAAAGTTTGGATATGGAAATTAAACTAAACTTAAATTTAGGTATATAAAAAACATGATGTAAATGAAAATGTGAGTGTAAAATGACAGTTCCAGAAAATCTAGTAGGAAGATGATTTCCATTAGGAAGGTGAATATACACAGTATTAATTATAGTAATGTATAAAAAAGCCTTAATATGTAGACATACATGATGTGATGCACGAGATCCAAGTATCCAATTTGAAGTTAAGTGAGAGGAACTACATGTATCAATCATACATGATATTATGCATTGCTAAGGTGCTGATGATTTAGCAGGCTTGGCTTGTTGATGCTCTTTCTTGGATTATTAAAGTAGAAGCAACCAATTATGAAACTCATCTTTGGATAGCATATTGTCTTTGTATAAAGTGAAAGTAGTCTTAAACTATGAAATAATCTTGGAATCTGTGGCAGGCTTGGTGTTATTGTAGCAATATTCCGGTGGAAAGCCATACTTGAAGCAGCATGTGTCCACTGTATGATTGGTTTTGGTGCAATTTGTGCAATACATGGAGTTCTTGGAGGTTCCTCTACCCTTACCGCGAGAAGTGTTGTTGTTGGCATATAAAATGGTAGGGTTAACTGCAGGTATTGGGGAATAAGAAATTTGTTGTTATGAGATTACATAATAAGTACGACTAATGATAATAAGAGGATTTAGAGCAATATTTGAGTCATAATATTGTGATAGTGATCATTCAATCCCTTCAAGAAGCAAGTAACATACTCCATGTGTTTATAGGTACGCAGGATCTTGGCTAAATCACATGTGCATGGTATAACACACAACAAGAAGGTCTTGGCCGCAAATCCTCTAATTCATTATATAGTATCTTAAGATCCGTGAAGTATCTGGATAGAGAACGACCACCTTGTTGTATTGAATGGAGTTATTGAAGCAGGTCAGAGAACCAAAAGTGGTTGGATTTGGTGAATCTTTCACGAAGAATCTTCCCACAAATCAAAGGCAGATTCAAAACAGATTGTGCTTTATGCAATATGAGGGGAAAATGTGCGATTAATCCAAGAAACTACCATACTATTGGCACGATCCCATAATTCAAAATTGGGATCAGAAAAAGAGGGTTTCGAAAGTGTACCATTGATGAAGGAAAGCTTGTTCTCGGAGGTCAAGGGTCGACACATTGATTTGCTCCAATTGTGATAGTTGTTGTCATCAAAAGGAGGGGAAATAATGTTGGCGCTTGGTTTCTCATCGGGGAGGTAATAAGGATTTCATGGATTGAGAATGGGATCTAGGGTGTTCTTGTCGCCATTATCTTTGTTCTTGGGTTTGTTCTTGACCGTTTCATTGTCGTTGGATTCGTCACCAGATGCCATTGACAATTGTGAGTTGAAGTATGGGTGAATGTAGCTATGAGAAGAATGAAGTGGAAGAAATGGGTTGTTTTTGATTTGCAGGACATGTAGTGACAGATAAAAACCGTCAATACAAGCTTTAGCTACAGACAACCGTAGGTAAAACCTACCCGGACGGACAGAGGAAGAAGAAAGCTCATGTGCGCGTTTTCATAAAATTCAAAATTTGTTTTATTTTATAATAACTTTGTTTCGTTTCTTATCACAGCAGCCACAATGGCCCAGTGGACGTGCGCATGATTGGAGAAGGGGGAGGTCCTGGGTTCGAAGCAGGCCTCCACCCTTTCTTTTTCTGCCAATTTCCTTCTTCCCTTTCTTTTTCTGCCAATTTCCTTCTTTCTCTTTTCTTTTGTTTATTAATTTATTTTTATTATTAATTTTCTAATTAGTTTTCTAATTATAATTAACCACAATTAGTTTAACTTAATTAATCACTTGAATTTTTTAAAACAATTTCTCAAATAACTTTCAATCATTTTTTTTCAAATAATATTTTTTAAGTAAATAAATTTAGTTTTTTTAGGGTTTTAATTAATTTAGTAATTAGGTTTAAATCAATTTTAATCAATCCTATTTTTTTTCTAAAACCCTAATATGTCTAAACCCTAATTGTTCTTAAAGCCTAACTTTTTTTCATAACCCTAATTTTTCTCATAAAATAATTAATTATTTTTCTAAACCTAAATTTTAATTAATTGCTTTAATTTTTTTATTTATCTTCTTAGAGAAATTGTATAGGACGTATAAAATTATGTAATTTTATTTTCTCGCATTCTTTTTTCTGATTATGTAATTGCTCCTAATATGTAATAGTTAATTAGGTTTAATTTTCCGCATTTTAATTTTCTGCAATCCCCCTAAAAGACAAATGTACCATCCTCCCCATGATGTAATAGCCTAGGACCCTTTATTTTCTACAAAAAAATATAACTGCGTGGTTAGTAAATTAGGGTGTGCAAAAACTTGTATGCTTAATTAATTGGATCTAGCCCATTAAATATCCAAGATAAATATATGAAATTAATATTCACACACGTAAGTCGATCGCTTTACGATTGCCATCTGCACCTCCTAGGGTTTCTCCTTTTGGTTGTCTTATAAAAATATGGTCAAGTCCCTCGAACGTGGGGGTATCTTAGTAAAAGTATCCTACAAATAAAATCATCAAGTCCCTTCAAATAAAAGATCATAGTCCCTTCGAGTTGTTGGCATATAAAATGGTAGGGTTAACTGCAGGTATTGGGGAATAAGTAATTTGTTATTATGAGATTATGGAATAAGTACGACTAATGGTAGTAAGAGGATTAAGAAGCAATATTTGAGTCCTAATATTGTGATAGTGATCATTCAATCCCTTCAAGAAACAAGTAACATACTCCATGTGTTTATAGGTACGCATGATCTTGGCTAAATCACATGTGCAAGGTATAACACACAAACAAGAAGGTCTTGGCCGCAAATCCTCTAATTCATTATATAGTATCTTAAGATCCGTGAATTATGTGGATAGAGAATGATCACCTTGTTGTATTGAATGGAGTTCTCGAAGTAAGTCAGAGAACCAAAAATGGTTGGATTTGGTGAATATTTCATGAAGGTCTTCCCACAAATCAAAGGCAGATTCAAAACAGATTGTGCTTTATGCAATATGAGGGGAAAATATGCGATTAATCCAAGAAACTACCATACTATTGGCACGATCCCATAATTCAAAATTGGGATCAAAAAAAGAGGGTTTCGAAAGTGTACCATTGATGAAGGAAAACTTATTCTCGGAGGTCAAGGGTCGACACATCGATTTTCTCCAATTGTGATAGTCGTTGTCATCAAAAGGCGGAAACAATGGTGGCGTTTGGTTTCTCATCGGGGAGGAGGTAATAAGGATTTCATGGATTGAGAATGGGATCTGGGGTGTTCTTGTCGCCATTGTCTTTGTTCTTGGGGTTGTTCTTGATCGTTTCTTTGTCGTTAAAGTCGTCATCAGATGCCATTAACAATTGTGAGTTGAAGTATGGATGAATGTAGCTATGAGAAGTATGAAGTGGAAGAAATGGGTTATTCTGTTGATACCATATTATAGCTTGAGACAAAGGTTGAAGATGGACCAAGCATTGCACGGGAAAGAAAAGTTAAAATGAAAATCAATGTGTAAATCTTATTAAACCCAAAAGGACATTACAAAATACATATCTGCAATGAGTAAGCCGAACTAAGAATAAAGGAGGAATCTTCCTGCCACCCCCAATCATACCTGGCACCCCCATTAGAGGCAAAATAACCATTTTACCCATGCCATTTTACGCAGGTTTTTTGAAATTTTCGGGCGAATACCGGATATTTTAATTGATACCATATATTTCGTTGATTTGTTAGGCGTTTTCCCAGAATTTCTGCTTGTACATGATATTTAGAAAATACCAGTAGATTATACCAGAAAATTTCAAATTACCGGTATAATGTACCATTCTTTTGGAATTTACAAAACAAATTGAGCTTACCAGGGATTTGAAATATCCGGTATACCAGGAATTTTAGCTAAATTGAAATTCCCAGTAGCAGTCTAGAACTTGAAAAATGAGTGAAAAACTAGTAATTTCCATTTCTTTTCCCCTATAGTGTATGATCAACAATAACATCAACAAATATAATATAAAATGTGAATGATTTGCAACAGAAAAAAATACATAACATCAACAAGATTACATATAAAACTACTTTGACTTCCTAATTTCTTCATCCCAGTGTCTAATCCGTCCTGCATATGTTGTTTCCCAAGCTCTTGCCTCTTCAGTACAATTCTCTCTCCACCGAGTTGTGACTAGAGGCAAAGGACTATCAACTTTTAGTTTTACCTGAACCCAATGCTTGTTTATAAATCCAACAATAATCATTTTATGCCTACTTGCAAACATAGATGAAGTTATGGTAAGAGGGAAGAGGGTTTGGTTAAGTGTCATTGAAAGGGAGACAAAAACCAAATTGTACTTGTTCACAATAGGATAACCCATATCAGGAATCGACATCCATTTATTTCTACCATGTGCACCCAAGTGTGTTACCTTTAAGGAACTCCGAACCACATATAAGGTGTCATAAAAAAACTTGGAAAACAATTTTGGTTGTTGATAAATTTGAGCATCCAACTCAGTCCCAATCAAATCCCAAGACTCTTCACCCCATCCAAGTAATGCTATAACAACTCGAAAACCACAATTTCCATCGTCACCCACATTAATTATGTCATCAATGTATGGATGCATGAACCGAGGAAACTGAGACAAATATTTGGGCTTAGAAGATATAATGGATGATTGACTAGAGTGTTGACTTCCTATTGGTTTTGTACTTGATGTATCAGTAGTCTGACTCCCATGCGAAGCGTCAACATACTCCCACTGTGAGGGTTCACGATGCACATCACTCTTTTCACCCTTTATGCTCTTTTTAACTCCTCACTTCAGCTTGTACTTCACCACTGGTGGACGCATAGAAGACGAGGTTGGATAAGTTAGCTCTCTAATTTTCTTCTTCAACACCCTATGACCTACAATATCCAAAGAATTGAAATATGTCTTCAAATCCTCCCATTCTGCGTCTAAATCCATCTTTGATCCACTATCCTTTGGCCTGCTAGTATGCTCTTGAATGTGTAATTTCTTCCAGAAAACATGAATTTCTTCTAATGGAATAGACAGACCTTGTATCTGAAAACCAGCAAGTTGACACGTACAGGGTAAGCCATGTGTAGTTCTAATGAAGCAACCGCACATATCCTTGTTTATACCAACAAATTTGATTTGTTCTAGCTCTTTCCCTATGTGTTGTATACATTGCCTTGACACAAAACCATGCAAGTTGGTGTAGAATGGATTGTTCACTGAGTCCGATGTAAAGGCAGCCGATGTAATAAGTCATAGACATTTTACATCGGTTTTAGGACCGATGTAAAAAATATATCAACCACTGTCGCTCCCACCAAATGAAGCCGGGTCAAAAGGGGTACAGACGCGAACGGTCGGCGAAAGGGGGATGCGAGGACACACAGGAGTGAACTCACAGGGAATGAATAGAGTCGCCAGTTAGGCATTTTTATCCCGGAGGAAAGGCAATGCTGCATAGACCTAGAAAGACATGGATAAGACGGTTGCGAACCAGAGAGACTGAGAAAGGGGGTTGGTTACAACCTGGGAAGGTATTAGCACCCAGATTGTCCGCCGTACTCGACGGGATCCACGCTTGAAAGATTTGTGTTTTAAAGGGGTAGTGTCAGTGCAATTTGTGTGTAAAAGAGCTGGAAAACAAAATGTACAGGTGTCAGTGTAAGAGAAAAGTGAAGTATATAAGTGAAGTGTCAGTGTAAGAACAGGAGTGAAATGCTCAAGATCATGAGGCTAAAAGAATGAGGCTAGAAAGAGGGGGAATATACAGAGACTTTTGTTCGATAACTGTTAAGTTATGCCTACGTATCCTCTCGTGCAATGAGGAAGTCAGAACACCGTAGTTCGACCCAAAGAGACTGAAAGATGAATTGACTTGTGAACTTCTTACTTGTCTATGCTCAAGTGTATGACCTGTCTGGCCCAGGTGCAAACTGTCTTGCATTAGACGGAAGAAGCAAGTTCTCGGTTGTGAGTGAATGAGATGAGAAAAGAATCCCGGAGGAGACGATTATTGTTTGTTTTTTGTATTTTCAGTCTTTTATTGCTTTTTGAAGATTTGTCATAAGTTAATGAGCTTAAGCCTAAGCCAATGGATTTAGTAAACTTATCACATCTTCCCTCTGATTAGGGGTAATGAGAGTACCTTAAGTGTGAAGTCAGATTCTCACACTTAATCACCTTTTGATGTAGGATTAAGATCATTAACCTACTTGTGATTATTTAGGTGTTTTTGTTGTTTTTGTTTAGTGTTAAGTAATGAGGTTAAGCCATAATCAAGGATTAAACAGACTCATTACACCATCCTAAGAGAAGGATAATAGATGAGAATGTTTAAGCTGAGGAAAGCTCCTCAACTTAATACATGATTAGGGATTAAACTCATGACAAAACAAGCCTTTAAATAAGTGGATTTTACTTAATGATATGATGATGAAGTGGATTTTATAATTTGTCAGACAACTTGAGGGGGACTTGTCCATTAACACTAGGGTTAATCCTTCTTAACCATTTAAGAAAGAATTAGAACCCTAATGCAAGGCCCAAGTTACAAGTGTGATGTCTTGATACTTGTTAAGTGAATTGATTAAAGGATTTAAACACATTAAGGGTTTAACACTTAGGATTAAAGTTATACACTCCATCCTAAGAGAAGGATGCAGGCATAAGCTTAATCACAAAGCCTTAAAGCCTTTAGGGTTTAGTCCCTGATTATGAGGTGAGAAGAGAAGACTAAAAAGAGACACAAAGGTAAAACTAAGAGGGGGACTAATCAAAACCCTAATCATTGTCATGCTTGGTTGTTCCTAAGGTTTGTGAGGTTTTCAAGAGAAGTCTTCAATGGAACCACCAGGAAGCAGATGAAAGGATCAAGAGAAGCAAAGTGACTTGCTTCATTCAAGAAGTCAAGTCACTTGAAGAAAGAAAGTGGGAAGAAGAAGAATGAGCAAGCTCAAACTCAAACACATATAAGAAATGCAGCAAGGGATGCAAGAGAGAGATGAAAAGAAAGTATGAGAAGTGAAGGCAAATTCACTTCTCAAAATCACTTACCACCTGAAAAGTTAGAAAAAGAATGCAATGCAATGCAAAATGGGATGAGATGGCATGATGAGAAACAAAACCAGAAGCATATACATGATGCTAATGATGCTATGAGATGCTACAAACATGAGGCAGCACATGGAAATGATCATACAAGTTCATGAATGTAAATGAAGCAAGCTAGGAAGCATGGACATACATGAAAAGTTATGAAATGCACATGGCATACAACATGGCAAATACATGATGCAATGATCAAACATGCTTTCTATATGTCTTAAGATGTCAGATGAATCACATGGATGCTTAAAATGTCATGGCAAGTCATGCTATGCAAGAGAATGCTAGATGGATGCACATGGAAGCCCAAATTAGGGTTTATGAACCATACATCAAACAAAAGTCAAAATCAGAAGCAAACCCTAAGATAAAAAATTGAAAATGCCACACAAAGTACCCCTAATCCTATACTAAACCAAAGCCCAAAGGAGAGGTCTCAACTCTTAACCAAGTTCAAGTTATGGTTTTTACAAGTTTGCTAGGGTTTTAGGGTTTCCAAACAAAAGAAATGTCAAACAATTTGAAAATGAAAGATCAAATCATGGCCTTTTTATCTAAAAAACTACATGCTAAACACAATGCAATGCAAGAAGAATCAATGTCCAACTCCTCATGAATAGGCAGAAATGATTTTTTGAACTATGGATCAAATTAATGCACAAAAATGATTTTAATTCAATGAAAAATCCTCAAAATGCATCAAGATCAAAAAAGAAATTTGGTTTGAAGGTTGGACAATGTTTCTAAATGTCTTAGAACATTTCATGAATTTTTTGGTGATTTTTAAATACCTATAAGTATTTTTAATTAATTAATTCTCATTAATCAATTAAAAATAAACTTTTAAATGTTTAAAAATATTTTTTGAATGCAAAAAGTAAAAATAAAAATATTTTTGTGTCTTAGAAATTAATAAAACTCTTGAGAAAAAGTTTCATAATTTTTAAGACATTTTTGCTATTTTAAATTAATTATGCAAATAAAATGAAAAGAAATGAATTAAAATAAAGAAAAAGGAAAAGTCAACAGAATGGAAGGCAGGGATTGAGTCTGGGTTTGGGAGCATTGACTACGCGCCAGATCTTGTGGCCCAAATTCAAACTGACTCAAACTCAATTAATTAAATAAATTAAAGTGATTAGGGTTTAATGACCACATCTGGACCATTCACACGCGCGGCAAGTCAAACGGTCAAAGCAATCGCACGCTCCAGATTCAAACTCAATTAATTACAGGGATTAAACCCTAATGATTTTCAGGTGGCCGGAGAAGACCTCCGGTCATCTTCTCCGGTGGGAACCCCACCTGAAAATCCCTAAAAACTTCAAAACGCAACAAAAATGAAAACCAAGCATACAGAAATGATTCCCATGATCCACTGAATCAAAACCCCATCACAAACAACATTTATTTTTCCCCAGAATCATGAATCGAACAAAACATTTTTTAGGTCAACAGAGTTTCAGAAAGCAATTAAATTCTCATTTCATCACCATTTTCAAAACTAAAAGCACCAGGACAATCAGTGAAGCATGGAGAACAAGTTTAGAACTTAAAAATCCATTTCTGGAAAAAAAGTTCTTGAGCTACCTGAGATTCGAAGCTTTCACTCCAGCAACTTTCTGACCTCCCCTCCTTGTGAAATCCACTCCTTATGACCTCTTGATGATGCTTGAATGCTTTGGAGAAGTTTATGCTGGCTAGATGAAGAGTTTGAACAACTTCTGCTCAAGCTCAGTTGAAAATGGCAATGGTGATGCAGGCAGTTTCAGGCCAATGTGAGTGGTTCTTTGTGATCAGGGTGATGTTTTAAGAAGGTTTGTTGAGTTTGTTTGGATGTTTATGGCCTGTGGAGTGAGTTTCGAAAGAAACTGCAAGTTGGAGTGAAAATGGAGAAGTGGTGTTCTTGCTTGATTCAGGCTTGGTTCTTTGTTGGTTTGGGCTTAATGAGGCATGGTGAGTTGAGTAGTGGAACTTGTTTGAATGTTTGTGAACTGGGCAGAGAGATTCGAAGAGAAATGCCAATAGGGTGAGTTTTGTGTATGGTGTCTTGTGATCTGTTTTAGCCTTGCTTGGTGTTATGTTTTTCTTGCAAATGGAAAGTATAAACAATTCCAAGTGGCCAGAGGATGTGACATGGCCTGCTGTGATTGGGATGTTTGCTTTTGCCAAAAGTCAACTTTTTGTAAGAGAGGTATGGCTTGAGTTCTAGCTTGGTACAATGGCTAGGGCTGGCGCAGCATGGTGTGTATGGGAGGCTAGAGTGGTTCAAAGGCCAATGCAGCAAGTGGTAAGAAGCATCATGATGGTTTTGCAACTTGGTTACTTTTGGAACTTCATGAAAAAAGTCTTGTTATACAAACCATGATCATGAGAAACTTTGGTCCAATTCTGATTTTTAGAACTCATGTGATGTTTGTACATTGGTTTGAAGTGAACTAGAAGTTACAAATGGCCTTGGTTCATGATTTTGCAAATTTCTCATTTGAGGCATGTCTTGAAAATTAGTGATTTTGGCCAACTTTGTCACACCATAACTTTTGATCCAAGAAGAATTAGATCATGTTCTTGTACTTTTTGAAAAGGGAAACATGTATTCTACAACTTTCATGACCAAAGTTTTCCCATTTGAAACATTTTTGGATCAAAAAGCAAGGCTTGAAAAGTGACATAAAATGACACATTCTTGAAAAGTCAACTATGCCCAAAAAAGTCAACTTTGCAAAAACTTCAAATTCTTGATTTTTGTGAACTTAAATCTTCTTCCATGATCAAATAAAGATCATATACATTCAAAATGATGAAGATCACCCCTTGGTTGGGTCATTGGGGGCCTCAGATGCCCTGATTTTGCACTGACTTGTCTGAAAAGTCAACTCTTGATCAGATGACTTCCCCATGGAATTCCTTCATGAAAATTGATATGCATCCTCCCTATACCATATATAGACCAATGGAAACAAGAATGACCAAAAAATTTGGAGTTATGGCCTCTGAAACCAAAACCCTAATTTTAGGTCAACTGTGCAGTCAAGCTTGGCTCTGCTTCCATGCCAATCCCAGTTCTTGTGATTCTTTTGAATCCTTGACTTTGAGAAGATGTGATATGATATAAGAACACATGTAGACCCCTTTGAATTGATTGATGGCCTTTGGAGTGGCTCAGGAGGCTCTTGGATTGCTCAGATCACAAACCCTAGGTGCAGATGACTTAGAATCTATGCAGTGAATCAAAAATGTAATATGAGGTGATATGATTGTGTTTATGCATATGAAATGACCACAAGCCATGGTGTGAATGGGTGAGGGAAAATTTGGGGTGTTTACAGCTGCCCCTATTCAAACATGAGTTAGCTGTGCAGGATGTAAGCGACGGCTTAACAGGCAAACAAGATAACTTGTGGTTGAATACCAAAGACAGTCCAAAATTTGCACTCACAGGATGAAGAAGAAAAGGGATATAGATTGTAAAGGAAAATAAAGTATATTGTAAAGTGTAGGCGACGGAGGACGACCGTCGAGCAGAGGACGACTGCTGGGTAAAGAGCAATGACGGGGACGGCCGACATGCTGGGGATAAAAGGTAAAGCCAAGACGGGGACGGCCGACTAGCTGGGGAAAATCAAATTATGATGGGGACGGCCATCAAGATAAAGTAAGATTCTCTGGGAATTAATGAAACATGACGGGGACGGCCATCAAGTTCATAAAGCAAAGGTAACCAACGATGGGGACGGCCATCGGGCTAAAAAGAAAAGGGACCACGACGGGGACGGCCATCGGGTTAAAGAATAAATGAAATAAACAGATGGTGGGGTACGGCCATCAAAGGTGAAGGAAGATCACCTAGCAGGGGACGGCTGCTCTGTTGGGAATAAAAGAAATGTGATGGGGACGACTATCAAAGGTGGAGGACGACCACCTGGCAGGGTACGGCTGCCGAAAATATCGCGACATAGGACGAATGCCGGATAGAAAAGGTCGACGATGGGGACGGCCATCGGATGAGCATGATGGAGGACGACCATCAAGAGGTGGAGGATGACCACCTAGCAGGGGACGGCTGCTCTCAAGGTTTGTCTTGACATAGGACGAATGTCAGATAACCAAAATCAACAATGGGGACGGCCATTGGATAAAATGATGAAGGACGATCATCAAGAGGTGGAGGACGACCACCTAGCAGGGGACGGCTGCTAAAAACAATGACGGGGACGGCCATCGGACGAGCATGATGGAGGACGACCATCAAGAGGTGGAGGACGACCACCTAGCAGGGTACGGCTGCTCTCAAGGTTTATCATGACATAGGACGAGTGTCAGATAAAAAGAAAATAACTTTGTTGGCGATCTACTGGGGAATAGTAAACACGGACGAGTGTTTATATCCAAGAAACAAAAGGTATAAGTGTTTGGTATTGTGTATTGATTAAAGATGCGGACGAGCATCCTTAAGACTACGATACGGACGAGTATCGGGTAGAAACAAATACTGACACATGTTTAGAGATGATGATACGGACGAGTATCACCTGGTTAACAAGGAACACGGACGAGTGTTGAATCTGAAGGGACTCTTCTGGGGAATAGTAGACGCAGGCGAGTATCTATATTCAAGAAGACCAAAGTGTTTGACACAGTGTATGGATTAAAGATGCGGACGAGCATCCTTAAAACTACGATACGGACGAGTATCGAGCAGAAACAAACTCTTGACGCATGTTCTGAGATGATGGTACGGACGAGTACCAACGGGTTAACAGAGAACATGGACCAATGTTGAATCTGTGGGGATATAACTGGCATATACAAGATACGGACGAGTATCTGTATGAGTGTAACATGAGTAGTGAGTATGAGTATTGCATAGATGAGTGTTTATTTGCTGGGGAAAGTGACACGGACGTGTGTCAAGAGAGAAAAGTATAATAATATTAACAAGTATCCGGTATACAAAGTGTAGGTGACTGTGCTGGGGATATGACACGGACGGGTGTCAAGGAATTGTATATAGGTGCATGTGAGTTCAAAGAGGATGTCTTTGGCTTTCTGCCGGTGATTTGACACGGACGGGTGTCGGGAAGTATCTGTAATACGGGCGATCTTGTTTGTAAGGGGTGTTTAGGCGACTTTACTGGGGAAAAATGGCACGGACGGGTGTCAAAAATGAGTATATACTGGTGTTTGTGATTTGTGAGGCAGCTGCTTTTGCTGGAGAACCTGGTGGGGATTTTTCTGTGCGTTGATGAACTGTCATTATTCACAAGTGTTAGTTTAAAACATGGCTTGTGATTATGCTATATGTTTGATTTTTTCCGTAATGCTCCGTATTAGACGGAATGCTACGCTTTGTGGGTGAATATGATGCAAATGCTATGATTGTGCAAAGATACCAAACCGGGATCCGGGTCCCGTTGCTGCGAAGATCTTCGATCGATCCGTTTGTAGTAGACATCCCAGCTGGGGACGAGATCATTGGTAGATCTGATGAGATGTATCTGCTTGGGGATTCGGGTCACTGAGAGACCTATTCCAATAAATGAGAGACCCAGCTGGGGTTTGTAGAAGCTTTCTTCACTCTGTTGTGATCTTCATGCACTGCTCTTCTAGATAGAGGCTGGAACTCTGTGGGGAGATAGCTCTCTGACTTTTGTACCCGACTGAGGATGACAACTCGGCTGGGGAGAAAGAGAAATCATTGAGATCTCCCTAGGGATTCTGCTGAAGTAGATTCTTGACTCAGCCGGGGATATAGGTGCCTTCTGTGATACCTGCCCATTCTGATGGGGATAAGTAATAAGTGGCCAAACTCAGCTGGGAGGAGTCATGAAAGGCAACTCAGCTGGGGAGAGAGCACTTTGGGTGCTAAAGTTGAGTGTTGATTTGCCAGCTTGCTGGGATAAAGCTTACATGCCCCAAGTTGCATTCTGGATACCTGCAATCCTGAAAAAGATAGAGAAACGCACAAGATAATCCCGAGGTATCCCTTACTGGATTCCGTCATAGGAGTTAAGCACTTCTGAGAGTAAGTATATTTCCCGTAAGCATGTTTTCATTTGAAGATAAACATCTGTATTTCATGCAACCAGTGTTTCTTTTAGACATCAGACATTTTTTGCAAACAAAATGTACAAGACGAGACATGACTGAAAATCTGATTTTATTAATTCATATGCCCTGAATTGGCGAAATACAGTCAAAGGAACATATCCCCTGAAATGAGGAGATTGTTACAAATTGAGAAACAAAATGTTGGCAGTGTTGATGACGCTTTGAGGAGCTTCCTCTCTTGCTATGACTCGTATGACTTTTGACGTTCTTCTCATCTTGCTTTTTGAGGAATGTTGATTCTGATTGAGGCTTGATCCATTCGAAGCTTACCAAGTTGTAGATGATACAGACGAATTCAGAATGCAGTTGTTCGCTTATTCCCTTATTTTGCATGGATCGCCCTTTCGGGCTTTCGATCCATCGGGATACCCATTTTTGCCTGAGCTGTCCAATGCGGCTTTTCAACTCAGCGGGTGTACATTCTTTTGTTTATTTTCCCTTATTTTTGCCCGAGTCTTTTATTCTGTTTTTGACTCGCCGGGATGCCCTATTTTTGCCTGGACTTACATTCTGTTTTTATGTCCAGCGGGTCATCTTTTATGCGAAGTATTTTTTAACTGCATCTGAATTCACAGGGGACGGGAAATCTTCACCATCCATGGTGCTGAGCATCAGTGCTCCACCAGAGAAAACTTTCTTTACTACAAATGGTCCTTCGTAGTTTGGAGTCCACTTGCCCCTGTGGTCTGTATGAGGAGGGAGGATTCTTTTCAACACAAGATCTCCCACTTGGTACTCTCGGTGCCTGACTTTCTGATCGAAGGCTTTCTTCATTCTCTTCTGATATAACTGCCCATGACAGATTGCAGCCAATCTTTTCTCTTCAATCAGGCTCAGTTGCTCGTATCGGGACCGAACCCACTCTGCTTCGTTCAGCTTAACATCCATCAGTACCCGGAGAGAGGGTAATTCAACTTCAACAGGTAGGACTGTCTCCATACCATACACAAGTTGATACGGTGTTGCCCCAGTGGATGTTCTGATTGACGTGCGGTACCCATGCAAGGCAAATGGTAGCATTTCGTGCCAGTCTTTGTAGGTGACTACCATCTTCTGCACAATCTTCTTGATATTCTTATTTGCTGCCTCAACAGCGCCGTTCATCTTTGGTCTGTAAGGAGAAGAATTGTGATGTTGGATCTTGAAGTCCCGGCATAGCTCTGCCATCATTTTGTTGTTTAAATTGGAACCATTATCAGTAATGATTCGCTCGGGAACTCCATATCGACAGATGATATCTCTCTTCAAAAATCTGGCTACCACTTGTCTTGTGACGTTGGCATATGAAGCTGCTTCAACCCACTTGGTGAAATAGTCAATGGCGACCAGGATGAATCTGTGGCCGTTCGAAGCAGTCGGCTCAATCTTGCCAATCATATCAATGCCCCACATGGCAAAGGGCCATGGTGAAGACATGATGTTCAAAGGATTGGGAGGCACATGCACCTTATCCGCATAGATCTGGCATTTGTGGCATTTTCTGGCGTAGGCACAACAATCGGCATCCATAGTGATCCAGTAATAGCCTGATCTTAACAGCTTCTTAGCCATGGCATGCCCTCCTGCATGGGTACCAAAGGATCCTTCGTGCACTTCATGCATCAACAGGTCTGCTTCTGTCTTATCAACACATCTGAGGAGTACCATATCAAAGTTCCTTTTGTATAAAGATCCATCAGTGTTCAGAAAGAAACTACCAGCAAGCCTTCTCAAAGTCTTCTTATCATTGGAAGATGCCCCAGGTGGGTATGTTTGGTCCTCCAAGAAGCATTTAATGTCATGGAACCAAGGCTTATCATCTCTGACAACATCTGCTGCGAACACATATGCTGGTCTGTCGAGTCTGGATACTGAAATCTGAGGTACAAAGTTAGCAGCTTGAACTTTGATCATGGATGAAATGGTAGCCAGAGCATCTGCGAACTGATTCTCGTCCCGAGGGATATACTCAAGCTTGACCGTTGTAAAGAAAGTCAATAACCTCCTTGTATAATCCCTGTAAGGTATCAGATGATCCTGGTGGGTGTACCATTTGCCGTTGGTTTGATTGATTACCAAAGCTGAATCTCTGAATACGGTCAATGTCTTGATCCTGAGGTCAATGGCTTCCTCAAGACCCATAATGCAAGCTTCGTATTCAGCTTCGTTGTTAGTGCAGTTGAAAGTGAGCTTTGCCGAGAAAGGCATGTGAACCCCTTTGGGTGTAATGAGTACTGCACCAACACCACGACCATTCATGTTGACAGCCCCATCAAACATCATAGTCCATTCTTCTTCCGGGTCAGGACCTTCAGTGTGAACAGGCTCTTCATGATCTTTTGCTTTTATGAACATGATGTCTTCATCAGGGAAGTCAAATCTCATAGGCTGGTAATCATCAATGGGTTGCTCAGCAAGATATTCAGATAATACACTGCCCTTGATGGCTTTCTGAGAGGTGTACTGGATGTCGTATTCTGTGAGAATCATTTGCCATCTTGCAACCCGTCCGGTAAGAGCTGGCTTCTCGAAAATGTACTTGACTGGGTCCATTTTTGAGATCAATAAGGTGGTGTGGGTCATCATATACTGTCTCAGTCGGCGAGCAGCCCACGCTAAAGCACAACAAGTTTTCTCGAGCAGTGAATAGCGTTGTTCACAGTCGGTAAACTTTTTGCTTAGGTAGTATATTGCATACTCTTTTCGACCAGACTCGTCATGCTGGCCCAGCACACACCCCATTGACTCTTCTAATACTGTCAGGTACATTATCAGAGGTCTTCCTTCGACTGGAGGCATAAGGACTGGAGGCTCTTGTAAGTACTCTTTGATCTTGTCAAAAGCCCTTTGGCAGTCTTCATTCCACCTGACCGTTTGTTCTTTTCTCAACAGCTTGAACAAGGGTTCACAGGTTGTTGTAAGGTGAGATATGAACCGTGAAATGTAGTTCAATCGACCTAAGAACCCTCGAACTTCTTTCTTAGTCTTCGGTGCAGGCATCTCTTGAATGGCTTTGACTTTATCAGGGTCAACCTCAATCCCTTTCTCACTTACAATAAAACCCAGCAGCTTACCAGATCGCACCCCGAATGTGCACTTGTTGGGGTTCAGCTTCAATTGGTATTTCCTCAGACGCTTGAATAACTTCAGTAGATTTACCAGGTGATCTTCCTCTGTAAGGGACTTGGCAATCATGTCATCCACATAACATTCTATCTCTTTATGAATCATATCGTGGAATAATGTCACCATAGCCCGTTGATACGTCGCACCAGCATTCTTCAGTCCGAATGGCATTACCTTGTAGCAGAACGTGCCCCAGGGTGTGATGAAAGTTGTCTTCTCCATGTCTTCAGGTGACATTTTGATCTGATTGTATCCTGAAAATCCGTCCATGAAGGAGAATACCGAGAACTGAGCCGTATTATCCACCAATACATCAATGTGAGGTAAAGGGAAATCATCTTTCGGGCTGGCTCTGTTCAGATCCCGGTAGTCAACACACATTCTTACTTTGCCGTCTTTCTTAGGCACAGGTACTATGTTAGCAACCCACGGCGGATAGCTAGTTACAGCAAGGAACCCGGCGTCCCATTGCTTTTGTACCTCCTCCTTGATTTTCATAGCCATGTCGGGACGAGTTCGGCGCAGTTTCTGTTTGACCGGCGGGCATTCTTCTCTCAAAGGCAGCTTGTGCACGACAATATCGGTATCCAACCCTGGCATGTCTTGATAAGACCAAGCAAATACGTCCACATATTCTTGAAGCAGGTCGATCAGTTGTCTCTTCACTGAGTCTTGTAAGCAGGCCCCGATTTTAACCTCTTTCACGTCTTCATCTGTACCAAGATTAATCACTTCGACCTCCTCCTGGTGAGGAGTAATGACCTTTTCCTCTTGTCTTAACAACCTGGCTAGCTCTTCAGGAAGCTCGTATTCTTCATCAACCCCTTCATCAGCTTGATTGATTGGATTGTCAAAGTCATATGAAGTCATAGCCGTGCTGTTGTCGGTGCTGTCTGGAAGGCACTCTCTGCAAGGGTTCAGTTTGTTCATTTTAGTGATTTGATTTTAATCTTGTTTAGAAAGAGTGAAATAAAGTTGTCATTTTGAAAACACTGCCATTTATTTTTTGTACAAAAAGAAAAATGGAAAAACAGTGAACGGAAAAGAAAAAGACTCATTTGCAAAAAGATGTCTGATATTTCATTGATTAATCTTGTTTGCACAAAAAGTACAGATGGCCAGATTACAAAATGAGTCTTGTCATCTTGGGCAAGATGCAAGACTTTGATGCATGCTATAAAAATACAAGAAATAATAATTACTCTGCATGAGTAACTCTTATAATTTCCTGGGAAGACCAGTTCGAGATACTGCTCCTCGGGATCTTTGGACGAATCCAACTTTCCAGGCTGCGTTCCTCTTCCAGCTCGTCTTCCAAACAGTTGACAGCATCAGGGGTGAGCATCCCCCCACTCACAAAGTTGGGCTCTTTTGCAGCCTCTGCTTGATCTTGTTGAGTTGGTTTGTAACCCAACCCAAATTTGTCCTCTTTCTTCTCCACCGATAATAGCTTGCCCCAGCCTTGGGCGTTTCCTCCCTCAACAACCTTTCGGGCTTGTTGGTATGATGATATTGAAGTACCAGGCACAGCAGATGTTTCATTGACATTCAAAGCTTCGAACCCCTGGCTCATTGTTTCGTGGATCTCCCCATCCATCTCAATGTATTTATAGGTAGCCAGGTGGCTGACAAAAATATCCTCTTCTCCACAGATTGTAACGATTTGACCCTCCCACTCATATTTTAACTTCTGGTGAAGGGTAGAGGTCACGGCGCCGGCGGCGTGAATCCATGGCCTACCCAATAGACAGCTGTAGGCGGGCTGTATATCCATCACGTAGAAGGTCGTTTTGAAGGTCTGCGGGCCAATCGTTATGGGCAACTCGATCTCTCCCAGAACCGATCTCTTTGAGCCATCAAAGGCTCTTACCACCAGGTTGCTGGGTCTCAACGCCAATCCGTCATATTCTAGCTTCACCAGGGCCTTTTTAGGTAAGACATTGAGGGATGACCCCGTGTCTACCAGCACATGGGAAAGGACAGCACCTTTACATTCCATGGTTATGTGCAAGGCTTTGTTATGGTTGCGGCCTTCCGTTGTCAAATCAGTATTGGTGAACCCTAGTCCGTGACTAGCATTAACATTTCCAACTACAGCTTCCAGCTGATTGACAGTGATCTCTTCAGGCACGTAAGCTGCGTGCAAGACTTTGAGTAGTGCATTCCGATGGGCTTCGGAGCACATAAGCAATGATAGGATTGAGATCTTGGAAGGCGTCTGATGAAGCTGATCCACTATTTTATAATCACTCTTTTTGATGATTCGCATGAACTCATCAACCTCCTGATCGAAGGGTGTTTTCAAGGCTTCTTTGACAGTCTGCTCTTCCTGCACCAAGCTTTTTCCTTTTGCCTTGGCAGCAGCTTCTGCTTCGGCAGTGGGTCTCTGAATTTGTGGAGCGAAAAGACGTCCGCTTCGAGTGAAGCCTCCGCCTCCTCCCACATTGTCAATTTGTGGTGCAGGGGTTGATGATTCAAAAGTGATTTTTTGTCCTTCGCAGTACAGGTCAGAGCCGTAATGCCAGGGGATAACATTACTGCTTTCATAAGGTACTGGTCCAGGCACCGTGATAGTGACTGGACTGACTGCAGCTGCGGAAGGAATTGTGATAGTCTGTGGATCGTAATAAATCGTGACTGGTGCTCTGATGGGAGCAGCACCTTCTGAGTTGTAGGCAGAGTTGCTCTCAGGATCATAGAATATTGTGACAGTTGAGACATCTTCATGATTTGTTGCTGGTGTTGTAGGAGACATTGGTGGAAGGATGGATGTTGTTGTTGTAGGAGTTTCAAAATGATGTGGTGCTGGAGTTGTAGAAGCAAAATTTGTTGATGACTGATCAGTTGAGATAATAGATGAAGTACTTGTTGATGAAGCCGAAGAATTGTCAGGAACAATGGTTGTTGCAGTTGTAGGAGATGTCGGAACTGTTGCTGATGAGACTGCTGGATTTGTAGGAAATGATGTGGTGATCTGAAGCTGGCCACTCTGAATGAGACCGTCTATGCCATTCCTCAGATTATCGCACCCATTGACTGAAATATTGCAGTAAGCACACCCCAACTCACACCCCGGGAACATTTGACATTCGAGGAGTTGAGCCTTGATTTCTACCAACGGTGTCCGGATCTGACCCACACTGGTTATTAAATAAGACGGCTTGTCTTCTTCAATAGCGTTAATTCTGGGACCACCGTGATTTGGCATCGGGTTCTTATTGACATTGGGTGGTGGTGCGAAATTCAGAGCTTTAGAGTCTACCAGGTCTTGTACCTTCATGTGCAAGGCTCTGCACTTTTCTGTACTGTGGCCAGGTGCATTTGAATGGAAAGCACATCTGGCGTTGGAGTCATAATTCCTAGGTAGACTGTTGGGATCTGGAGGTGCCAACGTCCTTAGCTCAACTAGGTTGAGTTTCAGGAGTTGTGGCAGCAATGTAGCATATGGCATAGGGATCGGATCGATTACCCTGTTAGCTTGAGAAGGCCTCTGCTGGAATGGCCTTTGCTGGTTGTTGTTGTTGGTGTTGCTGTTGTTGTAATTTCTCGGAGGATACTGATTCTGTTGATGGTACTGAGGTTGTTGCTGATAGTTTTGTTGCGGAGGTTGATAAACTGGTTGAGGATGAGCTGGAGCAGGAATGGTGACTGCTGCCACTGATCTGTGAACATATTGGGGCCTGCCCCTGTTGGTGTGGATGGCATTGGTCTCGCCAGTTCTTCTCGGGCCTGCAAAAGGCTTTCTTGTACTACTGGACGAGCTTGCACCGTTGTCTGAGATCTTGCCCATTTTTAACAGGCTCTCAATTCTCTCCCCAGCTATGACAACATCTGCAAAGCTAGTGGAAGAGAAAGCAGCCAGCCTGTCAATATATGTTCCCTGAAGGGTGTTCATGAACATATCTGCCATTTCCCTTTCAGACGTAGGTGGCTGAACAGCAGCAGCCAGTTGCCTCCATCTCTGGGCATATTCTCGGAAACTTTCCCTTGCCGACTGTGACATTCCCATTAGGAGATTCCTGTTGGGTGCCATGTCTAAGTTATACTGATACTGTCTGATGAAGGCCTCTGCTAGGTCCTTCCAGCATCTAATAGTTGCCCTTGTCAAGTGAGAGTACCATTCTCTTGAAGCTCCTGTCAAGCTGTCTTCGAAATAGAACATCCAGAGCTTCTCATCCATAGTATAGGCCTTCAGCCTCCCCAGAAATGATTGTAAGTGAGTCCGGGGGCATGAAGTCCCGTTGTATTTTTCAAAACAAGGAGGCTTGAACTTATGGGGAATCCTGACCCCGTCTACCAAGCCCATGTCCATGACGTCGAAACCCAAAGAGTTTTGAGACTCTAAAGACCTCAATTTCTCAGCTATCTCATCCAGCCTTCTATCATAAGCTTCTTCCCCAGCACCCATTACTGTGAATTGATCCTCTTGGGGGTCTTCCTGAAGTACCATGGCTGCAGTGGCAGTCCCTTGAACATTTGCAGGAATATTGACCTCCGGATGAAGATGGGGGCCAAATACAGGGGGGTTAACATGAGGTTGGACCCTTTCATTGTTGTTGGTGCCGGCGGTTCCTATATGTGGATCTTCTTGATTCTGCCTTTCCACCATGGCCCTTAATCTTTCCTGGCTTTGAGCCATGTTGTTCATTACTTCCATAAACTGCGTCATTTGATTCCTCATTTCTAGCCTTTCGTTCGCCATTTGATTTCTGACCTCAATAAGGTCCTGCTGCATCTGATCCATTTGAATGCCCGGAAGGTTGCTACGGGTCGGATAACGGTGCGGACGGTTGAGGGGAAATCTCGGCGCCGAGCAATAGTTCCTGAACATCACAACAGAGTTAGCAGCAATAAAACAAAAACCTACAAAACAAACAAAAGGGTTAGCATGCAATGCAGTATGCCTATTTGTTTTCAAGGTATCCGGTTTGGCATTCAGTTTTGACCCTTCCAGACCCTTGAAGATGCTGTTGATGTTGCTTTTGAAGTGAAACTCGGATGGAACAAACTAATACATATATTACAAAAGCAAAATGGTACATAGTTTGTTTACAAATACAAGCCCTCTGAGGGGTCAAAATACATTACAAGAAAAATGAAAAATACACGGAATGAAAGCAACAACAAACAAATGATCAAACACCAAGACCAAACTCATCCTCACGAACTTCCTTGAGAAGTGCTTCGGTCACAGGATCCGCCGGACGCTCCGTGAGATTCCTGATGAGGAGGTTCCGGGTCGTAACAGCTGCTGCTAGCTTCTTGTGCTGACTTTGGTCTTTTGACCTCTTCACCCCTGCTTTGATCTTCAGCTCTGATATCTCCCTCTGGGCTGCTGCCAAGGCTTCTTGCTGCTCTTTTGCACTAGCTTCCAGTTGCTCTATCTTGTTTTGAACTCTCTTGTCCTCCAGAGTACGAGCCTCGGTGATCCTGACCCACCGAGCTTGACTCTCCTTCAGATATAAGTCTGTCCTTGCTCTCTGGAACTGGGCTTCTTTGCAAGCATTCTTCAGAATTTGCTCCCCAGCTTTAGACTTCTTGATATAATCCCCAGACTTCTCGATCTTAACCAGATGCTCCACTCTCAACTTCTCCAACCTCTCAATCTCCATCCTACCATCACTCCTCTCCCGGAGAGTCTTCTGCAAAGCCTGGGTTAACTTCTCATTTCTTTCCTTCAAACTCTCAAACTCCTCCAAACTAATAGTGGCAGGGGGTGGTGCTGAAGATGATTCAGGCATATCTTCTATAGTAAAGGGCATCCCAGAGAATTGAGCCCTGGCATGGGACCAATCATAATATTGTGCTGATGCCACATTGCTGCACTTCCCCAAAATGGTTATTCCCTTGGTTTGAACATTATCCTAGGCCCAGGCTGCTTGCCTAACAGTAGCCAGATTAATCTTGTTCTCACAATAAAGAGTCTCAACCAAGTCCTGTGCCTTAGGAATGTGGATCAGTGCATAGCCCAGTTGTCTTCTGAACAGCAATGGATTATAATTGATACTACCCTTAACTCCTATTAGGGGCACATTGGGAAAATGCCCACAGCTGGTGATGATATCCCTGCCTTTGGTGCTCTGAGTGCACCATCTGATATCGGCTGAAGTCAGTGCAGTGAGTCTCTTAGCCCAGTTTTTCTGCTGATGAGGGTTCAAAAATGCATCCGTCCTGGGTAGGTGCCTGAGAAGCCAAGTGTGGAACAATGGAGCACAACACCTCACTAATCTTCCCCTCTGCTTTTCATTCCTCTGATGCACTGAATAATAGAGATCTCCCAATAAAGTGGGCACTGGGTTCTTCAGGATGAAAAGATGGATTGCATTCTTGCTAATGAATCGAGGCTCATCTGCAAACAATACAATTCCATATATGCTCAGGGCCAGTAAAGCGCAGACAGCTTTCCACTCTCCTAAAGCAGCTTTCAGGGTAGCTTGAGAGATCAAGAAATCCAGATGAAAACCAGGGATTCCAGCTTTAGAATTCATGTGCTGTTCAATCAGGACAGGCTCCAGATGCAAAGCCTTTGCTATTTCTCCATTACCAGGAAAGACCATCTCAGGGTTGAAAGGGGTTCCACCCCTGATAGGCATGCCAACCAATGATGAGTATTCTTCTAGTAGAGGGCCCAACTGAAAGTCTTGGAAAGTAAAACACCTCAGTGGGGGATCATAGAACTGAATGCAAGTGTGGATCAGGCTTCTCTGTGAAGGGTCCAGATCCATAACCATATCAAGTATATCCCCATAATGTTCCCTGAACAATGGTATGTGATCTGGAGTGATCAGGGTCTGAATCCTCCTGATGTCAGATAGCTCTGGCTGGAAGAAGTGATAGGTGATGTTGCTCTTTTTAGGAGCCATGATGCTGAGACTGAGTAGAGACAGGTGCTGATGATAACACTGAAGAATGAGCCACTGATTGGCTGGTGCAGATAACTGAAGCAGATAGCTGAAGCAAATGCTGATGAAGATAGGTCAGTACTGAAGATGGGGTCAAAACCAGAACCAAATGAAGATGGATACCCTGAAACACAAATAAGCAAATGTCAATATGATGCAATGAGTATGTATGCAAATGATATGCAAGGGTTTGTGACTGAGCTGGATCTGATCAAAAACTCTGATATAAGTCCAGGACACATTCAAAAATACCAGATGGAGGTCTATAAATCCAGTAACCAAGGTGGGGGACTCAAATAAAGAGCCACATGTCCAGGGTTTAAGAATCACAAGAACTGTTCCAACATGGAGTATTCTTAATCAAGTCAAAGTAACAGGGTATTCTGAGGTCAAGGTACCTGCAAACCTGTAAACAGCCCAACCCCCTCACAGGCGGTGTTCTAAAACAAGGATCCTCAGACTTGGATCAGTTATGAGAAGTGTAAACACTTCTAACCCGGAGGTACAGTGTTTACAATAACCATAAAAGTTCCTCCTCTAATTCACCTCAGTTTCTGAAGGTCAATACTAAAAGGTCATCCAGACTTAGCAGGCTTCCCAGATAGCCCTAGCATTGCAGGAAATCTGCAACACGGAGTTCTCAAGAAGAAACCCATATCTGAACCGTGTTTCATATTCCCGCACCAGACCGAGATGGAATGGGAAAGAATATGATTCACTCTAGCCTAGGTGTCACTCAGGTCCCAGGTATAGGACCTTAACTCTCAATGGAACACCCACCCACCAAAGCAAAACCAGATCCAACCAGACAACATGACAGTATGATATATATGCACAAAGCTATAAAGAAAGCAATAAACAAAACTGTACATAAAGCAGTAAATAAAACAAATATACAAACACAGACAGCACATAACACCCCAGTAAACACAAATCAAACAAGCGCTAGGAGGAACCCACAAAAAGAACCAGAAGCCCTGGTTACAGTATAAGGGTCCCCAGCAGAGTCGCCAAGCTGTCGCTCCCACCAAATGAAGCCGGGTCAAAAGGGGTACAGACGCGAACGGTCGGCGAAAGGGGGATGCGAGGACACACAGGAGTGAACTCACAGGGAATGAATAGAGTCGCCAGCTAGGCATTTTTATCCCGGAGGAAAGGCAATGCTGCATAGACCTAGAAAGACATGGATAAGACGGTTGCGAACCAGAGAGACTGAGAAAGGGGGTTGGTTACAACCTGGGAAGGTATTAGCACCCAGATTGTCCGCCGTACTCGACGGGATCCACGCTTGAAAGATTTGTGTTTTAAAGGGGTAGTGTCAGTGCAATTTGTGTGTAAAAGAGCTGGAAAACAAAATGTACAGGTGTCAGTGTAAGAGAAAAGTGAAGTATATAAGTGAAGTGTCAGTGTAAGAACAGGAGTGAAATGCTCAAGATCATGAGGCTAAAAGAATGAGGCTAGAAAGAGGGGGAATATACAGAGACTTTTGTTCGATAACTGTTAAGTTATGCCTACGTATCCTCTCGTGCAATGAGGAAGTCAGAACACCGTAGTTCGACCCAAAGAGACTGAAAGATGAATTGACTTGTGAATTGCTTACTTGTCTATGCTCAAGTGTATGACCTGTCTGGCCCAGGTGCAAACTGTCTTGCATTAGACGGAAGAAGCAAGTTCTCGGTTGTGAGTGAATGAGATGAGAAAAGAATCCCGGAGGAGACGATTATTGTTTGTTTTTTGTATTTTCAGTCTTTTATTGCTTTTTGAAGATTTGTCATAAGTTAATGAGCTTAAGCCTAAACCAATGGATTTAGTAAACTCATCACATCTTCCCTCTGATTAGGGGTAATGAGAGTACCTTAAGTGTGAAGTCAGATTCTCACACTTAATCACCTTTTGATGTAGGATTAAGATCATTAACCTACTTGTGATTATTTAGGTGTTTTTGTTGTTTTTGTTTAGTGTTAAGTAATGAGGTTAAGCCATAATCAAGGATTAAACAGACTCATTACACCATCCTAAGAGAAGGATAATAGATGAGAATGTTTAAGCTGAGGAAAGCTCCTCAACTTAATCCATGATTAGGGATTAAACTCATGACAAAACAAGCCTTTAATTAAGTGGATTTTACTTAATGATATGATGATGAAGTGGATTTTATAATTTGTCAGACAACTTGAGGGGGACTTGTCCATTAACACTAGGGTTAGTCCTTCTTAACCATTTAAGAAAGAATTAGAACCCTAATGCAAGGCCCAAGTTACAAGTGTGATGTCTTGATACTTGTTAAGTGAATTGATTAAAGGATTTAAACACATTAAGGGTTTAACACTTAGGATTAAAGTTATACACTCCATCCTAAGAGAAGGATGCAGGCATAAGCTTAATCACAAAGCCTTAAAGCCTTTAGGGTTTAGTCCCTGATTATGAGGTGAGAAGAGAAGACTCAAAAGAGACACAAAGGTAAAACTAAGAGGGGGACTAATCAAAACCCTAATCATTGTCATGCTTGGTTGTTCCTAAGGTTTGTGAGGTTTTCAAGATAAGTCTTCAATGGAACCACCAGGAAGCAGATGAAAGGATCAAGAGAAGCAAAGTGACTTGCTTCATTCAAGAAGTCAAGTCACTTGAAGAAAGAAAGTGGGAAGAAGAAGAATGAGCAAGCTCAAACTCAAACACATATAAGAAATGCAGCAAGGGATGCAAGAGAGAGATGAAAAGAAAGTATGAGAAGTGAAGGCAAATTCACTTCTCAAAATCACTTACCACCTGAAAAGTTAGAAAAAGAATGCAATGCAATGCAAAATGGGATGAGATGGCATGATGAGAAACAAAACCAGAAGCATATACATGATGCTAATGATGCTATGAGATGCTACAAACATGAGGCAGCACATGGAAATGATCATACAAGTTCATGAATGCAAATGAAGCAAGCTAGGAAGCATGGACATACATGAAAAGTTATGAAATGCACATGGCATACAACATGGCAAATACATGATGCAATGATCAAACATGCTTTCTATATGTCTTAAGTTGTCAGATGAATCACATGGATGCTTGAAATGTCATGGCAAGTCATGCTATGCAAGAGAATGCTAGATGGATGCACATGGAAGCCCAAATTAGGGTTTATGAACCATACATCAAACAAAAGTCAAAATCAGAAGCAAACCCTAAGATAAAAAATTGAAAATGCCACACAAAGGACCCCTAATCCTATACTAAACCAAAGCCCAAAGGAGAGGTCTCAACTCTTAACCAAGTTCAAGTTATGGTTTTTACAAGTTTGCTAGGGTTTTAGGGTTTCCAAACAAAAGAAATGTCAAACAATTTGAAAATGAAAGATCAAATCATGGCCTTTTTATCTAAAAAACTACATGCTAAACACAATGCAATGCAAGAAGAATCAATGTCCAACTCCTCATGAATAGGCAGAAATGATTTTTTGAACTATGGATCAAATTAATGCACAAAAATGATTTTAATTCAATGAAAAATCCTCAAAATGCATCAAGATCAAAAAAGAAATTTGGTTTGAAGGTTGGACAATGTTTCTAAATGTCTTAGAACATTTCATGAATTTTTTGGTGATTTTTAAATACCTATAAGTATTTTTAATTAATTAATTCTCATTAATCAATTAAAAATAAACTTTTAAATGTTTAAAAATATTTTTTGAATGCAAAAAGTAAAAATAAAAATATTTTTGTGTCTTAGAAATTAATAAAACTCTTGAGAAAAAGTTTCATAATTTTTAAGACATTTTTGCTATTTTAAATTAATTATGCAAATAAAATGAAAAGAAATGAATTAAAATAAAGAAAAAGGAAAAGTCAACAGAATGGAAGGCAGGGATTGAGTCTGGGTTTGGGAGCATTGACTACGCGCCAGATCTTGTGGCCCAAATTCAAACTGACTCAAACTCAATTAATTAAATAAATTAAAGTGATTAGGGTTTAATGACCACATCTGGACCATTCACACGCGCGGCAAGTCAAACGGTCAAAGCAATCGCACGCTCCAGATTCAAACTCAATTAATTACAGGGATTAAACCCTAATGATTTTCAGGTGGCCGGAGAAGACCTCCGGTCATCTTCTCCGGTGGGAACCCCACCTGAAAATCCCTAAAAACTTCAAAACGCAACAAAAATGAAAACCAAGCATACAGAAATGATTCCCATGATCCACTGAATCAAAACCCCATCACAAACAACATTTATTTTTCCCCAGAATCATGAATCGAACAAAACATTTTTTAGGTCAACAGAGTTTCAGAAAGCAATTAAATTCTCATTTCATCACCATTTTCAAAACTAAAAGCACCAGGACAATCAGTGAAGCATGGAGAACAAGTTTAGAACTTAAAAATCCATTTCTGGAAAAAAAGTTCTTGAGCTACCTGAGATTCGAAGCTTTCACTCCAGCAACTTTCTGACCTCCCCTCCTTGTGAAATCCACTCCTTATGACCTCTTGATGATGCTTGAATGCTTTGGAGAAGTTTATGCTGGCTAGATGAAGAGTTTGAACAGCTTCTGCTCAAGCTCAGTTGAAAATGGCAATGGTGATGCAGGCAGTTTCAGGCCAATGTGAGTGGTTCTTTGTGATCAGGGTGATGTTTTAAGAAGGTTTGTGGAGTTTGTTTGGATGTTTATGGCCTGTGGAGTGAGTTTCGAAAGAAACTGCAAGTTGGAGTGAAAATGGAGAAGTGGTGTTCTTGCTTGATTCAGGCTTGGTTCTTTGTTGGTTTGGGCTTAATGAGGCATGGTGAGTTGAGTAGTGGAACTTGTTTGAATGTTTGTGAACTGGGCAGAGAGATTCGAAGAGAAATGCCAATAGGGTGAGTTTTGTGTATGGTGTCTTGTGATCTGTTTCAGCCTTGCTTGGTGTTATGTTTTGCTTGCAAATGGAAAGTATAAACAATTCCAAGTGGCCAGAGGATGTGACATGGCCTGCTGTGATTGGGATGTTTGCTTTTGCCAAAAGTCAACTTTTTGTAAGAGAGGTATGGCTTGAGTTCTAGCTTGGTACAATGGCTAGGGCTGGCGCAGCATGGTGTGTATGGGAGGCTAGAGTGGTTCAAAGGCCAATGCAGCAAGTGGTAAGAAGCATCATGATGGTTTTGCAACTTGGTTACTTTTGGAACTTCATGAAAAAAGTCTTGTTATACAAACCATGATCATGAGAAACTTTGGTCCAATTCTGATTTTTAGAACTCATGTGATGTTTGTACATTGGTTTGAAGTGAACTAGAAGTTACAAATGGCCTTGGTTCATGATTTTGCAAATTTCTCATTTGAGGCATGTCTTGAAAATTAGTGATTTTGGCCAACTTTGTCACACCATAACTTTTGATCCAAGAAGAATTAGATCATGTTCTTGTACTTTTTGAAAAGGGAAACATGTATTCTACAACTTTCATGACCAAAGTTTTCCCATTTGAAGCATTTTTGGATCAAAAAGCAAGGCTTGAAAAGTGACATAAAATGACACATTCTTGAAAAGTCAACTATGCCCAAAAAAGTCAACTTTGCAAAAACTTCAAATTCTTGATTTTTGTGAACTTCAATCTTCTTCCATGATCAAATAAAGATCATATACATTCAAAATGATGAAGATCACCCCTTGGTTGGGTCATTGGGGGCCTCAGATGCCCTGATTTTGCACTGACTTGTCTGAAAAGTCAACTCTTGATCAGATGACTTCCCCATGGAATTCCTTCATGAAAATTGATATGCATCCTCCCTATACCATATAGAGACCAATGGAAACAAGAATGACCAAAAAATTTGGAGTTATGGCCTCTGAAACCAAAACCCTAATTTTAGGTCAACTGTGCAGTCAAGCTTGGCTCTGCTTCCATGCCAATCCCAGTTCTTGTGATTCTTTTGAATCCTTGACTTTGAGAAGATGTGATATGATATAAGAACACATGTAGACCCCTTTGAATTGATTGATGGCCTTTGGAGTGGCTCAGGAGGCTCTTGGATTGCTCAGATCACAAACCCTAGGTGCAGATGACTTAGAATCTATGCAGTGAATCAAAAATGTAATATGAGGTGATATGATTGTGTTTATGCATATGAAATGACCACAAGCCATGGTGTGAATGGGTGAGGGCAAATTTGGGGTGTTTACAACCACATCGGTTAATTTTTAAGTCTGATGTAAAAAAAAAAAAAAAAATTTTTTTCTAATGTAAAAGTGACTTTTTACATCGGTTGTTAGATAAAACCGATGTAATAGGTTGGCTATTACATCGGTGCGTACAAATAACCGATGTAAAAAGTGTGCCATACAGGGTACTTTTTACATCGGTTCCCCTTTCGCCCGATGTAAAAAGTGTGCCATACAGGGTACTTTTTACATCAGTTATCCTTTCGCCCGATGTAAAAAGTGTGCCATACAGGGTACTTTTTACATCGGTTATCCTTTCGCCCGATGTAAAAAGTGTGCCTTATAGTACTTTTTACATCGGTTACCCTTTCGCCCGATGTAAAAAGTACTGTAGAAAATTTATATAATTTTACTATTTTTTAGCAGTTCCTGTAAATTTTTTGGTACCTAATTATTTAGCAATTCCTGTAAATTTTTTTGGTACCTAATATTTCCTTCACATAGACCATATTTAGGTCGATATTTTCATATATTTCTCACCAATATTTAATAAACCAAATATCTAGTACACATATATTCTTCCAAATGTACAAGTACACATATATTCTTCCAAATGTACTAGTATACACATATAATCATCTCAATATATAAGAGGTTTATACTAAAATTTACTACTAACAACAACAACAACAAATACACATTCAACCAATATTTCCCCCACTTGAATATCAACTTACAATATCCACAAGAATATAAGTTGTAACTTCGGTAGAAAACATAAAAATCAAATTTCCTGGAAAAAAAATCATAACACCAATTAACCAAAAGACAACACCAAAGTCAATATCTTCAAATAGAGAATTCTATATATCTTACCAGATAAAGCTTAACTTTTATACAACTCAAAGAAACATGTTGCCCAACGGAGTCGCAAATCATACAAATCATCCTCTTTTAATTCAGTTGGATCATTAAATACCTACAACACATAAATAACAATATAGAGTTATTTTGGAAAATTCACATTAAGTTGCAAAATGCAAAGTAATTAACAAAGTAAAGTTATATTTATTACCGTCATCCAATTATCGGTTATCTTTGCAGAGACAATATCCAACATATTTTTCATCACATAGTACCCACAATCATCAGAGTTATTTTGTTTCCTTGTCTACAAATGAATATATGACATCATTAGTGAATACTTATATGATAAAAATAAATTTATACTTATAATTTACACCACTTACTTGGGTCGAAGCCATGTAGGCTTTCTTCTAATGCCATGTGCCGCTTGATGAACCCCTAAAGCACTAATAAAGAAGGCAAAAAAACCATATAAAGCCACATAAAATATGGAATTACTTTTGTAACAAATTATGTATATAAGATATTGTGAACATAAAAGATAAACTTACTTTGTAACAAGTTTCGTCATGGTTTGATTAAGTTCCCGATGAAGTGAACAGAAGACGACCACCGTATTGTCTTTTGAACAAGTGACTATTAATTGCCAATGAGATCTGTATGTGCGTGTTGAAGTACAAAAGTCAGAATTTCATATTAACAAAGTTATAAAATAGAATTTCATTCACATACCCATGAATAAATGGTAGCAAGTGACACACTTTCTCTTCGTGATCACGTAACATGTCTTGTATGTATTTTCTAACTTTTGCTTCAGTTTTTGCCACATTATCAACATACGAACACACAGCAGAGTCCAATATCCCATATACTTCTGATTGTGATGTATCAATACACATACGATGAATATACCTAATTATAACATAAACATTAGAATCAAAGTGACAGGAGTTATAACATATTAAAATATTTGAGAGTAATAAAAATATACTTACGTGGACCATACTTGCAAAGTAGAAACGTCAAGCCAATGTTGTCCCATCAACAACTCTCTGATACATTTCGTTGACATATAAAAATTTGAGACACTCACACAATGACTTAATTCTAATTCAAAGTAATCCATTTGTGTGTCACTCCTTTTCAGAACCATTTTTACTAATCTCTCAACATTGTCTTCCTCTTCCATTTTGCTTACTTTTACAATTGAACAACTTCCTTTTCCGCTTCCATCCACAATTTCCCTTTGTTCAATGCAATTATTATTTGCTGTGCTTTGGGAGATACCCATAGACTTAAGTGTCTCCATGAAAGATTGTTGCATTGCCTTACGCTCTTCAACCCACTGTTGCGCTAAATCCGCTCTAATTTTTGCTTCCAATTGAGATGACAATTGTGCAAATTGTTCTGATACATCGATATCTTGTCTTTGACGTGATCTTCCAAAGAAAGTGCTCTATTTATGGTGTTTTCCAACACCACGAACACGGCCTCCATGCTCAGATGTTCCAATGGCTGTTGTTAAGATATCGTGACGTCCATCCGGAACAAATGCACCCTTTTCAACTTCTTCAACTAGAGAGTCCTACAAATGCACCACAACTTTGTCAATATAGTTTTTATCAAACAAAATTATAATGATACTTGAAGAATTTTACTTACAATTTTCTCTGCAACAACTTGTGTAGCCTGTGATGTGTATTCTCCCCCTTTCTTTTGTCGTGCTCTCTTCCATAACTCATGGCGTGAAGGTGGAGATGGACTACCCGTATCATCTACATTAGAATCAGCTCTTGATAATCTCCTTTCATTTATCATTTTCTCTTCAAGCAAACGATACCCTCCACGAGATAATACATGTGGGTATGCATTCTTAGCCACATTTTTTGCACCCTTTTCACTTTTTTCCTATTAAAAATTGAAAAAGTTACTAATCATACTAAACATAATAAAAATGTTATTAAGCACAATAAACATAATAAAAATTTATAACTCATACTAACCTTAAATTCAGATGAATCCCGAGACTTCAGAAATTCTTTCCATACTTCTTCTTTAATATAAGGATATCTGATATATGCAGGAGCGAGACCATCTTTGGGCTTTCTAATATATTCACTTGTGAGCTGTGTCTTAAAACCTCTCCATCGCTCTCCAGCATATTTAATCCACTCTTTCTTCAATGGATCCTTTTTTGCATCAAGAGGTTCTGGAATAGTGAAATGAGCCTACACATATAATATATAGCATATGTTATTAGCATATGAATATAAAACATAATTAGACATCAAAATAAGCAAAAATACCTGAACATCAGTCCAAATGGCCTCTTTTATGTCATTATCTACGTTTTTCCATTCATCTTTCAAAATACTACATCTCTGCCGAGCAAGAGATGCTATGTAACTCTTAAAATTTGAAGCATTTTTACCAAAACCCGTACATTCATGGGTTCTTGGATCAAACTTCACCTTTATCTTCTCACCTGTTTGGTGAACTTTGTCAATTTGTGTCATTAAAGTGGGACCTCTAACTCTTTTTTTTGTAGGGTCACTAGATGAAGAAGGGTTGTCTGTTGAATCAACCATGTATCTGTTCACATAAAATAAAAACAATTAGACATCAAATTAGACAAAAAAATATAGCAAAAATATAAAAAATTAGACATTAAATTAAGCAAAAATATAAACAATTAGACATCAAAGCAAGCACAAAATAAATAAATAAATAACTTACTAGTCCTCCCATATCCCTTCTCCATGATCTGTGCGAATAGCATGCACATCATCCTCTTCATTTTCTTCAATGAAGGTAGGCACATTTATTGAGAAAGGAGGAGTTTCAGAAATATCAAGGTTGACATCTTGATTTTCATCACTATCTTGCATCTTTCCTTGTATAACCACCGACCACCTTTTATCAGAAGGATCTGTGACATAAAACACTTGTTTTGCTTGAGACGCCATAATGAAAGGTTCGTCCGCATAAGCTAACTTGTTAAGATCAACCAATGTAACTCCAAATTCATCGATTCTTACACCACTATTGATATCAATCCATTTGCATTTAAAAACGGGAACTTTAAACACAACATAATCAACTTCCTAAATCTCTTCAATCACCCCAAAGTAGGGTGTAGATGCCATAACCGGATTTTTATCTTTAGCACTAGAGAAGTGCATGGACTCGGCCACAATCATCACCCCACTATTTTGTGTGGTACTACGGTCATCCTTTGACTTTGTATAAAAGCAAGTTTTATTAATATCATATCCACTCCAAGTTATTATGTTACATTTCGGCTCATAAGACAACCACTTAATTGTATTAGATGCACTATCATCATTAGCAATTTTCTCTTTAAACCACTCAGAGAAACTCTTATTGTGCTCTTTTAACAACCATCTTTCATTCATCTTGGGGTGCCTTTTCTTTATGATGCTTTTGTGAGCAGATAAGTAAGGTTGAACTTCATCCGTGTTATTCAAAATATACAGATGAGCTTGAACAACCACATCAATACTTAAACTCTTGACATTTAAACCTTGTGTACCCATACCCTCACATCTTCCATCATGACGAGACTTAGGAACCCCTACAGCATCCACTTCTGACAAATAGTTTGAACAAAACTCAATTGCCTCTTCTGCAATGTACCTCTCAACAATCGATGCTTCCGGCCGGTGTGGATTTTTTGTATAACCTTTTAGGATCTTCATGTATCGTTCTGTTGGATACATCCATCGTAAAAAAATTGGGCCACAAATTCTAATCTCCCTTACTAGGTGAACAATCAAGTGAACCATAATGTCGAAAAATGATGGAGGAAAATACATCTCTAATTGGCACAAGATAACTGAAGCCTCATTTTCCAAAACATCTAACTTTGATGGATCAATGGATTTACAACAAATTGCATTGAAAAATAAGCACAACCTGGTTATAGTCTTCCTAACATTGTTAGGCAATATCCCACGAATAGCCACTGGTAGTAGTTGTTGCATTAAGACATGACAGTCATGAGATTTTAAGCCAATTAGTTTGAGATCTTTAATAGATACAAGCCTCTTGACATTTTATGAGTAACCATGCGGAACTTTAATACTTTGTAAACACTCACAAAAACTTGTTTTCTCTTTTTTAGACAAAGTGTAGCAGGCAGGAGGCAAATATATCTTGTTGCCTATATGTTGTGGAGTTAACTCTTCTCGTATACCCATCAAACCCAAATCCACACGAGCATTATAACCATCTTTTGTTTTGCCATGAATGTTGAGAAGTGTTCCGAGTAAACTATCACATACATTTTTCTCCACGTGCATCACATCAATACAATGTCTTACATCAAGACTAGACCAATATGGAAGATCGAAGAAAACTGACCTCTTTTTCCATAAATTTTTCGTATTTGATTTCTTTTTGTATTTACCAAACTCAACATTAATGCCCTGTTGTCGTTGATAAACTTCCTCTCCAGTTAAGGGCTTTGGAGCTTCACCATGCTCTTGTTCCCCATTGAAAGCTTTTCGCAATCTACGATATGGATGATAACGAGCTAGAAATTTTCTATGTCCAAGATAAACAGTTTTCTTTCCTTTCTCAAGTTGGAGGTAACTTGTGTCTTCTTCACATATAGGATATGCATTATGCCCTTTAACTTTATAACCTGACAAATTACCATACGCCGGAAAACCGTTGATGGTGCAAAACAACATGGCATGCATATTGAAATGTTCACCAGAATACGCATCAAAAACATCCACCCCTTCATCCCATAATACTCTTAAATCATCAATCAAGGGACTTAGATAAACATCTATGTCATTTCCCGGTTGTTTTGGGCCAGAAATCATCATGGATAACATAATATATTTACGCTTCATGCATAACCTAGGAGACAGGTTGTAAATCATCAGGAGAACAGGCCAAGAAGAATGATTAGTACTTAGATTACCAAACGAATTCATTCCATCAGTAGAAAGTCCAAGTCTAAGGTTTCTCGACTCTTTGCCAAAATTTGGAAACAAAGAATCTATTTTCTTCCACTGCAAAGAATCAGCTACATGACGAATTTGTCCATCACATTTTCTTTCTTCGGCATGCCATCTAAGATTCCTTGCGTCATTTGAATTTGCGAATAGTCTCTTGAACCTTGGAATTATTGGTAGGTACCATACCACTTTCGCGGGAGGACCCTTTTTGACAACCTCATCATCACTAGAATCACCATCTTTCTTTTTGTAGCGTGACGCCTTGCACTTCGGACAATGATTATAGTTTACATACTCTTTTTTGTATAATATGCAATCATTAGGACATGCATGTATCTTTTCATACTCCAAACCCATTGGACACAATATCTTTTTTGCCTCGTAATAACGATTTGGCAATACGTTACCTTCTGGAAGCATCTGTGTCAACAATTCAAGCAATTCGGTAAAAATTTTGTCACTCCACCCATTATTTGCCTTCAAATTAAACAATTTTAACACGGCTGACAAACGTGTAAAATTAGTGCATCCCAGGTACAAAGGTTGATCCTTGTCACTGCATAAAGTATCATACGCATGTGCCTTTTTAAACGAATCTTGTCTAATATCACGCATCATATCTTCCAGACGATCATCATCCATTTCTACACCAATATTATCTTTTTGGGACACATTTGACTTTTCTACTACCTCACCGTGCCATATCCATTGTGTATAACTTTGACAAATCCCATGACAAATTAGATGATCCATGATTTCCTTCTTATTAAGTGTTGGTTCGCGATTTGCGCAACGAACACATGGACAGAGAAAAAGCACATCAACACTTTTTTCACCATTACCTTTAGGAGGAGGAAGATTGTTTTTAGCATTGCTTTCAGCAAACTGTAGAAATTCCTTCACTCCATGTTCGTACTCAACACTTAATTGATTAGCTTTTATCCAACTACGATTCATACCTATGTTCTGGAATTAATGCATACAGATCAGATAAATCATTTAGACACCTACAATAGTCGCTCTCTTGAACATTAGAAAAAATGCAAAAGTCTCTACGTGCAAACACATGACATGCATAAAGAAGAAGTGAGAGGTTATAAATAATTAAAAAAGAACCTGTAATATGATGCGGCCGGTCGGATGACTCACGAGTGACGATGCCGAAATTCTCCTCGACACACAATTTCTACAAGAAACAATATCATCACAATATGTATAAAACTATATATATATATATATATATATATATATATATATATATATATATATATATATATATATATATATATATATATATATATATATATATATATATATATATATATATATATATATATATATATATATATATATATATATATATATATACAAAACTATATATATATATATATATACAAAACTATATATAGTTTATAAAACTATATATATATATATATATATATATATATATATATATATATATATATATATATATATTGCAAAACTCTCTCTCTCTCTCTCTCTCTCTCTCTCTCTCTCTCTCTCTCTATATATATATATATATATATATATATATATATATATATATATATATATATATATATATATATATATATATATATAAAACTATATATATATATTCAAAAACTATATATATATTCTAAAACTATATATATATATATATATATATATATATATATATATATATATATATATATATATATATATTCTAAATATATATATATATATATATATATATATATATATATATATATAAAACTATATATATATTCAAAAACTATATATATATATATATATATATATATATATATATATTCAAAAAGAAATATATTGAGGAAGAAGATGAAAGGATTTACCGGCGGCGGCGGCGAACCCTAGAAGAAGGCTTTGCGAACGGCGGCGAAGACGGCTGGGCGAACGGCGGCGAAGACGGTTGTGCGAACGGCGTGAGGAGACGGTGTGCGAACGGCGTGAGGAGACGTTGTGCGAAGGCTGCGAACGGCGAAGGCGTACCGTATGCGGCGCGGGTCGGTGAAGGCGAAGTCGTGAACAGCAGAAGACGTGAAGAGACGGCGAAGGCGTGAACAGAAGGAAGAAGATGAAGGCGTCGGTCGTCGGTCGGTGAAGGCGTCGGTCGTAGGCGGCGAAGGCGTGAACAGAAGGAACAACGTACTGTTTGCAATGCGGCTGCGGGTGGAAAATGTTACTGTTTGCAATTATTACTGTTCCTAGATATGTTTTAGGTTTTAGGTTAAAATTTTTTAAAGAATTATTTAAATCGGTTGTGCGAACGGCGTGAGGAGACGGTGTGCGAACGGCGTGAGGAGACGTTGTGCGAAGGCTGCGAACGGCGAAGGCGTACCGTATGCGGCGCGGGTCGGTGAAGGCGAAGTCGTGAACAGCAGAAGACGTGAAGAGACGGCGAAGGCGTGAACAGAAGGAAGAAGATGAAGGCGTCGGTCGTCGGTCGGTGAAGGCGTCGGTCGTAGGCGGCGAAGGCGTGAACAGAAGGAACAACGTACTGTTTGCAATGCGGCTGCGGGTGGAAAATGTTACTGTTTGCAATTATTACTGTTCCTAGATATGTTTTAGGTTTTAGGTTAAAATTTTTTAAAGAATTATTTAAATCGGTTTAAATTCAAACCGATGTGATAGGTTTAATTAATTTTTTTTTATACTTATTAAATCGGTTTATACGCCAACCGATGTAAAAGGTCTTTTGAAATTTTTAAAATTTTTTATTAAGGACTTATTACATCGGGTATTTCTTTAACCGATGTAATAGATTATTTTAATAAAACTTTTTAAATCGGTTTATACTCCAACCGATGTAATAGGGTCTACCATTTTTAAAACTTTTTATATTTTTTAATTTTTCCTTAAATACTTATTACATCGGGTTTACCATTAACCGATGTAATAGGGTCTTTCTTTTATTTATTTTTTTTTAATTTTTTTTGGAATTTTTTCAATGTAACTTTTCACATCGGTTTATACTCCAACCGATGTAATAGTGTCTTTCTTTTATATTTTTTAAGTTTTTCTTAAATACTTATTACATCGGGTTTACCATTAACCGATGTAAAAAGTTTTTTAATTTTTTTTTAAATTTTTTTAATTGTTTTTAATTGTTTTTTAAATGACTTTTTACATCGGATTTTGAAAAACCGATGTAAAAGGCTTTAGATGAATATTTTGTTATTTACAAAATTGCCACCGCATTACTTTTTACATCGGTTTTTATCAATAACCGATGTAATATCCCTTATAACAATTTATGTTATTATTTACGAAACTGCCACCGCATTATTTTTTACATCATTTTTAACAAATGTCTGATGTAAAATCATTTTACCAAATGTCTTTTTTTTAGTAGTGGTTATATCGATGCTTAATATTCACAATACTCTTTTCGAACGACGCTCTAATTGAGCCTAACTGCAACTTCAACATGGTGTTAACAACATCCTAACAGCAGCATAAATCTCCCCGACTATGTGACAATATATTTTTTAGTCTCCAATGCGCAGACTCCACCCTAAACCGCAATAAATAAAGCACAATCATACATCAATTATCTTAATTAATCAAATCAAATAAGATGTCGGTATACCTGTTTGTTGTTGTGTTTCTCATATGAGTAACTCTGTTTGTCCATGCAGAAACAAACATTTCTTTATACGGTGTCAACCATGTTACTTTCACATAGTTAACAAACAAATGTATATCAACATAAACTGTCTCAAAGTGCTTCAAGTGAATGAGATATTCACTCTCTATTAGCATACATGATGTTGTTCCACAACTCCATGACATGTTCATGTCTTTCTGGTTTAAAATATTTCTTACATTTCATGTTAACATTCTTGGAAATGTGGAACACACATAAAAGATGTGTTGAATTAGGAAACACATCTTCAAGTGAATTCATCAAGGAAAGTTCTTTGTCCGTCACAACAACATTTGGTCGCAATTTCTCATAAAAAACAACTCTTTCAGCTTCTCCATTGCCCATTTAATTTCTCCCCCCTTTCGTGTTCCAAGTTGGTAAACCCTACCGAAAACGTCAACTTTGTTGACGTAACGCCAACAATCTCAAGCAGCGGTAACCGATACCTATTGGTCTTTTATGTGCAATCAAGAATCAAAACCAAATGAAACATATTCAACAACTTCACTAAATCAGGATGTGTCCAGAAAATATCATCAACAAAATTCGAGTCTTCCCTATTTCTTGTCCAACACATGTATTTTTCTTTTTGAATAAGACTAAACAAAATTTGAATTTCCGTCAATGGACCTTTCTTTCTTTCATTGTAGGTAGATCTAGATTTATATACTTGCTCGACACTCGTGAGGTTTTCTGGATCTTGTCTTTTAACGCGACAACTATGTGTCTCAGAGGCATGTTATACTTCGTCATGTCATTCACAAATTGTCTCTCTTGAGGTTTTAGACGACCCAATATGTCATACCCTGATAAATCCTGAATTAACATATGATTGTGAAACCCACACATAACGCTCACTCTCCAACCAATACCACTTGGCGAAGACCTCAGACAGAAGAGACATTTCAGTTTCATACTAGCGAGACCATCCTTCTCTGATGAATGACTATTTTCAAACATTTTCCTTTTATAATTTCCTCATCTCTTACAACCCATAATCAATTTATCCTTCATTCCTCGCTTGCCAGTTGCACTATCAGAACGAATTGTGACAACTATGATACCATGTTTTTTCCAATATTCTGTGCCCAAACTAATACGTCGGCTTGGCTCTCAAAAATCTGTCGATGAAAAACATAACAAGTTATAATAACACAAAACATGAAATCAAATGAAATAATATTATGTCTAGGTATAATACATACTTTGTTTGTAGTGAAGAACTGAGTCTAATCACTACAGGAGTCGATAGACGATCCTAACGGTTCCGGAGCGCAAATGACAAGATTTTTTGAAGATTCTGTCATGTTACCAGAAATTTCATGTAAAACTGAAATTTCTGGTATATCGGACATTTGGAATTCCTAGTATATGCGTGAGAGTTGATACCCGTTTTTTCTTCTTTGAAATTACCGGTAATTTTGGAATACCTGGTATTGTTTACCGGTAATTTGTAGTTATAACTACAGAGATTTAGTTGGCGAAAGAAACTACCGAGAATTTCAAAATTGACTACCAGAAATTGTTATTTTCAAAAATAATCTTTTGATTCAAAATGCAATTTTTAATGTAAATAATACCTAGAGTGGAATGAGAATATTGAAAAAATGAGGGGGTGCCAGGTATTAGTGGATGGGTAGCAGGTAGATTCCTTAGAATAAAGGAACTAAAGCCCAATAGAACTAAATCACATAAAGGCATAATAAGATTAAGAGTATAATATTTAATGATAAACAACATAATTTTTATTGGGGTGGCAAAACGGGTCGGGGTCCGCCGGCCTGCCCCACCATCCGCAAAAAAATAGCGGACTGAGTTGGGATTTTGGACCCACTTACCCATTTTGCCCGCCCCGTGAAAATAAAAAACCTCGTGGGCGAAATATATAATGGGGCGGGGTTGGCACATCGGTCCGCTAAAAGTTTTGAAACTTAAAAATTTGTTGTAATTTCTTTTAAATTTATCGTAATATGCATTTATATTTATGTCATAATTCAAATTTAAATGAAATTATAGTAACCAATTCAAATTTAAAATGAGTTATTGTTATATGCATCCATATATAGAAAGTTTAGAAAAAAGTATGTAAATTTGTATACAGTACCAATATAGATATTTATTTATATTGCGTATAAAAACTCTAACCAATAAAATATTGCAATGATAAATTCTCTATAATGCAATGTATACATAATATATAATACACAGTGTAGAGAAAAAAACAAATGACATTGTTATACTGTAACACAAATAGAATACTTTAATTTAATATTTCAATTATAATATATAAATATTTTTAATTGAGAAATTTCTATTCCATTTATATATACCAGAATATTCATATAAACCAAATTATATGCAAAGTAGTTTTCACTATTTCTTAACATATACATCTATTTTTAAATTGTATTATCTATTGAACATATTCAACTAGTAAGAATTTTTCTATTATCATATATGCGATACAATAGTTTTACTAACATTGAAGTTACTTCTCTTTATAATTGGTTTTGTTTCTTATTAATCACATTAGTTTGATTCCTCATCTCTTAGAATTTAAAAATAGTTATAAAAAAATACAAAAAATAAAAACAAAAAATAAATTTAAAAATAATTTGAAAAAAAAATAAAATAAAAAAGAAGGCCGCTCGCCTACCCTCCGGCTGGGCGGGGCGGACTTGAATTTTATTTATAAAAAAAATTGTATTAGTTGATGATTTCACACATATTTAATTATGTATGAAGTACTGCAGTCTGCAAGATCTTAAATATGTTGGGAAATTTAGGTTTCCAATTAGTGTTACAGGTTTCCATGCCTTTTGTCTTTCTCAATCTCACACACAGTAGCAGGAAAACACTCTCAGTCTTACCAATCTCAACTAAAGGATTCTGTTTATCTTTGTTAAAAGAAACTTCTGTTACTTTCTGACAATCTTATTACTATAAAATGTCACCAAGCCCAATATACATGCATTGGTTGCATATACTATGAAAGGTGCAATAAATTGTTCATGATATCTATATATGATTCTTCTAGTAATAAATTTCCCTATTGATCTCAGTGCCTGTTCCAAACTTTAAAGCACACTAGTCGCCAATTGCAGATTGCTATGTGTTTAATTATTTTCTTTGTTTGACCTTCTAATCATATTTAAATGCTAACAAGATATCTATGCCCTAATCTCTCCTAAAACTAATATATTTTCACTAATTTTGAGGTTTTGAAATTAGTAGAATTTTTGTTGGTTTTGGATTATAAAATTAAACAGTTTTAGTTTTACTGAGCTGTGGTGGTGTTCTGTGTACTGTTATATAGTATTTAAGACACAACAAGTATGTCTGTCATTTTCCTATGAAAAATTGATTGTGCTAATTGTTTTACTCGATGAGAGAGGTTAACAATTTCTCTATGTGTTGGTCATTGTGACACTCAAAGACCAACTTGAAGTATCTTTTGTTATATAGTTTTTAATTAGAACCAAAAACATAGAAACAAATATATTAGAAATGCATTGGTTCAGGTTCTGCATGTTGAACAATGTCACAAGTCAAACACAAAATGTTTTTTCCATATATTTATATGTTGATATCTTGTCTTGCTCCAACATTTTTTTGAATATTTAATTTGTGTAAGAAAAACACAACTTAAAATATAGTGTATTTTTACGTGTTTGAATGATGTAATTTGAACAAATCAAATATTATAGAAAATGTTAGAAAAATAATTGAAAATGATAATATTTATGATCAAGAAAAAGATGTTAAGTTTTTTAGTAAATATATTAATACATATTTAATTTCACGTATGAAATAGAAAAGTTATTTTAGAAGAAAAAATAATAATGTTTGACTGTTTTGAAGTAGGATTCAAGCCTTTGAAATATATTCTAATAAATTTAAAGTTAGGGTTTTGAACTTTTGCATTCAAACATAATTTTTACCTTGTTGAACTCAATTTCATCCGACTCCTAATTTTTGTTTTCAAACATTATTTGTTTTTGCTCGAGTTTAGGTTGAATTAAGTTAGTTAGAATTAATTTTGGTGTAAAATGAGTTATGTTGAAAAATGTTTATGTTTTAATTAAAAAGTAAAAGTAATTTTGGTTTGGGAGTACTTTGTGGATCGAGAGTGTTAAGGGTTAAACGTTCAGAATTCAAGAGATTTTGACATCACATATATATTGAAAATCTTAAAATATTAGGGGTACGGATCATTCCTCTTTCTTATATATCAAACATTTCTTCCGTTTCTAATTGATATAGACCTTAACCACTCACACATAAATCCCAACAATTTTTTGGCGTTTCCCAAACTTCTCAACAAATGATATCAGAGTTTAGAAGTTTGTTTGCAATTGGGTGGGCATAGGAGAAATATATATGGGGAACATTTTTGGGCATTTTAGGAGTTGGGTTGATAAGTTGGGGGCGAAGAAAGTAGAGGTAAAAAAGGCAGTTGGACTATGGTTGATTATTTGTTGGGTCTTGTGGTTTTCCAGGAACAAGATTATGTTCGACAATGAATTTTGGGATTTCGATACAATTACGCATAGAATTATTCTTTTCTCATGGTGGTGGTGGTTAGGCAAGAAATATAGAAATGCAAATTTTTGTAATTATTATGAATGGTCAAATGTTCCTTGTGAATTTTTGTAGTCCTCCTTATTTTTGAGTTGGGGGTTATTTTGTATACGAGTTAGGATACCCATTTGTATCCGTAATTAATATATTTTTGCTTATTAAAAAAATGATATCAGAGTCTGGTTATGCTCGATGGAAGAGCAGAAGTCGATCCTAGTATGGATCAAGATTAGTGATGTGAGTGATTCTCACTTCTGGGGGAGGTTGTTGAGATTCAAATGTGATTAGTTAAGTCTCGTTACCTTAAGGTTTTGGATGAATATATGATATTAAGATTTCTTGAATTATAAAGGGTTAAATATGTTTTTCATCCATGTAAATATACCAAACTCCGGTTTTGGTCCTCCTAAAATTTTCGTTCAATGTTTCGTCCCCCTAAAGTTTTATGTCCCCAAATTTAGTCTCTGCCGTCTATTTGAGATAATGGACGCTGACATGGCAAGTGAATTGACAATTTTTATTTTTATTTTGTTAAACGTTAATGTTGATTTGTTAGCCACGCATGATTCAAGTCCTCATAAAAAACTTTGCCCTAATTTCATTTCAATTTATCACGTTGACTTTCCAAGCATTTTCAACTCTTGGTCTTCATCTTCTTTTTTTGTCGCTCTTATATGTAAACGTGCGTGCTTCGCTTTCTCTTTCACACAACTTTTATTACTATTTTGAATTGATTGTGTATTTAATGGTTATGCTTTTATCAAGTTGCAGTTCGTGGACAAGGTTGTGGTCCCAAACATCTATTTTGGAAGTTTCTGCAAAGGAGTGGTCCATCAACAAAGAAAAACAAGGTAGGTCCACTTTCTCTCACTTAGAATCCGATTTATTACGAAATTTGTGGTAGATATAGTTGTTTAATGCAGGTTGTTGAGTGCTTTGAATGTTTTTTAGGGTTTCTTTGTGGGTCACATATTGAGTGTAATATATGTTTGTAAATGTAATGAGGTTCTTTAAAGCAATATTTTTCACTAAGGGTTGTTTTGTAAAAGACATTATGATAAAGTATGTTGGTGGGGATGTGTATGCTTTTAAAGAACATGATGGGCAATGTTGGTCTTTTTCGATGCATGTGATTTAATCAAGAGTATGGATCCTGGCTTTGAGTATACTAGGGTTAGAATATGGTGGAAACATGCTAAAAGAACCATAAAGAAAGATCTAAAACCTTTTAGGGATGATAATGATGCTTTTGAGATGATGGCCTTTATGAACGATTCCAAGGATAATGTTGAAATCTACATTGAAGACAAACCAAGTGAGGGTGCTGAAACATTTATGGAGACTGCAAGAAGGAGGAACAAATGTTAAATACCTGAACCTGAGGTTGATTCTTGTAATGAAGATGATTGTTCTAGTGATGAGTTATTGAAAGATATCAAGTTTGAAAATAGTGAAGAGGAAATGATGAATCCTATTGATGATGGGTTTGATGATGGTATTAATGAGAAATTTGATACTCACCCATCAGTGGTAAATGTTGATCATGCAGGGGCTGGTTCTAGTCATGTTGTTAAAGAAAGACTGATTACTCCAGAGATGGGTAACGAACATGTTATTGAAGATGATTATTTAACAAATGAGCTAGATAGTGGAGTTGAATATGGTAGTGACAAATCACCCATCAAAGCAACTAAAACTAAGCATGGCCCTTCATGTCCCAAAGTTTCTATGGTAAAGTTCTCAAGTCTAAGAAATTGACACCATTCAAGCCACCTGTTATACGAACAGTCCTCTCAAGACCAACCAGCAGTGAGCCTCTGAAGTTTAAAACCCAGAGTAGGTACAAAACTACATAAGAAGGTTCAGTTAAGAAGAGACAATCAGATATGCTTAGGACTTTGAAGACCAAGAATATTGTTAGCCCTGGAAAGAAGGTTGATGATTCAGTTATCATACAAGAAGAACTTTGAAGACCATGATTGTTGTTTTGATTTCTGTAATGTTGTTTGTACTGTCTTTTGTAATGTTGTAATGCTGTTTCAAACTGATTATTTTGTTATGTCCTATGTGTTGGTATGCATTACATTTTGGTGTGTTGTTTGAAGCCAATGACTAATATCAAAATATGTCATATGTGACATAATGAATTTCATTAACTATTCCTACTATGAATGAAATCCATTTCAATCAAACCTATTTTGGTTCATCATTATCAACATGGACAATTTGGTTCTAAATCAATCAGTACATTATACATCTCATTGGTTCTAAAACAGAAATTTGGTTCATCATTATCAACATATACAATTTGGTTATAAATCAATCATTACATTATACATCTCATTGGTTCTAAAACAATCAATGTATAAACAAAGACAATTTGGTAGAATCTCATTTCATTAAAATCCACTAATTTTAGTGCATTATACATCAAAGACATTAGGTACATTAAACTAAAACAACATCAGTACATTCAGCATTCATATTTCATTAAAAGGAATACACTGATCATCAATGACACAACAAGAAATATGAGCATTATTTTCTCAGCCCAAGCCTCTACTCTCAACTTAGTTTGCAGCTTCAAATTCTTCTTCTTCGTACCGTCATACAACTCCCTAAGCAACTCAATTGTCTCAATTCCTTCAACCTATTCTTCTCTGGTACTTCAACAACATCAACATCTGGCTTGACAAGATCGTCATCCCAAACAAAAAGATTGCAAGTTTCTTCAAGCTGCCAATACGGGCATCTCCTGAAAAACCTACCTTTGTTGCACTCATTTTTACAGACATAAGACATCATTCGAGCATCATAAGCACAATTCATTCCCCGTCGGGTTCGCACAGAGCAACTTGACATGTTAATTTGTTTTGAATCACTTGTCCTTGAACAAGCCATGGACGAATTAGATCTGGAGAATGAGAAAATGAAATGAAGCACGAGAAGAAAACAAATTGAACAAAGAACAGTGGAATAGGTGACAAGATAACGACGAGAAGAAGAATGAGAAGCGAACTTTAATAACTTTGAACATTTCAATTAGGTTAAAATTGAAAGAGGGACAATGCATAAATGGTTGAGGAGGACCATACGTGTCTCATAATCCACGCGTGTATTACAGTCACATGCCAAAAAAAATTGTCAATTCACTTGCCATGTCAGTGTCCGTTATCTCAAATAGACGACAATAACTAAATTTAGGGACAAAAAAATTTAGGGAGACGAAACATTGAACCAAAATTTTAGGAGGACCAAAATCGAAGTTTTTGGTATATTTACAAAGACAAAAAACATATTTAACCCAATTATAAATATTCAGTTTATTAACATTTCTGATACTTCCTGAATTCTCAAACAATTTTATATCAAAAATATTGTTCGAATCATTTATAGTATAAAATAAATAAATAAAAAACCTCTACAATCGAAATACTGTATTCAGTGTTTTAAAAACCGGACCGGACCGGCCGATCGGACCGGTCGAACCGGGAACCGGTCAGGTAACCGGTCTGGTTCGAATGTTGGATCGCTTATGTCATTGAACCGGTGTGAACCGGTAAAACCGGAAAAACCGGCGGTTTTCACAAACCGGCGGTTTAATTGCAATTTTTTTTTAAAATTAATTTTTTTATTATTTTAATTAAAAAATAAAAATAAAAAATGATATAAATGAAATAAAAAATTAAAAAATAAAAATAAAAAATAAAAAATAAAATAAATGAAATAAAAAAATAAAAAAAATATATAAAAATAAAACAAGGAGAAAATTGTTACAAATACGGTAGAATTTACTGCAAATTATTTTAATATTAAAGAAGGAGATCCCAATATTGAAATAATTTTTTCTTCTTTCAACTAAATTTGATTCGTATTTGAGTTATTTTGTTATAAACTATTTAATTAAATTATATTGCAATTAGACTTTGTTTGCAATTAAACTTTGTAATATACTATTTTGTTATATGTGATACCTTTATTTAAAATTTGAATTTAAATTATAAACTTATGAATTTATGATATGATATTTTTAAAAAATTTAAGTGTTATTTATATTTTGAAGAGACTGAATCATCCGGTTCGACCAATTTTATACCTATATAATTTTCTTATAAAGACTGGTTTATTATTCGAGTTATCCGGTTTAATCCGGTTTATTCATGCGGTTCGACCAGTGATCCAGTGGTTCAACCAATAAACCAATGACTCAGTATCCTCACCGGTTCGATGACCGATCCGGTTTTTAAAACACTGATTGTATTTAAGTCATCATCTAAAATAACATAATTATATATAATAATATATTAGTAATGAGGTGTAAACCAGGAAAGTATGAAAAGGATGGTAACATATAACAAAAGGAGTGTTAAATGGACCACAATAAGATAAAACAAAAGTACGATTAAATAAAACAAAATAAAGACTAAAGTAGAAACAAACTTAGATGAATCTCAAGACAAAAAACAAGAAACCTTACCCCTAAGGGTTTATCCTAGATCTCATCCTGTCATAACCACCATTAACAGATTCAAGGGTACTAAGAAAAAACCAAAAATCACAAACTAGTATATCAAAATTGACCAATCTACTATTGATCTTAGACAAACGATAGGATTTTAAATATAATAATTACAAGTTTCTAAATTGACCAAACTGCAAGACAAATCGTAGCAGAACGACTTATCCCTATCATATAAAGAAAGAAAAGACTCAAACAAACAGAATCTATGATCATTACCTATCAAGAATCAACATTTAATAGGAGCATCTTTAAAACTGTACTATTGAATGTGATAAAAATACGTATTGATGTCAACATCTAACATCTTTACAAAAAAAATACATATAGTATACTAGTATTATTTATACCGACATGGAAATATATTTGGCTGTATTTGTAAAATACATAGAGACAATATTAGATGGCCTTCCCTACGTGTATAACAGCCTCTATCAAATAACAAAAGGTAGGCCACTTTTTCCCACCAAAATGTCACTGACAATGCAAATTTTTGCTGTGAAATTAAATTGAGACAGCCCACCAAAACCGGTCCTTTCACATCAAAATTTCTTCCTTTGACGATTATAGCTTTCACCCCTTTTGAGGCTCTCTTTTCTTTTTAAGTGCGTCTTCTCTTTTTTTATTCCATTCCAACTGTCTCTCCCACTGTATTTTCATCTTCAATCTTCCCGGATATATGCTACCATTAGCTAGTGGAGAATACAGCTGTTTTTGGAACCGGTCCGATAGAATCGGATCAATAGATTGATCGAAATGTTACTCAGTCTAGGAAAATATAACTTTTTTTTATTTAGTACAAAAAATGGTTAAAAAAAAATGTTGATTGTTATCTCGATTTAATCTCGATTTACCTGATTATTATTTCAGTTCAGTTCTCAGAATAATAAATATATATGGATCAAACCGAAAAAAGTCAGAATGGAGATCATGCTTTAAGGTATAGGTGTCACACAAATATATATATATATATATATATATATATATATATATATATATATATATATATATATATATATATATATATATATATATATATGAAGAAAAATGTGAAAGCAAAATTAATTAGGTATACTATTCATACATCATTTTCCTACATTACACCGTATTTCACTGTTCACCAATACGATAAAAAGTGAAATATAATTTTTTTTCTGTGAACAGTAAATAATTTTTTTTATATTTTTTATTAATGTAAAAATATTTTAATACCTGAATATATATTAACCAATTTTTACACTGCATTAACCAAATTTTTACATTACATTAACCAACGTTGATGATTGCTAAAAAATAATTTTTAGGTAAAAATTTAATTAATATAGTAATGAAGTTGATTAATAAACATCAATTTCTATTAATAAAAATTAAAAAAAAAATTATTGTTCACGGAAAAAATAGGTGTAAGAAAATAGTGAAGAAATATCTCAAGATCAATTTGTGTATATTATACTTCAACTTCACATTAGTTCTTATTTTAATGATTAATTAAGATATTTATTTATATACTATTAATTTGACTTACAATTACTTAAATATCTTACTATCTAATCAACTAAGTTAGTTAACTATTTGCCTAACAAATAACTTAACTAACACCTTTCTAAACATAAATTACATTTGAATGGTATTTCTTCTTAATTCAAAATATTTACATTTATTAATTACTTTTCGTAATATTTTAAATATATATTATCCCTGTCAATATTGTAAGTTTTGAAAGTATCATATTATAAGATTTTTTTTGTTGTTGTAATTACTTCACACTATCTTATTATCAACCGTAGCCCAATACTTAAATTCATAATGATTATTGCGAAAAAGGTATATAAAGATTAATATTGCTAACCCACATTCGATGTGGGACTCTATTGCAATAGATATGGATCTTGAACATTTACAACCAGAACAACAAAGACATAGTTACATGCTTTCACCACCTTTTTCTTGCTTTCCCTGTTAAGCTATATGTTCATTGTACTCATTGATTCGACTCATTAATTGAAATTGGACTCTCGTGCTCACATCAGGCTCGCAGCTTCTCACAGATTCACTTCCATTATAGTAAAAATTCATAGCTGCTAGAATAGCAGGGTCATGGTTGCTAGAATATCAAGCTATATGTTCACTTCCATTACGTGTATGTTGGAAATTTAAAAGCCACACTATCCAAAGTAATGATATTTCACATGGATTTAATAGCTGCTACAATAGCAGGGTCTATACAAATTTTCCACTTCCAAGAGAATATAACATTTTGAATTAAAGAGCAATAATGACTTTCAATAAAAACTTTTAGATTACAAAGTAGAGAGAAGAGGAAGAATCAGAAGCAACATTATAAAAACAATATTCCTCTTCTTACCAACACACAAAAAGCATCAGCAAAGAGATCAAAATGAGGTCCAACAATGTTGTCCATGTCCAAGAAGCTATAGAGGTCCAACAAGATGTCAATGTCCAAGAAGCTGTGGAGGTCCAAGAAGATGTAGAGGTCCAACAAGTTGTCCAAGTCGAAGAAGTTGTCCAGGTCCAAGAGGTGGTAGTTGTGCAAAGAAGAAGAATTAGGATGAGAATAAGGAGATCAAGAAGAAGAATAACGAGGAAAGTTATTTTCAATTCTTCTGATGATGAAGCACCTTATACTTGGAGTAACTTTATGTCATCTAGGGCATTTAAATTTGATTATTAAAAAATGGAAGTGTCTTTTCTGTCTTCAACATGCAGGAGTTTTTGTTGTCTTCAATATGAAACATGCACTTATGAAACATGCACTTTGAATGTTAATGACTTCATATATTTGAATGATAGTGTCTTTGAATTAATGTTTGTTAATTCTTGTAAATTATGCTGGTGAAAAATATAGCAGGAATCAATGTCTTATTGTCTCGATACAACATATTTTCAAACTAATTTTTGATTAATTAGTTGTCTTATGAATCACATGCCTTGAAAGGGATGTGGGTTGAAAATAACCTTTGTATCTTCTTATTGTCTAGATACCTCACATTTTGAAGCACTGTGGGATGAACATAACCTCTGCATTGGTGGCATAATCGTAGTATGAAAGATTTGAGAATAACCTTTGTATTTGTGTGTGTGAAACATTTTCAATATATGTGTGTCTTGAAACATGTATCATGAATTATGGAATAATGGATGGATGATGTCCTGGTTAGAAATTGCTCTTATTGTATATGTATGCCACATCAACCAGAAAATGGAATCTGGGCTGAAATAGCGTGCATTGAGGCTTTACAGATGGAATCTTGATTTTTTAAAGGGGATCACAAAAAAAATTCTTATAAGGGTAAAATCAAAACTCACTATATTGACATTGGGTAACATATATTTAACTCGTTGGAATAAAATTGGTTGATACCATATTTCTTGCATTTTGATGATAACAAAGTATTTAAAGAACAATTGGATATTCCAATATATGTTCAAGTATGCATGATTATTAGACTGGGAACAAATGAAGAGAAGTTAAGGATTCTGAATCTGAAGTTCAGACTCTGACCCTGAAGATCACTTTTGAAGATTTTGGCTCTGATGGTATCCAGACTCTGAAGAAAGTCAGCCTCTAGTGATCCAGACTCTAAAGTTTTAGAAGCTAAGAAGTAAACTTTAAAGAGATCAGCCTCTAGAGAGTGAAGTCTGCAGGAAATTAATCTTTGAAGCATATTCTCTTCAATCAAAGCAACTCTGATAGACTCAAAGACCTTTTGATCACGTGAAGACTTAATGAAAAATCTCTTCTTTGTTGTATGAGCTTCAACCGATAATTCCTCTTGCAAAAAGGTGCTTTCTTAATGTGTCCAATCAAGTACAAAGCTTACCCATATTTTTGGTAAAAGTCTTTAACATCTCTTTTCTTCCTCTCTATTTAAGGAGCATGAGACCTGAAGAAGAAGACCAATACATTGAACCTTGACATTTCAAAGAGAAGTTACTCTATAAAAACAAGATAACCTTAGAACATCTTAACATTCCGTATACTTTAGAAGTTATTAAGTCTTAGAGTCTTTCTAAGTTGTAGTCTATCTAAACCTATGATTGTATATCAAATGTAGTTGTTACCCATATATCTTAACTGTTTGTTATAGAGTCATAAGTTTCCTGCTTTAATGCTTGAGCATTTGGAAGTATATTGCTTGTATGCTTAAGCGTATAAGTATCTTACTTGTAGGTTTGAGCATTGGAAGTCTCTTGCTTGGTGCTTGAGCATTTGTAATTAATTTGGTTATAGTTAAAATCTCTTGGAAGTGCAAGGTGATTGTACTACTCTTAAGTTGTGAGAGAAATCAGGATATGTCTGTCTTTGCTTTTACTTTTCTTTCTTATTTACTTATCATTATGTTGCTATTAACTTTGCGACTCAGAGTCAGATTTTGTTTTAGAATCTGGTAAGGACTTTCATAAGATAACCTAGTATCTCCGAGTCTGACTCTGAACCAAGTGTTCAAATCTGATTGAGATCTATCAAAGAAGAAGAAGAAAAAGCTTATAAGAGAAAAGGATAATACAATTCAACCCCATTCTTGTGTTTTTCTCACCTACAGTTGGTATCAGAGCAAAGTTTGTGCTAAGAAATAACAATTGTGCAGAAAAGATCTTTGAGAAAAACACTTTCCTTATCATGAGTTTTGAAGTTGAATCATATCACTCTGGTGATGATATTCCTAGTCCACGACCTACTCTTCTTGGTAATGTTAATCGTGATTATAATACATCTGAAAAGGAAAATTATTTTGCTAGACCTCCAACATTAAGTGAAGACTCTATTGAATTTGAATGGTGGAAAATCAAGTTTTACACACATATCATAAGTTTTGATGATGAGCTATTGGACATTCTTCAAGATGTCATTGATATTCTTATGAATGGAGTATGAATGATGGTTGATAGAAAAACTCTCACACCTGCTCTTAAGAAGATTTATAGAAAACATCATATAGTAAGAGGAATTCTTGTAGATATTTTTCCTCACTATGAGTTCATAAATATTTTTGACAAGTCTACTGCTAAAACTAATTTTTAATCTTTATGTGTTACTTATGAAGGAAACAAAAATGTTAAAGAAGCCAAAGTTAATCTTCTGGTCCAACAATATGAGCTGTTCAGAATGAAAAAGGGTGAAAAAATTGAAACAGGGTTCTCAAGTTTTCAAGTTTTTGTGTTTGGACTTCAAGTCTTGAACAAAACCTATATCACCTTCGATCATGTCAAGAAGATTCATAGTAGTCTTCCTATCAGATATAGACCAAAAGTAAAAACTATTCAGGATGCTAAAGACCTGAACAATATCAGTCTTGAGAGTATAATCAGTAATCTCTAAAGAAATAAGTTAGAACTCAATGGAGATGTAGAACCATTCAAGAAATCAAAGTCTTTGGCTTTGAAATCTATTAGGAGGTCTGTTAAATCTACACAGACTTGGGAGCATAAAGAAGCCACTCATGCTGAAGCTTCTGAAGAAGATTTAGATGATGATGAAATGGATTTCATCATAAAGAGATTTTAGTATCTTGCTAACAAGAACAAAAGGTTTTATGGCTGAAGATCTAACTTCATAGAAACAAGCTCCATAGTTAACAAAGATGATCATCAAGGATGTTTCAACTAATAGAAGCATGGTCACTTTATAGTTGATTCTCCAGTACTTCAGAAGAGCAAAGCCAAAAAGGGATGCTTCCAGAAGAACAACTTTAGAAGAAATTTCAAGAAAAGCCTTATGGAAACTTGGGATGAACTTGATGATGAAAAAGAAACTAACAAGAATGAAGTAGAAGTCAATCTAGATTTGATGGCTTCAACATTCTCAGGCACAGAATCAGAAGTTAATTCTAATTCAGATTCAGAGGATGAAGATTAGGCATTCTCTAGACTCACTAGATCCGATTTAATTACCTTCTACCAAGACCTTATGGGTCGATGTCAGAAGAAATTTAGACATATGAAAATTTTACAAAAGTAGCATAGTCTTATGAAAGATTAAATAAATTTGTCTAAAAATAAGATTGAAAAATTAGAAAGAGGTCAGTTTGCTTTAGTAAAGGATATGTCTGACAAACCTCTTGATGAGTATGAATTGGCTCTTCAAGAGTTTGTCATAATTGGCTTTAACAAAACCAAACTTGCATCTGTGATTTATGGTGTAAGTATAAACAAAAGAGAAGGTCTTGGTTATCATAAAAAATATTTTAATCCAAGGACCGAAACCTTGATTAGTCCATCAAATTCTTCTTCTTAGAGCTTTGCTAAAAAAATGTTGTACTCTCATTTTGTACCTGTTACTAATGCTAAGGTTTTAAACTAATCAAAACTTATAACTATAAAGTCAGAGGTTATGAAGAAAATAGAATCTAAGACATCAAGGTCAAAAGTTATAAAGAAACTAAAACCATTGATTCTTAAGTCAAATGTTCTAAAAGAATTAGAACCTAAGACTTAAAAGTTAAAAGTTTTGAAGAAGCTAGAACCTATGACATTAAGTTACAAGGTTATGAAAGGTCCATAACCTAAGGCTAGGATTCATTCAAGACAAAAAACTGTTAAATATAAAGTTTTGAATGATCCAACACCTTATTACAACGCTAAGGCTTAAAATAAGAGGAAACATATTAAAACTAACCTTAAAGGACCCATACGATTATGGTTACGGAAAAGTGAGATTATCTTTGCTGTAAATTTGAAAAAGAGAATAACAAAGCAACAACTTCAGTTCCAGGAAAATGGTGGCTTACAACATATAACAAAAGAAAAGCATGTGTTCCAAATCCTAACTCAGAATAAGGAAGAAAATGTGGAGTCTGGATGAAGTGAGTAAGGAAATATTATTGGTACTAGGAAGACTGAAGGTGATTAATTAGAAGTTGGTGTTTCATATGTTTAATCAATCTCTAAAGCTCATCTAGTTGAAATGGACTCTGAAAAGATTCTTGATGGTTCTCAAAAAAGCATTGTTGGAATAAAGTGGTTCCTCAAGAATAATCTCATTAGCAGATCATAACCTGCACAAAGAAAGGTATGACAATTTCTTTGTTTTTACTCAAATGTTTCTAAACCTGATATTATAATATCATTTAGTAGAATTTCATATTTATGAATGTAGAGTTACACTTATTTGTGTAATGCTACCTTTATTTAAGTTGCAAAGAATCTTATTCTATCTCATAATCAAGCACTTTTAAAGTCTTTTAAAAATTATGTGCTTGCATCAGATTGGGGAATCAGATTCTGATGATGACCAGATGCTACTATGATCAGAATATTTGAACTAGCCTCTAGTGAATACTAGCATTTGAAGCATCTCAGCCTCTGAAGCTTTGAATAAGATTATTTTTCTCTGATAAGCACTCAAGTGGAAAACCTTTCAACTGCCTCTGACACCTGTCCACGACTGAACTTCCTCTTTTCCTAATTTCCAAACTTATCCCTTATACCTCATCTATGGTTTTCGTTATTTTCCCTCATTATCCTTCATTAATTTACCAATCTACCCTTTTCTTTTATATTCCAAAATTTATTTAATATTATATAAATTATTTAAATTCATTAAATATTAAAATATACTCCCCCCCAACAGCCGACTAACTTCACGCAACACACACACACAATACACCAAAATTCCAATTATTTAAATTAAATAATTAAATAAATAATTGGGGTATTACAGATTTCGTCTGTATGCCTGTTGCACCCCAAAATTTGCCCTCACAATACAAGACTTTGTGTGCTAAGAAGGTTCACAAGGTTCACAAGATTCATAACACTTACAAGACATTTCATGAGGTTCTTGAAGTCTACAAGTCACTTCATGAAGGTTCACAAGGTTCACAAGATTCACAATGCTTAGAAGACCTTTTATGAGGTTCAGGAAGTCTACAAGTCACTTTATGAAGTTCACAAGGTTCACAAGGTTCATAATACCTCCCATGAGGTTCACAAGACATTTTATGAAGGTTCACAAAGTTCACAATTGGTCAGAAGTTTGGCAATTCCCTCAGACAATGCACCTCCTAAGTAGTGCATCCAAAACTAGGGTTTTGACTTTAATCAGGCTAAATGGACTTCCAAGACTTCAAGTGAGCTTCATAACATCTTATATGTGTGTAAGAATCCCCATGACAAGTTTCAAGACTTTTCTCAGAAGTTTGCTCAGTCAGATGATCAGATAAGTCAAAATCAGTCAAAGTAGTTAAAAAGTCAAACTGAGGTCAACTGTGGTCAAACTAAAGTCAAACTTCATGATTTTTTGCCAACATCAAGTATATGAAGTAAAATTCATCATTTGATCAAGGGTTGATCATGATTCATCAAGGAGATTTCAGATCATCAAGAATCAGGAGTTTCTAAATTAGGGTTTCCTCAGTAAAAGTCAACTGAACTTTGACCAGCCATAACTTTCACATGCTTCATCACCAAGTCTCCACTCAAAGCTCATTTTGAAGGAAATTGAATTCTCTACAACTTTGTGTCTCACAAACCAAGCCCAAAAATGCTTCATTTGGAAGGTATGAGCTAAGACATTATAGGTCCTTTTGAAAGTCAACAACTTCAAAAGGGCATAACTTGAGATTGGTAAATGATATGGACATGAAACCAGTGGGGTTGTTTATAGAACTCTTTAAGCTTTCCAAAATGTCCAAGAACACCCTCATAGCATTAAAATTGAAGGATATGTGCCCTTGCAAAGTTGGGAAATTTTGGGTTGGTTTATGATGAAAATGGAGGTCTAAAACCAAATTCTTCCAAATGGGCTGAACTTTTTGTGATCCAAGGTGTTCCATGACATCATGCACGAAATTTATTTAATATTTTCATAATTTTATTTTATTTATTTTATTTATTATGATTTTTTATATTAAAAATCATTTTAAATTCAAATAAAATATAAAATATGAAGATTTAAAATATATTTTGATTCTAGAAAGTCATAAACCTTGATTGAATTAGATTGATATGAAAATTATGATGATTGTCTTAAAATAGAAATGTTATATCAAAAAATATTTGAATTTTAAGACATTATCTTTTTCAATCTTCAATGATCAAAAAGTCCAAATAATGATCACATATTTTGACCTAATTCTATTCACTATAAATACATGAACATATCACAAGCATTGGGACGGATTCCACAGCCCCAAGTGTAAGTTTGCATCTCACAAAAACCTCTCCACAACTCACATTCGGTTTTGAATTTCCAGGGCTTTAGAAGGTATTTTGAGGACATAGCTATGACTATTGGACATCATTGATCATGAATCATCACTCATATGCATCAAAACCATGCCATATTGTTCCAACCGAATCCACATTGTTCTTGAAAATATTTTTTTCGATTCCCATAATATTGATATCATTGTCTGAATTTGATTATATATTTGTGTTTGTGATGAAGTTTGGAGTGTTTCTGGAACAATCAATTCGATTTTAAGTGCAGGATGATGAAATCACCATGATTAGGGTTTCATGGCCGTTTTAGGGTTCTTCGATTCATCCACTATAAATGAATTTTAGAAGTATGGCTGAGTTGTATAGATCGTATATAATGTAATGCACTAATCAATTCCACAAAATTTTGCTGTTTTGTCAATGTTTGAGTTTCGTAGGTATTGCTGCAATTTGATATTCGCAGGAAAATTGGTAGGGAAATTCGCAGGTAAATGCGAAGGTTATGAGGAAGAAGACGAAGTTGGCTGCGCGCGTTTTCTCAAATTCAAATATCATGTATAATATTTTATGTATTGGTTGTGGTTTTGTGTCACAGTTGGCTGTTTGGCCCAGTGGTGTGAAGGATGCGCGCATAGCTTGATGTCCTGTGTTCGAGTCCTGGCTTCACCATCTTTTTCTAGTTTTTCATATAATTGGTAATTATAATATATTATGAATTGTTGTTGGTTTGTAGACAGGCTCGCTCACCCAGCAGGATTGGTCATATGTATGTTTGCGCGTTTAAGAGGTCCTGGGTTCGATTCTACCCCCAGGCCTTTTACTTTGTTTTATTATTTTTATGATTTTCCAGATTCAAAGCACAAAACCAATTCTTCTCCCTCCAATGTCACACGCGCGCTGATGGCCCAGTGGTGTATGCTGTTGTTGGCAAGCATAAGGGACTGGGTTCAAACCCCAGCCCCATCAGGTTTTTGTTTTCTTATTCTTTTTCTTTATTTCTTTCAATTTAATTAATATTCCATATAAAATAAATTCAAATAATAAATTATATTGTTATATTATTTTCTATAGTGATTTCTAAATTATAAAATATATATATTATGTTTTCTAGTTTCTGAAAATTTATTTTCTAAATTAAAAAATTAGTTTTTATTATTATGTATTTCAATTATAAAATGTATATATTATTTAGTTAAATAAATTATTATTGTAAATCAAAACCTAATTTTAGAAACCCTAGTTTATCTTTTCTAAATAATTATTAAAAACCTAATTTTTATTTTCTAAACTTTGTAAATATAATTATTATGTATATATTTTAGTTAATATAATTAAATCATAATCAATCTCATTTTAATATATAAATATTCCATCATTTCTTATAATTAATTATATATATAAATAATTTCTAAAATTGCAAAATTTAATAATTTCTCATAATATGTCCATAATTTATCTAATTTGTTTATAATTTTAAATTTTATAATTAAATTGTTCATATTTCCTTAATAATTTCTAATTCTTATTTATTATCTTATTTTGTTTATTATTATTACTAATCCATTTATTTTTTAATTATGATTATTATGATTATTTCACTAACCTTATTTATTTTTAATTATTATTACTAACCCCTATTATAATTATTCTTACTTATTTATTTATTATTTATAATTGCTTATTTATTTATTTTATTTTTGCTATTTATTTTTAATTGCTTTATTATTATGTAAATGCTCCTGGATGTAATTTTTGTAAATATTTAAGTTATTTAATTTTCATGCTATGGTTAGTAAAATAGGGAGTGTAAACATGTATGATATTTAAAATTGAATTTAGGTCATTTAAATTATAAGATAAATGTAAATTAAACACTCACACACGTAAGTCGATTTTTAATCGCCATCTCACTTTCTAGGGTTACCTCTCAATGTTGACTATTCAAAAAGGTCAAGTGGGGTGTATAAAGCATAAGTCCCATAAAAAGAAAAGTCATCTAGTCCCTTCATAATCAAAGATCAAGTCCCTTAAGTGGTTGCCTTCATAAAAGATCTTGTCCCTTTTCGAATAATGATGACAGTCCCTCCTAAATGCTTAATACACCCTACAGTTGCCTTCATTAAACAGATGTCCCTCATATGTCCCTCACATCCAAGGTAATGACTACCTATTCCTTAATAATAGGGATAGTCTTACCATTTAAAGGATAAAGAATAGAAAGACTTAAAACTTTAGGGTAGGTTCCTCATAGTTGCTTGCTCACTTCATTTAAAAACTTTTCAAACACTTCACAATTTCAAACAATTTTCAAACACAAGTTTTTTACGCATCCGTACATGGATCATTATCAAACTCTTATGAAAATTTCTATTCACACACTTCACATTTCAAAAACATTTTAAAGTGAGCTAAGTAACTAAGAGCCCATGGATAACCATGGATGTAAAGGGTGCTAACACCTTCCCTTTACATAACCTACCCCCCGGACCCAAAAATCTTTTAAAAGGTCTTTCCTGTTCTTTTATGCCTTTCCTTTGGATAAAATAAAAGTCGGTGGCGACTCTTGCTATCCGCAACATAACTAAAGTCAGTTCTCCCACCGTGTTACAGAACTGGCGACTCTGTTGGGGATTTAATAAAAGAGGGGTACCCTTAGGAATTAGATCACTTTAAAATTGTTTGCCTTGTTTGCTTTATACTTACTTGTTGGGATCTTATGTGTGAAAGGTCCTAACCCGGATCTAGTGTACCTTAGGTAAATGGCAATAGACCAAGGAAACTGTACGGCGTATACCGATATGGTTGATCTGGTGGCCATAGTTAGTGTGACTTCTTGGTTGGTGCTTATGTTCCTTAAGTCAAGTTGAGGATAATATGAGGCTGCCATATGTTGTCAATGCACTAACTAACTTTTAGAACCCTAGTTAACCCATCTTGGCCTTTAGAAAAGTAGTGAGATAACCGGCTTTGGTGCAGACTGAAGTTGGTTGACACTCGATACTACACTCATTGAGATCTTAAACTTGGAGGGTTTTGGTCGGCAAGTAAGTTGTCTTCTGATAAACCACCCTTGTGAAGGATCAATGATATTGAGATCCCTTAGAACCTGGTTACTTTATAGGACAGGATGAACCAACTAAATTTCAGGGGAGGGTACTTACCTTTAAACCTCATGCAAGCCTTCAAACCTAGGGCTATTGAGTGACTTGTTTGTGTGTGCCACGTGTTTGTGATTGAGCATAACATCATGACATCATCATGCATCATAAGCATAGCATTTTCCCTAACCATTTCAAGGACCAAGGGATTTATCTTTGTTCTTTGTTGCAGGTCATGGCTTCAGCTCGTAGAAACACCATCAGGATCAACTTTGTGAGCATACCTGCTAAGCTTAAAGAGTTGGTTTCTCAAGTGTCTGATCATTCCCAGTTCATCAAGAGACATGGTCACCTATTGGATCTAGTCACTTCAGGGTTCAAAGAAGACATGATAAGTGTTCTGTTTCAGTTCTTTGACCCTGAGCACAATTGCTTTACATTCCCCGACTACCAACTGGTTCCAACCATGGAAGAGTTCTCTAAACTTCTGGGTATACCTGTTCTTGATCAAAGACCATTCACGGGCTTGGAAAGAGAGCCTAAACCTGAAGTAATTGTTGCAGCTCTACATCTGAAGAAGTCTGACATTGTTCTAGAAACGAGAAGTGGAGTCAAGGGTATTCTTGCTAAGGTGTTGATAGAGAAGGCTCAAGTGTTCTTGAAGGCCATGAGTCATGATGCTTTTGAGGAGATCTTAGCCTTGCTGATATATGGCTTAGTATTGTTCCCCAATCCAGATTAGTTCATAGATGTTCATGCCATCAATATTTTTCTGAGTCACAATCCAGTGCCTATATTGCTTGGAGACATCCTGCATTCTCTTCACACCCGTACTACAAGGGCAAGAGGAACTTTGATGTGCTGCATACCTTTGCTCTCTAGGTGGTTTATTTCTCACCTCCCTCGCTCAGTAATGAAGAATGAGCAAGGGTTCAGATGGTCCAAGAGGATCATGTCACTCTCACATTCAGATATCCATTGGTGCTCCAGATCTATGGAGAATGTTACTATCATTGACCGTTGTGGGGAGTTTCCTAATGTGCCACTTCTAGGCATAAGAGGAGGCATCACCTACAACCCCTCTCTAGCTTTACGATAGTTTGGTTACGCTCGGAGTGATGGTCCACATGACATGTTGATTCAGGGCATTGTGTTTGACTACGACAACGATCTCCAAGGTTACCGTCAGAGATTCATACGAGCCTGGGGAAAAGCAAACAGGGTTGACAACAAGACACTGGAGCCTAAGTACACTATTCCTATGGAGGCTTATCTCAGATGGGTGCGATCTCGTGCTCAGACTCTCATGATGCCATATCCTGCCATCCTGCCAGTTACCATGGAACTTGTTGCTGAAGGAGATACTGCTTATACAATCCTTCACCCAGACATGCCTACTGACATGGAATACTTGCAGAGATCTTGGATCCAACTGAAGGAGCAAAGGGATACTTTCGAGGCTCATTACAAGGCAAGCCAAGAAAGAATCCTGGAACTAACAAAGCAACTTCATGAGGAGCGGAATCTCAACTCATACCTCAACACAAAGAGGAAACGTCCATGGGAGACTTAAAACCCCATCTTTTGTATTTATTACATTTCATTTTCTGTAAGCCCAAGAGGCAAAACAAATTTATTACTAATAAAAGTTTACCTTTTTGGTTGCTTAAGCAAATTTAAATCCTGCGGTCCTTGAATACATTGCATATACATTCACATATCATATCATTGCATCACAGGTTTATTGTGCACAAGTTTCTTATCTTCTCGCTGTTTATTTCAGCAGAAATAGATCTTGAACAGACAGTCAAAGATCTCCAGGCACAAAATGCACAGTTCCAAAAGTTGATCCTGAACTTGTCCAAGGGGCAGGATGAATTAATGACACTGCTGGCTAAGAAAAAGAATCCTGAGGACAACAAGGATGATCAACTGAAACAACTACAAGCTGAGATGATAGGAATGAGGACCCAGATGAATGACCAGGTGGCTCTTATTCAAAGTTTAGCTCAGGGGCAAGAAGAGCTGAGAACCTTTGTCCACAAACTTCAAAGTGATAGAGTCAGGGATCTAATTGTCAGTCAACCTCCGTTAAAACAAGCTGATTTGGTTGAAAGGAAGATGAGGATAAAAGAAGGTAAGAAACAGGTTGCCATTGATTGTTCTTCAGTTGAAGAAGAAAGACCTGATAAGGTTAATCCACCTCAACACAAGAAATATAGAAGGCAGTTTATCAAGTTCAGCACTCCAATGTCACAAGTTCTGCAATGCTTGTTGGAGATGGAACTAATTTCTTTGAAAAGTTCTCCTCAAAATCCTAAAACCTCCTCTCCTCGCTATAATCCCAAGGCAAGGTGTGGGTATCACTCCAACTGTCCTGGACATGATACTAATAGTTGTTGGACATTAAAGAAAAAGATCTGAGACCTGATTGACGAAGGAATCCTAGAGGTTACTCCAGAAGGTCAAGTTGAATTCTACTATCGTCCATCAAACACCAAAGCTGCAAGACAAGTTGCCCAAGGTTGCAAGAAAGAAAGCCTACCTGTTCCTGTTGAGATATGGAGCACCTTGGGACATCCAAGTGGTAAATTTGATTTCATGGTGAAGTATACTGCTCCTCAAGGTTCACAGATTGCAATTGAGGACATTCAGCCAACTGGATGGGACAACATTTGAATTTTCATTTGTAATTTCTTTTATTTGTTTGAACACTTACTATTATGTTAAACTTTTGTTTTCATTAATGCATTGCATATGTTTGTCTTGAATTAATCCATTCGTTCCACTATATTTTGAATTATGTTTCTTATTTCTATCTTGTGATATTTAACTCCTGATAAAGCTATAAGCCTGTAGAGGGAGGATGACGAAAACAATACCATAATATTAGGCAGTATGCTTTTGAACAGACTATGCTGACGATGTACAGGCATTGTTTCAATTCCTAAACAGTGGAGATATAAGGAAGTTAATCCCTAGTCAACCCTTTTGAGCCTATGAAGTAGGAGTTTTTATTCTCGTACAAATTAAAACCCTTATTCATAACCTGGGGCAGGGTAGTTACTCAGTTAACTCAAATATGCCAATTGCTTATGTTGTACACAACTAATTATGGTTCTCTGTAATCACGAAACCTGACAGTCAATATCCAGCAAAAGAAAAGCTTACTAAGTCAAAACCTATGAAGGAGACTTAGTAAAATATTAAGACATCCCACTGACTGTAACCTTGAAATAAGCAGTTCAGGCAAAAGGAAGGGATAATAAAGCCAAAAAAAAAGAAAAAAAGGAAGGTCACTATGAATCCTCAACAAAGAAAGATGACTGAATGTTCAAGTAAAATTTTGGTGGCTGAACCATCACAAATATCAGTGTTACAATACCAAACTTCTTTGGAACTTCAATGCATAAGTTAACTGAGTATAGGACTGAAGAACATCATGGAGAATGGGTTGGGTACAAATAAATTTGAGCCTTTATCCTTTGTTTCTTAAACCATGAACCAGACCACGTTACAACCCTTTAAAAGTCCTAATTGAAGCATGGTTAGTTCGAAAGCATACTGCTACAAAAAGGTATCCTGACTCCTTTAGGGCTTGTTATAAAACTTGAGTTAACATCACAGTTTTCTAAAAAAAAAAAAGTTTTAAAATAATTCCTTTTCAAAAAAAAAATACAAAAAAAACTTCAAGACAGACATAAGCATTGCATTTTTGAATATATTTGTTTGCATATACCTAAGTGTTTGACAAATGGAGAAACTTACAGGATGAATGTTCAATGAACCAAAGTCCTTCCAATGAACAAAGTTGCTTTTTGGATCAAAGTCCATGTATGCTAGGGGCATAGTCATTATCTCCCAATCAAGGGGGCAGGCCATGATACTGCCTAACTCATTTGGGGCAATCAGGACAAGATTCAACTATGTTTAAGCAGCCAGAGGCAGATCTTCTCATCTATCTGAAGTGCCAAGGGTAACATTACAAAGTTCATAATGCCAGGGGCATTTTTCCTCATACAGTTGAATTACCAAAGGTGACATCACAGAGTTCACAATGCCAGGGGCATATGCTTATGGGGCATTCTGCTTGTTTCTCTTGAGGTAGCTCATTACAGATACTTCCATTATAGGACAATTCATCCCCAACCAAGGGGCAATGCTTTCTTTTCAAATCTAGTATCCGGAGAGTATATGGTCCATCACAATTTGAAAACACATTCCTCTCATTGTGTTACCTTGATATTGGATTCTCAGCAGAAGCCATGGTGGAAATTGATTGTCTACGCCAGTAGTATCAGATGGTGTCAGTATCATGTCTTCAGATCCAACCATGAGGATTTCTGGGAAGGTATTCAGGAAAGTTATGGATTTCAGGAGCTCTAAATCCAACTGGTTATACACTCTCGAAGTTGAAATGATTCTGTTTTCAAGTTCAGCTTTACTTTTCCCTCTGAATCCAGATTTACTTTTACCCTATTTACATAATCGAAACGTCCATTGGTTGTGTTTGAATGTATGTATGCTTTTGAATATGATTGATGTTTACCAGAAATGCATGTATGCTTAATATGATTGATGTTTACCAGAAATGCATGAAAATGCAGTAATAGTATTTGCTAAGGACGAACGAGGGAAGGATTTCAACGAAGCTTCGCCGGTTCATCTCTACAAAACAGTTACAAACCCTCAGTAGGACAAATCCATCTTCATAAAGCCATATCTCCCCTGGAATTTATATCCATCTCTTTTATCCTCATACGGATATTCGGGAAATTACTTTCCAATAGGAGTACGACGAACAAAGATGGGAGGTTATATATACCTTACTATCCCCAGCAGACGGGAGGTTATATATACCTTGCTATCCCCAGCATACGGGAGGTTATTATAAAACAAGACGGGAACAAGTTCCTTATACTCTTCAGCAACAAACCGAGATTTATTTTCCCTGGCCAGCAGTTGTTGTACGAAGATATCCAGACGCTTCAGGCAGCATCATATCATACACGCATCATTTACATCATACCATAACATACATATCCATAGATACATAATACATTACTTAAGTGAATCATATCATACATGCATACATAATACATAAGTTAATACTATCATACAAAATGCTACCTTGTTTTCAGGTTAATTCTCCAACAAACAAACTTGTGATTATCAGGATTGCTTTATCCTCCTGAAAGCATACAATTACCCCAGGAATGCTTCATCCTCCTGGAAGATTATTACTACCTCAGGATTGCCTTACCCTCCTGATAGCTTATGGTACCTCAGGATTGCCCTACCCTCCTGAAAGCATATTATCAAATCTCTCAAGACTGCTTCATCCTCTTGAAAGCATATTATTACATCAGGATTGCTTCATCCTCCTGACAGCTTCTTATCACCTCAGGACGGCTTTATCCTCCTGACAGCTTCTTGTACCTCAGGATTGCTTTATCCTCCTGAAATCATATTATTACCTCAGGACTGCTTCATCCTCCTGAAAGCATATTATCAAATCTCTCAAGACTGCTTCATCCTCTTGAAAGCATATTATTACATCAGGATTGCTTCATCCTCTTGACAGCTTCTTATCACCTCAGGACGGCTTTATCCTCCTGACAGCTTCTTGTACCTCATGATTGCTTTATCCTCCTGAAATCATATTATTACCTCAGGACTGCTTCATCCTCCTGAAATCATATTATCAATGTCCCAGGATTGCTCTATCCTCCTGAAAGCATACTATTACCTCAGGATTGCTTTATCCTCCTGACAACTTCTTATACCCCAGGATTGCTTTATCCTCCTGACAGCTATCATCATTACATCAGGATTGCTTTATCCTCCTGAAATCATATTGTTACCTCAGGGCTGCTTTATCCTCCTGATAGCTATTATCAATATCTCAGGACTGCTTTATCCTCCTGACAACTTCATTACCTCAGGACTGCTTTATCCTCCTGAAAGCCTCTTACACCTCAGAATGTTGTTCATCTTTCTGAAAGCATATCACTACCTCAGGGCTGCTTTATCCTCCTGACAGCTATCATCATTACATCAGGATTGCTTTATCCTCCTGAAATCATATTGTTACCTCAGGGCTGCCTTATCCTCCTGACAGCTATCATCATTACATCAGGATTGCTTTATCCTCCTGAAATCATATTGTTACCTCAGGGCTGCCTTATCCTCCTGATAGCTATTATGAATATCTCAGGACTGCTTTATCCTCCTGACAACTTCATTACCTCAGGATTGCTTTATCCTCCTGAAATCATATCATTGCCTCAGGACTGCTCCATCCTCCTGACAGCTATCATTATACCTCCATATTTTGGACTGCTTTATCCTCCTGAAAACTTATTATTACCTCAGGACTGCTTTATCCTCCTGACAGCTTCTTATACCTCAGGATTGCTTTATCCTCCTGACAACTTATTGTACCTCAGGATTGCTTTATCCTCCTGAAAGCATATTATCAATCTCTCAAGACTGATTCATCCTCTTGAAAGCTTATTATCTACATCAGGACTGCTTTATCCTCCTGAAAGCATATTATCCATCAGGACTGCTTTATCCTCCTGAAAGTTATCATCATACCTTCATATTTTGGATTGCTTTATCCTCCAAGAAATGTATCTGAAGAGCTTTTCTCCAAGTGGCATCTTTAAGCCCACTCAAACATATTCAACTAGCCATCTGTATCACTCTATGCACTGGTGAGTGCAAATTTTTGGGCTTTTATGTTCAATCCCCTTCAACCTTCCAGGTTACGACTGGCAAATATACCAATCTAACCCCTCAGGTTTCAGAAAATTGAACAGGGGCAGCTGTTGCACCCCAAAATTTGCCCTCACAATACAAGACTTTGTGTGCTAAGAAGGTTCACAAGGTTCACAAGATTCATAACACTTACAAGACCTTTCATGAGGTTCATGAAGTCTACAAGTCACTTCATGAAGGTTCACAAGGTTCACAAGATTCACAATGCTTAGAAGACCTTTTATGAGGTTCAGGAAGTCTACAAGTCACTTTATGAAGTTCACAAGGTTCACAAGGTTCATAATACCTCCCATGAGGTTCACAAGACATTTTATGAAGGTTCACAAAGTTCACAATTGGTCAGAAGTTTGGCAATTCCCTCAGACAATGCACCTCCTAAGCAGTGCATCCAAAACTAGGGTTTTGACTTTAATCAGGCTAAATGGACTTCCAAGACTTCAAGTGAGCTTCATAACATCTTATATGTGTGTAAGAATCCCCATGACAAGTTTCAAGACTTTTCTCAGAAGTTTGCTCAGTCAGATGATCAGATAAGTCAAAATCAGTCAAAGTAGTTAAAAAGTCAAACTGAGGTCAACTGTGGTCAAACCAAAGTCAAACTTCATGATTTTTTGCCAACATCAAGTATATGAAGTAAAATTCATCATTTGATCAAGGGTTGATCATGATTCATCAAGGAGATTTCAGATCATCAAGAATCAGGAGTTTCTAAATTAGGGTTTCCTCAGTAAAAGTCAACTGAACTTTGACCAGCCATAACTTTCACATGATTCATCACCAAGTCTCCACTCAAAGCTCATTTTGAAGGAAATTTAATTCTCTACAACTTTGTGTCTCACAAACCAAGCCCAAAAATGCTTCATTTGGAAGGTATGAGCTAAGACATTATAGGTCATTTTGAAAGTCAACAAAAAGTCAACAACTTCAAAAGGGCATAACTTGAGATTGGTAAATGATATGGACATGAAACCAGTGGGGTTGTTTAGAGAACTCTTTAAGCTTTCCAAAATGTCCAAGAACACCCTCATAGCATTAAAATTGAAGGATATGTGCCCTTGCAAAGTTGGCAAATTTTGGGTTGGTTTATGATGAAAATGGAGGTCTAAAACCAAATTCTTCCAAATGGGCTGAACTTTTTGTGATCCAAGGTGTTCCATGACATCATGCACGAAATTTATTTAATATTTTCATAATTTTATTTTATTTATTTTATTTATTATGATTTTTTATATTAAAAATCATTTTAAATTCAAATAAAATAAAAAATATGAAGATTTAAAATATATTTTGATTCTAGAAAGTCATAAACCTTGATTGAATTAGATTGATATGAAAATTATGATGATTGTCTTAAAATAGCAATGTTATATCAAAAAATATTTGAATTTTAAGACATTATCTTTTTCAATCTTCAATGATCAAAAAGTCCAAATAATGATCACATATTTTGACCTAATTCTATTCACTATAAATACATGAACATATCACAAGCATTGGGACGGATTCCACAGCCCCAAGTGTAAGTTTGCATCTCACAAAAACCTCTCCACAACTCACATTCGGTTTTGAATTTCCAGGGCTTTATAAGGTATTTTGAGGACATAGCTATGACTATTGGACATCATTGATCATGAATCATCACTCATATGCATCAAAACCATGCCATATTGTTCCAACCGAATCCACATTGTTCTTGAAAATATTTTTTTCGATTCCCATAATATTGATATCATTGTCTGAATTTGATTATATATTTGTGTTTGTGATGAAGTTTGGAGTGTTTCTGGAACAATCAATTCGATTTTAAGTGCAGGATGATGAAATCACCATGATTAGGGTTTCATGGCCGTTTTAGGGTTCTTCGATTCATCCACTATAAATGAATTTTAGAAGCATGGTTGAGTTGTATAGATCGTATATAATGTAATGCACTAATCAATTCCACAAAATTTTGTTGTTTTGTCAATGTTTGAGTTTCGTAGGTATTGCTGCAATTTGATATTCGCAGGAAAATTGGTAGGGAAATTCGCAGGTAAATGCGAAGGTTATGAGGAAGAAGACGAAGTTGGCTGCGCGCGTTTTCTCAAATTCAAATATCATGTATAATATTTTATGTATTGGTTGTGGTTTTGTGTCACAGTTGGCTGCTTGGCCCAGTGGTGTGAAGGATGCGCGCGTAGCTTGATGTCCTGTGTTCGAGTCCTGGCTTCACCATCTTTTTCTAGTTTTTCATATAATTGGTAATTATAATATATTATGAATTGTTGTTGGTTTGTAGACAGGCTCGTTCACCCAGCAGGATTGGTCATGTGTATGTTTGCGCGTTTAAGAGGTCCTGGGTTCGATTCTACCCCCAGGCCTTTTACTTTGTTTTATTATTTTTATGATTTTCCAGATTCAAAGCACAAAACCAATTCTTCTCCCTCCAATGTCACACGCGCGCTGATGGCCCAGTGGTGTATGCTGTTGTTGGCAAGCATAAGGGACTGGGTTCAAACCCCAGCCCCATCAGGTTTTTGTTTTCTTATTCTTTTTCTTTATTTCTTTCAATTTAATTAATATTCCATATAAAATAAATTCAAATAATAAATTATATTGTTATATTATTTTCTATAGTGATTTCTAAATTATAAAATATATATATTATGTTTTCTAGTTTCTGAAAATTTATTTTCTAAATTAAAAAATTAGTTTTTATTATTATGTATTTCAATTATAAAATGTATATATTATTTAGTTAAATAAATTATTATTGTAAATCAAAACCTAATTTTAGAAACCCTAGTTTATCTTTTCTAAATAATTATTAAAAACCTAATTTTTATTTTCTAAACTTTGTAAATATAATTATTATGTATATATTTTAGTTAATATAATTAAATCATAATCAATCTCATTTTAATATATAAATATTCCATCATTTCTTATAATTAATTATATATATAAATAATTTCTAAAATTGCAAAATTTAATAATTTCTCATAATATGTCCATAATTTATCTAATTTGTTTATAATTTTAAATTTTATAATTAAATTGTTCATATTTCCTTAATAATTTCTAATTCTTATTTATTATCTTATTTTGTTTATTATTATTACTAATCCATTTATTTTTTAATTATGATTATTATGATTATTTCACTAACCTTATTTATTTTTAATTATTATTACTAACCCCTATTATAATTATTCTTACTTATTTATTTATTATTTATAATTGCTTATTTATTTATTTTATTTTTGCTATTTATTTTTAATTGCTTTATTATTATGTAAATGCTCCTGGATGTAATTTTTGTAAATATTTAAGTTATTTAATTTTCATGCTATGGTTAGTAAAATAGGGAGTGTAAACATGTATGATATTTAAAATTGAATTTAGGTCATTTAAATTATAAGATAAATGTAAATTAAACACTCACACACGTAAGTCGATTTTTAATCGCCATCTCACTTTCTAGGGTTACCTCTCAATGTTGACTATTCAAAAAGGTCAAGTGGGGTGTATAAAGCATAAGTCCCATAAAAAGAAAAGTCATCTAGTCCCTTCATAATCAAAGATCAAGTCCCTTAAGTGGTTGCCTTCATAAAAGATCTTGTCCCTTTTCGAATAATGATGACAGTCCCTCCTAAATGCTTAATACACCCTACAGTTGCCTTCATTAAACAGATGTCCCTCATATGTCCCTCACATCCAAGGTAATGACTACCTATTCCTTAATAATAGGGATAGTCTTACCATTTAAAGGATAAAGAATAGAAAGACTTAAAACTTTAGGGTAGGTTCCTCATAGTTGCTTGCTCACTTCATTTAAAAACTTTTCAAACACTTCACAATTTCAAACAATTTTCAAACACAAGTTTTTTACGCATCCGTACATGGATCATTATCAAACTCTTATGAAAATTTCTATTCACACACTTCACATTTCAAAAACATTTTAAAGTGAGCTAAGTAACTAAGAGCCCATGGATAACCATGGATGTAAAGGGTGCTAACACCTTCCCTTTACATAACCTACCCCCCGGACCCAAAAATCTTTTAAAAGGTCTTTCCTGTTCTTTTATGCCTTTCTTTTGGATAAAATAAAAGTCGGTGGCGACTCTTGCTATCCGCAACATAACTAAAGTCAGTTCTTCCACCGTGTTACAATGCCCTTTCCAAACAAGACTATCAGGGATGTTATCATTTGTAATTAAGGGAAAGGTGGGAATGTGGTTTATGACGTGGGGCTGAAGAATCATGTACAACAAATTCATCTGCTAGGCCTCATTATGAATAACATCACTTATGCAAATCTGAACATCATGGATATCAATGTATGAGACAAGTTGATTGAGGGTGTTGCACCCCAAAATTTTCCCTCCCCTAGTCAAGGCATTGTGTACCAAGGTGTCCCAAGAGGTTCACAAGGTTCACAAGGCATCTCAAGAGGTTCACAAGGTTCACAATTAGTCAAAAAGTTTGACAATTCCCTCAGACAAAGCATCCTCCTAAGCAATGCACCCTAAACTAGGGTTTTGGATTTCATCAAGCTAAATGGACTTCCAAGGCCTCAAGTGAGCTTCATAACATCCTACATGTCTTCAAGAATCCCTATGTCAAGTTTCAAGGCTTTCCCAAAAGGTTTGCTCAGTCAGATGATTAGATATGCAAAAATCAGTCAAAGTGGTTAAAAAATCAAACTGAGGTCAACTGTGGTTAAACCAAAGTCAAACTTCATGATTTTTTTCCAACATCAAGTTTATTAAGTAAAATTCATCATTTTATCAAGGGTTGATCATTATTAATCAAGGAGATTTCAAATCATCAAGAATCAGGAGTTTCTAAATTAGGGTTTTCATAGGAAAAGCCAACTGAACTTTGACCAGCCATAACTTTCACATGCTTCATCAAATTTTTTCCCTCCAAAGCTCATTTTGAAGGAAATTGAATTCTCTACAACTTTGTGTCTCACAAGCTAAGCCCAAAAATGCTTCATTTGGAAGGTATGAGCTAAAACATTATAGGTCATTTCAAAAGTCAACAAAAAGTCAACATCTTCCAAAGGGCATAATTTGAAAATGGTAAAATATATGGACATGAGACCAAAGAGGTTGGTTAGAGGACTCTCTAAGATTTCCAAAATGTCCAAGAACACATTCATAGCCTTAAAATTGAGAGAGATGTGCCTTGTCAAAGTTGGGAAATATTTGGGAGGTATATGAAGCAAATGGGACCTTAAAACCAATTTTTGCCAAATGGGCCTACCAAATGGCATCCAAAAAGCCCAACCATTCATCACTTTCTTGACCTAATTTTATTCACTATAAGATCACAAACCTATTACAATACCAAGGGACGAAAATCAGAGGCCAAAGAATACCTTTCACATTGCAAAATTTTCAAGAAAAATCAATTTTTGGTTTTGGCCATTGAGATTGTTTTAAGGCATTCCAACGGTTTCAATACACTCCTTGATGTTCACTGAACTCATAGCAATCTTTATCATCATCAAAAACATCTCCAATCGCATAAACCGAATAATCATATTCTTGACTTTTTGAATTTTTTTATTTCAGTAATTCATGTAATATAAATTATTTTTATGCATTGATACTTGCTTATTAACATCCCTGGAATGTTTTTATGTGCTTGAATTGAATTTTTGTTGCAGAATCAAGGATATGCCATTGTTAGGGTTTTAAACTCGAATTTAGGATCTTATGACTTAGTGTTGCACCCCAAAATTTGCCCTCACAATATAAGACTTTGTGTTCTAAGAAGGTTCACAAGGTTCACAAGTTTCCCAACACTTACAAGGCCTTTCATGAGGTTCATGAAGTCTACAAGTTACTTTATGAAGGTTCACAAGGTTCACAAGTCCCACAATGCTTTCAATACCTTTCATGAGGTTCATGAAGTTTACAAGTCACTTCTTGAAGGTTCACAAGGTTCACAGGCTTCTCAACATGTACAATACCTTTCTTGAGGTTCATGAAGTCCACAAGTTACTTCTTGAAGGTTCACAAGGTTCACAAGTTTCACAATGATTACAAAGCTTTCCTGAGGTTTATGAGGTCTACAAAGCCACTTCATGAGGTTCACAAGGTTCACAAGCTTCACAATACCTCCCATGAGTATCACAAGACACTTTATGAAGATTCACAAGGTTCACAAAGTTCACAATTGGTCAAAGGAGTTGACAATTCCCTCAGACAATGCACCTCCTAAGCAGTGCATCCAAAACTAGGGTTTTGACTTTAATCAGGCTAAATGGACTTCCAAGACTTCAAGTTAGCTTCATAACATCTTATATGTGTCTAAGAATCCCCATGACAAGTTTCAAGACTTTTCTCAAAAGTTTGCTCAGTCAGATGATCAGATAAGTCAAAATCAGTCAGTGCAGTTAAAAAGTCAAACTGAGGTCAACTGTGGTCAAACCAAAGTCAAACTTCATGATTTTTTTCCAACATCAAGTATGTGAAGAAAAATTCATCATTTGATCAAGGGTTGATCATGATTCATCAAGGAGATTCCAGATCATCAATAATCAGGAGTTTCTAAATTAGGGTTTCCTCAGTAAAAGTCAACTAAACTTTGACCAACCATAACTTTCACATACTTCATCACCAAGTCTCCATCCAAATCTCATTTTGAAGGAAATTGAATTCTCTACAACTTTGATGTTGAAAGTTAAGCCCAAAAATGCTTCATTTGAAAGATATGATCTAAGACATTATAGGTCATTTCAAAAGTCAACAAAAAGTCAACAACTTCAAAAGGGCATAACTTGAGATTGGTAAATGATATGGACCTGAAACAAATGGGGTTGTTTAGAGGACTCTTCAAGTTTTCTAAAAAGTCCAATAACACCCTCATACCTTTAAAATTGAGGGAGATATGCCCTTGCAAAGTTGGGCAATTTTGTGATGGTTTATGTTGAAAATGGAGGTTTAAAATCATTTCTTTCCAAATGGGCTGCCCAAGTTATGATCCAATCCATACAACAACATCATGCACGACCCAATGGTGAGAAATTCTGATTTTTATATTTTTATTTGATATTTATTTGAATTTTATTCATTTTAAATCAAATTAAATCAAAATAAAATCTAAAAATCAAAGTTGGAGCATGATTCTTCTTCTAGAAATTAATCAATGCTGTTTAACATGATTTGATCTTGTACAAATTCGTCCTAGACCAAATTGGAAGGCAAATATTTGATTTTTTCACACTTTAAGATCATGACATTCCTTCACCATGAAGTCTTCCAAAAAGCCCATAAATCCATCATCTTTTGACCTAAATTCCATCTCATATAAGAATACAATAAGAACCAAAGCATAGGGACGAATTCCAGCAGCCAAAAGTGTAAGTTCATCATTCAAAAAAATCTTCCAAAGGTCACATTCGGGTTTTCAAATTCAGAGCACTACAAGGTATTTTGAGAAGATGGTTGGCTTCCTTGGACATCATGGATCATGAATCACCATTCATAAGCATTCAAACCATGCCCTAATGATAAACCCGAAGCATTGTTCATGCTTGAAATTTTTTTTTTGATTACCACAATTCACTGCATTTAAATGGATTTTGATTGTCTAATGTTGTTTATGATGTTGTGTAGCTTGTTTCTGGGCAGGAAAACTCAAGGAACCGTGGCTAATTCACAAGATGCCATAGTTAGGGTTTGGACCTAGGTTTAGGGATTTCCAATTTAAGAAACATAAATCAATTCTAAAAACATAGAACTAATCGTGTGAATGTCTGGATCATAATGCTGGTTTTAATTTTGTAAAATGGTACAGTTTTGTTGCTTGTTGATGTTTGTAGGTTTTGCTGGGAAAGTATTTTTCGCAGGAAAACTTGCATCTAATTGCGCAGCAAAGTTTGTAGGTCTCAAGGAAGAAGAAGATCAGTTCCCGCGCGCTCAGGAATTCAAATTATATTAACTTATTTTATGTTGTTTTGTTGTTTTGCTATCACACGCGCGCGTGTGTCCTGGTGGTAAGCTTTGCATGCGTATGTTGTAAGGACCTTGGTTCGATACTGGTCTGGTGCATTTGTGTTTTGTTAATTTTTTCAGGATAAAAGCCAACATAATATATAATGTATTGTTGTCAATCCATGACCAGAAGGGCTCTCCCAGCCAGGCGGTCAAGCATGCGCGTATATATCCCAAAGGTCCTGGGTACGAATCCCACCCCAGGCCTTTTGTTTTTATTTTTTCTGGATTTATCAAGGCAAGGCATAAAACAAAGTGAGTCTCTTTTATTATCACTTGCGCCTGGCTGGCTTAGTGGTTGGTGTTGTTGCTGGTAATCAGAAGGACATGGGTTCAAGCCTCACCCAGGTAAGTTTTGCAAATTCTTTTTATTTTAATTTCTTAATGTTATTTTCTTTAATTAATTAGTGTTATTGTTTTCTTAATATTAATAAAAATTAAATTATGCATGTATATATATTTAAAAACAATCTTTATATTTCTAAAAAATTTCAAACCTTTATTTTTCTCAACTTAAATTATTTTCCTTGATATATAATTAAATTGTAAGATATATGTTTATTTAGTAATTTGTATAAACCCTAAAAATATTTTTCTAACAAAACCCTAATTTTCAAAACCCTAATTTTTGTAAAAAACCAAATTTTATTTTCTATAATTATGATGTACATATTTACTTAATATTATAAATATAATCTATTATTAATAATATGTAAATATATTTTATAATCCAAATTATTTTCTTTTAATATATGTATAAGAAACAATCTAACTTATAATAATATTATATTCAAAATTTTTATTCTTGTTATATATTAAAATTAAAATTTGTGTCATTATAATACTTTTCCATTTATTTTTATTTTAATTATTGTTACTAACTATACTATTATTTATTATTTACTATTATTTTATATTTTTATTATTTCTCTAACCTTGTTTACTTTTCTAATTATTATTATTATTATTTTATTATCACTAACCCATTTATATTTTAATTATGCTTATTATCATTATTTTGCTAACCTTACTTATTATTATTATTTACTAACCCCTAATTATTATTTATTTATTATTTTAGCTTGTTAATTATTTTTGCTATTTATTTATTTATTTATTTATTTTTGCTTATTATAATTATTATGTAAATGCTCCTGGATGTAAATTTGTAAATATTTTTATTTTTGCTATGGTTAGTAATTAGGGAGTGCAAAACATGTATGTTCTTAAAATTAATTATAGATCACTTTTAATCAAAGATAATTAAAATAAACACTCACACACACGTAAGTCGATTTTTAATCGCCGTCTCACATTTCTAAGGTTATCCCTCAAGTTGCCTACTAATAAGGACAAGTGGGGTGTATAAAGCAAGTCCCTAAAAGAAAAATCATCAAGTCCCTCATGGTTGCCTTTACGGATCGAGTCCCTTCGAAAAATGATGATAGTCCCTCATATGTGCTTAATACACCCCACAGTTGCCTTCATAACCAGATTGTCCCTCACATGTCCCTCACATCCAAGGTAATGACTACCTACTCCTTAATAGTAGGGATAGTCTTACCAATGAAAGGATAAAGAACAAGAAAGACTTTAAATTCTAGGGTAGGTTCCTCTTATGTACTTGCTCACTTCAAAAACTTTTCAAACTCTTCACAATTTCAAACAAATTTTCAAACAAGTTTTTACACATCCGTACATGGATTATTATTAACTATTCTGAAAATTTTCTTATTCATACACTACACTTTCAAAAAACAATTTAAAGTGAGCTAAGTAACTAAGAGCCCATGGATAACCATGGATGTAAAGGGTGCTAACACCTTCCCTTTACATAACCTACCCCCCGGACCCAAAAATATCTCTTAAGGTCTTTCCTGTTCTTTTATACCCTTTCCTTTTGGATAAAATAAAAGTCGGTGGCGACTCTTGCTATCCGCAACATAACTTAAAGTCAGTTCTCCCACCGTGTTACAGAACTGGCGACTCTGCTGGGGATCTATTTAAGAGGGGTACCCTTAGGAATTAAGATCACTTTGAATTGTTTGCCTTGTTTGTTTTATATTACTTGTTGGGGTGCTCTTATGTGTGGAAGGTCCTAACCCGGATCTAGTGTACCTTAGGTAAATGGCAATAGACCAAGGAAACTGTATGACGTATATCGATACGGTTGATCTGGTGGCCATAGTTAGTGCGACTTCTTGGTTGGTGCTTATATTCCTTAAGTCAAGTTGAGGATAATATTGAGGCTGCCATATGTTGTCAATGCACTAACTAACTTTTAGAACCCTAGTTAACTCATCTTGGCCTTTAGAAAGTAGTGAGGTAACCGGCTTTGGTGCAGACTGAAGTTGGTTGACACTCGATACTACACTCATTGAGATCTTAAACTTGGAGGGTTTTGGTTGGCAAGTAAGTTGCCTTCTGATCAACCACCCTTGTGAAGGATCAATGATATTAAGAACCTTTAGAACCTGGTTACTTTTGTAGGACAGGATGAACCATCTAACTTCAGGGGAGGGTACTTACCTTTAAACCTCATGCAAGCCTTTAAACCTAGGGCTATGGTGTGACTTGTTTGTGTGTGCCACATGTTTGTGATTGAACATAACATCATGACATCATCATGCATCATGAGCATATCATTTTCCCTAACCATTTCAAGGACCAAGGGATTTATCTTTGTTCTTTGTTGCAGGTCATGGCTTCAGCTCGTAGAAACACCATCAGGATCAACTTTGTGGGGATACCTCCCAAGCTTAAAGAGTTGGTTTCTCAAGTGTCTGATCACTCCCGGTTCATCAAGAGACATGGTCACCTATTGGATCTAGTCACTTCAGGGTTCAATGAAGACATGATGAGTGTCCTGTTTCAGTTCTTTGACCCTAAGCACCATTGCTTTACATTCCCTGACTATCAGTTGGTTCCTACAATGGAGGAGTTCTCTAAACTTCTGGATATATCTGTTCTTGATCAAAGACCCTTCACAGGCTTGGAGAAGGAGCTCAAACCAGAGGTTATTGCTGCAGCTCTACATCTGAAAAAGTCTGACATTGTTCTAGAGACGAGAAGTGGAGTTAAGGGTATTCTTGCCAAGGTATTAATGGATAAAGCTCAAATGTTCTTGAAGGCCATGAGCTATGATGCTTTTGAGGAGATCTTAGCCTTGCTGATATATGGCTTAGTGTTGTTCCCCAATCCAGATCAGTTCATAGACGTTCATGCCATCAACATTTTCCTGAGTCACAATCCAGTGCCTACATTGCTTGGAGACATCCTGCATTCTCTTCACACCCGTACTACAAGGGCAAGAGGAACTTTGATGTGCTGCATACCTTTGCTATCTAGGTGGTTTATTTCTCACCTACCTCGCTCAGTAATGAAGAATGAGCAAGGGTTCAGATGGTCCAAGAGGATCATGTCACTTTCTCACTCAGATATCCATTGGTGCTCCAGATTTATGGAGAATGTCACCATCATTGATCGTTGTGTGGAGTTTCCTAATGTGCCACTTCTAGGCATAAGAGGAGGCATCACCTACAACCCCTCTCTAGCTTTACGACAGTTTGGTTACGCCCGAAGTGATGGTCCACATGACATGTTGATTCAGGGCATTGTGTTTGATTACGACAACGATCTTCAGGGTTACCGTCAGAGATTCATACGAGCTTGGGGAAAAGTAAACAGGGTTGACAGCAAGACACTGGAGCCTAAGTACACTATTCCTATGGAAGCTTATCTCAGATGGGTACGATCTCGTGCTCAGACACTCATGATGCCATATCCTGCCATCCTACCAGTTACCATGGAACCTGTTGCTGAAGGAGACACTGCTTATACCATCCTTCACCCAGACATGCCTACTGATATGGAAGACTTGCAGAGATCATGGATCCAACTGAAAGAGCAAAGGGATACTTTCGAGGCTCATTACAAAACAAGCCAAGCAAGAATCCTAGAGCTAACAAAGCAGCTTCACGAGGAACAAAACCTCAACTCATACCTCAACACAAAGAGGAAACGTCCATGGGAGACTTAAAACCCCATCTTTTGTACTTATTTCACTTTCATTTTTTTAAGCCTAAAAGGCAAAACAAAGTTATCACTAATAAAGGTTTACTTCTTGGTTGTTTAAACAAATTTAAGTCCTGCGGTCCTTGAAAACATTGCATATGCATTCCCATATCATTTCATTGCATCACAGGTTTATAATTGTGCACAAGTTTCTTATCTTCTCGCTGTTTATTTCAGCAATGGCTCTTGAACAATCAGTTAAGGATCTCCAGGCACAGAATGCACAGTTCCAAGACCTCATCCTGAACCTATCCAAGGGGCAGGATGAATTGAAGACACTGCTGGATAAGAAAAAGAATCCAGAGGACAACAAAGATGATCAGCTGAAACAACTACAAGCTGAGATAGCAGAAATGAGGATCCAGATGAATGGCCAGGTGGCTCTTATCCAAAGTTTAATTCAGGGGCAAGAAGAGCTGAGAACCTTTGTCCAAAAACTTCAAAGTAATAGAGTCAGGGATCTAATTGTCAGTGAACCTCCATTAAAACAAGCTGATTTAGTTGAAAGGAGGATGGGGATAAGAGAGGGTAAGAGACAGGTTGCCATCGATTGTTCTTCAATTGAAGAAGAAGGACCTGATACGGTTAATCCACCTTAACACAAGGGATGTAGAAGACAGTTTATCAAGTTCAGCACTCCAATGTCACAAGTTCTGCAATGCTTGTTGGAGATGAAACTAATTTCCTTGAAAAATTCTCCTCAAAATCCTAAAATCTCTTCTCCTCGCTATAATCCCAAGGAAAGATGTGAGTATCACTCCAACAGTCCTGGACATGATACTAATAACTGCTGGATGTTGAAGAATAAGATTCAAGACCTAATTAATGAAGGGACACTCGAGGTTACTCCAGAGGGTCAAGTTGAGTTCTACTATCGTCCATCAAACACCGAAGCTGCAGGACAAGTTGCTCAAAGTAACAAGAAAGGAAGTCTACCTATTCCTGTTGAGATATGGGGCACCTTGGGGCATCCAAGTGGTAAATTTGATTTCCTGGTGAAGTATACTGCTCCTCAAAGTTCACAGATTGCAATTGAGGACATTCAGCCAACTGGATGGGACAACATTTGAATTTTCATTTGTAATTTCTTTTATTTGTTTGAACACTTATTATTATGTTAAACTTTTGTTTTCATTAATGCATTGCATATGTTTGTCTTGAATTAATCCATTAGTTCCACTATGTTTTGAACTATACTTCTTATTGCTATCTTGTGATATTTAACTCCTGATAAAGCTATGAGCCTGTAGAGGGAGGATGACGAAAACAATACCATAATCTTATGCAGTATGCTTTTGAACAGACTATATTGACGATGTACAGGCATTGTTTCAATTCCTAAACAGTGGAGATATAAGGAAGTTAATCCCTAGTCAACCCTTTTGAGCTTATGAAGTAGGAGTTTTTATTCTCGCACAAATTAAAACCCTTATTCATAACCCGGGGCAGGGTAGTTGCTCAGTTAACTCAAATATGCCAATTATCTGTGTTGTACACAACTAATGATGGTTCTCGGTAATCATTAAAACTGACAGTCAATATCCAGCAAAAGAACAATTCACTAAGTCAAAACCTATGAAGGAGACTTAGTAAAACATTAAGACATCCCGCTGACTGTAACCTTGAAATAAGCAGTTCAGGCAAAAAGAAGGGGATAACAAAGTAAAAAAAAAAAAAAGAGGTCACTATGAATCCTCAACAAAGAAAGATGACTGAAGGTTCAAATAAACTTTTTGTTGCCAAACCATCACAAAATATCAATGTTACAATACCACACTTCTGTGGAATCTCAATGCATAAGTTAACTGAGTATAGGACTGGAGAACATCATGGAGAGTGGGTTGGGTACAAATAAATTTGAGCCTTTATCTTTTGTTTCTTAAACCATGAACCAGGCCACGTTATAACCCTTTAAAAGTCCTAACTGAAGCATGGTTAGTTCGAAAGCGTACTGTTACAAAAAGGTATCCTGACTCCTTTAGGGTTTGTTATAAAACTTGAGTTAATATCACAGTTTTCAAGAACAAAAAATAAAAAATAATAACAGTTTTTCTAAAATAACTTGTTTCAAAACTTCAAGACAGACGTAAGCATTGCATTTTTGAATATATTTGTTTGCATATACCTGAGTGTTTGACAGATGGAGAAACTTACAGGACGAATGTTCAATGAACCAAAGTCCTTCCGATAAACAAAGTTGCTTCCTGGATCAAAGTCCATGTATACAAAGGGGCATAGTCATGACCTCCCAAATCAAGGGGGCAGGCCATGATATTTCCTAACCCATTTGGGGGCAATCAGGACAAGATTCAACTATGTTTAAGCAGCCAGAGGCAGATCTCCTCATCTATCTGAAATGCCAAGGGCATAGTCACTATTTCCCAGTCAAGAGGCATACCAAGTTACTGTTTAATTCAGTTGGGGCAATTAGGTCCAGACTCAGCTGTGCTTATGCCAGGGGCATTTTTCTTCATACAGTTGAATTACCAAAGGTGACATTACAGAGTTCACGATGCCAGGGGCATATGCTTATGGGGCATTCTGCTTGTTTCTCTTGAGATAGCTCATTACAGATACTTCCATTATGGGACAATTCATCCTCAACCAAGGGGCAATGCTTTCTCTTCAAATCTAACACCTGGAGCGTATATGGTCCATCACAATTTAAAGACACATTCTTCTCATTGTATTACCTTGATATTGGATTCTCAGCTAAAACCATGATGGAAATTAATTGTCTATGCCGGTAGTATCAGATGGTGTCAGTATCATGTCTTCAAGACTCAGCTATGAAGATTTCTGGGAAAGTATTCAGGAAAGTTATGGATTTCAGGAGCTCTAAATCCAATTGGTTATACACTCTCGAAGTTGAAACGATTCTGTTTTCAAGTTCAGCTTTACTTTTCCCTCTGAATCCAGATTTACTTTTATCCTAAGCGAAACGTCCATTGGTTATGTTTGAATGTATCATGCTTTTGAATATGATTGATGTTTACCAGAGATGCATGAATGCTTAATATGATTAATGTTTACCAAAAATGCATGAATGCTTAATATGATTGATGTTTACCAGAAATGCATGAAAATGCAGTAATAGTACTTACTAAGGATGAACGAGGGAAGGATTTCAACGAAGCTTCGCCGGTTCACCTTTATAAGACAGTTACAAATCCCTCAGTAGGACAAATCCATCTTCATAAAGTCTCATCTCCCCTGTAATTTATATCCATCTCTTTTATCCTCATACGGATGTACGGAAATTACTTTCCAATAAGGGTACGACGAACGAAGACGGGATGTCATACTTATCCTACTATCAAACGAAGACGAAGGTTATATATACCCTACTATCCCCAACAACGGGAGGTTATATCTATACCTTACCATCCCCAACAACAGGAGGTTATATCTATACCTTACTATCCCCAGCAGACAGAGGGTTATATATTCTTCAACAAGGAATCGGGAGTTATTTTCCCTGGCCAGCAGTTGTTATACAAAGATATCCAGACGCTTCCGGCAGTATCATATCATACATACATCATTTACATCATACCATAGCATATATATCCATAGACATATAGTACATTACCTAAGTGCATCATATCATACATGCATACATAAAGCATAAACTAATGTTATTATATAGAATGTTACTTTGTTCTCAGGTTAATTATCCAACAAACAAACTTATGATCTTTGGGACTGCTTTATTGTAACCTCAGGGTTACTTTATCCTCCTAATGAGCTTCTTATTACTTTGGGACTGCTTTATTGTAACCTCAGGGTTACTTTATCCTCCTGATGAGCTTCTTATTACTTTGGGACTGCTTTATTGTAACCTCAGGGTTACTTTATCCTCCTGATGAGCTTCTTATTACTTTGGGACTGCTTTATTGTAACCTCAGGGTTACTTTATCCTCCTGATGAGTTTCTTATTACTTTGGGACTGCTTTATCGTCACCTCAGGGTTACTTTATCCTCCTGATAACTTCTCATGACTTCAAGACTGCTTTAGAGTTATCATTATTGATTGCTCTATCCTCCTGAAATCATATTATTATTTCAAGACTGCTTTAGAGTTATCATTATTGATGGCTCTATCCTCCTGAAATCATTACTTCAAGACTGCTTTAGAGTTATCATTATTGATTGCTCTATCCTCCTGAAATCATATTATTATTTCAAGACTGCTTTAGAGTTATCATTATTGATGGCTCTATCCTCCTGAAATCATTACTTCAAGACTGCTTTAGAGTTATCATTATTGATGGCTCTATCCTCCTGAAATCATATTATTATTTCAAGACTGCTTTAGAGTTATCATTATTGATGGCTCTATCCTCCTGAAATCATTACTTCAAGACTGCTTTAGAGTTATCATTATTGATGGCTCTATCCTCCTGAAATCATTACTTCAAGACTGCTTTAGAGTTATCATTGCTCTATCCTCCTGAAATCATATTATTACTTCAAGACTGCTTTAGGGTTATCATTATTGATTGCTCTATCCTCATGAAGACATGCTGTTACATCAGTATTACTCCAGTATCCTGAAAGCATATCATCAATACCTCAGGACTGCTCCAGACTCTTGACAGCTTTCATTATACCTTCATATTTTGGACTGCTTTATCTTCCAAGAAATATATCTGAAGAACTTTCCCCTAGTGGCATCTTTAAGCCCACTCAATCATATTCAACTAGCCATTTGTACCACTCTAATGCACTGGTGAGTGCAAACTTTTGGGCTTTTGTGTTCAATCCCCTTCAACCTTCCAGGTCACGACTGGCAAATATACCAATCTAACCCCTCAGGTTTCAGAAAATTGAACAGGGGCAGCTGTTGCACCCCAAAATTTTCCCTCACAATATAAGACTTTATGTTCTAAGAAGGTTCACAAGGTTCACAAGTTTCCCAACACTTACAAGGCCTTTCATGAGGTTCATGAAGTCTACAAGTTACTTTATGAAGGTTCACAAGGTTCACAAGTCCCACAATGCTTTCAATACCTTTCATGAGGTTCATGAAGTTTACAAGTCACTTCTTGAAGGTTCACAAGGTTCACAGGCTTCTCAACATGTACAATACCTTTCTTGAGGTTCATGAAGTCCACAAGTTACTTCTTGAAGGTTCACAAGGTTCACAAGTTTCACAATGATTACAAAGCTTTCCTGAGGTTTATGAGGTCTACAAAGCCACTTCATGAGGTTCACAAGGTTCACAAGCTTCAAAATACCTCCCATTAGTATCACAAGACACTTTATGAAGATTCACAAGGTTCACAAAGTTCACAATTGGTCAAAGGAGTTGACAATTCCCTCAGACAATGCACCTCCTAAGCAGTGTATCCAAAACTAGGGTTTTGACTTTAATCAGGCTAAATGGACTTCCAAGACTTCAAGTTAGCTTCATAACATCTTATATGTGTCTAAGAATCCCCATGACAAGTTTCAAGACTTTTCTCAAAAGTTTGCTCAGTCAGATGATCAGATAAGTCAAAATCAGTCAGTGCAGTTAAAAAGTCAAACTGAGGTCAACTGTGGTCAAACCAAAGTCAAACTTCATGATTTTTTTCCAACATCAAGTATGTGAAGAAAAATTCATCATTTGATCAAGGGTTGATCATGATTCATCAAGGAGATTCCAGATCATCAATAATCAGGAGTTTCTAAATTAGGGTTTCCTTAGTAAAAGTCAACTAAACTTTGACCAACCATAACTTTCACATACTTCATCACCAAGTCTCCATCCAAAGCTCATTTTGAAGGAATTTGAATTCTCTACAACTTTGATGTTGAAAGTTAAGCCCAAAAATGCTTCATTTGAAAGATATGATCTAAGACATTATAGGTCATTTCAAAAGTCAACAAAAAGTCAACAACTTCAAAAGGGCATAACTTGAGATTGGTAAATGATATGGACCTGAAACCAATGGTGTTGTTTAGAGGACTCTTCAAGCTTTCCAAAAAGTCCAAGAACACCCTCATACCTTTAAAATTGAGGGAGATATGCCCTTGCAAAGTTGGGCAATTTTGTGATGGTTTATGTTGAAAATGGAGGTTTAAAATCATTTCTTTCCAAATGGGCTGCCCAAGTTATGATCCAATCCATACAACAACATCATGCACGACCCAATGGTGAGAAATTCTGATTTTTATATTTTTATTTGATATTTATTTGAATTTTATTCATTTTAAATCAAATTAAATCAAAATAAAATCTAAAAATCAAAGTTGGAACATGATTCTTCTTCTAGAAATTAATCAATGTTGTTTAACATGATTTGATCTTGTACAAATTCGTCCTAGACCAAATTGGAAGGCAAATATTTGATTTTTTCACACTTTAAGATCATGACATTCCTTCACCATGAAGTCTTCCAAAAAGCCCATAAATCCATCATCTTTTGACCTAAATTCCATCTCATATAAGAATACAATAAGAACCAAAGCATAGGGACGAATTCCAGCAGCCAAAAGTGTAAGTTCATCATTCAAAAAAATCTTCCAAAAGTCACATTCGGGTTTTCAAATTCAGAGCACTACAAGGTATTTTGAGAAGATGGTTGGCTTCCTTGGACATCATGGATCATGAATCACCATTCATAAGCATTCAAACCATGCCCTAATGATAAACCCGAAGCATTGTTCATGCTTGAAATTTTTTTTTTGATTACCACAATTCACTGCATTTAAATGGATTTTGATTGTCTAATGTTGTTTATGATGTTGTGTAGCTTGTTTCTGGGCAGGAAAACTCAAGGAACCGTGGCTAATTCACAAGATGCCATAGTTAGGGTTTGGACCTAGGTTTAGGGATTTCCAATTTAAGAAACATAAATCAATTCTAAAAACATAGAACTAATCGTGTGAATGTCTGGATCATAATGCTGGTTTTAATTTTGTAAAATGGTACAGTTTTGTTGCTTGTTGATGTTTGTAGGTTTTGCTGGGAAAGTATTTTTCGCAGGAAAACTTGCATCTAATTGCGCAGCAAAGTTTGTAGGTCTCAAGGAAGAAGAAGATCAGTTCCCGCGCGCTCAGGAATTCAAATTATATTAACTTATTTTATGTTGTTTTGTTGTTTTGCTATCACACGCGCGCGTGTGTCCTGGTGGTAAGCTTTGCATGCGTATGTTGTAAGGACCTTGGTTCGATACTGGTCTGGTGCATTTGTGTTTTGTTAATTTTTTCAGGATAAAAGCCAACATAATATATAATGTATTGTTGTCAATCCATGACCAGAAGGGCTCTCCCAGCCAGGCGGTCAAGCATGCACGTATATATCCCAAAGGTCCTGGGTACGAATCCCACCCCAGGCCTTTTGTTTTTATTTTTTCTGGATTTATCAAGGCAAGGCATAAAACAAAGTGAGTCTCTTTTATTATCACCTGCGCCTGGCTGGCTTAGTGGTTGGTGTTGTTGCTGGTAATCAGAAGGACATGGGTTCAAGCCTCACCCAGGTAAGTTTTGCAAATTCTTTTTATTTTAATTTCTTAATGTTATTTTCTTTAATTAATTAGTGTTATTGTTTTCTTAATATTAATAAAAATTAAATTATGCATGTATATATATTTAAAAACAATCTTTATATTTCTAAAAAATTTCAAACCTTTATTTTTCTCAACTTAAATTATTTTCCTTGATATATAATTAAATTGTAAGATATATGTTTATTTAGTAATTTGTATAAACCCTAAAAATATTTTTCTAACAAAACCCTAATTTTCAAAACCCTAATTTTTGTAAAAAACCAAATTTTATTTTCTATAATTATGATGTACATATTTACTTAATATTATAAATATAATCTATTATTAATAATATGTAAATATATTTTATAATCCAAATTATTTTCTTTTAATATATGTATAAGAAACAATCTAACTTATAATAATATTATATTCAAAATTTTTATTCTTGTTATATATTAAAATTAAAATTTGTGTCATTATAATACTTTTCCATTTATTTTTATTTTAATTATTGTTACTAACTATACTATTATTTATTATTTACTATTATTTTATATTTTTATTATTTCTCTAACCTTGTTTACTTTTCTAATTATTATTATTATTATTTTATTATCACTAACCCATTTATATTTTAATTATGCTTATTATCATTATTTTGCTAACCTTACTTATTATTATTATTTACTAACCCCTAATTATTATTTATTTATTATTTTAGCTTGTTAATTATTTTTGCTATTTATTTATTTATTTTTGCTTATTATAATTATTATGTAAATGCTCCTGGATGTAAATTTGTAAATATTTTTATTTTTGCTATGGTTAGTAATTAGGGAGTGCAAAACATGTATGTTCTTAAAATTAATTATAGATCACTTTTAATCAAAGATAATTAAAATAAACACTCACACACACGTAAGTCGATTTTTAATCGCCGTCTCACATTTCTAAGGTTATCCCTCAAGTTGCCTACTAATAAGGACAAGTGGGGTGTATAAAGCAAGTCCCTAAAAGAAAAATCATCAAGTCCCTCATGGTTGCCTTTACGGATCGAGTCCCTTCGAAAAATGATGATAGTCCCTCATATGTGCTTAATACACCCCACAGTTGCCTTCATAACCAGATTGTCCCTCACATGTCCCTCACATCCAAGGTAATGACTACCTACTCCTTAATAGTAGGGATAGTCTTACCAATGAAAGGATAAAGAACAAGAAAGACTTTAAATTCTAGGGTAGGTTCCTCTTATGTACTTGCTCACTTCAAAAACTTTTCAAACTCTTCACAATTTCAAACAAATTTTCAAACAAGTTTTTACACATCCGTACATGGATTATTATTAACTATTCTGAAAATTTTCTTATTCATACACTACACTTTCAAAAAACAATTTAAAGTGAGCTAAGTAACTAAGAGCCCATGGATAACCATGGATGTAAAGGGTGCTAACACCTTCCCTTTACATAACCTACCCCCCGGACCCAAAAATATCTCTTAAGGTCTTTCCTGTTCTTTTATACCCTTTCCTTTTGGATAAAATAAAAGTCGGTGGCGACTCTTGCTATCCGCAACATAACTTAAAGTCAGTTCTCCCACCGTGTTACACTTAGGGCATATAAATGGATTCTAAAAACATGGCTATAACGTATGATCACTGGGTAATTGATCTGGGTTGTTAGTTTTCATTATTATTGTGGTTTGTATGATGTTTCAAAAACATAGGTTCGTCTGGTTAAAAATGCACGCAGGAAAATTCGCAGGAGAAATTGTATGAAATTTCGCAAGAAATTCAAACGAGGAAGATGAAGTCTTGGCGCCATCTGAAAATTCAACATTTATTTAAATATTTTTACAATTATTTTCTATTTTATTTCAATGAATGTTGCTTGGTCCAGTGGTAGGAGGCATGCGCGTGTGAGACTATGAACCTGGGTTCGATCCCAGGTTTTGGTACTTTTTGATAATTATTTCATATGTTTTATAGGTTTAATTTATAATATTCAGTAACTAATATAATATCAGACGCGCCCCATGTGGCTGGATGGCAAGAGCTTTGTTTAATACCTGAAAGGGCTGGGGTTCGAATCCCACCACCCACCAATTTTTTTCCTTTTCATCATATTTTGCAGGCTGAATATATTATGTGTTGTTGTTGATTCTTGTCACCAAGCTTGCGCAAGCCAGTGGTTAAGCCTCAGTCAGGTAATGGGGAGGTCCTGGGTTCAAATCCAGGCCTCCCCCTTTTTTTTTAAACTCTGTTTTGTTTTATTTTCTTTTTCTTTTCTTAATTTAATTATTATATAATTATGTTATTTAATTATCTTATTAACTAATTAAATAATTTTAGTTTAAGTATACTATATTATAAAATATTTTTTGTAAAATAAATATTATTTATTCCTTTTAATATTTTTTATCATAGTATTAATCTTTATTATATATAATTTGTAAATAATTTATTTAAGTTTTAATTAATTCTTTAAACCTAAAATGTTTAACCCTAATTTTCTTAATTAAAATACTAACCCTAATTTTTTCTATTTAACCTTAAAAATTTAATTTATTTTTCTAAACCCTAATTAATATATTAACCCTTATTTCTATTATTATGTAAATAATTTAATGTTTTTTCTTAATATTATTATTAAATTGTTATATTTTCTTAATTAATTTTAAAATATTTATAATATTTGTTTAACCTAAAAATAATTTCTCTTTTAAATCTTAATCTTTATTTCTTTATTTATTATTATTATCATTATTATTATTGCTATTATATTATTATTCCTATTATATTATTATTGCTATTATTTTATTATTGCTTATTTATTATTTTTATTATATTTATTATTATAATTTTTATTTGATTATTATGTATCTGTTAAAGCCATGTAATACTTATAGGTTTATTTTCTATCTTTATTTTATTTTGTAAATATTTTATTGTATGGTTAGTAATTTTAGGGTGTGTATAACCTAAATGTGATTATAAATAACTTAGAAAATTAATTTAAACAAGATAAATATTTGAAACAAAACACTCACACACGTAAGTCGATCGCTGATCGTCATCTTGCACTTCCTAGGTTACCCATCTCAGTTGCCTTAAAACAAATGGTCAAGTCCCTCGAAAATGGGGGTGTCTTAAAAAGCAAATTCCCTACAGAATAAAATCATCATAGTCCCTTCAGATTAAAAGATCAAGTCCCTACGAGGTTGCCTACGGAATAATGATCTTGTCCCTTCGAATAAATGATGATAGTCCCTACGAATTGCTAAAGATACCCCTTAAGTTGCCTTCTATGACCATACGATGACCCTACGCTTGTCCCTTACACATCCAAGGTAATGACTACCTATTCCTTAATAATAGGGATAGTCTTACCATTGAAAAAATAGACGAGTATATGAAAGACTTAATCTAGGGTAGATATCTCTTAGTTGCTTGCTCACTCTTCAAAAATACTTTTCACACCTCACAATACTTTCTTAAACATTTTTCAAAACAAGGCTTTGTATACATCCATACAAGGATCATTACAAAGTACTTAGAAAAATTTCTAATCACACACTACACTCTTCAAAAACAATTTAAATGAGCTAAGTAACTAAGAGCCCATGGATAACCATGGATATAAAGGGTGCTAACACCTTCCCTTTGTATAACCTACCCCCTGAACCCAAGTTTTTTAAAATAGGTCTTTCCTATTCTTTTATGTCCTTTCCACTTGGATAAAATAAAAGTCGGTGGCGACTCTTGCTATCCGCAACATGACTAAAAGTCAGTTCTCCCACCGTGTTACAGAACTGGCGACTCTGCTGGGGAGTTACTAAGTAAAAGAGGGGTACCCTTAGGAATTAGATCACTTTAAATTGTTTGCTTTGTTTGCTTTATATTACTTGTTGGGCTCTTATGTGTGAAAGATCCTAACCCGGATCTAGTGTACCTTAGGTAAATGGTAATAGACCAAGGAAAATGTACGGCGTATACCGATATGGTTGATCTGGTGGCCATAGTTAGTGTGACTTCTTGGTTGGTGCTTATGTTCCTTAAGTAAGTTAAGGATAATATGGGGCTGTCATATGTTGTCAATACACTAACTGACTTTTAGAACCCTAGTTATCCCATCTTGGCCTTTAGAAAGTAGTGAGATAGCCGGCTTTGGAGAAGTCTAAAGTTGGTTGATACTCGATACTACACTCATTGAGATCCTAAACTTGGAGGGTTTTGGTTGGCAAGTAAGTTGCCTACTGAACAACCACCCTTGGGAAGGATCAGTGATATTGAGATCCCTTAGAACCTGGTTACTTTATAGGATAGGATGAACCATCTAAACTTCAGGGGAGGGTACTTACATTTAAACCTCATGCAAGCCTTCAAACCTAGGGCTATTGTGTGACTTGTTTGTGTGTGCCATATGTTTGTGATTGAGCATAACATCATAACATCATCATGCATCATAAGCATAGCATTTTCACTAACCATTTCAAGGACCAAAGGATTTATTTTTGTTCTTTGTTTCAGGTCATGGCTTCTGCTCATAGGAATACTATCCAGATCAACTTTATAGGAATACCTCCTAAGCTTAAGGAATTGGTTTCTCAAGTTTCTGAAAACTCCCAATTCATCAAGAGGCATGGTCACCTACTGGATCTAGTCACTTCAGGGTTCAATGAAGACATGATGAGTGTCCTGTTTCAGTTCTTTGATCCTAAACATCATTGCTTCACATTCCCCGACTATCAGTTGGTTCCTACAATGGAAGAATTCTCCAAACTAATGGGTATACCTATCCTTGATCAGAGACTCTTCACAGGCTTATAAAAAGAGCCTAAACCTGAAGTCATTATTGCAGCCCTACATTTGAAGAAATCAGACATTGTCCTAGAAACAAGAAGTGGAGTTAAGGGTATCTTTGCTAAGGTATTGATGGAGAAAGATCAAGTGTTCCTGAAGGCTATGATTTATGATGCTTTTGAGGAGATCTTAGCCCTATTGATCTATGGCCTAGTGTTGTTCCCTAATCCAGACCAGTTTATAGACGTACACGCCATCAACATATTTCTGACTCGAAATCCAGTGCCTACATTACTTGGAGACATCTTACATTCTCTCCATACCCGTACCACGAAGGCACGAGGAGCTCTGATGTGCTGCATACCTCTACTGTCTAGGTGGTTTATTTCTCACCTTCCTCAATCAGTGATGAAGAATGAACAAGGGTTAAGGTGGTCCAAGAGGATCATGTCACTTTCTCATTCAGACATTCATTGGTGCTCTAGATCCATGGAGAATGTTACTATCATTGACCGTTGTGGGGAGTTCCCTAATGTGCCACTCCTTGGCATAAGAGGGGCATTACTTACAACCCTTCTTTAGCTCTACGCCAATTTGGTTATGCTCGGAGTAATGGTCCTCATGACATGCTTATTCAGGGTATTATGTTCGACTACGACAATGATCTGTAATGTTACCGTCAAAGGTTCATACGAGCTTGGGGTAAAGTGAACAAGGTTGACAGCAAGACTCTGGAACCAAAGTACTTCATTCCTATGGAACCTTATCTCAGATGGGTACGAGCACGTGCTCAGACTCTTATGATGCCATATCCTGCTATCCTGCCAGTTACCATTGAGCCTGTTGCTGAAGGAGATACTCCTTATATCATCCTTCATCCAGACATGCCCACTGACATGGAAGAGTTATAGAGGTCCTGGATCCAGTTGAAGGAGCAAAGGGATACTTTTGAGACTCATTTCAAAGCTAGTCAAGAAAGAATCCCGGAGCTGACAAAATAACTTCACGAGGAACAAAATCTCAACACATACCTCCATACAAAGAGGAAACGTCCATGGGAGACTTAAAACCCCATCTTTGTATTTATTTCATTTTGTTGTAAGCCCAAGAGGAAAACAAGTTTAATGCTTACTAATAAAAGTTTCATTTCTGGTTGTTTAAACAAATTTAAATCTTGCGGTCCTTGAAAACATTGCATATGCATCTACATACCATATCATTGCATCATAGGTTTCTTATGAACAGGTATCTTATCTTCTCACTGTTTATTTCAGAAGAAATGGCTCTCGAACAAACTGTTAAGGATCTCCAGGCTCATAATGCACAATTCCAAGAACTGATCTTGAACTTGTCCAAGGGACAAGATGAGATGAAGGCACTTCTGACTAAGAAGAAGAAGACCAGAAAATCAGGGGGCCTCATCAACTTGGGTAGAAGATTCAGAGGTCCTGTCAAGACAAAAGAAGAGGTTGAGGATTTTGAGTCTGAAAATTCTGAGAAAGAAGGAGGTAGTCTCCATGGTACTGTGGAAGATTCTGATTCTGAGGAGAACTATTATCATGATCCTGCTAGTGAGGAGAAGTATAAGATGTTGGTAGACAGAATGAACGCTATGGAACTACAAAAATCTTCTGGGCTTGATTTAGAATATTTGAGTTTAGTTTCTGGAGTGGTTATACCTATTGGCTTCAAGGTTCCTGTTTTTGTGGTGTATGATGGTGTTTCATGTCCTAAACTGCATTTGAGGTCCTATGTCCGGAGGATTCAACCACATATTGCTGACAAGAAACTGTGGATTCATTTCTTCCAAGAGAGTTTATCTGGAGCTCAATTGGAATGGTATTATCAACTTGAAAGTGTTAATATTCGTGATTGGAATGATCTTGCTGAGGCCTTCTATAGGAAATACCAATATAATGCTGATTTAGCACCAACTCGCATGCAGCTCCAAAGCATGTTTATGGGTGCTAAGGAGAGTTTCAAAGAGTATGCCCAGAAATGGAGAGACCTGGATGGCAGAGTTCAACCTCCTCTGACTGACAGGGAGCTGGTGGATATGTTTATGAGTACGCTGAATGGTCCTTTTTATAGTCACCTCATTGGAAGCTCATCATCTGGTTTCACTGAGCTGATAATGACTGGAGAACGTGTGGAAAGTGGGATAAGAAGTGGTAAGATACAGGTGGATGCCTCTTCATCAAGCACTACTAAAAAGCCCCCTAGTGAAAAGAAGGAGTCTAATGATGTATATGGTCAACATAGTCGTAACAGGATTCACCAATCTGTGGGAGCAGTTCACATCTCCAATCCTGCCCCTACAGCACCAGATCAACAACAGAACAATCAACAGAAGCCTAGAAGACAGTTCACCAAGATCAACATGTCACTGGCCCAAGCCTTGCAACACATGTTGAAAGGAGAGCTAATTACTTTAAGGGATCCTCCTCAGAATCCTAATACATCCTCTCCTCGGTACAATCCTAATGCAAGATGTGCATATCATTCTAATATTCTGGGACATGACACTAACAAATGTTGGGTGTTGAAAAATAAGATTCAAGACATGATCGAAGTCGGGGAAATTGAATTTGACCCTCCTGGGACCCCAAATGTGATCACTGCTCCTATGCCCAATCATGAGAAGACTGTTAATGTTGTTGATGAAGTTTCTTATGTTTCCTCAGTAACAAATTTGACTACTCCTCTATCCATTATCAAGAAGAAGCTGGTGCAGGCTGGGTTCTTTCCAGGTTGCAAGGAAGACTGTTTTTACTGTGCCTATAAACCTGATAGTTGCTGGAAGTTGAAGGATGGTATTCAACGCCTCATGGACAATTACATTATATTGTTTGAGAGGACTCCTTCTGTGGAAAGTATATGTGAACATCTGACTCAAAGCACGAAGCTTGAAGATGTAGCTATGGTTGATAAAGTACCAGTGAAGATTACCTCCAAAGGTCCTGTCAGGATTACATCCAAAGGACCAGTGAAGATTACTGCTGAAGGCCCTGTGAAGATTGTTGCTGAAGCTAGAGTGGCTCCCATGATCATTACCACTCCTGGCCCTGTTCCTTATACTTATGATAAAGCTATACCCTGGAATTATGGTTCTGATGTTTATATCCATGGTGTCAAACAAGAGCCTTTGACTGATGCACCTGTTACTGATGTTAGTCTTGATGTGGACAACATTGATGGATCTAGTAAGGTTACCAGAAGTGGAAGAATCTTCTCCCCTCAAGATACCTCTAAAATTACAGTTACTCCAAATCATACCTCTAATTCTGAGCCAAGTACTGATGCTCGGGGCAAAGGTCCTATGATTGAACCTGTGCAAGCTGAGTCACCAACTGCTGAAAATCTTTCTAAACAGATGGAAGAAGTACTGAAGATCATTCGCAAGAGTGATTATGATATTGTTGACCACTTGGGGCATACTCCCTCCAAAATCTCCATGTTATCTTTGTTGTTGTTGTGTTCTGAGGCCCATGCTAAAGCCTTAATCAAGTTCTTAAAGGCTGCTCATGTTCCCAATGAAATTTCTGTGGATCAATTTGAGAATTGTGTTGCACATCTGACTAGTGATAATGGTCTGGGTTTTTCTGATGCTGATCTGACTCCTGCCAAGAGAAATCATAACAGAGCTCTGCATATCTCCATTGAATGTAGGGGCACTACTTTGTCTCATGTGCTGGTGGACAATGGTTCTTCATTAAATGTGCTCCCTAAAGAGGTTCTGGACAAGCTCAGTCCTGAGGATGTTGTGTTAAGACCAAGTAATATGGTGGTGAGGGCCTTTAATGGTTCAAGAAGAGTGGTACATGGAGAAGTAGACCTCCCAATCAAAGTAGGATCTCAAGTCTTCAAATCTACTTTCTATGTGATGGATATTCGTCCTACGTATTCTTGTTTGCTTGGGCGCCCCTGGATCCATGGGGAAGGTGCTGTGACTTCCACCTTGCATCAGAAGTTGAAATATCCAGTGAAAAACAAAATTGTCACTGTCTATGGTGAAGAAGAGTACATGGTTAGCCATGTGAATACTTTCAAATATGTAGAAATGGAGGGTGAAATGGTTGAAACTCCGTGTCAAACATTTGAAGTTGTTCCTTGCTCTACTCCTGTTCGTTAGTCTGTCCCTGCTTCTGAAAGAGCTCTTGTGGTTACTAGAATACCTCTTGCAATGGCCTCCCTCAAAGATGCTAAGGTTGTGGTTGAAAAAGGTGGTTCTGCTATTTGGGGTCAGCTTCCCAACATCCCTTACAAGTCTGACAAGTTTGGTTTGGGTTTCACTGCAGAATCTCAGAGGACTGTTCGTCGTGCTCGTGCTGTTCGTATCACTAATCAAGGGGTCATAAGAGGTCAAATCAATGTTGTGGGTGACCATGATAAAGACTACAACCTGGATGATTGGATCTTTCCTACCATGGGTGATGGGCTCAACAATTGGAAGGCTGAAGACGTTATTCCTATCTCCTTTAGTCAGGAGTAAAGACTATTACTGTGTTTTGTTTTAAGTTTGTAATTTCGAACAATAAAACCTTTTAAGCCTTGTGTCTTACCCGGGGCACAATGGTATGCTTGTTTCAGGATGTCATTTTATTTGCATATTTCATTCAATAAAAATCAATGGACGTTTCGTTTTCGTAAATATTGTGCTCCTTGTCTTTCTTTTATTATTATTTCTGTTTTATCAGTTATGTGTTCTTACACACACCCACATCACTAAAATGCAGATCCTCATCCACTCTGGATCCTGTTGATAACAGTTCTACTATTGCCAATTATGATTTCGAGAATCCGATCTATCAAGCTGAAGATGGAAAGAAGGAAGATTGTGAAGTACCTGTAGAGCTTGCTAGGTTGTTGCAATAAGAAGAGAAAGCTATACAGCCACATGAAGAGCCAATCGAAGTTGTGAATCTGGGAACTGAGGAAAATAGGAAAGAGGTCAAGATAGGGGCTGAACTAGAAGATGGTGTTAAGAACAGGCTAATCCAGATGTTACGTGACTATGTGGAGATCTTTGCTTGGTCATATGAAGATATGCCAGGGTTGGATACTGACATTGTGGTTCACCGTCTACCGGTAAAAGAAGACTGTCGTCCAAAGAAGCAAAAGGTTTGTCGCATGCGTCCTGAAATGTCAGAAAAGATTAAAGCAGAGGTGATGAAACAATTTGATGCAGGGTTCTTAGTTGTGACTTCTTATCCTCAATGGGTTGCAAACGTGGTACCGGTACCTAAGAAGGATGGTAAGGTACGCATGTGTGTGGATTACAGGGATTTGAATAAGGCCAGCCCTAAAGATGACTTTCCACTTCCACATATTGATGTTTTGGTAGACAACACTGCTCAGCATAAGATATTCTCTTTCATGGATGTTTTCTCTGGTTATAATCAGATTAAGATGGCACCAGAAGATATGGAGAAGACTACATTTGTTACACAATGGGGCAATTTTTGTTATAAGGTGATGTCATTTGGTTTGAAGAACGCTGGGGCAACATATCAGCGTGCTATGGTGGCTTTGTTTCATGATATGATTCACCATGAGATAGAGGTATATGTGGATGATATGATAGCCAGGTCCCAGAATGAGGAACACCACCTTGATCACCTGCACAAGTTGTTTGAGAGGTTGAAGAAATACAAGTTAAGGTTAAATCCAAACAAGTGTACTTTTGGAGTTAGGTCTGGTAAACTCCTGGGTTTCATTGTCAGTGGAAAAGGTATTGAAGTGGATCCTGCAAAAGTAAAAACTATACAAGAGATGCCTGCTCCCCGTACTAAGAAGGAAGTCAGAGGTTTCTTGGGACGACTGAATTACATTGCAAGATTTATTTCCCAACTAACTGCTACCTGTGAGCCAATCTTCAAGTTGCTAAAGAAAGATCAGGTAATGGAATGGAATGACGAGTGCCAGGTAGCCTTTGATGAGATCAAGAAATACCTCCAAGAACCTCCAATTTTGATGCCACCAGTTGATGGAAGACCCTTGATTATGTACTTAACAATATTAGACAACTCAATGGGGTGTGTGTTGGGGAAACATGACGAGTCTGGTCGAAAAGAGCAGGCAATATACTACCTTAGCAAAAAGTTTACCGACTGTGAAACAAGATACTCACTGCTCGAGAAAACTTGCTGCGTTTTGGCATGGGCTGCTCGCCGACTAAGACAGTATATGTTGACTCATACTACCTTGTTAATTTCAAAGATGGATCCAATCAAGTACATATTCGAGAAACCTGCTCTCTTCGGACGAATAGCGAGATGGAAAATGATTTTAACAGAATATGATATACAGTACACTACTCAGAAGGCCATTAAGGGGAGTGTGGTAGCTGATCATTTAGCTCATCAGGCAGTGGATGATTATCAGTCAATGAATTTTGAGTTCCCGGATGAAGATATTATGATTGTTACTAAAGAACCTAGACAATATGACGGACCTGAACAGGGATCCCGATGGACTATGGTTTTTGATGGATCTTCTAATGCGCTTGGTAATGGTGTTGGAGTTGTGATCATTTCCCCTAAAGGTTGTCATACCCCAATTACTGCAAGACTTTGTTTCTATTGTACCAATAACATGGCTGAATATGAAGCATGTATCATGGGTATCAAAGCTGCCATTGAGATGAAGATTCAGTTTCTGGACATATATGGAGATTCAGCCCTGGTAGTTAGTCAGATTAAAGGAGATTGGGATACCAAGCACCCAAATATCATTCCTTACAGAGAGAATGTGTTATCTTTAATCCCATATTTTGAAGAGATTACCTTTGGACATATTCCACGAGAAGAGAATCAGTTGGCAGACGCTTTAGCCACCATGGCATCTATGTTTGAGATTAGCTGGGATGATGAAGCTCCCAAGATCACTATTGATAGATTTGAGAAGCCTGCATATTGTAATGAGATTGATACTGAAAGAGTAGAGGGAAAGCCTTGGTTCTATGAGGAGAAGAGGTATCTTGAAGCTCAGGAGTTCCCTGAAGGGGCATCTGTCAATGATAAGAAGTTTCTGAGGAGGTTTTCTGCTAAGTTCTTCTTGAGTAATGGAATTTTGTACAAGCACAATCATGATTCGACTTTGCTTCGTTGTGTGGATAAAAAGGAAGCAACATAGATTATGGAAGACATGCATGATAGGATCTTTGGCACTCATTCTAATGGTCATACCATGGCAAAGAAGATTGTGAGAGCAGGTTACTATTGGTCTACCATGGAAGCTGACTGCTATGAACATTCCAAAACATGTCACAAGTGTCAGATTTATGCTGATAGAGTGCATGTACCTCCAGTTCCGTTGAATATGTTGACTGTTCCTTGGCCTTTTTCCATGTGGGGCATTGATATGATTGGTGAGATCAAGCCTACTGCTTCCAATGGGGATCATTTCATCCTGGTTTCCATTGATTACTTTACAAAGTGGGTGGAGGCAGCCTCATTTGCATATGTTACGAAGAATGTTGTGGCTCTATTCATTAAGAATAATCTCATATGTAGGTATGGCATCCCTGAAAGGATTATCACAGACAATGGCTCTAATATGAACAACACTATGATTACTGACCTCTGCACACAATTCAAGATTAAGCATCATAATTCTTCTCCGTATCGTCCAAAGATGAATGGTGCAGTAGAAGATGCCAATAAGAACATCAAGAAGATTCTACAAAAGATGACTGTTACGTATAAGGATTGGCATGAGATGTTACCATTTGCTCTTCATGGTTATCGTACTACAATACGTACTTCAACAGGGGCAACCCCATTCTCCTTAGTCTATGGTATGGAAGCAGTTCTACCCATTGAAGTTCAGATCCCCTCCTTAAGAATCATGAAGTATGCAAGCTTGGATGAAGATGAATGGATTCAGACTCGACTTGACCAGATAAATTTGATTGATGAGAAAAGGCTGGCAGCTGTTTGTCATGGTCAGATGTACCAGAAACGGATGATCAAAGCTTTTAATAAGAAGGTTAAGCAAAAGGTATATCAGACTGGAGACTTGGTAATCAAGCGTATCGTATTACCACAGGGTGATCCTAGGGGCAAGTGAACTCCTACATATGAAGGATCATTTGTAGTCAAAAGGGTATTTTCAGGAGGTGCCATGATGCCTACTACTATGGATGGTGAAGATTTCCCATAACTCGTAAACGCATACATAGTTAAAAAATACTACGCATAAAAAGAGACCCGCTAGGTTGACTGGCCTAGCCAAATTTAAGGGCATCCCGGCGAACATAAAGGGTTCGGGCAAAAATTAGGGATATATATATATAAAAAGATTGTACACCCGGCAAGTCGAAAACCCGAAAGGGAGGCTTGGGCAAAAAAGGGTATCCCGGTGGATTGAAAACCTGAAAAGGCAATCCAGGAAAAAGTTAGGGATTAAAGCGTATGGCTATGTCTCGTTGGATCACTCATGTAACCTCGACCAGTTGTACTACCTAAATCAAGTTCAAATAGATAAAGATCAATCCAATCATTTCTATCTCGACAGCAAAGGATGAGATACTTAAAGATAATGGCAATAGTAGAATTGGAACTCAATAGGATTATTTTTCACATTGCTGCTTTTCTTTGTTTTTGTAAAACTTTTATGACGAATTCCTCTTACTAGGATTTTTGTCTCCTTGTACAAACTTGCCTGTGTATAGGCCATTTTTCTAAATAAATAAAGTCTCATGTTTTAATTCAAGTTTGCTTTTCCCTCGTTTACTTAAGCGAAAATGTCCATTGGTTGTATTTGAATGTATGTATGCTTTTGAATATGATTGATGTTTACTAGAAATGCATAAAATGCAGTAATAGTATTTACTAAGGACGAATGAGGGAAGGAATTCAACGAAGCTTCGCCAGTTCAACCCCACAGGGTAATCTTTACGGATATCCATACAAAAATTTTCAAGTAATATCTTATACTTTCCACTCGACGAAATCTTCAAGCAGTTTCATATCCTCCGAAGAATTAAGTCTCCCGGATCTATGTCCATCTCTTTTATCCTCAGTCGGGATATTCAGGAACTTATTCCTTTAATAAAAGTACGACGAACGAGGACGGGAGGTTCTGAGTACCATATTATTAAACAAGATGGGAACGAAGTCCTCATGTTCTTCAGCAACGAACCAGGATTTATTTTCCCCAGCCAGCAGTTGTTATACATATATACCTGGTGTAAACCCATAATTTCGACAAGATTAAAATTCAGGGTTTAAGGTCATCCTTGTCGAAGGATAGCATCAGGAGGAGAATCCAAGAATTGCTGACAAGTTTTTAAAGCTTCACTGTTTCGACAGAAATAGAAATAATGTTCTGGCAAAATAGTTTGGGGAGTGTGTGACTGAGGGCTTCGACAGAAGAAGTTGTTAATAAAAGATATGGTTTGGCAAGTGCTGAAGAGTTTTTTCTCCTTTAAAAGGGTTTCGACAGTTTTGAAGAGTTACAAGGTTTTCGTCACCAAGGGAGAGATTCAAATTCAAAAGGTTGTAACCTTTGGCAGTTGGACACATGGAGGTTTCAGAGAAGAAATTTACATGCAGGCTGACACTTGTCCTTTAGTTATAGTTTTTCCGTTCTAAGCAGTTATTTTGTTTGTATATAAATAGGATAGTTTGTGTTTAGAATAGTGTGTGAAAATTTGTACAAAATTCCTGTAAAAGCTCTAAGTACCCAGTGTGAGAGAAAATGAGTTTAGTATTTGGAACAATGTACGTTTGAAACACCAGTTATATTTCAAAGTCATTTTAAAATTACTTGTTTATTCTTCAAGTTCATGTCATTTTAAATGTTATTTACTTTTTCTGCAAGTTTACAGCCTTCGACAGTTTCTTTGTTCTTGTTTAATTTTTAACTTTGTTTCGTCTTTAAGATTTAAAACTTTACTTTACTTGCAAAATCAAAGTTCTTAATACTTTGACAGCATTGACAAAACAAACCACAAATCAGTCACCAAAAGTCTAAGAGTAGTTCGACAGAAAAATGCACATGTATCCCAGGACTTGTATGGTTGGTCCTGCAAGTAACCCAGTTTCCTGAAGAGATTGGTTAACCAGAGGTTGTTCGCCAGAAACCACCGCGAACAAATTGGCACACCCGGTGGGACTAGTGCATTCGATAAAATCTAATAGAAAACTTCTTAGACAAATTGTTCCTTGCTACGTTGTATGATTCTTAGAAGCGGTAAACTAGCCGTAACCGACGTAGAGAGACCAAAGAGAACAAGAAGAAGAAACATGGCTAACTTGCCAAATACTTCAAATAATCCTGACGAAACAATATCAGTTTCCAACCCTATCCCTTCGTCAGGAACAATACCAGCGTCTGGCCCTGTTTTAGAACAGATTAGGCCTCCTTTGGGGGATCCCATACCAACAGGTTCAGGATCCCAGAATGCGCCTAGTTCTTCCACCATGGGACACGCCAGACCCTTGGGAACCCCTCCCCCTGGAGGAAATACATTCAGGCCATATCTGAATTATTCTCAACCTTTTACTGGGAGGGAACAACCATATGGAATGCCAACTTCAATGATGGCAAGCCTACATAATTCGTCACCATTATTCTCTGATGCTATGGTTCAAGTGTCATCACCATTGCAGGGATCAGGATATGGTGGAAATGGAAATAGAATAAACCAAGTTCCACCAGGTTTCCATATGCCCGCTATGACAAATCATTTTGCGCAAGTAATTCGTCAACAAATGGATGAAAGCAATCATGATATGGTGCAGGCTTTGACACACCAAATGGGAGAAGTGTTCAACCCCTTAATACAGAACACCACCCAAACAAACCAAATATTGGCAGAACAGATGGCACGCATTGCTGACTTTTTTGGAGTCCCGCAAGCACAGCAAAGGATGCAATTGAATCAAAACCCTGCCAATAGGGCTGTCGAAGAAGAACTTACTATAAACCAAAGGCCCTTAGGAAATCCTCATGAAAATCCCAGGGGGCAAGAGGTGATAGTCGAACAGCCTAATGTAGAAGAGCCTATTCGACAGGAACCAAGAAGGATAATAGTCCAGAGAAATCAAAATGCTGACGAAGTGTTACAGCAGAGAATGCGTTACAATAACATGCCTGTCGAAAACAATATTGCCACCGTGGTTGAGAGAATAATGGCACAAAATGGAGTAAACGTAGGATTACAAAGGCCTAGTTATACTTCCCCTTTGTCTGAATTTGTCTTACAACAAGAATTACCACCAAGGTGGAAAGTCCCCAAATTTACAAAATTTTCAGGGGATACTAGTGAGTCCACCATAGAACACGTGGCACGTTACTTGATAGAAGCAGGAGAAATTGCGAATAATGAGAACCTAAGGATGAAATATTTCCCAAGTTCTTTAACAAAAAATGCGTTCACTTGGTTCACATCACTTCCTGCAACTTCAATTTTTACTTGGACCCAATTAGAAAGATTGTTCCATGAACAATTTTATATGGGACAAACCAAGATAAGTTTGAAGGAGTTGGCAAGTGTCAAAAGAAAGTTTTCTGAACCTATAGATGACTATTTGAATAGGTTTAGATTACTAAAAGCCAGATGCTTTACGCAAGTGCCGGAACAAGAACTAGTCGAAATGGCTGCAGGGGGTCTAGATTATTCCATAAGGAAGAAACTGGATACCCAGTACTTGAGAGATATGGCACAACTGGCAGACAGAGTGAGGCAAATAGAAAGACTAAAAAATGAAAAATTCAGATCAAACAAAAACAAGAAGGAAAGAGTGGCCTATGTAGGAGTAATTCATGAAGATGATTATGACGAAAACGAACAAGTCATCTTCGACCAGCAAGAAATTGATCTGGCAGAATTAAAACAAGGCCCTCCATATTCTTGTAAAGTTTTAGCCCCGTCGAATGGAAAAAATCCAGTCGAAGTAGAAAAGAATGACAGGTTCCCTAAAAGAACCTATACATTCGACATCACTAAGTGTGATGAAATATTTGATTTATTAGTCAAAGATGGTCAGTTAATAAAACCAGCAGGCACGAAAGAGCCTTCTGTAGACCAACAGAAAAAGAGAGGTTTTTGTAAATACCATAATTTCTTGGGTCATAAAACTTCTCAATGTTACCTTTTCAGGGATCTTGTCCAGAACGCAATCCAAAATGGAAGGCTGAAGTTTGGAGACAAAGCCAAGCAGCAGATGAGGATTGACTCTAATCCTATGCAGGTGGTAGAGGCCAATTATGCTGAACCAGAAATCGTAAATGTGGTCGAAATGGAGATCGTGGCTGAAGAAAATTTTGAAATGGTGGAAGTTACTGAAAGCTTCGACACCAACTTCACCATGATAGAAGCTGCTGAAGGTTTCGACACCCATGTAAATGTGGTGGAAGAAGGTGATGATCTTGCTGACCAGACTGAAGAGAAAGAAGTCAAAGTTTCTGAAGACTTCGACAGTGATAATGCTAGCGAAACTACTGAAGGTTTCGACGAAAGAAATGCAGTCAAAGTGGGAAGAAGCTTCGACAAGAAAAACTACGAAAAAGATGCTGAGCAGGGGGTGATCTGGGATACTTTGGGAGAGTCAAATGGAAAGTTCGATTTCATGGTGAAATATTCAGCACCACCAAGCTCCAAAGCAGATATCAACAAAATCAAACCCACAGGGTGGGGAGATTCCTTCAAAAAGGATGACGAAGAGGAGGGTGACAACACCCTCATTGTTCAGAAAGAGGCCACTGAGGGCCTTCGTCAAGAGGAGATCAAAACAGCAGGGACTGGTGACCATTCCCCCACTGTCGAACCAATAAACATTGGTACCATCAGAACTGAAGGGCATCCTGTCGAAAGGGTTGCACACTGCTGCAACTACATCTACAAGGGTTTACACCCAAAAGGCAATGTGAGTCAGTCAAAGGAGGACATCCCAGAAGAAATCATGCTGGTCGAAAAAATGAATAAATTAAAGATCACAACTGAACAGAATGCTGGGATTCACATGGTGGAAGTCACTCAGAAGGTGGGACCAGACACAAACAAGGGAAAGAGACATCAAGAGAAGCATCAGAAGCTGGTTTACCCAGAAGAAAATGAAAGTCTTGTCGAATTCATCCAGAGGTGTCAAAGGAAGAATGCAGAAGTCATGCTTTGCCCAAGATGCAGTGCTGTGTTCGACAAGAAAGCAGCTGATGACTTAGAAGCAGCAGAAAAGACCCAGAGGAAAGGAAATTGGGGAACAGTCCCACCAACCAGAAACGAAAGATTCGACCCAAGAAGAGGGAAGCATCACAGTCAAGGAGTGGGAGAAAGACGTTCCAACACCTACAAACCATCCAACAGGCCAAATGATGACAAATGGGTTCATCCTATAAGGGATGCCCAAGGTCAGAAGAGATGGAAGAGTTTTGAAGTGAACAGAGGTCCTTCAATGGAAGTTAAAAAGGAGGCAAGGCCAAAATATGTCTCTGAAAACTACAAAGGGAAGAATCCTATGTCCAGATCCCAATGGAGAAGATTCCAAAGGCAGAAGAAAATTGAAAAGGGAACGGTAGAACACCAAAGGGTTGGGCAGAAGAGAGCTGAATCAAGCAAATGTGTGCAGATTACAAACAAGGGGATGCCTCTGGCAGAAAAAGAAACCTTTCAGGAGAATAGATCTGGTGACACCACAGAGATGCAAAAGACAAACAACAGAATTCCAGTGGACGAAGAAGTCACAGATGAATTTGGTTCAGAATCAGATGCCTCTTTCGACGTAACCTGCAATGTGGTCTCTGTACTGCCCAGAGATTATGACAGGATAATGGAAGTCGAAGACGAAGAAGATGACATGGTAGATGACAGCATAGGCTTGAAGCCCGTGTGCTACTACATAATGAATAATGGCTGTGTCGAAGAGCAAAATGCTTTCTTCGAAAAGCCAGATGATGCAATGAAGGCTCACTTAAAGCCTCTTTTCATAAAAGGAAAGGTAGAAAATGTGGGTGTCAACAAAATTCTGATAGATGGTGGAGCAGCTGTGAATTTAATTCCTCATTATATGATAAAGAGGATTGGAAAAGATGACTCCGACACTAAGCCTCACAATATGGTGTTGTCCAACTATGAAGGTAAAGTAGGGACAACGTTGGGGGTAATACAACTGAACTTGACTGTAGGATCTATCACCAGGCCTACCATGTTTGTGGTGATAGCATCAAAGGCAAATTACAACTTGCTGTTGGGAAGGGAATGGATCCATGGGATTGGGGCTGTGCCATCTTCCATGCATCAAAGGATAGCAATCTGGAGGCCAGATGGGATTGTCGAAAACATTGAAGCAGATCAGAGTTACTTCACAGCTGATGTGAACAATGTTACTAGTCGTAACTTCGACAAAAACCTAGCCCACATAGCACCATGCAACCCTGCTGCTTTCGACCTAACAGCTTCCGACAATGCTTACTGTTCCATGTACCTCCATCCTACGCATGGTTTCCAGTGGGATAAAGAAATAATTGGGGAGACAAATTACACCTGGGGAACTACCCATGTCAACCCAACTGGATGGGGGAGTGAATTCAGTGAAGATGACTGAAGCATCAGCCATGAAAAGGATTTCGGCTTATATAGCCGAAAAACAACTCAAAGCGGCCCTTGAGGCTGAAGTTAGAAATATGGCTGTCGAAGCCAGCACTCAAATTGTCAAAGAACAACATCCTCAAGAAAACATTGAGGAGCAACATGCAAATCAGAGTTTTGAAGAAGACTCAAATGGTGAATGGCAGAACCAAAGACTTGATGCCATTTATGATGACGAACCTTTGGGGTTCGAAAAGGATCCAACCTCCACCAATATGAAAATGGTGGCACAGGATCCTTTGGAGGAGATTAATCTGGGACTGGGGGCAGAGAAAAGGCCCACTTACATCAGTGCCAAGTTGAATCCTCAACTCAGAGTCGAAATAATCCAACTGCTGAATGAGTTTAAAGACTGCTTCGCTTGGGATTATGACGAAATGCCTGGTCTAGACAGAAGTTTGGTGGAATTGAAATTGCCAATACTGGAAGGGAAGAAGCCAATAAAGCAGACCCCCAGACGTTTTGCACCTGAGATTCTGTCGAAAATCAAAGAAGAAGTCGAAAGACTTCTAAAATGCAAATTCATCCGTACAACAAGGTATGTCGAATGGATTGCTAATATTGTTCCTGTGATTAAGAAAAATGGCACACTAAGGGTGTGTATTGATTTTAGAGATCTAAACTCAGCCACCCCTAAGGATGAGTATCCTATGCCAGTAGCAGAAATGCTAGTAGATTCTGCAGCAGGCCATGAGTATTTAAGTATGCTTGATGGCTATTCTGGTTATAACCAGATTTTTATTGCTGAAGAAGACGTTCCAAAAACAGCTTTTCGTTGTCCAGGAGCAATAGGAACATATGAATGGGTAGTTATGCCCTTTGGTTTGAAAAATGCTGGAGCTACTTACCAAAGGGCCATGAATTCTATTTTTCATGATTTCATCGAAACATTTATGCAAATTTATATAGATGACATTGTGATTAAATCTGCTTCAGGCTTGGACCATATCAACCATCTTCGACAGTCCTTTGAAAGGATGAGGAAGTTTGGTTTGAAAATGAATCCTCTTAAATGTGCTTTTGGTGTGCAGGCTGGGGATTTCTTAGGCTTTGTGGTCCACAAGAAAGGGATTGAAATTAATGAAAACAAAGCTAAGGCAATAATGGAAGCAAAAGCGCCATCGACAAAGAAGGAATTGCAGTCTCTGCTAGGGAAAATCAACTTTCTTAGAAGGTTCATCTCCAACCTTAGTGGAAAGACTCAGGCCTTCTCACCTCTGCTTCGACTAAAGAAGGAGGGTTTCACTTGGGGGCAAGAGCAGCAAGATGCTTTCGACAAGATCAAGGAGTATTTGGCAAATCCCCCAGTCCTAATATCTCCTTGTCGAAAAAGAAGCATGAGGCTCTATATATCAGCATCTGACAGAACATTAGGAAGTATGCTTTGTCAAGAAGATGAACATGGCATCGAAAGAGCCATTTATTATCTTAGCAGAGTTTTAAATAATGCTGAAACTAGATATAGTATGATAGAGAAATTATGTTTATGTGTATATTTCTCTTGTACAAAATTGAAGCATTATATAAAACCCATTGATGTACATATATCTTCTCATTTCGACGTAATAAAGCATATGTTGTCTAAATCTATTTTACATAGTCGAATTGGAAAATGGGCTTTAGCTTTGACTGAATACTCTTTAAAATATATGCCTCTAAAAGCTGTTAAAGGGCAAGTAGTTGCTGATTTTATAGCTGACCACTCCATACTTGGAGATGAAACAAATTATGTCAAAAAAGAGCCTTGGAGGTTATATTTCGACGGTTCCAGCCACAAAAATGGAACAGGTATTGGGGTGTTAATTATTTCTCAAAATAAAATTCCAACAAAGTTCAAGTACAAAATAGAAGGATTCTGTTCAAATAATGAGGCAGAATATGAAGCCTTAATATCTGGACTTGAAATCTTGTTGGAACTGGGGGCAACAGAGGTCGAAATAATGGGTGACTCCGAATTGGTGATAAAACAATTGACGAAAGAGTACAAATGTGTCAAAGAAAATTTGATCATGTACTTTGTGATAGCCAACAGGCTCCTCAAGAGATTCGACAGTGTAGTTTTTAGACACATTCCCAGATTGGAAAATCAGGAAGCAAATGACTTGGCTCAATTGGCTTCAGGGTATAAAGTGTCGAAAGAAAATCTGTTGAAGGTTGTCGAAGTGAGAGGTAAAGTTTTATCTACTAAGCTGGCCCCATCTGATTTGGAGACAATGAGATTAGGATATGGTGATGAAGAAAACTTTGAGATTTTCAATGTAGGTGATTTAGAAGCTGGAGATTGGAGAAAACCCATCAAAGATTATTTACAAAATCCAAATCAGACTGTCGAAAGAAAGATAAAGTACAGGGCCATAAGCTATGTGCTCTTTGGAAATGAACTGTTTAAAAAGACTGCAGAAGGAGTTCTACTAAAATGCCTAGGAGAGACTGAGGCTTATATAGCTCTGTCAAATGTGCATGGTGGTGCATGTGGTGCTCACCAAGCAGGACATAAGATGAAATGGCTATTATTTCGACAAGGAATGTATTGGCCAACCATGTTGAAAGACTGTGTCGAATTTGCAAAAGGTTGTCAGGAATGTCAAATCCATGCAGGCATACCTCATGTGCCAGCGAGTGAGTTACATTCTATTGTAAAGCCTTGGCCATTTAGAGGTTGGGCTTTAGATTTGATTGGTGAGATTCGACCAGCCTCCTCAAAGGGGCAGAAGTACATATTAGTGGGGGTAGACTATTTCACTAAGTGGATTGAAGCCATACCTTTGACGAATGTAGATCAGGAAGCAGTCATAGATTTCATCCAGAAACACATAATGTATAGATTTGGAATACCAGAGACTATAACCACTGATCAAGGATCTGTGTTTACTGGTAGAAATATGCAAGCATTTGTAAGAGAAACAGGTTTTAAGTTGTTGACTTCGACACCCTATTATGCCCAAGCAAATGGCCAGGTCGAAGCAGCCAACAAAGTGGTAATAAACCTGATAAAGAAGCATGTGGGTAAAAAACCCAGAAATTGGCATAAGACCCTGGATCAAATCCTTTGGGCTTGTCGAACATCTCCTAAGGAGGCAACTAATTCTACCCCATTTAAATTAACTTATGGACATGATGCAGTATTGCCAGTCGAAATCTGTTTACAGTCAATACGAATTCAAAGACATCATGAGATTCCATCTGAAATCTATTGGAGTATGATGATGGATGAGTTAGTTGATTTGGATGAAGAAAGGTTGCGTGCTTTAGAATTAATAAGAAGGCAGAAAGAGAAAGTTGAAAAATTTTATAACAAAAAAGTAAAATTCAAAGCCTTCTTAGTAAATGATTTAGTCTGGAAAGTGATCTTGCCCATGGAGAAGAAAGACAGAGTGATGGGAAAATGGTCCCCTAAATGGGAAGGACCTTTCAAAATTCTAAGAGTTTTTTCCAATGGTGCATACGAAGTCGAAGAAATAGAAAAAGATAGAAGAGTGATGAAAATAAATGGGAAGTACTTAAAGAAGTATATACCAACATTGCAGGAAATAAAAATCATAACAAATTAAAATTGCAAACGAAACTTGTCTTCGCCAAACAAATGGCGTAAAATAGCATTACATATAAAAGTGCTAAGAAAGGAAATATCCTTAAAACAAATAAAATTCCTAAGTTCTATTACAAAATTACTGTCGAAGGAATGTGGCTTTAAGCTCGTCGAATTTTTTCTTTTGGAGTTGGATTCGACGCTCACAAAGGCTCTTGCTGACAGTCATTTCGTCAAGCTCCCTATGAAGTTGCTGGGCTGTTTCTGCATGTTGTAGCCCTTTCTGAAGTTCACTGTCTATTGCTTCCTGATTTGGTTTTTTGAGAGAGGCCTGGCGTTCTTTTTCTTGGAGGATTTTTCTTTGGAGATCAGCAATCTGGGCTTGGTAAGCTTGAATATTGTTTTCACAATCAGCAGCAGCTTTGGTGTATTCGTCAGAAAGCTTATTCAGCTCTGAAATCCTTTCTGTCGAAGAAGCCACTGTGTTCCATGCTGAAACTTGCTCCTCAGACTTGGCTGTGATCTTTTGGGAGAATTCTTTTTGTCGAACCAGATCAGCGCTGACAGAATCAATCAAAGATATCAAATCCATCACCAAATGGCTTTCCTCAGTCGAAGCTTCCAGCAAGTTGGCACTTTTTAGGAGCTTCTTCAGATCATATTGAGCAGAAGTATTCTCAGCCAAGACTTCAAACAGGTCAACTCCAAGGATCCTTGTCTTGATCTCATCTATGATGACATTGATTGGTTGAAGGTCAGAAGTGGCCCCTGAAGCTGTCGAACCACTGGCAGAAGAATCTTGGAAGTTATACCTGGTGTCGAGCAAGGCTTTTAAGTACTCAAAGGGTTTTCTAACCTTCAAGCTCTCAATTTCTTCATGAGATAAACTCGTCGAAGCAGTGCCCAGAGAGGTTTCGACAGGAGCTTTTGATGAAGAGGGAATGTGTTGAGAGGTTCCTCCAATGCTCAAGTTAACTTCTGGCTGATTCGACAGAGTGACTTCTTCTTCGACATTTTCTTTATCAGCCATGGTGGTGTCAGTTGGACCTAGGACTGGTGCATCCTGAGCAATGGCATTTTCGTCAGTGTTTGGTATAGCAGCTGGTGGTGGAAGTGGTACATCTTGATCTGAATTTGTTTTTTCTGCAGTAGGGTCTGGTCGAAAAGGAGAGTTGTTGTCGGAAGACTCTGAATCACTGAGGTCGAATTCGTCCAAGGTTTGAGGCCCATGGACCCCTGCATCTGGAGTGGCATCATCCTGGAGTCTTTCAGCCAGAGTCCTCTCAGAATTAGAGGGAGCATGCTCTTCTTGGATTGCAGAGGTCTCTTCGACGTCAATAACAACCTACAAGCAAAAAACATAAAGGAAGAACTGTAAGATAAAGTTACATTCAGTCAAGGCTGGGGTGGTGTCTGTCGAAATGATTACCTGAGGGATTTCAGTATGGGCACTTGAGTCCCCACTTCTTTCGCTCCTTGAGGGAACTTTGTTGACTGGACTGGCAGGTGGAGTTCGTCTTTGGACCAGAGATCTTTGGGACGCCACTGTTTTAATTCTTAGACCTTTGTTTCTTTTCAAAGGCTGGGGTTCAGGGGACTCGTCCTCAGATTCTTCGACGCTTGCTTCCTTTTCTTCTGGTTTCCTTTTCTTTGCTGGGGTACGAGTTACCTATAAGAGAAAGAAAAGAAGGGTTCAGTATAAGAGAATATGAAGTATATAAGTAAGGAGGGATGTTTTGTTTGTGTCGAAACCTTCTTGGCAGTTGCAGGAGACTTTTCGACTGTTTTTGAAGAAGTTCCTTCGCCAGTAGTCTTCCTGACAATTCTAACAGCTGAAAAGGAAAAGTTGCATGAACATTGATATAATAATAAAAGAGTTAGAAGCAAAAAGAAGAATGTAATTTCTTCGACACCTTCAAGAATGGGTTCGTCCACAGTAACATGTTCTATCCCAATATGAAGGTGCCCAGTGAAGTTGTGCAGATGATACTTCGTCGCAACCACGCGTTCGGCAGGTTTTTTGTTGCTTTCACGAAGCAGTTTTAAATATGATCCACATACAAACCAATCTGGAAATGGAGGACTCAAGGCCACTCCAAATTCTGCAGAAGGGAGTGGAGGGAATTTTGGAGGAAAAGTTGTGAAAGCAAAATCATAGTGTGCATGTGGTGGAAGAGATGTAGGAAACCACAACTTATTCAATTTTTCTGTGAATTTGTATTTTAAAGATACTGCTGCTTCAGCTATGGTTCGACGAAGATCATCAGGCCTGTAAATAGTTTCAAAATACATTTGAAACTTGTGAACTTCTTTGATATGCTGATCTGTACCTTTTTTCTTCCTGTCCTGCACAAAGGTAAAAGCATTCGTCAGAAGAGTAGTGAAGGTTGCTACGTCGAAAAATCTGTTGATATAGTATTCCTTCCACCAGACGTCGAATTCTTCAGTACAGAGGAAGTTTGGTAGGAAAATGGTGGGATAAACTTCAAGAGAAGGGTCAAAAAACTTGTTGTACAGTTCCAAACATTTGTCTAAATGGTGACATGAGTTGTAGAAGATAATGGCACCTTTCTTGTGGTAGATAGGCTTTGTCTTCGTCTGAATTAATCCAAACTGCCTAGCTACCAAATTGGGTTGGTACACAATGAGGGATACCTTTGTGTTGTTAAGGCTGTGATGGGAGAAGAAGTGCCTGGGCATGAGAAAAGCTTCCCAAATGGAAATGTAGGAATCTTCATCTTTCTGGTTCTCCACTGGTAGTTTTCTAGTAAACCATCTTGGTCCTACTTTCCTATTGGCGAATGGTGCCATTGAAGGAGAAAATTTGTAGCGTTTGGCGAACATCATGATGTAGCCAGTAAATGCTTGTCGAAGGCTTGTATTCTCATCAGTGGGGGTCAGTTGAACCAGCCTAGGCCATTCGACACGTCTTTCTTTGACTGCCTCTTCGACAATTGGCATTTTTATGGGGATGAAATTTTCAAAAGTGGCATTCAGCCATAGTTGTAGAAGCCAAAAAGGGCCTGTAAGACTTATGTTACCTTTGTCCTTAAGGGCCTTGAGGTTGCTTACACTTTCACTTAAGGATTCATAGAGGTTGGCCAAAAGTAGCTCACTCAGGCAAAATGCGACTCCATTGTGAAGTTGATTCGCCATAATGATAAAACTTCTGGCTACCTGAAGGGACCTTGTACAGAATACGAATTTGGACAACCACAGGCTAAGGAAGGCAATGTGTTCTATGTCAGAGACTTCTTCATTGTTTTCACCTTGGTAATGGGCTATGAAGACAGAATACCCAGCATGCTTTGTGTCGAAGCTTATGGGATCCTTGTTCAAGTGTTCAGGGTTAAATATTTCCCCTAAAGGACTAAGGCCAGTTATGGCTGCTATGTCGAATAGGGTGGGGGTCACCATTCCACAGGGTAAGTGGAATGTATTGTAAGTGCTATCCCAAAAGTACAGAGAGGCCAACAGCATGTTTTGGCAGTAACGGGGGCCCTCTTTCGACAACTGGATTAAATCATAAATACCAGTTTTCTTCCAAAACTTTTCTTTGGCTTTTTCGACCCTAGTAAGCCATGATAGGTATTCAGAGGGATCTTTTGTCAAAGGGGGGCTCCTAAAAATCCTGTTTTGGTTTAGATAAGACAGATCTATTTCTGTCGAAGCCATAAGGACTTCAGGTTCCTTTGATGAGGTTTCGACAGGTTTGGGGTTCTTGTTAGCAGCTATGGGTTTTAAAGCAGAATAGCAGGGGTAAAATTCTTTCAAACGTTTAGAATCAGCATTGGGATCAAAAATAGGGCCTAACATAGCATGATGAATTCCAGAAACAGAAAGGGGGATCATTACCTGTGACCTGTAAATGCTTGCCTTTTCCCTTTCATTAGGGGGTTCTGGGAAGTACTGTTGGTGCTGTGTTTGAGTAGGCCCAGATAACACGTGAGCAGGAGGAAGATCCGTGGTCTTCTTTGTCTTCTTTGCACTTTGTCCAGTGGTAGTCTTTGGAGGAGCCATTGATTTGATGAAGATGGTAAAGAAACAGGGGCTTTGAAAGAGTTGGAAATGGAGTTTTCACGCTTGGGTAAGAGAAGAGTTTGAGAAGGTGAAAAATATGAAATGGTGGTGAAAATGGTATTTATAGAGGATGGAATAAATGAATAATAATAAAAAAAAAAGAAAATGAAGAGACTTTTTCAGTTAGGCAAAGGGAAACATGCATGTTAATCCATTGGTGGAGATTGAAAGTGGCGGTTGGTAATGAGCCATGATTTACCTACAATATAGGGTCATGGGAGATTGTGTGAAACGTGGGCTAGATGTGACGTTTCATAAAGTGAAAATCATGGTGTTTCCTTGGGACTCAACAAAAATCACTTTACAATAAATGCAACTGGAAGTCAAAGGTCATTTCGACAGCAAAAGACATTTCTCCTTTGATAGTCGAAAATATCTTTGCTGGGGGGCAATTTGTAAACCCATAATTTCGACAAGATTAAAATTCAGGGTTTAAGGTCATCCTTGTCGAAGGATAGCATCAGGAGGAGAATCCAAGAATTGCTGACAAGTTTTTAAAGCTTCACTGTTTCGACAGAAATAGAAATAATGTTCTGGCAAAATAGTTTGGGGAGTGTGTGACTGAGGGCTTCGACAGAAGAAGTTGTTAATAAAAGATATGGTTTGGCAAGTGCTGAAGAGTTTTTTCTCCTTTAAAAGGGTTTCGACAGTTTTGAAGAGTTACAAGGTTTTCGTCACCAAGGGAGAGATTCAAATTCAAAAGGTTGTAACCTTTGGCAGTTGGACACATGGAGGTTTCAGAGAAGAAATTTACATGCAGGCTGACACTTGTCCTTTAGTTATAGTTTTTCCGTTCTAAGCAGTTATTTTGTTTGTATATAAATAGGATAGTTTGTGTTTAGAATAGTGTGTGAAAATTTGTACAAAATTCCTGTAAAAGCTCTAAGTACCCAGTGTGAGAGAAAATGAGTTTAGTATTTGGAACAATGTACGTTTGAAACACCAGTTATATTTCAAAGTCATTTTAAAATTACTTGTTTATTCTTCAAGTTCATGTCATTTTAAATGTTATTTACTTTTTCTGCAAGTTTACAGCCTTCGACAGTTTCTTTGTTCTTGTTTAATTTTTAACTTTGTTTCGTCTTTAAGATTTAAAACTTTACTTTACTTGCAAAATCAAAGTTCTTAATACTTTGACAGCATTGACAAAACAAACCACAAATCAGTCACCAAAAGTCTAAGAGTAGTTCGACAGAAAAATGCACATGTATCCCAGGACTTGTATGGTTGGTCCTGCAAGTAACCCAGTTTCCTGAAGAGATTGGTTAACCAGAGGTTGTTCGCCAGAAACCACCGCGAACACCTGGACACTTCAGGCTACATGATTCATACATACATTATTTACATCATATCACGACATATGTATCCATAATACATATGACATTTTTACTTAAGAGCATCATGTTATACATGCATACATCAAATAATCTTGCATAAACTAACCTCTCCTTTTCAGGATAGTTGCAGGCAGATAAAACTATCCACTCCTTGAAACAGTTCAAAGACGATCTATACGAAGATCTAGTACTGATACTTAATTCAGAGATAATCGCTACGAAGATTTATTTCTGATGATCAATTCAACAAATTTTCCTTGGGATGGTACGTAAACGATCTATACGAAGATCTAGTGCTTAATCCAGGATATTTCCAGAGGAGATAATCGTTACGAAGATTTATTTCTGATGGTCAACTATCTTTGGGATAGTGTGTAAATGATCTATACGAAGATCTAACACTTAATCCAAGAGATTCTTTCAAAAGAAGTTCAGGGATAATCACCACGAAGATTTAATCCTGATATTCGTTTTTTCCTTGGGAAGGTATGTAAATGGTCTATACAAATATCTATTACCTAATCCGGGATATTTCCAAAAGAGATAATCGCTACGAAGATTTATTTCTAATGGTCTATACAGTAGTTTATCTGTGGGATGGTACCTAAATGATCGATACGAAGATCTTGTACTTAGCCCAAGATATTACCAAAAGCAATTCAGAAAAGATCGCCACGAAGATTTGATTCTGATGTTTAAATTAAAGTATGTTCCTAAAAGATGGTTCAGAGCCAATCTATACGAAGATCTAAGTACTGACACCTAATGAAGGATATTCGTTTCCCCCAGAGTTAATGCAGAGACGATCTATACGAAGATCTAGTGTTGACATTCAACTCAAACCATGTTACAGGAATGATTCAGAGATGGCCTATACGAAGACCTAGTACTGATATCCAGTGACAACATTTTGATACTATCACCTCCTGATATTATGGATGGCATCTATAAGCCCATCTCTAGTTCCTCTGAGTGGCATCTTTAAGCCCACACCAACATATAAACCAATCAGAAGTAATACTTTATGCACCGGCGAGTGCAAATTTTGGGGCTTTTGTGTTCAATCCCCTTCAACCTTCCAAGTCACGAATGGCACACAGGCCAATCTAACTCCTCAGGTTTCAGAAAATTGAACAGGGGCAGCTGTTGCACCTCAAAATTTGCCATCCCCTAGTCAAGGCTGTGTACCAAGGTGTCCCAAGAGGTTCACAAGGTTCACAAGGTTCACAAGGTTCACAAGGTTCACAAGGTTCACAATGCATCTCAAGAGGTTCACAAGGTTCACAATTAGTCAAAAAGTTTGACAATTCCCTCAGACAAAGCATCCTCCTAAGCAATGCACCCTAAACTAGGGTTTTCGATTTCATCAAGCTAAATGGACTTCCAAGGCCTCAAGTGAGCTTCATAACATCCTATATGTATTCAAGAATCCCTATGTCAAGTTTCAAGGCTTACCCAAAAGGTTTGCTCAGTCAGATGATCAGATATACAAAAATCAGTCAAAGTGGTTAAAAAATTAAACTGAGGTCAACTGTGGTCAAACCAAAGTCAAACTTCATGATTTTTGCCAACATCAATTTTATTAATTAAAATTCATCATTTGATCAAGGGTTGATCATGATTCATCAAGGAGATTTCAGATCATCAAGAATCAGGAGTTTCTAAATTAGGGTTTTCACAGGAAAAGTCAGCTGAACTTTGACGAGCCATAACTTTCACATGCTTCATCAAATAATTTCCCTCCAAAGCTCATTTTGAAGGAAATTGAATTCTCTACAACTTTGTGTCTCACAAGTCAAGCCCAAAAATTCTTTATTTGGAAGGTATGAGCTAAAACATTATAGGTCATTTCAAAAGTCAACAAAAAGTCAACATCTTCCAAAGGGCATAATTTGAAAATGGTAAAGGATATGGACATGAGACCAAAGAGGTTGGTTAGAGGACTCTTTAAGATTTCCAAAATGTCCAATAAAACCTTCATAGCCTTAAAATTGAGAGAGATGTGCCTTGTCAAAGTTGGGAAATTTTTGGGAGGTATATGAAGCAAATGGGACCTTAAAACCAATTTTTGCCAAATGGGCCTACCAAATTGCCACCCAATCTTCATGATATCCTCAAGCACGACCCAAACCAAGCATTATCTGATTTTTTATATTTTATTTAGTATTTATTTGAATTTTATTCATTAAAATGCAAATTAAATCAAAATCAAATATAAAAATCAAATATTTGGACATGATTTTGATTCTAGAAGATCATAAACACCATTTAACTTGATTGGATACTCTCCAAATTCGTGAAAAGCCTTATGAGTATGAAAATATTTGATTTTTTCTTACATTTAAGATCATGGCTTACTTCACCATCAAGGCATCCAAAAAGCCCAACCATTCATCACGTTCTTGACCTAATTTTATTCACTATAAGATCACAAACCTATTACAATACCAAGGGACGAAAATCAGAGGCCAAAGAATACCTTTCACATTGCAAAATTTTCAAGAAAAATCAATTTTCGGTTTTGGCCATTGAGATTGTTTTAAGGCATTCCAAAGGTTTCAATACACTCCTTGATGTTCACTGAACTCATAGAAATCTTTATCATCATCAAAAACATCTCTAATCGCATAAACCGAATCATCATATTCTTGACTTTTTGAATTTTTCGATTTCAGTAATTCATGTAATATAAATGATTTTTATGCATTGATACTTGCTTATTAACATCCCTGGAATGTTTTTATGTGCTTGAATTGAGTTTTTGTTGCAGAATCAAGGAGATGTCATTGTTAGGGTTTTAAACTCGAATTTAGGATCTTATGACTTAGGGCATATAAATGGATTCTAAAAACATGGCTATAACGTATGAACACTGGGTAATTGATCTGGATTGTTAATTTTCATTATTATTGTGGTTTGTATGATGTTTCAAAAACCTAGGTTCGTCTGGTTAAAAATGCACGCATGAAAATTGGCAGGAGAAATTGTATGAAATTTCGCAAGAAATTCAAACGAGGAAGATGAAGTCTTGGCGCCATCTGAAAATTCAACATTTATTTAAATATTTTTACAATTATTTTCTATTTTATTTCAATGAATGTTGCTTGGTCCAGTGGTAGGAGTCATGCGCGTGTGAGACTATGAACCTGGGTTCGATCCCAGGTTTTGGTACTTTTTGATAATTATTTCATATGTTTTATAGGTTTAATATATAATATTCAGTAACCAATATAATATCAGACGCGCCCCATGTGGCTGGATGGCAAGAGCTTTGTTTAATACCTGAAAGGGCTGGGGTTCGAATCCCACCACCCACCAATTTTTTTCCTTTTCATCATATTTTGCAGGCTGAATATATTAAGTGTTGTTGTTGATTCTTGTCACCAAGCTTGCGCAGCCCAGTGGTTAAGCCTCAGTCAGGTAATGGGGAGGTCTTGGGTTCAAATTCAGGCCTCCCCCATTTTTTTTAAACTCTGTTTTGTTTTATTTTCTTTTTCTTTTCTTAATTTAATTATTGTATAATTATGTTATTTAATTATCTTATTAACTAATTAAATAATTAAATAATTTTAGTTTAAGTATACTATATTATAAAATATTTTTTGTAAAATAAATATTATTTATTCCTTTTAATATTTTTATCATAGTATTAATCTTTATTATATATAATTTGTAAATAATTTATTTAAGTTTTAATTAATTCTTTAAACCTAAAATGTTTAACCCTAATTTTCTTAATTAAAATACTAACCCTAATTTTTTCTATTTAACCTTAAAAATTTAATTTATTTTTCTAAACCCTAATTAGTATATTAACCCTTATTTCTATTATTATGTAAATAATTTAATGTTTTTTTCTTAATATTATTATTAAATTGTTATATTTTCTTAATTAATTTCTAAAAAATTTATAATATTTGTTTAACCTAAAACTAATTTCTCTTTTACATTTTAATCTTGATTTCTTTCTTTATTATTATTATCATTATTATTATTGCTATTATATTATTATTGCTATTATATTATTATTGCTATTATTTTATTATTGTTTATTTATTATTTTTATTATATTTATTATAATAATTTTTATTTGATTATTATGTATCAGTTAAAGCCATGTAATACTTATAGGTTTATTTTCTATCTTTATTTTATTTTGTAAATATTTTATTGTCTGGTTAGTAATTTTAGGGTGTGTATAACCTAAATGTGATTAAAAATAACTTAGAAAATTAATTTAAATAAGATAAATATTTGAAACAAAACACTCACACACGTAAGTCGATCGTTGATCGCCATCTTGCACTTCCTAGGTTACCCCTCTCAGTTGCCTAAAAACAAATGGTCAAGTCCCTCGAAAATGGGGGTGTCTTAAAAAGCAAAGTCCCTACAGAATAAAATCATCATTGTCCCTTCAAATTAAAAGATCAAGTCCCTATGAGGTTGCCTACGGAATAATGATCTTGTCCCTTCGAATAAATGATGATAGTCCCTACGAATTGCTAAAGACACCCCTTAAGTTGCCTTCTATGACCATACGATGACCCTACGCTTGTCCCTTACACATCCAAGGTAATGACTACCTATTCCTAAATAATAGGGATAGTCTTACCATTGAAAGAACAGACGAGGATATGAAAGACTTAATCTAGGGTAGATATCTCTTAGTTGCTTGCTCACTCTTCAAAAATACTTTTCACACCTCACAATACTTTCTTAAACATTTTTCAAAACAAGGCTTTGTATACATCCATACGAGGATCATTACAAAGTACTTAGAAAAATTTCTAATCACACACTACACTCTTCAAAAACAATTTAAGTGAGCTAAGTAACTAAGAGCCCATGGATAACCATGGATATAAAGGGTGCTAACACCTTCCCTTTGTATAACCTACCCCCCGAACCCAAGTTTTTTAAAATAGGTCTTTCCTGTTCTTTTATGTCCTTTCCACTTGGATAAAATAAAAGTCAGTGGCGACTCTTGCTATCCGCAACATGACTAAAAGTCAGTTCTCCCACCGTGTTACAGAGGGTTCCATGGCCAATCCAATTAGTGTTCCATAAGGAAGAGCTACCACTTCTTAGCTGAAACTTGTATCCATCATGGAGGACCATTTTAGCTTTTTGGATAGATTTCCAATAGAAAGAGCCATGTTTCTACTTTACCTCCATGAAAGGAGTGGTACCACAATATTTTTTTCTGATCACATCTACCAATAGTTATTTTTTTGGAATTTGTATGCAGTTGGAAACCAACTTACCTAGCATAGAAATATTTTCTTCACGAGCAAGTAAAACCCCAAGACCACCTTTATTCTTTGGACTCGTAACAACATTCCAACCCACAAGGTGAATGCCTTTGTCACTGCACCCCTTCCATATAAATTTCCTCGTTAGGCGATAAATATCAGAACAAGCGGATTGAGGAAGCGAAGCTATCTGCATGTAATAATTTGGAATAAAGTTCAAGACAGACTTTGGAAGAGTAAGCCTTCCAGCTTTACTTAAAAGTTTATTTTTCCAAGAGGCCAATCTATTTTACAATTTCTCCAAAATAATTTCAAAGTCACTAAGCTTCAATCTTCCCTGCATCATGGGGAAACCAAGGTAATTTCCAAGGGAGCATGTGATATGAATCCCTATAATAAAGACAATTGTATCAATCTTTGTTCTCCTTGTGGCCGACAAGAATAAAGCACAAGACTTCGCCAGATTCACCTTAAGGCTCGAGACATTAGAGAATATGGTAAATATGTCCTCTACTAACCTGGCTTGGGAGGACGCGGCCTTTGAAAACAACAACACATCATCAACAAAGAATAAATGAGAAAGAGACGAACCATTTTGAGAAATCTTGATAGGCTTCCAATTATTGTTACCAATCGCCATATTAATCTCATGGGATAATTTCTCCATGCAAATCACAAAAAAGTATGGAGAGATTGGGTCCCCTTGCCGAAGTCCCATAGATGGGGTGAAAGGTGTTAAATGCTTCCCATCCAAATCAAGGATAAAAAAGAGGATGTCACACAATGCATAATCAATTTCATAGTATTAGTAGGGAAGTTAAAACCAATCAAGCATTGCTTAAGGAAATTCCAACTGATGTGATTATAAGCTTTTTCAAGATCAATTTTATATGTCACGTCCCTTTTCTTCCTCTTTGATGTGCGCACATTATGAATAACTTCTTGAAGAATAATTGCATTATCATTTGTTCCCCTACCAGGGAGGAAACTTCTTTGATAAGGTCCCACAATTTGATCCAAGAAAGACTACAATCTGTTTACTACCACTTTTGTGATAAGTTTGTACAATGTATTCCAGAGACTGATACGTGTTGACTACAGCAAAGCAGAAAGCAAATGTTTAAGTTGAAATAATTCTTGAGGGTTGTCGTATCCACAGGGATCAGTGGAGGAAAAAAGCATCATTAACGGTCAATATATTTCTAAGCTTATTTGTTAAAAAGTGGTTGATAGTTCAACAACACAAAAATAAAAGCGGAAAACATAAATACGGAAAGCCTAAATAAATATAAATGAAGCCTTTTTGGGGTTGGGATCTCATCAATCGATAACACATCCACTCTTCTGATCATTTTTACACAAATCACTCGTTCGTCTAATATCATCATGTATCACTCATATCATACATATCATCTTCGTCCCTGTATGATGTGAGTGTTATTGTATCGATCGATAATTTCCCTCGCACATTCCCAATCAATGCAATGTATTTATAACTTACATGAATGTTAAACCTAAACCCACATTTGGCGTCTCGGTATAACGAATATTACTATAACATCCATATCAAACTAACGATTAATTCATATATAAACCCATGAATAGAATATGTGCAAATGATTAATCCTTTATACATGCATTCAACTAATTTATTCCATGTATGTGAACAAAGTTATTCATCAATATTCTCACGTACCCTCACGGTTCCGTTTGTTAAGCATTATCGCAGTCTTTATTGCATTAATTACTATAAGCTATTCATTCTAACAATCAACACAATGCTAAAAAGATAAGATGCAAATGAATATCAAATCACAAAACCATGTTAAAAGCTTGCTCATTGATAGATGAAAAATCGAATATCTAGGGTTTCTTAAAGATTTTGTCATACCCACAAAAAATAAACCAAAGATAAACAATAATATTAACTCAAAACAAGTTCACAAAAGATAGATTAGAAGAAATATATAAGGTATCAAAAGATTACATCTTACCCCAACAAGAGATCAAAGCTTTTAATCAACGATCAAACTTCGATTTGCTCCGATTTAAGTTTCTCCCTCTTAGGATTTGAGTTTCTCTCTCTAGAAATATGTTACAAGTTCTGAGAAATTGGAAAAAGTGAGATATGTCTCAACAAAATATCTAAAGTCCCTATTTATACATGTTCAAAAAAGTGTTTTAAGTGGCACCGCGCTTAGCAAGGTCTCAGCACCAAAACCCAGAATTGTTACTACCCCTACTTCACTTGTGATGCTTAGCGAGTCTCAGCGTGCTAACACTTCCAAAAAGTCCTGAAAATGATCTTCCAAGCTCCCGTTCATCATCTATAGGCTTCAAGCATCCAAGGAAGCAAGAAAATCTATCAAAATGCAACAAAATATCATAAAACGAGAATTTAACAAGTAAAAACGAAAACTTGTGTATTTATACTAAAACATATATATATATATATATATATATATATATATATATATATATATATATATATATATATATATATATATACACACACACACACTATTAAAACATAAAGAACCAATTGGAAATGCCACAAAATACTATCTAAAATAACTACAACTTGACACTTAACAATAGGCTTTAATTCTATAAAGTGAATGGGGTTGTCCAATTTCGGAATAAGCACTATAAGAGTCCCTGCAATGGTTGGATTAAAAGTACTTATGACAAAAGCGTCATGGACTAAGCTACAAACATCGTTGTCGAGAATATGCCAATATTATTTAAAGAACACTTCATAAAAATTATATGGGCCCAAAGACTTATAAGGATTCATACAACATAGAGCATTGGTATCTTCCGCATGAGTGGTAGCAGCGGTCAATGCTTTGAATCCTAAATATTTTTTAATTTTCTAACATACTTTATTCTTTATTTTTAGTTGTCATTTTTGCATAAAAATATATATATGTTTATTTATATTTATTGTTTTTACTGTTCAATACAATATTCATTATTAATTTATTATTAATATATTCATAAATATAGTAAAATATAATAAATTAAATAATTATTCATTAAAAGTATTATATAAATAAATAAATAAATAATAATAATTTTATAAAATCTAAAAAAATATTAATTTTATTAGTATATGTGTATCTTAAAAATAAGGGTTAAATATGTATAAGGTCTATATAAATATCTCAACATTCAAGTTTAGTCCCTCTAAACATTTCCTTTAAACTTTGTTGCCCCCAAAGTTTTCTGTCTCTATAACTGTGGTCCCTCCCGTTAGTTTCCACTAATGGGGGATGTCAGGGCGCGCTAGCTGTGTAATCTTTGACGGCCAAATGTGTTTTACATTGAACCCACATCATATTTGATTTTATAATGTTACATAGAATCCATAAGTTTGCTTCTTCATAAGACTCGCGTTTCCCTAACTTTTTCCATCTTTATCCTTACCCCCTTCTTCTACCTTCTTTCTGCAACCTTCTTCTTCCATCATCGTTTCTCAAGTTTTTTCGATTATGTCTATATCAACTAGGTCAAGCAAGATAATCTCACAGCACGAAGTTAAAAATGTTGGTGCAATCGTGCGATTGTGTCATACATGTGCAAGAAGGGAACAAATCAAAGGAGGATGTTTTGAAGATGTCCAATCTAGAAAAATCAGGGTACATGTAATTTGTTCATTTGGGATGATGAAATTTCATAAGAGAAGGATGTTGTTCACGGCTTGGAAGCAGAATATGAAAGGAAAATTCAAATTCTGGAAATAGATAGGGAACTGTATGAAGCTTCACTGAAGAAAAACAATAGGTTAAAGTTGAAGCTCAAGGCAGATGCATTTTATGGAAAAATGAAGATTGCTTGTGTTATTCTTTCAGTTTTGATAAACATGTATCTTATTTTTAGGTGTAGTTGTTGAAGTATTTGTTAGGTTGTTGAAGAAATTGTTAAGATGTCTCTAATATTTTTTAGGTTGATTTGGTTTGATCAAGAAACTTGGTTTTAGTTATAAGTCTGAAATATTTGTAATGGATATTGTAATGTATTGTTTGAATGCAATGAAATTTGGTTTTAGTTGTTAAATTTTAACTCATTGTTGATTAGTTTAGGGGTTTATTTCTTTCATCTGACTCTTATATTTGTACCCAAGTTAATAGAAGACAATATGTAACCAAAATATCATACACTAGTAGATTACATCAAAAGTTAACTAGCATATTAGTACACTAGTATATTACATCCAACAAAGTTTAGTACACTAGTAGATTACATCAAATGTTAACCAGTAGATTACATCAAAAGTAACCAAAATACTAACATAAGTAGTTCACCAAAATACTAACATAAGTAATTCAACAAAAAATCATATTAATGGTTAAGTAAACATCAATTCCTTCATTGTGTAGCACCCTTCCCAGTTATGCTGTCATCTTCAGGTATAACCATAGGGTCCTCAGCCTTATTTCCTGGACTTGGTGTGTTCTTATCCTTTAGTGTCCTCAACCTATCACTGCTTCTTTTTTTAGCTTTGACATCATCAATTGTTTTGTACCTACTTTGAGTCCTAAAGTTTAGTGGTTCACTACTGCTAGGTCTGGATAAACTTATTCATATACCAGGTGGCTTAAATGGTTTATTCCTGGACTGTTTAGGTTTCTTTCTAAAGAAAACCTTGGGACGCTTGTCTCAGATACTTTAAGTGGTGATTTTTCAATCCTAAGTGGTTGATTGTCCAAGACATCACCACCACTGAGAATTGCTTATATTGTTTCATCCAAAGTGGTTGACTTTTCTTTGACAGTTGGAGCACTTTCTTCAATAGTTGGTTGATTCACATTATTGACCTTTTCAGTTGGTTTATCCACATCAGTATGACTTGCCTCATTCACATTATTGACCTCTTCAGTTGCTTCATTCCGATCATTATGATTTGTTTCATTCACATTCAGATTGGATGCCTCATGAGTTGCTTGATTCTCAACAGTCTAACTTGCCACAACAAGTTTTTTTGATTTGGTAACTGGCTTGTTGGGCTTTGGTTTCTTATGTTCACTTTCCTCCTTGTTTGATGCACCCTTAGGCCTCCCCTGCAGTAAACATGCAAAATTAAATTATTTAAAATATAAACCTTAATAACAAGTGTTGAGCACTATATTAAAGTGAAGAGTGAATACCCTTTTTTATGTTATATTAGCCTAACTTGTTTGAGTGGGGATTTATTCACTCCCTTGAGTAGCATTTGTTGTAGCACCAGATACAAGCACAATTTTCTTGTTTTTTTAAAAGTTGTTATGACCTATTGCAAAACAAAATTTGCATATGTGGTTTGTATTTGTCCTCTTCCATTTGTTTTGGCTCCATTTATCTTGTTCCCTCCTCCTTAGTTTCTTGGGCCTACCTGGGCCATGTTTAAACATAGGTGGTAGCATTGCCTCATTGGTAGTCCTGGGGAAATAGGAAGGTATTGGTCATTAGGGTCTCTACCAAGAATCTTTGGTCTCCATTTCTACCACAACAAAGACAATAGGAAGGTATTGGTCATTAGGGTCTCTACCAACAACAATCAAAATAATTTCACCATATTTGTATTTCAAGTGGCATCCATCCAAGCCAATGAATGGTCTACATGCCTTAGTCAAAGCCTTCTTAGTTCAATCAAATGACATATAGCATCTCTCAAATATTGGTTTCAAACCTTCACTTGGAGCAGATGTATTAATCTTAAATGTATTGCCAGGTGAAACCTTTTTTAATTCAGCACCATAAGACTATAATAGACTATATTTTTTGCTTGAGTCACTTTCAACAATATTTCTTGCTATCTGTCTTGCCTTGAAAGCTCTGCACCTTGGTATCTCAGTTGCCTACCTCTTTCTAACATCAGCCACTACCTCACTTAACCTTATTCTAGAGTTATTCTTCAAATCATCCATAATCACTTTTGTAACCCACTTTGCACTAGCATTTCTATTGTAAATTTCCTACCACACTTGTGCTTTGCAAACAAAGTTTTGATCCTACATATGGTTGATGTAAGAACCCTACTACATAGCACCGTATAGTCACATTTTTCTTGTCCTTGCATACTACCCTACATCTAACAACATCATTTTTTCAAACCTTACTTCCCTCCCATTCAAGATATTATGTTCTAGGATTGCATCCTTGAACTGTCTTAAAGAAGAGAACTTTATACCAACTTTAAAAACAAAATATTTGTTCAAAGATTCTTCCTCACTAAACCTCAGTATGCATGGTCTTTCATCACAACTATCATCATCACCACCACTGTCAAGTTCATCTATCATGTACTCATCCTTAATAACATGTTCCTCGCCCATTTCTTGAGTGATATATACCTTATTATCTTGCTGACTATTCCCTTCATCAGTTGCAGCAACTGGTATGTTTTGCACTCTATTAGTATCATTAATAAATACATCATCTAAACCGTAATCAAAACCTTCCATTATATCCTCCTCACTATCCTCAAAATGAACACCTACCACTGCTTTCATCACTAGACTCACTCAAAATATATGCATTCCCATCACATTTCACTCCCTTTTCTCTCTTTCTAAAACTTTCCATAAAGGTATCCTCACCTTCAGTTTAGGCTCACAATAAATCTCCACCTCACAATTATTTTCTACTGCATACAAGGCTAATTTAGAGGCATCACCATCATCCTTAAAGGGGTTCAGGGCTTGTTCAAGGCTCCCTTGTTCATGCTTCCACCATATCTTAACAGAATTATAATCAAACTCAGGTTCAATTACCTTGACTAAATCACAGGCCTCAAAGAATGACCAAAAATCAGGATCTTGCCCCCTAAAAGCATTCACATCCCCCAATCATATTTTAGGTTTGTGTATTTTATGAAACAACCCTTGGTGTAAAATACAATTGTGGACTTATCCATACCTCTGTAAACATAAATTAACCAAAGTTTAATATTTTACCATTTCAGAATAAACAACAACTAACCCTAATTTTTACTTTCAGTAAACAAAAATATTAGGTCAACTTATTTATGCCATTACAACAACCAAACTAATAATTTAATAGTAACTGGACCACTTGTATAGAAAAAGAAGGTAAACATCAATATTACACTAAATCAAGGATGCGACAAAGAAACATACTTGGGACCACAAGTAAGATTCGTACACTTTCTCCTTGGGACCACTACAACACATATTCGTTATCCCTTGAATACATCGAATAATTTGAAAACAATTGAGGAAGACTAGGGCACGAATGTGTTAAAATGGACTGAAACTTCAAATTGAAAAGGATTGAGAAAGACTAGGGCACGAATTGTATGAAGTTGAAGATGACTGTTCAACTACAAATTTACTATACCTCTCAATTACCACCGTGGAAAATACATAAGACATCAACAAATGAAAAAATAATCCAGTTGGCGCGCCATGTCATCCTCCGTTAGTGAAAACTAATGGGAGGGAGCATAGTTAGGGACGAAAAACTTTTGAGGGACCAAAGTTTGAAGGAAATTTTTAGAGGGACTAAACTTAGAGGTTGAGATATTTTCAGGGACCTTATACATATTTAACTCAAAAAATAATATCTAAAAAATAAGTTAAAGTACTAAGGAATATTTGTCTGTTAAATCACATGCTTTGTCTATTAAATCACACGCTAATAAGAAATACAAAAAGTATCATACTTTTCCATTAGTTTACATAGCTTGTAATTGATGATTCTACTTGCTTGCCACCTTCCAGTTATATCTGACACCCCCTATTTTGAATGAAAAGATAAAATTACCTTTGAAATAAAATCACTCTCCTATTTTCACGTTTCCGATTCAGATACACATTTTTCATAAGTTCAGGGCGATACCAGGAATTTCAAATCAACTACCATGGATTTCGTTTTTCTTCATTTTACAAGTGAGTTACATCGGTAATTTCATAATATTCGGTATATTTTATTGATAATTTCATAATATTCGGTATATCTTACCAGTAATTTTAATATTTTCGGTGAAAAATACCGAGGATTTTGAAATTCCCGGTAATTTCAAAGAATTTATTTTGATTTTTACCGGGAATTTAAAATATCTGCTATTGTTAAAATTTTGTTTATTCTAGGAATTTCAAATTACCGGTAGTGTTAAAATTATGTTTTATTCCAAAAATTTTAAATTCTCGGTGGTATTAATTTTTTTGTATTATTGTCATATTGTTTTTTACCTTTGCTTGCAGTGAAAACCAGAGGACGGGTCAATACTATTGCTAGCAGAGTGGTTGATCAGGGTAGGCATGTGAGTGGTGATGTTGATGCTGAGTCGTCCCATCTACGGGCAGGACGAGTTGTCCCTACCGATTCACATCGGAAGTGGATGGCTGAACAGGCAGAACAGGGTCATTTCCAGGCACCTCGTACTATTTGTCATCGTGAGGTTCGATATGAATCTAAGACCACAAATGAGGTAGGTGCAGACGTTCCTATAGTTGACCCAGTGGTTGATGAGGTAGTTCCTCTTGTGGTTGAGCCGCCAGTTATTCAGGAGGTTGTGGAGGTGGTTGTGCATAAGGTTGTTCAGGAGGTTGTGCGGAAGGCCATTAGAGATGGAGAGGAGACCGTTGGGACATATGTCACCATTCCTTCGATCGAACCCTCCGTACACACTGATGGAGGATTTCCAGAAGGGCCCATTGACCGGTCTATACTTACAAAGTATCGTAAGCACGTGGCTCTAATATTATGGTAAGACGAGGTATATAGTTGTCACGTTTAATTTAAACTTTGGTTTTCACGCTTAATTTTAACTTTAGTTTTTACGGTTAATTTTAACTTTTGTTTATTTTGTTGTCACAGGAGAAACTTGTCTTTAGGGTCCAATCTCATGGAAATAAGACAAAGGATTTCCTGAAGATTCTGATTCCTGAGCAGGTCAAAAAGATTGTACAAAACTTTAATCTGTATCATTTTCCCACGGCTCACTCACCATGCTTGTTGATTTGTTGATTTGTGCCTTTATAGAGACGTGGCACAAGAAGATGTCATCATTTCATCTTTCGTCCGGAGAGATGACTGTGACATTGGATGATGTAATCGCCTTGTCTCATTTCCCTATCAATGGCCGATTCTAGACGACTCTAGTTCTTAGCATGACCACTGCTTGTCAGACTGTGTCACATGATTTGAGTTTGATTGAGCCAGAGGTGCTGAAGGAGTTTGGTGATACCGGAGGTGCTCACCTTCGTAGGCATTGGCTTCAGAAGATTTATGATTAGGAGGTTGTTGTTGGGAGATATCAGGTTGTCGATAGGGCGTATGTGCTACATGTAGCAGCATATACTCTCTTTGCAGATAAGTCTGGTACATATGTCAACGCTTGGTACTTGTGTCTCTTCAGCAACCTCGAGGTGAACAATTGGGCCTGGAGTGTGCAACATTGACCCAGTTGTATGCGGCGCTTGGAGTGGCGACTATGTTTGAGACCAGACAACTTGCCGGGTACCTGAGTTTGCTACAAGTATATTTGATACAACTTGCGTATTTATTTGTTACATAAAGTGTTAAATCTAATTTATTATTCTTTGTGATCTCAGTGTTGGATCTACTAGAATTTCCCTACCACGCGTGACATGAGTGTGCAACATTGTGCGGTAGGAAACCCACAGGCGAAGAGGTGGAAGGCGAAGCAGTCACATACTGGTAGTATCATTGAGTATCAGAGGAGGTTGGATGCACTGACGGTTGATGACATCATATAGACACCCTACAATACTCATAGAGTCCACCGTGAGTTCGAGGAGTCATCCTTATATTCAGGATATGTGAGGTGGGAGATATTGGTTGCTAGACACCTCCCTGAGAGATTTCTGCGCATGTATGGCTACGTTCAGTCTATATGTAACACCCCCTTTCTATACCCCCCAAATAATACATTAAATCATTTAGGCATAGATAAAGTTTCGTCAGAGTATAATTTAAATCAAGCATAAAAAGGAGCATGCCACATTACGTGAAATTAAAACATACAACACCTGCTCAATCAGATATGCAACAATGGGGTAGCTATCCACAAAGGAATTTCAATCCTTACACCCATATCTCAATTATAATTTGCACAGCGGAAAACTTAAATCATCAACAACTTCAACTTATATATTTATCAAAATATATCTACAAGTTAGAAGTGCACAAATATATCATGTTATACAAAACATATCCACAATGAATACATATACAAATATATCCCCAAAAAGGCACAAAGCCACCTAACTACCCGGTGCTACATATCATAGCCGACCGACCAAAAGATATGAAGACAAGCTTCACAAAAACGACTCCAGCACACCTATTCTGCAATGCCTCATAGAGCATCATAAAACAACAGAAGGGTGAGAAACATTATCATAATAATATTGCATATAATTATATATCTCAACATATATCATATACATCAACATATTCTCGCCACAACATATCATTCATACACAACATAAAGCATACTTATACGCAAACTTATCACCATTTCATTCACATAACACATATCATATTCAACCATGATCACATAACTCACATACATCGCAATGTATCTTCTTTTATCAATACACATAAATCTTATATTATTTATGTCTATTCTTCACTTACATTCATTTCGTATAAACATACGACAAGCTATGTTTAAATCACACATATACATTCAATGTATAAATCACATACATATATACATATCAACATGCATATATATATATATATATATATATATATATATATATATATATATATATATATATATATATATATATATATATATATATATATATATCCGCAAGTATGTCCTTCACACATACCAATCATTTCACAACGTTCCAAATAAACATATGCACAATCATGTTTATTTCAGCATATAAATACAATGTATAAATCACATACATATATACATATCAACATGCATATATATATCCGCAAGTATGTCCTTCACACATACCAATCATTTCACAACGTTCCAAATAAAAATATGCATAATCATGTTTATTTTAACATATACATACAATGTATAAAATGCAACTCATAGAGACCGACATACAACTCTATGCAGATGCAATGCGGTACCGACTCAACATTCAGCAAGTTCACTCAGGAACCAAATAGAATCATCGCTTGTTACCTAAAGTAACTCCCCTTCGGGCACACGATGTTCCCCATTGCTCACACCCCACGTGGGCACACAATGTTTCAGGATTGCTCACACCCCACACGGGCACACAATCTGATTGCTCACACCCCACACGGGCACACGGTATTTCTGGATTGCTCACACCCCACATGGGCACACAATCCGATCGCTCACACCCCACATGGGCACATGATCTTGTTGTAGTCATCGCTCACACTCCACATGAGCACACGATGCTACAAAGGATTCACAAAGAATCCCACAACACATGAATGCATACATTATGCTTACATGCAAAATGACACATAACATTCTTGAAAATGCATATATATTCACAATATAGTTATGCATTCAACACATACCATTAACATACATATGCATACAATTTAAGCATAGTAATCACTTGCCCAATGGCCACAACATTATAGAAAACCCACATTTCCATAATTAACTCATTTACATTTTATCGGAAAAGTCGGGAAAAAGTCGGCTAAAAATTACATATTTTAGCATCAATAGATTCTACATGTTTTTAGCTTTAAATCGATAAGAGGATCGCTAAAACCAAATACCCGAAACTCAAGCTACGGATTAAAACACATAATCCCTCAAAAACCTACAGGCTCGCTGAGTACCCTCATGCTCGCTGAGCGAAATTCGCCCTGGAACTCTCGCTGAGCGAGGGCTAGTTCGCTGAGCGACCACTGCGATTTCAGCAACACACCAGCTGCGAACAGTCAACTCTAATCACCCCAAAACTTCTCTAAACTCATACAAACATGATCAACAACATGTATCTAACATCATACTTCGATTATATCAAGTTCTAACCGATTAATCCACCAATTTCTCACATTTTCTCTCAAACCCTAACTATTCATCTTCTCTAACTCTCATCAAAACCAAAACTCAACCAATCAAACACATACATAATCATACACTATATTAAGATAACAATGTTTATTACCCTTACCCGATTAAATCGATTCCTAGAAGCAATCTTGAAGAATCCAAGCTTTTTTCCTCTTTTTCTCCTCTTTTCTCTTCTCTTCCTTTCTTTCTCTTCTATTTCCTTTCTATCTTTCTTTTCTTTCTCTTTCTCACACTTATATTCTTTTCTCTCTATTTCTATTCTTACTCTATTAATTCTATTTCTTTCCAACCAAATATCATTTTCTCACAAAATACCAATTTTACTAAATTCTAACTTATCATTAATTAACAAATACCTAAAATACCCTTTTATCCAATTTTACCCAGAAATTCATAAAACGGTAAAATCTCACAACACAATATATCACATTAATTCATCAACATATCATATCATCATGATAATATTCATAAACAAAATAATAATTACTCAATTAAAATAAAAGACTCCAACACAATGGGAATTATCGAATCGGGGCGTTACAACTCTCCCCCACTTTAGAAATTTTCGTCCTCGAAAATATTACCTGATCCAAACAACTCCGGATACGACTCGCGCATCCCACTCTCCAATTCCCAAGTCATGTTGCCTTCCGCAGCGCCTCCCCACGCTACTTTCACAAGCGCAATATCCTTGCCTCTTAACCTCTTGATCTCACGATCCAAAATCCTAACCGGCAAAGCTTCCACCGTAAGGTTATCCCTCACCTCAACCTCGTCCATAGGAATAACATGTGACGGATCCGGAACATACTTCCGAAGTTGGGAAACATGGAACACATCATGCAAATTCGAAAGGTTCGGGGGCAACGCCACACGATAAGCCGCAGCATCAACTCGTGCAGTAATCTGATACGGCCCAATAAAACGAGAATTCAACTTCTTTGACTTCAAAGCACGACCCACACCCGTAAACGGTGTAACTCTCAAAAACACATGGTCGCCTTCTTGAAACTCAAGATCCTTCTGTCTCTTATCATGATAACTCTTTTGCCTACTCTGAGAAGCTCTCATCTTCTCCCGAATAAACTTCACCTTTTCCGTAGTTTATTGTACCATCTCCGTTCCAACTATCGTTCTCTCTCCGGTTTCATGCCAACACAAAGGTGTTCGATATCTCCGACTATATAAAGCCTCAAACGGTGCCATACCAATACTCGAATGAAAACTGTTATTATAGGTGAACTCAATCAACGCTAAATAACTATCCCAAACGCCACCATTTCTAGCACACAAGCACGCAAAAAATCCTCTAACGATCGAATCGTCCTCTCGGTTTGACCGTCCGTTTGCGGATGGTAAGCCAAACTCAATCTTAGCTTAGAACCTAAAGCCTTTTGCAAACTTTCCCAAAACCTCGATGTAAATCTAGGATCTCTATCCGATACAATACTCTTAGGAACTCCGTGTAACTTCACAATCACGGAAACATAAATCTCGGCTAGCTTCTCCAAAGAATAACTAATATCCATCGGAATAAAGTGAGCAGATTTAGTAAGCCTATCCACAATCACCCAAATCGCATTGTGACCTCTTAGAGTATTCGGCAAACCCGTAACAAAGTCCATCGATATACTATCCCATTTCCATTCCGAAATATCTAACGGTTGCATCAGACCACTCGGCTTCTGATGTTCCACCTTCGACTTCTGACAAGTAAAACACACATACACAAAATGAGCCACATCTCTCTTCAATCCAAACCACCAAAAGATCTTCTTCAAATCTCGATACATCTTGTTCGCTCCTGGATGAATACTCAAATTACTCTGGTGTCCTTCCTCTAAAATCATCTTTTTCAACTCTACATCATCGGTAATACAAATACGTCCACGAAATCTCAAAACTCCAAAATTATCAACCTTGAAATCCTCATTCTCATTCATCATCAAATCAACAAATTTCAAGACCAACTTTTTCTTTTCACAAACGGTTGCAAGAAAATCATTCGTAACATGAAGCATACCAAGTATCACACTCCTCGGCGTCATCTTGCAAACCAAACTCAAATCTCTACAATCTTACAAAATCTCCCATTCTTTCACCATCAAAGCGGACATATGTAACAACTTACGACTTAACGCATCGGCCACCACATTCGCCTTACCCGGATGGTAATTCAAACCAAATTCATAATCCTTCAAAAGTTCTAACCATCTTCGTTGCCTCATATTCAACTCTTTCTGATCAAACAAATACCTCAAACTCTTGTGATCACTAAAAACTTCAAATCTCGCACCAAACAAATAATGCCTCCAAATCTTTAGAGCAAAAACCACAGCCGCTAATTCCAAATCGTGCGTAGGGTAATTCTTTTCATGCACTCTCAACTGTCTCGAAGCATAAGCTACAACTTTTCCATCTTGTATCAAAACACCACCTAGTCCAAACAATGAAGCATCACAAAACACCACAAATGGTTCCATAGGATTCGGAAAAACCAAAATCGGAGCCGTAGTCAACCTTCTCTTAAGCTCCATAAAACTCTCTTCACAATGAATATCCCAAATGAAAGCCTTTCCTTTACACGTCAACTGCGTTAACAGAAGTGCCAACTTTGAAAATCCTTCAATAAACCTCTGATAATAACCCGCCAAGCCTAAAAAGCTTCGAATCTCCGTAACCGATCTAGGAACTTCCCACTGCATCACAACATCAATCTTGGATGGATCCACACTAATACCACCATCAGAAATAACATGACCAAGAAAACTCACCTTCGTCAACCAAAACTCGCACTTTGACAACTTAGCATACAACCGTTTCTCTCTCAAAACTTGCAACACAATCCTTAAATGTTCTTCATGCTCTTCTTGAGACTTAGAATAAATCAAAATGTCGTCGATGAACACAACCACAAAACGATCCAACTGTTCATGAAAAATACGATTCATGTATTCCATAAAAACACCTGGCGCATTAGAAACTCCGAATGGCATCACGGAATACTCGTAATGACCATATCGTGTCCTAAAAGCCGTCTTTTGAATATCCTCCTCTTTTACACGATTCTGGTGATATCCTGATCTAAAATCAATCTTACTGAACACACACGCACCAACCAATTGATCCATCAAATCATCAATCCTCGGAAGTGGATACTTGTTCTTAATTGTCACCTTATTCAACTGTCGATAATCAATACATAACCGCATGCTTCTGTCCTTCTTCTTTACTAACAATACCGGTGCACCCCAAGGAGAAACACTCGGCCTAACAAACCACTTGTCCAACAAGTCATTCAATTGCTTTTTCAATTCTACCAACTCTGAAGCTGACATACGATACGGTGCCATCGAAATCGGTCTAGTACCCGGAACTAGATCAATAGAAAACTCAACTTCCCTTTCCGGCAGTACATCCACAATATCATCAGGAAATACTTCGGGAAAGTCACATACCACTGGGAACCTACTAAGTTCCACTTCATTCTCCACAGACAACGACGCAAACAAACCAAACAACTGAGCTTCATCCACTAAAAGTTTCTTCAACTCTTTCGTGGATAAGGAACTCTCTTCTTCATCATCCAAAGAAGGAAACCTCACTAACTTATGATAGCAATCTATATGAACTCGATTAAACTGCAACCAGTTCATACCCAAGATTACATCCAAACCTTCCAATGGCAAACAAAGCAAATCCAAAACAAAGTCTTTACCAAACATGGTCAAAGAACAACTTACACACACACTAAAGAAGCAATTACCGACCCTGAAGCATGAGTCTCAATAACCATCTCACCACCCCAAGAAGACATAAACAAATTCAAACGCTTAGCGCACTTAAGAGAAATAAACAAATGAGTCGCTCCCGTATCAATAATAGTAACTAAAGGTGTACTATTAATAAAGCATGTACCTTTAATCAAACGGTCTGCACTAGTAGTATCCTTCCCTACTAATGCAAACACCTTTCCGCCTGCCTGAGCTTGCTTCAACTTAGTACACTTAGTACTAATGTGGCCAACTTCACCATAATTAAAGCACTTAACCACACTTCTTCGACACTCGGTCGTAGCATGTCCAAGACCACCACAATTAGCACACTTCACCAAATTCTTTCCACACTCAAAAGACTTGTGGCCCAAGGTGCCACACTTATAACACTTCACGGGACCAGAACTCCCTTCACTAGATCTCTTGTCAAAGCTTCCCCTATGATTGCCCTTATCAGCAGGTGTCACATAAGGTCCACTTCGAACCTGTTGCTTCCCTCTCTTCTCATTCACACTCTTATAGTGCGTAGAACGAGCTTTACTATCCTCTTAAAAGATCCTACAACATTCAGTTAAATTTGAAAAACTTTTGATCCTCTGTTATCCCACAGCTGGCTTAATCTCAGGACGCAAACCATTCTCATACTTAATGCACTTAGAAAACTCAGCAGTAGCAGCAGCATAATGAGGATGAAACTGCACCAATTCCACAAATTTAGAAGTATAGTCAACCACTGACATACTACCTTGCTTCAACTCAAGGAATTCCATCTCCTTTTTTCCTTTAACACTCTCGGGATAATACTTCCTTAAGAACTCAGTGCGAAAAACTTCCCATGTAATCTCTTCACCTTCTTCCTCTAAAGTAAGACTTCTACCGACCCACCAGTCGTCGGCTTCTTCCTTCAACATGTGAGAACCAAGCCTCACCCTACTTCCCTCAGCACAATCCATCACTCGGAAGATTCTCTCAACTTCCTTCAACCAATTCTGAGCACCATCAGGATCAAACCTCCCCTTGAAAACCGGCGGTTGATTCTTCCTGAACTCATCATTCACATTCACATTCGGCGCTCCCTGCACCGCTCTAGCCATTGCTTCCAAAGCAACAGCCATCGCATTGTCATTTCTACCAGCCATATTCTAATTATTCCCAAGACAACAACAAGATTAAACAAAAGTTCAATCACAACAACATCAAGACAGACACAACTGACTCGAACACTGGCTCTGATGCCACTTAATGTAACACCCCCTTTCTACACCCCCAAATAATACATTAAATCATTTAGGCATAGATAAAGTTTCGTCAGAGTATAATTTAAATCAAGCATAAAAAGGAGCATGCCACATTACGTGAAATTAAAACATACAACACCTGCTCAATCAGATATGCAACAATGGGGTAGCTATCCACAAAGGAATTTCAATCCTTACACCCATATCTCAATTATAATTTGCACAGCGGAAAACTTAAATCATCAACAACTTCAACTTATATATTTATCAAAATATATCTACAAGTTAGAAGTGCACAAATATATCATGTTATACAAAACATATCCACAACGAATACATATACAAATGTATCCCCAAAAAGGCACAAAGCCATCTAACTACCCGTTGCTACATATCAGAGCCGACCGACCAAAAGATATGAAGACAAGCTTCACAAAAACGACTCTGGCACACCTAATCTGCAATGCCTCATAGAGCATCATAAAACAGCAGAAGGGTGAGAAACATTATCATAATAATATGGCATATAATTATATATCTCAACATATATCATATACATCAACATATTCTCACCACAACATATCATTCATACACAACATAAAGCATACTTAAAGCGCATACTTATCACCATTTCATTCACATAACACATATCATATTCAACCATGATCACATAACTCACATACATCGCAATGTATCTTCTTTTATCAATACACATAAATCTTATATTATTTATGTTTATTCTTCACTTACATTCATTCCGTATAAACATACGACAAGCTATGTTTAAATCACACATATACATTCAATGTATAAATCACATACATATATACATATCAACATGCATATATATATATATATATATATATATATATATATATATATATATATATATATATATATATATATATATATATCCGCAAGTATGTCCTTCACACATACCAATCATTTCACAACGTTCCAAATAACATATGCAGAATCATGTTTATTTCAGCATATACATACAATGTATAAATCACATACATATATACATATCAACATGCATATATATATCCGCAAGTATGTCCTTCACACATACTAATCATTTCACAACGTTCCAAATAAACATATGCACAATCATATTTATTTCAGCATATACATACAATGTATAAAATGCAACTCATAGAGACCGACATACGACTCTATGCAGATGCAATGCGGTACCGACTCAACATTCAGCAAGTTCACTCAGGAACCAAATAGAATCATCGCTTGTTACCTAAAGTAACTCCCCGTCGGGCACACGATGTTCCCCGTTGCTCACACCCCACATGGGCACACAATGTTTCAGGATTGCTCACACCCCACACGGGCACACAATCTGATTGCTCACACCCCACACGGGCACACAATCAATGTGAATAAATCACCCATCGCTCACACCCCACACGGGCACACGATGTTTCTGGATTGCTCACACCCCACATGGGCACACAATCTGATCGCTCACACCCCACATGGGCACACGATCTTGTTGTAGTCATCGCTCACACTCCACATGAGCACACGATGCTACAATGGATTCACAAAGAATCCCACAACACATGAATACATACATTATGCTTACATGCAAAATGACACACAACATTCTTGAAAATGCATACATATTCACAATATAGTTATGCATTCAACACATACCATTAACATACATATGCATACAATTTAAGCATAGTAATCACTTGCCCAATGGCCACAATATTATAGCAAACCCACATTTCCATAATTAACTCATTTACGTTTTATCGGAAAAGTCGGGAAAAAGTCGGCTAAAAATTACATATTTTAGCATCAATAGATTCTACATGTTTTTAGCTTTAAATCGATATGAGGATCGCTAAAATCAAATACCCGAAACTCAAGCTACGGATTAAAACACATAATCCCTCAAAAACCTACAGGCTCGCTGAGCGAAATTCGCCCTGGAACTCTCGCTGAGCGAGGGGTAGTTCGCTGAGCGACCACTGCGATTTCAGCAACACACCAGCTGCGAACAGTCAACTCTAATCACCCCAAAAATTCTCTAAACTCATACAAACATGATCAACAACATGTATCTAACATCATACTTCGATTATATCAAGTTCTAACTGATTAATCCACCAATTTCTCACATTTTCTCTCAAACCCTAACTATTCATCTTCTCTAACTCTCATCAAAACCAAAACTCAACCAATCAAACACATACATAATCATACACTATATTAAGATAACAATATTTATCACCCTTACCCGATTAAATCGATTCCTAGAAGCAATCTTGAAGAATCCAAGTTTTTTTCCTCTTTTTCTCCTCTTTTCTCTTTTCTTCCTTTCTTTCTCTTCTATTTCCTTTCTATCTTTCTTTTCTTTCTCTTTCTCACACTTATATTCTTTTCTCTCTATTTCTTTTCTTACTCTATTAATTCTATTTCTTTCCAACCAAATATCATTTTCTCACAAAATACCAATTTTACTAAATTCTAACTTATCATTAATTAACAAATACCTAAAATACCCTCTTATCCAATTTTACCCGGAAATTCATAAAACGGTAAAATCTCACAACACAATATATCACATTAATTCATCAACATATCATATCATCATGATAATATTCACAAACAAAATAATAATTACTCAATTAAAATAAAAGACTCCAACACAATGGGAATTATCGAATCGGGGCGTTACACTATACCACCAGCAGTTCCAGATACACCATCTGCCGATATTGATTGGTGGTTTCAGAGTCACTTCCTTAGCTCCAGTCGTGCCATTAGAGCTCGAGTTGTACCTATTAAGTACCCTGGGCAGTGTTAGGATAGCTACTTAGAGTGGTACCTCACTGTATCACATCCTCACGTCACCCCACCGCTAGTTGAGGATAGACCTTCTGAAGAACATGTACCTGGTGAAGCACCTCCGCCTCCTCGTCCTCCTCCTCTAGTACATCATCCTAAGGACCAACAATGCTTCCAGATGATTGTAGTGAATATGGATGAGGCCATGGGTTTGGTAAACCCAGATGATGAGGTTTATAGTGAATTAGCTCGGGTTGCACACATATCCCGTGGGGGCTATTTATATATATTTTTTGTATTATTTGTATTATATGTATTATATGTATTATATGTATATTACCCAGACACCGTTCTTATAACATTATATTATTTAGATATCTTCATTACATTGTAGTGATCTTCCTTAAGCACCTTAAACGTACAACACTTAACATTACAACATCTCAACATCTCAACATCTCCATTATGTCATCAACGGATCTTGGTAGCTTCACATCTAACTCGATTGGACCATTTGTTAGCCTACGACGAAAGGATCTCCACATTTCTTTGACGTCTTCGTTGGTCTTCAATTCAATAAGATTGTATTTCACCTTACCGTATGTATCCTCTCAATCTTCACGAAACTCGATCGATCTTTCTCACCTTTCTATTATCGTCATCAGACAACAATTCATTCAACTTCGCTGTCAGGCCGGCAAAAGAGGTTGTGTCATCGGGGAGCTTGAACTCTACATGACGAGTAGTTTCGTTGAAGTAAACTTCTGCTTTAATAAAAAATTAAGGAAGAGATATTTTTCAGATGTGTTTATCAACATGAGAGGACCCTTATTTATACAACTGTGAGAGAATTCTTGATCAAATAAATTGTCGGTGCAATCACAACCGCACAAAACTGTCGGCAAAATCATGAGCGTTCAAAAAAAATTCTAAAAAATATAACTAATGAAAATTTCATATATTATGTAACGCACCCGATATTTTGAAATTCACTATATATCAAAATTTTTTAATGTACTACCGAGAATTTAATTTAATACTAGAACTTTTTTTTTATCTATCGAAAATTTGATTTTTTTTAACATAGGATCAGTTTTGTCATTAAAAAAATGTGTGTTGGGGGTGGAGGAGGGGGGTTTGTATGTGTGGGTGGGAAGGTATAATTTGTGGGTAATAAGTAGATTTCTCCTAATTATGCATGTCTTTTATATTATTGTTTATACATTATTATAATTATATTTCTTTGCACGACATGTCTCTGACTTTAGACTAAATCCTGATAATTGAAACACGAGCTTTATTAGCTAAAAGTTTCACCTTCTATTAAGATAATTAAACTCGTTAAAACTTTTTCAAATAGTAGCAAATGATTTATGAAATATATTTCCTAGGAATTTGGTCATGCACGAGTGAATGAAACTTTATGCATTATGAAGGTCCATTCTCCAATAAACTACTAATCACCACTCTCTATTTTTGTCACTTTGTTCCATGCAAAAGGTAAATGTCTTAACTTTTGAAAATTGTTACAAAAAAGATAAATAAAATAAAATAAAATACCAAGCTGGTTTTGCTTCTTTTAATGCAATGCAAAAAAATACATCCACTCACAAAAAGTCTATAAAATTTGTATGCCTTTAAACATGCATGGATGATTGTTGATTGCATAATCTGCCATGAATATAAATCTCAGTCAGTCTTCATAGTACTTGTCTTTTTCTTCTTTTACAATCCACAACCTTTACTTTAAAAATATACAAATACTTCTTTCCCTTATTATAAACACCATTTTATAGTTGACTGCTATAGATATTTCAAATTCGATCCCGATACTGATATAACGATATCGATAATAAAATAATATATATATATATATATATATATATATATATATATATATATATATATATATATATTATCACTGGAAATTATTTTACATATATATAGGGCAGATTGTGTTTATGAAATACAAAAAAAAGCATAACTTTACCAAAGGCCTGAAAAGGGGTAAGCTAGTTTTATGAGACTAGTCAATGCTAAAAAGTTTCATTTAACTTGATAGATTGTCAACAGCAGCAGCAGCAGTACAGCACAAATATACTCTCATGTTTTGCTGTTACCATTATGGTTGAAAATAACACTTACTGTGTTTAAAGTTCGTATAACTGAGCTCTCTTATGATCTTTTCATCCACAAAACTTCTCTGTCTGAAAAGTCTCACTCCATCAGAGGTGGGATTCTCCTGTTTCTCAACACAGATTGCTACTAATTAATGCATTTTGGATCCATCTTATGTTTTCTGATTGTCACTGTCAAAATCTTGTCCTTTTTTTCTGTAGCATTTAATGTAGTTTTTGGTTTATTCATGGACATTATTTTAAGCCAATTCTGTCTTTAACATGCATGAAATAATGTGGCACCAATCTGGCTCCAAGCAATGCAAACATTTTTCTATTTCTAGTCACAAGCGCTCCGACAAGGTTTTTTTGACAGATCCGAATTCGTATTCCATAATTGAGCATTTTTGTTTTTCCATTTCAAGTATTTCTGTCTTATTCGAATTTCATCAACTTGTGTTCTTTATAAACAAAATAATAGTTCTTTAAGATATATCCAGAATTCTTGCAATATAGAGACTCTTCATTTCACATGAGCCATAAACAACAGATTAACAGTTAACAGTTCCTTATTATACATTTCAGTTGCAAAACATGATTAATGTTAACTTTATTTGACATTTTTTTAACTGTTTGACAGTGATCCAATGAAATGGAGAGTAATGGAAGATGAATTTTTGAACATCAGAGAATCTTCTTATCAGCCTAAACCGGTATTACGCTGTTTTTCTCTTCTTGCTGCATAATTCTGAGCACTGACATATGAATATTTTTCTCATAAAAGAATGACTTTTACTCTTTTTTTTTTCTTCTTTCTTTCTGTTTGTTTTATAAAAAGGAACTGAGGGATCTAAAGAGAAGCATTGAATCTAAGAAGAGGCAGTACATCAACATGGATCTTCAAAGTTCTTTGACTCAAGAGGTAAACAATTTGATTAACTTTTTTGTCTGATTATTGTTCAGCCATGGAGTAGGGTTGTCCTTGTTATATGTACAAGTCATGAAAAAAAAAAGATATAGTATTCTGTTATATAATATATTTTTTGTATCTCTGAAGATTATACAACTTCAAAAAGGATTACATCAACAACTTAGGATGCGGCGTGCGTTTGAGAAAACATGTTATCGACCATTTTCACAGGATACTACAGTAGAAAACTCAATACCTAAGGTTTTCTCTCAAACAGTTACATACATGGAATTGGAATTCTTCTCTATTTTTTAATGTTTTTACTGGCTCTTGCTTCTAACTATCATTTTATATTCATGTCTAAATTTTAGGCTGCAAAGGAACTTATTAAGGAAATTGGGATATTAGAGTTAGAAGTAAGGTATTTGGAACAATATCTGCTCTCTTTGTATCGGAAACGATTTGATGAACACATTTCATCTCTATCAACCAAAGAAAGAAGATTGGATATAGCTTCATACATTAACAAAGATACTTCTGCAGTAAACAGAAACGAAGCTATTCCTGACAAACATGGAAGATTGGAATTAGCTTCAAACATTAACAAACGAACATCTGTAATATCTGTCAGTGGCGCTTTCTCTGACAAAGAAATTTCAGTTCCACACTCAAGTGATATCATTTCAACGAGTAATTTAGGTGTTTTAGACTCTGGTATTCATCGGTGTTACTCTGCGTTATCTCAACAAACAGTTTGCTCAATTGATGTTTCTCCTGAGAACATTAAGACCATAGCTGCAGACTCTTACCATTCTCTACCGTTATCCATGCTAGAGGTAAGTAAGTTTAAAAACAGAAGAGAACTTGTACATTACATCCTTATATTTCATTTACAGACCTCTAATATCTATCTTCTAAATGTTATCTCACCAGCAAGCTCGGTGCGCTAAATCCAACTCAACTAGCCTAGCAGAACACCTTGGGAATAGCTTCATCGATAATGTTCCAGAGACGCCAAATTGGATTTCTGAGGAGATGATCAAATGCATATCAGCAATATTTTGTGAACTTTCAGAGTCACCTTTTCCTTGTCATAAAAACGCATCATCCCTTATTCCGTTTTCATCATCCGTTTATGAGGAGGTATCTTCAAAGATCCAGAGCAGTAAGTGGGGATCACAATGGAAGAACCATTCGTTATTCAGTTTAAACTCCAGTAACTCTTTCCATGTCAAAGGGTCAAAAAAATTTAGTGGACCTTATTGTTCAATGATAAGGATTCACAAATTATGCACAGATAGTCAGAAATTAAAAGAAGTTGAGTACATGCTACGCAGATTTAGGTAAGCCATCTTACCCTGCTTACCCTTTTATACCATGTTGTTTAATTCAAATTTACTAGAGATTGAACAACTTCATATCCTATGCTTTTGCAGGTCACTTGTTTCTAGGCTTGAAGAAATCAACCCGAGAAATCTAAAACACGAAGAAAAGCTAGCCTTTTGGATTAATGTGCACAATTCCTTAGTAATGCATGTATATTTCTAAATTTCTATCTTGCTTTTTCTCATGCAATTTATTTCTCAAAAATCAACAAACCATTTGTAACAACTTGTTGTTTATCCTCCACAGGCCTTATTAGTTTACGGAATTTCAGCCAACAATGTCAAAAGAATGTCTTCGGTACTTAAAGTAAGTTGATCACTCATAAAACTCAAAGAGTTAACAGAAATGAATTTTTGCTGAAACAAGCTAGTGGATATTTCAGGCTGCATATGACATTGGGGGTCATACTGTAAGTGTAGAAATGATACAGAACTTAATTCTGGGGTGCAGATTGCCACGTCCAGGACAAGTAACTACGAATTCCATAAACTTGTATATCAAATCGTGTTACTCAAACAACTTTCTTAATGCACTTTTTTTTTCTTCTAGTGGTTGAGGCTGTGGTTTCCTTCAAAGACAAAACTAAAGGTCAGAGATGTAAGAAAAGGTTATGCTATACATCATCCAGAACCTTCAGTATTATTTGCTCTTAGCACAGGAAGCCATTCCGATCCTGCGGTAGACTTCTGGTCCTTCTGTTATTATTTGTGAATTTGTGTTTGTAGAAGGACATGTATAAACTTATTTTGTTGTTTACATCTCTGACCTTGGTTGTAACTTTCTCAGGTACGTTTGTACACGTCCAAGAGAGTCTTAGAGGAGCTACAATCTGCAAAAGAAGAATATATTCAATCCAACATCATTATAACCAAGGAACATAAAATTATTCTCCCAAAGATAGTTGATTCTTTTGCCAAAAGTGCAGGTCTAGGAGTATCTGATTTGGTGGAGATGGTTAAACTATATCTACCCGAGTCTCAAAGGAAGAGCGTCCAAGAGTTCCAATCAAAGTCAAGCTGGAAAGGAACTGAATTAACCTCTCATGACTTCACTTTTCATTACCTGCTTTCAAAGGAATTAGCTTGGGAATGACTTGCCTTAGTACGATACATGAATTTGCCTGGATGGCATAAGAAAATCCGTCTGGGTCAAAGCGTAACTGGTGAATAATAAATGTGTGCCATGTATGTATGAAAATATTTAACAGAATGACAACATTCTAGACAAGGGCATGGAGCAGAGTGTGATGTTACAACGGATAGAAAGCAACAATCTGGAAGTTTTGGGAACCTAGCCTGGACTTCATTATTGTTACTGAACTTTGGGAGCTTGGGTTTAAGTATTTTACTATTGCTAAATTGGTCGTCACTTTATGGATGTATATTCTTTGCCTCAATATTTGCTTTGGCCAATTGATCAATCCTGTGTTTGCGAAAATACTAAGTTTTTAGTCATATATCATGATAAGATGATAAGGGAGAATCGTGGAAAGGAAAAAAAAAGCAGCTACTCCTTAAATTTCTCAAACTTCTCTTACTCCTACAAATTTTAACAATCTAGTTAGAACTATGACTTTTTTTGGGATATGGAATCAGTACATTTCTATCTAGATTAAAATAAAGAAGTATAGAGTACTAAATTATTAACTACCGACAAATGTAACAATAAAATGTATCAAAATATATTCACAAAAGTGAATTTTTTACAAGCCCTTCAGAAACATGTATAGATGAAGAATTCCTGGCTTGACATTGTGGGTGGTATCTGAAACTTTATACTTGCAGAATGTCTTACTGTAAGACTCTTACAATCAGCAGAAGGCCAGAAGAACAGAAGAAGAGCAAATCAGCAGGAACAACACTATGATAAAATCAATCCACAAGAATGAAGGAGCTGACTATCTCCCGGATCCTTGATGTGCTTGTAAACAAACCCACCAATAAGAATCAGAGCATGCACCTATGTTTTCACTTGCATGCTCAAAGTCACTCACAGTAGCACCAACTTGCTTAAAGGTGGATACAACATAAACTTTCATAAATTCCTAGTTATTGAGTGTTGGTCTTAGTCCTTCATGTTCCATATGTCACCAAATATGAGACATTGTAGATCATAGACTGAAGCCTTTTTTGACTTGAATTAGTGCCTTCAAAGAACTTCCTATCTAAAAGACCTTCACTTTGAAAGGAATAAGGCAGCTTTTCTGTATGTGTCAACATAATATTAGGCGTCGTTGTTTACACCATTTGCCAAGATATCTACAACAATACTATAAAATAATGTATTGGTTTAGTCATTAATTCCTACAATACCAGTGGCTAATTACACAAAGACTGCAATGGGTCATGAATTGGATATCTATGAGTAAGGGCTTAAATGCTATATGCATAATAAGGAAGACATGCCAGCTACTTGGCAGTTAATTATCGTTGATTCAGTCTCTACATTTAGGTTGGTTTAAAGACATAGGAGTCTCTGCTTCTCAAAACTTTCTTACCACTTTTCCCTTTGGGAGTTCATGAAAAAGTGTAGCCATCCAATCATTTTCATAGTAGTACTAAAACGCCGATGGACACCATATTCAATTATGTGCTGCAATGGTATCCATAAGCATGTTGCATTGAATGGTGATCACATGATTCCCAGTTGGCAAAGTAATTTTCGATTTGAAAATCTTTAGTATCATTGGCTAGACGAGTATCAAGATATATTTACACGAACATTACCCCAAATTTCATGAAATTGCTTCAGTTTTGTCCCTATTCAAGCACAACAAAGTTGAATATATTGCATCTGCTTTTGCATGAGATTTATCACCAGAAGTAAATGCATGAATACCGTTTTTCACATATATCCAACTACAACCAGCAATCTTTTTTGCCTCCTTCACTCTCATTTTCTTCCTTATTCTTCCCATCTCATCCCACTTTCCCTCAGTAGCATAGACATTAGCCAATTGCACATACCGAGACCCATTATGAGACTCAACTTTTAACAGTTTCTCTTCTGCCAGGTTGACAAGGGATGTATTATTGTTTATCTGACAAGCATTAAGAAATGCTCCCCAAATTGTTGCATCTATTTGTATGGGAATCTTCCTCATGAATTCTACTGCCTTTTCTAGTTGATTAGCCCTTCCATACATATCAACCATACATGCATAGTGGTATATCTCGGGCAATACATTGTAATCTTCTTGCATAGAAATAAACAAATTCTCTCCTTGTTCTACAAGTCCACGGTGCCGACAAGCAGATAGAAGCGCTACAAAAGTGACTGCATCTGGCTTGACACTTTTCCTTAACATGTCCCGAAAAAGTTGAATAGCTTTATTTTCAAAACCATGATGAGCATAACCAGCTATCATGACATTATATAAGATTGCATCTCTATCCTTATCAGACATTAATTGGAAGCTTTTCTCGGCGTACATGATATTACCACATTTTGAGTACATATCAACCATGGCACTCAGCATTTTTTTATCCATATTAAGTCTCATTTTCAATATGTAAGTATGAATCTGTTTCCCAAAACAAAGGGCGGCTTGTGTTGCACAGACACCAAGCACACTGACGATGAGCATTGCATCAGGAATTAGTGCTTCGGTAGTTATAAACTCTCTGAAAAGCTTGAAGACTTCCTCAAATTGTTGTGATTTGGCATAGCCGGAACATAGAGCTGTCCAGACAACATAATTTCTTTCCAATAGAGTATCAAAAAGCCTTTGGGCTTTTGTCATGTTGCCTTGAGATGAATAGCCTACAATCAATGAAGCAACTTCAAATTGGCTTTTAATACCAATTGCTTCATACACCGACTCCGCATACCTAATATTCCCACACTTACAGTATAAGTCTACGATGCCGCTGCTAATGAATTGATTTGTACTTAAGTCATTCTTCAACACCCACGCATGGATGCACTTGCCAAGTTTCAAATATTTTAGGCCAGAGCAGGCGCTTAATACACTTGCTAAAGTATGTTCATCATGCCTAACTCCTCTTTCAGTCATCTCCACAAACAAATCAAGTGCTTTATCCATATAGCCATTCTGGGCATATCCTGCAATCAATGTATTCCATGACACAGTATCATTAACCTCAGAATTTTTCCAAAAGACATTCAAAGCCATGTCCATTTTCCCTTCCCTACAACAAGCAGCAACCATTGCATTCTTTGAAACCAAGTCCACCACCCCATCACAAGCACTAAGCACATTGCACGCGTCAAGAAACAAACCACATGTAGAGTACATGTTAATGAGAGAACTCGATGCAAACTTGCTTAAATCACTCGCAGTTTTCACCATATGCGAATGCATCTGCTTCCCATAACAAACTACATATAGCTTGGCAGTAAGGTTAAGCATGGTTGTGAGAGTGAACTCGTCAATCCCAATCGTGTCCCGTGCAGATTGCATTCTATTAAACAAATCAAGTGCCTCAGTCTCGTGTCCGGCAGCACCAACATAAGCCGACAACATGGAATTATATGAAACCAAATCTTTATGAGAGGCTGAATCAAAAATGGCTCGTGCTTGTGTCAAGTTGTCTGCTTTTATGTAAGCCATAATAAGGGCATTCCAAGAGTATACATTTCGATGGGGCATTTCGTCGAACAGTTTGTGGGCATCTTGCAAGAGACCATGGTTATAATAAAGGTGAATCAATTGATTACAAGTGAAAACAGTTGATGCAAAACCAGATTTGATTGCTTGAACATGGTCAAGGTATACAACTGCATCTCTCAGTATTCGAGACCTCATTGCAATTGCAATACAGGGCAATAGTTATTGCTTTTAAAAAAGTAACCAATAGAAAATCCGTTTCATAAATAGTGTAAAAAAGATAAAAGATTTTCGGTATTGTTGCGATATTATTAATGTATATGTAAATAATTAAATTGTGCTAAATAAATTTAATCAATTTATTTTATTAAATTTAATATTAATTTAAATTTTTAGGTCACTACTATTATTAATATATCTTTTTAATATCTTAATTTTATTAATCAATACAATTAAAATTACAATTTCATTTGTTAATTATTTGTACAAATCAATAATTTCAATCTTATTTCACTAAGAGAAAAAAAAAAAAAAAAAAAAAGTCAAATGAAAGTTTGGTCGGATATGAAACTGTAAAACTCACTTCCTCCAAACAAAACATGCAAGGTTTTTTTTTTTTTTTTAATTATTTAATTTTGATTTTTCTATATCAAATTTAATTTATACTAAATAGATACTAAGCAAATTTAAACTATACTAAATGGAATAACGCAATCTCAATGTTACTCATCTTATCAAAAAAAAAATTAGTTTCTATTTCTTTTTTTTAATTTGTAATCACTTTCAATATTCAATTTATTGAATCTATTAGTTTTATTTAGGGGTTAATTCTGAAGTTAATAGATACTAAACACATTGATAGTATAGTAAATTGATTCTAAACAAATTAACAGTAATATAGTAACATTCAGATTGTGTTATTCCATTAATTAGATTTATCGGAGGTTTAAATATGTTTTTTTTATGTAAGTTAGTCAGTTTTTTTATTTTAGTTTCTATAATTTATTTATTTTTGGATATAGTTTATGATCGTACCTGGAGATCAGGATCCGATATGGCTGGCGTCGAGCGTTGTTGAATGACGGTTGATGAGGAGAGGAGGGGGTGTACCTGCAAGGCACTCTAATGCTAAAGTAAGAGACTGAGCAAAGGGCGTGCAAGTACGAGAATAAGGGTGAGAGAAAATGAATACCTAACCCTCTCGTGTGAGAGGGTTTATATAATGTCCTTGATGGATGGCTATTGGTTCAAACCGTTGGGCGCGGACCGTGGAATCCGTATGAATAGGTAACGGTCAAAACTAGTCGTTAGGGGATTTTATTCCGGTCGATTCAGCCTTGGTCGACACAGACCATCCTTCCGAGCATGATGCTCGACGGAGAGCGTGTTAGGCCGCTGATTTGCCTGGCCCAACTCTGAAAGTTGGGCCTGGCCGGAACAGGAGCCCCCCAAGTCGTTGCTTCTGGGGAGGGGCGACAACTTAATGATGGTCTTTTGTCCAAGGTGCACGCATTATACCTGGTGATTTTCGTGTGTTGACCAGAGAATGATCGTTTGATGACGCACGACAGACGGGCAGTTATTTGGTCTTTCGACGGAAGAGGGAGATGAAACGAAAAGTTGGCGTGTTTGGGAATTCGCGCCTATTCAATGTTCTGACGGCTAGCCTGGGGGCTAGAGTGTAGGTAATCATAGCCTAGGGATAGGGGTCACGCGACTCTGCACGTGCTCCATTCCCTATAAATAGGATTCCAGAGTATTTTGTATGCTTTTTCGCTTCGTCTTCCCCTCTGCCATATTGCTCGTGCCTCAGACGATAATTCTCAACTGTCGACCACCGTACCTACCTACCGACCACCGCGTTTTTAAGTCAAACTCTTCTTCAATGGCCTCTCAAGCTCAAGGTATGACCCTTTTTGTGTTTTTTTTTTTGCTAAAATTATTTAATTTTGATTTTTCTATATCAAATTTAATATATACTAAATAGATACTAAGCAAATTTAAACTATACTAAATGGAATAACGCAATCTCAATTTTACTCATCTTATAAAAAAAATAGTATCTATTTCTTTTTCTTAATTTGCAATCACTTTCAATATTCAATTTATTGAATCTATTAACTTTATTTAGGGGTTAATTCTGAAGTCAATAGATACTAAATAAATTGATAGTATAGTAAACCGATTCTAAACAAATTGACAGTAATATAGTAACATTCAGATTGTGTTATTCCATTAATTAGATTTATCAGAGGCTTAAATATGTTTTTTTTTCTGTAAATTAGTCAGTTTTTTATTTTAATTTCTATAATTTATTTATTTTTGGATATAGTTTATATATCTCCCTTTTGCATTTATTTTAGTTCCTAAAACCAAAATCCACTGAAAAATCTGGAAAAAAATAAATTGCCGGGACTAAAATAAAAAATTCATTAATTTGCAGGGACCAAAAGACTATTTAAGCCTTTAACAAAATAGAAGAATATACTGATGATTTTCATATCCTGTGTATTATAACATACCGAATATATATTGCAATCAAGATTCTTTTGGTGTTTTTCTTGAACTTTGTATTAAATACATTTTGTTTTGAGTCATTAAAATACCTAAAAAGACAATATTCAAATTAAAGTCAATTCACTCTCAATGACTTAACGTACACATTTTATTATATTCATCTTGAATTTTGAATTAACTTGGGCGTTGGAGTATTACTTTGTTGGTCCACCTCTGTGCTGTCATATCGAAGATCAACACCACTGATTCAAGATTCCTCACTATTAGGCATGACAACGGGGCGAGCATGGCGGGTTTAGCTAGCCTCACACCCGCACCCGTCTCCTTTTAGCAGACCCGTTCTCGCCCCAAACCCAGTCAGGGGTAAAAATTTACCACTCAGACCCGCCCCCGAAGGGAACGGGTTTGCCCGCACCTGCCCTTGCTCCCAATTGGAAAAAATTATTTCTTTTAAATAATAATAAAAATTAATAATTATATTAAAAACTTGACCATTTTAATAATAAACTTGTTTCTAAAGATGAGAGTTTGAGTGAACGGTGAGAAATGACTGATGAGGCTTTTTAATTACTTCTCCAAAAGTGAATAAATGTGTAATAAAATAATTTAAATACGGGAATTAAAGTAAATTCAATAAGACCGGGCGGGATGAGGGTGAGTGTGGGGTGGGTAGTAGCATCCCCCTGTCCCTGCACCCGCAATTACAAAATGGGTTTTCCCCGCATCCACACCCGCACTCAATTAAACTAGGTTTCCCCCGTTAATTTTGGGGTGGGTGTTATCCCTAAATTTCGATGCTAGCAATTAATGAGGTTATCTTGACTTAGTAAAAGACTTTTCTTGTGATAAGCCAAAAGGAAGGTTTCGACCTAACCAATTAAGGGATGAGAGTCGAAGCGACCTACCTACAAGTTTCATACTTAGTGAAATTCTAAGTTTGGAATACTTTCTAAGTGTTGAGGGGATTCGACCAGGCGTATGTTCGACGAAGGTGGCAGTTACCAAGGGTCTTGCACGTTCAATCTTGGAGGGAAAATGAAGAGTTTTCAATTCAAAGATAGGGACAAGTGACGCAAGATGAAGCTTTTTCAACATATAGTGGGACAAGTGTCACCATCTTAGGATAGTTGTAGGAGAAACCGTCGAGAGCGGTTACTTTGTAATGTATATAAATAGCTCAGTCTAGTGTTAAAATAAGTGTGTGGAAATCATATGTACTAGTAACTCTGTATACTCAAAGTATCCACGTGTAGAGAAACGAGTGCAGTGAGAATGTACGTGATTGAAACACCACCATTTTATCTTTAATGTCAAATTTATCTTCAATTTATTTACTTTTGAAGCCATTTATCTTTACAAAGCATTTATTTTAAAGCACTTTACATTTCAAAGTCATTTATCTTTTCAGCAATTTACTGCGTTTTCTTTTACAATTTCAGCCTCTTTACATTTCTAGCAATTTAACATTTCTCTCCTTGCCTTTAAATTTCATTTATGTTTCAAGCTTTGCCTTTATTTTCCTTTAAAATTCCAAGTCTTGTCTTTACTTTGATTTATTTTAAAAGTCTTAGTCTTTGTCTTTGTCTTTTACTTTATTTTCTTTTTAAAACCAAATTTGAGTCTCGTTGAGAGATTCAAGACCTTTTTTTTCCAAAAAATATGATATATCAAAATCACAATCCCTTTCAACTTAGCACATGTCCTAGGATCAATCTGGTCGATCCTACGAGTAAATGAGGGTATTTTTGGTATCTTCAGAGGACCAATGGTTGTTTACTAATTTTGGGGGTAAACAAATTGGCACGCCCAGTGGGACAGTGCTAAAGTTGGAAACGTTTTTTAGAAGTGTTAGTAACTTCTCCTCTGTTCGTAACTTTTTTTTTGTAATTTCTGTGTTTTATAAATTCCTTTATTTGGATGGTCTGCTAAAAGGAATGGTTATCTTTGTTGTATGCATTTGAGAAGTAGCAAAGTAGACAATATTGAAATTTTGTGATCAGGTACGTGATGACGAATGAGATGTTTAAACACTTGACAACTTGACCAAAACTTAAAGTGCAGGAAAATTAAACAACACGGGAATTTGTTAACCCAGTTTAGTGTATAACCACACTTACATCTGGGGGCTACCAAGCCAGGAAGGAAATCCAATATAAGTAATATTAATTCTAGACTTAAACCACTCAGTTTAATCTTTCACTTAATATCTACCCAATGCAATTTCTACCTAAGACACAACTTAGATATGAGTACCAACTCACTCCCCCTCAATCACATAGTGATATGTTTACAAGTTTAATAAAATTGAAGTCATACTTCAAACAAAACAGCTTGATCTTACTTCACAGTTTCAATCAAGACACAAATACACTTTTGCTTAAAAGCTCATAAAGTGGTACACATAAAACAACCTGCTATTAAAACACAAAACACCCTATTTGATCTTCTTAATTTCGTACTCTATTCTGAGAGTTTCTGTTGCTTAAATAGGTGTTTGGATTTTGGGCTTTCTGTAGGTTTATCCAATCCTGATACGCATGCTGCCATCACCTTGAATTAGGGTTTGTTACTTCCTAGATTCTAGGTGATTCAGTTCTTCTGATTATGCTGAAGTCATATAACAAATCTCCCTACAGATGCGCCTTCTTCTGTTTTATCCATCCATAATTAATTCCAGATAACTTCCCTGAATTTACTCAGTTCTGTTAATCATTAATTAATTCTGGTAGCAGGTTTGAGATGTCACAACATCTGGTGTGACATCCTGAAAACTGAACTTACTTCATTTACTGATACAATGTCACAACATCTGGTGTGACATCCTGTAAGCTGAACTTACTTCATTAACTGATACAATGTCACAACATCTGGTGTGACATCCTGAATTAAGTTCATTTACTTATACTCTGTTTGATAATATCACAACATCTGATGTGACATCCTGAACTAAATTCAACACTTCTTGTTGGTCAAAAATTCTGCCAATTCTAAACATCTACAAACTCCCCCTTTGGCTAATTTTTGGCTAACATACTTTTCTGGTTTATCAGAGTGCAGCAAAGTTTCTTTTATCAGAGTATAACAATTCTTTTCTGTTGAGACATATGTGAGTTTACTCCCCCTCAAACCTACATGTGTTCAGACTTATTGCAACAGAAATTTTTCATTAAAAATACATCTTTAGTTCAGAATTCATTTTTCATTAATCAGTAAGATGCATCATACATTGTTGTTGTTCAGTTCTCTTCTCCCCCTTGTTAGACATAAATTGGGGCCAAATTTTACAGTGACAGAGAGAATTACAAAATCAAAATACAATGTTGAAACAGACATTACATATTCCTCACATACATGTTTCACTCAGAATCCTCATATTCAGTGTCTTCCTCTTCTTCAGTTTCTTCATCAGAAGCAGCAGCTTTCTGAGCACTCTCTTCAATCTCCAGCCTTTGGATAATCTCCTCAAGCTTCTGCTTCCTGGCATCCAGTTCTTTGCATGTGTTTTTTAGCTCAGCAATCAAAGCAGCTTTGGAGATTGGAGTCTTTGCCTTTGAAGATCCAGCAGATGTCCCAGAGGGAGCTACAACATCAGCTGCATGATGACTTAAGAACAGCTTGTAGTGGAAGGCCAGGGGACTCTCTCTTTTGCATATTGAATCCTTCTCAGTGAGGATACCTGGATATTGGCTAAGAATTATTCCACACAGCAAAGAAGGGAAGGCAATAGGCAGCTTTGTTGCAGAAGTTCCAGCATGCTTCAATGTCTGATCAAAAATATAGGCCCCAAAATCCAGCTTTGTTTGGGTGCCCACAGCATATATGAACCTGCCCAAACCAGTTGCTATTGAGGAGGTATGGTTGGTAGGGACCCAGTTTGCAGTGCCAATCCTATGCAGCATTGCATACTTTCTTGTTAGCAAGCTAACAGAAAGTTTCCCTTTAACTAGCCAGGTCTTGACCTGATTGACAGTGATGACCTTGCACACCTGGTTATCTGTCTTTCCCAGCTCATTAGGTCCATCAGATTCTCTTCCTAGATAATGGTTGATAACCCTAGGAGATAATTCCACACATCTCCCTCTTACATACACCTTTCTGAAGTCAGCTGACTTACCATCAGTACAGTCTTCTTGAAGGTTGACAGTAAATTCCTTGACTAGAAGCTCATAGCAAGGAGAGAAGTTTGACACTGTTTTGAATAAGCCAGCAGAAGAGATGAGATCAATTACCTCTGTGCACTCAAGTGCATTACTGCTCAGCTCTCTTTCAAGTGCTACCCTTCTTTGATAGACAAATTTCCATCTGCTCACACTTGACACATGATGGAAAGAAATGTTGTCCAGAGAAGCTTCTGGAACAGCAGAGGAGGACCTTGAGGGTGATGGTTTCTTCTTTGGTGGGGATGTTGGGACATCCTCTTCAACATCTGAATCTGGAGGGCCGACAGCTTTCCTCTTATGTGTATTCACCTTGCTCCATTGTTTGGTAGGACCAAAAGCAACTTTAGCTTTATCCTTCTTTGGTGTAGGTTGCTTCTTCTCAGGAGTTGCATGTCCTGCAGTCTTCTTTTCCTTCCTAGTCCTAAGCCTTTTGGCTATGCTAGGGTATACAGAAGCAATGATTTCTGTGTCAGAATCATGCTCTATGTTTACAACAGGAGGAGGTTGAGCAGTCTCCTCTTCAGCAGGTGGATCAACAGAGGCTTGATCTTTAGAGGAGGCCTTGTGCTGGTTCTCAGATGTTTCATCATCACCATCAGTGGAGGCCTTTTGCTGGTCCTCAGATGTTTCATTAGCATCATCAGTGGAGGCCTTTTGCTGGTCCTCAGATGTTTCAACATCTATTGGGACATCCTGTTGAGCAGGAGTGTCCTCTTCAGCCTGATTTTGTTGTTCTTCTTGTGGAGCTGGCATGGTGTTCAGAGGGATAGATATGCCACTCACAACTCTTTGCTCAGACAAAATCCTGTTCACCAGTTCCTTTATAGAATCATCCACATATTCAGAGGCTTTTGGAGTGGTGTTTGAGGATGAAGGCATTCCTTTGACTTTGCTAAAGATAGGTTCCTTTGCCCTTCTCACAGTAGGGGTTCTTGGCTTTTGAGCAAGAGGAACACTTCCTCTGATTTCGTCTATTGGAGTTGAATCCATAGGTACCACAGAGATGGGGGTTGCATGCACCACATCTTCTTGGTTGAGAATTTCTTCAGAGAGGTTAGGGTTTTGATGTTGAGACATTTTCGAAAGTGGTGGATGAAGAGTTTAGGTTTGAATGATTTTGATGAGTTCTGAAAATCAGCTAGAGAATGCAATTCGTTTTGAGAGGATGATGAGAAGATGAATAGCTGAGAACAAGCTGATATTTTTATAAGTAGCCGTTACTTGGAGAAATTTTAGGAGTGGAATACCCAGAGTCTTTGACCAGACTGGTGTTGCCATCTGGTGATCATGCCACACGATGTCATATGACATGTTGGCACATCTCCATAACTGCTATATTTCACATAAACAGATTCCCAATTTACCCCTTAGGTTTTCAAATTGGGTAGCATCCAAAGCTTTAGTAAATATATCAGCCAATTGCAGATTTGTAGCTACATGTTCCAATGAGATCACTTTCTCTTCCACAAGATCTCTGATGAAATGATGCCTGATATCAATATGCTTGGTCCTGCTATGTTGGATAGGATTCTTTGATATGTTAATAGCACTTAAGTTGTCACAGTACAATGTCATGACATCTTGTGGGACATTGTACTCTGTGAGCATTTGCTTCATCCAAACTAACTGTGAACAACTGCTTCCAGCTGCAATATATTCAGCTTCAGCAGTATATAAGGATACACAATTTTGTTTCTTACTGAACCAAGAAATCAAATTGTTTCCTAGAAAGAAGCATCCTCCTGATGTGCTTTTTCTGTCATCAGCACTTCCAGCCCAATCAGCATCACAGAAGCCAGTGAGAATTGGTTTGCATCCATGAAAGTACATTATGCCATAGTCACAAGTACCATTGACATATTTCAGAATTCTCTTGACTTGGTTTAGATGACTAACTTTTGGATCAGCTTGATATCTTGCACATACACCTACTGCAAAGGCTATGTTTGGTCTGCTAGCAGTCAGATATAATAAGCTTCCAATCATACTTCTGTATAGGCTTTGGTCTACATTCTCACCCTTGTCATCTTTAGTCAGCTTTAAGTGTGTGGGGGCAGGAGTTCTCTTATGAGTAGCATTGTCCATCCCAAATTTCTTGACAATGTTCTTAGCATACTTGCTTTGGGAAATGAACATGGAATCCTCCATTTGCTTTATTTGCAGTCCAAGAAAGTAGGTTAATTCTCCTACTAGGCTCATCTCAAATTCAGATTCCATTTGAGTGACAAAATGTTTAACCATCCTGTCTGATATCCCACCAAAAATAATGTCATCTATATATATTTGAGCAATCATGACATTTCCTTCTTCATCTTTAACAAACAAGGTTTTGTCTATTCCACCTTTCCTGTACCCTTGCTTGATAAGAAAAGTAGTCATCCTTTCATACCATGCTCTTGGAGCTTGCTTCAGTCCATAAAGAGCCTTCCTTAGTTTGTACACATGATTTGGACAGCTTGGATCAACAAATCCCTTAGGTTGTTCTACATATACATCTTCATTAAGATATCCATTTAGAAAGGCACTTTTCACATCCATTTGAAATAGCTTGAACTTCAAGATACAAGCAATTCCTAAAAGTAGTCTGATTGATTCAAGCCTTGCTACTGGTGCAAAGGTTTCATCAAAGTCTACTCCCTCAATTTGTGTGTATCCTTGAGCTACAAGTCTAGCTTTGTTCTTTGTAACAACTCCCTGCTCATTTGACTTGTTCTTATACACCCATTTAGTGTCAATCACATTTATGTCATCAGGTCTAGGAACAAGATCCCACACTTCATTCCTTGTGAATTGACCTAATTCATCTTGCATAGCACAAATCCAGTACTCATCAGTAAGAGCTTCCTTGATGTTTTTAGGTTCTATTTTTGAGACAAAACAGGAACCTGAAATCACCTCTCTTGATCTAGTGCTTACACCTCTGTTGGGATCCCCAATTATCAAATCTTTGGGATGATCCTTCTGGATTCTGATGGAGGGAGGTTTGCTGGATTGTTCTATCCTTGCATCAGTTTGAGTGAAGTCAGGATGATCACTTTTTTCTTCAGCTTCAGTTTGGCTGTCAGTAGATGTTCCAACATCTTCTGTAACATCTGCAGGGGCATCATCAATTATTACATTTATGGACTCCATGATAACCTTGGTTCTAGAGTTAAATACTCTATAGGCTCTGTTGTTTATAGAGTATCCAAGGAAAATCCCTTCATCACTTTTAGGATCCATTTTTCTTCTTTGCTCCCTATCAGCCAGAATATAACAATTACTTCCAAACACATGGAAGTACTTAACTGTGGGTTTTCTGCCCTTCCAGACTTCATAGATTGTGGACAAGGTTCCTTTCCTTAGAGTGACTCTATTATGAATGTAACAAGCTGTGTTCATAGCTTCAGCCCAGAAGTACAATGGTAACTTTTTAGCATGGATCATAGCTCTTGCTGATTCTTGGATAGTTCTATTCTTCCTCTCAACAATCCCATTCTGTTGAGGAGTGATTGGTGAAGAGTATTCATGATTGATTCCTTCTGAAGAACAGAAATCTAAGAATTTTTGGTTCTCAAACTCCTTTCCATGGTCACTTCTTATTCTGACCACACAGCTGGCTTTTTCTCTTTGTATTCGTTGGCATAAATCTTTGAATACATCAAATACATCAGACTTTTCTTTGATAAAATTTATCCATGTATACCTTGAAAAGTCATCAACCACCACATAGGCATACCTCTTACCACCAAGGCTCTCAACCTGCATAGGTCCCATAAGATCCATATGCAATAATTCCAAAACTTTGGAAGTTGTCAGATGTTGGAGCTTTGGATGGGACATCTTGGTTTGCTTGCCTATTTGACATTCACCACATATTTTTCCATCATCAATCTTCAGTTTAGGAATACCTCTCACAGCTTCCATAGATATGATTTTCTTTATGCCTCTGAAATGAAGATGACCCAGTCTTTGGTGCCATAGTTTCACTTCTTCTTCTTTGGCTAAAGAGCAAGTTGAAGTGAGACTGAAGTCTTGAGGTTCCCACATATAACAGTTGTCTTTAGATCTGGCTCCTCTCATGACAACCTTCTGTTCTTTATTAGACACTATGCATTCAGTTTTAGTAAAGTTTACACTGTAACCTTGATCACAAATTGACTTATGCTAATCAAGTTAGCAGTCAATCCTTTTACCAGCAGCACATCATCTAGTCTTGGTACATCTGAACAGTCCAAGGTCCCAACTCCCTTGATTTCTCCTTTAGCTTCATCTCCAAAGGTTACATATCTGGATGAATATGACTTTAAGTCTACTAGCAGATTCTTCAATCCAGTCATGTGTCTTGAACATCCACTGTCAAAGTACCAGTCTTCTTTAGCTGATACTCTTAGAGATGTATGAGCTATATATGCAACACCCTTCTTTGACCATTTGTATTGGGGTTTCTTTTGATGCCTCTGCCCTGTGTAGTGTCCATTAGTAGAGCTCCAAGGTTGTTTGTTGAACTTGTTCTTGAGCATTTAGCTTTGATCAGCATGAAGACTAGCTTTAGGTACCCATACTTTCTTGATGGCCTCTGTCTTCTGCTTAGGGAGTTGCTGATATCTATGCAGTACTTTCTTGGTAACCTCTATCTTCTGCTTAGGAGGTTGTTGATACATCTGATTTGGATATCCATGCAACTTGTAGAAATGAGGTTTGATGTGTCCAAACCTTCCACAATGATGACATCTCCATCTTTGATACTTCTTCTTCATTATGTTCTTTTCATGATGTTGAGACATATGTTGGAACATTATGTTTGACTTTGTGTTCTTTTCATGATGTTGAAGCATCTGTTGGGACATCTTGTTTGACTGTCTGGAATTTGAAGTAGTTTTGCTAGTGCTAGCTTCAACCTTATGAACTTTGTTAAATCCCAGTCCACTTTTATCCCCTGAATGCTTATTGTTGTTGAGAATAACATCCAGTGTGTTTGAGCTACTGTTCAGCATTCTAACAGATTTGGACATATGCTCTAACTTGGAGTTGAGAAGGCTTATTTCACTTTTCAAGGTGTCAATGATCTCTAGATCACTTGTTTTTTCATCCTTTAGTGCCTCAATCTGCTTCTTCTGCTTTATACTCTCCATGCATATTTCAGTGCTCCTTTTAATCAGTTCTCTGTATGATTGCTCAAGCTCTTCAAAAGTAAGCTCCTCATCACTGGATTCACTTTCAGATTCACATAATCCAGCTAGAGCAGTGATATGCTTAGCTGATTCTTCTTCTGAATCACATCCTGAGTCTTCATCAGACCAGGTTACAGAGAGACCTTTCTTCTGCCTTTTTAAATAGGTAGGACATTCATTTTTGATGTGTCCATATCCTTCACATCCATGGCATTTAATCCCTTTTTCTTGATTGATCTTTTCATCATAATTTGACCTTCTATTATCATCATAAGGTCTTTTATTCTCAGAAGAGTTTGAGTATCTTCCACTTGGTCTGAACTTGTCTTCCATCTTTCTGAGAATCTTTTTGAATTGTATTCCAAGCATAGCAATGGTTTCTGATAAATTTTCTTCAGGTTCTGCTTCATTGATTTCTTCTTCTTTATCAGTATTTGACACCAAGGCTATACTTTTGTTCTTATTTACAATTGTGTCATTCATTCCCATCTCAAATGTTTGCAGGGAACCAATGAGTTCTTCAACCTTCATTTTGCATATGTCTTGAGCTTCTTCTATTGTTGTGACCTTCGTGTCAAATCTTTTTGTCAAAGATCTGAGAATCTTTCTTACAAGCTTTTCATCAGTCATCTTTTCTCCCAAAGCACCAGAAGTATTGGCTATTTCTAAGATGTTCATGTAGAACTCATGAATTGTCTCATCTTCTTTCATTCTCAAGTTTTCAAACTTGGTGGTGAGAAGTTGAAGTCTTGACATCTTTACCTTTGATGTTCCTTCATGAGTTGTTTTGAGAGTGTCCCAAACATCTTTGGCCAGCTCACAGTGATGCACAAGTCTGAAGATGTTCCTATCAATGCCATTGAATAAAGCATTTAAGGCCTTGGAATTGCCAAGTGCTGAATCTTCTTCCTCCTTACTCCATTCTTCTTCAGGTTTCAACACTTTTGCTCCATCTTTGTTATCTTAGACAGGGTGCTCCCATCCATTGTTGACTGCTTTCCAGGCCACATTGTCAATTGATCTTAAGAATGCTACCATTCTTGGCTTCCAGTAGTCATAATTAAATCCATCCAATATAGGTGGTCTGTTTACAGATCCTACATCTCTGTCCATGTTTCCAGAATTTGCAGTCCCTAAATCTCACCTAGTTAAACAGGCAGGGTGCCTGCTCTGATGCAAATTGAAATTCTGTGATCAGGTACGTGATGTCGAATGAGATGTTTAAACACTTGACAACTTGACCAAAACTTAAAGTGCAGGAAAATTAAACAACACAGGAATTTGTTAACCCAGTTCAGTGTATAACCACACTTACATCTGGGGGCTACCAAGCCAGGAAGAAAATCCAATATAAGTAATATTAATTCTAGACTTAAACCACTCAGTTTAATCTTTCACTTAATATCTACCCAATGCAATTTCTACCTAAGACACAACTTAGATATGAGTACCAACTCATTCCTCCTCAATCACACAGTGATATGTTTACAAGTTTAATAAAATTGAAGTCATACTTCAAACAAAACAGCTTGATCTTACTTCACAGTTTCAATCAAGACACAAATACACTTTTGCTTAAAAGCTCATAAAGTGGTACACATAAAACAACCTGCTATTAAAACACAAAACACCCTATTTGATCTTCTTAATTTCGTACTCTATTCTGAGAGTTTTTGTTGCTTAAATAGGTGTTTGGATTTTGGGCTTTCTGTAGGTTTATCCAATCCTGATACGCATGTTGTCATCACCTTGAATTAGGGTTTGTTACTTCCTAGATTCTAGGTGATTCAGTTCTTCTGATTATGCTGAAGTCACATAACAAATCTCCCTACAGATGCGCCTTCTTCTGTTTTATCCATCCATAATTAATTCCAGATAACTTCCCTGAATTTACTCAGTTCTGTTAATCATTAATTAATTCTGGTAGCAGGTTTGAGATGTCACAACATCTGGTGTGACATCCAGAAAACTGAACTTACTTCATTTACTGATACAATGTCACAACATCTGGTGTGACATCCTGTAAGTTGAACTTACTTCATTAACTGATACAATGTCACAACATCTGGTGTGACATCCTGAATTAAGTTCATTTACTTATACTCTGTTTGATAATGTCACAACATCTGATGTGACATCCTGAACTAAATTCAACACTTCTTGTTGGTCAAAAATTCTGCCAATTCTAAACATCTACAGGAACATGCAGCATGCTAGAAACCTCCTCTAATGTAGGTGCCAGGATGTAATCAGGGAAAACAAAAACCCTCAGTTGTGGATCATAGAACTGCAACAAAGAATGCAAGCTATCCCTCTAGTCAAATGTGGGCTTGCTCACATAATCCAGTATCTTGCCAAACTCTTTTCTGAAATCATCAAGGACTTTGTCACCCATCAAGCTAATCAATCCCTGAATGCTCTCTGTCTCTGGTTGTGGGAAAGTATAATGAACATTTCTCTTTCTCGGAATCTCCATGTTGAAGCAGCAAATATGACCAGGACCTATGAGTTAATGAACCCTGAGAATAAAAAGAACACAAAATGATTAATGATGTCATGATGTTAGGCAAGGCAAGGCATGTGATCAGTGATGTGTCTGTGTAGTGAATCAGGTAATCAAGTGTATGTGCAAGGCTACAATATCATCACAAGTATCTCTGATCAGGAGTTCATGACTTCAGAGTCCATAATTAACAGAACAAGATCATATCACCGAAGTATACTGGCATATGAATGTATGTTGAAGTTTAGGGTTCCTGCAAACCTGTAAACCCCTCCCAATCTCACAGGTATGCTACTCGGGTCAAACATCACGGACTCTCGAGGCCGAATAGCAATAATACGTTCACCATTTCCGAGAAATGGCTCATGACCAAATCAGGGAATCAGTTTGGCATTATGTACTACTCAGGGAGGTCTCAGCTGAGTCCGGAAAAACAAGCATCCCTCATAAGTCCTCAGCTTCAAGCACTGAATCGAGAAACAATAGTACATTCATCCCGAAGGGTACAATACTATCTTCATATGAACAGTTTGCCTTGACTGGATTCCTATGAGAGAACCAGGTCATCCTATGCGAGTTCCCAGTGGACCCTCGGATGCGAGTGGGTTTGCCAACAAATGTGGTCTGCCACTGTCATCACTGGAGAGGGATGTTTCCACAAAGGTTCTCAATGATCGGTCTCTTGACTGCACATAACTATCAAGGTAGCGTATTAACCCAGAAAGATTCTGGTATCAATACACTCCCGAGAAGGTCGCAAGTCAAGGTGTGGAACTCACTACTACCAACATAGCAAGATGCCATGAAACCAAAGTGGAACCACTCTAAGTCCTAGGGTGCACTCGAGCCCCGGTTATGAGCTCATCTCAAAGTAACCCCATCCCACAGAAAAAATGAAAACCAACACAGCCAGACAGTCCAGTATAATATGATGCATGGAAAATAAATACTGAAAGCAGTAAATAAATGTTGTAAAGTAAAGCTGTAAATAAAAACAATAAAGCTAAACTAAAGCACACAACAGCAAACAGATAAACACCCAAAGAAACAAAACCAAAAAGGCACTAGGATTGACTCTACAAGGGAAACCAGAGATTCTGGGTTCGATCCCCAGCAGTGTCGCCAGCTGTCGCTCCCGGGATTTTTATCCTAGTACAAACGCAAAAGTGGCGCAGAAAGGGTAGAGTCGCCAGCCAGACATTTTTATCCCGAATGAATGGGAAAGGTAATGTTGCACAAACCTGAGGAAGAAGGAAAGGACAAGGTCCTGCGAACCAAAGATCTGGGTTCGGGAGTCGGTTACAACCTGGGAAGGTATTAGCCCCCCAGATCGTCCGCCGTACCCGACGGGATCCACGCTTGCTTGTTTTGTTTCAAAGGGTGAGAAATAATATGTTGTTGAATGAAAGAATGGCTATCTGAAACTGTAACTGAAATGAGAAGGGAGTTGAAAAATAACAAAAATAAAGAATGGGGAAAATGTAGGGAAAATAAAGAATGTGCTCGAACGGGCCCTACCCCGTTGCCTACGTACCTCACTGGGAATATGAGGATCAGAGTCGACGTAGTTCGCCTAACCAAGGCGGGAACTATTTGTTTGTGTTTTTTATAGCTTGAACTGCATATGTCTATGCTCAGGTGTTACAGGCTCGTCTGGTACGAGTGTGTTTACCGTCTTGCATGCGAGACAAGTCGTCGCGAGTTCGCGTTGTGAGTGAATGAGATGAGAAAAGAAGCTCCCGTAGGATAGTCGCTTATTATTTGTTTTTGTCTTTTATGAGAAGTGTTTTGAATTTGTTTGTTTTATGAAACAATCCCTTGATGAGACTTGTACGTCATGATAGACGAGCTTACACCACTCCAAGATGGAATGAGTGCAAGTGCTTCATGGAATAAGGCTATACACAAGGAATCCTTTCATTTATTTGTTAAGTGTTTTTGGATTTTGTTTGAAGATGAGAAGAGAATGACTCAAATTGCAAAAGGACAAAATCTAACGGGGACTAAGACACAACCCTAATTTTTGTTTATTTACAAATGAGGTCCTATGGTTAATGAGGTATTCTAAACCTAATGGAGAAAGGACTTAGAACTACTAAAATGCAACTTACTTCCTAAGGAAGATAAGTTGATTCTAAAGCAAAGGGGGAAATCTATTCAAGTGAAAATATCAATCAATATACAAAGCATTAAAATTTGAATGTAAGAATAAAATTCAAAGCAAAACAATTAAAGACATAAACCTAAAATAGTCCTAAATTTATTCTAAGTCTAACTAATATGAATCCTAAGCCTAAGTTCTAAACTAAGGGCATTACCTAATATTTTCATTCTAAAAATCAGAATCTAAACTAGTCTAAATCCATATTAAGTCCTAGGATTAAATCTAATTAAACTATTTTTTTAATGAAACTTAATATCCTAGCCTAAACTAATGGAATTTATATGCATAAAGGCCTAAAGATTAATATCCTAAAAAATAGTAAAAGTCCTGGAAAAATTATGAGATTTATTCTATAGGGTCCTAAAACTACCTATAATATTGTATTAAAAGGAATCCTAAAAAATCAGAATTTTGCTATGCCTAAAAAATCATTTATTTCCACCTAAGAATTAGTCACTATTTTCTAAGGATTAATCCACTAAAACCTGAGATAAAATGCCTTAAAAAATCTACTAAAATTACACTAAGTACTATTATGAGTCCTCTAACTATGATAAAAATAATGGGCCAAAAAAGTTAATGGAAGACTAAAAAATAAAATCAACAAAATTATGTATAGTTGAAGAAAATTCACTAAAACTAATTACATGAAAAAATCACAATTAATTCAAAAATAAAGAAAATTCAGAAAAATAAAATGCTAAACATTTCTAAAATGACTTAAAAGCCTACTTGATTTTTTTGGGAATTTTTCTAAGTTTTTTTCAATTTTTATTGAATTATTTTCTATGCTATGATAAAACAAAATTAAATTCTAAAATGACATGAAAGGGGGGTGAGTTAGTATATTTATTTAGTTATTTTCGCTACTGGGCCTAAAAGGATGGGGTGCGAACAACAAACTACAAGGCTCATTCGCTGGATGAGGGGGGAGGCGCCTTCAGCAATTTTTTTAGGTTGTTTTTTTACATGGGCTTAGAAATGAGGTGCAGATAGCAAAACTAGAGAAGCCCAGTTCTGCAAGGTGCCTAGGGAGGTGCAGTAAGTGATGTTTGTTATTGTTTTTTTCATATGGGCCTAACACGTGGAGTGGAGATAGCAAAGGTAAGAAGAACCTACCGGACGGTGACAAGTGTCACCGCCGGTGTGGCCACAAAACCTAATCTCATCACAGGGGAATCTTTAACGGTAATGCTCATGGGATTATACGAAAATTAAGCTTAATTAATAGGGATTAATTTGGATTAATGGGTATTGATAACATTGATTAATTCCTTTTTTATGCTAATCCAATTTAAATAATCAGATTCGTACAAAAAGAATGCAAACACTAAAAAAAACTAATCTCTTCTTCTTCCTCCAACCAAACCGCCGCAGCTCACCACCTCTCCCTCGGCTTCATCTCGTCTCCTCTCAATTTCTTGCCTTAACCTTCCTTTCCTTCTTCTTCGAAGCCTAGCCCCTTTCCCTTCCTCACACATAAACCTTAACCTGATCGTCGTCGTGAACACAATCCTAACAAAAATCAATGGCGGCGAAGTACAAAACATTCCTAATGCTAACATCACCAAGCCACCTTGCATCGGAACTCAATAGATCCTTCAAGAATTTCGAACAAAACACCACACAAGACTATGATCTCCTATACGCAAGCGATTTCAGACTCGTACCTTGAATTAGAATGGAGACAGAGGCGTTGCTTCAATGTCGTGCAAAGAGAAATTCCGCCAGGTATGTTCAAGAACTTGTTCGCCTTGATTACTCTGTGAATCTTCCTTCTATTCCACGAATTTCCGATTTCATGTGAGTCGTCTTATTACTGACTTTACTCAATACAGGTTGATGTTGATGTCGTGAAGACAAGCACGAACATGAACGAAGCACCGTGACGATGACTAGGGTGGATCTTTTTGTATGGTATGTCCCTCTTCGGTACTCTGTGCGATTCGTTATTATGGCTTTGTTGTTGGTATTGATTGATGAAAATTATGCACGTTGAACGTTGAACCAATGACAAAGCGGTGGAAGAGTGATTGAATCGGTGATTGATAATCATATTCTGGAAAAGGATAGATTGAATCAGTGATGATGGAGGACGAATGAAAGAGATTTGTGGAAGAAGATTGAAGGAGAAGGGTGGAACAGGATTGGAGGAGTTATGAAGAAGAATGGTGGAAAAGAAGTGGTGAAGAGAAGTTGAAGAAGAAGGGGGACTGAAGATTTTCAGAGAATGTGTGAAGGTTGAAGGAGAAGAAATTGTGGGTAGCAATGGTGTGAGGGTTGAGGGAGGAGAAGGTTAGTGAAGAAGAAAGTGGTCAAGATATTGAAAAAAGTGGTGAAAAAGACTGAAGATTGGTGATGCCTCTCATTTATAGAAGCTGATTTTTTTTGGATCCTTCTGGAATATTTTCAGGTATTCAGTTTTGATGTTTGTTAGAATTCAGTTATGAGTTGTAACTGTTTTTTGGTATTGAGTTTTTTTGTTGGTTTAGAGTTTCCACTGATTTTCTGTTATGTGATTTCTTTGTTTATCACACTGTGCAGGTTTTGTGAATTGAACTGAGTTTGAAGCATTGTATTAGAGAGTTGAGATTTCGATCGTGAAGTGTGTTCAGTGGCTATAAGTGAAGAAGATGGTTTTGGTAACTGGAAGTTAAAAAAATAAGTCGCAGCCGGTTTTGGACTCCATCATTTTTCTGTTTATCCTCCTTTTTCCAGATTTTTTGGTATTCACTTTTTTCGTCTTCCGTTGAATTTTGCAACTGATTGTTGAGAGAAATCCTGGGATTAGAAAAGACTTCTATTAGCCTTTTTTTTTTGTTTCTGAGTTTTTCAATTGCATCTTGCATGGTCCTTGTAAAGTTTGTTGAAACTGACTTGAATAAAGAATTTTCTCCATAACCTCCTTCAGTTTGACTGAATTCCGGACCTCTTCTCATGCAGAGTTCAGTAAGTTTAAACTCTTATTAAACTCTGTGATATGACACTGAAATTGAATCTTGAAACAGAACACTCTTAATTTCGCCTCAACTCGTGGCACTTTCATCAGCTTCCTAAAGAATTGTTCGCACTTTCCCAAACTTCTCTTTTCCCGTTATAACTCTTGATTATTTCCATCTCCTCTTTCTTGTTGCTAAATCATGTTATCAACTTATGCAGGTGTGCTCATTTGATGAGATAGTTCCCCTTGCCAGTTGGTGATGACATGAAGAGTGAGTGTTATGATGAAGTGTTATGGATGAAGCTCCGAGATGACGATGGAGGCTTTGTGATTGAAGGTGATTGAAGAATTGGAAGGTGAGTATTCAAGAATTGTTAGAGAATTTTAAGAGTGAAGGACTTTTGAAGAATAATGAAGTATGAGGGAAGAAGAGTGTTGAAGATTGAAGATGAAGATTGGAGCCCTTTTGAAGATTTTTGTCACCGATTTTTCTGCTGCAGTTTTTTCTTCTTTTCTTTTGTAACTGAAATTCTGATCAAAAGAAATTTGTAACCGAAATCGGTTTTCCTTTTATAACCAGATTGTTAGTATCAGTGGGAAATTTTTTGTAACTGTGTGTATGGATTATGTTATTTCCCTTCCATTTCTTTGTATCAAATTTGCTATTTTTGTATAACATTACATAACCATTTTTTCAGCTTCTCACTAAAATCTGTTATTGATTTCCACGTGTAATCTCGCCTCATAATCCTTCTGTTATGACTTTACAATACTCCCTTTTCCAAATACTTTGTTTTTGCTGATCTACCAAGAGAGGAACCAGTAATGTGCATGTGAAGCTCATGTGGGGTCAAACTATGAAAATGAGATCCTGAAAGAATGAATTACCATGGCTGAAAATATCAATCTACTATTTCCATTTTATTTTTATGAATCTCACAATTTGTAACATGGGCTGGATTTTATAGGATGGGCATGACTTGAAATTCAATTTGGATTTGAAACAAGATTTTTATTTGGACAAGGATTTGAGATTAATGTGGATTTGGATCAACAATGATTTAGAATATGGATCAAGACAAAAAAGGAAAACAAGAAAAGATTTTATTCGAAATTAATCCTAAATTGGACAATGGAAGATTGACATTGACATAAAAATAGGCATTGAATAACAAACATTTGGTACCCTCACGACCGACTTTGACACGTTAATTCCAACCAGAACTTCAAATCCAAATCAAATTTATATCCCCAACGAACCCCGTACTTGAGTCAATAACACTTAGTTATTTTGTACTACAAACAACAAATAGATGAGAGCAAAGGGAATAATCAAAACATATTCTTGACTTGAAACTCTAACCTTCCTCTTTAGTTGAATCATCCATAAACACCTCCATGAACGTGAAACCATAATCCATCTTGGGATGTACATTGACAATAACTTTGCCTTAACCTTGAGTGTAATGGCAAGATAAACCTCCTCTGAATGGGAAAATTCGAGTCACGAGAAAATGCCTGATCCCATGCCTTATGAGCCAATGCACCACATGATTGTGACGTTATGACCTAATGGATAGATGCAAATGAAATGCGAAGCACAAAGACAATTAAGGTAATAAACAATGAGGGCAAATTTTGAGGTATTACACCTAAGAGTAACTTGTTCCAAGACAATCCTTAAGACCAACCAGCTACCACACCCTGATTATCTTGATTCTTCAAATCCACTAAAGAGATTAACCAATTGCCATAGTTTGATCACCTCATTTATGAACCCTCATATGAAAAAGACAACTGCCACAAATTGTCTTCTTCACGTTTGTCAGAATTCTCACAAAGATATTATGATATACTTATTCTTGTAAATCATCTTATCTTTAATTGATGTGCCACTTCACCAATTATCATTCCACATCTAGCTGTTAAATTCAACTCCTTCTTCTGCCACTTGAAAGAACTTCCTCCCTTAACAAAACAAGAGTTCCATGCTCTCATAGACTTGAGACACCAACCAAGTTTGGGTAGATAACCTCCATTTTGTTGAATCTGCAGTAGTCCCTACCAATATCATACATTGATGAGAATCTGCCAATGCTTCTCTAAAGTCCTCAAAACTGCCACTGTCTGAAACCTCAGAAAGAATAGTTAAGAATTACACCTCATAGTCATACCAAGAAAGAAACTTTTCCTTGAGTAAAGCATTCTTCACAAAGTTCTGATAATGCTATCTATTATAACTTCATGATAATCATTCTGGTTTGTACCTGAACCAGAAATAGACCATTCCAGATGATCAATAAAAATATGATGTCTACATAGTCTCCATCTTCAGCACATGACCCCATGTAATGCAGATACAATACTCCAGCTGAGCAAAGATTCTACTAAATCTCAACTTCACACACTAAGACTAGTAAAAACAACTATTAGTATAACTAGTCATAATGATACCAGCCATTTTGATCAGCCCCAGTAGCACTCAAGCTTCAAAAAAAATATGCACTCTTGCACCAATAGACTACAAATAACACTCTTAACTCCCCCTGATATGGACAACCAAAGCTCCTTCAGAAAGTGACTACTTAGCACCAATTTCTTAGTACACTTTCTGAATCAAACTATTCATCCAATTCCAGATAAATACTAAGTCTCCCGTCAAAGTATCCATCTTCAATCATATGTATCACAACAATAATAGACAAATACTAAGTCTTTCGTCCAAGTATTTATTATTAGTCAGATAAGATTACCTTCTCACACAAGGTAGGACAAGTAGTCTGACTTCTTATTCTTCTTCTGTAGGCGTTTGACACTTACATAAATGATGTTCTAACATCTTTTCAGACATCAGTCTTAGTCACAAAGCACTTCACAAATTACTATGGCTTTCAAGGCACCCTTCATAGTAATCAACACATTCACACACAAGGGAACACAAGGGGATCATCCATCAGTAATTGATCAAGCTGTCAGGCCAACACACGAACATATGCAACAACATAATCATCTCAATAAACCTCTCCTTCAGACAGTATTCAGACTGTATAACTTGAGATGTCTTTACATCCAATATAGAAACTGGTCAACTTAACAATTTTGGATGCAACTATATTCACACCAATCAACTCCACAAGATGATACGTCTCCACAACTTGATCTTCATATACAAGGAGTCTCTTAGAGATAATACTCATGCAGTAAGGACCACAAATAAATTGTCCTCAGGAGAACATAACATGTTGATTACTCCTTGACCAACACATACATCTAAGATAAGTTCCAGGGCTAGAAACTTCTAAGATACACCACCCAGATGCCTCCTCTTCCAGATCAGGAGTAGGTTTCAAACACATGTGATTTAACCACATTAGTTTGGCCCCCAAAAACATCTCTTCACACCATCTTCACTTAACAATGCCTTTATGAGTGAACTTGAACAATAAACTTCAAGTATCGTTGGCAAAGTCATCTAAAGTAGATATGCATATATCCTCTCATCATAGGACATATCACTAGAGAAGAATAACTTTATTAACATCAGGAGTTTTCAGATAGCTATGCAGTGGATTAAAACACAAACTCCTCAACCACTTCAGGTATCACATATCAACCCTAACAACATACTCCAGGTGGCACCAAACTACAATAGATTTGAAAATAAATCAAACCTACTACAACAACAACTTACCACCAGGATGCAACAACAGAATAATCCATCATCCACTTCTAGGGACCATCCACACAACAAACAGCTTTTCAATAAACAACTTCCACCTTGACCATGAACCAGAAAGTATCCCATTAGATCTCATCCAGAAATAAACTAGGATGTTTGCTCTAATACCAATTGAAATTCTGGTGTGACTGACTCAGATGTCGAATACGATGTCGAGACATCTGATTTGTTACTGAAAACATGGCAAGGTACAAACAACATCATTATTGTGTTCTGATATACCAACTTCTAATACTCCTACAGGATGTTGAGACATCTGGTATGCCATTCAGTAAGAACACTTCATAATATACATAACAGAAAAGCATAAATAACACATTCAAATTTTTAATCCAGTTCGATGCAACCACATATACTCTGGGGGCTACCAAGCCAGGAAAGAAATTCACTATGTAGTATCAATTCAAGGACCCACGGCAAACCATTCAGTTTACAATTCTCTCACTTAATCACTACCAATGCAACTTCTACTTAGGAACTCCTAAATATGAGAAACCCATCTCACTCTCTCTCAATCACAACAGTGATAACTAACTTAACAACTCAGAATCAGAAGACACACTTCAATGACAATATCTTAACATTGCTTCAAAGCTTCAGTCAAGTACAAACACTCTTGCTTAAAAGCTTCGAGGATTACAAATAAACCAGCCCTGCAGAATAAATTATTTAACATACGGTTACTACAAGAACTCCCCCTAATGATACAACGTTTACATATTTGGTTGGTTGTTAAACCTAGGTTACAAGGTTTCTTTTTATAACATAATCCCAATTGGATTTTGGGCCTAAAAACGCAGCATAGCAGCTGCTACAATCATGCAGAAAAATATGCTACAAATAAGATCTTCAAAAGTAACAACTTCCTAAAATATCTCTAAATATATAAAGTCTATATTTATTCAATATTTGTCTCCAATATATTTGAATCTTCAAGATCTTTAAATCCGCGCGACATTGGATTTCTTTAATTCATTGAATATCTCGCTTCTGTTAAATTATAACAGAATCTTCAATCCACCTGTATTAGTTCATGATGTCGAATGAACTGTTTAAGACATCTTCGTCGACATGTTGCTCCAGATGTTGAAACACTTCAACTCAACATGTTCAGGCGCACAATATGACTTCTTAGATTAACCTATTCTTATTTAGCAAGATCCTATACATTTTATTGCTGCTATATTTGTTTTACAAAATTAATGTCAATCCTAGAAATACATAACTAATATGTTTTTAGGCTCAACCATGTTCAATGTCATGTCAAAAATAAATATCTTCTCTTTTGAATTTAAACGAAAGAGAATCAAATGATCAACTAACTTGTGACACAATCCATGGTTATGTATGCTATAAATTATACTAAATATTTATCTATTATTCGATTTGTGGTACCCACAGATCTTAAAATACATTTTCTTGTTTTAGTGTCATCATGTTTTAACTTCTGAATAAGTTCTTTATCCTAACCTCTTCTTTTGCATCTCATCCTAACAAATGTTTGTCTTATATTAGAATCAGAAAGAACTCGATCGCCTGATAACAATGTTACAATCTAATTTGGAAACTTTCGTATGAATCATTAAAACATATATGTTCACGTAAAATAAACTCATATTTATTAGTAAATTATTTTCCAACATAACTTGTACAACACCTTGTTAATGATGTTTCGGATCACCGTCCTTTAGTACATTAGCTTTGTTGACAACATTAGGGTGCCTCATATCTACAATCAATAAAAAAAGACAATTTCAATCAAAATTCAGAATTCAATCTCCGAACAAATCCTTTAAGGATCTGAATTACAATTTCTGGATTGCATTCATGTTATAAATAAAATAAATTATTTCAATTATCTTAAATGATAGACATGTACATTACATGTAATTTCAGACAATTTTGCACCTTTTGATGCCATAATATAATAGAATTGTGATTACAAACAAAAAGCTTGAATAAGTATGTAAGATTTTTTTTAAAGGATTCAAGAAATTATGTGTTGTGATCATAAGTGTAAGAACTCAACATAGAATTATCCAAAAATCATGACCATTTCAATTTTAAAGGGTGTGTCTGAAATTTAATTGCTGAAAGGATTATCTGAATTATGCGTCCAAATTTTAATCTCCAAGCATTGCGAAAAGTAATTTTAAATTAGGTTTAATACCCTTTTTGGTCCTCTAATTATAGGTCTGAGTCCAATTTGGTCCTCTTTCTTTTAAGAATTTCAAATTGGTCTTTTACGTTATTAAATAGGTACATGGTGATTATTTCCGTTAAATAAAAGCAAACAATGTTACTTTTGATGACAAGGAATCTAACTTGGAGGGATGGTTTGCTTAGTCATCACCTCATTCTTCCTTGTTGCAGAATCGTTTATATAACCACCCCCAATTTGTGACCTAGTTCATATCTTCATGCCAGACAATAAGATTATAATCACTTTCTTCCACTAAACTTGAATTCAACACAGCAAAAAACCATGATGTGAATTCTCACTAATCAGACTAGAAACAAAATAATCAACAATCAACAACATCATTCAACAATTTCAAAACCAAACTTTGAATTCCCTTAATCAAGATCCTTCACAATTTTGATTCTCATGCTACTAGTAGTACCAATAATCGATTTCGAAAGCGACTCAAGAGGCATGTTCTGCAAAAATGGATCAGATTGTTTCACCTTAGCGATCTTGTACACGTGCCGAAGAGACAGAGTTGTGGCGGTCACGTGACCTGGATGAGTATTGCCTAATTCGATTTCGGCGGCTTTCTTCAAGTACCACGAGACAGACGAAGATTTTACTATGAACTCAAACGTTTATTTTTTGCAACTCTTTGAAAAAGTTACAGTTTATTTTCTATCTCGTGAAAATCTATCTGGCTGGCACTATGAAGAATTTGTATACTATAACATTCATCTTTTCTACCAATGTTAGAGGTTATTCATAGTTGTAGCAGTAGCAAATAACACAGGGATTGCAAATTTTATATTTGAATTTCTATGGCTGACTTGGTGAAGATTCCTTACCTTAGGAAGCCTGTTGGAGGGATGATACGCTTTAGATAAACTGAAGCAGAGAATTGTACCATATTGGATGAAGTTATTGATGGTAGGAATTAGGATAACGAAAATATTAGGGAAATTAGAATGAAAAGATAAGTGAAGGAATACAATCATCATACCACATGTTTTAAGAAATCAGAATGAAAAGATAAGTGAAGGAATACAATCATCATACCACATGTTTTAAGGTTTTTAACGTGTCAGCATTTAGATTAGTCAACTTGCCACATTGTCATTCTTTCACATACACCTAAGCTCAATCAATCCACATCATCAACCTTTTAAGTGAAATTCTAACTTTTCTAACGACGAGAACAAACGTGGACCATTTTAATAACGTAGAAGACCAATTTAAAACTTTTAAAAGAAAAATGATCAAATTGAACTCAAGAGTATAGTTAGAGGAACAAAAAAGATATTAAGCCTTTAAATTTTCATGAAATTTGAGAGAATTAATATTTCAAAGATAATTAATCCCTCGATCAAAATTTATAAGATCAATTATCATTTTTATAAATATTAAAAAAATGGATAATGAAATTAACATGTCGGAAATTGTGATTATGATTATTGCAAATTACCTTTTGTACATAATAAATACATTCAATGCAGACTTTTTATATTCAAAACAATTGATAGTAAAAATAAAAGATATATTTTTTTAAAAAATAATAATAAATATATCTAGAAAGTTGTTAAATATCTTATAATTAGAAGTTAAAAAGTGTTGCAAAAAAAAAAAATCTTATAACTGAGTAATTCTTCTATGCCAGAACACTAGTACATTCTGCATGGAATGACCAATAGATGATTTCCTCATCAATACATAACCTCTTCCTATCTCAGTTTTCTACTAAAATTTTACTGCAGCCATCGCTGCCAAACAAGCATTGTAAATTTACGATTGAACAAATTTAAGATGGAAAAAGTCTGGAGAAGTGGACACTTTTTTTTCCCTATAATTTATTCCCACGTAGCTTGAGAATTCGCTTTATTACGAGTAATGAATTGAACATCAGTCTAACTACTGTACAAATTTACTATAATAAGGTATAAATAAACTAAAATGGCATCTTCAAAAAGAATAACAAATAGCAACTTCCACCACATCAACAAATTCACTATATTACTTGATTGTCACGCTAGAGTTGCTCTCTTGCCTTTTGCATCCCTTGACTGCAGCCATTGCAACAAAACAAAACAAAAAAAGCATAGCTTAAGCACAGTGATGGACAAAATTTTATTTTTCTAGTGAAGGTAATGAACAAAGAAAAACATGAAATACTATCTAATTATACAATTATAATTTACCCAATTAAGTTGGGGAAATAATGCAATTACCCCATATGCCTGTGGGATTACATCTATACTTACAGTTGATGTTACATCGCCATTTCTCAGTCTGCAAAGATAATTTGAGACAGATTTATGATTTTAGTGATTTCAAAATGTCTGTGGGTTTTAACATGCTTGACACATTTTTAACAAATTTGCCCTTTGAAATATTAACTGAAGGTTTGCTAGAGTTGTCAATTAAACGAGCTGGTGTGTTCTAATTGATGCACCGAAAAGTTCATGGACAACTACCCAGTATCCACCAAACAAGTTCCTACTCACATCCCTAAACAAGGTTTACACACAGTTCTGTCAGAAACTGAATATTTAGAAACTCAGACTAACTCAATGGTGTAGTATATCCTCTTATTTAGCTTTTAAGAGTTAAAAGTAAGTTGAAGTTGAGTTAGGAATTTTTCCCTGGATCCATATACGTTGAACATTCTCTTTCTTAATGTGCCTCTAACAATAAAACCTCCAACTTCAACAACATAAGACTATGAATCCAACTTCAACGTGAAGACTTCACAGTAAATAAAGAGACTGAGGGAAGAGATGACAGAGGGAGAGTGAAAAACCTGGGCAGCAACAGATCTCTTGGAATCCAGGAACTGGTGATAAATACTGTAGAGTCGTCTTTTCTCTTCCTCTGAAACAGATGGTCTGGCATTGGATGCAGTGAGCTTTAGAAGAGCATCAGTAATAACTGGTGTTTTCTCTGATCTAGACGTATCGATATTGTCAAGAATATCATGAACTGCAGCAAGTTGTGCATCTGATAGGAGAGCCTGGAGATCGGCTCCACTGAATCCTTCAGTCACATTAGCTACTGTAGCCAAATCAATATCACTGGCCATTGGTAACTGCATCAATTTGATAGATATAGTTGTCAATGTTACCATTAACAGTGACACCCAACTGACAAATATATAATAAAACCTGAACACTTACAATGTCCTCATCATTCATTGGGAAAAGTTGCTTTCACAATCATTTAAACTAAAGCTCTTTGATCAATTAAGAATAGTGATCTAGTAATTTTTTATCTTAAAAACGATGGTCTTGTTTAAACTAAATATGAAATACCAAGTGGTGCTTCAGTAAAATTACATATTATGTTTTACTGAATCATATCAGGTTTGAATAGATAACTTCTTTATGATATTAATTTCTCCATTTAAGAACAACCACCACTGCCAAAGGCTTTTTCCTACAAGATGGGATAAATTACATGGATCAAACTTCATTATGTTCTCTTATGTTTTACTGAATCATATCAAGTTTGAATAGATCCCTTCTTTATGCTATTAATTCTTCCATTTAAGAACAACCACCACCGCCAAAGCCTTTTTCTCACAAGATGGGATCAATTACATGGATCAAACTTCATTATGTTCTCTTATGTACTGTATCTATGGATAGATCACTTAATACTATATGTGTTGATGGTTTAGCTTATAATTCTATTTGATCAAATTTCCCAATGATACAGCAAATAATATCAATACAGCTCTCCCTTACAGTTCAGACTTGATGGGCCTTACAAATCCACACCCAGCATTTTTATCTCAAACTCTTCGGTAGTGATATTGAGCCTCCCTTTCCCTAACCAACACTTTTCCTTCATCGTTTTTAATGCATCTTCAAGTCTTTTGTTTTTCTTTCCCTACTTTTAGTAGATTATCGACACCTCTCTCTCTATCTTTAGTGCCTGAGGGCTAGTATAAACTGTCACACGCACTTGCTTCAGCTTCGCTATCTGTTTTCTCAGAGCCCTACTTCGCTGCTTCGTAAGTATTTCAATTTTATTAAACTTTACATGATGATCGTGTCTTCTAACACACTTTTAGCTTTAATGTTTTGTTGCACATCACTATCCCATCACCAAGAATCTACCCTTTGGTTCATAGCCCCTCCATGATCCCTACGGCTATACTAGTATTCTCTTTATATACTCATCCTAAATATCACCAGTCCTTTTTTGGTTCTTTCCCAAAACCCTCCCCTCAACACTTTTCTCTATTAACTCCAAGAATTGATTGCATTCAATAGGTTGAGAGCAAAAGGAGTAATACTTATTGTAAGGAAACTCTTGAAGTGGAGAATGCTATCCTCCATTTTCTGCTGACTTCTCAATAATACACTTCTATTTTGTTAATTCTTTCTATATTGCTTTCATTTCAAATTTAAAGATCTTGCATTGCTAACATGTCTATTGAAAATAAGATTGGGATCCATGTATTTACTGCATATAATAGGTGGCATATTGCATCATATCATGTTGTGTAAATAAGGATAGAATATTTTGTAATTATTCTATTAATTGTTTTTAAGCCTATATAAAGAACCCATGTTGTATAGTTGAGACATGCGGATTCACATAAATATGTCTCTGATTTCTATTATTTTACAATGTCTGGTGCCACAATTCCAGTACAAGAAGATATATAAATATGTAAAACAGTTTTATCCAAAAACGTACCTTTTTAGAAAGTACTGTAAGAATTTCCAATCTCTCTTGCCATGATGGAAAGTCACAAAATAGAAGACGATCTAACCTACCCGGTCTCAAGAGTGCCGCATCCAGTAAGTCGGGTCTACTGCTTGACATGAGAAGCAAACATCAAAATTGCAAACAAAAAAAAAATTACTTCCCATTGTTTTTTTTTTACTGTATCTCAAAAATAGAAAGAACAAGCATAATAGTCAATCGCAAACTTATCACAGCCATGACATTTTTGCAATATTGAGCTGATTTAGCTTGGAACAATGAGCACCTATGATTCTAAGATTTGATATGTTGAGTCAATCTAGACCTGAATTTTTCATTTGCCTTAAAAGAAAACCATAGCTCCAACATGTTAAGGAAAAACTCCTATCAAATGGATGTTTTTGATGGATTTCTATCAAAAAGGTTAACAAGATTTATGGTTGAATCAAGACAAAGAGATTATTTGCCGAGAGACATATAACAGAATATAGTCTGACATAAGACAGCTCATTTCTTATTGCTCCTACTCTATTCCATACAAAGTAAACGATCTTCATCCTCCAGATTTCAAGAAAATAAAACCGGCACTAAAAATGGAATATGGTTAAAATCTTTTGGATAGGAAAGTCAAACCCATTGAAAAACTTATAGGTTCCAGGGTAAACAAAAGTTTGACTTACCAATTTGGAATTGTAATTTTTTTAATTGTTTAGCATCATTAACAAAAAGATCTTAAATGTGAATACTAAGAGTTAAGAGTCCCACATTTTATGAGATAAGGTATGAAATAAGTATATAAGTGGGAGTAGTCTTTACCTTACAAACTATTGAGTAAGGGCCAACCTAAATTCTAACATGGTATCCAAATCTTTCCAAGATCCATTGGATTACCTGCTATAGCAGGTCATGCTCTAGAAGTCAGTCCTTGGTGTGAGAGGGTGTGTTAATTAGAGTCCTACATTGTATGAGATGAGGTCTGAACATAAGTTTATAACTGGGGTAGTCTTCATTTTACAAGCGTTTTGTAAGAATTGAGTTAGACCCAACTTAAACTCTAGCACATTTTAAACATGAGTTTACTTGGTTATGTTTAATTAAGTAGTACACGGATTAACTTTGGGTGGCAGTGTTCGCCTAAAATTTAAGTTCATCAATCAAATAAGATGGACTGTCCCTTTTTCTTATTCAACTAGTCCTTTCAGCTTTTAATCTTTCACTTCAATTTTATTATTTTACTTTTGATAAATTAATGTATACTTGGAAGCTAACCTGGTTGCAGCAAACACAAAAACACCAGCTAAAATCTCAACACCGTCTAACTCTGTCAAAAACTGTGAAAATTGAATATATCGAGGTCAGATTGTAATCTACAAAGTGTAAAATAGAAAGGGACAAATATATACTGACTTGATTGACAACACGATCAGTTACTCCAGTATTGTCGTGCCCTCTCTTAGGAGCAATAGAATCAAATTCATCAAAAAAAAGTAGGCATGGTGCTGCAGCAGCTGCTTTGGAGAATATATCTCTAACCTGAAATCAGCGTTCAAAGCAAAACCAATAACTTAAAAATTAAAATTACTCAATATTGTATCATCAAAGCAATAGAAAGCCTAGGTAAGCAAAAATACATTAGAGATGATTCAGTTCACTTCACAGTATAAAATAGCTAGTTGAGTCAAATGAGACAAAATAACCTTCAAAATTTTATTTTGTAGAAAATAAATGTGGATTAAGAAAGATATGCATAAATTAGAAAAACATCAATACCCTAAAAAGTATTATCGGTTTCTTACAGCTTGTTCTGAAGCACCAATGTATTTGTTTAATAGTTCTGGCCCTTTCACTGATATGAATCGAAGTGAAGAAGCAGCCGCAGCAGCACCGACTAAGTGAGTTTTGCCACAACCAGGAGGACCATATAAAAGGATATTTGACCGCAACCTCAATGGTGCTTGTGCAAAAGTTTTTGGAAACTTTGATGGCAATTCTATCATCTGAAAACAATTTAATAACATAAATAAAGAAAATTTTATGAGCATAGAGTAACCATGCAAACAAAAAACCAACAAGAACTACATTATTGTCCAAGTAAGAACATGTGTGAATTGATTTTTAGCATGTACCACACTTGATATACACACATCATGGCGAAGAGCCTTACTATATATAAAGTCATCTTGGCTTCCCCCTAGCTTATGCATTTATAAGTGCTCTTAATCTTTCAAATATAATATTATAACTTAACTTCAAATCCAAAAGAAATTGGGAAACATAAAATGAACTGAGAGAACAATGCAACGAATATTTAATGAATTCAGACCTCTTTAATAGCATTTCGAATGTCAACAAGACCACCAACATCGTCCCATCCAGAACGACCGTCATCAGAAACAGACTTTGTGATGTCACGCATTGAAACCGGGAGAAAATCATGCATAGCCAGAGAGAAATCCTCCTGTAGTAAAGCAGGACCCTCGTGCTCATAAATGGCATTAGATGGCAGAAAACGTCGAACAGCAGCATGGACGGTTCTGTCAACTAATATTTCCTGGAACAGTGGATTTTTTTAATATTGGTATACAGGAAGCCAAGGCATAGTTATGAACAGTTCAATTGTTAATAATATTCATATGACTAAACAAACATCTGCCAAAGGAAGTGCTTGTTAATAAAATGCAAATGAAGTCATGGGTACTTCAAAAATGGTGTTTTACAAGTTATGATCAAGTCATTTTACATTCCTTATCTCTATCGATAATACTTGTGAACCACATTTCGGCAAGAATATCATGCTGAATGCTTCTTTCTTTAATCATGAACAAATACGCCATTTAAGAGACTACCACACAACCACAATTCATTTGAGATGAAAAGCAAAATGTCTACAGTGGAAAAGTCTATCACACAAACTGTCCTGCTTTTCTGCTCTCCCTAAACTTCTCTTCACAGGGACTCATGACAAAAGGAACCATAAGGTAACACATATCACCCAAGCTGACAACAGTAATTTTAAGATCAGTAAAGCCTAATGAGTCACAACTGCCAAAACAAAAAATCTAAAAGTGGAATACCAGATCATAGCCATCATAACCATCACATTTTACAGCCACGTCAAGTAGGATGTCATCATTACATTGCAAGTGTCGCCTTTGTATTATATGCTTCAACATGGCCTTGCGCTCAGAAGCTGCAGGAGCAGGCAGCTTAATGTGAAAGTCAAACCGTCCTGACAACAATAGAATAATGAAATTAATATCCAAAACATGATAAATTAAATGTATATGGTCATTGCAGCGATTTTACAAGCAGAAGTAGCAAACCTGAAGAGCTCAAAGATTGTGGCATATTCTCTAGGGACTGTATGGTTGCTATGAAAGCTATTGGTCCAAATCCACATGATTTCCGCCTCTTCTCCTGTACAGTTTTCCACTCAGGCTCATAATGGGGAAAAATATATAACATAATGATTGGGCATCAAAATGAAGATCCTGTATATTTAACCTTTTGAAAATTTCTTAGTATGAGATCAAATTATTCGTTAGCGAATAGACAGAGCATTATTATTTCTATATAAGATGTTTGTGAACCTGAAAATTCGACACCTATGTGATGTGGTTAATAACATTCAAATCGTAGATAATGACTTATTGAGATTGGACAATGGGTACACCAAGATTGGGTAACTCATTAACCATCCACAAAGCTTTGTTAAATTAATGGACGACTTGGTTAACAATGTGCAAAATCGTGGTTGATGGAGTTGATGTAGTTCACTAGATGGTTAATGACTTTAAAGGCTGGATATCAACCACAAGCCCAACAATTCACAACACAGCCAAAATTCCCATCAATATTTCAATATGCATTTGTTACAAGGAGCAACAGCATGTATAAAATTTAAGATAAGTCATGGAGTACATAACACCAAAGTATGCTTCTTACCCCATATTCATCCACAATGTCCGCAAGAAAATCTGTGAGTCCAGCAACAGACATTGATGGCTGAGATTCTTCGGAATCAGGGGTAGAAATTATACTATCAAGATCATCAAAGATGACAACAGAAGGTGCATGGTTTATAGCTTCAGTTATATGGTTTGCGAGTTCTTGGCGAATAATTGGGACCTTCTCCAAAGCAAGTTTTGAGCAGGAAACAATAATTCTGCATAGTATTGAACAGTGATATATTCAAAATCTGAACAGGAATAATTGTATACATGGAAGTTTAGGAAAGGAATCAGAATAGTATGATCAATTAGAATTAAGATAAATACATGTGTGCTAAGATGTCTTCACGATTCTCAAGGGATTTTGCCACATTCATTGCTAGTATAGTTTTCCCAGAGCCCTGGAAAATTATTCAAAGATCAGAAATCTTTTTTGTTTTAGTCCAGATTAGAAACCTGAAGGTAATAAAGAATACATCACTAAGCATACTGTTGACTCTTAGTTTAAAGAGCTAGATCCCGGGCCCAAAGACCAGCACATCAGCCAATTTTGTACTCTGATGTGACGAGGAGTGTGAAGCAACAACAAAATAAATTCGTTTACCAATTTGGGAGCTTTGGGTTGGGCTTGCTTTTCTCAAAAGTTATCAAAGGTAGAATTAGAAAAAGAAAAATTCTTAAAACACATTTTCCAGTTTTGTTGTTGATCAAGTAAGTAAGTAGTTACTAATGTTAAGAGTCTCACATCGGATAATATATGGTCTGAACATGTTCTTATAAGTATGGACAATCCTCACCCTACAAGCCGGTTTTGTAGGATTGAGTTAGGCTCAACAACATTTTTTAACATGGTATCAAGAGACTCATTTAAGATCCGGTGGGCCATCTGCTATCACGTTTCCGCTATTGGGTCACCCACCATTTATTTTCACGCTCCAGATGTCTGGTCCTGGGCATGAGGGGGTGAGTGTGTTATGAGTCTCACATCGGATAATATTTGCCCTGAACATGTCCTTATAAGTGGGGACAATCCTCACACTACAAGCCGGTTTTGTAGGGTTGAATTAGACCCAACCACATTTCTTAACAACTAACACAACACTATTTCAGAATTATTACCCCACCAGTTAAGTGATCTTTAAAAAATACTACATATATGTACATTTTCTTTCCAAAATTATCATTTAAGAGAGAGAAATGGTTGGTCTTTTAATTCTATCCATTTTTCTTCAGTGTGCTATTGCAGACTTCTCTCGATTTAATTAGAGATATTGTAAATAAAATCATTAATGTATCTTGTAATTTGAAAAGGATCTAATAAAACGGGACATGAAAAATTTACAAGAGGGTCAAACATATAGGAAAGGAGATAGAATTTTCACCAAAAATATCCATCAATAACTGGTTACACGTGATAAAAGATCATAGCTGATATGCTTCTTTCAGGCATAACTTCTTTTACTTGTTTCTTTGCTTTGCTAATGTTGTAGGCTATTTTACAAGAATCACTTAATTTCCAACCGATTTCATGGTCAGCTTCTAATAGCCCTTTTTTATCCAGTTATAAAAAATTGCAATAATTTAGTATTGCTAAAAAATGTTTGCATAACCATCATCCACCACCCCAACCTGGCACCCAATATTTGTCTGTAAGCCATCCTCATACTTGTCTGAAAATTCTTTCATATATTTTTGCAGGAAAAAAAAGAAAAGAAAATGAGGTAACAACAGCACAAAAGTGACTGCAAAAAAGACTGTATAACCAAGGACTCCAAGGTCTAATCTGGTAATAACCTTGTTAACTATACATTGAACTTAATAATATAAAACTTAGTGGTACTCACCGAAGGTCCATATATTAGAACATGTCCAGGAAGTGGCAGGTTGCATGAGCCAAACCACAAACCACATGCTGAAGATAACAATACCAACATCCCTACAGTCAGCAAAACAGGCAAGGCAAATTAAGTACCATTAGAAGGCATACTGGTGAAAAAGGGCTGCAACTGTTATGGGAAAAAATATTTGAGTAAATTGAATTCAAATTGATGTGCAGCAGCATCAAGGAGGAAAAGAGATGAATTTTGTTCACCTCGAAATAAATTCTAACAAATCAGTGAATTGATCATGAATACTAACAGCAGAAAACAACTCAAACAAAAATAAGGAATTTTAAGTTGCAAATAAGTTAACTAGACAAAACGGGTAGCACGGATCAACACATAGTCTAAATATGCACAAGACTAAGGAAGACCCACATTAGTAATATGGATTTCTCATCCTCAAACAGGAGAAGAGAAGGCATCTATTGTATTCACATAAATAAGGAAGACCCACCTCATTATCAAGGACATACTATAAAGAGATTGTTAAGTTAGGAAACATGGAAATCAAGCAGTGTTTAACTTGTACAATACACTCTATATCATTGTACAATCCACGCATAAATATAAACAAATGTGGTGTTTCATTTGCCACAAGCTCACTGTTAATACATATAGTCTAGATTATGGGAGAATGCGAAGGATTAGACAAAAAGAACAAGTGTTATTTTAAGTCTGAAGAAAAAAAAAACTAATGCTTCGAAAAAATAAAATGATACTTTTTTTAAGAATAACAAAATGACACTTAGTATGAAATCTTTTCATTTGCTAAAGTGTATTAATACCTATTCGCATGAATATGGGGTACCGGTACTAGGAGGGAGCAGAATATGGGAATTTTAGAAAAACTACGGTAAACGTACGTTAAAAATATACAAGGAAACTCATTTCATATGTATTACATTTAACAAAAAAATATATAAGAGCGTCTTTCATAATTTACTACAACACAAATCAAAATATAATTAGAAAATAAATATACAGAATCAAGAAAATAATGTTAGAAAGAAGATATTTATATATTAGGAGTCGAGTCAAGGATATGTGATTATATGGTAAGAATAAGGAAAGAATATGCAATATAATAGGAAAAGTACCCACGAGTACTGAGTGCGGATATGACATGACTTTTGGAGTACACATGCTTCAAAAGTTAATATACAATAAAGAGAATATCATTTAATTTTATTATGAAAATAATATATATCGCGAGAACAAACCAATTAAAAAATAATGGATACATCAACATCACTGAAAAAAGAAACATACTATGGATAACATCAGAAGCCGTTTTCTCCATCCAGCCAAGGAAAGATACATTTGAACTAATGTGGTATTCGGAGGCTCTGTCTTCCATATAACGAAGAGAAACAGGATCACCCAATTTCACTCTTTCAAAAAGCTTCAGATCCTCAATGTTGATGTTATTGAGTTTTCCACCAAGTGAAACTTTATATGCATTAAGTTTCCCATGATGCAGATCTTCTTCACCAAAGGTCAATAAAAATAACATTTCAACTGCCTTGCCAATGTTTTCTGAAGAAGTCAGCTGAAGCTTCTCATCACTCCCAATCTTGTAACAGCTTAATTCAAAATGAAGCAAAGTTTTACTACAGATAACCAATGAATTAACTTCCACCCCCGTAATGGAAGTAATTGCCTCAAGCTGGGCAATATACCATAGTCGTACAAGATTTTGTAATCCCTTTTGATTCTGAGATTGGTTTGCAACCTCTTCGTCTGCTTTGTTACTAGATTCATCAGAGAGCCGCAACAACTTCATTGTGGATCGACCAATTTAGGGTATCCAAAGAGAGACCTGAAGTAGCTTTTCCAAGCAATTTTTCATCATTGTGGTTCCTGTGGCCATAAAAATCATCTAGACCATCTTTCACAACAGTGCTCTCCTGCCTTAACAGTTTGAATCGACAAGGAGAAAGAGAAATGGAAGGAATGCTTTTTTCCAAAATAACATCACATGCCTTCAAATAAACCCCTGTGCAATCACAAAAGCAATATTCGCTTTTAAAATCCAATATCAAAGTTGAAGGGATAGTTACATATTAATCATCTGAAACATAAATTTATAAGGAAAAGAAAACAGTAAGGTTTAACATGCTGCTCACAAATATAAAGATGATAACTCAGAGGCGGTAGAAGTAAAGCAAGCTTTATCAAATTAAACACAGAGAAAATACAACATAACTTTAAAATTAAAATTCCACCAGAAGCAAGAGAAAACGTCCATAAAGCCTCACAATTTCCTCCTAATGTCGTGAAAACTTTAAAATATAAGTTAAAGTACCAGAGCAAATCCACCGCTCATTAAAATAACAAATAGCTTATTCCTTGATAGTCATGCTTGATAGCATGATGTAGTGCTGACGTACAAGAATTGAGAACTGCTAGTTTTCTAACTAAAGAAACAAATAACACAAAAACCAACTTCAAATACATTTAATAACAATTTGCTGGGCTTAATATCCTACACTGTTGAAGTCATGACCATGCATGTAATTGATTCTAAGATATTGTGATTCAAGTAAGATGACTATTAGAACAACTTAACGTACATGAATGCAGGCTAGCTCTCAAATAAAGGCGAAGAGACTTAGCTAGCATTACATGTCCTTTAGCCACAGATTCTGAAATCAACAGATGAACAATTGTTTGTCGATGTTCCTTCTTGTCTGTATCTCCATTCTCAACTTGATTAACAACCGAACTACCTTTGGCTTTCGTAACGTTTGATTTGGTTCTTGAATTTTTAACCTTCTCTTTGATTACTCTTGGCACTATGGAGACCAACTGAAGCATGTTAAATGAGAAGCGATTGGCTGTTTCTGGATGAACAAAAGCAACCGGAGTAAGCCCTACATGAAGCTCAACACCTTTGAGATGAGTACTCGTACGGCATAAATCATTTGGTTCCTGTAAACGAAGCAGCATCTTTGCAGTATGCTCTTTACTATTGGAACCTACATATGAATCTCCTGGCGAATCTGAATTTCTTTTGCGTGTCTTTGGAGCAACATCGACTTCAGTTCCCGGCATGAGTTGTACTGATAGTGTTTCACATGTTAGACGGTTAGACGAGTCTTGCATTATGGATATAAACAATAACCGTCTTAACAATTAAAAATACTAGTAAAATGATGAATGATAGGCATAATAATTCTTACCCACCGCATTCTTGGGAAAAACCGAAGCAACATGGAATGTGATAACAGTGTGACCATTCAAACGCAAAGGAAACCTCATCCCTTCATGAACAATCCTAACCTGCAACAAATCATTCATTATTTTTCACAATCCCTAACCGGTTTTAACTTTCCGAAAATCGAATTCGACATAAGGAATAAAAGAGTATCAAACCTGATTGAGAATTTGAGCTTCCGCTTGTTCAGAATTAAGTTCCAAAATTTCCCAATCATCCTCAGTATCTGGCTCTATCGAGACGGAAGAAGCGTGAAGGACGTTAGAGGCAACTTTAACTTGAACTGGAGAGTGAATCGGCAATGAAACGCAATCGGAAAATAGTTGAGAAAGTTGTATGGATGACGGAGAAGAGGAAGTGGCTCCGGACCAGGCGACGAACCAGGAGTGAGGAGGGTGGGAAGAAGAACGAAGCTCGAGAGCGAGAATTGGAGGAAGTGAGGATGAAGATGTGGATTGAAGAGTTTGGATTAGAGGTAAAGGGAGGGATACGAAGCAGTTCTCTATGCTTCCCACCGCTTCAACGGAGAACTCCATTTACAATTCCAAAATCCAATTGCAAATTCAGTAGTAGTAGTACCGCCAATTGTGACACAACACAACTTTTTTTGTTGAATACTCGATTACCCTTTAATTTCTTTGGTTACAGGTTATTTTTAACCAATTAAAAATTATTATTAATTTCATGTCACTTTATTGTTTTATTGTTTTATTTTATTATAAAATAAATTAAAATTTTATCATAATTTGTACTAGAGATACTAGTCCTTAAATACTTATCATCATGAATACTTAAATTTTTTTTTTATTCCTCCTACTTAATTCTTATGCAGGTTTTTTGAAGGAACCCCTTTAAATATATAACTATAAAAAGTTATATAATTCATAAAATTTATAAATTTATTAATTTAAACTTTGAAATATAAAAGATGTATCAATTTATTATATCACATCTTAATATTTAATACTAAATTGATAGATTTGATATATTGTAAAGATTATTTATTATATTTATATAATTTAAAAATTAAATTAAAAACTAAGTAATAGCTTAAAAATTAAATGGACGATTTTCCCCTTTTGCTATAATTTTTCAAATAGATAACATAATTTAAATAATAGTGGCTAATCATAATTTTTAAGTATTCAACATATAAATTTCTACTTAAAAATTGTGGTAATCAAATCTGAATTCGAGATTAATGAGTTTGAACCTATGATATGATATACATCATGAAAAAATTATGTACTACATTAATAGAGAGAGAGTAATTCATTAAACATTTACTAAATGTAATTAAATACATTTTTATCTGTGTTTGTTTTACGGGAAGAAATCAATTCATTTCATTATAAATAAGATTTTGGATACATGTTAATCCATCATTAAAAATATGAAAATTAGTTAGGGATGAGACCACCCGAGCCAAAGTGTGAGCGACCTCATTGGTTTGTCTCCTAATGAATTTTACATGAGAGTTCGTAAAACTAGAAGCTAACAAACGATTACATTCCTTGGTGATAGCGCCTAAATCCGAATCATTTTGATACTGATTATTTATACTATCAACCACACCCTTCGCATCCATCTCAAAATCCACATTATTCATTCCAAGACCATACACCCAATTAATAGAGTGCAAGAGGTCTAACGTTTCCCTTATATCAACATCAGTACTGGGAGAAAACCATTTTGTCTGAGCGATAACAAACTCCTCATTATTATCTCTAATACAAGTGTTGATACCAACTTTGTTATTAGAAAAGGAAACATCAATATTACACTTAAAACGCCCAACAGAAGGTTTATTCCAAGTGATAGCGCCTAAATCCGAATTATTTTGATACTGATTATTTATACTATCAACCACACCCTTCGCATCCATCTCAAAATCCACATTATTCATTCCAAGACCATACACCCAATTAATAGAGCGCAAGAGGTCTAACGCTTCCCTTATATCAACATCAATACTGGGAGAAAACCATTTTGTCCGAGCGATAACAAACTCCTCATTATTATCTCTAATACAAGTGTTGATACCAACCTTGTTATTAGAAAAGGAAGCATCAATATTACACTTAAAACGCTCAACAAAAGGTTTATTCCAAGTGATATTGTAACACCCCATTTTCTAACCGCGAATATAACTGAAATCAGAGTTTATAAAAACTTTCCACAAAACGGGATATCACATTTTCAACTATAAACAAATTTCAACTTAAGGAAGTCATACTTAATACATAGTATTTTTCATAATAACACAACACAACTTCAGTTTACTCAAATAAATCAACTTCATAAAACTTTAAGCAGCGGATTCACATCACAGCTCATAGCATTTTTATTCAATCTAATAACAACTTTAAAATAAGAAATAAGCAACTTTAAATTCTTAAACTAAATAAAATTTAGCAATAATAAAAGATCAACAAAGAAGACACACGTCAATCCCCCCGAGTGCTACGTATCAGAGCGACTGACCACTGACTCGACTAATGGTAACCGGCTACTCCTCAGGATTACCTGCACGTTGCCCCATAAGGACAACATTCAACAGAAGGGGTGAGTTACGATAATTATAAGCAGTATATGAAAAACAATACAATGAATAAGGATCATAAACAAACACCACTTCACAACTTCAACCAAACATCAACACAAATAACTTAACAAGAATGTAACTTTAATGCGACTCGACTAAATATGCATGTGGTACCAATCGGAGTAAAACTCCCAACTTAATAATTGCCAGGTTATCGAGGCATCAAGGCATAAGCCTTCAACGGTCAACTTAACTTGTCAATTCAGGGCAACGTGGTGTGAGCAACGGCTCCGACAAATGCAAATGAATTTACATGACATATAGGACTTCACACGCATACAACATAGCCACACGAACAATACATATCGACTTATACGACATAAGCAACTTAGAAATCAACTTTGGCATAAAAGCCTCCGGTATAGCAACTTCAGAACTATTCCGTAAATCGGAACAACACTTCAACTCAGTTATACTTGTAGCAACATTTAGCAACATAATTTCTAGCAAAACAACTCGTTAAAATCAACTATTATATTACCCGACTTAACCCGACAAATTTCGTTAAATTCCGGGCAACTAAGTTTTCCGCATAATTCGGCTAAACCGACTAATTCAACACTGTTTTCTACTTTCTGCTATTAATACGACTTTATCACAAAACTGAGATTTTCTATGTTCTGTTAAAAGTTATCTGCTATGGAATTCATGCTACTGCCACTGTTTCTACTAATTTATTAAACCTGTATTTTCTGTCAAAATTCTAACTAAATTATTGTTATTTTGTCCTTCTTCATTGTACTGATAGATACAGAAATTCACTTAACACAGTTTATAATTTATTTTAGAACATTATTAAAATATATGTAGAAATGTTATTAATAATCTTAAAATATTAATTAAGAAATTCATTAAATTAACATTACATTAAATCACCAAAAAAATGGATTAAATAATCATTTAGGAAGTTAGTGGCTACAGGACTCCCCACAATCTCATGGCCTGCACCATGGATAGTGGCCTGCGCCACAATAGCATAGTGTGGCCTGCGCCACACCTCTAGCATGAAGTGGGTCCCACCCCACAATTCTTATTTCTTTTCATAACCAAATTAAAAAAAACATTTTCCTCCTAATAATCCTTCCACAACCAATTTTCCTGAAATTCACTCTTACTCCAACACTACGTCAACACATTAAATTCATACTTTATTTATTTTATCTGCAATTCATAACTCAGTAGCAAATTCCTCACAACTTCTACACAATCAATTGATATTAGATTTTCATAACAGCCTCAAAATCAACGAAGAAAATATCGACCTAACTATCCAAATCAACCTGTGTCAAGTATCGAATTTCATACCCGATTATAAGAATCGAACCCACCCTTACCTTAGATTGGATTGAAGGTTGCTCTTACGATCGGATTCCGGAAATCGCTTCCGATTGCAGTTTTCTCTCACGGCTCTTCTCCCACGTTCATGCACTTTCAGTTTTCTAAATTTCCTCTACTGATACAACCTAACTCCTATTTTTCTTATTATTTGTTTTTATTAAAATTAAACTAATATTATCACTACTAATGGGCTTAACAATAACACCTCCCATATTACTAATCCAAACGCGAATTCTAGTCCACTAACCAATTAACACCACAACTATATAATTAATTCTACTAATTAATTCTACGACTTCCGACTTATTTTTCCGACTTAACGACTTAATTTACCATAATGCCAAATCAACCGAATAATAATTAACGACTAAATACTTATTCCCGATTTAATCGATTAACTTCCAATTATCAACCAAATGGTCCACACAATTCCGACAACATATCCAACAATACCTGGAGAATATTCTATATCGTATTCCACAACTTGTATCAACTTAATTAATCAAATTCGACTTAAACCAACTTATAATTATCAACGTAATATTCCGATATTTTGGAAATCAACTTAAATCAACGCGACTTAACACAACATACCACAATTATATTTAATTAAATAATTAATTAAATAAACGGGCGTTATAGATATCATTTACCGTTTGATTATGATTTGATGATGTTGATCTGATATGTTGGGCATTTCTTCAATCTAACAGTAGTTGAGAAGCACAAAAACAAATAGAATCTGAAGCGTCCTCTTTTTGATTCCAGATATGATTATTTCTGCATTTTCAAATACTCCACAAAATGGTAGACCATAAAGCTATTTGATCATGATTAGAACCTTGTATAAAAGAAAATAAAATAGAAACAAAATCAACTTCGATATTCACCAATTGCTGCAGCCTGGGCCAAACACCCACTTTTATCCAACACTCAATACTCTTGCCACACTGGAAAAAGAGGTGCTCATAATTCTCCTCTCTTTTCCCACAGATGCCACAACTGGTGAGGCAATCAACACCTTTATCTTTTAATCTCACTCTAGTAGGGATATAGTTCTTGCAAAGCCGCCATAAGAAGTTTTTTATTCTTGAGGGAACCTTCAAATTCCAAATCAAGTTCCACCTCTTATTTGATCAAAAAATAATCCACCTCTTATCAATTCTAAGATGAGATGTATCGATGACTTCATTAATGCAAAAACGGTAAGCACTTCGAATAGAGAAAATATTATTTGTTTCCAACTTCCAAACTAACATGTATTCCTTAACCTCATCAAACAACGGAGTACTTATAACCTTTGTCGCAACTTCCTCCCCTAAAAGATAATGGATTAAAGTGGAATTCCAATGTTTATTACTAGTTATCAACAAATCGGATACCTTAAGATTATCCACCTCCGAATAGTTCGGCCGAAGATTAGACAATGAAGAACTATCATAAAGTCATTTTCGCCCCCATACCAAAATATGTTCTCCTGTGTGAATACTCCACTTATATCCTCCTCTCACTACAAACTTAGAGCTCTAGATATTGCGCCACACATAGCTGGGATTATGACCAATAACAAAGTCCAGAAAATTACACTTGGGAAAGTAACTGGCCTTGTATAGTTTAGTGACTAAACTATTAGGCGTCATCATAAGATTTCATGCTTGTTTGCTTGACATATCATAATTAAAAGCACTTAGATTTTTAAATCCCATCCCACCGGCACTTTAGGCATAGATAATTGATCCCAAGAAAGCCAATGAATACCTTTTGCTCGTTCTCGCTTATGACCCCACCAAAACGAATTCATCATTTTCTATATCTCCCCAGTTAAGGAAGTTGGAAGTAAGAAGATACTCATAATATAAGAAGGAATGGATTGAAGCACATACTTAATAAGAATTTTTGTACCTGCTTGAGAGAGACTCATTCTACTCCAAGAATTAATCTTATTCCAAACTCTATCTTGAATAAACTTGAAAGTAGCTTTCCTACTTTTTCCGATCATGGATGACATGCCTAGATACTTTCATGTCCCTAGAACCTGTTGAACACCTAAATTATTAGCCAAAGCATTCTTGCTAGTGCTATCAGCGTTCCTACTACAGAAGAATTCGATTTTTGGAAGTTGATGGTCTGACCCGAAGCTTCTTCATAAGTATTAAGGATATTCTTCATGACATTAGTTTCATTCGTATCAGCTTTGAAAAACAAAACAAACAATCATCGACAAAGAGAAGATGAGAGATGATGGGGGCATTCTTGCAAATTTTGACCCCATGGATGTCACCCCTGGATTCTGCTTGTTTGATAAAAGCAGATAAGCCTTCAAAATAGATGAACAATTGCTTGTCGATGTTCCTTCTTGTCTGTATCTCCATTCTCAACTTGATTAACAACTGAACTACCTTTGGCTTTCGTAACGTTTGATTTGGTTCTTGAATTTTTAACTTTCTCTTTGATTACTCTTGGCACTATGGAGACCAACTGAAGCATATTAAATGAGAAGCGATTGGCGGTTTCTGGATGAACAAAAGCAACCGGAGTAAGCCCTACATGAAGCTCAACACCTTTGAGATGAGTACTCGTACGGCATAAATCATTTGGTTCCTGTAAACGAAGCAGCATCTTTGCAGTATGCTCTTTACTATTGGATCCTACATATGAATCTCCTGGCGAATCTGAATTTCTTTTGCGTGTCTTTGGAGCAACATCGACTTCAGTTCCCGGCATGAGTTGTACTGATAGTGTTTCACATGTTAGAAGGTTAGACGAGTCTTGCATTATGGATATAAACAATAACCGTCTTAACAATTAAAAATACTAGTAAAATGATGAATGATATGCATAATAATTCTTACCCACCGCATTCTTGGGAAAAACCGAAACAACATGGAATGTGATAAAAGTGTGACCATTCAAACGCAAAGGAAACCTCATCCCTTCATGAACAATCCTAACCTGCAACAAATCATTCATTATTTTTCACTATCCCTAACCGGTTTTAACTTTCCGAAAATCAAATTCAACATAAGGAATAAAAGAGTACCAAACCTGATTGAGAATTTGAGCTTCCGCTTGTTCAGAATTAAGTTCCAAAATTTCCCAATCATCCTCAGTGTCTGGCTCTATCGAGACGGAAGAAGCGTGAGGGACGTTAGAGGCAACTTTAACTTGAACTGGAGAGTGAATCGACAATGAAACGCAATCAGAAAATAGTTGAGAAAGTTATATGGATGACGGAGAAGAGGAAGTGGCTCCGGACCAGGCGACGAACCAGGGGGTGAGGAGGGTGGGAAGAAGAACGAGGCTCGAGAGCGAGAATTGGAGGGAGTGAGGATGAAGATGTGGATTGAAGAGTTTGGATTAGAGGTAAATGGAGGGATACGAAGCAGTTCTCTATGCTTCCCACCGCTTCAACGGAGAACTCCATCGTTACAATTCTAAATTCCAATTGCAAATTCAGTTCACTCGATTGACCACACACAACATGGTGTAGTAGTAGTACTGCCAATTGTGACACAACACAACTTCTTTTTGGTTGAACACTCTAATTCACTTTAATTTGGTTGGGTATAGTAACTTTAACCAATTAAAAATTATTATTCAATTTTATTATAAAATAAATTAAAATGTCATCATAATTTGCACCAAAAGTATTAGTCCCCAAATATTTATAATGATACCTAAGTATTTTTCTCTTTTTTTTATTCCTCCTACTTAATTCTTATGCATGGTTTTTTTGTGAAGGAATAAATAAGCATTTTTCTTAAAGTAAATAATGAAAAAGAAAAAAGAATTAATTGTTATGCATTATAAAAAAAATTACACAATCAATTCATCACAACTATTCATAATTATAATTTAAATTAAAATCAAATATAATTTTAAATCTGACGGTTTCATTCACCGAATTCGTAAAAAAAAACGTGTTATGAACAAACTCCTTTAAATATAACTATAAGAAAAGTTATATAATTCATAAAATTTATAAATTTATTAAGTTAAACTTTAAAATAAAAAAGATGTATCAACTTATTATATCACATCTTAATATTTAATACTAAATTGAAAGATTTGATATATTGTAAAGATTATTTATTGTATTTATATAATTTAAAAACTAAATTAAAAACAAAGTAATTGCTTAAAAATTAAATGGACGATTTTCCCCTTTTGCTATAATTTTTCAAATAGATAGCATAATTTAAATAATAGTGGCTAATCATAATTTTTAAGTATTCAACATATAAATTTCTACTTAAAAATTGTGGTAATCAAATCTGAATTCGAGATTAATGAGTTTGAACCTATGATATGATATACATCATGAAAAAATTATGTACTACATTAATAGAGAGAGTAATTCATTAAACATTTACTAAATGTAATTAAATACATTTTTATCTGTGTTTGTTTTACGGGAAGAAATCAATTCATTTCATTATAAATAAGATTTTGGATACATGTTAATCCATCATTAAAAATATGAAAATTAGTTAGGGATGAGACCACCCGAGCCAAAGTGTGAGCGACCTCATTGGTTTGTCTCCTAATGAATTTTACATGAGAGTTCGTAAAACTAAAAGCTAACAAACGATTACATTCCATGGTGATAGCGCCTAAATCCGAATCATTTTGATACTGATTATTTATACTATCAACCACACCCTTCGCATCCATATCAAAATCCACATTATTCATTCCAAGACCATACACCCAATTAATAGAGTGCAAGAGGTCTAACGTTTCTCTTATATCAACATCAGTACTAGGAGAAAACCATTTTGTCTGAGCCATAACAAACTCCTCATTATTAACTCTAATACAAGTGTTGATACCAACTCTGTTATTAGAAAAGGAAACATCAATATTACACTTAAAACGCCCAACAAAAGGTTTATTCCAAGTGATAACGCCTAAATCCGAATGATTTTGATACTGATTATTTATACTATCAACCACACCCTTCGCATCCATCTCAAAATCCACATTATTCATTCCAAGACCATACACCCAATTAATAGAGTGCAAGAGGTCTAACGTTTCCCTTATATCAACATCAATACTGGGAGAAAACCATTTTGTCCGAGCGATAACAAACTCCTCATTATTATCTCTAATACAAGTGTTGATACCAACCTTGTTATTAGAAAAGGAAGCATCAATATTACACTTAAAACGCTCAACAAAAGGTTTATTCCAAGTGATATCATTTACCGTTTGATTATGATTTGATGATGTTGATCTGATATGTTGGGCATTTCTTCAATCTGACAGTAGTTGAGAGCACGAAAACAAATAGAATCTGAAGCGTCCTCTTTTTGATTCCAGATATGATTATTTCTGCATTTTCAAATACTCCACAAAATGGTATACCATAAAGCTATTTGATCATGATTCGAACCTTGTATAAAAGAAAATAAAATAGAAACAAAATCAACTTCGATATTCACCAATTGCTGCAGCCTGGGCCAAACACCCACTTTTTTCCAACACTCAATACTCTTGCCACACTGGAATCAGAGGTGCTCATAATTCTCCTCTCTTTTCCCATAGATGCCACAACTGGTGAGGCAATCAACACCTTTATCTTTTAGATTCACTCTAGTAGGGATATAGTTCCTGCAAAGCCGCCATAAGAAGTTTTTTATTCTTGAGGGAACCTTCAAATTCCAAATCAAGTTCCACCTCTTATTTGACCAAAAAATAATCCACCTCTTATCAATTCTAAGATGAGATGTATCGATGACTTCGTTAATGCAAAAACGGTAAGCACTTCGAATAGAGAAAATATTATTTGTTTCCAACTTCCAAACTAACATGTATTCCTTAACCTCATCAAACAACAGAGTACTTATAACCTTTGTCGCAACTTCCTCCCCTAAAAGAGAATGGATTAAAGTGGAATTCCAATGTTTATTACTAGTTATCAACAAATCGGATACCTTAAGATTATCCACCTCCGAATAGGTCGGCCAAAGACTAGACAATGACGAACTATCATAAAGTCATTTTCGCCCCCAGACCAAAATATGTTCTCCTATGTGAATACTCCACTTATATCCTCCTCTCACTACAAACTTAGAGCTCCAGATATTGCGCCACACATAGCTGGGATTATGACCAATAACAAAGTCCAGAAAATTACACTTGGGAAAGTAACTGGCCTTGTATAGTTTAGTGACTAAACTATTAGGCGTCATCATAAGATTTCATGCTTGTTTGCTTGACATATCATAATTAAAAGCACTTAGATTTTTAAATCCCATCCCACCAGCAACTTTAGGCATAGATAATTGATCCCAAGAAAGCCAATGAATACCTTTTGCTCATTCTCGCTTATGACCCCACCAAAACGAATTCATCATTTTCTCTATCTCCTCACTTAAGGAAGTTGGAAGTAAGAAGATACTCATAATATAAGAAGGAATGGATTGAAGCACAGACTTAATAAGAATTTTCGTACCTGCTTGAGAGAGACTCATTCTACTCCAAGAATTAATCTTATTCCAAACTCTATCTTGAATAAACTTGAAAGTAGCTTTCCTACTTTTTCCGATCATGGATGACATGCCTAGATACTTTTATGTCCCTAGAACCTGTTGAACACCTAAATTATTAGCCAAAGCATTCTTACTAGTGCTATCAGCGTTCCTACTACAGAAGAATTCGATTTTTGGAAGTTGATGGTCTGACCCGAAGCTTCTTCATAAGTATTAAGGATATTCTTCATGACATTAGTTTCATTCGTATCAGCTTTGAAAAACAAAAAAACAATCATCGACAAAGAGAAGATGAGAGATGATGGGGTCATTCTTGCAAATTTTGACCCCATGGATGTCACCCCTGGATTCTGCTTGTTTGATAAAAGCAGATAAGCCTTCAAAACAGATGAACAACTGCTTGTCGATGTTCCTTCTTGTCTGTATCTCCATTCTCAACTTGATTAACAACCGAACTACCTTTGGCTTTCGTAACGTTTGATTTGGTTCTTGAATTTTTAACCTTCTCTTTGATTACTATTGGCACTATGGAGACCAACTGAAGCATGTTAAATGAGAAGCGATTGGCTGTTTCTGGATGAACAAAAGCAACCGGAGTAAGCCCTACATGAAGCTCAACACCTTTGAGATGAGTACTCGTACGACATAAATCATTTGGTTCCTGTAAACGAAGCAACATCTTTGCAGTATGCTCTTTACTATTGGAACCTACATACGAATCTCCTGGCGAATCTGAATTTCTTTTGCGTGTCTTTGGAGCAACATCGACTTCAGTTCCCGGCATGAGTTGTACTGATAGTGTTTCACATGTTAGACGGTTAGACGAGTCTTGCATTATGGATATAAACAATAACCGTCTTAACAATTAAAAATACTAGTAAAATGATGAATGATAGGCATAATAATTCTTACCCACCGCATTCTTGGGAAAAACCGAAGCAACATGGAATGTGATAACAGTGTGACCATTCAAACGCAAAGGAAACCTCATCCCTTCATGAACAATCCTAACCTGCAACAATTATTCATTATTTTTCACTATCCCTAACCGGTTTTAACTTTCCGAAAATCAAATTCAACATAAGGAATAAAAGAGTACCAAACCTGATTGAGAATTTGAGCTTCCACTTGTTCAGAATTAAGTTCCAAAATTTCCCAATCATCCTCAGTGTCTGGCTCTATCAAGACGGAAGAAGCTTGAGGGACGTTAGAGGCAACTTTAACTTGAACTGGAGAGCGAATCGGAAATGAAACGCAATCAGAAAATAGTTGAGAAAGTTGTATGGATGACGGAGAAGAAGAAGTGGCTCCGGACAAGGCGACAAACCAGGGGTGAGGAGGGTGGGAAGAAGAACGAAGCTCGAGAGCGAGAATTGGAGGGAGTGAGGATGAAGAAGTGGATTGAAGAGTTTGGATTAGAGGTAAAGGGAGGGATACGAAGCAGATCTCTATGCTTCCCACCGCTTCAACGGAGAACTCCATCGTTACAATTCCAAATTCCAATTGCAAATTCAGTTCACTCGATTGACCACACACAAAGTGGTGTAGTAGTAGTACTGCCAATTGTGACACAACACAATTTTTTATTGGCTGAACACTCTAATTCACTTTAATTTGGTTGGGTATAGTAACTTTAACCATTTAAAAATTATTATTCAATTTTATTATAAAATAAATTAAAATGTTATCATAATTTGCACCAGAAGTATTAGTCCCCAAATATTTATAATGATACCTAAGTATTTTTCTTTTTTTTTTATTCCTCCTACTTAATTCTTATGCAGGGTTTATTTGTGAAGGAATAAAAAGCATTTTTCTTAGAGTAAATAATGAAAAAGAAAAAAGAATTAATTGTTATGCATTATAAAAAAAATTACACAATCAATTCATCACAACTATTCATAATTATAATTTAAATAAAAATCAAATATAATTTTAAAACTGACGGTTTCATTCACCGAATTCGTAAAAAAAAACGTGTTATAAACAAACCCCTTTAAATATAACTATATGAAAAGTTATATAATTCATAAAATTTATAAATTTATTAAGTTAAACTTTAAAATATAAAATATGTATCAACTTATTATATCACATCTTAATATTTAATACTAAATTGATAGATTTGATATATTATAAAGATTATTTATTGTATTTATATAATTTAAAAACTAAATTAAAAACTAAGTAATAGCTTAAAAATTAAATGGATGATTTTCACCTTTTGCTATAATTTTTCAAATAGCAAGCATAATTTAAATAATAGTGGCTAATCATAAATTTTAAGTATTCAACATATAAATTTCTACTTAAAAATTGTGGTAATCAAATCTGAATTCGAGATTAATGAGTTTGAACCTATGATATGATATACATCATGAAAAAATTATGTACTACATTAATAGAGAGAGTAATTCATTAAACATTTACTAAATGTAATTAAATACATTTTTATCTGTGTTTGTTTTACGGGAAGAAATCAATTCATTTCATTATAAATAAGATTTTGGATACATGTTAATCCATCATTAAAAATATGAAAATTAGTTAGGGATGAGACCACCCGAGCCAAAGTGTGAGCGACCTCATTGGTTTGTCTCCTAATGAATTTTACATGAGAGTTCGTAAAACAAGAAGCTAAGAAACGATCACATTCCTTGGTGATAGCGCCTAAATACGAATCATTTTGATACTGATTATTTATACTATCAACCACACCCTTCGCATCCATCTCAAAATCCACATTATTCATTCCAAGACCATACACCCAATTAATAGAGTGCAAGAGGTCTAACGTTTCCCTTATATCAACATCAGTACTATGAGAAAACCATTTTGTCTGAGCGATAACAAACTCCTCATTATTATCTCTAATACAAGTGTTGATACCGACTTTGTTATTACAAAAAGAAACATCAATATTACACTTAAAACGCCCAACAGAAGGTTTATTCCAAGTGATAGCGCCTAAATCCGAATTATTTTGATGCTGATTATTTATATTATCAACCACACCCTTCACATCCATCTCAAAATCCACATTATTCATTCCAAGACCATACACCCAATTAATAGAGTGCAAGAGGTCTAACGCTTCCCTTATATCAACATCAGTACTGGGAGAAAACCATTTTGTCCGAGCGATAACAAACTCCTCATTATTATCTCTAATACAAGTGTTGATACCAACCTTGTTATTAGAAAAGGAACCATCAATATTACACTTAAAACGCTCAACAAAAGGTTTATTCCAAGTGATATCCTTTACCGTTTGATTATGATTTGATGATGTTGATCTGATATGTTGGGCATTTCTTCAATCTGACAGTAGTTGAGAGCACAAAAACAAATAGAATCTGAAGCGTCCTCTTTTTGATTCCAGATATGATTATTTCTGCATTTTCAAATACTCCACAAAATGGTATACCATAAAGCTATTTGATCATGATTCGAACCTTGTATAAAAGAAAATAAAATAGAAACAAAATCAACTTCGATATTCACCAATTGCTGCAGCCTGGGCCAAACACCCACTTTTTTCCAACACTCAATACTCTTGCTACACTGGAATAAGAGGTGCTCATAATTCCCCTCTCTTTTCCCACAGATGCCACAACTGGTGAGGCAATCAACACCTTTATCTTTTAGTCTCACTCTAGTAGGGATATAGTTCCTGCAAAGCCGCCATAAGAAGTTTTTTATTCTTGAGGGAACCTTCAAATTCCAAATCAAGTTCCACCTCTTATTTGATCAAAAAATAATCCACCTCTTATCAATTCTAAGATGAGATGTATCGATGACTTCATTAATGCAAAAACGGTAAGCACTTCGAATAGAGAAAATATTATTTGTTTCCAACTTCCAAACTAACATGTATTCCTTAACCTCATCAAACAACGGAGTACTTATAACCTTTGTCGCAACTTCCTCCCCTAAAAGAGAATGGATTAAAGTGGAATTCCAATGTTTATTACTAGTTATCAACAAATCGGATACCTTAAGATTATCCACCTCCGAATAGGTCGGCCAAAGATTAGACAATGACGAACTATCATAAAGTCATTTTCGCCCCCATACCAAAATATGTTCTCCTGTGTGAATACTCAACTTATATCCTCCTCTCACTACAAACTTAGAGCTCCAGATATTGCGCCACACATAGCTGGGATTATGACCAATAACAAAGTCCAGAAAATTACACTTGGGAAAGTAACTGGCCTTGTATAGTTTAGTGACTAAACTATTAGGCGTCATCATAAGATTTCATGCTTGTTTGCTTGACATATCATAATTAAAAGCACTTAGATTTTTAAATCCCATCCCACCAGCAACTTTAGACATAGATAATTGATCCCAAGAAAGCCAATGAATACCTTTTGCTCGTTCTCGCTTATGACCCCACCAAAACGAATTCATCATTTTCTCTATCTCCTCACTTAAGGAAGTTGGAAGTAAGAAGATACTCATAATATAAGAAGGAATAAATTGAAGCACAAACTTAATAAGAATTTTCCTACCTGCTTGAGAGAGACTCATTCTACTCCAAGAATTAATCTTATTCCAAACTCTATCTTGAATAAACTTGAAAGTAGCTTTCCTACTTTTTCTGATCATGGATGACATGCCTAGATACTTTCATGTCCCTAGAACCTGTTGAACACCTAAATTATTAGCCAAAGCATTCTTGCTAGTGCTATCAGCGTTCCTACTACAGAAGAATTCGATTTTTGGAAGTTGATGGTCTGACCCGAAGCTTCTTCATAAGTATTAAGGATATTCTTCATGACATTAGTTTCATTCGTATCAACTTTGAAAAACAAAAAAACAATCATCGACAATGAGAAGATGAGAGATGATGGGGTCATTCTTGCATATTTTGACCCCATGGATGTCACCTCTGGATTCTGCTTGTTTGATAAAAGCAGATAAGCCTTCAAAATAGATGAACAATTGCTTGTCGATGTTCCTTCTTGTCTGTATCTCCACTCTCAACTTGATTAACAACCGAACTACCTTTGGCTTTCGTAACGTTTGATTTGGTTCTTGAATTTTTAACCTTCTCTTTGATTACTCTTGGCACTATGGAGACCAACTGAAGCATGTTAAATGAGAAGCGATTGGCTATTTCTGGATGAACAAAAGCAACCGGAGTAAGCCCTACATGAAGCTCAACACCTTTGAGATGAGTACTCGTACGACATAAATCATTTGGTTCCTGTAAACGAAGCAGCATCTTTGCAGTATGCTCTTTACTATGGGAACCTACATATGAATCTCCTGGCAAATCTGAATTTCTTTTGCGTGTCTTTGGAGCAACATCGACTTCAGTTCCCGGCATGAGTTGTACTGATAGTGTTTCACATGTTAGACGGTTAGACGAGTCTTGCATTATGGATATAAACAATAACCGTCTTAACAATTAAAAATACTAGTAAAATGATGAATGATAGGCATAATAATTCTTACCCACCGCATTCTTGGGAAAAACCGAAGCAACATGGAATGTGATAACAGTGTGACCATTCAAACGCAAAGGAAACCTCATCCCTTCATGAACAATCCTAACCTGCAACAAATCATTCATTATTTTTCACTATCCCTAACCGGTTTTAACTTTCCGAAAATCAAATTCAACATAAGGAATAAAAGAGTACCAAACCTGATTGAGAATTTGAGCTTCCGCTTGTTCAGAATTAAGTTCCAAAATTTCCCAATCATCCTCAGTGTCTGGCTCTATCGAGACGGAAGAAGCGTGAGGGACGTTAGAGGCAACTTTAACTTGAACTGGAGAGTGAATCGGAAATGAAACGCAATCAGAAAATAGTTGAGAAAGTTGTACGGATGACGGAGAAGAGGAAGTGGCTCCGGACCAGGCGACGAACCAGGGGTGAGGAGGGTGGGAAGAAGAACGAAGCTCGAGAGCGAGAATTGGAGGGAGTGAGGATGAAGATGTGGATTGAAGAGTTTGGATTAGAGGTAAAGGGAGGGATACGAAGCAGTTCTCTATGCTTCCCACCGCTTCAACGGAGAACTTCATCGTTACAATTCCAAATTCCAATTGCAAATTCAATTCACTCGATTGACCACACACAACGTGGTGTAGTAGTAGTACTGCCAATTGTGACACAACAGAACGTTTTTTTGTTTGAACACTCTAATTCACTTTAATTTGGTTGGGTATAGTAACTTTAACCAATTAAAAATTATTATTCAATTTTATTATAAAATAAATTAAAATGTTATCATAATTTGCACCAGAAGTATTAGTCCCCAAATATTTATAATGATACCTAAGTATTTTTTTTTTCCTCCTACTTAATTCTCATGCAGGGTTTTTTTGTGAAGGAATAAATAAGCATTTTTCTTAGAGTAAATAACGAAATAGAAAAAAGAATTAATTGTTATGCATTATAAAAAAAATTACACAATCAATTCATCACAACTATTCATAATTATAATTTAAATAAAAATCAAATAAAAATCAAATATAATTTTAAATCTGACGGTTTCATTCACCGAATTCGTAAAAAAAAAAAAAACGTGTTATGAACAAACCCCTTTAAATATAACTATATGAAAAGTTATATAATTCATAAAATTTATAAATTTATTAAGTTAAACTTTAAAATATAAAAGATGTATCAACTTATTATATCACATCTTAATATTTAATAATAAATTGATAGATTTGATATATTGTAAAGATTATTTATTGTATTTATATAATTTAAAAACTAAATTAAAAACTTAGTAATAGCTTAAAAATTGAATGGATGATTTTCCCCTTTTGCTATAATTTTTCAAATAGCTAGCATAATTTAAATAATAGTGGCTAATCATAATTTTTAAGTATTCAACATATAAATTTCTACTTAAAAATTGTGGTAATCAAATCTGAATTCGAGATTAATGAGTTTGAACCTATGATATGATATACATCATGAAAAAATTATGTACTACATTAATAGAGAGAGTAATTCATTAAACATTTACTACATGTAATTAAATACATTTTTATCCGTGTTTGTTTTACGGGAAGAAATCAATTCATTTCATTATAAATAAGATTTTGGATACATGTTAATCCATCATTAAAAATATGAAAATTAGTTAGGGATGAGACCACCCGAGCCAAAGTGTGAGCGACCTCATTGGTTTGTCTCCTAATGAATTTTACATGAGAGTTCGTTAAACTAGAAGCTAACAAACGATTACATTCCTTGGTGATAGCGCCTAAATCGAATCATTTTGATACTGATTATTTATACTATCAACCACACTCTTCGCATCCATCTCAAAATCCACATTATTCATTCCAAGACCATACATCCAATTAATAGAGTGCAAGAGGTCTAACGTTTTCCTTATATCAACATCAGTACTAGGAGAAAACCATTTTGTCTGAGCGATAACAAACTCCTCATTATTATCTCTAATACAAGTGTTGATACCAACTTTGTTATTAGAAAAGGAAACATCAATATTACACTTAAAACGCCCAACAGAAGGTTTATTCCAAGTGATAGCGCCTAAATCCGAATTATTTTGATACTGATTATTTATACTATCAACCACACCCTTCACATCCATCTCAAAATCCACATTATTCATTCCAAGACCATACACTCAATTAATAGAGTGCAAGAGGTCTAACGTTTCCCTTATATCAACATCAGTACTAGGAGAAAACCATTTTGTCCGAGCGATAACAAACTCCTCATTATTATCTCTAATACAAGTGTTGATACCAACCTTGTTATTAGAAAAGGAAGCATCAATATTACATTTAAAACGCTCAACAAAAGGTTTATTCCAAGTGATATCATTTACCGTTTGATTATGATTTGATGATGTTGATATGATATGTTGGGCATTTCTTCAATCTGACAGTAGTTGAGAAGCACGGAAACAAATAGAATCTGAAGCGTCCTCTTTTTGATTCCAGATATGATTATTTTTGCATTTTCAAATACTCCACAAGATGGTAGACCATAAAGCTATTTGATCATGATTCGAACCTTGTATAAAAGAAAATAAAATAGAAACAAAATCAACTTCGATATTCACCAATTGCTGTAGCCTGGGCCAAACACCCACTTTTTTCCAACACTCAATACTCTTGCCACACTGGAAAAAGAGGTGCTCATAATTCTCCTCTCTTTTCCCATAGATGCCACAACTGGTGAGGCAATCAACACCTTTATATTTTAATCTCACTCTAGTATGGATATAGTTCCTGCAAAGCCGCCATAAGAAGTTTTTTATTCTTGAGGGAACCTTCAAATTCCAAATCAAGTTCCACCTCTTATTTGATCAAAAAATAATCCACCTCTTATCAATTCTAAGATGAGATGTATCGATGACTTCATTAATGCAAAAACGGTAGCACTTCGAATAGAGAAAATATTATTTGTTTCCAACTTCCAAATTAACATGTATTCCTTAACCTCATCAAACAACAGAGTACTTATAACCTTTTTCGCAACTTCCTCCCCTAAAAGAGAATGGATTAAAGTGGAATTCCAATGTTTATAACTAGTTATCAACAAATCGGATACCTTAAGATTATCCACCTCCGAATAGGTTGGCCAAAGATTAGACAATGACGAACTATCATAAAGTCATTTTCGCCCCCATACCAAAATATGTTCTCCTGTGTGAATACTCCACTTATATCCTCCTCTCACTACAAACTTAGAGCTCTAGATATTGCGCCACACATAGCTGGGATTATGACCAATAACAAAGTCCAGAAAATTACACTTGGGAAAGTAACTGGCCTTGTATAGTTTAGTGACTAAACTATGAGGCGTCATCATAAGATTTCATGCTTGTTTGCTTGACATATCATAATTAAAAGCACTTAGATTTTTAAATCCCATCCCACCAAAAACTTTAGGCATAAATAATTGATCCCAAGAAAGCCAATGAATATCTTTTGCTCGTTCTCGCTTATGACCCCACCAAAACGAATTCATCATTTTCTCTATCTCCTCACTTAAGGAAGTTGGAAGTAAGAAGATACTCAAAATATAAGAAGGAATGGATTGAAGCACAGACTTAATAAGAATTTTCGTACCTGCTTGAGAGAGACTCATTCTACTCCAAGAATTAATCTTATTCCAAACTCTATCTTGAATAAACTTGAAAGTAGCTTTCCTACTTTTTCTGATCATGAATGACATGCCTAGATACTTTCATGTCCCTAGAACCTGTTGAACACCTAAATTATTAGCCAAAGCATTCTTGCTAGTGCTATCAACGTTCCTACTATAGAAGAATTCGATTTTTGGAAGTTGATGGTCTGACCCGAAGCTTCTTCATAAGTATTAAGGATATTCTTCATGACATTAGTTTCATTCATATCAGCTTTGAAAAACAAAAAAAAACAATCATCGACAAAGATAATATGAGAGATGATGGGGGCATTCTTGCAAATTTTGACCCCATGGATGTCACCCCTGGATTTTGCTTGTTTGATAAAAGCAGATAAGCCTTCAAAACAGAGGATAAATAAATACGGGGGTAAGGGATCTCCTTGCCTTAGACCCCTCCCAGGTATAATTGGCCCAATCAAATTCTCATTCAAATGCAAAGAATAGTCAACAGTTTCCACACAAAGCATGATCCATTTTACCCATTTCTGGCAGAAACCCATAGTAATAAGAACTTTTTTAAGGTAATCTCAGTCTCTTATGTCATAAGCTTTACTGATATCCAAATTAAGGGCTATGTCTCCTTGCCTACCTTTTGGTTTAGCCTTCATATAGTGAACCACCTCAATGGTTGTCATGGCATTATCAAGAATAGATCTACCAGGGATAAAAGTTGATTTATTTTCAGAAATGCACCTGTCTAGAATTCTCTTGAGTCGATTTGCAAGGACTTTAGCTATCACTTTATACTACACAATACACAAAGCAATTGGTCTCCAATTTTTCATTGAACTTTGATTTTCTCCTTTTGGAATCAAAATGATATTAGTCATATTAAGATTAGACGGAAAGACTTTGATTTTCTCCTTTTGGAATAAAAATGATATTAGTCATATTAAGATTAGGCGGAAAGACGCCGTTATCCAACCAAGAGCAACTAAAATTAAATATATCCATCCCACATGTCTCCCAAAATTTGTGATAAAAATCTGGATTGAAGTCATTTGGTCCTAGACTCTTATCAGCTTGCATCGAGAAAACAACTTCTTTGAACTCCTCCATGACAAAAGATGAAGTCAACATAATATTGTCTTCTGCAGAAATAGTGGTACTAATAGCTCGAAGGACCCGATCACGAGAACTCAGTTTTTTCTGAAAGAGATCCTAGAAATAATTGATCTTACCTGATCAGGAGGGCCTTCCAACAATGGGGTGCAACAACAAGTAGATGGAGAGAAGGGGGGTGTACCTGTAAGGCGCTCTGATGCCAAAGTTAACAGAGGTACATCAAATAGGTAAGTTAGCAGAGTGGAATCAGAATACCTGACCCTTCAGTGAAAAAGGGTATTTATAGAGAGCCCCCAGCGCTGGGCCAAGGTCCTTCCTTGGGTTGGATCAGCTAGGCCCAAGGAAGAACTGCCAAGGAATGCGTGAGAAGCGTGAAGACCTAGCTAAGTGGTCATGTCCTTGGTTCAACTGCCCCTATCTTTCAGGAGATAATGGGGGACGGTTGGGTGATGTGGCCAGTGAACTGGCTGACATGTTCTTTGCCCGTTCTAAATGCATGCCCGACATCTAGGATATGTGCCCGACCGTTAAGCGCCCTTGTCCGTCTCTCAGACGTACCTGCCTGAGCATATGGGCCTCTGCTCGACATATTAGGTCGTAGCCCAATACAGTCCGGAGGCCCATTCCGGAACAGGAGCCCCCCAAGTCGAGTCTCCGAGTCGGAGCGATGAATTAAAACATAGATGAATGTAGGGGTGTTGAAGAAGGTGACATGCATGTACTTGCACGCGCTGTTGAGTCTGTCGGGTATGTGGTGTTTCACAGAGTCGAGGGTGTTCCTTATAGCCGAGGAGATTTGCAGTTGCTCGGCATTGTTCAGGATTCTTGTGGACTGACGTGTCTCAACATTAATGGCACGTCGACTCGTTTCCCGTGCAAACGGCGACATAGGTTCTAGGTAATGATTACCTGGCGCGTTCCTCCACGCGCTTATGGCTATATAAAGGGGAAGGTCCACTTCATTTGGACTTTTTCGCTCTGACGTTTGACCGAAAGCTCTGAAAAGAATTCTCTTTCCGCCTGTCTCCGCCGTCTGCACCGCCATTTCTGTCCGCGCGCCACCGTCTTCTCCTCGCCTCCAATATGTCAGGTAACACATCAAACTCTCTGTTTTTGCATGCTTTTTCACTTGGTAGCTAGAAAATTGCATGATATGTTTGTGTAGAGTAAGCAAACTTTACTGTAGAATAGATAAATCTGGGTCTGGGGATAGTTTTTTAGGTTTTGGGTATGAATATCCCTGGCAGGATTAAAATGTCCCATGCAAAAACTTCATATGCGCTTGAATAAGCTGGGCACGTTTAGCGTGCCACGGGCGTAAAATTCATATGCATATGAATATCTCGGGCAAGTTTAGCATGCCTCGGGCGTAGAATTCATACGCGTATGAATATCTCGGGCAAGGCCAGCATGCCACGGGCGTAGAGTTCACGTCTGTATGAAATTGTAGGTCGGAACTTTACGTACCCGAATGCGTGCGGGGGTTGCCCCTTCGTCGGTCTAGGCTAGTTTAGTCGGATTTTGGGCGTTGCGTTTTAGCTTTTCGCCCTTTCACTTAACTTGCGGTGGAAGGGTGGATTTGATGCGATGTCGAATTCACTTTTTCTGTCTGTGTTTCAGGTACGACCGAGCATCGGCAGGTCGGGGAAGGGAACGCCGAACTATGTCCAATTGATGAAGGGGAGGTCGCACATCGAAACCCCGAGGAGAGGAATGCCGAGGAGGACAACGAACATGTTTCCTCGTCCGGGCGTAATGACTTATCGTGGGTCGCAGATGAACCGTTGGAAGAAGAATCGTACTTTTCCGACGAGACGACCAATGCATACGCTGTGGTGGAAGACCTCAGTCCCGAGGACCCTGCGAATTAACAATGCCTTGCTCCTCAGGAGGCGGACCAGATATGTCACCGCTTCCCGGGGAAGCAGTTTGCTATGTACGAATTCTCCTTTCAAGAATCGAAGGTCAGGTTGTCCTTCAACTCTTTTCAGATGGGGGTTTTCAGGTGGCTCCGACTAGCACCGTCACAACTGCATCCGAACGCCATCGCTTTTATGCGGGCGTTCGAGTTAGTCTGCCGTTTTCTAGGCATTGGGTGCACCCTGCCCCTCTTTTTCCACATCTTCCACCTGCAACGGTCTGGTGCCCGGGGATGTCACAGCTGGGTTTCTCTGAAGCAGCCGGTGAGGCTATTCAAGACCTATGTGGATTTTGCCCGACATTTTAAAGGAAGGTGGTATACGGTGAAGCCGATCACTCGTTCTTCCTTAAACTCCCTTTACTATTACAAACGGAATGTTGCTGGGGAGGAAAAGACTTTTGTCGAGGATCCCCTTGAGGTGGCAACCCGACCACTTCAACCTCTCGACCAGTCACTACCGTGTAAAATTCTCGAGCCTGGGGGTCGAGGACAGGCTGGCTTACAAGAGGCTGGTGGAGTATGTACAAAGTTTCAACCTGGCGGTTTGGGTTGATCGGAAAGGTGCTCCCTACGTCGATGAGGCAGGGATGCCGATTTGTGAAACCCGTCTTATAAACACGAGGGTTCTGCTCGAGTGTGATACGGACGAGGAGGCCTTGGAGTTACTGCGTAGGTTTTCTTTTACTTACTTTCTTTTCTTGGTCTTATGTATGTCCAACTAACCTGTGTTTTTGTTGTTTTTGTTTTGTAGGAACTATGCCCGCTCATCGTGAACGAGTTCTGAAGTTGGCGAACCAGGCTGGGGTCCCGGACAGGGTCCCTAAAAAGAAAAAGAAAGTGACACCCCGTGTCCAGGAGGTGGCCGCTGACCTCGGGGTAGGTACCTCGGGTACTGCTAGCCCGGTGTCCAACTCCCCTCAGCCTGCTCAACAAACCTCTCCGATCCAGATACGAGACAATCCCCCTCCTTCCACCTCTCATTTTCTCAAGCGGAAGCATCTGGACGGGACTCTTGCCTAGTCTGCTACCGTGGGGGGCAATGATTACGACGCCCCTGGGAGTTATCTACTGCCTCCTTGCTATCTGGAGCAGGAGTTTTTTAAGGCTGAAGGTTTTGTCGTGGTAGCGGCGCCCGAGGCAAAGGCCATTCTGAGTCAGGATGCGGATTCCCGACGAAGAGACCTGGCTGGGGATCTGGGCGCCGTTATCCGGGTGATGGAGATTGCCATGGTCCTGTCCGAGACTGTTATTTCCACGAATTCTTTAGAGGATCCTCTTCTGGCTGCCCGAACTGAGAAGGATAGATTGTCTAAAGATTTATCTGACTACAAGGAGGAGCATCAGTTGCAGGAGGGGCTGAAGAAGGAGTTGGAGGAACTAAAGCTTGAACGGGACACGCTGAAGGCCGAGAAGGAAAGCCTGGAAGATCAAGCTGCGGGGCACAAGAAGGTGGCCGAAGAAAACATGCAGCTCCGTGCTCGGATGGCTCTGCTCGAGGGTACAATCCGCCCTCAGGAGGATGAGACTGAGGAGGAGCTTGCCCTTCGTACCCGGGGCGAGTTGGTCGGACATATCCACGATCTCTACAAAGACCTGGTCGTAATGTTCAAAGAGGGATTCGACAACGCCACCGAGCAACTGAAGGTGTTGAATCTCGGGCTGGTGACGGAGGGGTCGGCCCACAACTACTGTGTGGCTGACGGAGAGATCGTGTGCCCCTACGAAGCTGAGGAGGAGCTGGAAGATGAGGAGGACGATGGTCGTGAAGAGTAACTCCGAGCAAAGTCTTTTTAGAATTTTTTGTTGTTATTTTGTAGGGCCTGCATGCCTGTGTATAATGGCCTTTTGTGCCTGTTTGAATATTGGCCTTCGGGCTCCTTTTGTATTTTTCTTGGTCGGCTGCGACCGCGTTTAATGAATGATATTTAATTTGTCCTATTATTTATTTTTGAACTGTTTGTGCTCGACAACGTTGGTCTCGTTGGTTTTTTTATATTTGTTTTGGAACAGTATATGCTCGACAATGCAGGTCTCGTTGGTTTAGGGAACCGACAAGATGGCGAGCGTTGTGCTCGCCTTAAATTGAGGTAGAGTTTGCGATCGGAGAACTCTGACCTCGGGTCTTGGGCTTTCCCATCGTGAGCTGGGTGCCCTGCCAACGTGGTACTGCGACACTGGGGCTCGTTTGAGGTGCCCAGCGTCGGGGATGGTTGTGTTCGCCTCTGAGGGGCGCAGATTCTCCCTTTTGTTTTGGTGGTGAAGAGCGTGGTCGTACCCCCCATGTCTCCCCGAGTTATGTTTAGCTATAATATTGTCTAAGTTTTTCTGTGTTCCATGGTCGAGCGAGTTCTTCACCTTGTAGATTTTCCAGATAATAGGCCCCGTTTCTCGTCTTGTCGCGGACACGGTAGGTGCCTTCCCAGGTTGCGGCCAATTTTCCCTCTCTTAGGTTTTTTTGGTTTCTTCTGAGGACCAGTCTTCCCACTTGGAACTCTCTTTTTATGACCTTCACGTCGTGGCATAAGGCTATTTTTTGTTTGATGGATGTTTCCCTAAGGGCTGCTTCGGAGCGGATCTCGTCGACGAGATCCAGCTCGGCACGAAGTGCCTCGTCGTTCATCTCTTCATCGAGGGGATCCTCTTGTAACACGGTGGGAGAACTAACTTTAGTTAAATGTTGCGGATAGAAAGAGTCGCCACCGACTTTTATTTTATCAAAAGGAAAGGGCATAAAAGAACAGGAAAGACCTTAAAAGATTTTTGGGTTCGGGGGGTAGGTTATGTAAAGGGAAGGTGTTAGCACCCTTTACATTCATGGTTATCCATGGGCTCTTAGTTACTTAGCTCACTTTGAAATGTTTTTGAGAAGTGTAGTGTGTGATTAGAAATTTTTCTTAAGTACTTTATAATGATCCATGTACGGATATATATAAAGACTTTGTTTTGAAAATTATTTGAAAATGTGAAGTGTTTTTGAAGTGTTTTGAAAAGGTGAGCAAGTACATAAGAGAAACCTACCCTAAGTTAAATCTTTTATGTTCTTAAATATCCTTTAAGTGGTAAGACTATCCCTATTATTAAGGAATAGGTAGTCATTACCTTGGATGTGTAAGGGACAAGTGAAGGGACAACTGTTATTAGGCAACTGTAAGGTGTATTTAGCAACTTGAAGGGACTTATCATCTTTATTCGAAAGGGACAAGATCATTTACGAAGGCAACCATGGAGGGACTTGATCTTATTATCTTTTAAGGGACTAGATGATATAAATAAATGAAGGGACTTTGCTTTATACACCTTACTTGACCTTTTTCTTTAGGCAACATGAGAGGTATTCTTAAGAATGTGAGATGGCGATCCAGGATCGACTTACGTGTGTGCGTGTACAAATTCAAGTATTTATCTTACAAATTAGTGATCTAAATTCAATTTTAAATACAAACATGTTTACACTCCCTATTTTACTAACCATGGCAATTTAAATAAATAATAAAAATAACTCTACAACTATTACATAATTGGCACAATTACATTATAAGAATAATAAAAATAATTTAAATACGTAAACACATAATAAATAAATAAATAAAGAGGTTAGTAATAATAAACAAAACAAAATAAATATAAGAAGAAGAAATTAGCATAATAATATAATAATAAATTAAAAGTTCAAATTTAAATAAATAATTATTTTTAAGAATTTTAAGAAAAAAAAGAAATAAATAATAATAGTTATATATTAATAAATATGACTAATAGTTCTAATAATTTAATTTTATATACATTATAAAAAAAATATTTGTTAATTATAATTAAGTAAACATATAAAAAATTAGAAATTAAACTCATAAAATAAAGTTAGGGTTTTTAATTGTCTAGAAAAAAAGTAAATTAGGGTTAACTACTCAATTAAATTATTTATATATATAAACAAACTACATATAATAATTATAAAATAAATATATATAATTAAAATTTACAAACAAATATATTAAGATTTATAAGATAATTAGGGTTTATAAAAAAAATATTAGGTTGTTTTACATATAAAATTTTAGGGTTAATTATTTAATATAAATATAATTAAATTATTTATACAAAAAAAATACATATAAATAATAAAATAAATATAAATAACTTTTATTAATAAAGTTTGAATCTTTTAAAAAAATAAGTTTTGAATTATATATAAGAAAATAATACAACTATTTTATTTTAAACATTTTTATTAATTTAATTAATCAAATATAAGATAAATAAAACAAAATAAGTGAAAAAATAATGGGAAAAAGGACTTACCTGGGGCTGGGATTCGAACCCAGGCCCTAGGCTTTGCATCTCTAAGACCAGCAAGCTCTCCACCAGGCTGCGCTGCTTTTGGTGATATTGAATGAGAGCCAATACGTTTTGTTTCATAACCTGTAAAAATCATAAAAAAGCAAAACAATACAAAATGGCCTGGGGGGGATTTGAACCCATGACCATCAACCTCACGCGTACATACACAAACCAACTGAGCCAAGTTGTTCTTCTGAAATAATATCCACCATAATATCATAAAATATAATACCCAATTTTTAAATATGAATTTGGCGCCAGACTTCATCTTCTACATTCGAATTACCTACGAAATTTCCTAGGCTTTCTCCTGCGAATTTTCCTGCAAACCTTCAAAACCAGAATCCTATGTTTTTGTGAATATCAATCAAATCGCAACATTAATTCAAATTAACAACCCAGATCAATTATACAAGGATTATATGTCACAGCCATGTTCTTAGATTTCGTTTTAAGGCCCTAAATGTTTGGTTCCCGATTTGAAGCTCCAAACCCTAGCAATGGTAAATTTCGATACAGTCCACAATAATTGAATTAAATCATCCAGAAAGTTTCTAAACATCACAACAAACACAAATCCATAGTTAGTTTTCAATATTAATGCACAAATAATTCAAATCGAAAAAACTTAGAACATGAAGAAGATGCACTTGGTTTGTGTAATTTAAGGCATGAATGGACAATGTTATGATCCAGAATCAATCCATGAACTCCAAGGAACAAGTTGCAACCTTTGGTTTGTCTTGAAAACAACTCTAGGTATCAAACCGAATTGGTGTTCTTAGTGTGAATTTTGAAACTTTGTTCTTACCTTTGGAGGCTGAATTTTCGTGTACCCTAGGTTGTGATATGTTCTATGTATATATGTGAATGAGATTAGGTCAAAAAATTGTATGATTCTTTGGACTTTTGGATCATTTGAATATTGAGAAAGATATGCCTTAAAACTTGATTTTTATTTGATCTAACCTTGCTATTTTGGGACAATCCTCATAACTTGTGTATCAATCTGATCCAAATCATATTTATGACTTTCTAGAAGCAAAATCCCTTTTTAAATATATGATTTTATATTTTATTTCAATTTAAATTGTATTTTAATGAATAAAATTCAAATAAATATGAAATAAAAAAATAAAAATCATAAAATAAGTGGGTTGGGTCGTGCTTGGTGTTTTTATAAAGAGGGATGGCAATTTGGTGGGCTCATTTAGCAAAAATTTGATTTAAGGCCTTATTTGCTTCATAAATTTCCCTAAAATTTCCCAACTTTGCATGGGCACAAATCCTTCAATTTTAATGCTATGAGGGTGTTCTTGGACATTTAGGAAAGCTTAAAGAGTCCTCTAACTAACCTCATTGGTTTCATGTCCATATCTTTTACCATTCTCAAGTTATGCTCTTTTGAAGTTGTTGACTTTTTGTTGACTTTCAAAAGGACCTATAATGTCTTAGCTCATACCTTCCAAATGAAGCATTTTTGGGCTTGGCTTGTGAGATACAAAGTTGTAGAGAATTCAATTTTCTTCAAAATGAGCTTTGGATGGAAAAAATTTGATGAAGCATGTGAAAGTTATGGCTGGTCAAAGTTCAGTTGACTTTTCCTGTGAAAACCCTAATTTAGAAACTCCTGATTCTTGATGATCTGAAATCTCCTTGATGAATCATGATCAACCCTTGATCAAATGATGAATTTTACTTCATATAATTAATTTTGGCAAAAAATCATGAAGTTTGACTTTGGTTTGACCACAGTTGACCTCAGTTTGACTTTTTAACTGCTTTGACTGATTTTGACCTATCTGATCATCTGACTGAGCAAACCTTTGGGAAAAGTCTTGAAACTTGTCATGGGGATTATTAAACACATATAAGATGTTATGAAGCTCACTTGAAGTCTTGGAAGTCCATTTAGCCTGGTTAAAGTAAAAACCCTAGTTTAGGATGCATTGCTTAGGAGGATGCATTGTCTGAGGGAAATGTCAAATCTTCTGACTAATTGTGAACTTTGTGAACCTTGCGAACCTCATGAGATGTCTTGTGAACCTTGTGAACCTCTTAGTACACAAAGTCTTGTCTTGTGAGGGCAAATTTTGGGGTGCAACATCTGCCCCTGTTCAATTTTATGAAACTTGAGGGGTTAGATTGGTATATGTGCCATTCGTGACCTGGAAGGTTGAAGGGGATTGAACACAAAAGCCCAAAAATTTGCACTCACCGGTGCGTAGAGTAATACTGATGATTAGCTGTATATGCTTGAGTGGGCTTGAATATGCCACTTGGAAGAATTGGAGATGGGCTTAGAGATGCCATCTAAAATATCTGGATATGGTGATGTTTTTATGTTGATACTGGATATCAGTGCTAGGTCTTCGTATAGGCCGTCTCTGAATCGTTTATGCAACATTATTTGAATTGTTGAATGGATCAGTAGAAATAAATCTTCGTGATGATTATCTCTTCTGGAGGTATCTTGGATTAGGGAATGGATCTTTGTACAGACCGTTTGCCTACTCTCCAAGGTCAAAAGAACGTCAGGATTAGTTCTTCTGAAAAATATCTTGAACCAGGGAATGGATCTTTTTACAGACCGTTTGCCTGCTATTCAAGGGCCAAAAGAACGTCAGGATTTGTTCTTCTGAAAGATATCTTGAACCAGGGAATGGATCTTTGTATAGACCGTTTTCCTGCTATTCAAGGGGCCAAAAGAACGTCAGGATTTGTTCTTAAGGGTCAAAAGAACGTCAAGATTTGTTCTTCTGAAAAAGTCTTGAACAAGGGGCCAAAAGAGCGTCAGGATTTGCTCTTAAGGGTCAAAAGAACGTCAGGATTTGTTCTTCTGAAAAAGTCTTGAACAAGGGGCCAAAAGAGCGTCAGGATTTGTTCTTCTGAAAGAGTCTTGAACAAGGGGCCAAAAGAGCGTCAGGATTTGCTCTTAAGGGTCAAAAGAACGTCAGGATTTGTTCTTCTGAAAAAGTCTTGAACAAGGGGCCAAAAGAGCGTCAGGATTTGCTCTTAAGGGTCAAAAGAACGTCAGGATTTGTTCTTCTGAAAAAGTCTTGAACAAGGGGCCAAAAGAGCGTCAGGATTTGCTCTTAAGGGTCAAAAGAACGTCAGGATTTGTTCTTCTGAAAGAGTCTTGAACAAGGGGCCAAAAGAGCGTCAGGATTTGCTCTTAAGGGTCAAAAGAACGTCAGGATTTGTTCTTCTGAAAGATGTCTTGAACCAGGGAATGGATCTTTTTACAGACTGTTTGCCTGCTATTCGAGGACATCTTGAATAGTGTATGGATCATTTCTGACCCGTTGTAAGTTGTTGATATTGTTTTACCTGCATATAACTATCCTGCAAGGGAAATATTAGTTTATGCATTATGTATGCATGCATAGTATGATGCACCTAAGTAAATATATTATGTACTTATGGATGTGTATGTTATGGTATGATGTAAATGATATATGTATGCATCATGTAGTCAGAAGCGTCTGGATATCTTCGTATATCAACTGCTGGCCAGGGAAAATAAATCCCGATTTGTTGCTGAAGAATATGAGGAACTCGTCTTGTTTGATAATATAGTGAAGAATATGAGGAACTTGTTCCCGTCTCGTTTGATAACATAATATTCATAAACCTCCCGTCTTCGTTTGATAGTATGGTATCCATAACCTCCCGTCTTCGTTCGATAGTAAGGTATCCATAACCTCCCGTCTTCGTTCGATAGTAAGGTATCCATAACCTCCCGTCTTCGTTCGATAGTAAGGTATCCATAACCTCCCGTCTTCGTTCGATAGTAAGGTATCCATAACCTCCCGTCTTCGTTCGTCGTACTCCTATTTGAAAGAATAAATTCCCGACTATCCGTCGGAGGATAAAAGAGATGGATATAAATTCCAGGGGAGATATGACTCGAAGTATTTATGAAGATGGATTTGCCCTACTGGGGGATTTGTAGTTGTCTTGTGGGGATGAACCGGCGAAGCTTCATTGAATTCCTTCCCTCGTTCGTCCTTAGTAAATACTATTACTGCATTTTCATGCATTTCTAGTAAACATCAATCATATTAAGCCTTTTATGCATTTCTGGTAAACATCAATCATATTCAAAAGCATACATACATTCAAACACAACCAATGGACATTTCGCTTATGTAAATAGGGTAAAAGTAAATCTGGATTTAAAGATGAAATTTTATTTATATCACAAAATGACCTATACATAGGCAAGTTTGTACAAGGAGACAGAAATCCTAGTAAGAGGAATTCGTCGTAAAATTTTTACAAAACAGAGAAAGTCAGCTATGTGGAAAATAATCCTATTGAGTTTCAATTCTACTATTGCCATTATCTTCAAGTATCTCATCTTCTGCTGTCGAGACGGAAACGATTGGATTGATCTTTATCTGTTCGAGCTTGAATTAGGTAGCACAACTGGTTGTAGTTACATGAGTGATCCAAACGAGACATAGTCATACGCTTTAATCCCTAACATTTTCCTGGATTGCCCTTTCAGGTTTTCAATCCACCGGGATACCCTTTTTTGCCCAAGCCGCCTTTTCAGGTTTTCGACTTGCCGGGTGTAAATTTTTGTATATATATATCCCTAATTTTTGCCCGAACCCTTTTGGTTCGCCGGGATGCCCTTATTTTTGCCTAGGCCAATCAACCTAGCGGGTCTCTTTTTATGCGTAGTATTTTTTAACTATGTCTGCGTTTACAGGCTGTGGGAAGTCTTCACCATCCATAGTAGTAAGTATCATGGCACCTCCTGAGAATACTGTTTTGACCACAAATGGCCCTTCATATGTAGGAGTCCACTTGCCCCTAGGATCACCCTGTGGTAATATGATACGCTTGATTACCAAGTCACCAGCCTGATATACCTTTGGCTTAACTTTATTATTAAAAGCCTTACTCATCCGTTTCTGGTACATCTGGCCATGACAAACTGCTGCTAACCTCTTCTCATCAATCAAATTTATCTGGTCAAGTCGGGTCTGAATCCACTCATCTTCATCCAAGCCTGCATCCTTCATAATTCTTAAGGAGGGGATCTGAACTTCAATGGGCAAAACTGCTTCCATTCCATATACTAAGGAGAATGGGGTTGCCCCTGTTGAAGTACGTATTATAGTACGATAAACATGAAGAGCAAATGGTAACATCTCATGCCAATCCTTATAAGTGATAATCATCTTCTGTAGAATCTTCTTAATGTTCTTATTAGTAGCTTCTACTGCCCCATTCATCTTTGGACGATACGGAGAAGAGTTGTGATGCTTAATCTTGAACTGCGTGCAGAGATCAGTAATCATAGTGTTGTTCAGATTAAAGCCATTGTCAGTAATAATCCTTTTAGGGATGCCATACCTACATATGAGATTATTCTTAATGAATTGAGCCACCACATTTTTAGTAACAGATGCAAATGAAGCTGCCTCCACCCATTTAGTAAAGTAATCAATAGCGACCAGGATGAAACGATGCCCATTAGAAGCAGTAGGCTTGATCTCACCAATCATATCAATGCCCCACATGGCAAAAGGCCAGGGAGCAGTCAACACATTCAATGGTGATGGAGGTATATGGACTTTATCAACATAGATTTGACATTTGTGACATGTTCTGGAATGTTGATAGCAGTCAACTTCCATGGTAGACCAATAGTAACCTGCTCTAAATATCTTCTTTGCCATAGTATGACCACTAGAATGAGTGCCAAAGATCCCATCATGCATGTCCTCCATAATCTCAGTTGCTTCCTTCTTATCCACACAACGAAGCAAAGTGGAATCATGATTGCGCTTGTACAAAATCCCATTACTCAAAAAGAACTTAGCAGAAAACCTTCTCAGAAACTTCCTATCTTTGACAGATGCCCCTTCAGGGAACTCCTGAGCTTCAAGATATCTTTTTACTTCATAGAACCAAGGTTTCTCCTCTGCTTCTTCAGTGTCAATCTCATTGCAGTATGCAGGCTTCTCAAATCTATCAATAGTAATCTTGGGAGCTTCATCATCCCAGTTAATCTCAAACATGGATGCCATGGTGGCTAATGCATCTGCCAACTGATTCTCTCTTCGTGGAATATGTCCAAAGGTAATCTCTTTGAAATGTGGGATCAAAGACAACACATGCTCTCTGTATGGAATGAGATTATCATGCTTGGTATCCCAATCTCCTTTGATCTGACTCACTACCAGGGCTGAATCTCCATATACGTCTAGGAACTGAATCTTCATATCAATGGCAGCTTTGATACCCAGGATACATGCCTCATATTCAGCCATGTTATTGGTACAATAGAAACAAAGTCTTGCAGTAATCGGGGTATGACAACCTTCAGGGGAACTGATCACAACACCAACACCATTACCAAGTGCATTAGAAGCTCCATCAAAAACCATAGTCCATCGGGATCCTTGTTCAGGTCCGTCATATTGTCCAGGTTCTTTGGTAATAATCATAATATCTTCATCAGGGAACTCAAAACTCATTGACTGATAATCATCCACTGCTTGATGGGCCAAATGATCAGCTACAACACTTCCTTTAATGGCCTTCTGAGTAGTGTACTGTATATCATATTCTGTTAAAATCATTTGCCATCTCGCTATTTGTCCGGAGAGAGCACGCTTCTCGAATATGTACTTGATTGGGTCCATCTTTGAAATCAATAAGGTAGTATGAGTCAAAATATAATGTCTTAGTCGGCGAGCAGCCCATGCCAAAGCGCAACAAGTTTTCTCGAGCAGTGAGTATCTTGTTTCACAGTCGGTAAACTTTTTGCTAAGGTAGTATATTGCCTGCTCTTTTCGACCAGACTCGTCATGTTGCCCCAACACACACCCCATTCAGCTGTCTAATACTGTTAAGTACATAATCAAGGGTCTTCCATCAACTGGTGGCATCAAAATTGGAGGTTCTAGCAGATATTTCTTGATTTCATCAAAGGCAGTCTGGCATTCATCATTTCATTCCATTACCTGATCTTTCTTCAACAATTTGAAAATTGGCTCACAGGTCGCAGTTAATTGGGAAATAAATCTTGCAATGTAATTCAATCGTCCCAAGAAACCTCTAACTTCCTTCTCAGTACGGGGAGCTGTCATCTCTTGTATAGCTTTCACTTTTGCAGGATCCACTTCAATACCTTTTCCACTGACAATGAAACCCAGGAGTTTACCAGATCTAACTCCAAAAGTACACTTGTTTGGGTTCAATCTCAGCTTGTATTTCTTCAACCTCTCAAACAACTTATGCAAATGATCAAGATGTTGCTCTTCATTCTGAGACCTGACTATCATATCATCCACATACACCTCTATCTCATGATGAATCATGTCATGAAACAAAGCCACCATAGCACGCTGATATGTTGCCCCGACATTCTTCAAACCAAATGGCATCACTTTATAACAAAAAGTGCCCCACTGTGTAACAAATGTTGTCTTCTCCATATCTTCAGGTGCCATCTTGATTTGATTGTAACCAGAGAAACCATCCATGAACGAGAATACCTTATGCTGAGCAGTGTTGTCTACCAGAACATCAATATGAGGAAGTGGAAAGTCATATTTGGGGCTAGCCTTGTTCAAATCCCTGTAATCTACACACATACGTACCTTACCATCTTTCTTAGGCACCGGTACCACATTTGCAACCCACTGAGGATAAGAAGTCACAGCTAAGAACCCTGCATCAAACTGTTTCATTACCTATGATTTAATCTTCTCTGACATTTCAGGACGCATGCGACGAACCTTCTGCTTCTTTGGACGACAGTCTTCTTTTACTGGTAAACGGTGAACCACAATGTCTGTATCCAACCCTGACATATCTTCATAGGACCAAGCAAAGATTTCCACATAATCATGTAACATCTGAATCAATCTGCTCTTAACACTATCCTCTAATTCAGCCCCTATCTTGACTTCTTTCCTGTTTTCTTCAGTTCCCAGATTCACAACTTCAATTGGCTCTTCATGTGGCTGTATAGCTTTCTCTTCTTGTTGTAACAACCTAGCAAGCTCTACAGGTACCTCACAATCGTCCTCATTTCCATCTTCAACTTGATAAATCGGATTCTCGAAATTATAATTGGCAATAGTAGAACTGTTATCAACAGGATCCAGAGTGGATAAGGATCTGCATTTTAGTGATGTGGGTGTGTGTAAGAACACATAGCTGATAAAACAAAAATAAAAGAAAAGAAAGACAAGGAACACAATATTTACGAAACGAAACGTCCACTGATTTTTATTGAATGAAGTATGCAAATGAAATGACATCACGAAACAAACACACCATTGTGCCCCGGGTAAGGCACAAGGCTTAAGAGTTTAATTGTTCAAAAATTACAAATTTTAAAAGTAACAACACAGTAATAGTATTTACTCCTGACTAAAGGAGATAGGAATAACATCTTCAGCTTTCCAATTATTGAGCCCAGCACCCACAGTAGAAAAAATCCAAGCATCCAAGTTGTAGTCTTCATCATAGTCACCCACAACATTGATCTGATCTTTCATAATCCCCTGATTGGTGATACGAACAACATGAGCACGACGAACAGCCTTCTGGGACTCTGTAGTGAAATCCAAACCAAATTTGTCAGACTTGTAAGGGATGTCAGGAAGCTGACCCCAAATAGTACAACCACCTTCATCCACCACAGCTCTAGCATCCTTGAGGGAAGCCATTGTAGGAGGTACTCTGGTGACCACAGGAACTTTCTTGACAACAAGAGGAGCTTCATAATTATTAATAACCCAAGGAACCACCTCGAACGTCTGGCACGGAGTTTCAACATATTCACCTTCCACTTCGAGATATTTAAATGTGTTCACATGGCTAACTATATATCCTTCCTCTCCGTAAACAGTGATAACTTTTCCTTCTACTGGATATCTCAGCTTCTGATGTAAGGTGGAGGTTACAGCACCTGCCCCATGGATCCAAGGGCGCCCAAGTAAACAAGAATACGACGGACGAATATCCATTACATAAAAGGTAGCATTGAAGACCTGAGAACCTACTTTTATTGGGAGATATATTTCTCCATGCACTACTCTTCTCGAGCCATCAAAATCCTTCACCACTATATTACTAGGCTTCAACACAGCATCTTCAGGACTAAGCTTATTCAGAACTTCCTTGGGCAACACATTCAGCGAGGAACCATTGTCTATTAACACATGTGACAGGGTAGTGCCCCTGCATTCAATAGAGATATGTAGAGCCCTATTATGATCCCTCTTGGAAGGAGTCAAATCAGCATCGGAGAAACCTAACCCATTATCATAGGTCAAGTATGCAACACAATTTTCAAACTGGTCTACAGATATCTCATTTGGTACGTGAGCAGTCTTCAAAAATTTAATCAAGGCTTTGGCATGAGCCTCAGAACACAACAATAAAGACAACATAGAAATCTTGGAGGGAGTATGCCCCAATTGATCAACAATGTCATAATCACTCTTGCGAATGATTTTCAATACTTCTTCCATTTGCTTAGAAAGATCATCAGCAGCTGGTACATCAGTTTGTATAGGTTCAATAACAGGACCTTTGCCCCGAGCATCAGCAGTTGGAGTAACTGTATTCTTGGAGGTAACTGGAGGAGAGAAAACTCTTCCACTTCGTGTGATCTTACTAGATCCAGCAATATTATCAACATCCAGATTTTCACCAACAACAGGTGCATCAGCTAAGGATTCCTGCTTGACACCATGAATATAAACATCGGAACCATAATGCCAAGGCACAGCTTTATCAGAAGTATACAGAATAGGACCCGGAGTGGTAATAATCATAGGAGCCACTCTAGCTTCAGCAACAATCTTCACAGGGCCTTCAGCAGTAATTTTAATTGGACCCTTATGAGTGATTTTGACAGGGCCCTTGGAAGTGATCCTTACCGGCACTTTATCAACCATATCCACCTCTTCAACCTTCGCACCTTTAGTTATATGTTCAACCATGCTCTCTACAGAAGGTGTCTTCTCAAATAATATTGTGTAATTGTCCATGAGGCGTTGAATTCCGTCCTTCAACTTCCAGCAACTATCCGGTTTATAAGAACAATAGAAACAATCTTCATTAAAACCTGGAAAGAACCCAGCTTGTACTAACTTCTTCTTGATAACAGACAATGGTGTGGTTACATCTGCAACTGAGGAAATATGTGAAACTTCATCAATGGCATTGACAGTCTTTTCATGATTTGGCATGGGAGCAGTAATCACATTTGGAGTACCCGAAGGGTCAAACTCAATCTCTCCAGCATCAATCATATCCTGAATTTTATTCTTCAATATCCAGCAATTATTGGTATCATGTCCCTGACAATTTGAATGATATGCACATCGTGCATTAGGATTGTACCTGGGAGAGGCAACATTGGGATTCTGAGGAGGGTCCCTCAAAGTGATGAGTTCACCCTTCAACAAGTGTTGCAAGGCTTGGGCCAGTGACATATTGAGCTTAGTGAACTGCCTTCTAGGCCTCTGTTGATTGCCATGTGGTGGCTCTGGTGTTGCAGGAGTAGGATTGGAGATATGAACTACACTCACAGATTGATGCCTCCTATTACGATCAGATTGACCATAAACAACATTCGACTCTTTCTTCCCACTAGGGGGCTTCTTTGTAGTACTGGATGAAGAATCACCCACTTGGATCTTGCCACTCCTTATACCACTTTCTACGCGCTCTCCTGTCATTATCAACTCAGTGAAGCCAGATGATGAGCTTCCAATGAGATGACTGTAAAAAGGACCATTCAACATACACATGAACATATCCACTAACTCCCAGTCAGTTAGAGGAGGTTGTACCCTACCAGCCAAATCTCTCCACTTCTGGGCATACTCCTTGAAATTTTCTTTAGCACCCATAGACATGCTCTGAAGTTGCATGCGAGTAGGGGCTAGATCAGCATTGTATTGATATTGCTTATAAAAAGCCTCAGCAAGATCATTCCAATCACGGATGTTGACACTCTCCAACTGATAGTACCATTCCAATTGAGCTCTGGACAAGCTCTCTTGGAAGAAATGGATCCACAACTTCTTATCAGCAGTATGGGGTTGGATTCTCCGGACATAAGACCTCAGATGCAGCTTAGGACAAGAAACACCATCATACACTACAAAAGCAGGAACCTTGAAACCAATGGGTATGACCACCCCAGATATCAAACTCAGGTCTTCAAAATCCAGCCCAGAAGACCTTTGCAATTCCATAACATCCATTCTATCCACCAGCATTTTGAACTTATCTTCATTAGGATCATGATAGTAGTTAGCTTCAGAATTAGAGTCCCCCATTGTATTATGGAGACTGCCTCCCTCTTTCTCAGACTCTTCAGACTCATAATCTTCAACCTGTTCTTTGGTCTTGACAGGACCTCTGAACCTTCTTCCCATGTTGATTAGGCCTCCTGACCTTCTAGTCTTCTTGGTCTTCTTGGCCAGCAGTGTCGTCAATTCATCCTGCCCCTTGGACAAGTTCAGGATCAGCTCTTGGAACTGTGCATTTTGTGCCTGGATATCTTTAACTGTTTGTTCAAGAGCCACTGCTGAAATAAACAGCGAGAAGATAAGAAACCTGTACATAAGAAACCTGTGATGCAATGATATGGTGTATAAATGCGTATGCAATGTTTTCAAGGACCGCAGGATTTAAATTTGCTTAAACAATCAGGAAAGTAAACTTTTATTAGTAATAAATTCGTTTGCCCTTTGGGCTTACAAAATGAAATGAAATAAATACAAAAGATGGGGTTTTAAGTCTCCCATGGACGTTTCCTCTTTGTGTTGAGGTATGAGTTGAGATTCCGCTCCTCGTGAAGTTGCTTTGTTAGCTCCAGGATTCTTTCTTGACTTGCTTTGTAATGAGCCTCGAAAGTATCCCTTTGCTCCTTCAACTGGATCCAGGACCTCTGTAAGTCTTCCATGTCAGTGGGCATGTCTGGGTGAAGGATGGTATAAGAGGTATCTCCTTCAGCAACAGGCTCCATAGTAACTGGCAGGATGGCAGGATATGGCATCATAAGAGTCCGAGCACGAGATCACACCCATCTGAGGTAAGCTTCCATAGGAATAGTGTACTTGGGCTCCAGAGTCTTGCTGTCAACCTTGTTCACTTTTCCCCATGCTCGTATGAACCTTTGACGGTAACCTTGCAGATCGTTGTCGTAGTCAAACACAATACCCTGAATCAACATGTCATGTGGACCATCACTCCGAGCGTAACCAAACTGACGTAAAGCTAAGGAAGGGTTGTAAGTAATGCCTCCTTTTATGCCTAGAAGTGGCACATTAGGAAACTCCCCACAACGGTCAATGATAGTAACATTCTCCATAGATCTGGAGCACCAATGGATATCTGAATGAGAGAGTGACATGATCCTCTTGGACCACCTGAACCCTTGTTCATTCTTCATTACTGATCGAGGAAGGTGAGAAATAAACCACCTAGATAGCAAAGGTATGCAACACATCAGAGTTCCTCGTGCCTTTGTAGTACGAGTATGAAGAGAGTGTAGAATGTCTCCAAGCAATGTAGGCACTGGATTGTGACTCAGAAATATGTTGATGGCGTGAACGTCTATGAACTGATCTGGATTGGGGAACAACACTAAGCCATAAATCAGCAAGGCTAAGATCTCCTCAAAAGCATCATAGCTCATAGCCTTCAAGAACACTTGAGCCTTCTCTATCAACACCTTAGTAAGAATACCCTTAACTCCGCTTCTCGTTTCTAGAACAATGTCTGACTTCTTTAGATGTAGAGTTGCAGCAATAACCTCTGGTTTAAGTTCTTTTTCCAAACCTGTAAAGGGTCTTTGATCAAGAACAGGTATACCCAGAAGTTTAGAGAACTCTTCCATTGTAGGAACCAGCTGATAGTCGGGGAATGTGAAGCAATGGTGCTTAGGATCAAAGAACTGAAACAGAACACTCATCATGTCTTCATTGAATCCTGAAGTGACTAGATCCAGTAGGTGACCATGTCTCTTGATGAACTGAGAGTTTTCAGAAACTTGGGAAACCAATTCTTTAAGCTTGGGAGGTATTCCTACAAAGTTGATCTGGATAGTATTCCTACGAGCAGAAGCCATGACCTGCAACAAAGAACAAAGATAAATCCTTTGGTCCTTGAAATAGTTAGTGAAAATGCTATGCTTATGATGCATGATGATGCTATGATGTTATGCTCAATCACAAACATGTGGCACACACAAACAAGTCACGCAATAGCCCTAGGTTTGAAGGCTTGCATGAGGTTTAAAGGTAAGTACCCTCCCATGAAGTTAGTTGGTTCATCCTGTCCTATAAAGTAACCAGGTTCTAAGGGATCTCAATATCACTGATCCTTCACAAGGGTGGTTGTTCAGTAGGCAACTTACTTTCCAACCAAAACCCTCCAAGTTTAGAATCTCAATGAGCGTAGTATCAAGTATCAACCAACTTCAGTCTTCACCAAAGCCGGTTATCTCACTACTTTCTAAAGGCCAAGATGGGATAACTAGGGTTCTAAAAGTTAGTTAGTGCATTGACAACATATGGTAGCCTCATATTATCCTCAACTTGACTTAAGGAACATAAGCACCAACCAAGAAGTCACACTAACTATGGCCACCAGATCAACCATATCGGTATACGCCGTACAGTTTCCTTAGTCTATTGACATTTACCTAAGGTACACTAGATCCGGGTTAGGATCTTTCACACATAAAGCCCAACAAGTAATATAAAGCAAACAAGGCAAACAATTTAAGTGATCTAATTCCTAAGGGTACCCCTATTTTATTAAGTCCCCAGCAGAGTCGCCAGTTCTGTAACACGGTGGGAGAACTGACTTTAGTTAAATGTTGCGGATAGCAAGAGTCGCCACCGACTTTTATTTTATCCAAAGGAAAAGGCATAAAAGAGCAGGAAAGACCTTAAAAGATTTTTGGGTTCGGGGGGTAGGTTATGTAAAGGGAAGGTGTTAGCACCCTTTACATCCATGGTTATCCATGGGCTCTTAGTTACTTAGCTTACTTTAAAATGTTTTTGAGAAGTGTAGTGTGTGATTAGAAATTTTTCTTAAGTACTTTATAACGATCCATGTACGGATATATATAAAGACTTTGTTTTGAAAATTAATTGAAAATGTGAAGTGTTTTGAAAAGGTGAGCAAGTACATAAGAGGAACCTACCCTAAGTTAAATCTTTTCTGTTCTTAAATATCCTTTAAGTGGTAAGACTATCCCTATTATTAAGGAATAGGTAGTCATTACCTTGGATGTGTAAGGGACAAGTGAATGGACAACTGTTATTAGGCAACTGTAAGGTGTATTTAGCAACTTGAAGGGACTTATCATCTTTATTCGAAAGGGACAAGATCATTTACGAAGGCAACCATAGAGGGACTTGATCTTATTATCTTTTAAGGGACTAGATGATATAAATAAATGAAGGGACTTTGCTTTATAAACCTTACTTGACATTTTTCTTTAGGCAACATGAGATGTATCCTTAAGAATGTGAGATGGCGATCCAGGATCGACTTACGTGTGTGCGTGTACAAATTCAAGTATTTATCTTACAAATTAGTGATCTAAATTCAATTTTAAATACAAACATGTTTACACTCCCTATTTTACTAACCATGGCAATTTAAATAAATAATAAAAATAACTCTACAACTATTACATAATTGGCACAATTACATTATAAGAATAATAAAAATAATTTAAATACGTAAACACATAATAAATAAATAAATAAAGAGGTTAGTAATAATAAACAAAACAAAATAAATATAAGAAGAAGAAATTAGCATAATAATATAATAATAAATTAAAAGTTCAAATTTAAATAAATAATTATTTTTAAGAATTTTAAGAAAAAAAAGAAATAAATAATAATAGTTATATATTAATAAATATGACTAATAGTTCTAATAATTTAATTTTATATACATTATAAAAAAAATATTTGTTAATTATAATTAAGTAAACATATAAAAAATTAGAAATTAAACTCATAAAATAAAGTTAGGGTTTTTAATTGTCTAGAAAAAAAGTAAATTAGGGTTAACTACTCAATTAAATTATTTATATATATAAACAAACTACATATAATAATTATAAAATAAATATATATAATTAAAATTTACTAACAAATATATTAAGATTTATAAGATAATTAGGGTTTATAAAAAAAATATTAGGTTGTTTTACATTGTCGCTCCCGAAGATTTGCATCCCGGTACAAGCGCGAACGGTCGGCGAAAGGGACAATGAGAACACACAGCCGTGAACTCACTGGAGATGAATAGAGTCGCCAGCTAGGCATTTTTATCCCGGAGGAAAGGCAATGCTGCATAGACCTAGAAAGATATGGACAAGACGGTTGCGAACCAGAGAGACTGAGAAAGGGGGTTGGTTACAACCTGGGAAGGTATTAGCACCCAGATTGTCCGTCGTACTCGACGGGATCCACGCTTGAAAGATTTGTGTTTAAAAGGGGTAGTGTTAGTGCAACTTGTGTGTAAAGAGCTGGAAAAGAATGTATAGGTGTCAGTGTAAAAGAAATGTGAAGTGTGATATGTACAGTGTCAGTGTAAGGATAAGGGTGAAATGCTCATGACCATGAGGCTCAAAAGAATGAAGCTGGAAAGAGGGGGAAAATACAGAGACTTTTGTTCGATAACTGTTAAGTTATGCCTACGTATCCTCTCGTGCAATGAGGAAGTCAGAACACCGTAGTTCGACCCAAAGAGACTGAAAGATGAATTGACTTGTGAACTGCTTACTTGTCTATGCTCAAGTGTATGACCTGTCTGGCTCAGGTGCAAACTGTCTTGCATTAGACGGAAGAAGCGAGCTCTCGTTTATGAGTGAATGAGATGAGAAAAGAATCCCGAAGGAGACGATTATTGTTTGTTTTTGTGTTTTCAGTCTTTTATTGCTTTTGAAAGTTTGTCATAAGTTAATGAGCTTAAGCCTAAACCAATGGATTTAGTAAACTCATCACATCTTCCCTCTGGTTAGGGGTAATGAGAATACCTTAAGTGTGAAGTCAGATTCTCACACTTAATCACCTTTGATACAGGATTAAGATCATTAACCTATTTGTGATTATTTAGGTATTTTTTGTGGTTTTTGTTTAGTGTTGAGTAATGAGGTTAAGCCATAATCAAGGATTGAACAGACTCATTACACCATCCTAATAGAAGGATAATAGATGAGAATGTTTAAGCTGAGGAAAGCTCCTCAACTTAATCCATGATTAGGGATTAAACTCATGACAAAACAAAGCCTTTATTAAGTGGATTTTATTAAATGATATGATGATGAAGTGATTTTTATGGTTTGTAAGACAACTTGAGGGGGACTTGTCCATTAACACAAGGGTTAGTCCTTCTTAACCAGTTAAGGAAGAATTAGAACCCTAATGCAAGGCCCAAGTTACAAGCTTGATGTCTTGATGATTATTAAGTGAATTGATTAAGATATTTAAACACATTAAGGGTTTAACACTTAGGATTAAAGTTATACACTCCATCCTAAGAGAAGGATGCAGGCATAAGCTTAATCACAAAGCCTTAAAGCCTTTAGGGTTTAGTCCCTGATTATGAGGTGAGAAGAGAAGACTCAAAAGAGACCCAAAGGTAAAACTAATAAGGGAGACTAATCAAAACCCTAATCATTGTCATGCTTGGTTGTTCCTAAGGTTTGTGAGGTTTGCAAGAACAATCTTCAATGGAACCACCAGGAAGCAGATGAAAGGATCAAGAGAAGCAAAGTGACTTGCTTCATTCAAGAAGTCAAGTCACTTGAAGAAAGAAAGTGGGAAGAAGAAGAATGAGCAAGCTCAATCTCAAACACATACAAAAATGCAGCATGGATGCAAGAGAGAGATGAGAAGAAAGTTATGAGAAGTGAAGGCAAATTCACTTCCCAAAATCACTCACCACCTGAAAGGTTAGAAAAGAAATGCAATGCAATGCAAAATGGGATGAGATGACATGATGAGAAACAAAACCAGAAACATATACATGATGCTAATGATACTATGAGATGCTACAAACATGAGGCAGCACATGGAAATGATCATACAAGTTCATGAATGCAGATGAAACAAGTTAAGAAGCATGGACATACATGAAAAGTTATGAAGTGCACATGGCATACAACATGGCAAATACATGATGCAATGATCAAACATGCTTTCAATATGTCTTATGATGTCAAATGAATCAAATGGAAGCATGGAATGTCATGGCAAGTCATGTTATGCAAGAGAATGCAAGATGGATGCATATGGAAGCCCAAATTAGGGTTTATGAACCATACATCAAACAAAAATTAAAATCAGAAGCAAACCCTAAGATAAAAAATTGAAAATGCCACTCAAAGGACCCCTAATCCTATACTAACCCAATGCCCAAAGGAGAGGTCTCAACTCCTAACCAATTTCAAGTTATGATTTTTACAAGTTTTCTAGGGTTTTAGGGTTTCCAAACAAAAGAAATGCCAAACAAATTGAAAATGAAAGATCAAATCATGGCCATTTAATCCCACAAACTACATGCTAAACACAATGCAATGCAAAAAGAATCAATGTCCAACTCTTCATGGATAGGCAGAAATGATTTTTTGAACTTTGGATCAAAATAATGCACAAAAATGATTTTAATTCACTGAAAAATTCTCAAAATGCTTCAAGATCAAAAAAGAAATTTGGTTTGAAGGTTGGACAATGTTTCTAAATGTCTTAGAACATTTCATGAATTTTTTGGTGATTTTTAAATACCTAAAAGTATTTTTAATAAATTAATTTCCATTAATCAATTAAAAATAAACTTTTAAATATTTAAAAATACATTTTTAATGCTAAAAATGAAAACAAAAATATTTTTGTGTCATAAAAATTAATGAAACTCTTGATAAAAAGTTTCATAATTTTTAAACAATTTTTACTATTTAAAATAAATTAGGGAAGTTAAATGACAAAAAAATGAAATAAAAATAAGATAAATGGAAAGTATTCAGATCCAATGGTGGAGATTTGAACTGGGTTTGAATGGGTTGACTGGCGCGCGAATCCAAGGGCTGTGGCTGGTTCAGGTTAAATTAATTTAATTAAGATTAATTAAACTAATTAAAGGTGATTAAGGCAAAACAAAAGGATCTGGACCATTCATGTACGCGGGAGGTCAACGGAGTCAAGCAATCCAACGTCCAAGATTCAAATGGAATTAATGACCTGAGATTAGGGCTAACAACATTCAGGTGACCGGAGAGAAGCTCCGGTCATCTTCTCCGGCGGCAACACAACCCTAATTCATGATTCAGGCATCTAAACAACAAATTAAACACACCCAAATGATCCTCTAACAACCTAGGTCACGAATCCAGCCTCAAACATCATTTAAACCCCAGGAATCAAGCTAATCGAAAGAAACAAATTTCACGGGTGAAATTTCAGAGTGACCATACAAGCTCATTTCTCATCTATTTTCGATTCTAAAAGTATCCCCATGACCAGCAAAGCATAAGCAATTGATTTATAACTTAAAATGCAAGCTTTGGGAGAAAAAGTTCATGTTCATACCTGAGCTGGAAAGCTTCAATATTGAGCTTCCAGAGCCTCCTTTGCGTGCAAATAAACTTCTTTGACTCCCTTGAACTCAAAGAGAAACTCCAAAGTCCTTGTGGATGGCTGATTTGAGAGGAAGAGTTCTGATGTAGCAGATTGCACAGTCAGGATTTGTGAGGTTTTAAGCTATTCCAATGGTGGATTCTTGCTCCTTTGAATGTTTCTGACTTGTTGGTGAAGAGAGATGGGGTGTTTGATGGCTGTAGAAGGTGATTCGAATGGAAATGCAGGTTGGAGTGTTTTTGTGAATGTTGTGTTCTAGTGTGCTTCTGGCTTGTTTCTTTGTTGTTTTAGGTTCAGTGAAACAAGGTGAGGATGATGGTGAGACTTGCTTGAATGTTTGTAGCTTGTGGAACCAGATTCGAAGGAAGATGCAGATTAGGGTGAGTTTGTGTATGTGTGTTGTGGTGAGTTTTCAGGCTGGCTTCATGATGTGTTTAGCTTGCAAATGGATAGTATAAACAATTCCAAGTGGCCAGAGGATGTGACTTGGCCTGCTGTGATTGGGATGTTTACTTTTGCAAAAAGTCCACTTTGTTGTAAGGAAGGCATGGGTTGAACCCTAGGCTAGCACAAGTACATGGGCTGGTGCAGTATGGTGTGTAAGTGAAGCTAGAAAGGTCCAATAGCCAATGCAGCAAGTTGGTGAAAGTGTGATGATGGTTTTGCAAGTTGTATACTTTTGGTTCATATGGAAAGATCTTGTCCCACAAGCCATGAAACATGAGAAGTCTTGGTCCAAATCTGATTTTTAGGTCACATAGAATGTTTGTGTAATGGTTTGATGTGAACTAGAAGTTACAATTTGCCTTGGTACATGATTTTGCAAATTTCTCATTTGAGGCATATCTTGAAAATTAGTGATTTTTGCCAACTTTGTCACACCATAACTTTTGATCCAAAATGAATTAGGTCATGTTCTTGTACTTTTTGAAAAGGGAAAAATGTAATCTACAACTTTCATGACCAAAGTTTTTCCATTTGAAGCATTTTTGGATCAAAAAGTAAGGTTTGAAAAATGACCTAAAATGACATATTCTTTAAAAGTCAACTATGCCCTAAAAAGTCAACTTTGCAAAAACTTCAAATTCTTGATTTTTGTGAACTTCAACCTTCTTCCATGATCAAATAAAGATCATATACACTCAAAATGATGAAGATCATCCCTTGGTTGGGTCATTGGGGGCCTCAGATGCCCTGATTTTGCACTGACTTGTCCAGAAAGTCAACTCTTGATCAGATGACTTCCCCATGGAATTTCTTCATGAAACTTGATATGCATACTCCCTATACCATATAGAGACCAATGGAAACAAGAATGAACAAAAAATTGGATTTATGGCCTCTGAAACCAAAACCCTAATTTTAGGTCAACTGTGCAGTCAAACTTGGCTCTGCATCCACACCAATCCCAGTTCTTGTGATTCTTTGGAATTCTTGACTTTGAGAGGATATAATATGATGCTTGAACACACATGGACCCCTTTGAAGTGATTGGTGACCCTTGGAGTGGCTCAAGAAGCTCTTGGATTGCTCAGATCACAAACCCTAGATGCAGATGACTTAGAACCAATGCAGTGAACCAAAAATGTAATATGAGATGGTATGATTGTGTTTATGCATATGAGAAGATCACAAGCCATGGTGTGAATGGGTGAGGGCAAATTTGGGGTGTTTACAGCTGCCCCTATTCAAACATGAGTTAGCTGTGCAGGTTGTAAGCAACGGCTTAACAGGCAAACAAGATAACTTGTGGTTGAATACCAAAGACTGTCCAAAATTTGCACTCACGGAATGAAGAAGAAAAGGGATATAGATTGTAAAGGGAAATAAAGTATATTGTAAAGTGTAGGTGACGGAGGACGACCGTCGAGCAGAGGACGACTGCTGGGTAAAAGCAATGACGGGGATAAAAAGTAAAGCCAAGACGGGGACGGCCGACTAGCTGGGAAAAGTGCGGAAAATAAAGCAATGACGGGGACGGCCGACATGCTGGGGATAAAAGAATTATGATGGGGACGACCATCAAAATAAAGTTGTAAAATTCTCTGAGGATTTAATGAAACATGACGGGGACGGCCATCAAGTTCATAAAGTAAAGTAACCAACGATGGGGACGGCCATCGGGCTAAAAAGAAAAGGGACCACGACGGGGACGGCCATCGGGTTAAAGAATAAATGAAATAAACAGATGATGAGGTACGGTCATCAAAGGTGAAGGACGATCACCTAGCAGGGGACGGCTGCTCTGTTGGGAATAAAAGGAATATGATGGGGATGACCATCAAAGGTGGAGGACGACCACCTGGCAGGGTACGGCTGCCGAAAGTATCGCGACATAGAACGAATGCCGGATAAAAAGTCAACGATGGGGACGGCCATCGGACGAGCATGATGGAGGACGACCATCAAGAGGTGGAGGACGACCACCTAGCAGGGGACGACTGCTCTCAAGGTCTATCATGACATAGGACGAATGTCAGATAACCAAAGATCAACAATGGGGACGGCCATTGGATAAAATGATGAAGGACGATCATCAAGAGGTGGAGGACGACCACCTAGCAGGGGACGGTTGCTAAATATCAACGATGGGGACGGCCATCGGAGGAGCATGATGGAGGACGACCATCAAGAGGTGGAGGACGACCACCTAGCAGGGTACGGCTGCTCTCAGGTTTATCATGACACAGGACGAGTGTCAGATAAGAAGGAAAAATTTGCTTTGTTGGCGATCTACTGGGGAGTAGTAAACACGGACGAGTGTTTATATCCAAGAAACAAAAGGTATGAGTGTTTGGTATTGTGTATAGATTAAAGATGCGGACGAGCATCCTTAAGACTACGATACGGACGAGTATCGGGTAGAAACAAATACTGACGCGTGTTCAAAGATGATGATACGGACGAGTACCAACTGGTTAACAGAGAACACGAACGAGTGTTGAATCTGAGAGGACTCCTCTGGGGAATAGTAGGCACAGACGAATGTCTATATTCAAGAGGACATAAGTGTTTGACACGGTGTATGGATTAAAGATGCGGACGAGCATCCTTAAGGTTATGATACGGACGAGTATCATGTAGAAACAAACGCCTGACGCATGTTCTGAGATGATGATACGGACGAGTACCAACGAGTTAACAAAGAACAAGGACTAGTGTCGAATCTGTGGGGATATGAATGGTATATACAAGATACGGACGAGTATCTGTATGAGTGTAACATGAGTAGCGAGTATGAGTATTGTATAGATGAGTGTTTAACTGCTGGGGAGGGTGACACGGACGAGTGTCAAGAGAGAAAAGTATAATAATAACAACAAGTATATGGGTTGTAAAAGCGTAGATGGCTATGCTGGGGATATGACACGGACGGGTGTCAAGAAAGTGTATATAGGTATATGTGAGTGCAAAGAGGATGTCTTTGGATTTCTACTGGGGGTATGACACAGACGGGTGTCAAAAAGTATCTGTAATACGAGTGATCTTGTTTGTAAGATCGTTCGGGTGACTTGATTGGGGAGTGATGGAACGGATGGGTGTCAAAAGGAGTATATACTGGTGTTTGTGATTTGTGAGGCAACTGCTTTTGCTGGGGACTCTGGTGGGGATTTTGATGAACTGTCATTAATCACAAGTGCTGATTCAAAACATGGCTTATGATTATGCTATGTGTTGGATTTTTGCCGTAATGCTCCGTGTTAAAACGGAATGCTACGCTTTGTGGGGTAAGTATGATGCGAATGCTATAATTGTGCAAAGATACCAAACCGGGATCCGGGTCCCGTTGCTGCGAAGATCCTCGATCGATCCGTTTGCAGTAGACATCCCAGCTGGGGATGAGATCCTGGGTAGATCTGTCATGAGATGTATCTGCTTGGGGAAAGGGGTCACTGGTAGACCTTTTCCAATAAATGAGAGGCCCAGCTGGGGTTTGTAGAAGCTTTCGCCTACTCTGTTGTGATTCCTTCGTGCGTTGCCCTTCTGGATAGAGGCTGGAACTCTGTGGGGAGATAGCTTCCTGACTCTTATACTCGGCTGAGGGCGAGATGGCAACTCGGCTGGGGAGAAAGAGAGGAATCACTGAGAGACCTCCCTAGAAATTTTGTTACGGTAGCTTCTTGACTCAGCCGGGGATATGGGCATCTTCTGCGATACCTGGCAACTCTGATGGGGATAAGCACTAAGTGGCAACTCAGCTGGGGGAAGTCATGGGAGGCACCTCAGCTGGGGAGAGAGCATTTCGGGTGCTAAAATTGAGTGTTGATTTGCCAGTTTGCTGGGATGAAGCTTACATGCCCCAAGTTGCATTCTGGATACCTGCAATCCTGAAAAAGATAGAGAAACGCACAAGGTAATCCCGAGGTATCCCTTACTGGATTCCATCATAGGAGTTTAGATACCTCTGAGAGTAAGCATATTTCCTGTAAGCATGTTTTTACTTTTGAAGATAAACATCTGTATTCATGCAATCGTTTTTCCTTTAAGACATCAGACATTTTTTGCAAATAAAAATGTACAAGACGAGACATGACTGAAAATCTGATTTTATTAATTCATATGCCCTGAATTGGCGAGATACAGTCAAAGGAACATATCCCCTGGAATGAGGAGATTGTTACAAATTGAGAAACAAAAAGCTGACAGTGTTGATGACGCTTTAAGGAGCTTCCTCTTTACTATGACTCGTAAGACTTTTGACGTTCTTCTCATCTTGCTTTCTGAAGCATGTTGATTCTGGCTGAGGCTTGATCCTTTCGAAGCTTAATAAGTTGTAGATGATACAGACGAATTCAGAACGCAGTTGTTCGCTTATTCCCTTATTTTGCATGGATCGCCCTTTCGGGTTTTCAATCCATCGGGATACCCATTTTTGCCTGAGCTGTCCAATGCGGCTTTTCAACTCAGCGGGTGTACATTTTTGTTTATTTTCCCTTATTTTTGCCCGAGTCTTTTATTCTGTTTTTGACTCGCCGGGATGCCCTATTTTTACCTGGACTTACATTCTGTTTTTGTGTCTAGCGGGTCATTTTTATGCGAAGTATTTTTTAACTGCATCTGAATTCACAGGGGACGGGAAATCTTCACCATCCATGGTGCTGAGCATCAGTGCTCCACCCGAGAAAACTTTCTTTACTACAAATGGTCCTTCATAATTTGGAGTCCACTTGCCCCTGTGGTCTGTATGAGGAGGGAGGATTCTTTTCAACACAAGATCTCCCGCTTGGTACTCTCGGTGCCTGACTTTCTGATCGAAGGCTTTCTTCATTCTTTTCTGATACAACTGCCCATGACAGATTGCAGCCAATCTTCTCTCTTCAATCAGACTCAGTTGCTCGTATCGGGACCTAACCCATTCTGCTTCACTCAGTTTAACATCCATCAGTACCCGTAAGGAGGGTAATTCAACTTCAACAGGTAGGACTGCCTCCATACCATACACAAGTTGATACGGTGTTGCCCCAGTGGATGTTCTGATTGACGTGCGGTACCCATGCAAGGCAAATGGTAGCATTTCATGCCAGTCTTTGTAAGTGACTACCATCTTCTGCACAATCTTCTTGATGTTCTTATTAGCTGCCTCAACAGCGCCATTCATTTTCGGCCTATAAGGAGAAGAATTGTGGTGTTGGATCTTGAAGTCCCGGCACAGCTCTGCCATCATTTTATTATTCAAGTTGGAACCATTGTCAGTAATGATTCGCTCGGGCACTCCATATCGACAGATGATATCTCTTTTCAGAAATCGGGCTACCACTTGCCTTGTAACGTTTGCATATGAGGCTGCTTCAACCCACTTGGTGAAATAGTCAATGGCAACCAGGATGAACCTGTGGCCATTTGAAGCAGTTGGCTCAATCTTGCCAATCATATCAATGCCCCACATAGCAAAGGGCCAAGGTGAAGACATTATATTCAAAGGATTGGGAGGCACATGCACCTTATCTGCATAGATCTGGCATTTGTGGCATTTTCTGGCATAAGCACAACAGTCTGCATCCATTGTGATCCAGTAATAACCTGATCTTAACAATTTCTTAGCCATGGCATGCCCTCCAGCATGGGTACCAAAGGATCCTTCGTGCACTTCATGCATCAACAAGTCTGTTTCCGTCTTGTCAACACATCTGAGGAGTACCATATCAAAGTTCCTTTTGTATAGAGAACCATCAGTGTTCAAGAAGAAACTACCAGCAAGCCTTCTCAAAGTCTTCTTATCATTGGAAGATGCCCCAGGTGGGTATGTGTGGTCCTCCAAGAAGCATTTAATGTCATGGAACCAAGGCTTATCATCTTTGACAGTTTCTGCTGCGAACACATATGCTGGTCTACCAAGTCTGGACACTGAAATCTGAGGTACAAAGTTAGCAGCTTGAACTTTGATCATGGATGCAATGGTAGCGAGAGCATCTGCAAACTGATTCTCGTCCCGTGGGATATACTCAAGCTTGACTGTTGTGAAGAAAGTCAATAACTTTCTTGTATAATCCCTGTAAGGTATCAGATGATCCTGGTGGGTGTACCATTTGCCGTTGGTTTGATTGATTACCAAAGCTGAATCTCCGAACACAGTCAATGTCTTGATCCTGAGGTCAATGGCTTCCTCAAGACCCATAATGCAAGCTTCGTATTCAACTTCGTTGTTAGTGCAGTTGAAAGTGAGTTTTGCCGAGAAAGGCATGTGAACTCCTTTAGGTGTAATGAGTACTGCACCAACGCCACGACCATTCATGTTAACAGCCCCATCAAACATCATAGTCCATTCTTCTTCCGGGTCAGGCCCTTCAGTGTGAACAGGCTCTTCATGATCTTTTGCTTTTATGAACATGATGTCTTCATCAGGGAAGTCAAATCTCATAGGCTGGTAATCATCAATAGGTTGCTCAGCAAGATATTCAGACAATACACTGCCCTTGATGGCTTTCTGAGATGTGTATTGGATGTCATATTCGGTGAGGATCATTTGCCATCTTGCAACCCGTCCGGTAAGTGCTGGCTTCTCAAATATGTACTTAACTGGGTCCATCTTTGAGATCAACAAAGTAGTGTGGGTCAACATATACTGCCTCAGTCGGCGAGCAGCCCACGCTAAAGCACAACAAGTTTTCTCGAGCAGTGAATAACGTTGTTCACAGTCGGTAAACTTTTTGCTTAGGTAGTATATTGCATACTCTTTTCGACCAGACTCGTCATGCTGGCCCAGCACACACCCCATTGACTCTTCTAATACTGTCAAGTACATTATCAGAGGTCTTCCTTCAACTGGAGGCATAAGGATTGGAGGTTCTTGTAAGTATTCCTTGATCTTGTCAAAAGCCTTCTGGCAGTCTTCATTCCACCTGACCGTCTGTTCCTTTCTCAACAGCTTGAACAAGGGTTCACAGGTTGCTGTAAGGTGAGATATGAACCGTGAAATGTAGTTCAATCGACCTAAGAAACCTCGGACTTCCTTCTTTGTCTTTGGTGCAGGCATCTCTTGAATGGCTTTGACTTTATCAGGGTCGACTTCAATCCCTTTCTCACTTACAATAAATCCCAGCAGCTTACCAGATCGCACCCCGAATGTGCATTTGTTGGGGTTCAGCTTCAGTTGATACTTCCTCAGACGCTTGAACAACTTCAGCAGGTTTACCAGGTGGTCTTCTTCTGTGAGGGACTTGGAAATCATGTCATCCACATAACATTCTATCTATTTATGAATCATATCGTGGAATAATGTTACCATAGCCCGTTGATATGTTGCACCAGCATTCTTGAGCCCAAATGGCATTACCTTGTAGCAGAACGTGCCCCAGGGTGTGATGAAGGTTGTCTTCTCCATGTCTTCAGGTGACATCTTAATCTGATTATATCCTGAAAATCCATCCATGAAGGAGAATACCGAGAACTGAGCCGTATTGTCCACCAATACATCAATGTGAGGTAATGGGAAATCATCTTTCGGGCTGGCTCTGTTCAGATCCCGGTAATCAACACACATCCTTACTTTGCCGTCTTTCTTGGGCACAGGTACTATATTAGCAACCCACGGTGGATAGCTAGTTACAGCAAGGAACCCGGCGTCCCATTGCTTTTGTACCTCTTCCTTGATTTTCATTGCCATATCCGGACGAGTACGGCGCAATTTCTGCTTAACCGGCGGGCATTCTTCTCTCAAAGGCAGCTTGTGCACAACAATGTCGGTGTCCAACCCGGGCATATCCTGATAAGACCAAGCAAACACGTCCACATACTCTTGAAGCAGGTCGATCAGTTGTCTCTTCACTGAGTCTTGCAGGCAGGCCCCGATTTTAACCTCTTTCACGTCTTCGTCTGTACCAAGATTGATCACTTCAACCTCCTCCTGGTGAGGAGTAATAACCTTTTCCTCTTGCCTTAACAACCTGGCTAGCTCTTCAGGAAGCTCATATTCTTCTTCAACCCCTTCATCAGCTTGATTGATTGGATTGTCAAAGTCATACGAAGTCATAGTCGTGTTGTTGTCGGTGCTGTCTGGAAGGCACTCTCTGCAAGGGTTCAGTTTGTTCATTTTAGTGATTTGATTTTAATCTTGTTTAAAAAGTGAAATAAAGTTGTCATTTTGAAAACACTGCCATTTATTTTTTGTACAAAAAGAAAAATGGAAAAACAGTGAGCGAAAAAGAAAAAGACTCATTTGCAAAAAGATGTCTGATATTTCATTGATTAATCTTGTTGCACAAAAAGTACAGATGACCCGATTACAAAATGAGTCTTGTCATCTTGGGCAAGATGCAAGACTTTGATGCATGCTATAAAAATACAGGAAATAATAATTACTCTGCATGAGTAACTCTTATAATTTCCTGGGAAGACCAGTTCGAGATACTGCTCCCCGGGATCTTTGGACGAATCCAGCTTTCCAGGTTGCGTTCCTCTTCCAGCTCGTCTTCCAAGTTGTTGACAGCATCAGGGGTGAGCATCCCCCCACTCACAAAGTTGGGCTCTTTCGCAGCCGCTGCTTGATCTTGTTGAGTTGGTCTGTAACCCAACCCAAATTTGTCCTCTTTCTTCTCCACCGATAGCAATTTGCCCCAGCCTTGGGCGTTTCCTCCCTCAACAACCTTCCGGGCTTGTTGGTATGATGATATTGAAGTACCAGGCACAGCAGATGTTTCATTGACATTCAAAGCTTCAAAACCCTGGCTCATTGTTTCATGGATCTCCCCATCCATCTCAATGTATTTATAGGTAGCCAGGTGGCTGACAAAAATATCCTCCTCTCCACAGATTGTAACGATTTGACCCTCCCACTCATATTTTAACTTCTGGTGAAGGGTAGAGGTCACGGCGCCAGCGGCGTGAATCCATGGCCTACCCAATAGACAGCTGTAGGCAGGCTGTATATCCATCACGTAGAAGGTCGTTTTGAAGGTCTGCGGGCCAATCGTTATGGGCAACTTAATCTCTCCCAGAACCGATCTTTTTGAACCATCAAAGGCTCTTACCACCAGGTTGCTGGGTCTCAACGCCAATCCGTCATATTCTAGCTTCACCAGGGCCTTTTTAGGTAAGACATTGAGGGATGACCCCGTGTCCACCAGCACATGGGAAAGGACAGCACCTTTACATTCCATGGTTATGTGCAAGGCTTTGTTATGGTTGCGGCCTTCCGTAGTCAAATCGGTATTGGTGAACCCTAGTCCGTGACTAGCATTGACATTTCCAACTACAGCTTCCAGCTGATTGACAGTGATCTCTTCAGGCACATAAGCTGCGTGCAAAACCTTGAGTAGTGCATTCCGATGGGCTTCGGAGCACATAAGCAATGATAGGATTGAGATCTTGGAAGGCGTCTGATGAAGCTGATCCACTATTTTATAATCACTCTTCTTGATGATTCGCATGAACTCATCAACCTCTTGATCGAAGGGTGTTTTTAAAGCTTCTTTAACAGTCTGCTCTTCCTGCACCAAGCTTTTTCCTTTTGCTTTAGCAGCAGCTTCTGCTTCGGCAGCGGGTCTCTGAATTTGTGGAGCGAAAAGACGTCCGCTTCGAGTGAAGCCTCCGCCTCCTCCCACATTGTCAATTTGTGGTGCAGGGGTTGATGATTCAAAAGTGATTCTTCGTCCTTCACAGTACAGGTCAGAGCCTTAATGCCACGGGATGGCATTGCTGCTTTCATAAGGTACTGGTCCAGGCACCGTGATAGTGACTGGACTGACTGCAGCTGCGGAAGGAATTGTGATAGTCTGCGGATCATAATAAATTGTGACTGGTGCCCTAATGGGAGCAGCACCTTCTGAGTTGTAGGCAGAGTTGTTCTCAGGATCATAGAATATTGTGACAGTTGAGACATCTTCATGATTTGTTGCTGGTGTTGTAGGAGACATTGTTGGAAGGATGGATGTTGTTGCTGTAGGAGTTTCGAAATGGAGTGGTGCTGGAGTTGTAGAAGAAAAATTTGTTGATAACTGATCAGTTGAGATAATAGATGAAGTACTTGTTGATGAAGCCGAAGAATTGTCAGGAACAATGGTTGTTGCAGTTGTAGGAGGTTCTGGAGTTGTTGCTGATGAGATTGCTGGATTTGTAGGAAATGATGTGGTGATCTGAAGCTGGCCACTCTGAATGAGACCGTCTATGCCATTCCTCAGGTTATCGCACCCATTTACTGAGATATTGCAGTAAGCACACCCCAACTCACACCCCGGGAACATTTGACATTCGAGGAGTTGAGCCTTAATTTCTACCAACGGTGTCCGGATCTGACCCACACTGGTTATTAAATAAGACGGCTTGTCTTCTTCAATAGCGTTAATTCTGGGACCTCCGTGGTTTGGCATGGGGTTCTTATTGACATTAGGTGGTGGTGCGAAATTCAGAGCTTTTGAGTCTACCAGGTCTTGTACCTTCATGTGCAAGGCTCTGCACTTTTCTGTACTGTGGCCAGGTGCATTTGAATGGAAGGCACATCTGGCGTTGGAATCATAATTCCTGGGTAGACTGTTGGGATCTGGAGGTGCCAACGTCCTTAGCTCAACTAGGTTGAGTTTCAGGAGTTGTGGCAGCAATGTAGCATATGGCATAGGGATCGGATCGATTACTCTGTTGGCTTGAGAAGGCCTCTACTGGAATGGCCTCTGCTGGTTATTGTTGTTGGTGTTGCTGTTGTTGTAATTTCTCGGAGGATACTGATTCTGTTGATGGTACTGAGGTTGTTGTTGATAGTTTTGTTGCGGAGGTTGATAAACTGGTTGAGGATGAGCTGGAGCGGGAATGGTGACTGCTGCCACTGACCTGTGAACATATTGGGGCCTGCCCCTGCTGGTGTGGATAGCATTGGTCTCGCCAGTTCTTCTTGGGCCTGCAAAAGGCTTTCTTGTACTACCGGACGAGCTTGCACCATTGTCAGAAATCTTACCCATCTTCAATAGGCTTTCAATTCTCTCTCCCGCTATGACAACATCTGCAAAGCTAGTGGAAGAGAAAGCAGCCAGCCTGTCAATATATGTCCCCTGAAGGGTGTTCATAAACATATCTGCCATTTCCCTCTCAGACATAGGTGGTTGAACAGCAGCAGCCAATTGCCTCCATCTCTGGGCATATTCTCGGAAACTTTCCCTTGATGACTGTGACATTCCCATTAGGAGGGTCCTGTTGGGTGCCATATCTAAGTTGTACTGATACTGTCTGATAAAGGCCTCTGCCAGGTCCTTCCAGCATCTGATAGTTGCCCTTGTCAAGTGAGAGTACCATTCTCTTGACGCTCCAGTCAAGCTGTCTTCGAAATAGAACATCCAGAGCTTCTCATCCATAGTATAGGCCTTCAGCCTTCCCAGAAATGATTGCAAATGAGTCCGGGGGCATGAAGTCCCGTTATATTTTTCAAAACAAGGAGGCTTGAACTTATGGGGGATCCTGACCCCGTCTACCAAGCCCATGTCCATGACGTCGAAACCCAGAGAGTTTTGAGACTCTAAGGACCTCAATTTCTCAGCTATCTCATCCAGCCTTCTATCATAAGCTTCCTCCCCAACACCCATTACTGTGAATTGATCCTCCTGGGGGTCTTCTTGAAGTACCCTGGCTGCAGTGGCAGTCCCTTGAACATTTGCAGGAATATTGACCTCTGGATGAAGATGGGGGCCAAAGACAGGGGGGTTAACATGAGGTTGGACCCTTTCATTGTTGCTGGTGCCGGCAGTCCCTATATGTGGATCTTCTTGATTCTGCCTTTCCACCATGGCCCTTAATCTTTCCTGGCTCTGAGCCATGTTGTTCATCACTTCCATAAACTGAGTCATTTGATTCCTCATTTCTAGCCTTTCATTCGCCATTTGGTTTCTGACCTCAGTAAGGTCCTGCTGCATCTGATCCATTTGAATGCCCGGAAGGTTGCTACGGGTCGGATAACGGTGCAGACGGTTGAGGGGAAATACTCGGCGCCGAGCAATAGTTCCTGAGCATCACAACAGAGTTAGTGGCAATAAATCAAAAACCTACAAAACAAACAAAAGTGTTAGCATGCAATGCAGTTATGCTTATTTGTTCTCAAGGTATCCAGTTTGGCATTCAGTTTTGACCCTTCCAGACCCTTGAAGATGCTGCTGATGTTGCTTTTGAAGTGAAACTTGGATAGAGCAAACTAAAACATACATTACAAAAGCAAAATGGTACATAGTTTGTTTACAAATACAAGCCCTCTGAGGGGTCAAAATACATTACAGGAAAATAAAAGTACATGGAATGAAAGCAACAACAAACAAATGGTCAAACACCAAGACCAAACTCATCCTCACGAACTTCCTTGAGAAGTGCTTCGGTCACAGGATCAGCCAGACGCTCCGTGAGATTCCTGATGAGGAGATTCCGGGTCGTAACAGCTGCTGTTAGCTTCTTGTGCTGGCTTTGGTCTTTTGACCTCTTCACTCCAGCTTTGATCTTCAGCTCTGATATCTCCTTCTGGGCTGCTGCCAGGGCTTCTTGCTGCTCTTTTGCACTAGCTTCCAGTCGCTCCATCTTGTCTTGAACTCTCTTGTCTTCCAGAGTATGAGCCTCGGTGATCCTGACCCACCTAGCCTGACTCTCCTTCAGGTACATGTCTGTCCTTGCTCTCTGGAACTGGGCTTCTTTGCAAGCATTCTTCAGAATTTGTTCTCCAGCTTTAGACTTTTTGATATAATCCCCAGACTTCTCAATCTTAACCAGATGCTCCACTCTCAGCTTCTCTAGCCTCTCAATCTCCATCTTGCCATCACTCCTTTCCCGGAGAGTCTTCTGCAAAGCCTGGGTTAACTTCTCATTTCTTTCCTTCAAGCTCTCAAACTCCTCCAAACTGATAGTGGCAGGGGGTGGTGCTGAAGATGATTCAGGCATATCTTCTATGGTAAAGGGCATTCCAGAGAATTGAGCCCTGGCATAGGACCACTCATAATATTGTGCTGATGCCACATTGTTGCACTTCCCCAGAATGGTTATTCCCTTGGTTTGAACATTATCCCAGGCCCAAGCAGCCTGCCTAACAATAGCCAGATTAGGCTTGTTCTCACAATAAAGAGTCTCAACCAAGTCCTGTGCCTTAGGAGTGTGGACCAGTGCATAGCCCAGTTGTCTTTTGAACAGCAGAGGGTTGTAATTGATACTACCCTTAACTCCTATTAGGGGCACATTGGGAAAATGCCCACAGCTGGTGATGATATCCCTGCCTTTGGCACTTTGAGTGCACCATCTGATATCTGCTGAAGTTAGAGCAGTGAGTCTCTTAGCCCAGTTTCTCTGCTGATGAGGATTCAAAAATGCATCTGTCCTGGGTAGATGCTTGAGAAGCCAAGTGTGGAACAATGGAGCACAACACCTCACTAATCTTCCCCTCTGCTTTTCATTCCTCTGATGCACTGAGTAATAGAGATCCCCCAATAAAGTGGGCACTGGGTTCTTCAAGATGAAAAGATGGATTGCATTCTTGCTAATGAATCGAGGCTCATCTGCAAACAATACAATTCCATATATGCTCAGGGCCAATAAAGCACAGACAGCTTTCCACTCTCCTATAGAGGCTTTCAGGGTAGCTTGAGAGATCAAGAAATCCAGATGAAAACCAGGGATTCCAGCTTTAGAAGTCATATGCTGCTCAATCAGAACAGGTTCCAGATGCAAAGCCTTTGCTACTTCTCCATTACCAGGAAAGACCATCTCAGGGTTGAAAGGGATTCCACCCCTGATAGGCATACCAACCAATGATGAGTATTCTTCCAATAGAGGGCCTAGCTGAAAGTCCTGAAAAGTAAAACACCTCAATGGGGGATCATAAAACTGAAGGCAAGTGTGGATCAGGCTTCTCTGTGAAGGGTCCAGATCCATAACCATATCAAGTATATCTCCATAATGTTCCCTGAACAATGGTATGTGATCTGGGGTGATCAGGGTTTAGGGTTTTGGGGTCAAAACCAAAACCAAATGAAGATGGATACCCTGAAACACAAACAAGCAAATGTTAATATGATGCAATGACTATGTATGCAAATGATATGCAAGGGTTTGTGACTGAGCTGGATCTGATCAAATGCTCTGATATAGGTCCAAGTATGTCCAAGAAATCCAGATGGAGGTCTATAAATCCAGTAACCAAGGTGGGGGACTCAAATAAAGAGCCACATGTCCAGGGTTTAGAATCACAAGAACTGTTCCAACATGGAGTATTCTTAATCAAGTCAAAGTAACAGGGTGTTCTGAGGTCAAGGTACCTGCAAACCTGTAAACAGCCCAACCCCCTCACAGGTGGTGTTCTAAAACAAGGATCCTCAGACTTGGATCAGTTATGAGAAGTGTAAACACTTCTAACCCGGAGGTACAGTGTTTACAATAACCATAAAAGTTCCTCCTCTAATTCACCTCAGTTTCTGAAGGTCAATACTAAAAGGTCATCCAGACTTAGCAGGCTTCCCAGATAGCCCTAGTATTGCAGGAGATCTGCAACACAGAGTTCTCAAGAAGAAACCCATATCTGAACCGTGTTTCATATTCCCGCACCAGACCGAGATGGAATGGGAAAGAATATGATTCACTCTAGCCTAGGTGTCACTCAGGTCCCAAGTATAGGACCTTAACTCTCAATAGAACACCCACCCACCAAAGCAAACAACAGATCCAGCCAGCAGCACAGTATGACAATATGATAATATATGCATAAAGCTATAAGGAAAGCAATAAGCAAAACTGTACATAGAGCAAAAATAAATACAAATATACAAACACAAATAAGCACATAACACCCCAATAAACACAAATCAAACAAGCGCTAGGAGGAACCCACAAAAAGAACCAGCAGCCCTGGTTGCAATATAAGGATCCCCAGCAGAGTCGCCAAGCTGTCGCTCCCGAAGATTTGCATCCCGGTACAAGCGCGAACGGTCGGCGAAAGGGACAATGAGAACACACAGCCGTGAACTCACTGGAGATGAATAGAGTCGCCAGCTAGGCATTTTTATCCCGGAGGAAAGGCAATGCTGCATAGACCTAGAAAGATATGGACAAGACGGTTGCGAACCAGAGAGACTGAGAAAGGGGGTTGGTTACAACCTGGGAAGGTATTAGCACCCAGATTGTCCGTCGTACTCGACGGGATCCACGCTTGAAAGATTTGTGTTTAAAAGGGGTAGTGTCAGTGCAACTTGTGTGTAAAGAGCTGGAAAAGAATGTATAGGTGTCAGTGTAAAAGAAATGTGAAGTGTGATATGTACAGTGTCAGTGTAAGGATAAGGGTGAAATGCTCATGACCATGAGGCTCAAAAGAATGAAGCTGGAAAGAGGGGGAAAATACAGAGACTTTTGTTCGATAATTGTTAAGTTATGCCTACGTATCCTCTCGTGCAATGAGGAAGTCAGAACACCGTAGTTCGACCCAAAGAGACTGAAAGATGAATTGACTTGTGAACTGCTTACTTGTCTATGCTCAAGTGTATGACCTGTCTGGCTCAGGTGCAAACTGTCTTGCATTAGACGGAAGAAGCGAGCTCTCGTTTATGAGTGAATGAGATGAGAAAAGAATCCCGAAGGAGACGATTATTGTTTGTTTTTGTGTTTTCAGTCTTTTATTGCTTTTGAAAGTTTGTCATAAGTTAATGAGCTTAAGCCTAAACCAATGGATTTAGTAAACTCATCACATCTTCCCTCTGGTTAGGGGTAATGAGAATACCTTAAGTGTGAAGTCAGATTCTCACACTTAATCACCTTTGATACAGGATTAAGATCATTAACCTATTTGTGATTATTTAGGTATTTTTTGTGGTTTTTGTTTAGTGTTGAGTAATGAGGTTAAGCCATAATCAAGGATTGAACAGACTCATTACACCATCCTAATAGAAGGATAATAGATGAGAATGTTTAAGCTGAGGAAAGCTCCTCAACTTAATCCATGATTAGGGATTAAACTCATGACAAAACAAAGCCTTTATTAAGTGGATTTTATTAAATGATATGATGATGAAGTGATTTTTATGGTTTGTAAGACAACTTGAGGGGGACTTGTCCATTAACACAAGGGTTAGTCCTTCTTAACCAGTTAAGGAAGAATTAGAACCCTAATGCAAGGCCCAAGTTACAAGCTTGATGTCTTGATGATTATTAAGTGAATTGATTAAGAGATTTAAACACATTAAGGGTTTAACACTTAGGATTAAAGTTATACACTCCATCCTAAGAGAAGGATGCAGGCATAAGCTTAATCACAAAGCCTTAAAGCCTTTAGGGTTTAGTCCCTGATTATGAGGTGAGAAGAGAAGACTCAAAAGAGACCCAAAGGTAAAACTAATAGGGGAGACTAATCAAAACCCTAATCATTGTCATGCTTGGTTGTTCCTAAGGTTTGTGAGGTTTGCAAGAACAATCTTCAATGGAACCACCAGGAAGCAGATGAAAGGATCAAGAGAAGCAAAGTGACTTGCTTCATTCAAGAAGTCAAGTCACTTGAAGAAAGAAAGTGGGAAGAAGAAGAATGAGCAAGCTCAATCTCAAACACATACAAAAATGCAGCATGGATGCAAGAGAGAGATGAGAAGAAAGTTATGAGAAGTGAAGGCAAATTCACTTCCCAAAATCACTCACCACCTGAAAGGTTAGAAAAGAAATGCAATGCAATGCAAAATGGGATGAGATGACATGATGAGAAACAAAACCAGAAACATATACATGATGCTAATGATACTATGAGATGCTACAAACATGAGGCAGCACATGGAAATGATCATACAAGTTCATGAATGCAGATGAAACAAGTTAAGAAGCATGGACATACATGAAAAGTTATGAAGTGCACATGGCATACAACATGGCAAATACATGATGCAATGATCAAACATGCTTTCAATATGTCTTATGATGTCAAATGAATCAAATGGAAGCATGGAATGTCATGGCAAGTCATGTTATGCAAGAGAATGCAAGATGGATGCATATGGAAGCCCAAATTAGGGTTTATGAACCATACATCAAACAAAAATTAAAATCAGAAGCAAACCCTAAGATAAAAAATTGAAAATGCCACTCAAAGGACCCCTAATCCTATACTAACCCAATGCCCAAAGGAGAGGTCTCAACTCCTAACCAATTTCAAGTTATGATTTTTACAAGTTTTCTAGGGTTTTAGGGTTTCCAAACAAAAGAAATGCCAAACAAATTGAAAATGAAAGATCAAATCATGGCCATTTAATCCCACAAACTACATGCTAAACACAATGCAATGCAAAAAGAATCAATGTCCAACTCTTCATGGATAGGCAGAAATGATTTTTTGAACTTTGGATCAAAATAATGCACAAAAATGATTTTAATTCACTGAAAAATTCTCAAAATGCTTCAAGATCAAAAAAGAAATTTGGTTTGAAGGTTGGACAATGTTTCTAAATGTCTTAGAACATTTCATGAATTTTTTGGTGATTTTTAAATACCTAAAAGTATTTTTAATAAATTAATTTCCATTAATCAATTAAAAATAAACTTTTAAATATTTAAAAATACATTTTTAATGCTAAAAATGAAAACAAAAATATTTTTGTGTCATAAAAATTAATGAAACTCTTGATAAAAAGTTTCATAATTTTTAAACAATTTTTACTATTTAAAATAAATTAGGGAAGTTAAATGACAAAAAAATGAAATAAAAATAAGATAAATGGAAAGTATTCAGATCCAATGGTGGAGATTTGAACTGGGTTTGAATGGGTTGACTGGCGCGCGAATCCAAGGGCTGTGGCTGGTTCAGGTTAAATTAATTTAATTAAGATTAATTAAACTAATTAAAGGTGATTAGGGCAAAACAAAAGGATCTGGACCATTCATGTACGCGGGAGGTCAACGGAGTCAAGCAATCCAACGTCCAAGATTCAAATGGAATTAATGACCTGAGATTAGGGCTAACAACATTCAGGTGACCGGAGAGAAGCTCCGGTCATCTTCTCCGGCGGCAACACAACCCTAATTCATGATTCAGGCATCTAAACAACAAATTAAACACACCCAAATGATCCTCTAACAACCTAGGTCACGAATCCAGCCTCAAACATCATTTAAACCCCAGGAATCAAGCTAATCGAAAGAAACAAATTTCACGGGTGAAATTTCAGAGTGACCATACAAGCTCATTTCTCATCTATTTTCGATTCTAAAAGTATCCCCATGACCAGCAAAGCATAAGCAATTGATTTATAACTTAAAATGCAAGCTTTGGGAGAAAAAGTTCATGTTCATACCTGAGCTGGAAAGCTTCAATATTGAGCTTCCAGAGCCTCCTTTGCGTGCAAATAAACTTCTTTGACTCCCTTGAACTCAAAGAGAAACTCCAAAGTCCTTGTGGATGGCTGATTTGAGAGGAAGAGTTCTGATGTAGCAGATTGCACAGTCAGGATTTGTGAGGTTTTAAGCTATTCCAATGGTGGATTCTTGCTCCTTTGAATGTTTCTGACTTGTTGGTGAAGAGAGATGGGGTGTTTGATGGCTGTAGAAGGTGATTCGAATGGAAATGCAGGTTGGAGTGTTTTTGTGAATGTTGTGTTCTAGTGTGCTTCTGGCTTGTTTCTTTGTTGTTTTAGGTTCAGTGAAACAAGGTGAGGATGATGGTGAGACTTGCTTGAATGTTTGTAGCTTGTGGAACCAGATTCGAAGGAAGATGCAGATTAGGGTGAGTTTGTGTATGTGTGTTGTGGTGAGTTTTCAGGCTGGCTTCATGATGTGTTTAGCTTGCAAATGGATAGTATAAACAATTCCAAGTGGCCAGAGGATGTGACTTGGCCTGCTGTGATTGGGATGTTTACTTTTGCAAAAAGTCCACTTTGTTGTAAGGAAGGCATGGGTTGAACCCTAGGCTAGCACAAGTACATGGGCTGGTGCAGCATGGTGTGTAAGTGAAGCTAGAAAGGTCCAATAGCCAATGCAGCAAGTTGGTGAAAGTGTGATGATGGTTTTGCAAGTTGTATACTTTTGGTTCATATGGAAAGATCTTGTCCCACAAGCCATGAAACATGAGAAGTCTTGGTCCAAATCTGATTTTTAGGTCACATAGAATGTTTGTGTAATGGTTTGATGTGAACTAGAAGTTACAATTTGCCTTGGTACATGATTTTGCAAATTTCTCATTTGAGGCATATCTTGAAAATTAGTGATTTTTGCCAACTTTGTCACACCATAACTTTTGATCCAAAATGAATTAGGTCATGTTCTTGTACTTTTTGAAAAGGGAAAAATGTAATCTACAACTTTCATGACCAAAGTTTTTCCATTTGAAGCATTTTTGGATCAAAAAGTAAGGTTTGAAAAATGACCTAAAATGACATATTCTTTAAAAGTCAACTATGCCCTAAAAAGTCAACTTTGCAAAAACTTCAAATTCTTGATTTTTGTGAACTTCAACCTTCTTCCATGATCAAATAAAGATCATATACACTCAAAATGATGAAGATCATCCCTTGGTTGGGTCATTGGGGGCCTCAGATGCCCTGATTTTGCACTGACTTGTCCAGAAAGTCAACTCTTGATCAGATGACTTCCCCATGGAATTTCTTCATGAAACTTGATATGCATACTCCCTATACCATATAGAGACCAATGGAAACAAGAATGACCAAAAAAATTGGAGTTATGGCCTCTGAAACCAAAACCCTAATTTTAGGTCAACTGTGCAGTCAAACTTGGCTCTGCATCCACACCAATCCCAGTTCTTGTGATTCTTTGGAATTCTTGACTTTGAGAGGATATAATATGATGCTTGAACACACATGGACCCCTTTGAAGTGATTGGTGACCCTTGGAGTGGCTCAAGAAGCTCTTGGATTGCTCAGATCACAAACCCTAGATGCAGATGACTTAGAACCAATGCAGTGAACCAAAAATGTAATATGAGATGGTATGATTGTGTTTATGCATATGAGAAGATCACAAGCCATGGTGTGAATGGGTGAGGGCAAATTTGGGGTGTTTACATACATATAAAATTTTAGGGTTAATTATTTAATATAAATATAATTAAATTATTTATACAAAAAAATACATATAAATAATAAAATAAATATAAATAACTTTTATTAATAAAGTTTGAATCTTTAAAAAAAATAAGTTTTGAATTATATATAAGAAAATAATACAACTATTTTATTTTAAACATTTTTATTAATTTAATTAATCAAATATAAGATAAATAAAACAAAATAAGTGAAAAAATAATGGGAAAAAGGACTTACCTGGGGCTGGGATTCGAACCCAGGCCCTAGGCTTTGCATCTCTAAGACCAGCAAGCTCTCCACCAGGCTGCGCTGCTTTTGGTGATATTGAATGAGAGCCAATACGTTTTGTTTCATAACCTGTAAAAATCATAAAAAAGCAAAACAATACAAAATGGCCTGGGGGGGATTTGAACCCATGACCATCAACCTCACGCGTACATACACAAACCAACTGAGCCAAGTTGTTCTTCTGAAATAATATCCACCATAATATCATAAAATATAATACCCAATTTTTAAATATGAATTTGGCGCCAGACTTCATCTTCTACATTCGAATTTCCTACGAAATTTCCTAGGCTTTCTCCTGCGAATTTTCCTGCAAACCTTCAAAACCAGAATCCTATGTTTTTGTGAATATCAATCAAATCGCAACATTAATTCAAATTAACAACCCAGATCAATTATACAAGGATTATATGTCACAGCCATGTTCTTAGATTTCGTTTTAAGGCCCTAAATGCTTGGTTCCCGATTTGAAGCTCCAAACCCTAGCAATGGTAAATTTCGATACAGTCCACAATAATTGAATTAAATCATCCAGAAAGTTTCTAAACATCACAACAAACACAAATCCATAGTTAGTTTTCAATATTAATGCACAAATCATTCAAATCGAAAAAACTTAGAACATGAAGAAGATGCATTCGGTTTGTGTAATTTAAGGCATGAATGGACAATGTTATGATCCAGAATCAATCCATGAACTCCAAGGAACAAGTTGCAACCTTTGGTTTGTCTTGAAAATAGCTCTAGGTATCAAACCTAATTGATGTTCTTAGTGTGAATTTTGAAACTTTGTTATTACCTTTGGAGGCTGAATTTTCGTGTACCCTAGGTTGTGATATGTTCTATGTATATATGTGAATGAGATTAGGTCAAAACATTGTATGATTCTTTGGACTTTTGGATCATTTGAATATTGAGAAAGATATGCCTTAAAACTTGATTTTTATTTGATCTAACCTTGCTATTTTGGGACAATCCTCATAACTTGTGTATCAATCTGATCCAAATCATATTTATGACTTTCTAGAAGCAAAATCCCTTTTTAAATATATGATTTTATATTTTATTTCAATTTAAATTGTATTTTAATGAATAAAATTCAAATAAATATGAAATAAAAAAATAAAAATCAGAAAATAAGTGGGTTGGGTCGTGCTTGGTGTTTTTATAAAGATGGGATGACAATTTGGTGGGCTCATTTAGCAAAAATTTGATTTAAGGCCTTATTTGCTTCATAAACTTCCCTAAAACTTCCCAACTTTGCATGGACACAAATCCTTCAATTTTAATGCTATGAGGGTGTTCTTGGACATTTCGGAAAGCTTAAAGAGTCATCTAACCAACCTCATTGGTTTCATGTCCATATATTTTACCATTCTCAAGTTATGCTCTTTTGAAGTTGTTGACTTTTTGTTGACTTTCAAAAGGACCTATAATGTCTTAGCTCATACCTTCCAAATGAAGCATTTTTGGGCTTGGCTTGTGAGACACCAAGTTTTAGAGAATTCAATTTCCTTCAAAATGAGCTTTGGATGGGAAAATTTTGATGAAGCATGTGAAAGTTATGGCTGGTCAAAGTTCAGTTGACTTTTCCTATGAAAACCCTAATTTAGAAACTCCTGATTCTTGATGATCTGAAATCTCCTTGATGAATCATGATCAACCCTTGATCAAATGATGAATTTTACTTCATATACTTAATGTTGGCAAAAAATCATGAAGTTTGACTTTGGTTTGACCACAGTTGACCTCAATTTGACTTTTTAACTACTTTGACTGATTTTGTCCTATCTGATCATCTGACTGAGCAAACCTTTGGGAAAAGTCTTGAAACTTGTCATGGGGATTCTTAAACACATATAAGATGTTATGAAGCTCACTTGAAGTCTTGGAAGTCCATTTAGCCTGGTTAAAGTCAAAACCCTAGTTTAGGATGCATTGCTTAGGAGGATGCATTGTCTGAGGGAAATGTCAAATCTTCTGACTAATTGTGAACTTTTTGAACCTTGTGAACCTCATGAGATGTCTTGTGAACCTTGTGAACCTTGTGAACCTTGTGAACCTCTTAGTACACAAAGTCTTGTCTTGTGAGGGCAAATTTTGGGGTGCAACACCTCTACGCGTCTCGCCGGCTCTCGAATTTCCACCGGAATGACTGCTTCGGTGGCGTATGTTAGTCTGAACGGGGTCTCCCCGGCCGTGGAGTATGGCGTTGTGCGGTATGCCCATAGGACGCTGTGTAGTTCCTCGACCCATGCCCTCTTTGCCTCGTCGAGTCTGCGCTTTAGTCCGCGCAGGATTACCCTGTTGGCCGCCTCCGCTTGTCCGTTGGTTTGAGGGTGCTCGACGGACGTGAAATGTTGTTTAGTGCCTAGGTTGGCCACGAGATCCTGAAATCCTTCGTCCATGAATTGCGTTCCGTTGTCCGTGATGAGGACCTGTGGTATGCCGAACCTAGCGAGGATGTTTCGTTTGAAAAATCGAAGAATGTTATGCGCCGTTATTTTGGCCAGTGCTTCTGCTTCGATCCACTTGGTGAAGTAGTCTACCCCTACAATGAGGTATTTGTTTTGGTAAGAACCAGTTACAAATGGGCCGAGGATGTCCATGCCCCACCATGCGAAGGGCTAAGGGGAATAAAGCGTTTTTAGCTCGTTGGGAGGTGCGAGATGCATGTCGGCGTGTCGTTGGCATTTGTCGCATTTTTTGACGTGCTCTTTGGAGTCACGTTGCATAGTCGGCTAATAGTATCCTGCTCGAAGAGCCTTGCGCGTCAGCGACAGTCCGCCGGGATGCTGGGCGTTGATTCCTCGGTGCATTTCCCCTAATATGCCGGAGACTTTCTCCTCCTCGACGCATTTGAGCAACGGGATAGAGAGTCCCCTACGGTAGAGTTTCCCTTCGAGGAAGACGTATGAGCACGCCCTCCGCTTGGTTGTGGCTGCCTCTTTAGGGTCCGCGAGGAGTTCATCCTTTGTGAGATAGTTGTATATGGGTGTCATCCAGCAATGAGCGTCCCCGATCACGTTTACCTCGAGCGGGGGCGGTGGCGTTTCGGTGCTAGGTCGAGGAAGGATTTCCTGGATTACTGATTTGTTTCCGACTTTCTTCCTCGTACTGGTGAGCTTCGACAGGACGTTCGCTCGCGTGTTATGTTCGCGGGGCACGTGTTGGACCTCCCACTTCTCAAATTTTTCGAGTCTTTCCTTAACCAATGCTAAATATTCAATGAGGTTGTCGTTCTTGGTTTGGTATTCTCCCCGTACTTGTGATGCCACGAGTTGGGAGTCTGTCGATATTTTTACTTCCTTTGCTCCTAGGTCTTCGGCTAATCTTAGACCGACGATGAAAGCTTCGTACTCGGCTTGGTTGTTGGAGGTTGGGAAGGCTAATGCCAATGAGACCTCGATCAGGATTCCGTCCTTGTTTTCGAGGATGATTCCTGCACCGCTTCCGGCCGAGCTAGAGGCACCGTCGACGAAGATCGTCCATTTGTGGGCGCTTTCCGCTGGCTTCGGGTTGTGCGTCATTTCTGAGATGAAGTCGGCCAGGGTCTGGGCCTTCAGAGCTTTCCTGTTCTCGTATTGGATGTCGAATTCAGAGAGTTCCAGCGACCATTTCAACATTCTTCCGGCCATGTATGGTCGACCAAGGAGTTGTTTTATTGGTTGATCGGTTCTCACCTTGACTGTGTGGGCGAGGAAGTAGTGACATAATCTTCTCGTGGCGTTTATGAGGGCTAGTGCGACCTTTTCGATTTGTTGATATCTGAGCTCGGGGCCTTGAAGTGCTTTTCTCGTGAAGTATATGAGCTTTTGTCCCTCGTTGATTTCTCTGATGAGAGTGGTGCTGACGGCCTCGGTTGCCACGGACAGATATAGGTATAGGCTCTCCCTTCCTAGTGGTCGGGACAAGACTAGGGGTTCGGAGAGTGCCTTCTTCAGATGGAGTAGTGCCCGTTCGCATTCGTCGTTCCACTCGAAGGTGGCCTCTTTTCGGAGGAGTTTAAAGAAAGGTAAAGCGTGCTGAGCGGATTTGGCGATGAAACGGGAGAGCGAGGCGAGCTTCCCGTTGAGGGATTGAATGAATTTTTTAGACTTCGGGGTCGGGAACTCCGAGAATGCCCGACATTTGTCGGGATTGGCCTCGATTCCCCGCTCAGTGAGATAGAAGCCTAGGAATTTTCCTGCCCGGACGCCGAACGTGCATTTCTCAAGGTTAAACCTCATTTTGCATTGCCTCGCCTGCTCGAAAACCTTGTGGAGGTGTCGTGCGTGGTCGGTCTCCTCGTGTGATTTGACGATCATGTCGTCCATGTATACCTCGAGCATGTCCCCGATTTCTCCTCGGAAGACTTTGTTCATCAGGCGCTGGTACGTGGCCCCGACATTCTTTAGCCCGAAGGGCATTACGTTGTAATAGTAATTGTCGGACGGGGTCATGAATGTCGTGTGTCTCTTTTCCATGTCCGACATAGGGATTTGATTGTATCCGCTGTATGCGTCCATGAAGGACAATAGTTTGAAACCTGCAGAATTCTCGACGAGTTTATCTATGTTAGGGAGAGGAAAAACATCTTTGGGGCTAGCCCTATTAAGATCGGTATGATCAACACACATGCGCCATTTTCCATTATTTTTTAAACGAGGACTACATTAGAGATCCAGGTTATGTAATAGGCTTCAGAAATAAAATTTTCCTCCAGGAGGTCTTTTATAGCTCGCTCGGCAGCCTCCGCTTTCTCGGGGGACTGCTTGCGCCTATGCTGTGCTACAGGCTTGATCGCCCGGTCTAAAGCTAATTGGTGACAGGCGACTTCAGGGTCTAGGCCGGGCATCTCTACAACGTTCCATGCGAAGAGGTCAGCGTTCTCCCTGAGACATATCGCGAGTTGCTTCCTCGTTTCCTCGGGCAGGCCCGTGCCTATCTTCACTTCCCTGTTGGGGTCATCGCCCAGCGGGACGAGCTCGAACTCTTCTTCTGGGACTGGGAGAAATGGGTGAGTGGGAGCTTGCCCCTCGACGGGTCTCTGTTCTTCAGCTTCGTCCTCGCCGATGTGGCAATCGAGGTTGATGGCGTTGATTCCCTGGGGGGAGGATCTTCGACCCTGGGCTTCTTGTTGTTTTTTGTGTTGATTGTGGCCTGTCCTTTTATTGCAGCATCGTAACACCTTCGGGCGGCCTCGATGTCACCGTGGATTGTGACCATGCGGCCCAGTTTGGTGTAGTACTTCATCTTCAGGTGAACGGTGGATGGGACCGTTGTCAGCTCAGCTAGAGTCGGGCGACCGAGGATGCAGTTGTAAAGGGAGGGGCATTTTATGACCAGGAACTGGATCTTGATTTCTCTGGTCGTCTCTTGCTCTCCAAAGTTGACGAGGAGCTCGACGTAACCCCACGGCTTTGTCGTGGCCCCGTTGAACCCTTGGAGGTCGGATCCGACGTAGGGAGATAGGTTGGTATTGTCCAGCTTTAGGGTTTTGAATAGTTGGACGTACATGATGTCCACCGAACTGCCTTGTCGACCAGGATGCGTCGGACTTCGAAGTGAGTCATCTTGGATCTGATCAGCAGTGGGATGCTCGAGTTGGGGGAACCGCCCAAAAGCTCCTATAGGAAAAAGGATATCGGATTGGACTTGCCTCGGTATTTTGTCAATGTTGCCTTTTGCTCGGGCGCAGTCAGCAGGAGTTCGTCAAACTTGCATTTTACCGAAAGGGCAGCGCTTTCGCCGTTCATCCCTCCCCCCGATATGACAAGGGCGGTTGGGAAGTCCTCCCAGGGGCTGAGAGCAGTGATCCTCCCTTCTGGTGGCGAATCGGGGAAGATGAAGTCCTCTGGTCGTGGTATGCATAGGGCCACTTGATAAGAAGAGTCGTCGGGGGGAGTGTCCTCGCATGGTCTCTTCTTTTCTTGCTCTTCGTGTTTGAAAGCTTCGTTCTTCCTGGTGTTTTGTTTGAGATGACCCTCTTGGATCAAAATTTCTATTGCGTCCTTCAAGTGGACACAATCTTCAATCACGTGCCCATGGCTTCTGTGGAACCTGCGGTACTTAGATTTGTCAGTGTGAGGCTTGGGTGCAGAAGGTTTGGGGAACCTCACCCTGCCCTGCTTGAAATCGGAGTTGATGCATTCGGCGAGGATGCGCTCGCAGGGAGCTGTCAGCAATGTGTATTCGTTGTATCGGCCCGCGGGTCCTCTTCCTTCACGAGGCTCGCGGGGTTTCTCCTCCCTTCGCTTGTCCCCGTTGCGACGGAGAATGTTCGGGTCCTCGCGCTTGGGATGGTCAGTTTCCCCGGTGTTGCGACTGCTGCGAGCGTTGTGGGCGACCTGTTTTTCTTCATATCTAATGTAAGCCTGGGCTTTAAGCAAGAGGTCATTCAGGGTGCGGGGAGGCTTTATCCCGACTGCCCTGCTAAGTTCACTTTCGGGCAAGAGTCCCCTCTCGATGAGGTATTTCTTCATATGTTCCGTGGTGTCCACCTCGACAGCCTCTTGGTTGAATTGCTCGATATACGAGCGCAGTGTTTCATTCTTCCTTTGCACTATGGCTTCGAGGGTCGCCTCGGTCTTGGGATGGCGCTGGGAGGCTGGAAAATGCCTCGTGAATATGGATCTCATGACTCTCCAGGATGTGATGGATTTTGGGGCTAAGCTTTTGTACCAGGCCATGGCTCCCTTTCTGAGAGTTGTCGAGAACAACCTACATTTAAGGTGCCCGGTGATGTCGTTGCGGTAGTCGAGCATCGCATTAACGTTGTCGACGTGATCGTCGGGGTCAGTGGTCCCGTCGTAGATGGCCAAATTTGGGGGTTTCTCCATGCCCTTGCGGAGTAGGGCCTCCATTATCGCCCGCGAGAGGGGGAAATGCGGATCTTCTTCGTCACTCCTTGGTGGGGAGAGTTCATTATTACCAGGGATCCGGTCGCGCCTTGGCGAGGTCCCTGATCGGCCGGAATCACGGCGCACTCGTGATCTGCTCTTGTTGGGTTCCGGGGAGCGTCGTCCCCGCTTCTTCGCCGCTTCTGGACGTTGTTGCGTCCTTCTTTCCTGCTGAGGTCGGCTCTCCTGCCGGTCAGCCTTAAGGGTCATGATTCTTTCGTGCTGCTGGTAGATCATGGAGCTGACCTGATTAAGGGCGTTCACCATAGCAATCATGGTGGCATCCCCCTCGACGGGCACGTGGATGGGTTGGAATGTGCTTATCGCCTGGTCCTGAATCTGAGGTTGGTTCCCATTGTCCTCGGGTTCAGGGGACGGGGTGGAAGGGCGCTCATCTTGGGCGTCAGATTCATGGTAGTTCAAATTGTCCTTCATCGTGTAGTCAACGAGGGGACGGTTGCGGTTGTTGGGCTGTTCTCCGGACATGCTGAAAGGATGGAGTAGTTGAGCTTTGATCTTCTGCTGTGGAAGAAGGGGAAGCTAGTTCCCACAGACGGCACCACTGATCTTACCCGATCAGAAGGGCCTTCCAGCAATGGGGTGCAGCAGCAAGTGGATGGAGAGAAGGGGGTGTACCTGCAAGGCACTCCGATGCCAAAGTTAACATAGGTACAACAAATAGGTAAGTTAGCAGAGTGGAATCAGAATACCTGACCCTTCAGTGAAAAAAGGTATTTATAGAGAGTCCCCAGCGCTGGGCCAAGGTTCTTCCTTGGGCTGGATCAGCTAGGCCCAAGGAAGAACTTCCAAGGAACACGTGAGAAGCGTGAAGACCTAGCTAAGTGGTCAGGTCCTTGGTTCAACTGCCCCTATCTTTCAGGAGATAATGGGGGACAGTTGGGTGATGTGGCCAGTGAACTAGATGACATGTTCTCTGTCCGTTCTAAATGCATGCCCGACATCTAGGATATGTGCCCGACCGTTAAGCGCCATTGCCCGTCTCTCAGACGTACCTGCCTGAGCATATGAACCTCTGCTCGACATATTGGGTCGTAGCCCAATACAGTGATACTAATAACTTGAAGGACCCGATCACGAGAACTCAGTTGTTTCTGAAAGAGATCCGAGAAATAATCAAGTGTGATACGACACATTCCTTTAGTAGTAGAACTCACCTCCCCATTATCATTTGTGAGGGACAAAATAGTATTAGCTTTCTTCTTGGTTGTAGCTGCAGTGTGAAAAAATGGGTGTTAAGATCTTCATCCTTAAATCAGTGTGCTTTTACTCTTTGTTTCCAAAACATGTCCTCTCTAACTGACAAAGTATTCATCCTTTTTTAAGAGCAAGGAAATAATTATATTTCCTTCTCCCACGTTTTGCCGGATTACTTCAATTTCTTCTAATATTATCAATCTCTTTTCTTGTTTTGTGACAATTATTTTTGACTCACTTCATCGTATTCTCTCCACAGGTTTCCATCTTTCCTAAAATATCATCCAATTCAATATTTGTGTTAATCTCCTAAAAAAGTAGCCTAAAAATAAAATCGGACATTAAATACATGATGTTGTAATGTCATAGGAATCATTTTGACTAATTCATGAGTTCTTTTTAGTATAGACAAGAAATTGTATGGACTAATTTGACAGATATTAAATATTGCACGTAGCACAATCAAAAATAGGCAAAACCATCTATAATAACTTGGTAAGTTGTAACAATGATAAGGAGGAGTTCCCAAGACACATCAATTGATCTCTTGACTCTGAAGTCATTGTTGCTTGAACGATTCTGGTTTAGAAATGCAATGAACCTTTGATAACAACTTATTAAGTTTTATGTCATGAGAAAATATTAGATTTTTTCTTTCCTTTCAAAGTTTATTGGTACCAAAACCAAAGATGTGCCAATTTCCATACCACTGATCAATATCATTTACACATATATTTCAATCAATTCACTCATGTAAGCCAAGGCTAAAGAATATCCCCTACCACTGATCAATATCATTTACACATATATTTCAATCAATTCACTCATGTAAGCCAAGGCTAAAGAATATCCCCAGAGTGTCTTATTTGTAAGCATTGGGAACAATAATATGTTAAACATTGAACTTTTATTCACAAGAAGGGCACTACGTTAAAATTCTACTTTTATTATACATCATAAAAGCGAGCTAGCCCCAAGATGAGCATGTGCTCATTCTGAAAACCAATCTGTTCTGGACCGGCCCAATCCCCACAATTGGGCCAGGCAAACCAATCCAATATCTATGCTCGACGTCGGGCAGAATTAGGAATAATTGTCTCTGTCGAGCATAAGCGTTCCGACCACGACGAAGTCCCCTAACGGCTAGTTTTGACCGTTGCCTATTTTTACGGATTTCTCGATCCGCGCCTCACAATATGGACCAATGATCTTCCATTTAGCCCCTTATATAAACCCTCTCATCTGGGAGGGTCAGGTATTCAATCTCTCTGACCTTTATTCTTGTACTTGCCCACTCTTTGCTCGGTTACTTACTTTAGCATCGGAGTGCCTTGCAGGTACACCCCTTTTTCTCCTCACCGACCGTCTTTCATCAGCTCTCGAGGCCAGCCGCATCGGATCTTGATCTCCAGGTACGATCAGGTGGCGCCGTCTGTGGGAAACTGATTTCCCCGTTCTTCTTTCAAAATCTTCAAAGAACCAAAGTTTTAACAAGATCCATGGCTGCTCGGGACAACCACGAAAACCGATCAAACGATGACATGATTCTCACACAACGTGAGAGCAACATCCATCCTCCTCCGCATGAGGAAACGGTGCAAGACCACCCGGACGGGAAGACAACATCGCCTTCACCCAATCGCGACCAACCTCTGGAAAGTCGCCCGGAAACTCTTTTTCCCTCGACTCCTTCAGGATCGGATTTCGCCGCGTTGGCCGAGATCCTGAATCAGACAAACTTGCTGCTCCTCGCCCATGGCGAGAAAATCGCCCGTCTCGAAGATAATTCTCGTCGACCACAGTCTCCCGCGAGACCCCAAAGAAAGCATACTCCTTCTCCTGCCAGGAAGAAGAGGAAAGGGCACGCTGACGAATCAACGGGCGACAAACGTCTTCGTCAGTCTTCCCCACGATCCTCTCCTACAAGAAAATCAAGAAGGAGCAGATCAAGATCTACCTCTCCCCGACGAACGAAGAAACATGCTCACAGGTCTCCTTCGTTCAACTCCAGCGACGACGAGGACGCTCGGGGTCCCCTCTCGTCTGAAATCATGGCAGCTAAGCTTCCAAGAGGTTTAGAGAAACCCCCACCGCTAGGCTCGTACGACGGAACCACGGATCCAGACGAGCACATCGAGAATATCGATGCGCTGCTCGACTATCTAGGTGTACGGGGGGCAATCAAATGTCGCATTTTTCCTACGACGCTGAGGAAAGGAGCGATGACATGGTACAAAAGCCTCGAGGCTGAGTCCATCACCTCCTAGAAACAACTTGGACGCACGTTCTCCAGGCACTTCACCGCATCAAGGCGGCACCCGAAGACAGAAGCTTCGCTCGAAGCGATCATCCAGGGGAGGGATGAACCTTTACGAACTTAAATCGAAAGGTTCAATAAAGAAGCGGTCCAAGTATCCACGACCGACGACATGAAAAAATATTTGCTGGAGCGAGGATTACGCCCGTCGACTGATTTTCATCGGGCGGTCGGCATTGAAACCCCGGCCACCCTCGACGCATTCCTACTGAAAGCCCAAGCTTACATTCAGTATGAGGAAAAACAAGCGGCCAGTTCGGTAAGAGACGCTCGACGTCGTGAAGATGCCAAGCCTCACCGAGTCGATGAACCTTCGACATCTCGTCGAGGAGGAGACAAAAGAAAGGACGATCACTCTCGTGAACCGCGGGAGCACCAAGGACCCATCGGTCGGTTCCACGAGTACACACCCCTCTTGGCCTCCAGGGAGAAAATTTTGTCTGAATGTGCCAATTCGGAATTCAAACAAGCAGGGGTACGTTTTCCGAGGCAACAACCCAGCAAGCCCGACACGGATAAAACGAAATACTGCAGATTCCACAAGATTCACGGCCACAACACAGAGGATTGCATCCATCTCAAGGACGCAATCGAAATCCTCATCAAGGATGGACACCTAAAACAGTTCACCAAATCCAGAGACACTCCTCGACAAGAAGCGCAGGAGACCCAAAAAGTCGAGGAAGTCATACCCATCCCTGCAGATGCTAACATGCAAGTCGCTCTAAGCATTTATCGCCCGAAGGATTTCTTCCTACCGGACCGCGCCGAGAATTCGGGGTACTTCTCCTCCCATAGCCCATGGGAAACTTTCCCTTCCGCAATGGTCATCTCGGGAGGAGGGTTCAATAAAATCACGGTCAGATCCGTGAAACGGAAATTCGACCAGCTGATTGCGAAGGAGCCCGCGCAAAACGCCACCCTAGATCCACCAAGGGAAGGCTCGGTACCCCTTGCCTTTTACCGAGAAGAACTCCTGGGAGGGGCGCCCAACGCCAGCATTCCTCTGCTCATCCAGGCACGCATGGCAAATTTCGATGTGAGAAGAATCCTGGTAGACCAGGGCAGCTTCTGCGAAATCATGTACTCCCAGCTGTTTTCGACACTCCAGCTAAACGAGACACACTTAACTCCATACGTCGGATCAGACCTGCAGGGTTTCAATGGAGCAGTCTCCCGACCATGGGGTTATGTCGATCTATTTGTCACCTTCGGGGCAGGTGAGACAGCCAGGACGGTCAGGGTCCAGTTCCTAGTCGTGGACTGTCCATCGCTGTACCAATGCATCCTAGGACGACCAACATTAGCCTAGCTAATCGCCGTGCCATCCACCGTCCACCTGAAGATGAAATATTACACTACTTCAGGTAAGGTCGCCACATTACACGGAGACGTCGACGCTGCCCGCAGGTGTTTCGAAGCAGCATCAAAGGGTCTCAGCTCAATATCATACCAACCGAGTCCTCCAACATCAAATTCACCAGATATTCCCAGGGCTTTCCCTCAGGTAGACTCGATCGACCTAGACTGCAGATTCTCGGACAATAGCGAGGGCGTCCAAAGGCAACAGAGTCGCTATCCCGACCAATACCAGATGGAGAGTTTGAATTAATTCCTCTGGGAGAAGACCCAGCTCGGTGCGTTAAAATCGGGGCACATATGCCCGACTTGGTGAAACGACAACTGGAAGCTTGCCTCAGAGAGAACACAAATCTATTTGCCTGGAGCGCCGCAGAAATGTTAAGGCTCGACCCCGAGACAGCCTGCCACCACCTCTCTATTGACCCAACACACAAGGCGGTCGCTCAACGCAGAAGGAAGCAGTCGACCGAGAAAACTGAAGCAGCTGAATCTGCTGTTAAAGACCTCCTAGAGGCTAAATTTGTAACCGAGGCCAGGTACACGACCTGGCTCTCGAATGTTGTACTTGTGAAAAAATCTAATGGAAAGTGGAGAATGTGCGTTGACTATAACGATCTCAATCGGGCATGCCCAAAAGATGCATACCCTTTACCTAACATTGATAAATTGGTCGACAATTCGTCCGGGTTCAAGCTATTGTCCTTCATGGACGCATACTCAGGATATAATCAGATACCCATGGCCGTGTCTGACAAAAAATACACGGCCTTCATGACCGAATCCGGCAATTACTTTTACAACGTTATGCCCTTCGGTCTGAAAAACGCGGGCGCGACATACCAGCGCATGATGAATAAGGTTTTCCGAGCTGAAATCGGAGATATGCTCGAAGTATACATGGACGACATGATCGTCAAATCTCAACAAGAAACGGACCACGCGTCCCACTTACGAAAAGTGTTCGATCAGGCACGAAAGTGCAAAATGCGTTTCAACCCTGAGAAATGCACGCTTGGGGTCCGAGCAGGGAAATTCCTCGGATTCTACTTAACTGAACGAGGCATCGAGGCCAACCCCGACAAATGTCGGGCATTCGCGGAGCTCCCAACTCCTACTTCTAAAAAATCCATACAATCACTAAACGGGGTCCTTACCTCCCTCGCTCGGTTCGTAGCAAAATCCGCTCAACACGCTCTCCCCTTTTACAAGCTCCTCCGCAAAGAGGCAACTTTCGAGTGGACGGAGGAGTGCGAGCTAGCGTTGTCCCACCTAAAAAAGGCACTAAGTGAACCCCCAGTCTTATCCAGACCCGAAGGGGGGGAGGTACTTTATCTCTACCTCGCCGTTGCAAACGAGGCAGTAAGCGCAGAACTCGTGCGCGACCTACCCGAGGGGCAAAAGCCCGTTTATTTCACTAGCAAAGCACTCCATGGCCCGAAAATTCGATATCTCCAGTTAGAAAAGGTGGCTTTGGCCCTCCTTCTCGCAGCCAGAAGGCTACGCCACTACTTCTTGGCTCACACCATCATCGTTAGAACCGATCAACCCATAAGACAATTGCTCGGTCGACCAGACATGGCCGGACGAATGTTAAAGTGGTCATTAGAATTATCCGAGTTTGACGTCAAATTCGAGGGAAGACAAGCTCTCAAAGCTCAAGCGCTGGCCGACATCGTGGCTGAACTTACTTTCACTGAGCAAGAATCGAAAACCTCATCCAGATGGGTTATTTTCATGGACGGAGCATCTGGTCCAGCAGGTAGGGGGGCCTGGAATTATCTTGGAGAACGAAGAGGGAAGCATCATCGAAGTATCCTTAACCTTATCTTTTCCCACCTCTAACAACCAGGCAGAATACGAAGCTTTTCTAGCAGGCATACGGCTCGCGACCGATTTGGAAGCAGAAGAGATCACAATCTGCACGGATTCTCAGTTGGTCACAAGCCAAGTTCGAGGAGATTTTCAAGCCAAAAACGATAACATGGCCGAATATTTGGCTCTCGTAAAAGGCGAACTGAAACGGTTCAAAAGTGTGGAAGTCAAACACATCCCGCGAGAGAACAACATCCGCGCAGATATCCTTTCCAAATTGGCGAGCACTAAAAGAAAAGGAAACAACAAATCCGTCATACAGAAAACGCTTCCCCGACCTAGCATTGGGCAATCATAGGTCCACGTAGACATTAACATCGTGGGCGACACAAGCTGCTGGATGACCCCAGTATTTAATTACCTAACTAAGGGAGAACTGCCGACCGACCCAAAGGCGGCCAGTACCATACGCCGAAGGGCATGCCTGTATTCCCTAGTAGGTGGACGAATGTATCGTCGAGGATTCTCTACGCCCCTCCTCAGGTGCGTAGAAGAGGAAAACATCCCGCACGTACTGAGAGAAGTCCATGAAGGAATCAACGCGCAACATCCCGGCGGAAAGTCGTTGGCTCGAAAAATTCTTCGGGCAGGGTATTACTGGCCCACACTTCAACACGACGCAAAGGAGCACGTGAAAAGGTGCGACAAATGCCAACGGCACGGGGACGTGCACGTAGCACCCCCATCCGAGTTGAAATCACTGTCATCACCTTGGCCATTCGCATGGTGGGGGATGGATATCTTAGGACCATTCGTCGTCTGGTCTGGTCAAAATAAGTACTTAATCGTGGGCGTCGACTATTTCACCAAGTGGATAGAAGCCGAGGCTTTGGCCAAAATCACTGCGCTCAACATACTACGTTTCTTCAAGAGAAACATCCTCGCCCGGTTCGGGGTACCGCTCGCCATCGTGACCGACAATGACACTAAGTTCACGGATAAACACTTCAAAGAATTCGTTGCATCAATAGGAACGAAACAACATTTCGCGTCGGTCGAACACCCCCAAACTAATGGACAAGCAGAGGCCGCAAATAGAGTAATCCTAAGAGGTTTAAAACGAAGATTGGACGAGCATAAGAAACATTGGGTCGAGGAGTTACACAGCGTACTATAGGCATACAGGACCACACCCCACTCAACAACCGGGGAATCCCCATTTCGATTAGCATACGGAACCGAGGCGGTGATCCCCATAGAAATGCACGTCCTATCCAAACGCACGGAATTCCCTATGGACCAAGACACCAACTCCGAAGCTTTGAGGGACGAGCTCGACATGATCGAAGAAGTTTGGTGAGAAGCTGCTCTTCGAGAAACCATTCTCAAACAAAAAATAGCCGCTCGGTATGATTCTAAGGTCATAAGGCGAACGTTCGAAGTAGGCAGTCTTGTCCTTAGAAGAAATCACAGGGATCCCCGCGAGGGAAAATTTACACCCAACTGGGAGGGCCCGTATCGCGTCCGAGCGAAAACCGAGAACGAAGCCTATTATTTAGAAAATTTACACGGGGAAGAGCTAGCTCGGCCTTGGAACGCCGAGAAACTCAAACAATATTACAGCTAAATCACAAAGTCGACCTGCTCAACTTTCAAGCAAAGAGCAAAGGGACCGACTGAAAACTGCGTGCCTAGGTACGAGCACGACAGCCCAAAAATGACAGCCAAGCAAGGTCTCCTTTCGAGGGAAAGAGAAACTTGCCGCACAGACGGATACTCGAACGAGTCCGACGTTGCCTAAGTACCACGACCAGGCAGAACCCCAGCTCGCGATGGGATGTTCAAGCCACGGAGCCCGGGCCATTACCTTGGCCCGGGCACCGACCAGGAGTAAGACTCCAAAATTTGATTGGTCCCCCTAACCAACAGATCACATACACACCCCGTATTTATTCGATTATATCCAATTAATGCAAAGATGCATACCAAACACTTAATAAAAATAACAAGTAAACTATGTCCTCCGACGGACGCATCATTACGAACAAATAAAATATATAAACCGATCATCAAGGTCGTACATATGAAATTAAAAATGCAACCCCGAAGGGCCGACTTGTTCAGGATTACATACAAAGGAGACCACGCCCCCAAAAAAGAAACATAATAAATTATAAGGCACGCAGGCCAGAAACTAATTACCCTCGCCTTCCGGGCGGCCTTCTTCTCGGCAAGCTTCCTCCTGCTCCGGTTGCGCTTCAGGCTGTCCTGGCTGAGCAACCGACCCCGACTGAGAATCATCTACCACCAGGTCCGAAGGAACCACAATCTGGCCGTGTTCTACCTTGTACAGATAGTTGAGTCGACTAACGTCCAAAGCCAGGTCAGGATGGAGAACCTTCATCTGATCCACTGCGTTCTGGAAGCTGAGCTCAGTTGATGAGTTCAGATCTTCCATGTCTTGGTCGATCCGAGCAAGCAACTGAGCCCTCGTTACCAGGTTTTTGGTTTCCTCATCCTCGTCCTCCTTAGGGCAGAAAGCGTCCTTCAGCTTTTTATTTTGCTCCAGCACCCTTTTTCTTGTCGACCTCCAACTTGGCGATGACGTTGGCCCGTTCAGTCAATTCCTTGGCCGTGGCTTTAGCCTCCTCAGTGGCCGTTGTCAGTTTCGCCTCAGCGGCAGCCAGCTGCTCCTTCAGCCTACCATTCTCTCGCTCCAGTCCGGGACTCCCTTCGGCCGTCAACCAGGCCATTGTCAGGACCCGCATAACCGCGCTTGCGTCTTGGGCCAGAGATAGTCGCCGGGCGGGACGATCCATGCCCTCCAAAAACAAGAAATCCGCACGGTCCACCCTATGCTCGTTCCCTCGAAGAAATTGCGCTTCACGAAGCACGGAGGCAGCCCATGCTTCGGCTTCGGAGGAGCGTTAGCCGTCAAATCCACAGTGGATGCAGACTTATGCTTCTTCATCAAAGAGTCGGTCGAAGCGCTCGGAGAACCTTGGACCAAGGGGCCCGACCCCGAGCCACTCGTCTCCGTCAGCTTGGTCTGCACGACCCTTGATCTTTTCTTCTGCTGCTGAAGCAGGCGTTCTTGAATTTTATCCAGTGGGTTCGACAGAGAGCCTGAAAAAGGAGAAAGATCAGATTAGTCGTGGACAACAAAGTTAAAACAAAAATTTAACTAATACAGATAAACAGATACCAAAGAAGTTGGACACTTCCTGCCCGGTACGGCAGGCCAGCAACTCGGTAACATTAATCAAGGGACGCTCCACAGCTTCCCCCCATCCTGCTCAAGTATAACTTTTCCATCTCCGTCCAGCAGGGGGTCGGAGTGAAGGACGCTATCAATTTTCTGAAGGCCTCGAAACTGGCCGCGTCATCATCATTCAATGAGTCCCCCACCTGAACGAACTCACCGACAGGTTTCTCATAGTGAGCATAGCTCCAGGAAAATGGGAACAGCCACAGCCTCCTCGGGATCACCTGCCCTTGATCGTCGAGCTTAGGCTCGTCATTCTCGTCGGTGTCTATTCCCAGGAAGCTCATTGCCCTCACGGCCACCGCGCTCGCGGGTTTGATCAGAAAGTAATCAGTTTTGAAGGTCCGGATAGATTCTGAATGGGCCTTAAAAATCTTTGTCTGCTGCTTGAAGGACACGAATCCCTTCCGGTCGGTTCCTCGCCCGACTTGGCGCTGCAGGGAGAACAGGCGGAAAAATAGAGGAAGCGTGACACCAACACCCAGATGGGCGCACGTCATCTCAAACGCTCTCAGGAACGCGTATGAATTGGGGTGCAGCTGGGAAGGGGCGACGCATATGTGCCCGAGCACGGTCACAAAGTCACTGAAGGGCAAAGTTACCCCCAGGACCGAAACTGCGTATTCATACATCGAGAAAGCTCGACCGCGGAAATCTGAGAAGATGCGGTCATCGTCCCCCGGGCAGGTTACGACCCAATCGGCAGGGTCACCGACAACGGGCAGTGGCTCCGTTCGGGGTCTCGAAAATGAGGACACCTTGTCCAACAAATCCTCCACCACCCATTCTTCGGGCGAGACCCTCGTCTGGTCAGGACATTGGGGCGAATTTGTTGATGCTCCTGTAGTACTCGTGTCCGAATTCTCCGAGGAACTCCCAGAACCAGAAGGGACGGACGCAGATGATCCTGAATCTTCCGAGGACGTCCCTTCCGAAGACACGTCCAATGGATCCACGAGCGAGTTTTCACCTGAAAAGCAGAGGAAAGACGTCAGTGAATTCGATTAAGAATATCAAATCCACCCTTCCACCCCTCGACAAGTGAAAAGGGCGCGCATCAGCTCAGAGACTAGATCCCGAGCTATAGCCCTGGCTGACCATCGCTCGGAGCGACGGCTTACGCCCAACATTATAAATCAAGGGATCTAACCTAGGTATTTATCAAAACCCAAGTCGAGGTCGACCAGCACCTACGTCGACCCAGAGCTAGGATTTGCAACCGACCGACTACGGTGGCAGAAGTCCTAGGGTTTACCGGTTCTAAATCTAAAAACTACCGTCGAAACTATCCTAAACCACATGCATTTCTACGAAACCTAAGCTATAAACACCTAAAACGGAGAAAAAGAACCATACCTTGCGCTTGGGAAGACATTCTTGAAGAGGAAAGCGTTCTGGAAGTGGTGGTCGACAAGGAAATGCGGTGGTCGACGGCTGAAGTGGTGGCAGTTGAACGAGCAGAGCGTCGAAGAAGAAGATGAAGCGAAAAGTTCAGAATGGGCCCTGAGAATCCTATTTATAAGAAGGGAAGCACGTGCAAGCACGCGTGACCCCACGCGTGACCCCTACACACTAGCCCCTAGGCTAGCCGTCAAATCATTAATAAGCGCGAATTCCCAGATATTCCAGCTTTTCGTTTCACATTCTCCTGTCGAGCAACGTACCAGCTGCCCGTTCCCCGAAGATCTGCAGCGTAAATTCCTGGCCTTAACACTGCTCATTGCCGAGCACAAAATCATTTCTAAGTCACTGCTCTCCCACACGAGCAATAACTTGGGGGGCTCCTGTTCTGGACCGGCTCAATCCCCACAATTGGGCCAGGCAAACCAATTCAATATCTATGCTCGACGTCGGGCAGAATTAGGAATAATTGTCTCTGTCAAGCATAAGCGTTCCGACCACGACGAAGTCCCCTAACGGCTAGTTTTGACTGTTGCCTATTTTTACGGATTTCTCGATCCGCGTCTCACAATATGGACCAATGATCTTCCATTTAGCCCCTTATATAAACCCTCTCATCTGGGAGGGTCAGGTATTCAATCTCTCTGACCTTTATTCTTGTACTTGCCCACTCTTTGCTCGGTTACTTACTTTAGCATCGGAGTGCCTTGCAGTTACACCCCTTTTTCTCCTCACCGACCGTCTTTCATCAGCTCTCGAGGCCAGCCGCATTGGATCCTGATCTCCAGGTACGATCACAATCCATGAGGCAGGTATCACTATAAAGTTTAAAGGTCAACAACAACAACAACAAAATAATCCAAGTAAGAAAAATGTTTAAAACATGTTACAAAAATAATCAACTGATCCAAACCAAACTAAACTGGGTAAGACTGGACTGGTTAATCAAATTTGAATGGAAAATACCACTTTATTCATATTGACAGGGTGCTAGTATCCAAATAATTAAATATTCTTCTTTTTGCAGTAGAATTAAACCACATCCCTGACATTCACTATGTCTCACCGATCTGATAGGTTACCGTGTTCTCTTTCCATTGCTTCTGGTCGAGATGTTTTTCATAGAATGTGACTTCTTTGTTTGATGTGACAAACAGAGCAGAGGAGCTCCTAGTACCATATGGCCCCTAAGTACAAGCAAGTTTTCAGCTGGTGTCAAATGCAAAATCAATATTCAAACAAGTGGAATGTGTTAGTTAGTTACCAAGGGAAGTTGCGTGTCTACAAATATTGAACTCAGAAGACGTTCCCATTCTGGAGGATGAATTCCTGGTAGCATACACTCTTCATCATCTTTAATTGTGTTTGTCATTAGTTTCTCGACCATTTCTTTAATTGGAAATTCACCTTCACCGTACTCATTAATAAGCTCTTTGAAGTTATGGCGCAGCCGTTCAGCCTTAATGAAACAGATGTAGTGGTGTCAAAATTCAGCTGGTGTTGTTACTTTCACAAATGCTGGTGTAACCTAATTTGCATACACAAATCAATACTCAGTAACTGTGTGTGAGTGTACCTTTGGCCAAGATGCGTCCAATGATGCATTAGTCAAGACATGAATTCCAGGAGTAACAGAAAGATAACCGTGCTTTGGTCTATTGAAGACATAAACCATGGCGGAGGTGCAAATATCAGCTAATACAAGGTTAAATCCGTTGTATAGATGAGCCTCTTTGAGCACTTCCTCTGCAAACTCTTGGGGACTCTTATTGCTCTGTTAGAAGAAACATATAAATCATTAATGAATGTAATGCTGTGTTAGGTTATGTACCAAACAAACACGCTATTGAAAGAGAAAAATGAAGATAAACCTCTAAAAGTCTTCAAATAGTTATTTTGGTCTCTAAATGTGTAAAGTTGGGTCACTGTAGTCTCTAAATGCATCAGAACTTCAAAACGAACTAAAAAAAACACATTCAAGTGGTTTATCTATCCATTAACTCTTCCAAAGAGTGTTAAGTAAGAATTTTAGGAATATTTAGAACTACAAAACTAAGAAAAACATAAATAAACAAAAAGCTAAAAGTAATGGGTAAATGCGAGTAAAATAGGTTGGTCGATTGATCAAATGTGCATAAAATGAAATGTTCAAGTGGTATTTATAGACAATGATACATAGCACACCATATTGGCAATGCGACTTTAGTTATTAAACTAAACGTGCGGGTAATGTGTATGTTTATATGACTGTTGTGCGTACATAGTACCACAGGCTTTGCCTCGTTGTCCCAGTTTCACAGTATTTTCTTTCTGGTACCCTATCCACACAACTTTCTCTGTGATCATGTCTCCTATATACTATCCGTGTTAGTTTGTTATTTGTTTCCTATATCTTTGACTATTCTCTTGCATTTCAAAATTTTAGACTAACCCATCTTCAGTTTAATCTGCTCATCATCTCAAGTCGGTTATAGAGGTTGTTTCCCACTGACAATTAAGCATACTAATATTGACAGTTGTCTATACATGAAGACTTAAAAGCTTGTATTTGTATCAGAAATGAGAGCAGCGATTTGGAGAATAGTTAGGTGAATAAATTAGTCAAACAGATGGAGTGCATGATTTAACCTGAAGAAAACGAAGTGGAAGATCCCCTCTAGTATTGGGCTGTGGAACGTTTTTTTGGAGTTCTCTAACATTGGTGAGAAAAGCAACCCTACCGTCTTTGGTGGAAGCCAACCATGTACCACCGCAGAGTCCATCTCTACCGCCCAAAATTGTTTCGCCGCTCCACCACGCCAACGGTTCAGTAGGCCCTTGGCATATTAAACATTAAAAAAGAAAATTTAAACCGTTTGTTTGTTTGTGTGTAATAATACTAATAAGGAAAGTAAGTAAGCGATGATTACCGAGAGTGAAATTCGTCTCTGTTTAGTAAGAGGAGGAAAGGGTATTTTGGATGAGCTTGCCACATGAAAACCGTGATACACATAGTAGCTCATTTTCTTTTTTAATTCCTGTATTTTCAACTCTCTTATAGTTATAGCACTCATTCTTCCTCCATTGTTCGTTTGCGTGCTTATTGGTTTATAACATTAACTACTCGGTAGACCCGTGCATTTATATAATTATTGTCAGTTATTTTTTTCCCATGAAAATTCATTGATAAAAGAAAGGAAACAAAAGAATGGGACCAAGAAACCCTAAGGGTGGATCTAGTACTGAAGGCTTGAGTCTTAAGAGTTTGTTTCTCTCAACGTCTCAGGTTCGAATCTTACTGGATACAATCAATTCTTGTGTATGACAGTGCATACGGAGTTTTGCTCTGGCTTTAAACGATACCCCTCCTAATAGACGAAAGAATTAATTCTCTTGGATTAGTCGGTCGAAAGGCCGGATATCAAGATTAAAAAATAAAATAAAAAACAAAATCATAATTTTTAAAAAAGGACAATTAACTAAGTTTTGGAAAATCAAGCTTGTTATAAAAGAAAGCATCATTAATCTCTCTAATAACATTAAATATTAAATATGATACAAAGTAGTTTTGTTTTTTGAAATTATGCTATATACTTTTTTTAAAGTTTTAAATATTTGTTTTTGTAATTATATTATAAACTATTTTTTCTCCAAATATCAAAATTTCTGGATCCACCGCTTCCAACAATTAGAGAGGTCTGAGATGGTGAATTATAAGTTAAAATGTTAGAAATTAAAATTATTCTTTATACTTTGTTTTATCATCAAAACTTAAAGATTATAGATTTAGAACCAAATTTATTCCAACAATATCTTCTTTCTGAAGATTATCATTATGTATGCTCCATTGTCCATCCTCAAGAAAAAAGACATTGGATCATATCACATTCTCTTCACCAATGTTTTGATGTGAAAAAACTCGTGTTTTGATCTCCAAACCTCATCCAAATCTCCCATAATTTTCGGTACCATAAGATTTCTTCTTGCTTGCTTATATCATTATATTATTTTGGGAGGGATTTCGTCCTCTATTTCCTTCCTTTTGGTGGCGCCTAATCATGTTGAGGCGAGTTGAGTATACTATTTCCAACTTGTATACATGTTTTAAACACTTCTTAAGACAATTATTTCTTTCGTGAACGCCACAAACACTTATTTGTTGAATGAGTGGCATCTAATCGAGTATATTCAAGACATTAAATAGCTAAATAGTCTATTTTAACAACTCTAAATAAGAAGATAATTCAAATAATGGCGCAAATTTTCAACATAGACTAGTATGAAAAAAAAGGGTTTCATGGAAGTTGGAAAAGGAGAGATATGTGTTTTTTAAAAATAATTTGAAAAAGAAACAAAAACTATGCAGTTTTAATTTGCAAATAGAATAAATTATTTGAAAGCTAAACAAAACTAGTATATCCAAGAAGTATTCTTAATATAATATCTTCACGCTTCACTCGCATCAGCAGTGTTTATCATAATATGTTAGACGAAAAGGTCTAGAACCCAAACTAGTTACGAATATATAATTTAAGTTTCAAATATTACGTATCATTCTGTAGTAACTCACATGGAAATATTCATTGAATTTCGGGTTCGACTCTAGGGCTACGGAAAATTTGTTTTGTTGTTGGATATTACGTTTTTTTTTGTTGCAAATTTTTTATGTTTGATTATTTTTAAAACAATTTTCATATTACTAAAAAATGTATTTCGTGGTTTATCTCTCTGAACTAATTTTTTATTTAATTTTTTAACTCCACACTTACACTACAATGTAAGATTAAAGTAAATGAATATTTTAAAAATTATATATGATATTTTGACATTAAATATGGTATAATGCTACCTAGAGCTGTCAAAATGGACTACCCGATCCTAAACGGACCGGCCCTAGCGGACCATGACTTTAAGTTCTGGGCCATAAAAGTCCTATTATAATATGGGTTCAAAAATTACTACCCGAGTCCGACCCTAGATGGACTCTAGGCTACCCGACCCTAAATGGACTTTTTTTAAAATAAAAAATAAAAATAAAAACCCATAATATTTATCATAAATAAAATAAAAAATTATATTATTTTAAATATAATACATTTTTAAATATTATATTAACTTTTATTAATACTATAATGTGTTTTTAAATATAACACAAGTCTAAATTGTATAAAATAAAACTCGAATATAACATAAGAGAAATTAATAGAATACAAGGAAAAAATGTTTATTATATTAATGTATAAGATTTAAAAATAAAGATTAAATAAAATAGAGATAAAATTTAATGAGGTGAGAAAATCAATATGTTATTTTGGAGTAAGAAAATAAAAGAATTAATATATTTTTTAAAAATTTTATAGTTATGTGGGCCTAATGGGCTACCCACGGCCCATATGGGTTAGCCCTGATGGGTAACGTACTTTTTAGAACTGGGCTAACAAAGCCCTAAAAAGTATGGGCTCTAATTTTAAGGCCTAAGCCCTAAGATTTTTCGGACCTGACGAGCCGACCCATATAGGCTAGCCCATTTTGACAACTCTAATGCTATTGACACATAACTTCATCACTCGCTAAAACCTTCTCCATCTTCAATGCCACCCAACATCACACAGAAACCTTCTTCATCTTCATTCAAAAACCTTGGCTTTCCCAATCACAACAAAAAACCAAAAACCACCACCCATGACCACTCCCACCTCTCACAACTCCTCTCCAAACCCAATTTCGATTGGGTCATCTTACTCAACCACCAACTCCATTCTAAAAAAAACTACTCCTCACATCCACTTCACTCTCAACCATCTTCCAAAACATTCATAACCCATTACATTCCATCAATTTTATATTATAAGTCTTGTTGAGAGTGCTTAATGATCTCAAACCAAGGCTTTCCTCCTTAACACTTTTACAACATTTGTGCCAAGCCACAATAATGAGCTTTATCTTCTTTACATCATCACTCCACGAGGAGTTTTTAAACCATTTTTTAATGCATCAGTTATGGTACACTCAATTTTTCATCCTAGTATACTCAGTTTGGATTTAGATGTTCAGTATATAATCTCTGTTATTAGTTTATAGTATGATGCATCATTTATGGTATACTCGATTTTTTATTTTGGTATACTCAATCTTTTTAATTTGGTATTCTAAGTTTGTATTCATTTTATTTTAGTTGATTTACATGCATCAGTTATGGTATTGTTTCATGATTAGGATGCGTCAGTTTTGCATTAGTTTAACATAATTATAGCATTACTTAACAAACATTAATCTTCATTTTACAATATTCAATAGCAACATCAAAGTGATGGAAGTCTTGTGTATCATAAATTTATTGAACCTAGGGCTCCATATACAAGAGAGAAGGTGAATTGTGGATATTTGAAAAATGATAGTTTAAAACAAAATTATCTTATAAATTAGGGTTTGAAAACGTTTGGATATGCAGTGGAAAATAAGGATAAAGAAAATTAATGGAAAGTAAAAAAGTTAAGGGAAGAGAGACAACATCAGATATTTATAGAGGTTTGGTCTTAAAGAAGTGACTTACTTCTCTCCCAAGAATTGATCTTGAGAGTATCCAATAATGCTTGAGAGATTTGAGAAGGCTAAGCCCATGAACCCTCTTACACAAGGAAAATGTAGTTTCCGGTTAACTTCCAACCAAACAATGAATTGAGGAATGAAGTAGTTAGTCTTAACTCCAAACAACAAATTGAACTTTGAGCCATTAGTCTCTAAGCCAAACAAAGATTTTGCATGGGCTAATCTCAAACCAAGTTGGAGTTTTTAGTTGGCTATCCTTTTAACAAAACAGAGGTTTTACACAGGCTTACCACGAATAGAACCAATATTTTTGCCGACTTATCTCAAACCTACTGAGCATTTACACGAGCTAAACTAAAAACTTGAGTGAAATTTTATATCGGACTGATCTCGAACCATTCACTACAAGAAAAAAGGAAATTTACGACACTTGAGTTGCGACAGTTATCACAAAACCGTCCTTATTTCTTAATTGCGACGGTTGCCACGACAATTAGGGTCTACTGTCTCAGATTTTTTGCGACAGTTATCACAAAACTGTCCTTATTCATGGACTGTGACGGTTGTCACGATAGTTAAGGACTGGAGTGCGACGGTTGTCACGACAGTTATAAAAAAACCGTCCTTATTATATTTTTGACATAACTTTTTATATTATAAAATAATTTTTTTGATTAAGCACTAAATGAAAAGGAAAAATTTGTTTCTTCCAATTCATAAAAAAATCCTTATCGACTTTAATGTATTATAAATATTTTTTATATAATTGTTTTGATAAACACATTAATATATGTATATTTCTCACTTTTTTTTTAAATATGATTTAAATGATAAAAAGATTTGAGTATTTTTCTCAAATTTTATTTAACAATTTTTTTTAAAAAATTGATTGATTTAAATAAATATCAAATAAATTAAGCTTATTTTAAAATTAATTATAAATTATTAAAATTATTATTTTAAATTTAATAGTTTTCTAAAAACTATTAAAGTTTATTAATAATTGGAGAAATTGGAGGAAGAGGGTTGCGACTCTTGATCAACCGTCCTCTAAAAAATATTGTACCGACATTACACTTAGTTGATGGAAGAGGGAAAACATTTGTTCTTGATTTTAGGTTTCTGGGCATCTATCAACTCATGTATCTCTCTCTCTCCAAGATGAAATGAAACCCTAGCAACAAAGCGATAAATTCCACCGTTTCTCTTCTCCTCGGGTGAAATCGGAACGAAAACATATTGAAGATGATGTTGTTGAAAGAGGTACGCGATGAAAACATGTTGAAGATGATCTTGTGTTGTTGACTCATTAAGTATATGTATCTCTTTAACTTTGATGATTAATCGTGTTTCACATAATCTCTATTTGTTGATTCATTAATCACTCAACACGGTTGCTCATCCTCACCTCCTCCAGTACTCCACTATTTGTCTTCGTTCTACCATTTTTTTAGGTTTTTTTATTTAGGGTTTCAGATATCCATTTTGGTTTTGATCCAGTATCTAGATGTGACACTACTTTTTGGTTTTGATTCAGATATTGCAGTTCTTGAAGAGGGATTCTATGCAAGTGGTTGGCTGAAAGAAAGTTATTTTTACTGGTGAGGGCTTTGACTGGTAGGTACTCTTAAATTTATTTTGGTTAAAATATTTGATCCCATGTGTGGTAACTTTACTGTCTTTGACAGGATCAACATTGGGGGCATATGTAATTTCACCTGAAATGGAATCACACTTTGTAATGTACTTAACAAAGTTAAAAGGTTTGATCATGTTTCACTACACATAATCTATTATATTTACTTAGTTGCCTAGATATTGGTCGTACTCCCATTCATCAAACAGAACCCATTCTTCAGCAAGGGGCAATAAATTATGTTTCATTATCTACTGTGGCAATATTGTTTTCTTATAATCCAAAATGATGTTTTTCTGGTCCTATTTTTCATATCATGTTGGTTCAAATACTTCTGAAACATACTTGATTATATACTTTTGCAAAGCTCTGAAGTTGATTTTTATTTGTAACTTTCTTGTATGATTTGTGTAATATATCTGGCAACTTGTTTATTTCACTATCTTGCAACCATTGTTATGTATGGTATAACATATTTGCTTTGTGTTTTTGTTCTATTTTTATTGTCTGACAATATTTATTTGCTTCGCTTTTTAGGCATCACAAATTCACAATGGTATCACTTACAGTTGCCATTATATTTTCCAAGCACACCTTCGTACTTTTCCTTAATTCACCTGTGTCAGTATTTCATGAGACTTTAATGTTTTAATGACTGTAAAATTTAAAGCTTGTCTCTGCAACTGGTTTGGCTGGTATGCTTCTGATTTATGATTTATCTTTTTGCATAAAATTCAAGATCAAGACTACCTTTGCATGATGTGGAGAGGTTGGATCATGTGCAAGGTTGGTAAAATTGGAGTGGAAACTGCTGCAGAGAATAACTCTCACAAATGCCATAGAGTTTTATGTTAGTGAATACTCCTTAAACAAATTAGGTTGGCATGTACTCTTTAACACAGGTAGAATCTTGTTTGTTTGTTTTAGGCAGTGTAACATAGGTGCATTAGTGATAGTCTTGCACGGATCTGGTTTGTTTCAAGGAAATTTGCATTTCTTTAGTGGTTTTTCTGGTTCTTTCAGAAGAGTTTGAGCTTGAGCTGTGTTTGAAGACTCCTTTTTAAATAAGCAGTTAAATGAAGAAGAATCACATTTGGAAGCCGCCAAGGTGTTTTTCTTATTTTATTCGTGTTCAAGTAATTACTGCCTTCCTTGTTTTCATTTCGTTTCTGATCCATATTATGATACATAATATATTACTGCAATAGTAATAGTGAAGAATTACTATTGAAGAATTACATATTCACACTTTAATTTTCAATATTCACATTTCAATTTTATTTAATATAATTTTATACATGTTCACATTGTTACTATTCATTCTAATATATCACTCAATATTGTAATTGGCAAATAATTGAATCATGAAAATATTTCTAAACTAGTATACGATAGTTCTCATGTTACTGGCATATGTTATTGCCATATGTTATGTATATTTCTCATGCTACTACTTTTTTTATTTTATTTTTTATTATCTAATTTTTCTTTTATTCTTTTTCTTTTTATTTATTTTATTTTATTTAACTTAATATATAATTCAATGACCACATGTTAATTTTGGATTAGTTCGGAATGCTATTTTAGTAAATAAAGATTATCACATGTCAAATGTTAATTGATCATTGAATTGAGTTCTAGAAAATAATCTTGTGTGCACACTAATAAATCTTAACATGTTCCCATTATTTGTTTGAATATTAATTGACACTTAAATCGGTGGCCAGTTGCCGGAGCGCAAGATCGCAAGATTTCAGGACATAAAGTAAGATCCAAACATTCATGAGGTATGTGGCATTTTGTGACGGTTCTTCCTCTTATTGTTGGCAAAGTAATAAAACATCTAGTCACACCGATTTTTGATATTTTACATTTATCTTAGAACTGCTATGGGTGAATCTGGTGTAGGCAGTGTTTGTGTATTTTTGTCCAACCTGGGAAGTCATCTACCTTCGTATAAGCATGTTATTTCTTTAACTTCATGGTCCATTTTATTGGTTGTGAGGCCACGTTTACCAATTGTTACCGAACTACATTACTATCTCAAACCTTTAATCTTATAATTACTGTTATTGGGGTTTTCACTATTGATCATGATTTGTGCATATAAGTTTTGTTAAAATGGGAAGTCATCAGTGTCATTTTCTGTTCATGTTCTCCATGTATAACGGCGTAGCCGGAAACTACATTGTTCATTTGTGTTTGTAAGATAAACTATGTGTTCTTTGTAAGATAAATTATGCATCATGACAATGACAATGAAACAACTCATCATTCACACAATTTTAAGGCCAGTTAATTAATTAAATTATATTGTGTTGAACATTTTCCTGTCATATATTTTGATTGATAATTGATGCAAATAGGGATCAATTGATAACAAAAGGTAAAAGTTAAAATGATTTTCTTTTTGGCTTACTTACTAGATACATATTACAAGTTATGACCTCCTTGTCATTGACATTGTTTTTATTCAACCTTGCTGATTAAATGTGCTAATTAATAATCAAGAATTTTCCTGATATGTCTTTGGCATGCCATGTTTTACTCAATACGGTGGACTAACACATAAATCATTTTTTATAGTCCTCTGCAATGGTACACATCCACTTTTGCTCTGCTGCAACATGTGGATTTAGGGTTAATAATTATTTTTGGAATGTCTTCAAATGATGGTTCTTTCAATGGTCTGGCTATCTTCTTTAAGGTACCTTAGATGCAAATACTTTGATTTATGATTATTAGTTGGAGTTAATGAAAGAGGAACACTTACTAATCTTGCTAAGGTGAGCACAATGGCCTGATTTTTTTAAATGTTTTATATGTTCATCAATTTAGAATATTATGAATTTTCTGATAGTAGAATTAGAATCTTATAATTATTACTTTTATGTGCATTATGTTTCTTATATGTCTAATAAATGTAGAATTTTGGATTTTATGTTAAGTTTATATAACAAAGTTATCTCCATGAGAAAGAGGAAATGATAATAAACTAATAGGTTTAAAATTGTTGTGTAGATACTCATATTATAGCCATCACTCAAGGAATAGGTCTTACATTGTTAATGCCATATTTATAATCTCTATATTTGAATTAAAAAATGTAGGTTTTCTGAAAGTCGTTGTATCCACTCTTCAAAAGGCACAAGCTATCGACCCTGCGAACAAGCATTTGCTCATGGTGAGCTGTGCCATGAGATATTATCAGTGCTTTGTGCTCTCTTAAAGGTGACAATGACACCTTGCGGAAGAAATTTAGTTCTCCCATTAGATCTGCTTCACAATTTTCTTATTACAAAGTGCTTCTAGTAAACTCATTCACGAGGTTGCTTATTATTTTCTATTTGATTTCTTATTTGAATGTAATTGTAATATGATAAGTTTTATAAAGTGACATGGTGCTGCATTTTTTGTTGTAATTATGATATATATATATATGTTGAATGAAGAATATGTTATTTTTTGCCCCATTTTGTATATATTTTTACAATCATTTTTTTTATTTTAAAAATAAATCACCTGCAGATTTGTCGGTGGAATGGAAATTTCCGAAAGTTACGACGGTTCCAACCGTCGTAATCAATATAAAAACAAATGGAAATTTACGACGGTTGTAACCATCGTAATCAATATAAAAACAAAAAAAAAACAAATGGGATTTTACGACGGTTGTAACCGTTGCAATATATAAATTACGTCAATTCCCTACCTATCGTGAGAGATAACGACGGTTGGTGTGACGGTTTTGAAAACTGACGCAATACGGCCTCGCGGCGGACGTTTCTGCGGCAGTGTTGCAACCGCTGTGACTTGCAAATTACGACGGCTTTAACCGTCGTAACCTGTCAAAATAACCGTCGTAATCTGTCAATTTTCTTGTAAGATTTTTCTTTGGTTATTCTTCACAATCCTAAATGAGAGCTTTTCTTAAATGGTGGAGCTCATGAATCAAACTGAAACTTATACTAATCTCCATAAGAGTTTTTATACTGGTTTAGATCCAAACTTAAACAATTACTACCTAGGGAAGAATAATTTACTCGAGGAAAAAAAAACTCTCTCTTAGTAAATTTACATTAAATCCTTCTCCTAGAATGTTCTCAAAGTGTTAAGGCTAAAAGTATGTGAGAGAAAGATAAAAAATTTAGAGAGAGATTAAGAGATATGAAAGTGATATATCTCATGTTTTCTGGTGTGTTTGAAATGAAAGGGAATACCTATATTTATAAGTTAGAAATGGTTCATTTTAGGAAAAAGTATATGTGACAAATAAATTACCAAATCAATTATCTAATTGATTAGGTACATGCAATAATCGATTATTGTAGCCAAAATTGGAAGGTTTTTATAGAAAGATGTTACCATTCATTACGACACTTTCATAATCTATTATGAACTTAAGTCACCCTCATCTAATCAATTAGGTATTTGTTTTAATCGATTATAGAATTTAAAAGCTTGTCCTAATCAATTAGATAGTTCCCATTTCATCTAGCTAGGTTCTAATAACATTTATGGTGGTTTTATTTGAAAAATAGAGGCTTTAAAAATTGTTTTTAGTATGTAAATTTATCCACTATACTTTCAGAAATTTCCTTGTTTATTTACAATACTCTAACCACACAGACGAACCCAATCATGTGAGCTTTCACACTTCTTTTCTTTCACTTTCTGAAGCTTCAAGTTCTTTTTCAGGATATATCAATCATATAAGCACTTCACTTGAATATTACTGAGGCTTGAGATTTCTTCAAGTCTATCACCATCATTAGAGAGTAAAGATTTCACTGGAGACCACTGACCATAAACCCTGATTTTTTAGCTTGATTCGAAGGAATAACTTGATCAATCACATTGTGCATCTTTGACTATCATTTTTTAATTTTAGTCATTGCTTGAATTCATGTGTTGTTACCATCATATGTTTTCATCATCAAAACCATGAAGTCATCATGGATAGAGAGATTTTGCTTATGTATGAGCTTTGATTACTTCTTGATTATACCTGCTAGCACATAGTTCCACAAAACTAATTCATCAAAATGATACAAAATACATACCATGTAATTAACTTAGCATTAAACTTATCCTAAACCAAAAGTCAAACCAAAAGACATACCAAGTGATATACTTCCATTACACTTATCTTAAACTAATAGAAATCTAAGTTGTCTTGCTTGTTTAAGATGAATTGAGCCTAGTGATAAGGTTTATGACATTTCTTGTTCCAATTAACCTTGTTGTAGGGTTGGTAATACAACACTTTTTAATGGTCTCCTAATGCTTAACTTTTTATAGCAATTCTTGATCCATTTGACATAGTCTTAGTTTTATTTTTAATAGGTCTTAATCTACTTGTCATAACTTGAGTTGATTATGCTTGAATTGTATGAGTTGTCTGAGATTGACTTTGTTGAGGTTTCTGAGATTGACTTGCCTGAGGTACATGATATTGACTTGTCTGACGTTGAGTTTTATGAGTTGACGAATCTTGACTAGCATGAGTCGATGGTGGAAGCTTACAAGTTGACTTGTTATGAGCACTTTTCTTGCACCTACTACACTTAACATGTAATCATGTCCTCCTAATTTTACGATAGGATCCATAAATTTATCCTTGCTCTAGATTCATTTTCTTTTTTGGTATTCCTGACATTTTTATGGAGATTGGTGGGTGTACATCATGATAGCTTGTTTTGACCCATAGGTTAGACATATTAATAGAATAAACAATAGAATTGTATACTTCATGATTCTTGATTTTTTGTAAACATCAAGAATTTACTCCTCTATCTTGTAGTTCTTGCTCTTCATAGAAGAAATTGCATGAAAAATTGGCAAGGTTATGAGTTGCCATTTCCTTTATGAACAATTATGTTATTGTAAGTTGGCACAAAACTTGTCTTAATAGTTTTCAATGTGCCTAACCTCAAAAATATTATAAGCAAATACCTTGCAACATGAATTAAATAAAGTACAATATATTGGGTTTATAGTATTAGAACACCTTATATGAGTTTTACTATACTAGTATATCAGTTAAACAAAGTACAATATATTAGTTAAATAGAGTACAATATATCAGTTTTATAATACTTTAAAATCAATATATATATATATATATATATATATGTGTGTGTGTGTGTGTGTGTGTGTGTGTGTGTGTGTGTGTGTGTCTGCGCGCTTGTGTGTGTGTGTGTGTTTGCTAGTATCTTCTTATCATTAGCATGACCTAATATTTTACATACCATTTCCATAAAACCATCATCACTTTCATTTGAATCTTCAAATGCAACATCCAATGAAAACTCACCTCATTACTATCATTATTTGTTTCAATACGAACACTTCGACCATAATATGCTTCAACATTATTCATCTCAACATTATTCACCTCACCATCATTAATCTCACTCTCATTCATTTCACCATCATTCATCTCAGTCTCATTCATCTTAGACTCATTCAACTCAACCTCATTCGCTTTAACAACATTGACCTTAACACCATTCACCTTAATTTCATTGGCTCTGACTTCATTTTCCCACATTACACCCTCATTCAACTCACCCTTATTTATCTCAACCTCATTTACCCTAACCACATTCATCTACTATACTCCCTCTTTCAACCCATCCTCATTCATCCTAACCTTATTAACCCCAACAACATTCATATCAACTACGCCCTCATTCAAGTCAACCTCATTGACCTCAATCATATTCAACTCATTTACATGGCCCACTGTACCTTTGACAACTTCCTCGTATAATTTTACATCCTCCTCTTCTTCATCAAGGATTTCAACATCATCTGAGTTTATATATTCATCCTTTATAGGATCATCATAATACCTAGGTTGAGACTGTTGTACATAAATATGAACACTTAAAAATACCTTGTATAAATCAAAAACATGTTAGGAACCTTTGTCATAGCCTAAAATAAACATACCAAATATTGGATCCTTTTACAATATAGTCTCAGCTTTCTTATATCTCAATTCTTTAACTACCCCTACCACCTCAAAATAACTCCATTTATCTATATCACATATTTAAAACAAGGGTTAAATAAATTTTAGGTCCTTACAAATATCCCACTTTCTAAAATTGACCCCTCTAATAATTTTCTTCAAAGATTTGTCCTCCCAAAGTTTTCTGTTTCCAAATATAGTCCCTCCCGTTAGTTTGAACTAACAGGGGGTGATGTGGCAAGCCATGTGCATCTAATTCATTTGCTAAAGTGGGTGACTGTGGCATGAGTGGAAAATATGTTTTAATAAAAAGGTACAAAATGAATTGTAATTCCAAGAGACATTTCTTACATTTTCTTCAATAATGCCCTAGTAACATCCATCAAAGTCTTCTAATTTTGTCTTCTCCTTTTCAACTTTGGAAACGTTTGTGCAAGTCAACGAAGATTGCAACTCCTGTAGTGGTCCCAAGCAAGCATCGTTTGTATCCTAGAAGATGGTCCCAGGTTAGTAACTCTTGTCTGCGATTGTTATACTTGCGTGGTCCCATTGTGTTGTATGCTTTAATAGTGTTTGTTTTCTATTTATGTTGTATGATGCTTTAACTGAATGATTTTGTTACTGTGAGTAAATAATTAGGGCATAGCAACATGTTGTGGTTCTTGATGTAGAATTGGTAAAAAACTAGGGTTAATGTAATTTTTTATTCTGGAATTAGTAAATGATATTAAACATATGTTAAATTATGTGTACAAGTTAATGGATAAGTTCAAGATAGTTTTCTACACAAAGGGTCATTTTGTAAAAGACATTAACCTAAATATGAGGGTGGGGATATATTTTCCTTTAGTGGACAAGATTCGGATTATTGGAGTTTCTTTGAGGCTGTTGATTTAGTGAAAGTGTTTGAACCATAGTTTGATTATACTTCAGTTAAGATGTGGTGGAAGCATGTGGGAGGATTGCTTGAAGAAGATTTAAAAAAATTTAGGGATGATGGAGATGCACATGAGTTAGGTATGTATGCTATTGGATACAAGTGTGATGTTGAGATTTATTGTGAGCCTAAGGTTGATGGAGAGGAAACTTTTATGACTAAGTTTATAGAGAAAGGGAAGGGAGTGAAGTGCGAAGACAAAGTTGATATTTGAGTGAATCAAGTACTGGTTCTAGTGATAACTCTGTGGAAGGTGTACACTTTGAGGATAGTGAAGATGAGATGATGACTGGTTTTGAAGAAAGACTTTTTGATGTGATTGTCAATAGGGATGATGAAGTCAATAGGGATGAGGTAAACAAGATTGAGAATGTTGAAACTGAAGAGGGAAAAAGTAAAGAATATAAAAAGGTATTTATAACTGAAGAGATGGGTAAAGAACATTTGATTGAGGATGAATATATGACAAATGAGCTTGACAGTGGTGGTGATGATGATAGTTGTGATGAAAGGCCTTGTATTTTGAGGTATAATGAGGATGATATATTATGTAAGGATTATTTTTTCAAAGTTGGACATTCAACCTCTGAGAATTGATAAATCACCTCTCAAGTCATCTATCAAATCACCCTCTAAGCCAAGTGGAGCAAGAGTCTTTTTTGGGAAGCAACCAAAATTGTTTAGACCAACTCCTTTCAAACCACTAGGAATAAGAACAACTCTGTCAAGGCCATCCAGTAGTGAACCAATCAAGCATATGACACAAAGCAAGTACAAATCCATAAGTAATGTGTTACTTGAAAAAAGGCACAGTGAGAGGTTGAGGACTTTGAAGTCTAAGAACATACCAGGCCCAGGAAAACAACCTGATGATCCATAGGTGATACAAGAAGATGAGTGCACTAGTAAGGGTCAAACTGAATGAAGTGAAGAACTTATGATCTTTGTTTTTTTTTGTTTTTTATTTATTTAAGTATCTAAGAAACAATTTTGATGTAATATACTTGTTGTTTTGTACTTTTTGATGTTTTACAATTCTGATATTTTGATGTAATGCACTTCTTGTTTTGGAATCTGGTTTAATGTACTTCTGGTGTAATGATATACACTGATATTTTGATGTACTAATTACATTATGACACTTTGATCTACAATGAAATGATAACTCTTTTGGTATTTTGATGTAATACTCATATCACTGTTTGTATATGTTTTTTTATGTTCAAATTAATGGTTAAACAAAATTTGTATCATAACAAAACAAATTTGTATAGGCCTTTGAATTTCAAATCAACAACTTAACTTAAATTTGTATATCATAACATAAACATATGTTGCAAAAGGAAATACTTGTTCATAATAACCAACATAGCAAATTATATTTCTTAACACCTAAACAATACAAAATGACAAGTACCTAAACATTATAATAGGACAAGTACCTAAACATTACAAAACGGCTTGTACCTAAACATTACAAAATCACTTGTTCAAAACAAAACAACATTAACATATCATCTTCAACGATTACATCTAAGAACAAAATACATGTTGACCAACATTGAAATTACAACACACATGGTCTTGAACTTTCCATATAATTCCTCCTTCTTTAACTTCAGCTTCAATCTAGTGTTCTTCTTCATTGATGCTTCATAAAGCTCCTTAAGTGTAGCGACAAACTGCATATCTCTCTCATCTTTGTTGCATTCAGATTCCAACACTTTTCCATCTTCCTTCCTTAAACCATACTCATCATCCCAAACGAACATATTACAAGTTCCCGCGTTCTTCCAAAATGGGCATCTCCAGAACAATCTCCCATTATTATTTTCCTTCTTGCACATGTATGCAATCAAAGTACCCATACATCCACAATTTTTTCCTTCACTGTTGGTGGCAATGATGGAGTGTCGTGACACGAAATTGCTTACCCTTGATGAATAAGACATGACGAAATGGAAGGAGAAGAAGGATTTGGGGAAGAATCGTCGAAATCTGGTGAAGAGATGAAGAGAAGAGATGAACCCTAAATGACGATTTGTGGAGGAACAGGGGATTTATGGTTTGACCGAAAAAAGAGTTATGCTGACTACGAATATTGTGCATTGTATTTCACACGTGAATCACATAAATTACACCATGGCAAATGAATTAGACACACATGGCTTGCCACATCACCCTCCATTAGTTCAAACTAACGGGAGAGACTACATTTGGAAACAGAAAACTTTGGGAGGATCTGAAGAAAGTATTTAGAGAGACCAATTTTAAAAAGTGAGATATTTGTAAGGACCTAAAACATATTTAACCCTTAAAACAATTCCTTTATAATTCAACTCTGATCTACTACATCAGAAATAAATATTCACCGTATTGTATTTCGCTATTTCACCTTTCATTTCTAGTTCTTAATTGGACAAAATTAAATAAAAAATTACATAAACAATTATAGTATTATTCTCTTGCGTTATTTTTAATATATATATAAAATCATATAATATATAATGTGATTAAATTGAATAAAAATGTAAATAAACTAAATCTATATTTAATTTATGCAACGTTGTTATTCAGAAAAACAAAATTATGTATAGTTGCGTTTTTCTTTTACCACTTGCCAAAATAGATTGGGAGTGACACCCACAAAACCACAAGTTTCTCTCCTCTCTCTTGGTGTCTTCTTCAAAGTCAAATGCTGGAACAGGTAATCTTCAAACTCAGTTTTTTATACCATAGTAGTTTTAGCAATGTGTTCTTCCTCACTTATCTTCATGCATTCTTTTTTTGCTATATTTCATTGATTAATTCTTTCTCTGTTAATATACATATAATTCTGACAATACTTATTGCATGCCTATTAAAGCATATGCTACAAATTACAGTATTTGCATGGCTTGTTTCTGTTATTGTAATGGCTACAATTTTAACTTCCGATTTGTCAAAATGCTAAACAACTTTCACCAAAATATTTGCATGGCTTAGATTTAGGTTTTGCAGCCCTCATTGTCAGTTTATCATCAAGATGAATTTTTATCTACACCGAAATGTTTATTGCTCACTTCGCATTTACTTTCAGTGAGTATCTGTCAAGTTGCAGCAGAAAATCAAGCCCCATTACCACCACCTTCCGCTCCTGCGACAAATATGCCAAGGGGTGAAATTAAGCCGCTTTCAGGAAAGCCATACTTTTATGTGATTATTTCAAAATCACACGTTACTCATCGATATGGACTGGTAATTATCTACTCGATTTTACAAAAGGAGAAAATAATATACTGTCACACTTTGAGCAGAACAATACTATCATTTGCTTTGTTGATGCATTGCTTTGCCCAACTAATTGTTACAGTTGAATGAATCTGGAAAGGGACATAGAAAAATCATTTGAATTTGTATTGTTTGTGTATATAGGGGCCGAGTGGCAAAATATGCCAAAAACTTCCTTTTGGTGAGGTTCCTACTGTTCTCAACTGTCGTGGGAAGAGCTGGGACATGACTTATAATGGACAGAACAAAATCAAGCAGTTTGATACTATTGGCTGGAGAAATTTTGTTAAAGACAATAATTTGAAGGTCGGAGATGCGTGTGTTTTTGAGCTCATGGAAAACAGTGAAGAGAAAATCGTCTTTGAAGTTCAAATTCTTAGAGGCGAATTTCCTGGATTTGATGAGTGTGAAGAAGAGCCGATTTTCATATCCAAATTTTCTGGTACCGGTGAGACTGATTCACCATATGTCATTGACTAGTGTTCTAATGCAGAATTTAACTTTCCTTTCTTTTTGAAACTAGCTGAAGCTAACCTTTGTGGAATGGTTAGAGCATAGATTTTGGTGTTAGGATTAGGAATAGTTAAGTTATGTACTAGTACTGTTTTCTTGATTAATTTGGTCGTTAAGGTTAGCTCTGAATGCATTTCCTTGATTTGCTCAAAAACATCATTAAGAAATGTACAAACTATTTAGTACAAAATTTTCCATAAATTAATGTGGCGATAGATTATTTGATGGTATCTCAATCTCGAAGTGATCATAATATTTAGAAACGTTCAAGTTCAACAATGTACATTGGCTACATTAGTGCAAGTAAGGAATTTTTAGTGTGGACATCACAATAATTCCCTAAGCAGCAACAACCACCCTTAGTCACAGTTACAGCCACATTTAGACCAGGATTGGAACTTAATCAAAAGCTTAAATATCATGTAATGAAGTATTAAACTCCAATTTCAAGTCTTCAATGTGATTCACTAAGAACAACTTGACGAAAATCATAGGCACTTTCTGTTCTTCTAGGTGAAGCCAGGAATTTCTCCAGGCATAGGAGCTAACTCATTCTTGCTAAACTTATCCTCGTCATAAAATGTGGCACGCACTATTCTACCTCCAAAGTATCGACCATCAAGGTCAACAAGTGCTTTAGTTGTTTCTTCAGATCTCTCAAACTGCACAAATATTCTTACTGCTTCGTCGGTTGGAAAATTTGGCTCTGTTATCTCAAATATCAGAACTCGGGTTACTGTTCCATACTTGGCGCATTCTGACCCTACCTCATCTTCCAGCTCATCATCTACCTCACCAGGCCCCACCTTCAAAACAAAGCAACAATGAGTCATGTTTAAATATAACAAATTAAACATTATTTTGGGATGAACTAATACAATCACCATTGAGGTTTTAATGGCATAAATCAACAATAAGGACTCAAAGCATGCAGAACACATGTACTAAATCAGGTTCATCGTCCCGTTAAGCTAGCTCGATTAGTAGCTGTGTAGGGACATCCAACTGCAGGGGGACGGACGGGTTTGAACCCGCGACATCCCACTTATTCACCTTTAAAATATATAAAAAATAAAATAAAAAAATCTCAACCACTAGGCTACTATACCCACACAAAAAAAAAAAAGTTCATCAGGTATTCTGGAGAACAACCTAAAGTTCTAGAATACAGGGCACCGGCTCTTTATGATCTATCTCTGCTCAATACTAGACATATGATAGAAATCATAATAATTATAAATAAAAATAACAGCCCCTCATACTGCATTAACATCATAACATTCTAAGAACAGGACACTGAAAAGCAGTGACTCATCCCTGGAGGGAGAAAAATGTGATCAACCAAGATATATCAACCCATATAATCAGAAAAATGCTATATACACCAGGCCAATGTCATTGCTGATTATTCACACATGAAAAGACAATAAGAGAGAGATAAATCATGTTAGGACTTGGAATAAAGGGAGTTTGTTAGAATTAGAGTTAAGTTAATGAGAAGTTAGTTTAGTTATTGAGTTTGCTAGCCTTTTTGTTTGTATTTAGTTAGTCCTATGGATTATAAATAGGATGGACTAGTCTTAGAGGAGGGAGGAAATAATTTATGGAAGTTGTAAACTAGAGAATGCTCTGGGGAGGTGATGGTGCTCTCTTGGGCTAAACTTGAGTGCAAGGTTATCATCTTGCTCATTCCCATTATTTCCATTCAATGATAATACCAGAAATCTATTCAAGGAATTACTCATTTGATTTATCAACTATGTCCAGTTATGGAGGATTCGTTCGGACTCCAATTCTTTGGTCCTATCATATTGTCGAATTCATTGACAAAAGAAAGAATGGAACCTGCAACATAGAAGCATGCTTGTTTTGTTTTGAAAATGATATTACTTCCATACACACCCTTCCATCTAAACTAAGCTACAAAATTATGTGTCTGTGACTCTGTGTACATGGTATATATAAATATAAATTTTATAACTTCTGACTGTGTCAGTATTCATGCTGTTTCCTATCAGTGGCCAATTTGTTAAAATTAATTGAGAAGGCATTCTCAACCATGTAACGGTATTTGTAGGGAGGGGGGAAAACAATATGCCTCACTCGAATCTCCTCTGAACATGAGAAAAATGGGAAGCAAAGGCAAAAAGAGACATTCTCAGGGGAGATGCATATGGATGGCTGGCTAAGATGGAAAGGGTGTCTGATATTGAAATGTTACAAGCAATTATGGTGGCCATAAAGGTTGGTACTAGTTTCCTATCAGTGGCCAATTTGTACTAGTTTTTATGATGGGATTTACGTTCTCAGAAATCGGAATCCCTTATGGGCAGAATTAGGAGCAGCAGTAAGTAGGAGGATTCCCTCCTCCCTTATGCAGAATCCCTATGAATTTCTGTTGGGCTTGAAACAAGTAACTTTTGTGGAGTAAGAGATTATGCTGTTTCCTGTGAGGTAAAGACCCAGACCACCAGAACTTTTTTTGAAAGGATTAAAAGAAGTCACTCATTAAAAAAAAAAAAAAGAGAGAGAGAGAAGATTTGAAGTTACACCCGGCAAAGTATTTGGCTGAAGTTATTGATAATGTCTAGAGATTTGTGGGAAGAATAAGGTACCCACAACAAAGCCTCTTGCAAATGTAATGAATCCAACCCTTTACAAATTGGTTGGATCTTTATAGGTCTAGGTTTCCTCTAATAAGATACCCGACAAAGGTAAGAAATGTATTGACAGCTGTGGAATTTCGTACAGAAGTTATCCCTCATCCAAGAGGAATACATGAGTCTGGGAATGAAGAATTCCCACCAAAACAACCCAATGGAGATTTTCTGGGGTATCATTAAAGGAGAAGGTCGAGTAGGGGTAATAATTATGAAGTGATAAGAAATATCGTCAAGCCCGTGTTTGCAAGAACAAACACCCACATGATATATAAGGAGGAAATATCAAAGGAGGAGAAAGTGAGAGATTCCTGCATGATAATGGGGGGAGGAATACTCTCTCAAAGTTAGCTGGAGAAGGAGAAAATTTTAGGGTGGAGTATGGTCAGGTACACCCAACAAGCTAGTTTGTTAGTCATCATGGATACCGTAGGTTACAATCCTAACAGGGTTGGCAGGGATAGGCTACAAAGAGAAGGGAGAGAAGATGTTTTATGTTTTGTTAGGATTGGTTTTAGAAGGAAAGATTTCAGGGTCTCGAAATCCTGAAAGGAACAACTAACTGTATTCGTTTTTTCTCTAACCTTTGCTTTCATCCTTTCCGTTGGACCAGAATCTATCATGTACATTTACTTATATCCTCGAAATTTGTCAGTCCAACTTTAAGTCGGATACGTTAATTCGTCGTATTGTATCTTATCATGTATGTTTGGTCATCTATTCTCATCTTCCTACAATAATTATTTTCTACTCTTGTTCACACTTCACTTCCTAAGATTTGTTCATAGGACATCACTGATCTTATAGAAGCCAGGCTAAATTTTCCAACGAGTGGATATGTTGTAGATAAGTCTTATGGATATGAGGAAAATATGGAGATATGCCATTTTACAAATGTTAATTGGGCAGGCTCTCCTTCAGAAAGATATTCTACATGAGATTACCGTATTCTTTCTGAAAAATCTGATATTGTGGATAATAAGAAGCAAACAGTGGCTGCCAGATTAAGTGAAGAAGCCAAATCTTTAGCAATGGGAACTGTGACTTAAGAACCACAATATGATTAAGAAAGTTGCTCAGAGATCAAGCTTCTTGTTAGTCACCACAAACTAACTGACAAACTAAGATCCCTCAATTATGTTTTCCCCCTCTTTATACACTACCACCTCTAATACTGTGTTAGATGAGCTTCTTTAACACTTTCAATTTTCCACAAACAATGCCTAACTAACAGAGGCCAGCTAACTTGGGCCTCCTTTCTTCTAATATAAAGTGTTAACAGGTATTCAAAATCATACTGAAGGAGTAGTCACTAACCATATTCTAACACTAACTATTACTAAGACGACTTAGCTCAAAGCCTCAAACTGAGAATACATAATGATTAGAAAAGTCAAAACCTACTAAAAAGGATCATGTGCTCGTTTTAATAAGGAAATGATATAAGCTGAACATAGCTTATCAAGTTAAAAGACAAAATCACAAATAATTGAATGCACATCCAGTTATCACCAAGTCAAAACATCAGAAGGCCACATCAGACTCCAAATAATCAAAGAACAATAGTTCAATAAGCCTATACTACAGAGCACACAAAAACCAAATATATAGCATCACAAACAGCAAAATCTCTATTATTCTTAAAATTACCCATCAAAATTCAAAACAGTGCGCAGGTGAACACAACTATCAAGTAAAGAATAAGCCCGTATCACAAATTATTATCCATCTTATATAAAACATGATCCTATAGTTTATAAAGTTCATTGAACATCTCAACATCATTAACAAACACACAAGCACCGAAATCAAACCAGCAGTTAACGTGCAAAAATCTACATACCATATTTCTAAGTAGCATCACTCTGGTAGGAACCCCATTGATGTTAACACTCTTGACTTTCTTATCAGACTTACTGTCACTAGCATTGACAATAACCCCGGCTCGTCTATCCGTTTTCTTAGCCATCAAAGGAGTAGTAATCCCTTGCTCTTGCTTCCCAAGCCCCTGCCCTTCTTTCCACCCCATCTTTGCCATCATCCTCTGAGCAGCAGTCATCTGCCCACCCGCACCAACCCCCAAACCTCCCGTCTCCGACTTTCCAATAGTAAACCCATCCACATTACCCGGCGGTGACGGCGACCTCGGCACCGCCCCTCCACTTCCACCAGCACTCATCCCCACACGCCTCCTCCACGCTTCTTCCCCTGAAATATTCAATCTCGAATCACCCTGATCCCTATCCCTATCTCTTTCTCTTTCTTTCTTTCTCTCTCTTTCCCTTTCTCTCTCCCTCTTTTCCTCCTCACGCCGTCTCTCAAGCTCCCTCATCATCTCCGCCTCCCTAGCCTTCCTCTTCTTCTCCCTCCGGTACTCTTCATAATCATTAGGCCTTGCTGGATCATACTCTTCCAACACCGTCGACTGCACACCGACCAGAGCCGGTTGCACCACCTCGCTACCGCTGGAGCGACTATCGTCGGTGCCGCAGACAAAATCGTTTTGGAATTGGAGATTTTAGGTTTGTTTTGGAATCTGAGAAGAGTATGAGGAGGAGTGAAAATAGAGGAGGGTTTACGGAGAGTGGCGGGGGCCATTTTGGTGCTGCTGGACCAGACATTGGTGGTGGGTTTGTCTTCTTCGGCGGAGGAAGGTGGGGGTAGGTCACCGTATAACCCACCCAGCATTTTGAAGCTCGGAACCAAACCCAGAGATAGCGACGATAACGAAACACTGTGTTTTGGATTAGAGGTTAATAGGACGGAGCAAAATGCAAACACTACCTACCACAAAATCAACGACTGTCTCCACGGCTCGATTGTTCCTTCTTCATCATTTCATTGCTAGAGGTTTATAATTTTGTTTAATATTTTTTTTACATTTTTTTTATATATTTTATATTCATAAATGTGAAATGAAGAATTTTTTTATAGGGTTAAATATATTTTTGGTTCATATAAATTTCTCAATTTTTATTTTTAGTCTTTATTAAAAAAATAAAATAAATTTTAGTCCTTAAAAATTTTGTATGCATTCAATTTTTAGTCCATGATATTTTCTAAAATTTTAAAAACTATTTAATTATCCTTAAATTTTTAAATTTTTAAATAATTTTTTCATCCATATTTAGAATACTATAAAATATTTATTTACTAAATTTTAGAATTTTTTAAAATAAGAAGAATTAAATATACATTTTTTAAATTTCAAAATATAATGATGAAAGTAATGAAAACTTCGACTTAGAAATCAAATTTTGATTTTTTTTTCTGAGAATCTTTTTATAACATTCTAAAAATGTCTGTAAAATAATCATTTAAAAATACACTTTGGTTTTACATGAGGGACTAAAATTATTTGCATAATAATTTTGTAAGGATTGAAAACTGAGATATTTATAGAGACTAAAAACATATTTAATTTTCTTTTTATAATAATCATGTTTTTTATATATTTATCAAAATAATCATTTTTTCCATATAATATATTCTAACTAACTAGACATACACATGCGGTCATATTCTTTTTAAATATTAATGATAATTATAATAATTTAAAATAGAATAATACGAGTAATTTTTATATTGATTGTGTCTCTAGATAATAATATGGTCATATTCTTATTAAATATTAATGATAATTATTATAATTTAAAAAATAATAATATGAGTAATTTTTATATTGATTGTATCTCTAGTTTATAATACCTAATTATAATATAGTGTAATTGTTTTGATGTTTTATAGTATTATATAACTATTTAAAATAAATTTTTTATAAAATAAATAAAATAGATCAGTTTTATTTAACATCAAAATAATAATTGAAATATAAAATAAATAGAGTTTTGAAATTAAATCATAAATTTCATAAATGGTAGAAGATAAAAAAAAAATTGTGTAGATTTTAATGACATAAATTACATGTGTTGGTTTATAATAATTTATTTGAACATTTACATTTAGCACCATGCATAGATGACACATAACTAAAACTTTTTCTTCTACTATCACAAATTTCATCTTTTAAGTCTCTCTTCTCCTATCCAAATTATATTTTAATCCAAAATATATATTTTATGATGCTTCAAAGTATATCTGACACATAACTAAAACTTTTTTTTTTATTTAAGTCGATTCCTTCAATTATTCAAATTATTTTTTAACCAAAAATACATATTTTGTGATACTTTAAAAAATACCCTTAAAAACACAACTAAAAATTTATAAACAACAATAAAATTAAAAAAAAATACTTTTAATTAAGTCTAAGAAATTGAAAGGAACAATAAAGTTAAGAAGAAGAATAAAAATCATATATTTAAAGTTGAACATTATTATTTTTATGATGCTTCAAAATATACACCTAAAAAGACAAACATAATTAAGAATTAGAAACTACAATAAAATTAGGAAGAGAGCCCTATATTATAAAACATAACCAAAAATTAAAAATCAATACTAAAGTAAGAAATAAAAATAAAAACCATAGATATATACAAATAAAGACACTTCTTATAATTCATCCTTTGATATTATTTTTGTGATGATTCAAATTTTGCACCTGCAAAAAAAAACATAATGATTGAGCGTGAGAAAATAAAAACAATAAATTTAGAATAGAGAAATTCACCTAAATTACTTTAAAATCTACTTAAAAACATAACTAATAACTAATAATTAGAAAACAATAAAGTTAGGAAGAGATAATACACACGGTATATTTGAATAGATAAATATTTCTTATAACTTGTCGATTTCTTCTATCCCATCATCTTTTATGCATTTTCTTGCTACTTAATCAAACAAAAAATGAATCTTCAAATAATAATAAGAAAAAGAATATTTGTTTTTTATAAACATAAGAAAAAGAAAATTACTTATCCTATCTTTAACCATTTTTCAAAGATTTTTTTTTAAGATAACATAGTTTATTAATTTAAATACCAAAATAACAATGTTTTAAAAAAAATTACCAAACTAACATAGTTTGAATACATGTTCGCCAATCCATTTGGAGAATAAGTTCATTTTCTCTCTAATTCGCCAAATGGATTGGATTGTTTCAATTTTTTTAAACTAATTCGCCACACCATTTGGCGAATGAGTGTCATGTGTTAGTGCATTCGCCAAATGGTTTGTTGTGTGTGTGTTAGTGTTATTTTTGTGTTTGTTGTGTATATATTTATATATATACTTATTTATATTTATTTATATATATATATATATATATATATATCTATATATATATATATATATATATATATATATATATATATATATATATATATAAGTATATAAAAGAAAATTATTCATATAAAAGAAAATTAGAGAATCTGACAAAGAGAAATATAATATAAAAGAAAATTATTATTAATAATCCAACAACGACAGTACAAAAACTAATTTTCCGCCCGATCTAACTGTCCCCTAGTACCACATCCACGGGGATGACCCCGTCTTCGAACTCTACCACCAGGTGGTCGAGGTTCCGCTTGTATTTGTGTGTTTGGTGGAGGCGGTTGTTGTTGAGTCCATGATTCTGCTTGTCCCCAATTACGTGGAAGGTTGCTGCCAAAGGCGCTGCCGTAACTCAGTTGTGTGCCCATGTTTTCAAAGCTGGGTCGGATAGGTTGGGCTGGGTTGGATTGAGTTGGGTGAGGACGATAAGCTTGACCAAATGAGGATATTGCCTCGTTTTGAGAACGAAACAAAGGTGGGGGGCTATAGGTTGGTGTGGATATGAAGGGGTTGTCGGGGGTATATTGGTGTTGGTAAGGCTCTTGTTGTTGTGATTGGGTTTGTGGCATGAAGGGGTTACGTGTTTGGAGGAATGGTTTATGGGTGTTTGAAGTCGATGGCTGAAATTCGGTGGGATAGTCATGTTGTGGGGTTAGTGGTTGAGCGTATGATGCGGCCTGCGAGCACGGGTCAATCAAGTATGGGTTATCAGACACTCATTGTTGCGTAGTAACTGACCTAAACCAAACTAAATATTCTCTAGTTGGTTTGACATTTTGCAGCACTTGGTCAGTTAGGACATGTTGACGTCGATCCCTCCATTGTTGATGTAATTCCCTTGCAAAGTCTCTCCAATCTTCCATATTCCACATGTCACTTACTATTTTCAAATGTCATTCTCCCAAACATGTCGGAGGCCCCGGAATATCTTGTTGCATTCCGAACTGCATTTTCACCCGATCTGTTTGGTGCATTTCAATCGTAGTGAACCGAATGATTGGTGTTTTTGTTGTCCAAATTTCAGCATCCTCTGGGTTAGGCTCATGGCCGAGGGCTAAATATGGTCGCCAGATGAACTACGGAAAAAAAAATTGTTTAGTAGAAAATTATTTTAGTGAATAATATGCATTAAAACGAAAAGATATTTTTTATATATGACAATACCTGATCAATCCCCACGTGGTCTAACAAACTGCGATATAAAACTATGGAACTTCTTGGATTTCTACTATAATTCATCCCAAGATCGGACCAGCTAAGCACAATAGATTTAAAAGCATTTAGATACAATAACAATTTAAATATTTAAAATTTAATATGTTTGGAAATAAAAATTAATAGTAGACTTACTGGTTTGCGTAGGGGAACGGGCATGGATTCATGTTGCGTGGGGCAAGCATCAGCAGTCTTGAATACCCCCAAGCTTGTAACAAAAATGCACAACCAAAAAAGGTACAAGTATCCTTTGCGGCATTTTTACAAAGGCTACTGTACAAATGTGCCAAAACAGCCGAATCCCAACTATATGTATTTACATTGTTGATGTTTCACAACAATGGTAAATACATCATATTTATTGTGTTTCCGGTACCGTCGGAAAATATTGGGCTTTTGCCTAAGGCCTCTGTTTATTATATATATATATATATATATATATATATATATATATATATATATATATATATATATATATATATATATATATATATATATATATATATATATATATATATATATATATATATATATATATATATATATATATATATATATATATATATATATGTGGATATTTTTACTCCAGAAGTAAGTTATTAAAACTTCTTATACATTTTGATCATTGATTCATTTGTAATAAATGGTTATAATAATTAATAGTTATTCAAGATGTGATTGATTGTTTCTCTCTCCATATTTAATTACTGACTAATTATTATAATCATTGATTAAAAATGAATCAATCGTCAAGATGTGGAGTAAGATTTACAAACTTACTCGAATATTCCAATATATAGGGTATGAATATCACAATTTTTTAAAGACTTTTGACAATTGTATACACACTTAATGTTTCTATTCATGTGTGGCATAATTAGCGATAATGTGCATCAACAACAATTTAATGTTATTATGAGCGATTATGTTCTTTTAATTGATCGTTAGTGTGATTTCTTTTTTTTATAAAGTAGATGTTTTAGTTTATTTTATCAAATAGTTCAATTTGAGGAATATTTTATATATCATTTTTGGATATAAATATTAAAGATTTTAGTGTATATACAAATTTATATTGGTAAAGAGTGAGGTTATATGAAATAATATATTACAAATAACTTGTATTTATTATATTTTCTCATTTAATTTATAATTTTTATATTTGTGTTATATAAATTAATTTAATTTTATATGAAATGATATCTTAATTTAGTATAAGACTAGGGATGACAATAAGCAGAGTACTATAATATTTGTCCCCATATCCGCAGTTTAAAAAAATCACTGTAATCAAACTCATATCCGCGTAGGTATCAATATTTATATTCGTATTCATACCCTATGGATACCTAAGTACATGTATCCATACTCGTTTACCCGCATTTGTAATAAAAATAATTGATCAGCTATTATTTATCGTATAATTTTATCTATTTAGTAACACTAAAAAAATCCAAAAATATTATTGTTCAATTAATAAAGAAATATTTATATTAAAATGCATACAATTTTAATTGTGATTTATTTAATAAAATTGATAAATTAACTTGTGTAAATAATTATAAAAATAAAAAATACATAAATATATATTGTATGGGTATGGGGCGGGGGGTTGGTACTAAGGTACACGTACCCGCACCCATATCCGTTTATTTTAATGGTAATTGTCTGTGTCTGAGCTCGTAACCGAGAAGAGGCGACTGATGTCGGGAGAGGGTCTTTTGATTTTTTATCTAGGAGGAATGAATGGTGGATAGGGTGGCATTTTCTCTATAGGTTGGACATTCCAATGAGAATTAAGGTGTTTGGGTGGCGTGTCTTGTGGGATAGACTTCCAACGAAGAAGAATTTGTCAGTTAGAGGTATAGTTTTCTCGGAAATCAATTTTTTTTTTTTGCGTTTTTTGTTCTTCTGGCGTGGAAAAGAATACACACTTGTTTTTCTCGTGTTCGGTGGTTATTTTGATTTGGAAGGAAATTAGGGAGTGAATTGGTTATGTAGATAATTCGGGGAGCGTTTTGGTGTGTTGTAAAGAAAGCTTCTTGGGATAGAATCGTTTTTGTTTGTCTTAGGGAGTGAAGAAAAGGAAAGTTGGTATTTTTTGGTTGGCTACTATTTGGAACATTTGGATAGCGCGAAATGGGAACATTTTTTATGGCCGATATTGGAATGTGTTGGACATTGTTTGGAACATCAAAATTGCGGTGTGGAAATGGTCCTTGTTAGGAAAAATTGTTAAGCCCAATTATAATTTCTATGATTTTGTAAAAATCCATTACATTGTATTTCATAGATTCAATTAGTTAGCAATTTTTTCTCGAATCATCTTCTTAGATGTATTTAGATTTGATCTTTTTGTATTAAGGTTCTAGAACTAACCCTTAGTTCTCCTCTAAATGAAATCTTTTACTTATTTTATATATATATATATATATATATATATATATATATATATATATATATATATATATATATATATATATATATATATATATATATATATATATATTGCTAACAAGATATTCAACAAGATAATAATACAACGTTAACGTATTGAACTTATAAAGTTCATCATATTAATTAAACTAACAACGTAATGATGCAATCAAAATTAGTAACAAAAACTAGCGAGAGAAATTATCAAGGCACAGCAACAAGATGATTAAGGTGTTTGCCACCATTATGGTGCAAAGGGTCTGGCCCTGAAGGAACCTTCCTCAACTCATCCCAACTCACTGTTTTTTCACCATTTGATGTCCCTTCCAGTTTTGTTCTCTTTTCAAACAAAACCTGAAAAAAACACAAACAACAATTATCCTACTAGAAACAAAAAGATAGATTTGCAAGAGAATATACGTGTCAGGTAGAAACAAACCTTTCTGTTTAGAATCTCCTTGGGAGAAAAACACAAAGCATTAGGGTTTCTCGTAAGAAACAAAAGCAGAAGCAGTAGTAAGATGAGTAACGCAAAAATCGATTTTGAAGCCATAAATGTTGAAGAGAAGTGGAGTAGAATATATAGAGCAAGTGTTGAAGGATTTGAATGATTGCTGGTGCAGTAATTTTTTATTAATGAGAGGATAGTAGCAGAATATTCTTTGAATGTCACTCACCGGTCACCACTATTATGACTGACAGCGCCGTCTTATGTGGTTGTCGAGCCACCTGAATTACTGATGATAGATAGATGATGTCAACAAACCATAAAATTATCTTAAAGTAATAATTACATAAAAGAATACTACATGTCCAACGTTATATTAGTGGTACTTACCTTATTACCCTCGCCTAAGATATTGCCCTATGCTAGTCTGGGGTTGTGTTCTTCCCAAATCTGATTCTCTGCAACAATTATTTGTTTGTTTCTAGATAATAGTAAGATACTCCAATGAAGACAATACATATATGCTGATAATTAAGATATTAATTTAAAATTTTTGTTTTGGATACATCAAATAATAAAAATAATTTGTCTTTAGGATATCATAAACCGAAATTTTTACTGAAATACCCCTGTTTTTCAACAAAGTTCCCCAAATAATCCATTTTTCAAACTATTTCCTCATCTATCCTACTTTTTGTCATTTTTAAGAGCAGTCTCCATATCAATTGGCGACCATGTAGAAACTTTAAGAGGTGTCGTCAATTAGATTTGAGAAACCATATGCAGTCTCCAATCCAATTGGCGACTGTGTATAAAAAATGTGAAGTGTCGCCAATTCAATCGGAGACAATGTGTTTTTGCAAAATTTAATTAAAAAAAATAAAAAACTTTAATAAATAATGAAAAATATGATTATATTAATAAATAATTAAAAATAAATTACATAATTTAATGATGACGATCGGTATAGCTGTCAAAATGGGTTATCCGGTCCTAAACAGGTCGACCCTGGTGGGCTCGGGTTTTTTAAAAACACTCGTTTGTAATATGGACTCGAAAATTACTACCCGAGCCCGACCCTAGATGGGCTTCGGGCTACCCGACCCTAGATGGATTTTTTTAAAATAAAAAAATAAAAAAATATCATATATTATAAATAAAATTAAAAATCATATTAATTTAAGCATAATACATTTTTAAGTATTATATTATCTTTTATAAATACTATAATATGTTTTTAAATACAATACATGTCTAAATTGTATAAATAATACTCGAATATTTAACATGAAAAAAATTAATAGAATATGAGAAAAAAATGTTGATTATATCAATGTATAATATTTAAAAGAGAAATATTGAATAAAATAGAGATAAAATTAAGTGAGTTGAGAAAAATCAATGTGTTATTTTGGAGTAAGACAATATAAATATTAATATAATTTTTAAAATTTATATCTATATGGGCCTAATGGGCTACCCACAGTCCATATGGACTAACCCTAATGGGTAGCGGGCTTTTTAGGACTGAGCTAAAAAAGCCTTGAAAAATATGAGCTCCAATTTTAAGGTTCAAGCCCTATGATTTTACGGGCCTGGCGGGTCGGTCTATGTGGGCTAACCCATTTTGACAGCTCTAACGACCGGGTTGGGCAAATCGACCACCAGTTCCACATCCCCTAGGTTGTATCACTAGTTGTCATCGTTGTTGATTCACTCCAGGTGTTGTGGGAGTTGAGGTCTCCGGAATATCGCCTGACTCCCTTAGTAATTCTTGCATCTCTACGTAGTCTTGTGTACGGAAAGACGGCATGTCGTAACTGAGGTCGTGACCCATGTCAGAGTAGTTTGGATGTGATTATGGGGTCATCGGTGTGCGACATGGACGATTGAAAGGGTTCAGGATTTAGTGACATTACACCTTCACACCAACGAGGACAACGAGTGATACGACCTAGGGGATGTGGAACCGGTGGTCGATATGCCCAACCCGGTTGTCATCATTAAATTATGTAATTTATTTTTAATTATTTATTAATATAATCATATTTTCATTATTTATTAAAGTTTTTTTAATTAAATTTTGCAAAAACACACTGTCTCCAATTGAATTGGCGACCCTTCACATTTTTTACACACAGTCGCCAATTGGATTGGAGACTGCATATAGTGTCTCCAATCCAATTGGAGACACCTCGTAAAATTTCTACATGATCGCCAATTGATATGGAGACTGCTTTTAAAAATAACAAAAAGTGGGGTAGATTGGGAAATAGTTTGAAAAGTGGGTTATTTTGGAAATTTTGTTGAAAAATTGGGGTATTTCAATAAAAAATTCTGATAAACCCAAGTTACATTTCAAGGTATGTATGTTTTTCCACAATTGAATTTTGCTTAGGGTTGTTGTCTTGTCTCCATCGCTCGTTCTGGAATTTCATTCTCGTTTATACCATGTTGGATGTGTAAGTTGATCTGATTTGTTTAAGTTGCACATTTAAGGCTATGATGATTATAAAATGTGATTTTGTTTAGAGTTGTTGTATCCATCGCTCATTTTGAATATTTGTTTATGTTTATGTTTGTGATTTGTCAATTATGTGTTTGGTCCCTAAATTGATAATGGTCTGGTCTCTTACAGATATTTTATTTATGATTTGTTTATATTGTGGTCCCTGAATTGATAATGATATTGTATCTTATAGGTTTTATGTTTGTGATTTGTTTATGTTATGGTCCCTGAAGTGTTAATGTATTATGGTCCCTTATTTGTTAATATTGTGGTCCTGGTCCCCGAATTAATAATGTTTGTGATTTGTTTATATGTTCTATTGTAGGTCATCTAATACCGAAGTTATCAAATTTAGAGTACACCATTGAGGATATTTAGTACATCATTCAGTTAAGTCGTATGTTGATGGACTTGTTTCTAAAATGAATTGAGATTGGGAGGTGGACTTAATGTCCTATATGCAAATTGAAGAATTTATTAAAGGTAAATGACATTGTAATATAAAGTGTGTGTATGCTATTGAAATCCTAACTTATCTTTTTCTCGTGGACTTCGGCCTTTGAATAATGACAAGGATGTGTTAAGGTTCATCGAAGATGTTAAGGTTCATTGAACACAAAATTGAAGAAGTTAATATTGAAGATGTTATTTTTTAGGAGGTTAGTGGTGAAGATGTAAATGTTGAGGAGCAAATGAAGAAGTAAATGTTGAGGGAGCAAATGATTAAGCAAATGTTGAGGGAGAAAATGTTGAAGAAGCAAATGAAGATAATGAAATAGATCATGATTATAACATGAGAAATAAGAAAGATGAGGAAGATGATAATGATAAATCAAACTTAGGTCTTGATGTTGGTGTTGATTCGACGAAATTTCTCCCTAAGGCTACAACAGAGCAACCTTCAAGGTTTTCCATTTTATATTAGGACTTGCTAGCCCTTTAATTAATTTTGGAAACTTGTTAGCTTCACTAGTCGACATAGTTTTCATAGGACGGTCAAGAATAGACAAGCAAAAATTGATTGGTTAGCTCTCAAATTTGTGTACAATAAGACACACTCTTAAAATGAAAACTAAAAAGCAGATTGCATAAGCTATATGGATAAATAATGGGTGAATTTTTCAAAGGATCAAGCATATAGAGCCAAGAGAAAGCCATAAAATTGATTCAAGGTGCTGGTCGTGAATAATTCAAACATCTTTAGTGTTATGCTGGGGAATTATTAAAGTCAAATCTAAACTTCACAATTAAAATTCAATGTGATGATTCAAAAGGTGGTCCTATTTTTGAAAGAATATATGTATATTTAGAAGCTTGTAAGACAACGTTTGCAACCACGTGTATGCGTCTAATTGGATTAGATGCTTGTTTTCTGAAAGGGGAATTTGGAGGTCACTTAATAGGTGTTGTTGGTAAGGATGGAAATAACAAGATTTATCGAATAACTTATGTCATTGTGGAAGCTAAAACAAAGGACTTAAAATGGCAATGATTGCTCTGTGTGGAAAGGAATCTAGAAAAGAGAATGGATTTGGCTGGTACTTCAAATGGCAATGATTGCTCTGTGTGGAAAGGAATCTAGAAAAGAGAATGGATTTGGCTGGTACTTCAAATGGCAATGATTGCTCTGTGTGGAAAGGAATCTAGAAAGTCCACTTTCCTAATGCGGCCAAAAACTTCTTGTGGCGTATGATGCAAGGCATCCTTCCCCTTAGGGCCAGCCTCCTCAGGAAAGGTCTTAATATTGATCCTATTTATCCTCTTTGCTTCTCTGAAGCGGAATCAGAAGCTCACTTGTTCCTCAAGTGTCATGTGGCCAAACGGGTGTAGTTTGCACCTCCTTTGGGAATTCAAATCCATAACAATATTTATTTGAGATTGTGGCTGTTAAATTGGTTTGATTGCAAGGACAGTTCTGGCACACAAAAGGTTTGTGCAATGTTGTGGAAGATATGGAAAATAAGAAACCTCCAAATCTTCCAATATAAAGATCTCAATCAAATGGAGGTGGCGCGAAAAGCTGTCCACCTGGTGGAGGAATTCTCTGTCGCCAATAAGTCTAGTAATAGTAATTTTTTTTTTAGTTCAGATAACATACTTCTTTTTTCATCTGGGTTTCTATCTTAGAAGAAAACTACATAGAGTAAAAATTATACTATAGAAAGAGAAAATATTTCTGCATAAAAGAAAAAAATCAAATCGTTCATTTGTAATGAAAAGGTAAAAATACAAAACTTACAAAAGTTAAAATTATAAACAAATATTACAACAGATACATTGAAATTCAATGGAATACATTCTGAAAGAAAACTCATAATGAACACAATCATGAACAACAATAACTATGAAAGATGAGTTGAATAATTATATACACACAAACACTCTATGAAATTAAGATTTTTTAACATTAGGTTTGAGTCCTAAGTCCTTTCTGGTTTTCCCAACAAACAAATCTCCTGATTTGATCATACCAGGAAACCTTCCAATAACTGTCATGAAAGGAAACTGTGCAACACCATGTTTTCTTCCAAGTGAAACAATTGACATTGGTGCTTGTGCCTTGTAAGTTCCAAGTTTTGGTTCTTTCCCTCCTCCTTCTATCAATAGCTTTAGATTCTTGGCAACTACTTTTGCATGAGCTTGTGCAAACACTCCTTGTTTTATTTCCTGTAACATATATTTCAGTTTACAAATCAAACAATATCGCATAAATAAGCACAGACACCTCTAGAAGTAGACGTGTCGTAGGGTCCGACACTTGTGTGACACTGGTACAACACGTGTTGGAAGTCTGTGTTCCTATCGTGTTCGTGTCAGAATATGTACTTAATAGGTGTTAACTAGAATTTCGTGTGCCTAAATTAGGCATGGCAAATAGGGATGTCCATCCCGTCTAGGCCCGCCCCGCAAAACCTTGATCTGCCCTGAAAAAAAGTGCGGGCAAAACAGACATACCGATGGACCGAATTCGATTTGCCATCGCTAACGAAAATAACACACTAACAAATTAAAATTGACTTGGTAAGCACTTACTTGAACATCTGTAATATCACCAATTGCAAAAACATTGTTCTTTCCCTTAACTCTCAAGTATTCATCAACTTGTATTCTTCCATCACCATTCAAATCATTTTTCAAAAGAGTTTCACTAAGCCAAGCTGAACCAAGTGGTTTCATTATACATAAAAAATGTGCATCTGCTTCTATAGTTTCTCCATTTGAAGTTTGATATGTTCTATTTTCATTTGTGAAAGAGTCCAAGTCAACAGATTGTTCTAGTTTCACATCAATTTTCCTTGATTTAAGCCATTTTAAAGTCTTTCTTGAAGCTTTTTTCCCAATATATTCCAACAACCTTGATCCTTTATGCACTATAGTCACTTTTTTGTCAGGAAAATCAACAGCAATTTCTGAGGCTAACTCGACGCCGGTTGGACCTCCTCCGATAATCAAAACTGAACGTGCTGATTTTATCTTTGTATTTTCTGTCAATGAAAGTAAAGAATCCTCATCACTTATGGAAACAGCTTATATGAAATAAGCTCAAACATAAGCACTTATATTTGCTTACCTCCTTTGTATTGGTCTATTCTTTCGGTCCTTGTTTTGGGGATAGGTTCTGTGTGACCAGTGGCAATAACAAGATAATCATAGGAAACTTTACGGCCATCTGCAGTGAAGACTTCAGATTCAGATATGTTGATAGCACTTGATATAATAAGGTCACCTTTTGTGAAATACTCTCTATGATTTATCACTGTCCTTTCTGCAACCGATGGCTCCACCATTGCCCTTAAACTTGCCCATGGAATCTCAAAATATTCCTTCCTGTATTCAACAATCCAAATTAGGCACAAACACCGACACCAGACACGATACCACTGACATGGACGCCGACACCATACACGATACCACTGACATGGACTCCGACACTAAACACGATACCACTGACATGGACTCCGACACCAGACACGATACCACTGACATGGACCCCGACACCAGACATGATACCACTGACATGGACCCCGATACCAGACATGATACCACTGACATGGACCCCGACACCAGACATGATACCACTGACATGGACCCCGATACCAGACATGATACCACTGACATGGACCCCGACACCAGACATGATACCACTGACATGGACCCCGACACCAAACACGATACCATTGACATGGACCCCGACACCAAACACGATACCATTGACACTGACATATTGTACAGTTAATAATTTTAAAAAAATAAATAAATTGAATGTAATTATAACTGTTAGTGTCGTAACCGTGTCTAAAATGGACAAAGACACACGCTTTTTTTCCCGAAGCGTCGAGAGACTATGATATTAGTGCAAAAAGAAAGACAAAGCTTACGGATCAATAATAGTGACATCAGCATGATGTTGTATAGTTTTAGCCAGGATTGCACCAGCAACACCACCTCCTATGATTACAACTTTCTTTTCCGCCATTTTTTTTATATTTTGTAAGCTTTCTTTGATCAGAGTTGAAACAAACTTGTTAATTATTGTTTCTGTTTTATTGTTGGAATAAGATGAGGCAGCAATATAAATAGATGTAGTTGCGTCATTGCATGGATCATCAAATTGAAACGTCTTAGTTTGAATTTGGACATAAAAACGACCAAAGCCAAAGGGTACCTATAGTCAACTTTACAAACCAGAATTAGGTTTGCAAATGCAATTTCTCATTTACAATTTCATGAGGAATCAATAATAATATTAGTATTTTCTTGACAAAACTATGTACCCTTAATTATTATTTTTCTATCAACTTGATCTTTTTTTTCCACGTAACGTTTAATTTTCTATAAGTAACAAAGTTTTATTTAATAATTCAAGAAGTATCTTAATCTTCAATTCATAAAGAAACCGTCAAAATTGTATTAGAATGTATATTAGAATAATCTGTTTAATACATCAAAATTGTACTATTAGATTGTAACTCCGACGCCAATAAAGGTCTAATTATGGTTATGTTTTTTATAAGATACTACTGTTTAATAATTATATATACAAATTTATGATAGGGCTGAACAAATAATCACAATAATTCTAAAATATAAACACGTTAAAGGACCTAGTGCATTTTTGTCTTTTTCATTATAATAGAATCAATAATAAACTTGACTTAAGTATATATTTATATAATAAAAGGTATCCTACCTATAATATAACCATATTATTCGTGAATCTTCGTAATGGCTGCTACTTTTTTAAAATAAAAGTCCAGTTGGCAACTTGGATAAGCCCTCAATCTTGTTTGTCCAGAATATATTGTTAACTAAATTGGGAGAAAAGTCATAACTGAAATTTTCTTGTATTTTTTTATAATATTTGCTTCTATCTTGAGCTGAAAAAGGTTGTCATGAAATAAATATATATGAAAACTGATTAACGCATTGTGATTGCATGGTTACGTCAAGTTTCTACTATTTTTCAGGCATTATAATTTTTCTTCTAATTCTCACTTAGAAAATGACCCTTTTCCCACTTCTAATCCATGACTAAACTATGAACTATTATACCTTTGATTTAGTCCAAAAAGTTTGGTTTAAGATAAGACCTTAATGGATAGGGTTTATACCCATTACTTTCATATTATTTTGACTAATAAAGGTTGAAAATGGAGTTTTATCTTCAACCTAGATGCTGCAATAAAATGATCTAGCATACAGGTAGACGTAGAATATAATCTAACGGATAAAATTTGTGAGAGAAAAAACTCTGCAGAGGATCCAGATCCATGGGAGAGATTCCATACCAAGAGTGCATAAAATAAATAAGTTCACATTCTGTGTTAGAAACAACCCTTTCACAATAAGGATGCTGCAGTATGGTTCACAGCAAAATCATATAACTCGAATTAAAATAACTACTTCGTTACGTTTACATATTTCTGGCAAAATTGGAATGGTAAATTAACAAATTTTGAGGACTGCAGGATAATTCATCTTCCGGATTTCATAAATATAATCCTCAACCCCCAAGAATAAAATCGCCGGCTGCCATCGATACCATTTAGTAAGGTCTGAATTTCCTGGCAGCTCTCAACTGTTGCAGACGTTTTTTGTCCTCCTCAAATTTGCTCTGCAATAACATTAGCTCTGCAAGCAAAAGATGAATGGTTTATACCTCAGTTAGATCATCAATCAAAATTGATTTTGAATTTTTTGAAAGTACATTTAAGACAAGCATATAGGGTTGAGAAAAAATAAGGGGTAGTAAAGCATAACACCTAGTGCAAAATCATATAACTTTAAGGTATTCTCACTAACAAGGTAAGGTAACATTCATTTCATGAACATCCAAAAACACTATTTGCCACTGTTTTTTATGCATAAAATTCTAATTTAATGGTAGAAGGATTTTGAATCCTAACAAAGATATTATGCAAAGTCTAAAAGATAACTGTGTAGAATAGAACAGAAAATATATGTGGACACAAATAACATCAGCGTTAAGATATCTCTAGGATATAAAAAATGGGGCAAAACATTTTGAAAAACAAGTCATACCATTTCTCTGAGCTTCTCTTTTTTGAAAGCGGTAGAAATCTAGACCAACTCCTTTATTTTTCTTTTTGGCCAATTTATCCTCCACAGCAGCTTGAGCAACCGACCCCACAGCAATCCCACTTTCAGAGTCGGTAGTTTTCTTTCTACCCTTACGTTGTACAACCACTGTCCATCCCCCTTCGGCAGCAAGAGCTTCTTTTGCTTTTTTTTCCTACATTGACCACAAAATAGTCAAATGGAAACCAAAATAAGTAACAAATGTGGGATCATTCATAACTGAAACTTGTATGTTGAATATTAAACACTTGAGGATCACAAAATAAGTCAGTTAATACTTATAGCAGGAACTAAAGGAGCAATCACGAGTTTTGTAAAGGGCATTGTCGTGGGGGAGTACCAGGCCTCTCAAATACATATAATACATACTATAGTTTTTTTTTACCAATAAACACCATTTTTCTATCTGACCCAGTTCTTATCAATTGGTCTCAAAGCGTCAATGACTGGAGTTATAGATGTTGACGAATTCAGGGGATATTCAATGTTCATCAAGGAGACCAATGGCAAAATAGATGTCACTGCTATAAGTATTCAGCAAGCCATCATTCGGAGCATTGAGGGTGTGAACCTGAGAGGTCCTTATTGGCTCTCATATGTATCATGGTAATCATGTCTCAATTTTTGGGTCCCTGGCAAAATAATGTTTTCAGTAAAAGCAAGGTGAATATTTTTCAAGAATATTGTTAGGTGTTGGTCAAGACTGTTGGTATTAGTCTATGTTTGGATTGATGGACTAGAACGGAGCGAAATGGAATGGAACATGACGGAATGGAATGGAGTGGAACAAAGATTTCATTCCATTGTTTGTGTATTTTTTATAATTTGACAGAACGGAACAGAACTAATTAGTTCATTCCATTGCATACACCCCGAATCCGATGGAATGAAAATTGAAGGAATAGATGGAATATGATGGAATGGATTCCATCATGTTCTATTCCGCTCCATCCATTATTTGCAAATCCAAACAATGGAATCTCATTATTTATCACTCAATTCAATTTCAACTCATACCACCAATCCAAACATACCCTTAGGGTCGCCCTTAGTTAGGTGTCTCCATTTATAATCTTCAGAGGGTTCCTAAGTTAGTTAGGTTAGTTGAGCTAAGATAATTAGAAGAAACAAGGCATGTTGCCTATAAATGAAAAAGGAGAGTTGAGAGGAAGTGATTCTGGTCAATTTAGAGGATATAGAGACCATTGGGTAAAGAGGTCATTCCATATTTTTTTCTCGAAAAATTCCATATTCATATCAATTACTCTTTTACTAGTTTTTTTTCCAAATCCATAGAACAACTAGTAGGCATACAAAGAAAACTCTAACCAAAATATTTTCCAACATCAATTTATTTTCAACTTCAATATATAATAAAATGCATGACATGATAAATATTCCCACTGAAAAAGGGTTATAGAACTATTATTTGGAAGAAATCTATATAAAGTAGCAACATTTTGAAACATTGGCAAACATAATCCAATCTCTGTTTAGTTTGACGGAAGTTTTTCAACACAATTACCTCTTCCAATTTCTCCTCGTAATCAGTTACAAAATCGTCAATTTGTTGTTGCAACACCTCCAATCCTGGTCTACTTTGATGGTATTCCATGATCCATTCTGTAGTTGGAGTATTTCCCAGTCAGAAAGAAACTATATCATATATGGCAATAAATGGACAATAGCATAAAATTTGCACAAAGTATAAGAGTGCACAACCATTCAATAGTCAACACGTTGAAAGAATACAGTTAAAGGATATTAGAAAGTAGAGTGGATGTTGGCAAAATATGAAAGACATATTGCACATGAAAGTTAACATATGGAATGTTGAAATGTTATTCATATGTATATATGTAAATATGTATGGCAACTACTATTGTAAATTGTGCCAAAGTACACCAACAACAAAATCAACAACAACAACAACAACAACCAAGCCTTATTCCACTAAGTGGTATCGACTACATGGAACAACTTTCGTTATAACGTTCTATCCAAGACCATGCTTCTGTCCAAATTGTGCCAAAGTACATGTAATTAAAAAACTTCACAATATATGCCACCCATATCATCCAAAGGAAATAATATACTTGTAAGATTACGATATTTATATTGTTTTAAGAAAATGTTAAGTAATACTCTGGACAAAAAAAGCATTTCATACTTTTCATTCCGTTTGAGCCGTCGTCATCTCCAGAGGAAATAATATGAATTTCCTCCTGATGATCTTGTTCTCTATTTTCTGGTGATTTTGGAACCTCCTTTCTTCGTTTCTTCTTAGCTTCCTTTGACCTACCTACAAAACATGATAACAATCCATAAGAAAAATGAAAAGAGGACTTGAAATTTCACAAAACAACAACAGAATCAACCAGAAAATGTTTTTATTACAAGGTTTGATAAATGCTCCAGTATTAGAGTCTCTATGCTCCTTCGAGTCTTTGACTTCCTCTAGTTTAGCATCACAATGTTCCACTACTCCATGTAATATCAATGATGAAGAAATGTAAGAACAACACGAATAGTTCAATTCAAAATATTCTATTCACAGTATAAAAACCACACCATAACAATCAACTCACCATTTTCCTTTTCTAAATCAACTTCTACATCTTCCCGTCTTTGTCTGTCTTTGTTTTTCCTTTTTCGACTGGTAGTACTAACTTTCACTTTTTCTGCCTTTATAGCCTGCATTTCAGGAACCACTGAAACAACCAATTTACCTCAGAGAAAGTTCAACAATGCACCAATTTACCTCAGAGAAAGTTCAACAATGCACGAGCACAAAAAACAGCAAAATATCTACACCTACACACCAGTATCATCAACTCACCACTTTGCTCTTCTAAATCAACTTCGTCATCTTCTGGTCTTTGTTCTACAAAGACATTTTTGTCCTTGCTCTTCTTTTTTCCACCAGCCAAAACTTTCACCTTTTTTCTCTTCATAATAACCTTCAGTCCATGATCTACTAAAATAACCAATCTACTTCAGGAACAATGCAACAAAGTATGAAGCTATGAAACAGTGACACACTGAATACTACACCGAGACTGACACAAGCAACACCGGTAATAATTTTAAGAAAATAATAAAACATATATAATCACTATGTGTAGGTGTTGGTGTCAGACACGGACGCATAGCCTTTTTTTCGGAGGTGTCGGTACTACTGCTACGTAAAAAAAACACGATAACAACAAATTCATAATACCGTCATTGTTCTCTGTAACATATGTCTCAACATCATCAACTTTTTGTTCCATGTTTCTTTTTTTCTTCTTTTCCCCAATTCGTATCTCTTTTTTTCCCTTATTTACTTTCATCGTGACAAAATTCAACCTGTGAATCTACACAAACACAATACACATATATGAATATAGATACACACAATTAATGACCTAATACACAAATTTTTTTGTTACTCTATAAAATATGAATCAACAACACTGAATGTCTACAGCACAACGTAATGGTAGAAACATAAATATGAACAAGAAAAAATTGAAAGAGATGAAAGAATGAAACAATACATGTGGAATGGAGTTTCTGCCGGAAGCGCTTTTGGGCGACGGTGAGTTGTGCGACTTCAACTTGTTTTTACTGATTTGATGGAGCTGCTGAGACGAAGTGGATCACTGGATTGGGCTTGGGGCTTAGAATCCCTAGTAACTCAATATTTATATATTATTTTAAAAAAATTATATATATATATATATATATATATATATATATATATATATATATATATATATATATATATATATATATATATATATATATATATATATATATATATATATATATTTATCATTTGTGTGTGTGACTCTATTTGATAAAAATAACAATTAACTGATAATTTATAGTTTATGATTGATGGTTGATGGCAGGTAGCTTATACCTAATAGTTGATAATTGATGACTAATGGTTGATAAGTTAATTGAAGTGTCTGGTAAAACTAGCTTATAAATGTAATATGACATAAAATATATGCAAAATAACATTATAGGTCTTTTAAGTTATTTAATTGTACCACGTAGGTCCTTTAAGATTTTTTTGTAACGATCTGATCCAATAAATTTAAAAATGTTTGCATCGTTATCCTTTTTTGGAATTTCAGTTTTAAAAAATGCAGATGTGACATAGACATTGCTTATGTGACATTTAACTGAGTTGATTTGGCTTTTAGGTTAGATAATTTGGCAGTTGTGTTGGCTTTCAACTATATCTCTTGCACATATTACGTAAATCCTCGAATTAAATTGTTTGAACCCTAAAACTCAAAACTTCATCAATGGCATCCCAAGTCAGTAGTGGAGCAAATTGAGGGACTATGAACTTTAATACACTCATTTCTAATGTATCTCAAACCGGAATGGAGAAGAAGTGTTCTTGTGGATCGGAACCTGTGTTAAGAACAATTAAGAAAAAAGGAAGAAATTTGGGAAACAATTTTGGGGATGAAGATTCTTTGAGGTAATTGTGAAGCTCAAACTATTTATTAAATATTAGTTATAAATTTTGGTTTTGGTTTATGTAGAGTGAAGCTTCTAATGTGGGTTGAAATTTCTTTGAATGGTATGAGCACAGTCTAAGTGATGAAGTCAATCCAGAGGTACATTCCCCAGTTATTTCAAAATGTCCCAAATGTGAAGAAAAGGATGTTGAAATTAACATGCTCAGAATGAACAAAGATAATGAAGAGAGAGATACATTGAGGAGTTTATGAAGATAATGGTGAAGATGCTCAAGATGTTAGGATATGTCATTGTGTTGTTAGGTCTTATTTTGTTAGTTTTATGTGTTTGTTTGTTTTGGTTGATTTAATTTGTAACAAGCAAAGGGTAGTTGAGTGATTGTAATGTTTCTTTTGTTGATAGTATTTAATGAAACAAGTTTGTGTGGCATTCTGTGAAATTTATGTTTTCATATGTGTACCATGTTAACAGGAAAAGACTTTATTGTTACGATTTAAAAACAAATGGGAATGTATTGTTACAAATTAAAAACTTGAAGGACGTGTTTGTTGCATAATCCAAAACAATTCCAAAACACTGTTGTCATTACATAACCCATACCATAATTGTCATTACATAATACATACCATAATTGTCATTACATAATCCATACTAAAACATAATTGTCATCAATTTAACACCTTTCTACCCCACATCAAAATATATACAAAACAACCAATTAAATCAAAGTACAAACACCGTAGGGTGACACATTTCATTCATAACAATCAATTCATCATATAGATGTCATGTCCCGTAACACGGGTTAACAACATATTTCAACATATTAAACATTTACTACGCAGCGAAATTAAACTTCATGTTTCATTCATAAAAATAACTTAGTTATTTGAAACACAACAAATAGTTCAACAATGTAAAAACAAAAGGACCCGGTGGTCCACATTCATTCTCAATCCGATATTACATGACACAAAGCAAGACGCCACCTAAGACTTTAAACTAAACGGAAAGGGAAAACACTTCAAACGTCTCCACGCACCGAAGTTATCCTTGAGAATCTGCACATTACCAACATAGGGGTAACATTCAAACAGGTAGGATGAGTAAATTTGCATTCATTATAATATTATAACAAACAGAAAATAATAAGGAATTCCATGTCATTTCAATGATAACGACAATTACAACATTCAACTCAATCATCATCATCAACATCAACATACACAACACAAATGCAATGTCACTTATTATGCGTCATACAACAAATGTATGAGGTACCAACTTCATCATCATAAGATGGACACTGGGTCATCAACCTTCCACTAATGGGAGCACAACATGTTCAACATATCACTTCAATCTACACAATGGGATTGAAGCTACCAAACATACTGAAGTCTCAACACGGGAATGCCATGAAATGCAATGATGCTTATAACCTCATAGAATCAACATGGTTCAACAATATCAACATGTGCATCATCATTTCATGTTTATCAAAATACTACGTTATACTCATGCAACATCATCAGTTATTCATCAAACATCGTGTTATAACCCTAGTCATCAATCACTACACATAAACAATCAAGAACAACAAAATAAACGGTCAAAAACTCAAAATCAGCATGCGACCGCTCGGTGCAACAAGCCACCGCCCGACCTTTACTTTGAGAACATCCAAAGATAGCAGCATTCCATTTTGTGTCTCGCAAGCATCGCCCGACGAAACATCATCATCGTCCGGCTGTTGGAGTAAGCCCTAATAGCCAATCAATATTGGCTTAATATGCTTTTGTATCTTTATATATATATATTGTTTGCCAATATATATATATATATATATATATATATATATATATATATATATATATATATATATATATATATATATATATATATATATATATATATATATATATATCAGGCATTATATTTATTGTGTTATTTGTATATGACATAATAAAGTCCTTAGAATAATTAGTCTATTAATGACCTATTAATTATGACTTAATCATGAGAGCTCACTAAACATAAGGACATTATTCTTAAAGAATCCGTAGTCAATCTTTACTGCCAAATAGGACAACAATAATGCATAGAGACTATTATGTGAGTAGACTGATGACTGAATATCACAGGTCATAAATATGAGATATCAAGTTTCACATAGGTATAAATATTATGAGTAATATTTATACTGGATTGACCCACCACGAGAATACTACATAGTTTGTTATGTAAGTGTCATAAGTTATTCTCATAGTGATAATGGTGTATACCAACCCTTCAACCTGAAACCACTATGGGCCCTAGATGTATAGTCAAGTATTTTATTGTCAATCAAATGTTATCCGTAACAAGATGACCATAAAGATGGTTGATGGGTACTTCACAAATCATGATGAGGGACATGAGTGACCTATATGGGAGTTGCCCCTCCTATATATACGAGAGTAATATCTATGGGGCCCTTGATAGAGTATAGCTGTAAAATGCATGGTCGTGCTCAAATAAGTCAATATGAGATATTGGGATTATTTATTATTATCAAGTATACTCGGGGATCAAGGAATAAAATATTGAACTATACAAGGGTGACACATTATATGTCTTGTGTTCAATATAGATATAAAGGCAAAAGGGTAATTGTACACATGATCATTATCGCAAACATGTTATGTCAGATCACAAGACATTCTCGTCACTTGGGTAGCAGTGGTTTGTTGCTAGATACCGCTCACTGTTTATAATACTCCCTCTGGTCCTTTTTATAAGGAATATTTCACCTTTCTAGATTCATTAAATGATTAATGTATATGGTCTAAAACGTGAAATGTTCCTTATAAAAAGGGTCGGAGATAATATTAAATAGGTGACTTAATATTATTGTCAACGTTACGAGAACCTATATGGTCACACGCATAGAGTACTGATAATGGAATGGATGATTAAATTAAATATAATTTAATTTAATTATGTGTAAATACTATTTAAATTGTTTAATACATTAACACATATATAATTTATTTGATTTAATTAAATAAATAAAAATTGACAGGTAATTAAGTTAAATATGATTTAATTTAATTGATATTTATTTTATTTAATAAAAGTGTTTTGTTAAATATAATAATAATTTATTTAATTAAAATAGTTTAATTAAATAAGATTGAGCTATTTTTGGAAAAGTCCAAAATAAGAGCATTAGGGTTTTAGAAACTCTCTATAAATAGATGAGCTATTTTCCCTACCAATCATAATTGTCAATTTTCTCAGAACAAGTGACGGTCAGCATCACGTTCCACTTTGTGCTCGCGTGGACTTCATAGAGACGGTGGTATTTTCCATATATGTGATCAAAGTTAAAGCACGCTTCGAGAGGTAATTCAAAATGTTTATGATGTGTTTTATTTGTGATTAATGATTTAATCAAGATTCGTTCATCCGGATTATTCCGCTAAAAGGTTAAAATTTTGAAAAATCCCTCTAAGATCCCAACAGTGGTATCAGAGCCTTGTTCTGATTAAATCATTAAGTTCAAATATGATTTATGTATAATGATTTTTTTTTATATTGATAAAGTCAAAAAATATATGCATATGGTTATAATTTTGTGGAAAAAAATCATGCTTTTATAAATTGCGGTAATGGTTACTGCATGATATATATATATATATATATATATATATATATATATATATATATATATATATATATATATATATATATATATATATATATATATATATATATATATATATATATATATATATATATATATATTGTTTGGTAATGGTTGTCGCACATATATTGTTGTTTCATAATGGCAGTATTCGTTTGAATAACATGCCTTATTTTGTGGTAACAATCCAATTTATATTTCCATTATACATGTCGAAAGGGTTTGACGAATCCATAACGTAATAGCTAAGTATGGTAGCTATTTCAATTAACTGGATGTTACTTAGTAACAAAATTTCTATTTGATTGATCCTTTGTTATTACAAGGTTGTTTGATAATAATAATAATATTACTATTATTATAAATAATATAATAAAATGATAAATAAAATAATAAAGAGTTTATCATTTAATATTAAATATTGACATCAAGTTTTGTATAATTTGGATGTTCGTTGTTGACTATGCTTCGGAATCCGACATTAGTATGGTGAAGTAGCGATACTTCGATCATCCACAAATTATACAAATATAATTGATAAATTTATATATGATATAAATATTTCTAATGCGAAGTTAGTGTATTTAATACACTATTTTGTTTCGTCCATTAATTAATACAATGATTGTTATACATTTGAAAGATCAATGTGCATTCTGCTTTGAAATCCGACATTTGTATAGTGAAGCAATGACATTTTGATCAATCATATTGAATAGTCGATCATTACATTTCGAGGGTATGAATACTTTTGTATTAGGGTTTGTGACGGCGCAAGAGTTGTGCCTTTAGGGTTTGCAAAAGGCATCAAGTGCGGATGCGTCAATATTTATAATTTAATAATCCATTATTATTTATTATTTAATTATTTATTATTAAATAAATTGATATACGGTTATGACCTTAGATTTCGGCGTTTGTTTATTTTAAATATGACTCACGTGTCGTGATTTATTTTATTTAAATACGACATGCGTGTTGTGGTTTATTGTAATTAAATATGACATGTGTGTCGTGTCATTTAGTTATTATTTTATTTATTTAAATATTAAAAATTGTTCGAGTTCAAATGTTGAAGAGAAGACAACGCCAAACGATGATGTCTGTGGAGAGGCTTGAGAAGTTTGTTTGTGGGTCAAAGAATTGTAATAAAGTAGTTTATTTAATTCTTGCATTTTAGATGGTCATAACCGTAAAACCAACTTTTATTTTATGTATGTGATGCGTGAAATGTATGTTTATTTGCATGTGTATAAGATACACAATTATGTGAGTGAATGAGATACACAAACTAGTGAGATCAAATTTAATTAAAATTCCTTCAATTAAATATTAAGTTAATTGCTTTACAAAATTTAGCACTCATCAAGACTAGTAGCGAATAATGTAGGTTTCACATAACGCGATGTGCATGTTTTATATTAGTAAGGTGCAGTGGGATAAATGTAATATCTAACTGCTAAACTAATGTGGTGGAATCATATGTGTTTGGAACCTACTATTGACTTGGAAGAGGAGGCATCTGTGTGGTGTATCTGAGAAGTTTCTATTCCTGGAACTTATCTCAGTTGTGTGTGTTGGTCAAGGAGTGATCAACATGTTATGTTCTCCTGAGGACAGTTTATTTTTTGTCCTTGCTACAGGAGTGAAGTACCTGAGCTTTAAGGAGTATTACCCCTAAAAGACTCCTTGTACATGAAGGCAAAGTTGTGTGGATGTATCAACTTTTGGAGTTGATTGATATGGATATAGTTGACCAGTAGCTATATTGGGTGTGAAGACATCTCAAGTCAGACAGTCTGAATACTGAGTCTGAAGGAGAAGTTTGTTGAGATGTTCATACTGCTGCATATGTTCATATTTTGGCTTGGTATGTTGATCAACTACTGATGGTTAATCCTCTTGTGTTCCCCTGCTTGTGTTTGTAAAGATTATTGTGGAGGTTGTCTTCAGAACCAAAGTAATTTGTGAAGTTTTGTTTTCTGACTCAGACTGGTGTCTGAAAGAATGTTAGAACATTTTCTCAGAAAGTGTCAGATGCCTGCAGCAGAAGAAGAAGTCATACTACATACCTTCCCTTGTGTGAGAGGGTAATCTTATCTGACTTATAGTAAACACCTTGACGGGAGACTTGGTATTTGTCTATTGTTGATGTGATGCATAAAGGTGGATACGTTGATGGGAGACTTAGTATTTATTTGAAAATTATGCATATCTGCAGTCTGAACATTATGGTTCAGAAAGTGTATTGAGAAACTAATGTTCATCTTTAGGAAGAGCTTTGATTGTTCATGAAAGGGGGAGTTGAGAGTGTTGCCTATGGTCTATTGGTGCAAGGGTGCAGTTTGTTCTTGGTGTGTGTAGCTGGAGTTTTGTATTCCCATGACAAGGAAGGTGTGCAAAATCATGAAGTTAGAATTGATAATATTATTAGAACTTTGTGAAAAGTGTTTTACTCAAGGAAAAATGTCATCTTTGGTATAGCTGTAAGGTGTAGTTCTGAACTATTCCTTCTGAAGTTCCAGACTGTGGTAGGTTTGAGGACTTTTGAGAAACATTAGCAGATTCCCATCAATGTGTGACATGGGTAGGGACTACTGCAGAATCAATAGAATGAAGTTTGTTTACTCAAACATGATTGGTGAATCAAGTCTATTAGAGCATGTAACTCTTGTTCTGTTCAGGGAGGAGGTTCTTTCAAGTGGAAGAAGAATGAGCTGAATTCAACAACTGAATGTGGAATGAAAATGTTCAAGCATCTAGTTCAACATCAGAATCTCAGTTGATGAAGTGACACATCAATTAAAGATATGATGATTTACAAAATAACTAGATCAAAATATTTTTGAGAATTATGACAAACGTGAAGAAGACAAAGTGTGACACTTGGCTTTTTCATATGAGGGTTCCTAAATGAGGTGATCAAACTATGGCAATTGGTTGATCTCTTTAGTGGATTAGAAGAATCAAGATAATCAAAGTGTGGCAACTGGTGGGTCTTGAGGATTTTCTTTGAACAAATTACTCTTGGGCAGAAGGGTGATGAGTTGAAGAATCAAGGAGAATTGTTCTTCTTGAAGGTGAATGAGAGTTTATCTCTTTTTCTAGATTTATGATTCAAGCTGGTGGCACAACATTGTTGAAGGTATTCAGTTCTTGGATTACTATGTTTTAGTAAGTCCAGTTGGTGGAACATATCAAGAATCACGGTGATGATGTCTTGGTGTATGGAAGATGTTCTAACTGGTGTTGGGACATTATATAGGGTAACTATCTTCTTTGTATCTAATTCGAATCTACCTAATCAAATGGGAGAATGATGAAGTAGATAATCTGTCTTGGAAGAAGATTGACTGAAGTAGATCAGGTATTGATTGCTTGAAAGTCTGAATTTGGATATTCACATATTAATGTCAAAATTAGTTTGGATGAGTATTGTCATGATTGTATGGCCAACAGAATGTGGATGCAATGTAGGCCTAGTGTCAAGTCCTGCTAGCAAGAAGAGGATCGACAATTGTAGCTTATGGTAACAACAAACCAAGAATGGATCATGTGTTTTGGTACAAGGGGTGATTGTGTTCAATTGTGGATTGAACAGAGAGTGAACTCTTGAAGACACGAAGATGCGTCTTATGTTTCCCATTCATTAAAGTACAAAGAAGCATATGTTATCCTTGATAGGGGAAAATGTTACATTCTTGTGCAACTAGACTTGTGAAGTTAAGGGGGAGTAACACCTTAATGAGGTTTTGTGATGTCACACAACATGTTGTAACATGCTCTACTAAGTATGGTAAATTAATTCTCAAGATAATATATATACTTAGTTGCTGTGTGTTTGCCCATGTGATCTAAATAAGGATTGGCTTGTGTGTCCATAAGGTTGTATGGGATAAAGTTGTTATCTGCAGTATAATTTGGATTCTGAAGGGGTTATGAACTATGTTGTAGTGTTGCTAGCAGACAATATGTGGCTGGATGCTATAATATGTTTCAGAACATGTATGTGCTGATCCTAGCTAGGATTGTGTGTGGACGGTGCTGGAAGTAAGGTGTGAAACACGAGCTTTATTCATGCGTGTTTGTTATTGATCTGTTTATTTTGGGAGAACACAGTCAGCTGGTCAAGGTTTATTTTGAACGAAACACATTTAGTGGTGCAGAAGGTTTTACTCCTACAATAAAGATTTTGGACCAAAAACGCTTCCTTATTCAAAGATAGTTCGTTACTATCTTGTCATAGTCTACTATTTATAGAAGCGAGTTTCTCCTCCATCAACATGTGAGTGTATTCTCATATTTTCTTCCTTCTAATGGGGTTCATTTGTTTCTGGGTGAGTAATGCGTGAGTGTGGTGCTGTCTTTGCCAAGTTTTGGCTAAAAAGGGGGGAGAAAGAGTTTATTCAGATGGTGTATTGAAGTTGTTGTTACAATGTCTATGTCAGATGTGTATTTGTGAGGTGGCTGAGATGTCAAGATGGAGGTTATAGTTTAGTCTTTGTGACTTATGTCCTGAGTTATGAACACAATTGTGACTTGTATTCTGAATTATATAAGGGAATGAGAGATTGTTCTCTTATACCACCATTGGTCTCCTAGATGGAGAATGTTCATCAGTCTGGGAGGAATGTTTTTGGGGAACCTGAATGGATAGGGGTAGTAATGGATTAGTTCGGCCAAGTGTTCAGGACTTTCTACTCCTTGTCCATTGTTATTCCCACTGATGTTGAGAAAGGTTGTTGAGGAAGATGTCAAGCAACATGTCCTAACATGATAAAGAATAGGTTATTGTTGTTTTTTTTCTTCAGCTTTGCTGCTGTAATGTGTTGTTTTTGTATTATTTTTTTAGCCAAAATTTCCAAAGGGGGAGATTGCAAGTTCTGTATTTTTAGGATTGACATTAATTTTGTAAAACAAATATAGCAACAATAAAATGTATAGGATCTTGCATGAATAAGAATAGGTTAAGCAAGGAAGTCCTATTGTGCGCCTAAACATGTTGTGTTGAACTGTTTCAACATCTGGAATAACATGTCGAAGAAGATGGCAAGACAATTCATTCAACATCATGAACTGACAAAAGAGGATTGAAGATTCTGTTATGATTTAACATAAACAGAATATTCAGAGGATATGAAGCAATCTAATGTGGCGCTGATTTAAAATCTTGAAGATTCAAATTTATATTGAAGACAAATAAAAAATATTTAATAAATATAGAGTTTCAATATTTAGAGATATTTTAGGAAGTTGTTAATTTGAAGATCTTTTTGCAGCAGATTTTTTTGCATTATTGTAGCAGCTGCTATGCTGCGTTTTAAGGCCCAAAATCCAGTTGAGATTAGGAACGCAGCATAGCAGCTGCTACAATAATGCAACAAAAACACTACATAAAGTATAAAACAGAAAAGCTGTAAAGAGAACACCTAAGAAAGAGATGGAATGAAATTAATTCAAAAACCTCACGGTTCATTGTATTTTATGAACAAAGATGTATAATTTAGCAACATTTTGTTTGAATATTTGATCTTATTATTAAATGACAAGTGTGTATGATTTATTGTGGGATTGGTTTATAAATAAATTATAATGTAAGATTTATTAAAAAAAAATCAATTTTCTTCTAATTTATTATCTAAGGGTGTAAATTATCGTTATGGAATTTGTCTCTAATTTAAAATCTGAATCTTTTTTAGACATTCGATTGTAAGAAAACACAAAAAAATGTTTAGTGAATGCATAAGGTTAGTCCGAAGATTAAACTTCGGACCTTTTATTGAAAAAGAAAATGGTTGTGCCTCTCTAATGATATGGTGAATAATAGACACACTAGAATTTTAGTGATCACACAATCTATAAAAACTCTAAAACATTTATGGATCTTCATCATATCCTGATGATATAGAAAAGAGATTTCAAATGTATAATAGAGAATGGTTGGTTATAAACATTTTGCAAATAGACCAGCTAATATTTAAAACGATTATATCATACCAAATATGTCAATACCACAATAATGCATCATTAACATCATTTTTAGGATCTCTTTTTGTAAATTTGTCACTCTTTGTTTTGTTTTATTTGTCTTAGTTTCAATTGGTAGGTAATTTTTCCCTTTTTGTCGAACTTAGTCTCGTTTTCATTTGTAATTAGGATGAATACCTTTTGTACTTGTATCAATATACATCTTGCTTAAAAAAGAACATCAGCTTCCAGATTTGATGAGACCAGGAATAAACAGTTGAAACTAAGACTCATTAAATCAGTTGCATATACAAATAAATTACATATTATTACAGAAACTATGAAACATATTGATTTATAAATAACATATTATTACACAAACTATGAATCATATTGATTTATGCATGCCATGCGTAAATAATATCAAGTAAAGTTTATACAATATGAGGAGTGAGACCCATTAGTTTTCTTGTTTTACCAACAAATAAATCTCCAGATTTGATGAGACCAGGAATTCTTCCACTTATTGTTAGGAATGGAAACTGTGCAACTGCATCATTCCTCCCAAGTGAAACTATTGCCAATACTGAATGTGGTTTGTAACTTTCCCTCCGACATTCCCTTCCTCCCTCTATCATCAACCGAACGTTCTTCACAACCACTTCCGCCTGCTTCTGTGCTAAAAACCCTTGCTTAATTTCCTAAAATACAATTGCAAGTAAACTAGTTTCATGAGCTTGCTAATTTTGTTAAAAAAAATTAGTCATCAACTGTTTCTGAAGTAGCAGCCATACAAGCATTTCTCATACATTTTACATTAATATTTTCATTATTAGTGAGTAGAACTCCTATATAGTCAAAATCCAGGCAGTAAAGCTTGAGCTTCCAGTTTAGTTCAAGAGGAACGCACAAAACATCAAGAGAGTAGCACAATACTAAGAGTTTGTTTCGATTGAGTTATTTAATTTGCGAGAACTAATGAGAATAGAATAGGACATGTCTAAATTTTGTTTTCGGCATATTTCAATAAGCTCTCAAGTCTAAAGATAGCTTATGAAAACAATTTATAACTTATATAAAAATAGTTTGACTGTATTTCATCTTTTGTTATAGAAATAATTTATAAATACACACGGATACGGTAATAGTTGTTTATAAAAGTAGGATCAGGGTGACTTCAACTTGCTCAGTCAGGGATTGGTTACATATGTATCAGTAGTAAGAGGAAAAATGGATAATGTTGGAATATCCATCCTCATTACAGTCTGCCCCTAGTCGTCTTAATTGCGGCGTTTGGCTTGCCTTCATTGCAGGCTTCATTGTGTTGGATTTGAAGGGGTGGATTTAGTCTCACATAGCTTAGAGATATGGTTTAGAGATATGATTTGTGTTGTGTTTATAAGTAAAGACAATCCTCACCTTACAAGCCGGTTTTGCAGGGATGAGTAAAGTCCAACCCAAATTCTAAAAGATAATAATACTAGTAGTAAACACTTACCGGAATATCTGTAATATCTCCGATTGCGAAAATGTTGCTCCGCCCCTTAACTCTCAAGTTTTCATCTACCTTAATCCTTCCCTGAGCATCCAAGTCATTTTTCAACACAGTTTCCTTAAGCCATGCTGAAGCAAGTGGTTTTCCTGTACATAAGAAATGACAATCTGCTTCAATAGTTCCCCCAACTGAAGTTCGATATATCTTGTGTCCGTCTGTGGCACTGTTTAAGTCAACTGCTTGGTCTAGTTTCACCTCAACATTCTTAGATTTCAACCATTTTAGAGTCTTATCGGCAGCTTTTGCCCCTACAAATTCCAGCAGTCTTGGTCCTTTGTGCACTAGTGTAACCTTCTTGTCTGGAAAGTCAACAGCTATCTCTCCAGCAAGTTCCACACCAGTAGGACCTCCTCCAACAATCAGAATGGATTGAGCAGATTTTATCTTTTGATTTTCTGCCAGAGAAAATTAAATTCATAACTCAAATAATGACAACATAATAGAAACCCCTATCTGAAACATTTTATTAAATCACAAACTAGTATACTACAGAGCAAAAGCGGTTTGTTAAAATTTGGCCACGCTATAGTGCCGCTAGAACCACTATTTGACAATACTAACGGCAATGTATAGATTAAACAAATTGTCTGCATATTTTGCATGAGTTCAAATTCATAACATTTTTATCATCTTACATGATAAAAGATTCAAGTTAAAGCTTACCTTCTTTATACTGATGAAGTCTCTCAGTCCTAACTTTGGGTACAGGATCTGCATGACCAGTGGCAATTACAAGATAATCATATGGAACCCGACGACTATCCGCAGCCACCACTTCAGTTTCTGTCACATTGACAGCACTAGACGTAACAAGGTCGCCTTTTGTGAAATAGTCTCTATGGTTTATCACCGTCCTTTCTGCAAAAGATGGCTCCACCATTGCCCTCAAACTTGCCCATGAAATCTCAAAATATTCCTTCCTGGATTCAATTGCACTCAACCATGAGAAGCTAAGCTATAAATCAATCATAAATACTGTGCTGTAAAACACCACTTTAATAATAATCAACATAATAAAAAAAATAAAAAAACTTAACTAAGTACTTGTAGCATAAGCACTTATTAAATAAGTACTTATGCATAAGTCAATTCAAACATGACCTAAGTCATAAAAAACCCACCTTTCAGCCTCAAAATTGAAACTTGAGAAATTGGGAAATTTGAAAAAGCGATTATGATTTCATGAATACAAACGGGTAAGCGAAAATTCCAATAATCAATCAAAATCCAATAAAAAAATCAGAAAAATAACGAAAGGTGCTGTTAAAATCAAAATTGAAATGAAAGAAGATTGAATTTACGGATCAATGAGGGTGACATGTGCATGGAATTGAAGAGATTTAGCGACGAGGGAACCGGCGATACCGCCTCCTAAGATAACAACTCGCTGTTCGTTTTGCTTTCTCATTTTGCTTCTTTGCTTTCTTCAACTGCAAATGCATTCCTTTATGCTGTTACTGTTATCATTATTTTATGATTATTTTAAAGAAATAAATAAAAAGATAATATTGCAAATAATTAAAAGTATTTTTTTTTATACAAAAATAATAGTATGAAGTAAATGGTTCTATGCTTCTAAGTTCTACTAAATGCTTTCCTTAGGTTATTTAAAAAATGGTTTCTTTTAGGCTGTCACAAGTGTAGAGGAAGAACAACAACTCATAGATGTCTTGCTTGGTTGTGAGAAAAGATAAATTTAGTAAAATAAAAAATTAATGAATTTAACTCATCTATAATCTATTATCTATAATCATATGAAAAAATTTAATGTTTTGAATATTACATATTTGTCTATGGCTAGTTTTTGCCGTGTGTTAAAATCTATGAATATCAACATCGTCATGTTAATTCACGATTATATGTCAATATTTTTATCACCTAACATCTTTGGAGGTGCTTTCTACTCATAATTATTTTAAATATATAATGTGTATATATAATCACTCAAAGTTGGAGGAAGATTTAGGTTTTTATTTGAGACAATTGGAGTGTGTCGACGGTAAGGAGTAAATTGATTGGAAACAACATTATGTAAAATATTGTCTTCTTCATGAACCTGTTAAATGGTATGTTAATTTTATTTTATTTTAAATGCTATTGGAATTAATAGAATACAAGGGTATTCTCCCATTACAATGAATTATAAGGAAAGGGCAAAATAAAAATAAGAGAAATTCAACGCCAACTCATTACAATGAATTATAAGGAAAGGGCAAAATAAAAATAAGAGAAATTCAACGCCAACTCAAAAAGCTTAAGAATAAATAGGATTTAAAAGAAAAGCTAAAATGTTGGATAAAGGAAAATGAATTTCACTTAAACAAACTCATTTTCAAACTAGAAATTTAATCTCCCAACAAATGTTATTCACACTAAAATTTTCTTCATTTAAGATAACACCAATCCTAATTCTCCATCAAACCAAATCCAAACAAGTCTCACTTTACCTTTAGAATTTAACGTAAAATCAGTCCATCTAACCAAGAAGTCCCAATGACAGTCCTGATAAACAACTGCTGCCTCACACCAGTCTGCCATAACATTCCACACTGTGTTCGAAACAGAACATCGAAAGAAAAAATGAAACATATTTTCTGCTGAACAATTACAAAGAACACACCTTAAATCCGACAACACTACGCCACAATTGGATAATTCATCCTTCGTTGCAATCCTTTTCCACAGAAGACGCCAACCAAATAATTTGACATTCTCCACTAGTTTGGAGTTCCATAACAACCGAAAAGCGTGATGTTGAACCGAATTAAGAGGCTCCAAACTTCTGCAATCAGTTAATAGCTTTCTAACATCTTTAGCCTCAAACACTTCATTTGGATCTAACATCCACTAAATCATATCTTTTGCTTCTAGTTGCGGTTTTACCACTTCCAAGAAGCCTGTAACCTACTAACATCAGCTATGTCACCCCCACCAAATCACCAAAATCTCTCTAAACCCAGTCTCCATCAACAAAACTACCCATCGAGTAAACAAAACTACCCATCTAATACTCGGAGCGTATATGGTCCATCACAATTTGAAGACACGTTCCTCTCATTGTATTACCTTGATATTGGATTCTCAGCAGAAGCCATTATGGAAATTAATTGTCTACGCCAGTAGTATCAGATGGTGTCAGTATCATGTCTTCAGATCCAACTATGAGGATTTCTGGGAAGGTATTCAGGAAAGTTAAGAATCTCAGGAGTTCTAAATCCAATTGGTTATACACTCTCAAAGTTGAAACGATTCTGTTTTCGAGTTCAATTTTACTTTTCCCTCTTTATTCAGGATTACTTTCCCTCTTTTACTAAAGCGAAAAACGTTTGTTGGTTATGTTTGAATGTATATATGCTTTGAATATGATTGATGCTTACCAGAAATGCATGAAATGCAGTAATAGTATTTACTAAGGACGAACGAGGGTAGTAGTTAAACGAAGCTTCGCCGGTTCATCCCCACAAGACAACTACAAATCCCCAATAGAGCAAATCTATCTTTATAGATACTTCAAGTTACGTCTCCCCTTGAATTTATGTCCATCTCTTTTATCCTCAGTCAGGATACTCAGGAACTTATTCCTTCAATAGAAGTACGACAAACGAAGACGAGAGGTTATAAATACTATACTATCAAACGAAACGGGAACGAGGTCCTCATATTCTTCAGTAACGAATCAGGATTTATTTTCCCTAGCCAGCAGTTGTTATACAGAGATACCCATACACTTCAGGCTGCATGATTTATACATACATCATTTACATCATATCATAGCATATGCATCCATAATGCATAATACATTTACTTAAGTATATCATGCCATACATGCATACATATTGCATAAACTAACCTTTTCTTTTCAGGATAGTTATATGCAGATAAAACACTATTAACAATTCACAACAGGTCAGAGACGATCTATACGAAGGTCTAGTGCTGATACTTAATTCAGGGATGATCTCCACGAAGATTCATTGCTGATAATCATTTCTCAAGTTGTCCTCGGATAGTAGGCAAACGGTATATACGAAGATCTATTCCCTAATCTAGGATATTTCCAGAAGAGATAACCGTTACGAAGATTTATTTCTACTGGTCTATTCAACAATTCAAAATAGGTCAGAGACGATCTATACGAAGGTCTAGTGCTGATACTTAATTCAGGGATGATCGCCACGAAGATTCATTGCTGATAATCATTACTCAAGTTGTCCTTGGATAGTAGGCAAACGGTCTATACGAAGATCTATTCCCTAATCCAGGATATTTCCAGAAGAGATAATCGTCACGAAGATTTATTTCTACTGGTCTATTCAACAATTCAAAATAGTTCAGAGACGATCTATACGAAGATCTAGTGCTGATACTTAATTCAGAAAAAAATCGCCACGAAGATTTGGTTCTGACACTTAAATTAAAGTATGTTCTTAGATATGGTTCAGAGACGATCTATACGAAGATCTAAGGCTAAGCCCTGACACTTAATGAAGGATATTCTTTTTCTCCAGAGATAATGCAGAGACGATCTATACGAAGATCTAGTGATAGCATTCAACTCAAACCATGTTGCATAAACGATTCAGAGACGGCCTATACGAAGACCTAGTACTGATATCCAGTATCAACATCAAGATATTATCACCTCCTGATATTATGGATGACATCTATAAGCCCATCTCCAGTTCTTCCAAGTGGCATCTTCAAGCCCACTTAAGCATATAAAACTAATCATCAGTGTTACTTTACGCACCGGCGAGTGCACATTTTTGGGCTTTTGTGTTCAATCCCCTTCCACCTTCCAGGTCACGAATGGCACATATGTCAATCTAACCCCTCAGGTTTCAGAAAATTGAACAGGGGCAACTGTTGCACCCCAAAATTTGCCCTCACCAAGACAAGACATTGTGTTCTAAGGTGTCCCAAGAGGGTCACAAGGTTCACAAGGTATCTCAAGAGGTTCACAAGGTTCACAATTAGTCAGAAAGTTTGACAATTCCCTCAGACAATGCATCCTCCTAAGCAATGCATCTTAAACTAGGGTTTTGGATTTCATCAGGCTAAATGGACTTCCAAGGCTTCAAGTGAGCTTAATATCATCTTATATGTCTTTAATAATCCCTATGTCAAGTTTCAAGGCTTTCCCAAAAGGTTTGCTCAGTCAGATGATCAGATAGGCTAAAATCAGTCAAAGTAGTTAAAAAGTCAAACTGAGGTCAACTGTGGTCAAACCAAAGTCAAACTTCATGATTTTTGCCAACATCAAGTTTATGAAGTAAAATTCATCATTTTATCAATGGTTGATCATGATTCATCAAGGAGATTTCAGATTATCAAGAATCAGGAGTTTCTAAATTAGGGTTTTCATAGGAAAAGTCAACTGAACTTTGACCAGCCATAACTTTCACATGCTTCATCAAAAATTTCCCATCTAAAGCTCATTTTGAAGGAAATTTAATTATCTACAACTTTGTGTCTCACAAGCCAAGCCCAAAAATGCTTCATTTGGAAGGTATGAGCTAAGACATTATAGGTCATTTCAAAAGTCAACAAAAAGTCAACAACTTCCAAAGGGCATAACTTGAGAATGGTAAAAGATATGGACATGATACCAAAGAGGTTGGTTAGAGGACTCTCTAAGCTTTCCAAAATATCCAAGAACACCTTCATAGCCTTAAAATTGAGGGATTTGTTCCTTTGCAAAGTTGGAAAATTTTTGGGAGGTTTATGAAGCAAATGGGACCTTAGAACCAAATTTCTCCAAATGGGCTTGCATTTTTATGACCCAAACACTTCCATAACATCATGCACGACCCAATTCTCATTTATTCAGATTTTTATAATTTATTTTATATTTATTTTGATTTTATTCATTAAAAATCAATTTAAATCAAAATAAAATATGAAAACTCAATATTTAAATTTGATTCTTGTTCTAGAAGCTCATAAATAACATTAAGATGGCTTGATACACTTCCAAATTCGTGCACACCCTTTAGAGCATGAAAATATTTGATTTTTGGCAAAATTTTGAATGAGATTTCTTCATCATCAAGGCATCCAAAAAGCCCAGAAGACAATCACTTTTTTTGACCTAATTCTATTCATCTATAAGTATAGAACATAACACAAGCAAGAGGGATGGTTTTTGCAGGTCAGAACATCAAATTCAAATTCAAGAAAATTCATCAAAAAGTGAGATTCGGATCCTTTGGTTTAAGAGGCTTGCAAAGGGTTTGAACACACAAAAATGTTCCTAGAGGCTTCCATAACATATCCCAATCATCAATAGCATCAAAATCGTCCAAGAATGCATAAACCGAATCCATACTTTATCTTGAAAATTCAAATTTCGATTTCACTCATATATGCATTCTAATATTATTTTGATTGTTGTTTATTGTTTATAATCATGTGGGGATCGTTTCTGGTACCTTTGATTTGGTTTTTGATGCAGGTTTAGCCATACGCCATTGCTAGGGTTTTTAGGTCCAAATTGGGGCCTCACGATTTAAGACGTTTAAAAGTCTTTTAAGAACATGGTTGAATTACATAAGTCATGGGTGATTGATTGACCCGATTAATTTGGCTTGATATTACTTGTTACATGATATTAAAGAAAATAGGGTTTTCTGCAATTTTGGTTTCGCAGGTAATATCATAGGAATTTTCGCAGGAAAAATCGTATGCCTGGAGGAAGAAGATTATGCAATTGGCGCCATCAGAAATTCAAAAATATTTATAATATTTTTACAATTTTTTTTATGATTTATTTCAACAAGCATTGGCTGGCCCAGTGGTGAAGGCACGCGCATAGGAAGCACTAAACCTGGGTTCGATCCCAGGTTTTCACGTTTTTCTTAATTATTTCATCTATTTTGCAGGCTGAACATATTATGTGTTGTTGGTGGGTTTTGGTCACCACAAGCGCGTAGCCCAGTGGTCAGAGTCTTATGGTTGGGGATTGGAGACCTGGGTTCGACCCCAGGCTCCTGCAGGTTTTTGTTTTGTTTTGTTTATTTTCACTTCTTTTTAATTTTCTTTAAATCTTTATTATTTTAAATTAATTAACTAATTAAATTTAATTAATGAAAATCTTTTCTAAATTAAAATAAAAAACCAAAAACTAAATAAATAGTATTTTGTAAATCCGTTAGTTTCTTTTTTTTTAATTTTCATATTTAATTTTTATCATGAATGGTTTTTTTTGTAAATAATTTAGTTAAATCCTTAATAATTTTATTTATTCTAATCTTGTATATGATTATTTTATAAATAACCTATTAATTTAATAATCTAATATTTTCTATGATCTTTATCTATTTTGTAAATATCAACTTAATACTTTTTTTATAATAAGTAATTATTTTCTTCTTTTATTATTATTACTAAATTATTTAAATAAACTTATATTTTCCTAATAACTTTTAATTTGCTTAATCTAAAATAATTTTCTTTTTCTAATTTTAATTTCTTTTTGTTATTACCTTATTCTTATTATCATTGTTTTATTTATTATTATTGTTTTATTGCTATACTTGCTTTATTTTTGCTTTATTATTCTTATCATAATTTATTTTATCCGATTATTTTGTATCTGCCCCAAAGCGATGTAATAGTGTAATTTTATTTTTTCTATTTTTTTAATTATATTATTTAATTGCTTGGTTAGTAATTAGGGAGTGCAAACATAATTGTAATTAATTTAATTTAGATAACTAATGTAAAAAAGATAAATATTTGAAAATAAGCACTCACACACGTAAGTCGATTTTTGATCGCCATCTTGCACTTTCTAGGGTTACCCCTCATGTTGCCTATTTCAAAAGGTCAAGTAAGGTGTCTTAAGAAAAGTCCTTTCATAAATATCATCAAGTCCCTTCAGTTTATAAGATCAAGTCCCTTCGAGGTTGCCTACGATAAATGATCTTGTCCCTTCGAATAAAAGATGATAAGTCTTTACGATTCTCTAAATGACAATAATCCAACTTCTCCCTCTTCTGGAGTAGAAAACCTCACCGACTTACAAAAAAAATTAATATGAACATAGTTATACTCTAACCAGTTCATACCTAGGATCACATCCATCCCAGTCAACGGAAAATACACCAAATCAAAATAAAAGTCTCTATCAAAGATAGACAACGAACAACTCAAACAAACTAGAGAAGTAGTCACCGATCCCTTAGCCGGAATCTCTACGACCATTTCCCCATTCATCTCTAACAACTTAAGACCCAGCCTCTTAACACAATCAGCAGCAATAAAACAATGGGTATCACCTGTGTCAATAATAGTGATTAAAGGAATACTATTAATGAAACGCGTACCTCTGACGAGCTTGTCCTTATTAGATGTCTGAGTCCCAACTAAAGCGAACACTTTCCCTCTAGACTTTGCTTTCTTAGGCTTCTGGCACTGGCTACCAATATGCCCTTCTTTGCCACAATTAAAACAAATCATCTCTTTTTGCGGACAATCAGATATCGCATGCCCAACTTTTCCACAACAGAAACAACACTTCACCTCAGCAGTGCACACATTACTCTTGTGTCCCAGTTGCCCACACATAAAACAAACAATACCAGCAGGAGCATCTCCCCCACTAGTTCTCTGACCTGGAGCAACTTTCTGCTTACCCTTACCAACTGGAGCATCATAAGGCTTGCCACGATTCTGCTGATTCTTACCTCTCTGATCAGTAACAATCATGTAATGAGCATTGTAACACCTTAATTTTATATTTATTTTTGTGAAATAAATATTAATATTTTAATGGCATAATTGAATTAATTGGAGAAGAAAGTATTTTATGAGAATAATAATAATAATATAAGGTGTATTATTATACTGTTGTTATTATTTAAATAAAATAAAAGAGTTAGTGAGAGGTTTAAGGGGCAAAGGTGGAATTGTTGTTTTATGAAAAGAGGAAATAGGGAAACAAACCTCATTCATCGTATTTTTGACGAAGAACAAATAGGTCTGGAGAAAGAGGAGAAGAAGGGCAAGGTCAAGGATCGTAGATCACCAAGAACAAAAGTTGTGAAATAAAGCTTCGATTTTAAGGTAAGGGGGGAGAAAAGGGTTTATGATTGGTGATAGGACATAGAAGGGTAATTGGGAGTTCCTTCCTCCCTTAGGTATTTTTAAGAGATTATGATAATAATGATTGAATTGATGCAATACTGTGAAATTGTTTATGAATATGATTATATGATGTATTTTGAAAATATATTTGGTGTTGTGTGTTTGGTATTGGGGGAAATGGCATATGAAGGTTATGGGGGATATGATGAACAGAGAAGATGATTAAACCTCATAGATTCCATAATTTGATCTAGGAAAGTTTATTAATAAAACTAGTTGATGTTATAGGTATAAATGGATAATAAACATGTGAATTGGTTGGTTTTGAGTGCTAAATTCGACTTAGAATGATTGGGGTTCGTACAGGGGAGAAAGGAGGAAGAAAATGGGAAAAATGTAAAAACCAGAATTTTGGGAGTCAGGTGCCCTGACACGGGCCGTGTCCCATGACACGGGTGGCCGTGTCAGGCTACGGGAAATGGGTTTTTGGTGATTTGGAGGGGCGTGTCCCCAGGCCACCTGACACGGGCCGTGTCAGGGGACACGGAAGGCCGTGTCAGGCCACTGTAAATGTGATTTTTCGTCCGTTTTAAGGCGGATTTGACTCATTCTTCTAATGTATAATTATATTAGTGAAATAAGACTTTGAGGACGTTCTAATTAGACATGGCAACAAAACCCATACCCGCGGGTACCCACCCGAACCCGCCCCGAAGTTGACGGGGAAAACCCGCTTTGACTCTGTTTGGGTTTGGGTTTGGGTTTTCCCCGATTAAAAAATATGGGGACGGGTCGGGTAATGGGGATATTAGTACCCACCCCGAACCCGCCTCGTTTATTTTATTATGTACATTATTATTTAGTTTTGTTAATTTGTAATATTGAATATGTGGTCAATGTTTTGATATTTTGATTTTTATTAATTATCTAAAATATTTGAAATGTATGTATGAAATTTTTTGAGATTGTTTTATTTTATTATTTGTAATTTAATTTTATTTTGGAAAAATTAAATATTTCTATTAAAAAAATAACTTTACTAAATAGATAGTGGCGGGGCGGGGATACTCGAACCCAACCCAAACCCATTTTGGACGGGTTTGGGTTTTAATTCCCCATCCCCGTTTGGGTTTGGGGTGGGGAACAAGGGCTGTCTGGAAATATGGGTTTGGGTTTGGGGGAGATAAAAACCGTCCCCGACCCGCCCTGTTGCCATGTCTAGTTCTAATAGTGGATATAAGACTTGACGATTAATGGCATAAGAAAGCCTAAGTGTTTGATTGAATTATGTGAATATGTAGATTGTTATAATTGTGAATAACATGAGATATGTGTATGATCTGTGTGTGAATAAGATGCACTGATGGTTGGTTGATGAGATCATGATGATCGTAAAGCATAATGTGTTCATGTGTATTGTGATATGGTATGCGTTGTTGTGTCTGCATGCGCATACATTTGATGGAATAATCATGTCATGGATGTGATTATTCGGGATTCGTTGAGAATCGTGGTTGCAAGGATGATCGTGTCTTGTTGGAGACGTTAACGATGCATTCGGGGTTCTATTTAATGAACCGTTATTGTGAGTCGGTACCGCATTTGCATTGTGCATTTGAGTCGCATTGCATTATGATTGATTGAATAATATGATTGATAATTTTTTATGATTAGGGGTGAATTACTTCTTCATATATGTCGTATGTGCCATTATATTATGAATCTATTTCTCACTCCTCTGTTTATTTTGTTGTGTTTGTGCTTCTTCGGAAGTGCAGACAATTCAGGTACTTGAAGAGTATGTTGGTGTGATGTCCGTGTCCTAGGAGCTCTGATATGTAACGGGAACGAAGATCTTTGTCCATAATATTTTTAATGTTTAGGAAAACTTATTTTTATAATTAAACTTGAATTGAAGAACCATATTATGTTCGATCTGATAAGCCTTTGAGCTATTGATGTTAAAGATTTGGATTCCGCTGCTTTCTTCTGATACCCCATAACCTTCTTAATCTCGGAGCGCAACCCGTTCTCAAACTTGATGCACTTTTAAAACTCAGCAGTCACTGCATCATGGTGAGTATAAAACTTTGACAACTCCATGAACTTTGCAGCATAATCCGTTACCGACATACTTCCCTGCTTCAACGCAAGAAATTAAATCTCTTTCTTACCACACACATCTTCAGAGTAATACTTCCTCATAAACTCCCTACGTAAAATGACCCAAGTGATCTTTTCACCTGCAACTTCCAATCTTTCTATGGTCTCCAACCACCAGTCATCAGCTTCAACTGCCAACATATGAGTCCCATAACGAACTTTCTGTGATGGAGTGCAATCCATCACGCGGAAAATCCTCTCAATTACTTTCAACCAAACCAATGCAGCATCAGGGTCATGCTTGCCCTTGAAGGTAGGCGGCTTCACCTTCTAGAAAGTCACAAAGGTATGAGACTCGTCATTCCCGCCAGCATTCGGCAAGTTCTGCACAACCTAAGCCATTACTTGCATTGCAGTAGCCATCGCAACATCATTTCTTCCAGCCATCTCAACTTAACTCTACAATACAACAAAAGTTAGGACCACATACAATACTTGAATGCTAGACAACTACGACTCGACACTTGGTCAGACAGACCGACCTACTCTGATACCACTAATATAATACCTCATTTCTACCCGACTTTATAAATTAAAATCAGAGTTATAAAATTTTATCAACAAACATGGGATATCACATTTTCCAACTTTTAAAATCAAATAACAACTTCAATAATATAATAACTTCGAAAAACAACGTAGCGGATCAACATGTTTCAACTCTTAAACAACTTCAAATAATTCCATCATCAAATAATCTCAACTTGGTTCTTCAACATAAAACAACTTAAAACAAATTCATAAACTTAAACAAAATCATAAAAGTAAAACAAGCGTTTATCCCCCCGAAGTGCTACGTATCAGAGTGACAAACACCAACTCGAAGCTACTAAGTATTAGACTCTTCGTTACCTGCACATTACTAACAGAGGGAAACATTCAAATAGAAGGGGTAAGATATCGAATAATATAAACAGGATACGATAATCAATATGTAAACGAGATAATCATATAATCACACCACTTCACACGGCAAGCAACTTTAACATACAACTATATTCAACAAACAACGTAATCATTATGCAACTCGATGCGACTCAACTTATATGCATGTGGTACCATTTGGAGTAAACTTCCAACTTGAAACATTGTCAGGTTATCGAGGCATTATCAACTTATTTGCCAATCCAGGCCAACTTGAATTGAGCATACGCTCCAACTTGAAATATGCACATGTATGCAACTATGAATGACATATAACAACAACCATATACTCATCAATTTATCAACATAACGACTTGAACAACTCAACAACATGAATCAACATTGGTCATAGGACCTACGTTATATTAATCTTCCCAAAAATAGGGACAACACAACTTATAGCAACTTTAACACCACTTCAACGTGAAAACAACAATTTACGACTTTAATCGACTAAATTACTAAATTAATTATTTTAAACTCTCAAATCTATTCTAAACGACTTATTTTATCTTTACTTTAAGTCTAAGACCAATCCAACTTGAAACGGATGCAAAAACAGGTCGAATCGCCAAAAACCGCATTTTTCCGCACCTGCCCTGCTCATACGTGTATGGCCTTCTTCATACGCGTATGGCCCTAAAGTGATACGCGTATGGCCTGCATAATAGGGATTGTTACACGTATGGCCTTGTCTGTTATGCGTAACACCAGATCTGTTACGCAAATGACCAGAATTCCTAAAACTCCAACTTTTCTACGATTTCTCAAAATGTTCACCATTCTGTTCAATCGTAAAGGGTTTCTACATCGATTTTACTCTCAAAATCTTCTACATCTATTCATCTATCAATTTCTACGTTTGATTTTACGGACCTAACTTCATCTACACGAATTCTGCAACCACAATCCATCAGCAACACAGACAACAGAAAAATATATCAACATACATATCAGCAACACAACAAGAACAACGTGTTTTTCATCTCATATCAGCACGAAATCAACATCAACAAATCATATCAAAACACATCAATATATTTACACAAAAATCCCAACCTACATACGATCATCTAGTCTCGGTTATGGAATTCAAACCCCACCCTTACCTTGGATTGAAGGCAGCTCGAATTCACCGTTAAAATTTCCGCAAAAATCATTGACCTAGCCTCTCCTTGATCTCTCTCTAAAGTTTTTCTTCTTACAAATTTTTTGATTAGTCTAATTAGGTTTTTTAGCTTGTTTTTACTAAACTCTCACTAATCCACTTAATTACTATGGGCCTAATTAGCACCCCCAACATTACTATTCTCATACAACAAAACCAAACCCAACTTAATATTATCTCTATAATTATGATTATTATTCAACTTAATCAACTTAAGCGACCCAAACATAACTTAACCTGCAACATAAAGATAAACTTAAACGGCTTAAATGACTTAACGACAAGGACGATAAAACAACACGTAACAACTTAAAATCGGGAAAATACTCAATAATATTTAATTAAATTAATTAATTAAATACGGACGTCACACTCAACACCCCGTTATTTAAGGTAGTGCAGTCAGATAAGTAAGTGTGAAGGCTGGAGAACAATGGTATGTTTTCAGTTCGAAGTGCCTACAAGTATTGTGTTAGAGAAGATATTGACACTTCACATCTAAGAGTGGTAGGAAATTGGAATTTGATTTGGAATATGAAAAGTTCTCCTAAAATAAAAAAGTTAATGTGGAGGTTATATAGGCAATGTGTGCCAACTAGAAAGCAGTTAAGGGATAAATGTGTGGAATGCACTATCTCTTGCGCTATGTGTAGGGATGAAGATGAAAGCTACATTCACTTATTTTTCTTTGTCCGAAGAGTAAGGAATGTTGGGAGAAAGTACGTCTTTGGCCTATCATTCAATGAAGCTTACATAATGAAGATTCATTTACCTCTTTAATCCTTAATTTCCTGCAGACATTCAACAAAGATCAACAACCATGTTCGCTACAATGCTATGGAGTATTTGGAAGGGTAGAAATAATGTTGCTTGGAACCATATTGATGAATCTTCGGATAACATATGTTATCGAGCCTCTCAGTTACTATCAGGGTGGAATAATGCTCAGATTGTACGACCGAAAACTTTAAATAATAATAATAATACACCCAGTATTGTTAACTGGACCAAACCTTCAGAAGGATTTCTCAAGTGAAATGTCGATGCTTCTTTTGTTAATCATAAGGTAGGAATTGGAATATGTATCAAAGATGAAGAAGGTTCACTTGTCGCAGCCAGGTCCGAGTGGATTACTCCTAGCACTAATGTTGAGGTGGGAGAAACGTTGGGCTTAATGACAACACTTTAATGGGTAAAGGAGCTTGGTTTAGATAAAGTAGTGTTCGAAATGGATTCTAAAAGCGTGGTAGATAATGTTAAGCTACATTTACCAAACGATTCTGATTTTGGTGCCATTACCAGAGAATGCAAACACTTATTAGTATCTTTTTTCAGGAACTCTCATGTAGAGTTCGTTAGGAGATAAGCAAATGAGATTGCTCACGCTTAGACATGAGTGACACCATCTCTTTCTAGTGTCCACAATTTTCATGATATACCTACATGTATTAGTAATTTAATTATTAATGAAATGCATTAGACTTTTTTCTATAAAAAACATTAGTTTATTGGAAAATTGATGACCTATATATAAAACATATATTTTTTCATAAAAACATTAAAGAGATGTGAATGTTACTATAAGTTATTACCAAAAAATGACATAAAGTTATTATCAATTTTTTTTCTTCATAAATTAACATATCGTCCATCTAGAACCCTAAGCTGAGAGAAAAAAATCCACAAACTAATATAAAATTTTCACAATGAGTAAAAATATAATCTTATAATTTTAATTATTTTTATTTTATAAACAATAATATCAATTAGTTTAATTGTAATCATTGATATTAAAATTAATAATCTTAATTAATTTAATGATATATAACATTAATAATCTTAATTAATTTTAATTGTCAATCAAAATCTATGAATAATCAACATCTTCATATTAATTCACGATTATATGTCAATATTTTTTATCACCTTACATCTTTTGAATTTTTCCAAGTAAAAAATCATTCTTCATTCTATTTTGAGGTGCTTTCTACTCATATATATATATATATATATATATATATATATATATATATATATATATATATATATATATATATATATATATATATATATATATATATATATATATATATATATATATAAAATACATTAGGCCTTTATCTGAGACAATTGGAGTGTGTCAACTATAAAGAGTAAATTGATCGGAAACAACATTATGTAAAATACTTATGTAAAATACTGTCTTCTTCATGAACCTCTCAAATGGTATATTAAATGGTAGTATATCATTTTTTCTTCTTCTTTATGCATTTTTTTATATATTTAAATATATTCTCCTCTTCTTTATACTCATTTCTTAATGCAAAATATATGGTCATTTATGCGAGGAAAAAAAATTCCTTACAACCATTTCTTTAAAAACAATTTCCATACCCTACATTTTGACCCTAAGATATGTACATCATCATCAGAAGAAATCCACTGGACAAAGGACTATGTCAGACTGATTTGAACAGTATCCCCGCAATGAATCAGGATTCTTGAACCCCCCTCAGAGGATTCAAGCAAAGGACCAATCATTAATACATAATATTTTCAACCTTTCAATCATTATCAAAAGATTAAGGAATCTCAAATGATGGAAAGTATTTCAAAGAATGTACAAAAGTTTCAGTGATCTAGGCCCCAAGCCATCACAATCACCAATTAGGGTTTCAGTCATCTGAGCCCTCCAGATGAAATTTTTCATGGGAAAAAGGAGCCAAGACCTCCACATATCATCAAGAATGTTGACATGACCATGACAATCTATTTACAAGTATAAAAGGTGCAGAGATCACAGACTGCAAAATTAGAGTTTCACAATGCTCAGATTAGGGTTTTTGACTAATCAGGGAACTAAAAGTCAATATTTTCATATGGACAAGAGCATATATTATAGGGAATGGTTTAAATAGCTCATATACATCTTATAAGTCCATTCATAAGGACAAAATGCCTCAGAGGATGTCCAGTTGAAAAGTCAAAAATCAAGGGGTATCTAGTGTAATTTCCATCTGGACCAAAAAGTCAAAGTTTGACTTTTTCACCCAAAATGATCCTCATGACCTATATTTCAAGAATATATGATCTATGAATGCATTTGATCACAAAAAAAATCATAATTTGAAGATAACTTGTAAAAGGGGCAACCTCTGAAACTTAGAAATTTTTCTAAGTTATGGAAAAAAGTGTGCAAGTACCCTACTTCCAAGCATCATAACTTGTGATCCAAGCATAAGATTTTGGTGAATCAAAACTCAAATGAAAGATCTTGCAACAATATACAAATGATTCAACTAGGAGAAACTTCAATTCCTCATGGATTTCAAGTTGAAGATGAATCAAAATCAAGAAAAATACTGATTTTTCAACACTTAGAAAAATCTGCCTAAGTGTAAAATCAGCAAAACATAAAAAACTTGGAGGATTTTTCACCAAGTTCCAAGTTGATTCAGAGCCCTTTCTAAACACCAATGTTGTTGCAAATGTTGCCAACAATTCAAAGAACCAATTGGCATGAAAAAATCTTGCTTGTACATGAAGAAATCATGGATAAAGTGAGCATCAAAAGCTGTTTGGCAAAAACAGATTTTCTACAACTGTATGAAATCTGATTTTTTGTAGCAAAGTACATTGTAAAGTGGATTTAAGCATCTTAGCAATGATTACAAACCTGAGTCAACCTGCAAATTCATGATTGCACCATGGAATTCACCAAAATGACATTCCAAAATTACAACATTATACATTTTGATCCAAGGGCCACAAAGCTTCCAAAAGGCATATTCTTGGATCTCTTGTTCAACAAGCAATAGATGGATACAATCTAAGCATCAAAATTATGAGGAATGTGAATTTTACTGCTGCATAGCTGAGCCATTTCACATGTAAGAGATATTTTTCATAAACCATGACTCACCATTGTGATATTTACATTTCAAATCTTAGAGGCCAAGTTTGCTCAACATATTTTCCTATAAATAGAGACTCCATTCCATCATAAAAATTACACCAAAGCCTCTGATCACCAAGCTTTCTCTTCTTTGCTCCTTAAGACTCAAAATTTAATATTTTGAGCAATCACCATCGAGTTTTGAGTTTGGGCTAGCACAAGCTCAAACTAATTGTTTCAACACATAACATGTGATGTATATAAAGTGTTCAAACACTTAGGTCACCTCTGAAACACCTCTAACCCAGAATCACACTTCAAAACCTCAAAAACACCTTGTTTCTGTAACTTGAAGGCCATAATTTGATCCAGCCATTTGCAATCAAGTCCAAGTGTTCAAACATACTCCATATGATGTAGGGAAGCTGTCCAGATCATCACAACATCTTTGTAACACCTCCAGCTCGAAATCACAAGTTCAGTTGCAACTTCAAGTTTAGGTAAGCCTCAAACTTGGCTAAATCATAATCCATGCATATTTCCTCGCACTATCTTTTTGCCATATATACGTAATCATATTCTAAGAGATTACCCTTAATCAATTTCATAAAACAATCATCATGTAGAATTTCATGAGGCTCAGGCCAAATTAGGGTTCTTCAATGTTCATCACTGATTTCTCACTCGACACACAAAATAAATGATATTAACTATCACTATCAGGTTCGTGAGTTAAAATCTAACAAATTAGAGCTTTGTTTCATTACATTTGATGCATATTTCATGAGATATTATAGATTTTGCAAAACTGGGCATGAACACCCTTCGCGCGTGTTCTTCAGGGTGTTCTTGGCGCCATTTTTCAAAATTTTAAAAATTTGAATTTTTGTGATTTTTATTAATCGATTAAAAATTTAATTCCTCTTTGATTATTTTGAGTTTTCAAATGATTCTTTTTTCATTAATTATCAAAAATATTTAAATATTTTATCCCATGAAAAAATCTCCAAAAAATATATTTATTATTTTCTTAAAGAATTAATTTTATTTGTTTCTAAACATTTTTAAATTCAATTTTTTCACTTGATTTTTCAAAATAGATGATATTCAAGTTATTTCATGGATAAAACATAATTTTTCAAACATTGATCCAAGGTTTTAACTTGTTTTTAATTATTATTTGAAATTTATCAAGTATTTTAATATTTAAAATCAAATAAATATTCAAAATACTTCAAAATTAGGGTTTTGACTTTCACACATTTAATTTGAATTTTGCCACACTCATGGGCCTCTATTAGAGTATAATACCTATCCTTTTTTTTTTATAAAAATGAACCATTATGGTTCATCTGATCCATTTTCAAAAAACTCGGCGCGATCGCTTTTTTCACCGCAATAAGTTTTCATCTGCGAATCTTTTTTTGTGACTGTGTTTACACGTAATTATTATTTTTTATAAAATGAATTGTCAAAATGTGTCATGAGGAATCCTTTGTGTTTAGGGCTCATTCTTTCTGTTTTAAACTTTCTCCGGTCTGTTTTAAAACTCCATTAGGCTTCCGTATAAGTCATGAACCCACCAACTGTTTCTTAAATAGTTTTAAATCTCTTATACAGAGATAATGAGCATTTGTTTACAACTCTCATCTCCTTTTCTTTTTTCATATTTATGACTAAAGATCTAATACACCAGCAACTAGACTGAGCTTCACTCCAGTGAACTGCTTTCTAGGCTGTAGGAAGCTTTTCAACACCAAAGTCCTACTCCGTATATGGAATCATCAGATAATTAATCAACAAAACAAATTTCATAGGAATCCTTATGTTTAAGCCCTATTATTGGCTTCTGAGCCATCTTTTCTCTTTCTAACTTCTCGTTGTTTTCTTAAACTACTGTGCTTGCTTAGAATAGAATTGTTTGCCAAAATTATCTTTCTTTACCTCATATTAAAGCAAAGATAATAAAATACTTCTTAATGACAAAGATAATACAATGTATAAAAAACATCTGTAATCTTTCTCCCTCAGGATTTTGGGCCTCTGCTTCCCAGTGTAACACCCGACTTCATTCTTAATAAAACAACTTAAGAATACTCAAACCATAGCAAAAACATACTAAAAGTTGTTAAACACATTCACTGAAACTTTTATTTGTCTGTATGCATTTCATCTGTATATATTTTCATTTTCTAGAATCTCTAAGTAGTTAGGTTATCTTCATCCAACATATACACCCTTTCAAAACACTTAAGATTTTATTTTTTTTACAACTTACTAGGGGTTTACAAAGATAAGAAGTTTCCTGGTGAAGTGATTCTTTGAAAACCATCCCCATCCTCCTCTGGGGCTTTGTCCAAGGACCCATGGGCCTCATGCACGTAACCTAGCCTCCTTTTGGGCTTAAAGACAAGGAGTCTCTTAGGCTTCCTAAAAGTATAGGAACAGACCTTAGAATCAAAGCAATACAGTAGTCTCCCTCTCCCCGATGGATAACCAAGCTAGCCTTCTCTTGGGCTTTGTACAATTGAATCTCCCCCATACAAAGGAATGTCTGATGACCTTCAAAATATTTATCAAACCAACAGAGAAACACTCTTATTACAAAATCAGTCTTCAACAAATTTTCAGCCTCCCATCTTAGGCTTCATATAAGATACAAATAAAAATCAAAAGCCAGTCTCTCACAAATAAGCTTCACACCTAGGCTTCCAAATCTGGACACAGATAAAACTTTCCCAACAAATTCAATTTTCATCCTTTAGCTTCAATCTTGGGCTTCAATCAAGGTACATATAAATCAAATCTTCCCTCTTTAGAGATGACAAATTCTCTCTACTGAACACCTTTTAACTTCAACTTTGGGCTTCAATCAAGGTATATACAGACAAACACTATACAATCACTCAAATATAGTTATAGTCTTAGACTTTAACTAAGCTAACACCAGTCATAGTCTTGGACTATAACTAAGCTAATTTTGTACATTCATAGTCTTGGACTTTAACTAAGCTAAATTCATTACAGTCATAGTCTTGGACTTTAACTAATCTAACTTCATTACAATTATAGCCTTGGACTTTAACTAAGTTATTTCATTCAAAACAGTCATAGCCTTGGACTTTAACTAAGCTAAACAACATCAATACATTCATAGTCTTGGACTCTAACTAAGTTAACACCAGTCATAATCTTGGACTTTAACTAAGATAATTCTTCACAGTCAAAGTCTTGGACTTCAACTAATCTAACTCATTTCCAACAGTCATAGTCTTGGAATTTAACTAAGCCAATTGATGGGCTAAAGACGTACTCTAATTATGTGTCTAGCGGTATCTTAACTGCAAGTGCACAGCCTATCAAAGTAATATTTAAGATTATCGATCCACAGGGACTCTATGATTACTTAGTGCTAGAGGATTTTCTAGTTTAGCTAAGGTGAAGGGTTGTCACGATTTTTTGGTTGTTTTTAAAGATTAAAGGCGGGAATTAAATTTAAGTTTAATAAAATAATACTAAGGCGGTCGGTATGTAATTATGTTAACTTAGGCGGGTCAATCTACCCTAGGCTTATAAAGATGGTTCACTTAATCTATTCTATAGAGGTTACCAGTTTGAATATCTTTAACTCACACTCTCGTGGTCTTATCTCAGATCTTACCCCTAAAGCCCTATGCCTGCTCTCGCTAGCCCATAAGTGTTTAGAAATAATTTTTGGAAACTTAGTAATTCAAATTCATTTTAAAGCGCTCTCGTTGTGTTTAAATTAAATGCCTAACTTTAGCTATCTGGTTAAAATCTCACACTCTCGTGGTCTTGACCTAACCTATTACACTTTCCTTACTCTCGTAACAAAAAGGTTGATTTTATAATAAAAAGTCTCAGCCCGAATTTTAAGTTCTTAATTATTTTAAGCCTAGAGTTGATTTTACCGATTTAGTTTGTTTTAATTACATACCGCCCTAAGGTGTTTAGCTACTCATTATTGTTGAACCAGACAGAGGCAGAGAAATATAAAATAAAATATGCATGGCAGAAAAATAAATACTCAACATTAATATAAATGTAATTTAATATAAAAACCTGGATAACAATAAAAATAGTAGACTCCTTCTTCCACAGGCTGGAAAGCTCGGAGTACTGACCGGAATCGGAAATAAATTTTCTAAACGAATTCTGAAGGCTTTGAAACAAATTAAATTATAACAATTTCCTAATGTTGGAAATTGTTATAAGGTTGGTTGGGATACAGAAAATTAAAGCAAGAAAATCAATGCTGGAAAAATAAAGGGTGCAAATAAAAACGGCAGAGCTTCCGCAAGAAAATTAAAATCAATACTCTGTAAATTGTTTCTTGAAGTTAAGCTATTTATAGAAAGCAAATTGGGCTTGGCAGTTGGAATTGGTGCTTGGGCCTCGTAATTGTTGAGAAAATCCAGGGAAACGTTGGAATACTTGGTCTGCGGGAAAATAGGCATGCTGACTTCACGTATCGTACACGTTCATGACCAAGTATCATCAAAATACCCTAATTTCCCCTTGTCACGTTCGTGACAAGGGTGTCACGTTCGTCTTCCGTGTTTGATGCGCGTCACGGTCGTGAGGGACTTGTGACGACCGTGACTGCTCCTTTTAGCGTGTCACGGTCGTGACTTCTAGGTGACGACCGTGACTGTTACAAAAAATGCAGGTTTATGCAGAACTCCTCCTTTCTTCATCTTTTAATGGTTGATTTTGCTCATTTCACTTGTGGCTCATGATTTGGCTCTGTATATGATGTACCTGCAAAATGGCAAAGAAAACTCGAGGAATCGGGTGTTAAAACGACAAATATGCGATAAAACGGTATTGAAACATAGCAATATAACCGATACTTTTTCTCGTTATCAAACTTCCCCAAACTTAAACCTTTGCTTGTCCTCAAGCAAATAGTCGGTTGAAAATTGTCGGACAAGTTTCCATCGACGCACACACATAAGAAACCGTACGAAGGATCGTTTTGTCAGGTAAACCGGTACTTTGATGAAACACTAACGGTACACTAATGACACAAGCAACAAGCTAAGTCGTCGACTTCCCGTTAAACGAAACATTCGGTAATTGCGTTACGATTCCACCTAGAGTCTTTCGATCTTATTTCGCCCAGTTTCATTCTAGCGCAATCACATTAAGCCCTTTGCCTTAGCACGCACGTAGTGGAGTAGCCGGTTAGTGACTTTGATCCTTTATAAGCACGGGGTCTTGTACACGAATGTGGTAACCCTATATACATTATCCAATTTGGAGGTTGTGGGGGATCGAGCCGTAGCATGCCCTACCAAGTTCAGAACCAGTACCTCGGAACCAACCCGCAATGGACTCCTTCTCCTATTTCTCGTTTCTTATATGCGACCGTGTACTTTGGTGCAATTTCTTTTCATTTGCATCGAGATATGAAGGATCATTATAGATTAGGCATCAAACACTTATATTCATCGGCTCCCCACGTGGTTTGTGTTCAGACGGTGCTGACTGCTAGTATAAACTACTAGGGGTTACTTTTGAACTGAAACTTAAGGTGTAGTCGTAACAATTATCGGAACGGAATTGCCTAAGTGGGAAGTCTAAGGTGTCAAGACTGTATTGATCTTATTGAATCGTTCTCAGCTTCCTGATTATGATTTCGTAGGTAAGTCGGGAAATGTGAAGAATAAATTAAAGATTTTTTCGGTATGGCTAAATAAACGGGGAAAGTTCGAAAATAAAGAAAATAGCACAAATATTGCTCTGTTTCATTAACTTACGAAAAGGAAATACAACGGAATGGAAAAGTGCGGAAAGGGAAAATGCAGAAAAATGAAAGGTACCTCTCCCACACTATATCAGACATTGTCCCCAATGTTGTGATATAATAGCGGTTAAAGTACAATACAAACAACGGAAATGGAAAAACATAAACAAAAACTAAAACTAAGGCTGCTGATGACCACGACCTCGGCTTCTGGTGCGGGAGCGTCTGGTCGGAGTCGCTTCAGGATCAGAACCGGTACCGGTGATAGCAGTGATATCAATGCGCAAAGCCTCTAGCTCGCTAAAGATCTCTCCGAGCTTCTCATCAGTAGTCCTCTGGTTAGCGGCAACAGCTGAAAGTAATGCATCATGTTGCTCTTTTTGCCTTCGCTCCAGTGCGGCATTCATCTGGTTCTGCTGATGAATCGCACGGAGGACGTCCTCAAGTGTGAATTCTTGTACAGGAGGCTGTCGGGTGGATGACTCAGGAATGTCCTGGACAGGCTCAGCTGCATCCATGGTGTCTTGCATCTCGTCCACTGGTGGATCGGCCTGCTCATCAATAATGGGGGTGTGGCCGGAAGCATCCGGTAAAGCAGATAGCCAGTTGGCTCGGCTAGACGGATCGATGCGGTCACGGTACGGCAAGATGATGTGGTGATAAACAGTGCCTTGGATAACAGGGCTGAACCTGCCATCCTCTCTCTGAGCAATCAAGTGGGCGGACCTGCAATAATTCTTCGTTAGGAACTCTGCGGCTCTGCGAGGCAAATTGATGACCAAGTCACCAAGCTCCAGCTGAATGGCGAGGGTAGTGACAATGCCGCCTATGTAGAAGGGGGTTGCGCCACTTTGCGCTATGGACTGGATATGGGATAGCATGAATGGGGCAGCATTGATGGGCTCGTCATTTAAGGCGCAGTGCAAGAACAAAAGCTCCTTGGAGTTGAGCTTGTGGTTACTCTCTCTTGCAAAGATGGTGTTGCAGATGACGCGATGAAAGTATCTGATCGCCGGGTTGTGGATATGCGTAGCATTCAGGCTCTGAAAGGCTGAGGCACGGGTGTTAGTGATGTTGTGCCATAAGGTGAAAGCGGTTTCACTGAAGTTGTCCGGCACGCGGAGGTGAGCTTCATTCCCGTGATCGAAGCCTAGCAACTCAGCGATCCTTGTTTGTGTATCTTCGAACTCCCGGCCGAGCAATCTGAACTTAGCAACGCCGGTGAGTTGACTCTGTGAATTGGTAGGAGTGATGAAATGAAATGAGCTTAGAAATTCCAATGTCAGAAGCTCGAATGTGGGCTGGGGCTGACTGCATAGAACCCACAAACCAACCTTCTTAAGCAGGTTCTTGACACTATTGAGCATTCCCAACTCTCTCAAACATTCAGTGTCGACATATCGCGTGGGTTGAACACCACGGTTCTGGAATCTGATGAACCTCTGTCTCTGATTATCTCCATGCTCACCATCTCTAAACTGAATTGCTTCCATTGCATGCAAGAACAAGAGTGGGAGATGAGAGGTTTTTGAGGTTTTGTGAGAAAAGTGATAAAATGAGAGGAAATTGGTTCGGATTAATAATGCAAGGTGAGAATGTGATAGGTGTGGTGTAAATGGAGAGGTTAATGGAGTTTAATTTGGGTAATGGGAGGTTACGGGAGTTGGAAGAGATAATGGGGTTTTTTGAATTGTATGGAAGTTGAAAAAGGAAGAGGTTTCGAAGAAGAACAGTTCTGTTTCTCAGAATTCCTATAACTGGGGTCGTCATGGTCGTGATGGGGGGATGACGGTCGTGACGCGCTAATTAGCTTGTCACGATCGTTAGAAAGTGATGACGACCGTGAGGGATTAAAACTTAGAATATTTTCTAGAATGCATTATCTCTCTCACGCTCAATATAATTTATATAATATTTTTTTTATGATCACTTCTCACTTTATTTTAAACACAAACAATATATAATATATAATACCAACATAAATTTGTAAATTTCATCACACGAGAAATTATATCAAACATTAATCAATTTAAACAAATTAAGCATAACAGTAAATGAATTGAAAGCATAGAAATTGATTAAATTGGAAAATTTTGTAAAACTAGAAGTGCTTTGCTTTTGATACTTGAAGGGAAATTACATTAATAAAAATACGGTACGAAAATGTTTGCGAAATGTTAAACTAACTAGAAACGAAAACAATAAGTAAAATAAGCTAGATCACTACAACATTTTCAAAAGTGCTTCTTCAAATCTTCGATTGCAGAGTTCAGGTGGTAGAATTGCTCACATGTTATGTCAGTTAAACCTATAATGTCCAATCGCATGCTCTTAATCTCATCCTTAACAGTATTTATATCGGCTTGGTAAGCTTCAAGAGTGTTCATGATTTTCTTTAAGTTGTCAGCATATTCTACTTGATTCACTTCAGGGGTTTCAATCACTTCATCAGTGTGGTCAATGTCATGGTAACCAGGAGGTGTCTCAGGGTCACTTTCTACATCGGTCATTATATCATCCTTTATCTTGTAAGATTAAGGTGTTTCAGGAGTAGATGGATAGTCAGGAGGGGTAAGCTCATAAAGCCAATTATCCTTATTGTGAACACTGACTCTAGCATGGTTTGGTAGTGTGAACAGGGTTACTACTTCATTCCTGATTAGGTACTCGAAAGGTGGTTGTCCTAAATTCCTTATGATATGGCGGTTAAAGCAAAAGTTAAGATTCATAGGACGGATGGTACCTAAACGGTTACACCTGTGTAATTGGTATCTAAGTCCTAGAGCATCAGCAATCATGGTGACAAGACCTCCTACTAATATGGGTAGATCAGGTTCTTCTTGGATTCAGGTGAAGGTTTGCATCATGAAAGGCACACCATTGACTGGTTGTCCATTAGTCACACATGACATAATGAATATCTCATCTTTAGATACTCCAGTAAGGTTTTCTTATTTTCCAAAGAAGGCGTGGGCAAGGATCTTATGGAAGTAACGAATAGCAGGGTTATGTATCTCATCATTGTTCATGTTATTTGGTTCAGGATGGTAATTTCCGGTTAAGGTTCCCCAAAAGAAATCCAGCTCAATGTCCATCAATTCTACCCGTGTGGTAGTAAAAGCAAAGGGTCCACTAGGGAATCCTAATAAGTCAGCTAGTTCTCTATGGTTAAAGTCATATTCTATTCCAAATAGGCGGAAACTGATAAATCCTTTCCTGAATCCAAAACCGCGCTCGGGTAGGTAAACTAAGGAGCTAAGGAACTCAAGGGTGAGCTCGCGGTAAGTTACAAACTTTTGTTGAATCAGTGCGTTCTCCCATCCAAGTCGGTTAAACAAGTATATGATGCTATCATGTATACCTAAGGTTTCCATAGTCAGATCATCCGGGTACAGAGTCAAATCCATTGGTCTCTGTGATAACTCTTCAAATTTCATTCTTTGGTTCCTACCTCTAAATTTGGTTTCCATGAGGTTTATCGGTTGGTTAGCCATAGTTAGTGTAAATACGGAGGAAACAAATCAGGGGGAGAAGGAAAGTGGAAAAGACTTTAGAAAATCTGTAAAAGTGATTTAAAATTAAAATAAGGAAAAATAAGAAAATAAAATGCATAAATAAAAGCAATAATAGTAATAATGAAATAAAACTATAATAAAATGACAAAACAAATAAACTAATAATAAAATGATAAATGACAAAATAATAAAATGATCAAAATGATTTAATTGATTAAATGGGTTGCCTCCCACTAAGCGCTGTTTTTATCGTCAAAAGCCTGACATAATGCTTAGGTTAGATTAATCAGGGAAATTAGTGGACAACTCTAAAAGCCTTAGACTATTTGCATAATCTCTATTTTCAACTTTATGATAATGTTTTAAACGTTGTCCGTTTACTGTGAATGGTTCGCTATTCCTACCCTTAATTTCTATCGCTCCACTTGGGAACACTCTAGTTATTTCAAAGGGTCCTGACCATCTAGATTTTAGTTTTCCAGGAAAGAGCCTAAGTCTTGAATTAAAGAGGAGTACAACGTCTCCCACACTAAATTCTTTCATAGATAGGCGTTTATCATGCCATCGCTTAGTTCTTTCTTTATATATCTTAGCATTCTCATAAGCATCTAACCTTAACTCTTCTAATTCATTAATATCTAGGATTCACTTTTCTCCTGCATCATTATAGTTTATATTGAGAGTTTTGATCGCCCAATAAGCTTTGTGTTCTAGTTCTACCGGGAGATGACAAGATTTTCCATAAACTAATTTGAAAGGTGTAGTTCCTATGGGTGTCTTATAAGCTGTCCTATAAGCCCATAAAGCTTCATTAAGTTTAGATGACCAATCCTTCCGAGATATGGCGACGGTCTTTTCTAAGATTCGTTTGATTTCTCTGTTTGAGACTTCGACTTGTCCACTTGTTTGTGGATGATATGGTGTTGCCACACGGTGTCTTACTCCATACTTAGATAGTAATTTGTCAAAGATTTTTGAAATGAAGTTCGAGCCACCGTCACTTATGACGAGTCTAGGCACACCAAATCTGGGAAAAATTATATTTTTGAAAAGCTTTATTACTACTCGTGTGTCATTTGTAGGAGAAGTTATAGCTTCAATCCACTTTGAAACATAATCAACAGCTACGAGTATGTAATTATTACCGAAAGATGATGGGAATGGTCCCATGAAATCTATTCCCCAGACGTCAAAGATTTCTACTTCTAATATTCCTTTATGAGGCATTTCATCTCTTCTTGAAATATTGCCGGTGCGTTGACACCGATCGCAATTTATAACAGCGATGTGGACATCTTTCCATAGATTAGGCCAGAATAGGCCGGCTTGTAAGATTTTTGCACAAGTCTTGGAAGTGCTTGCATGTCCACCATAAGGAGATGAATGGCAGTGAGCAATGACATCTTCTATTTCTTCTTCGGGAATACATCGACGAAAGATTCCATCGGGTCCTCTTTTGAACAATAATGGTTCATCCCAATAGTAATGTTTGAGATTGTGAAAGAATTTCTTTTTCTGCTGATAGGTTAAATCAGGTGGAAGAGCTCCTGTAGCTAGGTAGTTGACAATGTCAGTGTACCATGGCAGTCCTACAGTTGTTTGGATTGTTTCCACGGGTTCTGGTTCATCTATGTCTAACTGAACTGGGTCGCTTCCTATTTGTGCTATCAGCTGTTCATACGGAAAATCATCGTTAATCGGAACTTGTTCGGGTTTAATACCTTCTATTCTAGATAAATGGTCTGCTACGACGTTTTCAGTACCTTTCTTATCTTTTATTTCGAGATCAAATTCTTGTAAGAGTAAAATCCATCTCAAGAGTCTCGGTTTAGCATCTTTCTTAGTCAATAGATATCTGATAGCAGCGTGGTCTGTGTAAACGATTATTTTCGCTCCCACTAGGTAAGAACGGAATTTGTCAAGCACAAAGACAACTGCTAACAATTCTTTTTCAGTAGTGGCGTAGTTCATCTGTGCAGAATCTAAGGTTCTACTGGCATAGTAAATCGCATGAGGTTTCTTGTCCTTCCTCTGGCCTAGAACTGCGCCTACAACATAGTCACTCGCATCGCACATGATTTCGAAAGGTAATCTCCAGTCAGGGGGTTGCATGATTGGTGCGGTGATGAGGGCTATTTTTAGAGTTTCAAATGCTTTTAGACAATCTTCATTGAATATGAACTCAACGTCTTTCATTAATAAACCGGTAAGAGGTTTAGTGATTTTCGAGAAATCTTTGATGAATCGTCGGTAGAAACCGGCGTGTCCTAAAAAGCTTCATATTTCTCGAACAGTTTTAGGGGGTTGAAGATCTTTTATGACTTCTATCTTAGCTTTATCAACTTCAATTCCCTTGTCGGATATAACGTGTCCTAATACGATTCCTTCTCTGACCATAAAATGACATTTCTCCCAGTTAAGCACGAGGTTTACTTTTACACATCTTTCTAACACCATTTCTAAATTTGATAGGCATCCTTCAAAACTTTGCCCGCATACAGAGAAGTCGTCCATGAACACTTCCATGATGTTGTCTATAAAATCTGCGAAGATTGACATCATACATCTTTGAAAGGTTGCAGGAGCGTTGCATAATCCAAAGGGCATTCGTCTATAAGCGAACGTTCCATAAGGGCATGTGAATGTAGTCTTCTCTTGATCATCTGGGTGGATAGGGATTTGGAAAAATCCTGAGTAACCATCAAGATAAGAGAAATAAGAATGCTTGGCTAATCGTTCTAACATTTGATCTATAAAAGGTAGCGGGAAATGATCTTTTCGAGTGGCTTTGTTTAGTTTACGATAATCGATGCACACTATATGTCCCGTCACTACTCTTTGTGATATCGATTCGCCTTTAGCGTTTTTCACAATAGTGATACCTCCTTTCTTTGGTACTACATGTACTGGACTAACCCATTTACTATCAGAGATTGGATATATTATTCCGGCATCTAGTAGTTTCTTAACTTCTTCCTTTACTACAGTGCTAAGGATTGGGTTAATTCTTCTTTGAGATTCTCTGGAGGTTTTGCAATCTTCTTCTAGCAGAATACGATGCATACAGATTGAAGGGCATATTCCTTTGAGATCAGATATGTTATATCCTAATGCAGTTGGATATTTCTTTAAGACATCTAAAAGTTTCTTTGTTTCGATTGTTCCTAAACTGGAATTTATTATAACTGGTCTTGTACATTCAATGTCTAAGAATTCGTATCTTAGGTTCTTAGGTAAAGTTTTTAACCCTAATGTAGGTTTATCCTTACTTGGCATGGGATCCGGTGTAAGTGCTAAACTTTCGCTTAGACTATCATCCATATATGGTTCACGCCAATTATCATCTTCGAAAATCGGAGGGATTTGAATTTTCATAATTTCAGAATAGGTAGTTTCTTTCATTTCCATTTCTCTTACGCATTCGTCAATTACGTCCAATAGATAGCATGTATCCTCTATAGCTGGTGATTGTAAGAATTGTGTTAAAATAAATTCAACTTTCTCTTCACCTACTTCAAAGGTTAGCTTTCCTTTCTTTACGTCTATTATAGCTCCGGCGGTAGCTAAAAATGGTCTTCCTAGTATGATAGGTGTAGTGGAGTCTTCAGAGATGTCCATGATTATGAAATCAGTAGGAATATAGAATTGTCCTATACGTACTGGGACGTTTTCTAGTATGCCTACAGGATATTTAACAGAGCGATCGGCTAGTTGAACAGACATTTTAGTTGGTCTTAGGTCTCCCATGTCTAGCCTTTTGCAAATCGTTAAGGGCATAACACTGATACTGGCTCCTAAATCGCATAGAGCTTTGTCAATGACGAATTTTCCTATTACACAGGGTATAGAGAAACTTCCAGGATCTTTTAGCTTATGAGGCATATTATTCTGAATTATGGCGCTACACTCAGCAGTAAGTGTAACGGTTCCGTTATCCTCTATCTTTTTCTTATTGGATAAGATTTCTTTTAAAAACTTAGCATACGAGGGCATTTGAGTGATAGCTTCTGTAAACGGAATAGTAATATTTAACTGTTTCAGAAGTTCGACAAATTTCTTAAACTGACCCATCGTCTTGGAATTGGTTAATCTCTGAGGGTACGGAATTGGTGGTTTATAGGGTGGTGGAGGCACATAGGCTTTTCTTTCTCCACTGCCTCTTGATTATCATCTTCCTTTTCTTCTGGATCATTCACCATTTCAGTCGGTTTATCCGGTTTTTGGTACATGGCTGGATTGTCAAGTCTTGGATCGGTAGGTCCGTCAAGTTCCTTGCCACTTCTTAATATCACAGCATTGGCTTGTCCTTTCGGATTAGGTTGAGGTTGTCCAGGAAATACTCCAGCTGGTGCAGCGGTAGGTGCTTGTTGTTGAGCTACTTGTGAAATCTGGGTTTCAAGCATTTTGTTATGCATAGCTAATGCATCTACCTTGCTCACTAATTGCTTAATCTGCTCACTAGTGTGTATGTTTTGGTTTAAGAAGTCCTTGTTTGTTTGAGATTGGTTAGCTATGAAGTTCTCCATCATTAATTCAAGTTTCGATTTTCTAGGGACATTAGGAGCAGTCTTTTGATATCCTGGTGGTTGAGCTGGTGCTTGACCTGGTGCGTATAAAGCATTGTTATTCTTATAGGAGAAGTTCGGATGATTCTTCCAACCTGGGTTGTATGTGTTTGAGTATGGGTTTCCTTGAGCATAATTCACTTGATCTGTGGGAATTCCTGTTAATAGTTGAAAATCAGGAACTTCATATCCTGGAACTCCACATAACTCACAGTTAGGTGTTACTGCAGCCACGGTGGCTGTTGGTGTTATGGCCAAGTTGTCGATATTTTGGTTTAGTTGGTCAAACTTTGCATTGACTTGGTCCATACTACTCACTTCGTACATACCTCCTTTTGTTGGTTTCTCAGTTGCGACTCTCTCGCTTCCCCATTGGTAATGGTTTTGAGCCATACTCTCGATAAGTGCATAAGCATCGTTATATTCTTTGTCCATTAGTGCACCGCCTGCGGCAGCGTCAATTGTCATTCTTGTATTGTACAAGAGTCCATTGTAGAAGGTATGGATGACCATCCATTCTACTAATCCGTGATGTGGACAAAGTCTCAGCATATCCTTATAGCTTTCCCAAGCTTCGAAAAGTGATTCGTTTTCCTTTTGCTTAAATCCGTTGATCTGAGCTCTCAGCATAGCTGTCTTGCTAGGTGGGAAATATCTGGTCAAGAAAACTCTCTTTAGTTCCTCCCACGTAGTTACTGAATTCGAAGGCAGAGATTGAAGCCAGGCTCTCGCTCTATCTCGAAGTGAAAAAGGAAACAGACGTAGTCTAATAGCTTCTTGGGTAACTCCATTGGCTTTTACGGTATCTGCGTATTGCACAAAGATCGAAAGATGAAGATTCGGATCCTCGGTAGGATTTCCGGCGAATTGATTTTGTTGCACGGCTAATATCAGTGAAGGTTTTAGTTCGAAATCGTTTCGGTTGATAGCCGGTGCGGAAATGCTGGAATGCGGTTCAGCTTGCGAAGGACTAGCGTAATATTTGAGTGGGTGATTCTGTTCTTCAGCCATCTCTGCGTCCTTTGATGTTACGACTGGTTTAGGTGGATCTATTTGAAGATTTGGAATGTTGTAATTTTGTTCGTAATCGAATATCCGTCTTCTTACGTGTAAGAAGCGTTCCGATTCTGGGATTAGAGGTTGCAAGTCTTCGCCTTGAGAGCGAGTACTTGGCATACACTCGGGAATTTAGAAAGTAAACAGAAAATAGTTGTTACCTTAGTCTAGACAATGCTACCCTAAAGTGCACTAGTAACTAAATTAAGGTCCCCGGCAACGGCGCCAAAAACTTGATGGGCTAAAGACGTACTCTAATTATGTGTCTAGCGGTATCTTAACTGCAAGTGCACAGCCTATCGAAGTAATATTTAAGATTATCGATCCACAGGGACTCTATGATTACTTAGTGCTAGAGGATTTTCTAGTTTAGCTAAGGTGAAGGGTTGTCACGATTTTTTGGTTGTTTTTAAAGATTAAAGGCGGGAATTAAATTTAAGTTTAATAAAATAATACTAAGGCGGTCGGTATGTAATTATGTTAACTTAGGCGGGTCAATCTACCCTAGGCTTATAAAGATGGTTCACTTAATCTATTCTGTAGAGGTTACCAGTTTGAATATCTTTAACTCACACTCTCGTGGTCTTATCTCAGATCTTACCCCTAAAGCCCTATGCCTGCTCTCGCTAGCCCATAAGTGTTTAGAAATAATTTTTGGAAACTTAGTAATTCTAATTCATTTTAAAGCGCTCTCGCTGTGTTTAAATTAAATGCCTAACTTTAGCTATCTGGTTAAAATCTCACACTCTCGTGGTCTTGACCTAACCTATTACACTTTCCTTACTCTCGTAACAAAAAGGTTGATTTTATAATAAAAAGTCTCAGCCAGAATTTTAAGTTCTTAATTATTTTAAGCCTAGAGTTGATTTTACCGATTTAGTTTGTTTTAATTACATACCGCCCTAAGGTGTTTAGCTACTCATTATTGTTGAACCAGACAGAGGCAGAGAAATATAAAATAAAATATGCATGGCAGAAAAATAAATACTCAACATTAATATAAATGTAATTTAATATAAAAACCTGGATAACAATAAAAATAGTAGACTCCTTCTTCCACAGGCTGGAAAGCTCGGAGTACTGACCGGAATCGGAAATAAATTTTCTAAACGAATTCTGAAGGCTTTGAAACAAATTAAATTATAACAATTTCCTAATGTTGGAAATTGTTATAAGGTTGGTTGGGATACAGAAAATTAAAGCAAGAAAATCAATGCTGGAAAAATAAAGGGTGCAAATAAAAACGGCAGAGCTTCCGCAAGAAAATTAAAATCAATACTCTGTAAATTGTTTCTTGAAGTTAAGCTATTTATAGAAAGCAAATTGGGCTTGGCAGTTGGAATTGGTGCTTGGGCCTCGTAATTGTTGAGAAAATCCAGGGAAACGTTGGAATACTTGGTCTGCGGGAAAATAGGCATGCTGACTTCACGTATCGTACACGTTCATGACCAAGTATCATCAAAATACCCTAATTTCCCCTTGTCACGTTCGTGACAAGGGTGTCACATTCGTCTTCCGTGTTTGATGCGCGTCACGGTCGTGAGGGACTTGTGACGACCGTGACTGCTCCTTTTAGCGTGTCACGGTCGTGACTTCTAGGTGACGACCGTGACTGTTACAAAAAATGCAGGTTTATGCAGAACTCCTCCTTTCTTCCTCTTTTAATGGTTGATTTTGCTCATTTCACTTGTGGCTCATGATTTGGCTCTGTATATGATGTACCTGCAAAATGGCAAAGAAAACTCGAGGAATCGGGTGTTAAAACGACAAATATGCGATAAACGGTATTGAAACATAGCAATATAACCGATACTTTTTCTCGTTATCACCAATTTCCCCCAATACAATCATAGTCTTGGACTTTAACTAAGATAGACATTCAACCTTTCTTGAGCTATTCAATTCAAAATAACCCATTCAGCTTATGCCTTGGCCTATGCAATTCAAGCAAGCAACCAACCAACCAGTTACAAACAACTGTTTTCAGCTTCAATCCTATACTTTAATCAGGAAACAAACAAATTTTTCAGTTTCAATCTTGGGCTTTAATCAAGACACAAAAATACAAACTTTCCAGCTTCAATCTTGTGCTTTGATCAAGACACAAATATAAACTTTTGAGCATCAACATCCTGTGCCTTAACCAGGATACAAATCAACCCTTTAGGAGGAACTACGATGCCTTGATCCCTCAATTCTCTTTTTGGGGGTACGTAGGCAAAAAGTTGTAAGATCTTTGCGAGCAAACCAAATAAAAACAACAACTAGGTTTCTAAACCCAAGAAAAACATCAAGAAATTATAAAAACACAAAAACATCAACATCACCTATCAATTAGAACTCATTTCATACCCAGACCCATCTCAAAGAAACCCCATCAATATCAAAAAGAACAAATTTTACACTAAACCAAATGTGAAATAAGCTAAAGAAGAACCCAAAACCATGTAGGCATCTGTTAAATAACAGTATGCAAAACGGGGTGAGTTTGAGATATCTTTTCCCTTTCATAACCAGCTTCACCAGGAAAAAAAGAAATCAGAAAGTAGCAAAAAATGCGATAGTGATTAAAGACCACAAAAATCGAGCTACAACAACGTGGCATGACTTTTTATCAAAATTTGAATTCCATCTATATTTTTCACCATCGTTATAACATTTTCAGCTTTGGTCAAAATATATTAAAAGTTAAGTTAACAAGATTGAAGAGGCGCATAAAATTAGTCTCGGGTAAAGCACGATTGCATTTGTCCTATATGGAAAGTAAACTACAAATCCTAGGTGAGATAAGTGAGTTTTTATTATGTTAGGTAGAAAATTATTTATCAAAATCATCATGGTATCATATATTTTAAATTTCATTCTAGATAAAGAAATAATAATTTAATGACAAATTATAGCCTTTCTTTTATTACTCACAACTTAATTTTATATAATATCTACCATATAAGAAAATTTACCTCCAATGAAAATACTTTTGTACCCTTTTGACACATGTCACCTTCTTAACACCCCTTTTGTTTTACATCATCTAACAACTACTCTTATTTTGGGACTAAATGAACAACATACACTTTAATTTGAAATTCAAATTTTGAAAGAACTATAATATCTCTCTCCTCATCCTTTTCATCTTTCTCTTTCTCACTCTTCCCTCACTTAATTCTTCTCTTTCTCTTCATTCTATTTCTCTTTGTCTCTCTTCCCTCTCTTCAATATGATAACAAATGTAACATCCTTGCAATCAATGTAAGGTTTATTTTCGTCACCGATTTCTCGTCATTTTCTAAGCCATAACCAAAGTGTTTGTTGTTTGAGGTTTGCTTGTGTTGACTCATGTGAAAGGGGAAAATGAGTGGAAAACTGAATCGGATCGAAATTTCTTTGGTGAAAAAATGACTGGGTATATGTGGCTTCGCTGAGTTGGAAACGAGTAAAAAAAGAAGGGAATTTCCGACACAGGTAAAATATGATATTCTCTGTTGCTTACTATTTTTTTCTTATCCTACTTAATTTGTTTCATTATTCTGGATGGCAGAGGTTTCATGGTCAGAAAAGGGAATCAGAAACAATAATGGTGCGATTCGGTTTGCGGTGGTGCGACGGTTGGACTGAGTGATATGCAGTGGTTTCCGACACAACTATAATCTTTGATATTCTCCATAGCTATTGTTGTTCATGTTTCTTAATGGTTTATTTTATGATTTTTGTTAGGTATACATGTCGAACGGTGTTAAAACAAATTACCTACAAAGTGTCCGATGAAAGTTTCAAACCAATCACTTGTTAGTTTTTCTGTTTCAGATTTGTGGTTGTTAATGTTTAAATTAATTTTTTCATTTAAATTTCATTTTGCTATGTATTTTTTTAGGTTATATAGCTGGAGGATATACAGATGCGTGTCGGTAACCACCCAGAACATAAATGTTAGTTTGTTAATATGTCAGTAACCAACCATAATGTATTTGAAAAAACCAAGTTTGAGTTATGTGTTCAGTTGTGCTTATGTTTATGATATATGTTGTTAAATAATAAATCACAAATTAAAGAAGTTCCAATTGTAAAAACAATTAATCCATATGCTTTTGTATTTGTATGATAATTGTTGAAGTGTTTGTTTGGATATAACATTAGATAGCTCAATATGAATTTACTGATGCCCCAAATTATATAAGTGATAGAACTTACTATACATAATGCTTTTATTGATGTTATAACATGAATATTGGTCAAAAATCTCCTTGAGCCACTATGTTTGTGTTAGAATTGGTATCTAATTAATAGAATGGTTTATTTGTTAACTTTGCAGGAAGGTGCGACTTCGCTCAGCTTGTACGTAGAAGAGGATTTTGATCGTGCTTCACATCGCGACACTGGAGGCGTTAATTTCCAATTATGCACCTATATGTTGTGTTGTATTAAAGGTAAGATTTTTATGAATCTGGTAGTGACCCAAGTGAGGGAATGATGCACGTGATGTGAAAATTAGGGTGGTTTTGGACTAATCTTTTGGCGAATTCTACTATTGGGACTAAGTGGTTGAAACCAGGACTAAGAATAACAACTATGTGTGTTGTTTTTTACATTGTTTGGGTCACAAATGATGTGAAAGGTTATATATGTTTTTTTACTATTTAAGATTATAATCACTAGTTTAGTTGTAATTTTTTTAATGTAAAATATATAGTGCAGTGGTCTATTTTTCTGCTTCAGGCATGTTTGTTATGCCTGCATTGATAATATGGAAGGCATTGATATGCATCACCGACAGTAATTCATATTTCATTATCACATCATCTCAATGATTTAACATGCCTTAATATGAACTTTTGTCATGTTCATGTTTTTTGTCAAGATATATATTGTTGTTATTAACTGCTCAATGTGTACTCTTTGTACATGCATTTTTTCTACTAATAATATTTGATCTCTTTGTACATGTGTTTTTTCGAATGCACATTGTAAACACTCCAAATTTGCCCTCAACCATTTCACCATGGCTTGTGATCTTTTCATATGCATAAATTCAATCATAGCATCTCATACCACATTTTTGATTCACTGCATTGCTTCTAAGTCATCTGCATCTAGGGTTTGTGATCTGAGCTATCCCTGAGCCATTTGAGCCACTCCAAAGGTCTACAATCACTTCAAAGGGGTCCATGTATGTTCAAGCATCATATTATATCCTCACAAAATCAAGAAATCCAAAGAATCACAAGAACTGAGAAAGGCATGGAAGCAGAGCCAGGTTTAACTACAAAGATGACCTAGAATTAGGGTTTTGGTTTCAGAGGCCATAACTCCAATTTTTTTAGTCATTCTTGTTTCTATTGGTCTCTATATGTTATAAGGATCATGCATATCAATTTTCATGAAGAAATTCCATGAGGAAAGCATCTAATCAAGAGTTGACTTCTTGAGCAAGCCAGTGCAAAATCAGGGCATCTGAGGCCCCCAATGACCCAACCAAAGGGCATTCTCCATCATTTTGAATGTGTATGATCTTTATTTGATCATAAAAGATGTTGGAAGTTCACAAAATTGAAGAATTTCAAGCCATTTGCAAAGTTGCCTTTTTGGGAAAGTGACTTGTAATGAAAACTTGCCATTTTGGGAAAGTTTTTCAACCCTTTCTTTTTGATTCAAAAATGCTTCAAATGAGAAAACTTTGGTCATGAAAGTTGTAGACTGGATCATTCCCTTTTCAAAAAGTACAAGAACTTTTTCTAATTCATTTTGGATCAAAAGTTATGGCTTTGCAAAGTTGGGAAAAATCATGAAATTTCCACTTTTGGCACCAAAGAGGGATTTTTGCAAATTCCAATTCCAAGCATTTTCAAGACCTCTAATTGACTTCTTTGCATCATTATAACATGTTACAACTTAGAAAAGTCAAGTTTGTGCCAAGATTTTTTTCATTTCCATGCCTTGGATCAATGGTTGCATAAGGCATTTTTCATAAAGGCTACAAAATTGAAACTTTGCAAAAGGGACCTCTCATGTTTGAAATGAACTCCAATTGGTATCAAAGCATCATAACAATATTACAAGACTCATTTTGTCACATTTTGCCCAAAATATCACAAGTTTCCTTGCCTTGGTTCATGAGAAAATCCAAATAGGGAAATGTGCAAGAACCTTGGAAACCCTTGATCAAGGCTAGCCAGCTCACAAAGTCAGATCCAAAGGCCTTCCTTGACTCAAGCTGAGGCAGGACAAGCCCTTAGATCTCCTCTGACCCGAGCCATACTCATGGTACACAAGATCTTGACTTTTTGCATTTTTGCCCATGCCAATCCCATAGTGCCACCACCAACTCTCTGCCCAATCAGAGTCAAATATGTGGACATCAAGCAACCCTAAACACACCATACACAAGCCAGAAGCTCTCACATTGCAGCATACACAAAAATCTGCCAAGAACTTTCCTTCTTCGAATCTCTCCACACAGCCCTCAAACATCAAAAATTCCTTCACACACAAACCACAAATCACTCATAGAACAAAATCCACCCCCTGAAACTGCTTGAATCATCACCCACAGAGACCTCCATTTCTGCTACACCAGAGTTGAATCACTCGAACCAGCCACTCCCCAAGCTTTTTAAGCTCCATTCCATCATCAGGAGGTTCAAGGGAGAAGGATTGCACAAAGCTTGAGGCCAGAAAGCTCAAAATCAGGAGAGCTTCACCTCAGGTAACATGAAGAAAATTTTTCCCAGAAGTTGATTTTTAAGTTCTTTTATGATGCTATGTGTTCTCCTGATCATGAATATGTGTTTATTTTTTGAAATGGTGAAGAAACCAGCATGTATGACATCTCTGAATATTTGCCAGTGTTTCATACTTTGCTTCGATTCAGGCTTGTGAGTGAAACTAAATGAATTTGAGATGAGGGGTTAGGTTTAGATTGATGAGAGAATCATTTTGGTGGAAGAAATTTCATGTTTGGTAACCTGTAGAGGAATCTAGGGTTTATGCTCGCCGGAGAAGATGACCGGAACCACTGTTCCGGTCACCTGAAAGTCATTTGCCCTAATTGTGTAATTAAGAGAGTTTGAATATGGGCCGTGCGATCAGTGGTTCCCGTGTGTGTTAGAGGGCTGAGATTTCATGATTAGCCCTAATCAGTGATTAATTAACTTAACCTAGGTTTAATTAATTAATAAGTAAATATTAGTCAGGTTTGAACTTGGGCCATTGGATGTGGCGCCAAGTCAACACCCACAAACCCAGAATAAATCCTGGCCTTTCCTTCAGATTACTTTCTTTTATTTTTATTTTATTTCATTTCTTTTTCATTTTATTTGCACGAATTATTTAAAATAGCAAAATGCATCCAAAATTCTCATTTTTTGCAGCAAGGTTCTAAATATTTTTCTCATTCTGAAAAAAATTTTATTTTTATTTTTTGCATTAAAAATTATTTTTAAATCATTTAAATGTTTATTTTTAATTAGTTAATGGAAATTAATTAATTAAAAATGCATTTAGGTATTTAAAAATCACCAAAAAATTCACATTGCATTTTAAAGCATTTAGAAACATTATCCAACTCTCAAAGCAAATTTCTTTTTGGTCCTTAATGCCTTTTGATCATTTTCATTGGAATTAAATTCATATTAAGGTAATATTTTTGTGCAAACTTTGAAAAATCCATTCTGCCTAACCTTTGAGAGTTTGATAATGGTTCTTCTTGCATTGCATCCTTCATAGCATGTAGTTTATAGGTTAAATTTGGTTTGATTTTATCTTCCATTTTAAATTTGTTTTGCATTTTCCATGATGAGGTACCTTAAAACCCTAATTGACTTAAGAAAATCATAACTTCCATTAGGTTTAGATTTAGGTCTTCCCCTTTGGGCAGTGAATTTGTATAGGTTTAGGGTATCTTTGATTGCATTTTCAATTTTTTATCATGTCATTTGCTTCTGATTTTGAATTTTGCATTGCATGTTTGTATGTAAACCCTAATTTGTGCCTTCCTTTGCATCCATCTCTCATTTGCTTGTGTTCAATGACTTGCCATGACATTTTGTGCATCCACATGATTCATAATACATCTTAGGACATATTAGAATTATGTTTGATCATTGCATCTTTCATTTGCCATGTTATGTGTCCATTGCATTTCATAAACTTTCATGAACTTCCATGGTTTAAGCATGCTTCATCTGCATCCATATGCTTGTTTGATCACTCTCATCTCTTGTCATGAGTTTTCATCATCCCTTAGAATCCTTAACATTATGTTTGTGCTTCTGACTTTGGTTTGCATCATGACATTTCATCTCATTTGCATTGCATTTCATTTCTTTTGCTAACTTTTCAGGTGGTAAGTTGTTTTGGGAAGTGAATTTGCCTTCACTTCTCATAATCTCTTCTCATCCCTCTCTTGCATCATTTCTGCATTTTATCTTTGTATTAGAGTGAGCTTGCTCATTCATGTTCTCTTCCTACCTTCTTTCTTCAAGCAACTTGTCTTCTTAAGTGAAGCAAGTTGTTTTGCTTCTCTCTGCTTCTTCCTCCTTTCATCTACTTCTTTCCTGGTGGCTTCTCTCTTGAAGATCTTATTGCAAGCCTCATTAACCCTAGGAACAACCAAGCATGATAACAATTAGGGTTTGATTAGTCCCCCATTTAGTTTTGCCTTTGTGTCATCTTTGAGTCTTCTCTTCTCATCTCATAATCAAGGACTAAACCCTAAAGGTTTTAAGGCTTTGTGATTAAGCTTATGCCTGCATCCTTCTATTAGGATGGAGTGTATAACTTTAATCCTAAGTGTTAAACCCTTAATTTGTTTAAATCCTTTAATCAATTCACTTAATAATCACTAAGACATCAAGCTTGTAACTTGGGCCTTGCATTAGGGTTCTAATTCTTCCTTGATTGGTTAAGAAGGACTAACCCTAGTGTTAATGGACAAGTCCCCCTCAAGTTGTCTTACAAACCATAAAATCCACTTCTTAATTTTATCATTAACTAAAATCCACTTTAATAAAGGCTTTGTTTTGTCATGAGGTTAATCCCTAATCATGGATTAAGTTGAGGATCCTTCCTCAGCTTAAATGTTCTCATCTATTATCCTTCTATTAGGATGGTATAATGAGTCCATTAAATCCCTGATTATGGCTTAAACGCATTACTTAACACTAAACAAAAACTCAAAAAAATTTAAATAATCACAAGTAGGTTAATGATCTTAATCCTACATCCTGGTGATTAAGTGTGAGGTGCTTACTTCACACTTAAGGTATTCTCATTACCCCTAATCAGAGGGAGGATGTGATGAGTTTACTAACCCTTGGTTTAGGCTTAAGCTCATTTTCTTATGACACATTCAAAAAGCAATAAAAGATTGAAAACACAAAAACAAACAATAATCGTCTCCTCTAGGATTCTTTTCTCATCATCTTCACTCACAAACGAGAACTTGCTTCTTCCGTCTAATGCAAGACAGTTAGCACCTGAGCCAGACAGGTCATACACTTGAGCATAGACAAGTAGGCAGTTCACAAGTCAATTTATCTTTCAGTCTCTTTGAGTCGAACTACGGTGTTCTGACTTCCTCATTGCACGAGAGGATACGTAGGCATAACTTAACCGTTATCGAACAAAAGTCTCTGTATATTCCCCCTCCTTCTAGTTCCATTCATTAAGCCTCATAGTCTTGAGCATCTCACTCCTGTTCTTACACTGACACTTCTCTCATACACTTCACTTTTCTTTTACACTGACACTTGCATTCTTTTCCAGCTTTGATACACAAATTGCACTGACACTGCCCCTTTAAAACACAAATCTTTTAAGCATGGATCCCGTCGAGTACGACAGACAATCTGGGTGCTAATACCTTCCCAGGTGTAACCAACCCCCTTTCTCAGTCTCTCTGGTTCGCAACCGCCTTATCCATATCTTTCTAGGTCTATGCAGCATTACCTTTCCTCTGGGATAAAAATGCCTAGCTGGCGACTCTTGTCTTCTGAGTTCACCCTTGTGTGTTCTCTTCCTCTTTCGCCGACCGTTTGCTTCTGTACCCCTTCTGACCAGGTGTCATTTTGGTGGGAGCGACAGCTTGGCGACTCTGCTGGGGACCCTTATACTGTAACCAGGGCTTCTGGTTCTTTTTGTGGGTTCCTCCTAGCGCTTGTTTGATTTGTGTTTACTGGGGTGTTATGTGCTAATTGTGTTTATATAGTTGCTTTATTTATTGCTTTATGTACAGCTTTATTTATTGCTTTCTTTACAGTTTTACATTTTTCATACTGTCATGCTATCATTGCTGGATCTGGTTTCTGTTTTGGTGGGTGGGGTTCTACTGAGAGTTTAAGGTCCTATACCTGGGACCTGAGTGACACCTAGGCTAGAGTGGTTCATGTTTTTTCCCATTCCATTTCGGTCTGGTGCGGGAATATGAAACACGGTTCAGATATGGGTTTCTTCTTGAGAACTCTGTGCTACAGATTTCCTGTAGTGCTAGGGCTATCTGGGAAGCCTGCTAAGTCTGGATGACCTTTATTATGACCTTCAGAAACTGAGGTGAATTAGAGGAGGATCTTTTATGGTTATTGTAAACACTGTACCTCCGGGTTAGAAGTGTTTACACTTCTCATAACTGATCCAAGTCTGAGGACCCTTGTTTTAGAACACTACCTGTGAGGGGGTTGGGCTGTTTACAGGTGTGCAAGTACCTTTGACCACATCATACCTTGTTACTGGTTTGATTAAGAGTACCTCACTTTGGACAGTTCTTGTGATTTAACCCTGGACATGTGACTCTTTATTTGAGTCCCCCACCTTGGTTACTGGATTTCTGAACCTCCATCTGGACTTCTTGAACATATATGGACCTTATATATCAAGACAGATAATCAGATCCAGCTTGATCACAAACCCTTTGCATTTCATTTGCATACATCATCATTGCATCATTTAACATTTGTTCATTTGTTTTTCAGGGTATCCACATCATATTTGGCTTGGTTTTGACCCCTTCATCAGCATAGACCTCTGTTCATCAGTTATTTGCTTCAGTTATTTTCATCATCACCAGCACTAGCCTATCAGTGGCTCATCTCCAGTATTGATCTTGATCTTCATCAGCACTTGTCTTCAGCTCTTCATCAGCACTCATGTCTGCACCCAGGAAGAGCAACATTTCATACCATTTCTTTGAGCCTGTGTTGACTGGTATCAGGCAGGTCCAGGCACTTATCACTCCACACCACATCCCATTATTCAGAGAGCATTATGGAGGCATCCTTGACATGGTTATGGACCTGGATCCTTCTCAGAGGAGTATGATCCACACCTGCCTACAATTTTATGACCCTCCTTTGAGATGCTTCACATTCCAAAACTTCCAGCTAGGACCCCTTTTGGAGGAGTTTTCATCATTGATTGGAGTACCTGTCAGGGGTGGTGTCCCCTTCAACCCAGTGTAAACACCCCAAATTTGCCCTCACTCATTTCACCATGGCTTGTGATCATTTCATATGCATAAACACAATCATACCATCTCATATCACATCTTTGGTTCACTGCATAGATTCAAAGTCATCTGCATCTAGGGTTTGTGATCTGAGCAATCCAAGAGCTTCTTGAGCCACTCCAAAAGTCACCAATCACTTCAAAGGGGTCCATGTGTGTTCTTATGTCATATTACATCCTCTCAAAGTCAAGAATGCCAAAGAATCACAAGAACTGGGATTGGTATGGAGGCAGAGCCAGGCTTGACTGCACAGATGACCTAAAATTAGGGTTTTGGTTTCAGAGGCCATAACTTCAAATTTTTTGGTCATTCTTGTTTCTATTGGTCTCTATATGGTATAGGGAGTATGCATATCAATTTTCATGAAGAAATTCCTTGGGGAAGTCATCTGATCAAGAGTTGACTTTCTAAACAAGTCAGTGCAAAATCAGGGCATCTGAGGCCCCCAATGACCCAACCAAGGGGTGATCTTCATCATTTTGGGTGTATTTGATCTTTATTTGATCATGGAAGAAGTTTTAAGTTCATAAAATTCAAGAATTTGAAGTTTTTGCAAAGTTGACTTTTTTGGGCATGGTTGACTTTTAAGGAATTTGTCATTTTAAGCAATTTTTCAACCCTTACTTTTTGATCCAAAAATGCTTCAAATGGAAAAACTTTGGTCATGAAAGTTGTAGATTAGATCTTTCCCTTTTCAAAAAGTACAAGAACATGACCTAATTCATCTTGGATCAAAAGTTATGGTGTGTTAAAGTTGGCAAAAATCACTAATTTTCAAAATATGCACCAAATGGAAAACTTGCAAAAAAACTTTGTACCAAGGCATTTGTGACTTCTAATTCATGTCAAACCATTGCACAAACATCACATATACCCTAAAGTTCAGAATGGACTAAGAATTCCTCATGTTTCATGGCCTTGGTAGCAAGATCTTTCCATATGAACCAAAAGGGAACCAAGTTGCAAAACCATCATAACACTTCCATCCACTTGTTGCCTTGGATGCTGAACCAACCATAGCCTTTCCCCTCACCATGCTGCGCCAGCCCACACACTTGTACTAGCCTAGAACACAACCCATGCTTCTCTTACACAAGAGTGGACTTTTTGCAAAAGCAAACTCACCTATCACAGCAGGCCAAGTCACATCACCTGACCAATAAGCTTTGTTTATGTGGATCAAATGCCAGCCATTTCACATGACAAGCAAGCCTGAAGCAAGCCATAGCACAACATACACATTTTCACCCTCACTTGCAAAACCTTTCGAAACTGATCACACAGCTCACAAACACAAGAACAAACTTCATAGATCAACTCAACTCACCTTCCTGGTCACAAAGCATCCATCACCATAGCCTAAAACCTCCAGGATCCCAAATACGATTTCTCTCCCCCATTGAACAGAACCTGCTCAAACCTTCAAACCAGCCAGCATAAACTTCTTCTAAGCATCCAGACATCATCAAGGGGTCACAAGGAGTGATTTGCATCAAAGGAAGGGGTCAGAAAGTTGCAAGATTGGAAGCTTCGAAACTCAGGTAGCTCAAGAACATTTTTTCCAGAAATCATTTTTAAAGTTATTAAGTTGTTCTTCATGATTCACTGATTGCTCTGATATCTTTAGTTTTGAAAATGGTGAAGAAATAAGAGTTTAATCGTGTTCTGAAACTCCCTGACCTAAAAAATGTTTTGTTTCGATTCATGTGATTAAGGAAAGATAAATGATGTTTGTGTTAGGGTTTTGATTCAGTGGGTTATGGGGATCATTTCTGTGTTCTTAGATTCCATTTTAGTTATGTTTTGAGAGTTTTAGAAATTTTCAGGTGGGGTTCCCACCGGAGAAGACGACCAGAGGTCTTCTCCGGCCACCTGAAAATAATTAGGGTTTTAATCCTGCAATTAAGGGAGTTTGAATCTGGAGCGTTAGATGCGTTGAAAAGGTTGACTTGCCGCGCGTGTGTGTGGCTGAGATTCATCATTAAACCCTAACCATAATTAATTAATTCATAATCCTGTTTAAACCAAGTTTGAATGTGGGCCTTTGATCTGCGCGCGCAGTCAACCCTTTCCTGGCCAGACTCAATCTCAGCCATCCATCCAGCATACTTCCATTTATTTTGATTTTAATTTCATTTTTTCTCATTTAATTTGTACAATTTATTTAAAATAGTAAAAACCATTTAAAAATTATGGAACTTTTTGTCAAAAGTTTCATTAATTTTTAATACCCAAAACTATTTTTATTTTCATTTTTAGCATTAAAAAAGTATTTTTAAATATTTAAAAGTTTATTTTTAATTGATTAATGGAAATTAATTTATTAAAAATACTTTTAGGTATTTAAAAATCACCAAAAAATTCATGAAGTGTTCTAAGACATTTAGAAACATTGTCCAACCTTCAAACCAAATTTCCTTTTTGATCTTGATGCATTTTGAGAATTTTTCATTGAATTAAAATCATTTTGATGCATTATTTTGATCCCAACTTCAAAAAATCATTTCTGCCTAATTATGAAGAGTTGGGCATTGATTCTTTTTGCATTGCATTGTGTTTAGCATGTAGTTTGTGAGATTAAATGGCCATGATTTGATCTTTCATCTTTCATTTGTTTGATAATTTTCTTGTTTAGGAACCCTAAAACCCTAGAAATCTTAAGAAAATCATAACTTGAAATTGGTTAGGAGTTGGAACTTCTCCTTTGGGCAGTGAGTTAGTATAGGTTTAGGGATCCTTTTAGTGCATTTTCAATTTTTTTTAATGTTGTTTGCTTCTGGTTTTGGTTTTTGTTTGTTGTATTGTTCATAAACCCTAATCTGGGCTTCCATATGCATCCATCTTGCATTCTCTTGCATAACATGACTTGCCATGACATTCCATGCCTCCATTTGATTCATTTAACATCATAAGACATATTGAAAGCATGTTTAATCATTGCACCTTGCATTTGTCATGTTGTATGCCATATGCATCTCATAACTTTTCATGTATGTTCTTGGTTCTTAACTTGTTTCATTTGCATTCATAAGCTTGTATGATCATCCACATGTGTTGTTTCTGGTTTGTAGCATCTCATAGCATCATTAACATCACATATGTGCTTCTGGTTTTGGTTTGCATCATGTCATTCCATCCCATTTTTGCATTGCATTGCATTTCTTTCCTAACTTTTCAGGTGGTAAGTGATTTTGAGAAGTGAATTTGCCTTCACTTCTCATAACTTTTCTTTTCATCTCTCTTGCATCCATGCTGCATTTTATCTTGTGTTTGAGATTGAGCTTGCTCATTCTTCTTCTTCCCACTTTCTTTTTTTCAAGTGACTTGACTTCTTGAATGAATCAAGTTGCTTTGCTTCTCTTGATCCTTTCATCTGCTTCCTGGTGGTTCCATTGAAGACTTCTCTTGAAAACCTCACAAACCTTAGGAACAACCAAGCATGACAATGATTAGGGTTTTGATTAGTCTCCCCTCTTAGTTTTACCTTTGTGTCTCTTTTGAGACATCTCTCCTCACCTCATAATCAGGGACTAAACCCTAAAGGCTTTAAGGCTTTGTGATTAAGCTTATGCCTGCATCCTTCTCTTAGGATGGAGTGTATAACTTTAATCCTAAGTGTTAAACCCTTAATGTGTTTAAATCTCTTAATCAATTCACCTAATAATCATCAAGACATCACACTTGTAACTTGGGCCTTGCATTAGGGTTCTAATTCTTCCTTAATTGGTTAAGAAGGACTAACCCTAGTGTTAATGGACAAGTCCCCCTCAAGTTGTCTTACAAACCCTAAAAAATCATTTCATCATCTTACCATTAATCTAAAATCCACTTAATCAAAGGTTTGTTTTGTCATGAGTTTAATCCCTAATCATGGATTAAGTTGAGGAGCTTTCCTCAGCTTAAACATTCTCATCTATTATCCTTCTATTAGGATGGTGTAATGAGTCTGTTAAATCCCTGATTATGGCTTAACCTCATTACTTAACACTAAACAAAAACCACAAAACACCAAAAACATCTAAATAATCACAAGTAGGTTAATGATCTTAATCCTACATCATGGTGATTAAGTGTGAGAAACTGACTTCACACTTAAGGTATTCTCATTACCCCTAATCAGAGGGAAGATGTGATGAGTTTACTAAATCCATTGGTTTAGGCTTAAGCTCACTAACTTATGACAAACTTTCAAAAGCAATAAAAGACTAAAAACACAAAAACAAACAATAATCGTCTCCTCCGGGATTCTCTTCTCATCTCATTCACTCATAAACGAGAACTAGCTTCTTCCGTCTAATGCAAGACAGTTCGCACCTGAGCCAGACAGGTCATACACTTGAGCATTGACAAGCAAGCAGTTCACAAGTCAATCCATCTTTCAGTCTCTTTGGGTCGAACTACGGTGTTCTGACTTCCTCATTGCACGAGAGGATACGTAGGCATAACTTAACAGTTATCGAACAAAAGTCTCTGTATATTCCCCCTCTTTCCAGCACCTTTCTTTTAGCCTCATTATCATGAGCAATTCATTCTCATTCTTACACTGACACATCATTTACACACTTCACTTCTTTTACATTGACACCTGTACATCCTTTTCCAGCTCTTTTATACACAAATTGCACTGACACTACCCCTTTAAAACACAAATCTTTTAAGCGTGGATCCCGTCAAGTACGACGGACAATCTGGGTGCTAATACCTTCCCAGGTTGTAACCAACCCCCTTTCTCAGTCTCTCTGGTTCGCAAACCGTCTTATCCGTATCTTTCTAGGTCTATGCAGCATTACCTTTCCTCCGGGATAAAAATGCCTAGCTGGCGAATCTATTCATCTCCAGTGAGTTCACGACTGTGTGTTCTCATTGTCCCTTTCGCCGACCGTTCGCGTCTGTACCTTTATCTGGGCCAGTCCCATTTATCGGGAGCGACAGCTTGGCGACTCTGCTGGGGAACCTTATGCTGTAACCAGGGCTTCTGGTTCTTTTTGTGGGTTCCTCCTAGCGCTTGTTTGATTTGTGTTTACTGGGGTGTTACGTGCTATTTGTGTTTGTATATTTGTTTTATTTATTGCTTTATGTACAGTTTGTTTACTGCTTTCTTTACAGCTTTATATACATCATACTGCCATGCTGTTCTGGCTGGATCTGGTTTTGTTGTTTTGGTGGGTGGGGATCTATTGAGAGTTAAGGTCCTATACCTGGGACCTGAGTGACACCTAGGCTAGAGTGGTTCATATTCTTTCCCATTCCATCTCGGTCTGGTGCGGGAATATGAAACACGGTTCAGATATGGGTTTCTTCTTGAGAACTCTGTGTTGCAGATTTCCTGCAGTACTAGGGCTATCTGGGAAGCCTGCTAAGTCTGGATGACCTTTAGTATTGACCTTCAGAAACTGAGGTGAATTAGAGGAGGAACTTTTATGGTTATTGTAAACACTGTACCTCCGGGTTAAAAGTGTTTACACTTCTCATGACTGATCCGAGTCTGAGGATCCTTGTTTTAGAACATCACCTGTGAGGGGGTTGGGTTGTTTACAGGTTTGCAGGTACCCTTGACCTCAACATACCCTGTTACTTTGATATGATTAAGAGTACTCCATTTTGGAACAGTTCTTGTGATTCTAAAACCCTGGACATGTGACTCTTTATTTGAGTCCCCCACCTTGGTTACTGGACTTATAGACCTCCATCTGGATTTCTTGAACACACATGGACTTATATCAGAGTAGTTAATCAGATCCAGCTCAGTCACAAACCCTTGCATATCATTTGCATACATCCTCATTGCATCATTCTAACATGTGTTTATTTGTTTTTCAGGGTATCCATCCTATCATTTTGGCTTGGTTTTGACCCCATCATCAGTTTAGACCTATCTTCATCAACACTTGCTTCAGCTATCAGTCACCTGCTTCAGTCACTTGCAGCCTACCAGTGATCCATATTCAGTGTTGTCTTCAGTCATCATCATCAGCACCTATTCTTCAGCAACATGGCACCTAAGAAGAGTAACATCTCCTACCACTTCTTTGAGCCTGAGCTAGCTAGCATCAGGAGGATTCAGACCCTGATTACTCCAGACCATATACCATATTTCAGAGAACATTATGGAGGAATCCTTGACATGGTATTGGATTTGGACCCTTCACAGAGGAGCCTGATACATACTTGCCTGCAGTTCTATGATCCCTCTCTGAGGTGCTTTACATTTCAGAATTTCCAGTTGGGACCTTTGCTGGAGGAGTATTCATCATTGGTTGGCGTACCCATCAGGGGTGGAATCCCTTTCAACCCTGAGATGGCTTTCCCAAGTAATGAGGAGATAGCCAAAGCATTACATTTGGAACCAGTTGTGATTGGGCAGAATTTGACATCTAAAGCTGGAATCTCTGGTTTTCATCTAGATTTCTTGATCTCTCAGGCTAGTTTGAAGGCCTCCCTGGGGGAGTGGAAGGCAGTCTGTGCCCTGTTGGCCCTTAGCATATATGGGGTCATACTTTTTGCAGATGAACCTAGATTTGTCAGCAAGAATGCAGTCCATCTTTTCATCCTGAGAAACCCAGTGCCCACCTTACTGGGGGATCTTTACTACTCAGTCCATCAAAGGAATGAAAAGCAAAGGGGGAGATTAGTGAGATGCTGTGCACCTTTGTTCCATACTTGGCTGCTCAGACATTTGCCAAAGACTGATGCATTCTTAAACCCTCACCAGCAGAAGAACTGGGCTTGGAGGCTTGTGGCTCTAACCTCAGATGATATCAGATGGTGTACTCAGAGTACTAAGGGCAGAGACATCATTACAAGTTGTGGACAATTTCCCAATGTGCCTCTGATTGGAGTGAAGGGTTGCATCAATTACAACCCTCTGCTTTTCAAAAGACAACTGGGCTATGCATTAGTTCATCCTCCTAGAGCACAGGACCTGACTGAGACCCTTTATGTTGAAATCAAGCCTAATCTGGCTGTTGTCAGGCAGGCAGCCTGGGCCTGGGACAATGTGCAGACTAAGGGGGTAACTATTCTTGGGAGATGCAATAATGTAGCCTCTACCCAGTACTATGAGTGGTCACATGCCAGGGCTCAATTCTCTGGGATGCCCTTTACTATTGAAGATATGCCTGGACCCTCCACAGCACCACCTCCAGCAACTGTCAGCTTAGAGGAGTTTGAGAAATTGAAAGAAATAAATGAGAAGCTGACTCAGGCCTTGCAGAAGACCCTCTGGGAGAGGAGTGATGGAAGGTTGGATATTGAAAGGTTGGAAAAATTGAAAGTGGAGCATTTGGCTAGAATTGAGAAGTCTGAGGATTACATTAAAAAGTCTAGGGCTGGAGAACAAATATTTAAAAATGCCTGCAAGGAAGCTCAGTTCCAGAAAGCCAGGACTGATTTGTATCTAAAGGAGAGTCAGGCTAGGTGGGTCAGGATCACCGAAGCTCGTACTCAAGAGGACAAAAGGACTCAGGATAAGATGGAGCAGATGGAAGCTAGTGCAAAAGAGCAACAGGAAGCCCTGGCAGCAGCCCAGAGGGAGATCTCAGAGTTGAAGATCAGAGCTGGAGTGAAGAGGTCAAAGGACCAAAGTCAGCACAAGAAGCTAACTGCAGCTGTTACTACAAGGAATCTCCTCATCAGGAATCTTATGGAGCGTCCAGCTGATCCTGTGACTGAAGCACTTCTCAAGGAAGTTCAGGAGGATGATTTTGGCCTTGGAGTTTGACTTTTTGCTTGTTGTTACTTTCATTTTATGTATTTTTCTTTATGTTGTACTTTTGACCCCTCAGAGGGCTTGTTTTGTAAGAGAAACAAACGATGTATCATTTACCTTTCTGTAATATATGTGTTGATTTGTCTCATATGATTTCCTCAAGCAACATCACAAGCATCTTCTTCAAGGGGTCTGGAAGGGTCAAAACCAAGTACCAAGCCGGATACCTTGGAAACAAATAGACACACTGCATTGCATGCTAACCTTTTACCTTGTTTTGTAGGTTTTTGTTTATTTGATACTAACTCTGTTGTGATCTCAGGAATTATTGCTCGACGACGAGGGTTTCCACTCAACCGACCACACAGATACCCCACCCGTAACAATCTTCCGGGCATACAGATGGATCAGATGCAGCAGGACCTTACAGAGGTCAGAAACCAAATGACCAACGAGAGGTTGGAAATGAGGACTCAAATGACACAGTTTATGGAGGTAATGAACAACATGGCTCAAAGCCAGGAGAGGCTCAGAGCACTGGTAGAAGGGAGAAACCAGGAAGAACATCAGCCAGGGACTGCTGGGACTAGCAACAATGAAAGAGTCCAACCTCATGTCAATCCCCCAGTCTTTGGACCCCACCTCCATCCAGGGGCCAACATCCCTGTCAATATACAAGGGACTGCCACAGCAGGGAGGGTACTGCAAGAAGACCCCCAGGAAGACCAGTTCACAGTGATGGGAGCTGGGGAGGAGGCCTATGATAGAAGGTTGGATGAGATAGCTGAGAAATTAAGATCCTTAGAGTCTCAAAACTCTTTGGGTTTTGATGTTATGGATATGGGCTTGGTAGACGGAGTCAGGATTCCCCACAAGTTTAAGCCACCATGCTTTGAGAAGTATAATGGGACTTCCTGTCCCCGGACTCATCTACAATCTTTTCTCGGGAGGCTGAAGGCCTATACCATGGACGAGAAGTTGTGGATGTTTTATTTCGAGGATAGCTTAACTGAGCATCGAGGGAATGGTACTCCCATTTGACAAGAGCAACTATTAGATGCTGGAAGGACCTGGCAGAGGCCTTCATCAGACAGTATCAGTACAATCTGGATATGGCACCCAACAGAACCCTCCTGATGGGGATGTCTCAGTCATCCAGAGAGAGCTTCCGTGAGTACGCTCAAAGATGGAGACAGCTTGCTGCCGCTGTCCAGCCACCTATGTCAGAGAGGGAGATGGCTGATATGTTCATGAACACCCTTCAGGGGACTTACATTGATAGGCTAGCTGCCTTCTCATCTACCAGCTTTGCAGATGTAGTCATAGCCGGGGAGAGAATTGAAAGCCTATTGAAGATGGGAAAGATCTCAGACAACGGTGCAAGCTCATCCAGTAATGCAAGAAAGCCTTTCGCAGGCCCAAGAAGAACTGGTGAAACCAATGCTATCCACACCAACAGGGGCAGGCCCCAATATGTTCATAGATCTGTGGCAGCAGTCACCATTCCCGCTCCAGCTCATCCACAACCAGCTTATCAACCTCCGCAGCAAAACTATCAGCAACAACCTCAGTACCATCAACAAGCTCAGTATCCTCCAAGAAACTACAACAACACCAACAACAACAATCAGCAAAGGCCATTCCAACAGAGGCCTTCTCAAGCCAATAGGGTGATCGATCCGATCCCTATGCCATATGCTACATTGCTGCCACAACTCCTGAAACTCAACCTGGTTGAGCTAAGGACGTTGGCACCTCCAGATCCCAACAGTCTACCCAGGAATTATGACTCCAACGCCAGATGTGCTTTTCATTCAAATGCACCTGGCCACAGTACAGAAAAATGCAGAGCCTTGCACATGAAGGTACAAGACCTGGTAGACTCTAAGGCCCTGAATTTCGCACCACCACCCAATGTCAATAAGAACCCCATGCCAAACCACGGTGGTCCCAGAATCAACGCTATTGAAGAAGACAAGCTGTCTTATTTAATAACCAGTGTGGGTCAGATTCGGACACCGTTGGTGGAGATTAAGGCCCAACTCCTCGAATGTCAAATGTTCCCGGGGTGTGAGTTAGGGTGTGCTTACTGCAATATCTCAGTAAATGGGTGTGATAACCTGAGGAGTGGCATAGATGGTCTCATTCAGAGTGGCCAACTTCAAATCACCACATCATTTCCAACAAATCCAGCAATCTCATCAGCAACAATTCCGGTATCTCCTACAACTGCAACAACCATTGTTCCCGACAATTCTTCGGCTTCATCAACAAGTGCTTCATCCGTCATTTCAACTGATCAGCTATCAACAAATTTCCCTCCTACAACTTCAGCACCACTCCATTTTGAATCTCCTACAACGACAACACCCATCCTTCCGACAATGTCTCCTACAACATCAGCAACAAATCATGAAGATGTCTCAACTGTCACAATATTTTATGATCCTGAAAACAACTCTGCCTACAACTCAGAAAGTGCTGCTCCCATCAGAGCACCAGTCACAATTTATTATGATCCACGAACTATCACAGTCCCTTCTGCAGCTGTCATCAGTCCAGTCACTGTCACAGTGCCTAGACCAGTACCTTATGAAAGCAGTAGGGCCATCCCTTGGCACTACGGATCTGACGTATACTGCGAAGGAAAGAAAATCACCCTTGAACCACCAACACCTGCACCACAAATAGACAATGTGGGAGGAGGCGGAGGCTTCACTCGAAGCGGACGTCTCTTTGCTCCACAAATTCAAAGACCCACTGCCGAAGCAGAAGCTGCTGCCAAGGCAAAAGGAAAGAGCCCGGTGCAGGAAGATCAAGCTGTTAAGGAAGCCTTGAAAACACCCTTTGATCAAGAAGTTGATGAGTTCATGAGAATCATCAAAAAGAGTGATTACAAAATAGTGGATCAGCTTCACCAGACGCCATCCAAGATCTCTATCCTATCATTGCTTATGTGCTCCGAAGCCCATCGGAATGCACTACTCAAAGTCTTGCACGCAGCTTACGTGCCTGAAGAGATCACCGTCAATCAGTTAGAAACCGTGGTTGGAAATGTTACTGCTAGCAATGGGCTAGGGTTCACCAATACTGATTTGACTACGGAAGGCCGCAATCATAACAAGGCCTTGCACATCACCATGGAATGTAAAGGTGCAGTCCTTTCCCATGTGCTGGTAGACACGGGATCATCCCTTAATGTCTTACCGAAAAAGGCCCTGGTGAAGCTAGAGTATGAAGGATTGGCATTGCGTCCCAGTAACCTGGTAGTAAGAGCCTTTGATGGTTCTAAGAGATCGGTTCTGGGAGAAATTGAGCTGCCTATAACGATTGGCCCACAAACTTTTAAAACGATCTTCTACGTGATGGACATTCAGCCTGCCTACAGCTGTTTGTTGGGTAGACCATGGATTCATGCCACTGGCGCAGTAACGTCTACCCTTCACCAGAAGTTAAAATTTGAGTGGGAAGGCCAAGTCGTTACTATCTGTGGGGAGGAGGATATATTTGTTAGCCATCTGGCTACTTATAAATACATTGAGATGGATGGGGAGATCCACGAGACGATGAGTCAAGGGTTTGAAGCCCTGAATGTTAATGAAGCATCTGCTGTGCCTGGAATCTCTATGTCATCTTACCAACAAGCCCAGAAGGTTGTTGAAGAAGGAACTGCCCAAGGCTGGGGCAAGGTTTTATCTGTGGAGGAGAAGAAGGACAAATTTGGGTTGGGTTACAAACCGACTCAACAAAGTCAAGCAGAGGCTGCTGAGAAGCCCGGTTTTGTCAGTGGGGGGATGCTCACCCCTGATGCTATCAACAATTTGGAAGACGAGCTGGAAGAAGAGCGCAACCTGGAAAGCTGGATTCGTCCAAAGATCCCGGGGAGCAGCATCTCAAACTGGTCTTCCCAGGAAATTATAAGAGTTACTCATGCGAAGTAATTATTATTTCCTGTATTTTTATAGCATGCATCCAAGTCTTGCATCTTGCCCAAGATGACAAGACTCATTTTGTAATCGGGCCATCTGTACTTTTTGTGCAAACAAGATTAATCAATGAAATATCAGACATCTTTTTGCAAATGAGTCTTTTTCTTTCCTGCTCACTGTTTTTCCATTTTTTCTTTTTGTACAAAAAATAAATGGCGATGTTTTCAAAATGATAACTTTATTTCACTTTTCTGAACAAGATTAAAATCAATCACTAAAATGAACAAACTGAACCCTTGCAGAAAGTGCCTTCCAGACAACACCGACAACAGCACGGCTATGACTTCGTATGACTTTGAAAATCCGATCAATCAAGCCGATGAAAGGGTTGAAGAAGAATATGGGCTTCCTGAAGAGCTAGCCAGGTTGTTGAGACAAGAGGAGAAGGTTATCACTCCTCATCAGGAGGAGGTTGAAACGATTAATCTTGGTACAGATGAAGACGTGAAAGAGGTTAAGATCGGGGCCTGCTTACAAGACTCAGTGAAGAAACAACTGATTGATCTGCTTCAAGAATATGTGGATGTGTTTGCTTGGTCTTACCAGGATATGCCAGGGTTGGATACCGATATCGTCATTAACAAGCTTCCTTTAAGAGGAGAATGCCCACCAGTTAAACAGAAACTGCGCCGTACTCGCCCAGACATGGCAATGAAGATCAAGGAAGAGGTACAAAAGCAGTGGGACGCCGGGTTCCTTGCTGTAACTAGCTATCCGCCGTGGGTTGCTAACATAGTACCTGTGCCCAAGAAGGACGGCAAAGTAAGAATGTGTGTTGACTACCGGGATCTGAACAGAGCCAGCCCGAAAGATGACTTCCCATTACCTCACATTGATGTACTGGTGGATAACACGGCTCAGTTCTCGGTATTCTCCTTCATGGACGGATTTTCAGGATATAATCAGATCAAGATGTCACCTGAAGACATGGAGAAGACAACATTCATCACACCTTGGGGCACGTTCTGTTACAAGGTAATGCCATTCGGACTGAAGAATGCTGGTGCAACGTATCAACGGGCTATGGTGACATTATTCCACGATATGATCCATAAAGAAATAGAATGTTATGTGGATGTCATGATCGCCAAGTCCCTCACTGAAGAAGACCACCTGGTGAATTTGCTGAAGCTGTTCAAGCGTCTGAGGAAGTACCAATTGAAGTTGAACCCCAACAAGTGCACATTCGGGGTGCGATCTGGTAAGCTGCTGGGCTTTATTGTAAGCGAGAAAGGGATTGAAGTCGACCCTGATAAAGTCAAAGCCATTCAAGAAATGCCTGCACCAAAGACAGAGAAAGAAGTTCGAGGGTTCTTAGGTCGATTGAACTACATCTCACGGTTCATATCACACCTTACGGCTACCTGTGAACCCTTGTTCAAACTACTAAGGAAAGAGCAAACGGTCAGGTGGAATGAAGACTGCCAAAGGGCTTTTGACAAGATCAAAGAATACCTACAAGAGCCTCCAATCCTTATGCCTCTAGTTGAAGGAAGACCTCTGATAATGTACTTGACAGTATTAGAAGAGTCGATGGGGTGTGTGTTGGGTCAACATGACGAGTCTGGTCGAAAAGAGTATGCAATATACTACCTAAGCAAAAAGTTTACCGACTGTGAACAACGTTATTCACTGCTCGAGAAAACTTGTTGTGCTTTAGCGTGGGCTGCTCGCCGACTGAGACAGTATATGTTGACCCACACTACCTTATTGATCTCCAAGATGGACCCAGTTAAGTACATATTTGAGAAGCCAGCTCTTACCGGACGGGTTGCAAGATGGCAAATGATCCTTACAGAGTACGACATCCAATACACTTCTCAGAAAGCCATCAAGGGCAGTGTATTATCTGAATATCTTGCTAAGCAACCTATTGATGATTACCAGCCTATGAGATTTGACTTCCCTGATGAAGACATCATGTTTGTTAAAGCAAAAGATCATGAAGAGCCTGTTCACACTGAAGGGCCTGACCCGGAAGAAGAATGGACTATGATGTTTGATGGGGCTGTTAATATGAATGGTCGTGGTGTTGGTGCAGTACTCATTACGCCCAAAGGAGTTCACATGCCTTTCTCGGCAAAGCTCACTTTCAACTGCACTAACAACGAAGCTGAATACGAAGCCTGCATTATGGGTCTTGAGGAAGCCATTGACCTCAGGATCAAGACATTGACTGTATTCGGAGATTCAGCTCTGGTGGTTAATCAAACCAACGACAAATGGTACACCCACCAGGATCATCTGATACCTTACAGGGATTATACAAGGAGGTTATTGACTTTCTTCACAACGGTCAAGCTTGAGTATATCCCTCGAGACGAGAATCAGTTTGCAGATGCTCTGGCTACCATTTCATCTATGATCAAAGTTCAAGCGCCTAACTTTGTACCTCAGATTTCAGTGTCTAGACTTGATAGACCAGCATATGTGTTCGCAGCAGAAGTTGTCAAAGATGATAAGCCTTGGTTCCATGACATCAAATGCTTCTTGAAGGATCAAACATACCCACCTGGGGCATCTTCCAATAATAAGAAGACGTTAAGAAGGTTTGCTGGTAGTTTCTTCCTGAACACTGATGGTTCCCTGTACAAAAGAAACTTTGATATGGTACTCCTCAGATGCGTTGATAGAACAGAAGCAGACTTGTTAATGCATGAAGTGCACGAAGGATCTTTTGGTACCCATGCAGGAGGGCATGCCATGGCTAAGAAATTGCTAAGATCAGGTTATTACTGGATCACAATGGATGCAGACTGTTGTGCCTATGCCAGAAGATGCCATAATTGCCAGGTTTATGCAGATAAGGTGCATGTGCCTCCCAATCCTCTGAATATAATGTCTTCACCCTGGCCCTTTGCTATGTGGGGCATTGATATGATCGGCAAGATTGAACCGACTGCTTCAAATGGCCACAGATTCATCCTGGTCGCCATTGACTATTTTACCAAGTGGGTTGAAGCAGCTTCCTATGCGAATGTTACAAGGCAAGTGGTAGCCAGATTTCTGAAGAGAGATATCATCTGTCGATATGGAGTGCCCGAGCGAATCATTACTGATAATGGTTCCAACTTAAACAACAAGATGATGGCAGAACTATGCCGGGACTTCGAGATCCAACACCACAATTCTTCTCCCTACAGGCCAAAGATGAATGGCGCTGTTGAGGCCGCTAATAAGAATATCAAGAAGATTGTGCAGAAGATGGTAGTCACTTACAAAGACTGGCATGAGATGCTACCATTTGCCTTGCATGGGTACCGCACGTCAATCAGAACATCCACTGGGGCAACACCGTATCAACTTGTGTATGGTATGGAAGCAGTCCTACCGGTGGAAGTTGAATTACCCTCCCTACGGGTACTGATGGATGTTAAGCTGAACGAAGCAGAGTGGGTTCGGTCCCGATACGAACAACTGAGTCTGATTGAAGAGAAGAGATTGGCTGCAATCTGTCATGGGCAGTTGTATCAGAAAAGAATGAAGAGAGCCTTTGATCAGAAAGTCAGGCACCGAGAGTACCAAGTGGGAGATCTTGTGTTGAAAAGAATCCTCCCTCCTCATACAGACCACAGGGGCAAGTGGACTCCAAATTATGAAGGACCATTTGTAGTGAAGAAAGTTTTCTCTGGTGGAGCACTGATGCTCAGCACCATGGATGGTGAAGATTTCCCGTCCCCTGTGAATTCAGATGCAGTTAAAAAATACTTCGCATAAGAAATGACCCGCTGGACATAAAAATAGAATGTAAGTCCAGGAAAAAACAGGGCATCCCGGCGAGTCAGAAACAGAATAAAAGACTCGGGCAAAAATGAGGGAAAATAAACAAAAAATGTACACCCGCTGAGTTGAAAAGCCACATTGGACAACTCAGGCAAAAATGGGTATCCCGATGGATTGAAAACCCGAAAGGGCGGTCCATGCAGAATAAGGGAATAAGCGAACAACTGCATGCTGAATTCTTCTGTATCACTTACAACTTGGAAAGCTTCAAAAGGATCAAGCTTCAATCGGAATCAACCTTCTTCAGAAAGAAAGACGAGAAGAACGTCAAAAGTCATACGAGTCATAGCGAAAGAGGAAGCCCCTTTGAAAGCGTCATCAACATCGCCAGCACTTTGTTTCTCAATTTGTAACAGTCTCTTCATTTTAGGAGATTTGTTTCTTTGACTGTATCTCGCCAATTCAGGGCACTTGAATTAATAAAATCAGATTTTTCAGTCATGTTTCGTCTTGTACATTTTTTATTTGCAAAAATGTCTGATGTCTCTAAAAAGGCTAATTACATAAGTACAGATGCTTTTCTTCGAAAATAAAACACATGCTTGCAGGAAATATACTTACTCTTGAGAGTGTCTCACTCCTATGACGGAATCCAGTGAGGGATGCCTCGGGGTTGCTTGTGCGTTTCTCTGTCTTTGCAGGATTGCAGGTATTCAAAAGCGCAACATGGGGCATGAAAGCTTCACCCCAGCAAGCTGGCAAATCAATACTCACTCAGTCTTGGCACCCAGGTGTTTTCTCCCCAGCTGAGTTGCCACTAGTTGCTTCTCCCCAGCTGAGTTGCCAACAACTTTCCCCAGCTAGTTTGCCACTTGTCACTCCTCCCAGCCGAGGTGCCAATCATTCTTCCTCAGCAGAATACAAGAGTCAGGGAACCATCTCCCCACAGAGCTTCAACCTCTATTCAGAAGAGCAATGCATGAAGGAGTCACAACAGAGTACGGAAAGCTTCTGCAAACCCCAGCTGGGTCCCTCATTACAGGAATAGGTCTATCATTGACCCATTTCCCCAAACAGAATCTTTTCACCAGATCTACCAATGATCTCATCCCCAGCTGGGATGTCCACTCCAACCAGATCAATCAGAGATCTTCATAGCAATGGGACCCGAATCCCGGTTTGGTATCTTTGGCATAGTCATAGCATTCGCATCATATTCACCCCCACAAAGCGTAGCATTCCGTCTAAAACGGAGCATTACGGCAAAAGTCAAACATATAGCATAATCATAAGCCATGTTTTGAATCAAGCACTTGTGAATAATAACCGCTCATCAACCATATACAGAAATATCCCCACCAGAATCCCCAGCAAACACAGTTGCCTCACATTCACAAACACCAATATATACTCATTTTTGACACCCGTCCGTGTCATCTCTCCCCAGTAAAGTCGCCTGAACATTCCTGGCAAACAAAACCACTCGTATTACGGATACTTCCTGACACCCGTCCGTGTCATATCCCCAGCAGAAAGCCAAAGACATCCTCTTTGCACTCACATTTACCTATATATATACATTTCCTTGACACTCGTCCGTGTCATACCCCCAACGCAATCGCCTACACTTTGTATATCAAATACTTGTTTATATTACACTCTTCTCCTTTTGACACTCGTCCGTGTCACTCTCCCCAGCAGCTAAAGTACTCATCTATACAATACTCATACTTACTACTCATGTTACACTTGTACAGATACTCGTCTGTATCTTGTATGCACCATTTATGTCCCCACAGATTCGACATTGGTTCGTGTTCTTTGTTAACCAATTGGTACTCGTCCGTACCATCATCTCAGAATGTGCATCAAGCGTTTGTTTCTGCATGATACTCGTCCGTATCATAGTCTTAAGGATGCTCGTCCGCATCTTTAATCCATACACTGTGTCAAACACTTTTGTCTTCTTGAATATAGATACTCGCCTGTGTCTACTGTTCCCCAGAAGAGTCCCCTCAGATTCAACACTCATCCGTGTTCTCTGTTAACCCGTTGATACTCGTCCGTATCACCATCTTTGAACACGTGTCAGTATTTGTTTCTACCTGATACTCGTCCGTATCGTAGTCTTAAGGATGCTCGTCCGCATCTTTAATCTATACATTAACATCTAAACACTTATACCTTTTGTTTCTTGGATATAAGCGCTCGTCCGTGTTTACTATTCCCAATAGATCACCAACAAAGCATTTCTTTTCTTTTTATCTGACACTCGTCCTGTGTCATGATAAATTTTGAAAGCAGCCGTACCCTGCTAGGTGGTCGTCCTCCACCTCTTGATGGTCGTCCTCCATCATGCTCATCCGATGGCCGTCCCCATCGTTGATACTTTAGCAGCCGTCCCCTGCTAGGTGGTCGTCCTCCATCTTTTGATGATCGTTCTTCATCATTTTATCCAATGGCCGTCCCCATTGTTGATTTTGGTTATCTGACATTCGTCCTATGTCATGACAAACCTTGAGAGCAGCCGTCCCCTGCTAGGTGGTCGTCCTCCACCTCTTGATGGCCGTCCTCCATCATGCTCGTCCGATGGCCGTCCCCATCGTTGACCCTTTTATCCGGCATTCGTCCTATGTCGCGATATTTTCGGCAGCCGTGCCCTGCCAGGTGGTCGTCCTCCACCTTAGATGACCGTCCCTCATCTTAACCCCAACAGAGCAGCCGTCCCCTGCTAGGTGATCGTCCTTCGCCTTTGATGACCGTACCTCATCATCTGTTTATTTCATTTATTCTTTAACCCGATGGCCGTCCCCGTCGTGGTCCCTTTTCCCTTTTTGCCCGATGGCCGTCCCCATCGTTGGTTACCTTTGCTTTATGAACTTGATGGCCGTCCCCGTCATGTTACATCAATCCCCAGAGAATCTTACAGCTTTACTTGATGTCCATCCCCATCATAATATCTTATTTTTCCCAGCTAGTCGGCCGTCCCCGTCTTTGCTTTACCTTTTATCCCCAGCATGTCAGTCGTCCCCGTCATTGCTTTATTTCCCGCACTTTTCCCAGCATGTCGGCCGTCCCCGTCATTGCTCTCTACCCAGCAGTCGTCCTCTGCTCGACGGTCGTCCTCCGTCGCCCACACTTTACAATATACTTTATTTTCTTTTACAATCTATATCCCTTTTCTTCTTCATTCTGTGAGTGCAAATTTTGGACTGTCTTTGGTATTCAACCATAAGTTATCTTGTTTGCCTGATAAGCCGCTGCTTACATCCTGCACAACTAACTCATGTTTGAATAGGGGCAGCTGTAAACACCCCAAATTTGCCCTCACTCATTTCACCATGGCTTGTGATCATTTCATATGCATAAACACAATCATACCATCTCATATCACATCTTTGGTTCACTGCATAGATTCAAAGTCATCTGCATCTAGGGTTTGTGATCTGAGCAATCCAAGAGCTTCTTGAGCCACTCCAAAAGTCACCAATCACTTCAAAGGGGTCCATGTGTGTTCTTATGTCATATTACATCCTCTCAAAGTCAAGAATGCCAAAGAATCACAAGAACTGAGATTGGTATGGAGGCAGAGCCAGGCTTGACTACACAGATGACCTAAAATTAGGGTTTTGGTTTCAGAGGCCATAACTTCAAATTTTTTGGTCATTCTTGTTTCTATTGGTCTCTATATGGTATAGGGAGTATGCATATCAATTTTCATGAAGAAATTCCTTGGGGAAGTCATCTGATCAAGAGTTGACTTTCTAAACAAGTCAGTGCAAAATCAGGGCATCTGAGGCCCCCAATGACCCAACCAAGGGGTGATCTTCATCATTTTGGGTGTATTTGATCTTTATTTGATCATGGAAGAAGTTTTAAGTTCATAAAATTCAAGAATTTGAAGTTTTTGCAAAGTTGACTTTTTTGGGCATGGTTGACTTTTAAGGAATTTGTCATTTTAAGCAATTTTTCAACCCTTACTTTTTGATCCAAAAATGCTTCAAATGGAAAAACTTTGGTCATGAAAGTTGTAGATTAGATCTTTCCCTTTTCAAAAAGTACAAGAACATGACCTAATTCATCTTGGATCAAAAGTTATGGTGTGTTAAAGTTGGCAAAAATCACTAATTTTCAAAATATGCACCAAATGGAAAACTTGCAAAAAACTTTGTACCAAGGCATTTGTGACTTCTAATTCATGTCAAACCATTGCACAAACATCACATATACCCTAAAGTTCAGAATGGACTAAGAATTCCTCATGTTTCATGGCCTTGGTAGCAAGATCTTTCCATATGAACCAAAAGGGAACCAAGTTGCAAAACCATCATAACACTTCCATCCACTTGTTGCCTTGGATGCTGAACCAACCATAGCCTTTCCCCTCACCATGCTGCGCCAGCCCACACACTTGTACTAGCCTAGAACACAACCCATGCTTCTCTTACACAAGAGTGGACTTTTTGCAAAAGCAAACTCACCTATCACAGCAGGCCAAGTCACATCACCTGACCAATAAGCTTTGTTTATGTGGATCAAATGCCAGCCATTTCACATGACAAGCAAGCCTGAAGCAAGCCATAGCACAACATACACATTTTCACCCTCACTTGCAAAACCTTTCGAAACTGATCACACAGCTCACAAACACAAGAACAAACTTCATAGATCAACTCAACTCACCTTCCTGGTCACAAAGCATCCATCACCATAGCCTAAAACCTCCAGGATCCCAAATACGATTTCTCTCCCCCATTGAACAGAACCTGCTCAAACCTTCAAACCAGCCAGCATAAACTTCTTCTAAGCATCCAGACATCATCAAGGGGTCACAAGGAGTGATTTGCATCAAAGGAAGGGGTCAGAAAGTTGCAAGATTGGAAGCTTCGAAACTCAGGTAGCTCAAGAACATTTTTTCCAGAAATCATTTTTAAAGTTATTAAGTTGTTCTTCATGATTCACTGATTGCTCTGATATCTTTAGTTTTGAAAATGGTGAAGAAATAAGAGTTTAATCGTGTTCTGAAACTCCCTGACCTAAAAAATGTTTTGTTTCGATTCATGTGATTAAGGAAAGATAAATGATGTTTGTGTTAGGGTTTTGATTCAGTGGGTTATGGGGATCATTTCTGTGTTCTTAGATTCCATTTTAGTTATGTTTTGAGAGTTTTAGAAATTTTCAGGTGGGGTTCCCACCGGAGAAGACGACCGGAGGTCTTCTCCGGCCACCTGAAAATAATTAGGGTTTTAATCCTGCAATTAAGGGAGTTTGAATCTGGAGCGTTAGATGCGTTGAAAAGGTTGACTTGCCGCGCGTGTGTGTGGCTGAGATTCATCATTAAACCCTAACCATAATTAATTAATTCATAATCCTGTTTAAACCAAGTTTGAATGTGGGCCTTTGATCTGCGCGCGCAGTCAACCCTTTCCTGGCCAGACTCAATCTCAGCCATCCATCCAGCATACTTCCATTTATTTTGATTTTAATTTCATTTTTTCTCATTTAATTTGTACAATTTATTTAAAATAGTAAAAACCATTTAAAAATTATGGAACTTTTTGTCAAAAGTTTCATTAATTTTTAATACCCAAAAATATTTTTATTTTCATTTTTAGCATTAAAAAAGTATTTTTAAATATTTAAAAGTTTATTTTTAATTGATTAATGGAAATTAATTTATTAAAAATACTTTTAGGTATTTAAAAATCACCAAAAAATTCATGAAGTGTTCTAAGACATTTAGAAACATTGTCTAACCTTCAAACCAAATTTCTTTTTTGATCTTGATGCATTTTGAGAATTTTTCATTGAATTAAAATCATTTTGATGCATTATTTTGATCCCAACTTCAAAAAATCATTTCTGCCTAATTATGAAGAGTTGGGAATTGATTCTTTTTGCATTGCATTGTGTTTAGCATGTAGTTTGTGAGATTAAATGGCCATGATTTGATCTTTCATCTTTCATTTGTTTGATAATTTTCTTGTTTAGGAACCCTAAAACCCTAGAAATCTTAAGAAAATCATAACTTGAAATTGGTTAGGAGTTGGAACTTCTCCTTTGGGCAGTGAGTTAGTATAGGTTTAGGGATCCTTTGAGTGCATTTTCAATTTTTTGTAATGTTGTTTGCTTCTGGTTTTTGTTTTTGTTTGTTGTATTGTTCATAAACCCTAATCTGGGCTTCCATATGCATCCATCTTGCATTCTCTTGCATAACATGACTTGCCATGACATTCCATGCCTCCATTTGATTCATTTAACATCATAAGACATATTGAAAGCATGTTTAATCATTGCACCTTGCATTTGTCATGTTGTATGCCATATGCATCTCATAACTTTTCATGTATGTTCTTGGTTCTTAACTTGTTTCATTTGCATTCATAAGCTTGTATGATCATCCACATGTGTTGTTTCTGGTTTGTAGCATCTCATAGCATCATTAACATCACATATGTGCTTCTGGTTTTGGTTTGCATCATGTCATTCCATCCCATTTTTGCATTGCATTGCATTTCTTTCCTAACTTTTCAGGTGGTAAGTGATTTTGAGAAGTGAATTTGCCTTCACTTCTCATAACTTTTCTTTTCATCTCTCTTGCATCCATGCTGCATTTTATCTTGTGTTTGAGATTGAGCTTGCTCATTCTTCTTCTTCCCACTTTCTTTTTTTCAAGTGACTTGACTTCTTGAATGAAGCAAGTTGCTTTGCTTCTCTTGATCCTTTCATCTGCTTCCTGGTGGTTCCATTGAAGACTTCTCTTGAAAACCTCACAAACCTTAGGAACAACCAAGCATGACAATGATTAGGGTTTTGATTAGTCTCCCCTCTTAGTTTTACCTTTGTGTCTCTTTTGAGTCATCTCTCCTCACCTCATAATCAGGGACTAAATCCTAAAGGCTTTAAGGCTTTGTGATTAAGCTTATGCCTGCATCCTTCTCTTAGGATGGAGTGTATAACTTTAATCCTAAGTGTTAAACCCTTAATGTGTTTAAATCTCTTAATCAATTCACCTAATAATCATCAAGACATCACACTTGTAACTTGGGCCTTGCATTAGGGTTCTAATTCTTCCTTAATTGGTTAAGAAGGACTAACCCTAGTGTTAATGGACAAGTCCCCCTCAAGTTGTCTTACAAACCCTAAAAAATCATTTCATCATCTTACCATTAATCTAAAATCCACTTAATCAAAGGTTTGTTTTGTCATGAGTTTAATCCCTAATCATGGATTAAGTTGAGGAGCTTTCCTCAGCTTAAACATTCTCATCTATTATCCTTCTATTAGGATGGTGTAATGAGTCTGTTAAATCCCTGATTATGGCTTAACCTCATTACTTAACACTAAACAAAAACCACAAAACACCAAAAACATCTAAATAATCACAAGTAGGTTAATGATCTTAATCCTACATCATGGTGATTAAGTGTGAGAAACTGACTTCACACTTAAGGTATTCTCATTACCCCTAATCAGAGGGAAGATGTGATGAGTTTACTAAATCCATTGGTTTAGGCTTAAGCTCACTAACTTATGACAAACTTTCAAAAGCAATAAAAGACTAAAAACACAAAAACAAACAATAATCGTCTCCTCCGGGATTCTCTTCTCATCTCATTCACTCATAAACGAGAACTAGCTTCTTCCGTCTAATGCAAGACAGTTCGCACCTGAGCCAGACAGGTCATACACTTGAGCATTGACAAGCAAGCAGTTCACAAGTCAATCCATCTTTCAGTCTCTTTGGGTCGAACTACGGTGTTCTGACTTCCTCATTGCACGAGAGGATACGTAGGCATAACTTAACAGTTATCGAACAAAAGTCTCTGTATATTCCCCCTCTTTCCAGCACCTTTCTTTTAGCCTCATTATCATGAGCAATTCATTCTCATTCTTACACTGACACATCATTTACACACTTCACTTCTTTTACATTGACACCTGTACATCCTTTTCCAGCTCTTTTATACACAAATTGCACTGACACTACCCCTTTAAAACACAAATCTTTTAAGCGTGGATCCCGTCAAGTACGACGGACAATCTGGGTGCTAATACCTTCCCAGGTTGTAACCAACCCCCTTTCTCAGTCTCTCTGGTTCGCAAACCGTCTTATCCGTATCTTTCTAGGTCTATGCAGCATTACCTTTCCTCCGGGATAAAAATGCCTAGCTGGCGACTCTATTCATCTCCAGTGAGTTCACGGCTGTGTGTTCTCATTGTCCCTTTCGCCGACCGTTCGCGTCTGTACCTTTATCTGGGCCAGTCCCATTTATCGGGAGCGACACCCAGAGATGACTTCTCCCAGCAATGGAGAAGTAACAAAATCACTGTACATGGAGCCTGCTTTGATTGAGCAAAGCATGACAACAAAAGCTGGGATCCCTGGCTTACACTTAGACTTCTTGATTTCTCAGGCCATCCTGAAGGCCTCCTTGGGAGAATGGAGGGCAGTTTGTGCATTGTTAGCCCTCAACATATATGGGGCTATACTGTTTGCAGATGAGCCCAAATTTATCAGCAAGAATGCCATTCATCTTTTCCTTCTGAGGAACCCAGTACCCACATTGCTGAGAGATTTTTATTATTCCATTCATCAGAGGAATGAGAAACAAAGAGGAAAGTTGGTGAGATGATGTGCTCCTCTATTTCACACTTGGCTGCTTAAACACTTACCTAAGACATATGCCTTCCTGAATCCTCACCAACAGAAGAATTGGGCTAAGAGACTTATTGCTTTGACTTCAGATGACATCAGATGGTGCACCCAGAGCACCAAGGGCAAGGACATCATCACTAGCTGTGGGCAATACCCAAATGTACCTCTGGTAGGAGTAAAGGGTTGCATCAACTACAATCCTTTGCTGTTTAAGAGACAACTAGGCTATGCTTTGGTCCACCCTCCTAGAGTGCAAGATTTAGCTGAGACCCTGTATTGTGAGATAAAGCCTAATCTAGCTGTTGTCAGACAAGCATCCTGGGCTTGGGACAACATCCAGACAAAGGGGGTGGCTATTCTTGGAAAGTGTAATAATGTTGCTTCAGCCCAGTACTATGAATGGTCCCATGCTAGAGCTCAGATCACTGGAATGCCTTTTACCATTGAGGACACACCTGGACCCTCCGCAGTACAGCCAGCATCAACTGTCAGTCTGGAGGAATTTGAGAAACTGAAGGAAAGGAATGAGAATCTGCCTCAAGCTCTGAAGAAGACCCTCTGGGAGAGGAGTGATGGTCGTCTGGACATTGAGAGGTTGGAGAAGCTTAGGGTGGAGCATCTGGCCAAGATTGAGAAAACAGAGGACTACATCAAGAAATCAAGAGCTAGGGAGCAAATATTGAAGAATGCCTGTAAGGAGGCCAAGCTTCAGAAGGCTAGGACTGATCTCTATCTGCAAGAAAGTCAAGCTAGGTGGGTCAGGATCACTGAAGCTCAAACTCAAGAAGATCAGAGAACTCAAGCCAGGATTGAGCAGTTAGAGGCCAATGAAAAGAAACAACAGGAAGCTTTGCTGGCAGCCCAGAAGGAGATTTCAGAGTTGAAGCTTAGGGCTGGTTTGAAGAGGTCAAAGGACCAGGACAGGCACAAGAAACTGACCACTGCTATTGCCACTAGAAACCTCCTCATCGGGACCATTATAGAGCATCCAGCTGGTCCGGTGACTGAGGCACTTCTGAAGGAGGTTAAGGAGGATGAGTTTGGACTGGATGTTTGACCCCTTTGCTTGTTGTTCATTTCCATTTTATGTACTTTTCTTTATGTTGTATTTTGACCCTTCAAGGGCATGTGTTAAAAAAAAACAGACTATGTATTATTCACCATTTGTAATATATTTGTTAGTTTGTTTTATTGGGTTTCTTTTCTCAAGCAACATCAAAGCATCTTCCTCGAGGTCTGGAAAGGTCAAAACCAAGAACCAAGCCGGATACCTTGAAAGATAAATAAGCATACTGCATTGCATACTAACTTTTGTTTTGTTTTGTAGGTTTTGTTATTATTTTATTTGTCTCTAACTCTGTTGTCACCTCAGGAAATATTGCTCGCAGAAGAGTGTTCCCTGTCAACCGTGCACACCGGTATCCTACTCGCAATAACCTTCCGGGTATTATAATGGAGCAAGTACAGCAAGACCTGACAGAGGTCAGAACCCAGATGGCTAACGAAAGAGTGGAGATGAGGAACCAAATGGCCCAATTCATGACTGTAATGACTGGCTTAGCCCAGAGTCAGGAAAGGCTAAGGGCATTGGTAGAAAGACAAACCTCCGAGGAACCTCATCCTGGGACTGGAGGAACAAGTAACAATGAGAGGGGACAACCTCATGTTAATCCACCTGTATTTGGACCCCATCTAGATCCGGAAGTCAATGTCCCGGGTAATGTGCAAGGAAATACTACTGGGGGGAGGATCTTACAAGAAGACCCCAAAGAGGAGCAATTCACTGTCATGGGAGCTGGGGATGAAGTCTATATTAGGAGGTTTGATGAAATTGCTGAGAAGTTGAGATCTTTGGAGTCTCAGAACTCCTTGGGTTTTGATGTAATGGATATGGGGTTAGTAGACGGGGTAAGAATTCCCCACAAGTTCAAACCCCCGTGCTTCGAGAAATACAGTGGAACCTCCTGTCCACGAACTCACCTGCAGTCTTTTCTGGGGAGACTTAAAGCATATACCATGGATGAGAAGCTGTGGATGTTCTATTTTGAAGATAGTTTGACTGGAGCTTCAAGGGAGTGGTATTCACACTTGACCAGAGCTACTATCAGATGCTGGAAGGACCTAGCTGAAGCCTTCATCAGGCAGTACCAATACAATCTGGACATGGCTCCTAACAGGACCCTCTTGATGGGAATGTCTCAATCCTCCAGAGAAAGCTTCAGGGAATATGCCCAAAGGTGGAGACAACTTGCTGCTGTTGTCCAGCCACCCATGTCGGAAAGAGAAATGGCCGACATGTTCATGAATACTTTGCAAGGAACATACATTGATAGGTTGGCTGCCTTTTCTTCTACTAGCTTCGCAGACGTGGTTATAGCCGGTGAAAGAATTGAAAGTCTGCTAAAAATGGGCAAAATTTCTGATAATGGTGCAAGTTCGTCCAGTAATCCCAGGAAGCCTTTTGTGGGACCTCGAAGGACCGGTGAGACAAATGCCATCCATGCCAGCAGGGGCAAACCTCAGTATGTCCACAGATCAGTAGCAGCTGTCACTATTCCAGCTCCGATTCCTCAGCAACCAGCATATCAGCAACCACCACAACCACATTATCAGCAGCAAGTTCAGTATCCGCCACAAAGAACCTACAACAACAATAACAACAATCAATAACAAAGACCCTTCCAGCAAAGACCATCACAGGCAAATAGGGTGATTGATCCTATCCCTATTCCTTATGCTGCCTTATTGCCACAACTCCTGAAACTTAACTTGGTTGAGCTAAGGACATTGGCACCACCAGATCCCTCCAATCTCCCTAAGAATTACGATGTCAACGCCAGGTGTGCTTTCCATTCCAATGCACCAGGCCACAATACTGATAAATGCAGGGCTTTGCAAATGAAAGTTCAGGATCTGGTGGATTCTAAGGCCCTCAACTTCGCACCTCCTCCAAATGTCAATAGAAATCCTATGCCTAACCATGGTGGGCCGAGGATTAATGCCATTGAGGAAGATAAACCATCTACTCTGATCACCAGTGTTGCACAAATTCGAACACCTCTGGTCGAAATTAAAGCTCAGCTTCTAGAGTGCCAGGTGTTTCCCGGGTGTGAGCTCGGTTGTGGGTATTGCAACATTGCAATTAACGGGTGTGATAAATTGAGAAGTGGCATAGATGTTCTTATCAAGGATGGCATCCTTCAGATCTCAACAACGGCGCCTACAAATCCAGCAATCCCTTTGACAACAATTCTTGATTCTTCTACAACAGCAGCAACAATCATTCCTACCGATTCATCAATATCATCAACAATGGCTCCATCCATCACTTCAACAAATCAGATTTCAACAACCATTTCTTCTACAACATCAACATCCATTTTATCGGCAGAATCTTCTACAACGCCAACAGAAATTAATGAAGACGTCTCAGCAGTCACCATTTACTATGATCCATCAGATGTTCCTCCAAACAACAATTTCCAACAATAAGCAGTGGCACCTCCTTCCAGATCACCAGTTACAATTTACTACGATCCGCACACCATTACGGTACCCTCCTTTGCAGCAGTAAGTCCAGTTACCATCACGGTGCCTGGACCAGTTCCCTATGAAAGCAGTAATGCCATACCTTGGAATTATGGCTCTGATCTCTACTGCAACGGGGAGAAAATCACTTTGGATTCTTCAACTTCTTCTCCACAGATTGATAATGTTGGGGGAGGCGGAGGCTTTACCAGAAGCGGACGCCTTTTTGCCTCACAAACACAAAGACCTAATGCTGAAGCAGAAGCTGCTGCTAAAGCAAAAGGAAAGAGTGTGGTGCTTGAAAAGCCAACTGTCAAAGAAATTCAGAAGACATCTTTTGAGCAAGATGTAGACGAGTTCACGAGAATCATTAAAAGAAGTGATTACAAGGTGGTGGATCAGCTTCACCAAACTCCCTCAAAAATCTCCATATTATCATTGTTAATGTGTTCTGAAGCTCACAGGAATGCATTATTGAAAGTCCTGCACGCAGCATACGTGCCTGAGGAGATCACCGTTAATCAGCTAGAAACCGTTGTGGCGAATGTCAACACCAGTCATGGACTGGGCTTTACCAATGCTGACTTAACAACTGAGGGGCGTAACCACAACAAGGCTTTACACATCACTCTAGAATGCAAGGGTGTTGTTCTGTCTCATGTACTAGTAGACACTAGGTCATCACTCAATGTCCTACCAAAGAAAGCCTTGGTGAAGCTGGAGTATGATGGCTTGGCACTGCGACCAAGTAATTTGGTGGTGAGAGCATTCAATGGCTCTAAAAGATCAGTGCTTGGGGAGATTGATCTGCCTGTGATGATTGGCCCGCAGACCTTCAAAACTACCTTCTATGTGATGGACATTCAGCCGGCCTACAGTTGTTTGTTGGGTAGACCCTGGATCCATGCCGCTGGCGCTGTTACGTCTACCCTTCACCAGAAGCTGAAATTCGAGTGGGAAGGCCAGATCATCACCATCTGTGGGGAAGAAGACATCTTCGTTAGCCATCTGGCTACGTATAAGTACATAGAAATGGATGGAGAAATCCATGAAACTATGAGCCAAGGGTTTGAGGCCCTAAACATTAATGAAGCATCTGCTGTACTGGGAACCTCCATAACGTCCTATCAGCAAGCCCAGAAGGTTGTTGAAGAGGGTACTGCCCAAGGCTGGGGCAAGTTGTTGCCCGTGGAGAAGAAAGAAGACAGATTTGGGTTGGGTTACAGACCAACTCAACAAGATCAATCAGAGGCTGCCAAGAAGCCCAATTTTGTCAGCGGGGGGATGCTCACCCCGGATGCTGTAAACAACTTGGAAGACGAGGAGGAAAGCGACCGCAACCTGGAGAGCTGGATACGTCCAAGGATCCCGGGGAGCCAAGTCCTTAACTGGTCTTCCCAGGAAATTATCAGGGTTACTCCTGCAGAGTAATTATTATTTCCTGTATTTTCAAGCTTGCATCAAGTCTTGCATATTGCCCAAGATGACAAGACTCATTTTGTAATCAATGAATATCGGACATCTTTTGCAAATGAGTCTTTTTCTTTTCCGCTCACTGTTTTTCATTTTTTCTTTTTGTACAAAAATAAAATGGCAATGTTTTCAAAATGATAACTTTATTTCACCTTTTCTAAACAAGATTAAAATTGATCACTAAAATGAACAATCTAAACCCTTGCAGAGAGTGCCTTTCAGATTGCACCAACAACAACACTGCTATGGCTTCGTATGACTTTGACAATCCAATCAATCAAACTGATGAAGGGGTTGAAGAAGATTATGAGCTTCCTGAAGAGCTAGCCAGGTTGTTAAGGCAAGAGGAGAAGGTTATCACTCCTCATCAGGAGGAGGTCGAAACGGTTAATCTTGGTACGGAGGAAGACGTAAAAGAAGTTAAGATCGGGGCCTGCCTACAAGATTCAGTGAAAGAGCAACTGGTTGATATGCTTCGGGAGTATGTGGATGTGTTTGCTTGGTCTTATCAGGATATGCCAGGGTTGGACACCGACATTGTCATGCATAAGCTGCCACTGAAAGAAGATTGCCCACCGGTAAAACAGAAGCTGCGCCGTACTCGCCCAGATATGGCAATGAAGATAAAGGAAGAGGTGCAAAAGCAGTGGGACGCCGGTTTCCTTGCTGTGACTAGCTATCTGCCATGGGTTGCTAATATTGTACCTATGCCTAAGAAAGATGGCAAGGTAAGGATGTGTGTGGATTACCAGGATCTGAACAGAGCCAGCCCGAAAGATGACTTCCCTTTACCTCACATTGATGTATTGGTTGATAATACGGCTCAATTCTCGGTATTCTCCTTCATGGATGGATTTTTAGGATATAATCAGATCAAGATGTCACCTGAAGACATGGAGAAGACAACTTTCATCACACCCTGGGGCACATTCTGTTATAAGGTGATGCCATTCTGACTAAAGAATGCTGGTGCAACTTACCAACGGGCTATGGTAACATTATTCCACGACATGATCCATAAAGAAATTGAATGTTATGTGGATGACATGATTGCCAAGTCCCTCACAGAAGAAGACCACCTGGTGAATCTGTTGAAGTTATTCAAGCGTCTGAGGAAGTACCAACTGAAGCTAAACCCCAACAAATGCACATTCGGGGTACGATCCGGTAAGCTGCTGGGATTTATTGTAAGCGAGAAAAGGATTGAAGTTGACCCTGATAAAGTTAAAGCCATTCAGGAAATGCCTGCACCGAAGACAGAAAAAGAAGTTCGGGGGTTCCTAGGTAGATTGAACTACATTTCAAGGTTCATATCTCATCTTACAGCAACCTGTGAGCCTTTGTTCAAGTTGTTAAGAAAAGAGCAAATGGTCAGGTGGATTGAAGACTGCCAGGGGGCTTTTGACAAAATCAAGGAATACTTACAAGAGCCTCCAATCCTTATGCCTCCAGTTGAAGGAAAACCTCTAATAATGTACTTGACAGTATTAGAAGAGTCAATGGGGTGTGTGATGGGCCAGCATGACGAGTCTGGTCGAAAAGAGTATGCAATATACTACCTAAGCAAAAAGTTTACCGACTGTGAACAACGTTATTCACTACTCGAGAAAACTTGTTGTGCTTTAGCGTGGGCTGCTCGCCGACTAAGGCAGTATATGTTGACCCACACTACTTTATTGATCTCAAAGATGGATCCAGTTAAGTACATTTTTGAGAAGCCAGCACTTACCGGACGGGTTGCAAGATGGCAAATGATCCTCACGGAATATGACATTCAGTACACATCTCAGAAAGCCATCAAGGGCAGTGTATTGGCTGAATATCTCGCTGAGCAACCCATTGATGATTACCAGCCTATGAGATTTGATTTCCCTGATGAAGACATCATGTTCATAAAAGCAAAAGATCATGAAGAGCCCGTTCACACTGAAGGGCCTGACCCGGAAGAAGAATGGACTATGATGTTTGATGGGGCTGTTAATATGAATGGTCGTGGTATTGGTGCAGTACTCATTACACCTAAGGGAGTTCACATGCCTTTCTCGGCAAAACTCACTTTTAACTGCACTAACAACGAAGCTGAATACGAAGCTTGTATTATGGGTCTTGAGGAAGCCATTGACCTTAGGATCAAGACTTTGACGGTATTCGGAGATTCAGCTCTGGTAATTAACCAAACCAACGACAAATGGTACACACACCAAGATCATCCGATACCTTACCGGGATTATACAAGAAGGTTATTGACTTTCTTCACAACGGTCAAGCTTGAGCATATCCCTCGAGACGAGAATCAGTTCGCAGATGCTCTGGCTACCATTTCATCCATGATCAAAGTTCAAGCTGCCAACTTTGTACCTCGGATATCAATATCCAGACTTGACAGACCAGCATATGTGTTTGCAGCAGATTTTGTTAAAGATGATAAGCCTTGGTTCCATGACATTAAGTGCTTCTTGGAGGATCAAACTTATCCACCTGGGGCATCTTCCAATGACAAGAAGACATTAAGAAGGCTAGCTGGTAGTTTCTTCCTGAATACCGACGGTTCCCTCTACAAGAGAAACTTTGATATGGTACTTCTCAGATGCGTTGATAAGACAGAAGCAGGCTTGTTAATGCACGAAGTGCACGAAGGATCCTTTGGTACCCATGCAGGAGGGCATGCAATGGCTAAAAAGTTGCTAAGATCAGGCTATTACTGGATTACAATGGACGTAGACTGTTGTGCCTATGCCAGAAAATGCCATAAATGCCAGATCTATGCGGATAAGGTGCATGTGCCTCCCAATCCTCTGAATGTGATGTCTTCACCCTGGTCATTTGCTATGTGGGGCATTGATATGATTGGCAAGATTGAACCGACTGCCTTAAATGGCCACAGATTCATCTTGGTGGCCATTGACTATTTTACCAAGTGGGTCGAAGCAGCTTCATATGCAAATGTCACAAGGCAAGTGGTAGCCAGATTTCTAAAGAGAGACATCATCTGCCGGTATGGAATACCCGAGCGAATCATTACTGATAATGGATCCAACTTGAACAACAAAATGATGGCAGAACTGTGCCGGGACTTCAAGATCCAACACCACAATTCTTCTCCTTACAGGCCAAAGATGAACGGCGCTGTTGAGGCGGCTAATAAGAATATCAAGAAAATTATGCAGAAGATGGTAGTTACCTATAAAGACTGGCACGAAATGCTACCATTTGCCTTGCATGGGTACCGTACGTCAATCAGAACATTCACTAGGGCAACACCGTATCAGCTTGTGTATGGTATGGAGGCAGTCCTACCTGTTGAAGTTGAATTACCCTCCCTGCGGGTACTGATGGATGTTAAGCTGAACGAAGCAGAATGGGTCCGGTCCCGATACGAACAACTGAATCTGATTGAAGAGAAGAGATTGGCTGCAATCTGTCATGGGCAGCTATATCAGAAAAGAATGAAGAAAGCCTTCGATCAGAGAGTCAGGCTACGGGAATACCAAGTAGGAGATCTTGTGCTGAAAAGACTCCTCCCTCCTCATACGGACCATAGGGGCAAGTGGACTCCGAACTATGAAGGGCCGTTCATAGTAAAGAAAGTTTTCTCCGGTGGAGCACTGATGCTCAGCACTATGGATGGTGAAGACTTCCTGTCCCCTGTGAATTCGGATGCAGTTAAAAAATACTTCGCATAAAATGACCCGCTGGACATAAAACAGAATGTAAGTCCAGGCAAAAATAGGGCATCCCGGCGAGTCAAAAACAAAATAAAAGACTCGGGCAAAAATAAGGGAAAAAAAATAAAAAAAATGTGTACACCCGCTGAGTTGAAAAGCCGCATTGGACAACTCAGGCAAAAATGGGTATCCCGGTGGATTGAAAACCCGAAAGGGCGATCCACGCAAAATAAGGGAATAAGCGAACAACTGCATTCTGAATTCATCTGTATCACTTACAACTTGGTAAGCTTTGAAAGGTCCGAGCGTCGGTCAGAATCAGCCTTCTTCAGAAAGCAAGACGAGAAGAACGTCAAATGTCATACGAGTCATAGCAAAAAAAGGGAAGCTCCTCGAAGCGTCGCCAGCATTGCCAGCACCTCTTTGTCTTTCAATTTGTAACGATTCCCTAATTTTAGGTGATCTGTTTCTGTGAATGTATCTTGCCAAATTCAGGGCACTCGAATTAATAAAATCAGATTTTTCAATCACACACTGTCTCGTACTCTTTTATTTGCAAAACTGTCCGATGTCATTGATATATTAATTGCATAAATACGGATGCTTCTCTTCTAAAAATACGTGCTTGCAAGGAAATATACTTACTCCCGGGAGTGTCTAAACTCCTATGATGGAATCCAGTAAGGGATACCTCGGGGTACTTGTGCGTTTCTTTGACTTTACAGGATTGCAGGTATCCAAAGCGCAGCATGGGGCATGAAGACTTCTCCCCAGTAGGCTGCCAAATCATTGTTTTCTCGGCACATCTTCCAAATAGAACCAGGATTGTTCATGTCCCCAGATGAGTTGTCAAGTATCATCCTCAGCAGGATCCCCACAGGAATCTCTAAGAAGAATCTTCCAGTGATCTTTCTTCTTCCCCAACCAAGTACCAACCAGGGAACTACCTCCCCACAAAGTTTCAACCTCTATCCAGAAGAGCAACGCGTGAAGAAATCACAACAGAGTGAAGAAAGCTTCTACAAACCCCAGCTGGGTCCCCCATTGCTGAGATGGGTCTATCAGTGATCTGTTTCCCCATGCAGATACATCTTATCAGATCTACCAATGATCTTATCCCCAGCTGGGATGTCCACTTCAAGCAGATCAGTCAGAGATCTCCACAGCAACGGGATCCGAGTCCCGGATCGTTATCTTTGCATAATCATAGCATTCGCATCATATTTTCCCCACAGAGCGTAGCATTCCATCTAAATACGGGGCATTGCGGCAAAAATCAAACATATTGCATAATCATAAGCCATGTTCCGAATCAAACACTTGTAAATACTGACAATCCATCAACAATATACATAATATTTCCCATTTCCCCACCAGAGAGCCAAAGCATTTTCCTTAAAGATACAAATACATGCTCCCTTCGGCACCCGTCCGTGTCATATCCCCAGTAGAAAGCCAAAGCGTCCCCTTTGCACTCACTATACAGATACATATATACACAATCCCTTGACGCTCGTCCGTGTCACCTTCCCCAACATAGTTACCTAAACACTTTGTGAATCATATATTTGTTTATAATACACTTTTTCCGGCGCTCGTTCGTGTCGCATCTCCCCAGCAAGTTAAACACTTGTTCGTGTCTCACTCATCATCTTTTTACTCATACAGATACTCGTCTGTATCTTGTATATACCACTTAAATCCCCTCAGATCCGACACTCGTCCGTGTTCTTTGTTAACCAGTTGGTACTCGTCCGTATCATCGTCTCTGAACATGCGTCAAGCGTTTGTTTCTACCGGATACCCGTCCGTATCATAGTCTTAAGGATGCTCGTCCGCATATTTAATCTATACACTGTGTCAAACACTTATGGTCTTGAATTTAGATACTCGTCTGTATCTACCCTTCTCCAGGAGAGTCCTCAACAAAACTTGTTGATCTATTTCTTTTCTATCTGACATTCGTCCTATGTCATGATACCTTCCGGCAGCCGTACCCTGCCAGGTGATCGTCCTTCACCTTTTTAATGATCGTCCTTCATCACCCCCAGTGGATTTTCTATTCATTAGAACCCCGTTTTCTATCTGACATTCGTCCTATGTCGTGATATTTTCAGCAGCCGTCCCCTGCTAGGTGATCGTCCTTCACCTCTTGATGATCGTCCTTCATCATTTGATCCGATGGCCGTCCCCATTGTTGATTTTGTTATCTGACATTCGTCCTATGTCATGATAAACCCTGAGAGCAGCCGTACCCTGCTAGGTGATCGTCCTTCACCTCTTGATGATCGTCCTTCATCATGCTTACCCGATGGCCGTCCCCATCGTCGACTTTTTTATCTGACATTAGTCCTATGTTGTGATACTTTCGGCATCCGTACCCTACCAGGTGATCGTCCTTCACCTTAGAAGACCGTCCCTCATCTTATCCCCAACAGAGCAGCCATCCCCTGTCAGGTGATCGTCCTTCACCTTTGATGACCTTACCTCATCATTTATTTCATTTATCTATAATCCACAGAGAGTCTTATAGCTTTACTTGATGGCCGTCCCCATCACAATCTCTCGTATCCCCAGCTTGTCGGCCGTCCCCGTCATTGCTTTATTTCTTGCATTTTCCCCAGCATGTCGGTCGTCCCCGTCATTGCTTCATCCCCAGCAGTCGTCCTTTTCTCGACAGTCGTCCTCCGTCGCCCGCACTTTATAATCATACTTTATTTTCTTTTACAATCTATATCCCTTTTCTTCTTCATTCTGTGAGTGCAAATTTTGGACTGTCTTTTGGTATTCAACCACCAGTTATCTTGTTTGCCTGTTAAGCCGCTGCTTACATCCATCACAGATAACTCATGTTCGAATAGGGGCAGCTGTAAACACCCCAAATTTGCCCTCACCCATTTCACCATGGCTTTTGATCTTTTCATATGCATAAATTCAATCATAGCATCTCATACCACATTTTTGATTCACTGCATTGCTTCTAAGTCATCTGCATCTAGGGTTTGTGATCTGAGCTATCCCTGAGCCATTTGAGCCACTCCAAAGGTCTACAATCACTTCAAAGGGGTCCATGTATGTTCAAGCATCATATTTCCTCACAAAATAAAGAAATCCAAAGAATCACAAGAATTGAGAAAGGCATGGAAGCAGAGCCAGGTTTAACTGCACAGATGACCTAGAATTAGGGTTTTGGTTTCAGAGGCCATAACTCCAATTATTTTGGTCATTCTTATTTCTATTGGTCTCTATATGTTATAAGGATCATGCATATCAATTTTCATGAAGAAATTCCATGAGGAAGGCATCTAATCAAGAGTTGACTTCTTGAGCAAGCCAGTGCAAAATCAGGGCATCTGAGGCCCCCAATGACCCAACCAAAGGGCATTCTCCATCATTTTGAATGTGTATGATCTTTATTTGATCATAAAAGATGTTTGAAGTTCACAAAATTGAAGAATTTCAAGCCATTTGCAAAGTTGCCTTTTTGGGAAAGTGACTTGTAATGAAAACTTGTCATTTTGGGAAAGTTTTTCAACCCTTTCTTTTTGATTCAAAAGTGCTTCAAATGAGAAAATTTTGGTCATTAAAGTTGTAGAATGGATCATTCCCTTTTCAAAAAGTACAAGAACTTTTTCTAATTCATTTTGGATCAAAAGTTATGGCTTTGCAAAGTTGGGAAAAATCATGAAATTTCCACTTTTGGCACCAAAGAGGGATTTTTGCAAATTCCAATTCCAAGCATTTTCAAGACCTCTAATTGACTTCTTTGCATCATTATAACATGTTACAACTTAGAAAAGTCAAGTTTGTGCCAAGATTTTTTTCATTTCCATGCCTTGGATCAATGGTTGCATAAGGCATTTTTCATAAAGGCTACAAAATTGAAACTTTGCAAAAGGGACCTCTCATGTTTGAAATGAACTCCAATTGGTATCAAAGCATCATAACAATATTACAAGACTCATTTTGTCACATTTTGCCCAAAATATCAAAAGTTTCCTTGACTTGGTTCATGAGAAAATCCAAAGAGGGAAATGTGCAAGAACCTTGGAAACCCTTGATCAAGGCTAGCCAACTCACAAAGTCAGATCCAAAGGCCTTCCTTGACTCAAGCTGAGGCAGGACAAGCCCTTAGATCTCCTCTGACCCGAGCCATACTCATGGTACACAAGATCTTGACTTTTTGCATTTTTGCCCATGCCAATCCCACAGTGCCACCACCAACTCTCTGCCCAATCAGAGTCAAATATGTGGACATCAAGCAACCCTAAACACACCATACACAAGCCAGAAGCTCTCACATTGCAGCATACACAAAAATCTGCCAAGAACTTTCCTTCTTCGAATCTCTCCACACAACCCTCAAACATCAAAAATTCCTTCACACACAAACCACAAATCACTCATAGAACAAAATCCACCCCCTGAAACTGCTTGAATCATCACCCACAGAGACCTCCATTTCTGCTACACCAGAGTTGAATCACTCGAACCAGCCACTCCCCAAGCTTTCTAAGCTCCATTCCATCATCAAGAGGTTCAAGGGAGAAGGATTGCACAAAGTTTGAGGCCAGAAAGCTCAAAATCAGGAGAGTTTCACCTCAGGTAACATGAAGAACATTTTTCCCAGAAGTTGATTTTTAAGTTCTTTTATGATGCTATGTGTTCTCCTGATCATGAATATGTGTTTATTTTTTGAAATGATGAAGAAACCAGCATGTATCACTACTAGAAAAAAGGAGATTTACGATGCATAAGTTGCGACAGTTCCCAAATAACCGTCCTTATTTCTGGATTGCGACGGTTGTCACGACAGTTAAGGCCAACTGTCGCAAGTTTTCTAGACATATTGAATAACATAATTGCGACGGTTGTTAAAGAAATGCCCTAAATACATATTCGCGACGGTTATAAAGCGTCGTTACAATTTTAATTATTGAGATATAAATTCTATCGTTGTCATCATATTTATAATAATAATTTCATATATTTTTATAATTGTTATAATGGTCCATTGAGTTTTTTTTATAAATAAAACATTGAAAACAAATTTAAAAATCTAGCTTATGTAATATTTGTTAAAATAAAACATTAAAAACAATTTTTTTAGATGCATGTTAAACTTGAACTCTAGGACCTATAATTTCTGGAAAAAAATAAAATTGCCTTGCCACTATTCTAATAGAGAACTTTATCATGATATGAAATGTATAATGTATAAAACATTTGTCACCATCTGAAAAATTTCTTAAATAATTTCAGAATGTTATTAATCCAGAATACCCACGCCACTTCTTTTCCCCTAAAATGATAACCTTCCTTTCCTCTAACTTTAACCACAAAATAAACCCTAACATGCAATGTCATAAGTCTTGCATTTTGAAGATGATGACGACGGCGGTGTCAAAATCGAGTAGATCGATTCGACAGAGAAGGAATTCGCGAAGACAAGCTCAGGCGCCGGCGACTATGCTTGAATTGATCATATCTTCGTCTAAGAAAAGGTAGGTGGTGTGAGTGCAAAGAATGGTTATTCTTTTGGCATCAATTACTTCTCGCGGAGACCTGTACATGGTGATTAAGCTTTTGGGATCAATTACTTCATGCGGAAACAGGTTCCATTCTGAAATTTGGGGTTGTAGAAAGCTGATTTCTTTTTAGTTAGTGATTATGTTTTTTTAATTGTAGGGTAATTTTGCAGTTACTAATGGATATATAGAATACATAGAAGAAGATGGCATTAGGTTGTTCTTCTTCTGCATCAACACCGACATTCGTTATCAGCAAGGATTTTGATGAATTTGATGCTTCAGAAAACCGCAACAAGGATTTTGAAGTTTTGTGGGAAATTTTGGTGGATTCTGGTTTCCAGAATGTTGGGACCGGTTTGGATTCGTCATTGAACTATGATGATGGTGATATGTTGTTGCCAAGTCCTCCCACTGGCTTTTCCGTGGACGATGATGGGAATGTTTCCATCACTTCCATAAATAGACTTGTTACTATTGTATGCCTTGTTTTCTTTTGGTTTCCTCTGATTTTTACACTAATATATTTTGCGGAAAGTGATGATTCTAATTTGGTTGTTAACAGATTGATCCTATCGACAATCTTCCATTGGAGTGTTTAATTCAGAGAGTATTCAAGAGCTCTGAGAGGGAGGAGTGTATGTTAGTCTGTCCTGTTGATACGTAAGTACTTCATAAAACGTTTGTCAAACCCTTGATATTATATATATATTTGATTAGAATGTTGTCGAGAAAATATTAGATTCTTTGTTCATGCTAGGAATGTGGAGTTCACTTAGAATGGTAGATCAAAGCGGTATCTGAAAGTGAATAACTGCCATGCAGACCTTTTTGAGCATAATCATTTAAATTTAATGGATGCCACGGAATATGCTTACATACCATTGGAAGATTCAGTTTAATAGGTAGAATATTAATGTTAAAATTACAATATGTGAAATGGTTCAACTCTATATACCAATATTTTCCATTATTGTTAATACTTGGTCCTATATTATTCAATTCTCTATTAATTTTAATCAATTGTCTTTCTTCTAAAAATTGAACCAATAAAACATCATACAAACATTTACCAACTTTGTTACGAAATTTAGCTTTAGCTTTAGCTTTTTCTTCTTTACGTAATGCAGCATCCACTTTATGACTAGTATTAAATTGATCACAGTTAACAGAATCATTATATGCGAGGGTTTCAACTTTTAAGTCAACTAGCTCATTGTAAGATTTATCAGTGTTGGTATTATCTGATTTGACAACTCTATATTTAACTGTATTATAATGGTATCTAACATGCTCATCAATCTGATCTATCAGAGTAGAAACTCGAACTGCAGGAATTTCATTATCAACTGAGTGGAATATATTGCCTAATACATATATCATAATACCCTCTAAAGTATACTGATCAAAGTTATTAAGTAATATTAATTCATGGCTGGTTAGTAAACCATTTTTTTATATATTCCATAGCAGAAGGTTTATTATCACCAATAAAGAGTTTTATTAAATTAGGATAATTTTAATATACATCACTTTTTTCATTTATATTTTCATAATGCATTATAATATTCTCAATTCTTAATTGAAGATTTTCTAAATATGTTGAACCCTTATGAGCTAAATGTCCTTTTTCTTTTTCTAATAATTCAAAAACATAATGCTGATACTTGGATGTTCTAGTTGATTCAGATGTTCTACTTTTTATATCATTAAAATAAGGTTTATTAGGGAGATCCTTAATAAAATTTATTACAAATAACTCAGATTTCAGTATCTACATTTAGATGACTATTTTTTTTACTCTTTTTAGGACTCTCATAAATTCTAAGAGTTTCAATTGAGTCGTCATTAGGATTTTCTATTCTTCTTACTTGTCGGAGTTGGCGTTGCCTATATTAAAGATCTTCAACTCAATTTGGTTGGAACCATTCTTTCACTTTTAGCTATCATAACAACATGTGTTGGTCAAATTGTATCCTTTACTATTCTCTCTTTATATTCACCTGAATCAGCGCCTGTTTGGATTGACTTATTTGATTTTATCTGAGTCTTTGATTCTTAATTTATTGAATATTTCAACTTACCAACATAATCCAGAAGAAACTTAATGTCACTTCCACACAACTTCACTACCAATCAGTTCCATTCCAAGCAGCAATTCTTTTTGTTTCAGGCACTTTTGTGGATCAGGTGCTAACCAAGAAAAATGTCTTTGCCTACAAATATTCTCCTGTAGTCTTTGTAAGTAATATCAATTCTCAAGTCATTAGCTTCTTAAAATTAATAAAATAATATCTTGTAAGTTCTCTCTACATTAATTTTATCACTTTCGTTATCAAATTTGAATATTAAAACAACTTTAAACAAGTGCTTATATCATGTCACAATTCTAAACATGTGTTAATACAAGTGCTTATATCATGTCACAATTATAAACAAGCTTATATTTATTTTTGTAATTGTACTTAATTGCTAATACAAGTGCTTATATCATGTCACAATTCTAAACAAGCTCTTCTAAAATGTTAACTGTTTTAAAATATGTGTAATTTCCTGAATGATCAATTTGGCTAATAAAATGTATTATTTCTCTTCAACAGGATGATGAAGATAATATTAGTAGAGGATTTTCAAGGAAATATTGCAAATGTTTAGATTTTGATATGGTGGACATCATCGTTTTCTAATCCATCAATGGATTTACCTGCACAAAGGAGAATGTCCATCATTGTTGGATTTGTCTATCCAGAAAATAAGTGAGGTACTGTTTAATGATAAGTTTTCATTGTCCATCTAGACTCTATGTTTTGGCCTAATACACACTGCAATCTTTATTCGACATAGGATTTGGATAGATATAACATATTTTCTATGCTGCCACGTGATAGAATTCATCAAATTTTAAATAATTTGGTCTAGTCTTGAAGTCCGATTGGTGATTCTCTTGATGCTTGTAGAGATTTTACTCTCCAAGTAAATAATATTAGATCAATCATGAACCTAACTCATCATATCTCCTAACTCATCATATCTCCTTTATCTAAATGGTTATTTTTTTCTCTTAATTGTTACTGTCAGGATATATACTTGATAAGTATATGGCTAGACTTGTTGTATGCAACAATATATGTTGCTGTTGAATATGCTTCCATTACATTGTTTGGTCATATAATTGGAAAATGGCTTGATAAGTTGGCTTATTAGAAGGTGTGATCCCATGTATCCACTTATCTCTTCTAGTTTGAATTAATTTTAGTGTTAAATCTTAGATGTAGTCGTGTCTAAGTACAGGGCTCGATGCCGCAAAACTAAAGGCATACATAGCAGTTGTCATGAAAGACACACATGATAGTGTCGTTAAGGCATTAAACTTGAGTTAATAAAATATTAGATTGTGTTCCATCCAATGCAGTGCATGACATGCTTGCAAGGTTATACTACCTTTTCCAAATTAACATTGTTTGGCTTGTTGTTTCTCTTTTATTTTGTTGTGCATGCCAATTTAATCCTCCCTCAGTATAGTGTACTTTATACCATTTCTGTTCATTTTTACAAATCTTTCGCCAGTCTTTATTTTGAGCCCTAAGGTTTGTTAATAAAACTCTGGCAGTGGCTCTTTACTTGGCTTCTATTGATGTTCTTGTTCAAAATTCTCAGGTTCTCATTTGCGCTTTTGAAAATCAACCTATTTTGATCCTTATTTGTTTCTTTTCAATCAACATTTCTCCTGACTATTTTGACCCTTATTTGTTTCTTTTCAATCAACAGGTTCTCACGGCGGAGAGATATTGGTACAAATCGGTGGTTTTGCGTCGGAGACAGAGGGTTTTACAGTCTGAAGGATTAGCGGTGGTCAGATTATTGGTGTTGTGGATTTGGTGCGAACCAGTGGCGAAGATCAGATCCATTTCGGTTTCCATTTTTTATTTATTTTATTCCTATTATATTTTGTTCAGATTGTTCTGGGTCTTGAATTTTATTGATATGTCTTACAAACTTCATCCAAAAGTAGTTAAGGTTTGATGAAGATTTTTTTACAGGTTTGGATTTAGTTTAGTTGCATTAGGATTAGAAATTTATGTTATAAGATACTGCAGTTGCTGTTGTATATTTCTCTTGAAATAGAGATCTAAATATTGTTTTTAGAGCAAAGATTGTACCTATATTTTTTCTATCAAATTAGTTAGGATTAAGTCTATTTGAAATTTATATTGATTGATATTGTTTAATGATTATTGACTTGATTTTAATATTTAAATGTTGTTTATTATAAAAAGTTAGTAACGACTAAGGATGAATCCAATGGTGTGCATAAAAATTCGTATGAATCTAGTTCTATATATATATATATATATATATATATATATATATATATATATATATATATATATATATATATATATATATATATATATATATATATATATATATATATATATATATATATATATTTTGTTTTGACATTATGATGTTTATTTGATATTAGATATTTATGATTGAAATTTTACTATGTTAAAATTTGATAGAAAATTAAATGAAAATTTTAGAAATATTACCCAAAAAATAAAAACAATAATTTAAATAAAAAATAATATTATAAAAAAATTCAAATGAAAATAGTTTAAATAAAAAAAATATGGTAGATAAAATTACGGCAGTTTAAACCGTCGCAACTTGCATAATTTATTTAGAATTAGTAAATATAGTTACGACGGTTTGAACCGTCGTTATTTGAAAATTACGTCAGTTTGCTAACCGTCGCAATTTATCATGACAGTTGGTACGACGGTTTTAGAAACCGTCGCAATAAGGTCTGGCGACACACGTTTCAGCGACTAATCAAAACCGTCGTGATTTTCACTTTACGACGGTTCCAACCGCCATAATCTGCCAAAATGAACCGTCGTAACTTGCCAATTTTCTTGTAGTGTATGACATCTCTGAATATTTGCCCGTGTTTCATACTTTGCTTCGATTCAGGCTTGTGAGTGAAAATAAATGAATTTGAGATGAGGGGTTAGGTTTAGATTGATGAGAGGATCATTTTGGTGGAAGAAATTTCATGTTTGGTAACCTGTAGAGGAATCTAGGGTTTATGCTCGCCGGAGAAGATGACCGGAACCACTGTTCCGGTCACCTGAAAGTCATTTGTCCTAATTGTGTAATTAAGAGAGTTTGAATATGGGCCGTGCAATCAGTGGTTCCCGCGTGTGTTAGAGGGCTGAGATTTCATGATTAGCCCTAATCAGTGATTAATTAACTTAACCTAGGTTTAATTAATTAATAAGTAAATATTAGTCAGGTTTGAACTTGGGCCATTGGATGTGGCGCCAAGTCAACACCCACAAACCCAGAATAAATCCTGGCCTTTCCTTCAGATTACTTTCTTTTATTTTTATTTTATTTCATTTCTTTTTCATTTTATTTGCACGAATTATTTAAAATAGCAAAATGCATCCAAATATTCTCATTTTTTGCAGCAAGGTTCTAAATATTTTTCTCATTCTGAAAATATTTTTATTTTTATTTTTTGCATTAAAAATTATTTTTAAATCATTTAAATGTTTATTTTTAATTAGTTAATGGAAATTAATTAATTAAAAATGCATTTAGGTATTTAAAAATCACCAAAAAATTCACATTGCATTTTAAAGCATTTAGAAACATTATCCAACTCTCAAAGCAAATTTCTTTTTGGTCCTTAATGCCTTTTGATACTTTTCATTGGAATTAAATTCATTTTAAGGTAATATTTTTGTGCAAACTTTGAAAAATCCATTCTGCCTAACCTTTGAGAGTTTGATAATGGTTCTTCTTGCATTGCATCCTTCATAGCATGTAGTTTATAGGTTAAATTTGGTTTGATTTGATCTTCCATTTTCAATTTGTTTTGCATTTTCCATGATGAGGTACCTTAAAACCCTAATTGACTTAAGAAAATCATAACTTCCATTAGGTTTAGATTTAGGTCTTCCCCTTTGGGCAATGAACTTGTATAGGTTTAGGGTATCTTTGATTGCATTTTCAATTTTTTATCATGTCATTTGCTTCTGATTTTGAATTTTGCATTGCATGTTTGTATGTAAACCCTAATTTGTGCCTTCCTTTGCATCCATCTCTCATTTGCTTGTGTTCAATGACTTGCCATGACATTTTGTGCATCCACATGATTCATAATACATCTTAGGACATATTAGAATCATGTTTGATCATTGCATCTTTCATTTGCCATGTTACGTGTCCATTGCATTTCATAAACTTTCATGAACTTCCATGGTTTAAGCATGCTTCATCTGCATCCATATGCTTGTTTGATCACTCTCATCTCTTGTCATGAGTTTTCATCATCCCTTAGCATCCTTAACATCATGTTTGTGCTTCTGACTTTGGTTTGCATCATGACATTTCATCTCATTTGCATTGCATTTCATTTCTTTTTCTAACTTTTCAGGTGGTAAGTTGTTTTGGGAAGTGAATTTGCCTTCACTTCTCATAATCTCTTCTCATCCCTCTCTTGCATCATTTCTGCATTTTATCTTTGTATTAGAGTGAGCTTGCTCATTCATGTTCTCTTCCTACCTTCTTTCTTCAAGCAACTTGTCTTCTTAAGTGAAGCAAGTTGTTTTGCTTCTCTCTGCTTCTTCCTCCTTTCATCTATTTCTTTCCTGGTGGCTTCTCTCTTGAAGATCTTCTTGCAAGCCTCATTAACCCTAGGAACAACCAAGCATGATAACAATTAGGGTTTGATTAGTCCCCCATTTAGTTTTGCCTTTGTGTCATCTTTGAGTCTTCTCTTCTCATCTCATAATCAAGGACTAAACCCTAAAGGTTTTAAGGCTTTGTGATTAAGCTTATGCCTGCATCCTTCTATTAGGATGGAGTGTATAACTTTAATCCTAAGTGTTAAACCCTTAATGTGTTTAAATCCTTTAATCAATTCACTTAATAATCACTAAGACATCAAGCTTGTAACTTGGGCCTTGCATTAGGGTTCTAATTCTTCCTTGATTGGTTAAGAAGGACTAACCCTAGTGTTAATGGACAAGTCCCCCTCAAGTTGTCTTACAAACCATAAAATCCACTTCTTAATTTTATCATTAACTAAAATCCACTTTAATAAAGGCTTTGTTTTGTCATGAGGTTAATCCCTAATCATGGATTAAGTTGAGGAGCCTTCCTCAACTTAAATGTTCTCATCTATTATCCTTCTATTAGGATGGTATAATGAGTCCATTAAATCCCTGATTATGGCTTAAACTCATTACTTAACACTAAACAAAAACTCCAAAAAAATTTAAATAATCACAAGTAGTGAAATTCTGTGATCAGGTATGAGATGTCCTAAGAGATGTCCCAACACTTGATAGGACACTTGACAAATTTAACCAAAACTTAAATAACAAGAAAAGTAAACAACACAGAAGTTTGTTAACCCAGTTCAGTGTATAACCACACCTACATCTGGAGGCTACCAAGCCAGGAGGAAATCCACTATTAGTAATATTAATTCTAGACTTAAACCACCCTGTTTAATCTATCACTTAATAACTACCCAATGCAATTTCTACCTAAGACACACCTTAGATAAGAGTACCCTACTCACTCCCCCTCAATCACACAGTGATCAAGTTTACAAGTTTATAAAAATTGAAGACATCCTTCAAACAATACAGCTTGATCTTACTTAACAGTTTCAATCAAGTCACAAATGCACTTTTGCTTAAAAGCTCATAAAGTGGTACAATAAAAACAACCTGCTATTAAAACACTAGACACCCTATTTGGTCTTCTGAAATTCGTACCCAATTCTATGAGTTTCTGTTGCTTAAATAGGTATCTGTAATTTGGGCTTTCTGCAGAGGATCCAGCCCTAATGCGCATGCAGCTTCCACCTTGAATTAGGGTTTGTTACCTCCTAGATTCTAGGTGCTTTAGGTCTTCTGTTTTAATCTGAATCTTCAATATAAAACTCCCTACAGATGCGCCTTGTTCTGTTTTTAACCATCATTAATTAATTCCAGATAAATCTCCTTAAATATCTCTGATCAGTTAATCATTAATTAATTCTGGTAGCAGGTCTGAGATGTCTCAACATCTGTTGGGACATCCTGAAAAATTGAACTTAATTTATTTACACAATGTCCCAACATCTGATGAGACATCCTGAAATAAATTCACATACTCTGTTTGATAATGTCCCAACATCTGATAGGACATTCTGAACTGAATTTAACATTTCTTGTTGGTCAAAAATTCTGCCAATTCTTAAACATCTACAAACTCCCCCTTTGGCTAATTTTTGGCTAACATCTTTTCTGATTTTCAGAGTGCAGCAGAAGTTCTTTTTATCAGAGTATATCATTACTTTTCTGTTGATTCTTATTTGAGATTACTCCCCCTCAAATATATATGTATCCAATCTTGTTGCAACAGAAAAAAACTTATTCAGTTCAGAAGCAAACAAACAGAATTTTTTCATTCATACTTAAACAGCAATACAATTTGTTGTTGTTCTCCCCCTTGGTAGACACAAAATTTAGGGCCAAAGATACTATTGCTGTCATTACATTTGCCTCACATACATAGATCACTCAGATTCATCACTCTCAGTTTCTTCCTCCACTTCAGTTTCTTTATCAGCTTCACTTTCTTCATCAGCTTCACTGTCTTCATCAGATGCAGCATTCTGATCTTCTTCACTTTCCAACCTTTTAATGATTTCCTCAAGCTTATGCTTTCTAGCTTCAAGCTCTTTGCAGGTGCTTTTGAGTTCAGCAATTAAAGCCTTCTTGGAGATTGGATTCCTAGTAGTTGAAGGACCTGCAGATGTCCCAGAAGGTGCTTCAACATCTGCTGCATGATGACTGAGGAATAACTTGTAGTGAAAAGCCAAGGGGCTTTCTCTTTTGCAGGCTGTATCCTTGTTAGTGAGAATTCCAGGGTATTGATTGAGCACAATACCACACAGCAATGATGGAAAAGCTATTGGAAGCTTTGTTGCAGAAGAGATGGCATGCTTCATAGTCTGATCAAAAATATAAGCTCCATAATCCATCTTGGTTTGAGTTCCCACAGCATAGATGAATCTTGCCAGACCAGTTGAGATTGAAGAAGTGTGGTTGGTAGGCACCCAGTTAGCAGTTCCAATCCTGTTCAGCATGGCATACTTTCTGGTAAGCATGCTCACAGAGAGCTTTCCCTTTACAGGCCATGCCTTGACCTGGTTTGCAGTGATCACCTTACAGATTTGATTATCTGTCTTGCCTAGCTCATTGGGTCCATCTGTTTCTCTTCCTAGGTATTGATTTATGATTTGAGGAGAGAAATCAACACACTTACCTCTCACAAACACCTTTCTGAACTCAGATGACTTACCATTTGAGCAATCCTCCTGAAGATTCACAATGAACTCTTTGACAAGAAGTTCATAGCAGGGAGAGAACTCTGAGACTGTCTTGAATAGTCCTACAGCAGAGATGAGGTCAATCAGTTCTGTGCACTCAAGTGCATTGCTGCTCAGTTCTCTTTCTAGAGCAACCCTTATTTGGTACACATATTTCCATCTGTTAACACTAGAGACAAGATGGAATGATATGTTGTCCAAGGGAGCTTCTGGAACAACAGTTGAAGCTCTAGCTGGTGCTGGTCTCTTCTTGGGAGGAGATGTTGGGACATCTGATCCAACATCTGAATCTGATGGTGTGGCAGCTTTTCTCTTCTGGGTTTGAACTTTGCTCCATGGTTTTGTTGGACCAAAGGTAGCTTTAACCTTGCCTTTCTTTGGACTAGCCTTCTTCTTCTCAGGGATTGCTGATTCAGCTTGCATCTTGCCTTTCCTGGACCTGAGCCTTTTGGCTATGCTGGGTTTAACAGATGATATGATCTCTGCATCAGAGTCCTGCTCCAGATTGACCACTGGAGGGGATTGAGCAGTCTCCTCTTCATTTGGTTGATCAGCAGGGATTTGATCTTCATTTGAGGCTTTGGTCTGATCCTCAGAGGCTTCTTCATCATTTTCATTTGAGGCCTTATGCTGGTCCTCAGTTTGTTCCAAATCATCATCAGACGAGTTCTTTTTCTCATCTTCAGATGTTCCAACATCTATTGGGACATCTGGTTCTGCAGGAGTGTCATCTGCATCTTGAGCTTGTTCTTCTTGAGGTGCAGGCATTGTATTCAGAGGAACAGATATTCCACTCACCTTTCTTTGTTCAAATAGAATTTGAGTGACAATCTCCTTGATTGAATCATCCACATATTGTGAAGATTTAGGGGGCATGTTAGCAGGAGAGGGAGTGCCTTTAGCTTTGCTTCTGACTTGATCTTTACCTCTCTTTGGAGTTCTTGCCTTTTTAGTGTGAGAAGCGCTTCCCCTGAGTTCGTCCAATGGGGTTGATTGCATTGGTACCACAGAAATGGGAGTGGTATGAACTACGTCTTCTTGATTGAGAACTTCTTTAGTTGAGTTAGGGTTTTGAGACATTGTTGAGGAAGATGGATGGAAAGCTTTAGGGTTCTTAATTTCTGGAGAATAGCTGGTTAATGTGATTCTCTTGTGATAGTATGATGGGAATCTTGATAGCTGATTATAAGCAGTTACTAAATAAGTAGCCGTTACAATGCAAATGATTAGAGCTGGAATTCCCAAGGATCTTGTCCAGATTAGTTTTGCCATCTGGACCTTATGCCATACAATGTCATATGACATGTTGGCACATCTCATTAACTGCTAGATATCACATAAACAGATTCCAAGTTTGCCCCTTAAGTTTTCAAATTGTGTAGCATCCAATGCTTTGGTAAAGATATCAGCTAACTGCAGATTTGTAGCTACATGCTCCAATGAAATCACCTTTTCTTCTACAAGATCTCTGATGAAATGATGTCTGATATCAATATGCTTGGTCCTGCTGTGTTGGATAGGATTCTTTGATATGTTGATTGCACTTAAGTTGTCACAGTACAATGTCATGACATCCTGTGGGACATTGTACTCAGTGAGCATTTGCTTCATCCAAACCAACTGAGAACAACTGCTTCCAGCTGCTATATATTCAGCTTCAGCTGTAGATAAGGATACACAATTTTGTTTCTTACTGAACCAAGAAATCAGATTGTTTCCTAGAAAGAAGCATCCTCCTGAAGTGCTTTTTCTGTCATCAGCACTTCCTGCCCAATCAGCATCACAAAATCCAGTGAGAATTGGTTTGCAACCATGAAAGTACATTATGCCATAGTCACAAGTACCATTAACATATTTAAGGATTCTCTTGACTTGATTGAGATGACTGACTTTTGGATCAGCTTGATATCTTGCACAAACTCCTACTGCAAATGAAATGTCTGGTCTGCTAGCAGTCAAGTATAACAAGCTTCCAATCATGCTTCTGTATAAGCTTTGATCTACATTCTCACCCTTTTCATCTTTAGTCAGCTTTAAATGTGTGGGGGCAGGAGTTCTCTTGTGAGCAGCATTTTCCATTCCAAATTTCTTGACTATGTTCTTGGAATACTTGCTTTGTGAGATGAACATTGAGTCTTCCATTTGTTTTATTTGCAGACCAAGAAAGTAGGTTAATTCTCCTACTAGGCTCATTTCAAATTCAGATTCCATCTGCTTGACAAAATGTTTGACCATCCTGTCAGACATCCCACCAAAGACAATGTCATCAACATATATTTGTGCAATCATGACATTTCCTTCTTCATCTTTAACAAACAGGGTTTTATCAATTCCACCTTTTCTGTATCCTTGCTTGATAAGAAATGTGGTCAGTCTTTCATACCATGCCCTTGGAGCTTGCTTCAAACCATAAAGTGCCTTCTTTAGTTTGTATACATGATTTGGACAGTTTGGATCTACAAATCCTTTAGGTTGTTCTACATATACTTCTTCATTAAGGAAGCCATTTAAAAAGGCACTTTTCACATCCATTTGAAATAGCTTGAACTTCAAGATACAAGCAATTCCCAACAGTAGTCTTATTGATTCAAGCCTTGCTACTGGTGCAAAGGTTTCATCAAAGTCTACCCCTTCAATTTGAGTGTATCCTTGAGCCACAAGTCTAGCTTTGTTCTTTGTAACAACTCCTTGTTCATTTGACTTGTTCTTATACACCCATTTTGTACCAATCACATTTATGTCATCAGGTCTAGGAACAAGATTCCACACTTCATTCCTTGTGAATTGACCTAATTCCTCTTGCATAGCACAAATCCAGTATTCATCAGTGAGAGCTTCCTTGATATTTTTAGGTTCTATTTTGGAAACAAAACAAGAACCTGAAATCACTTCTCTTGATCTAGTGCTCACACCTCTGTTGGGATCACCAATTATCAAATCTTTGGGATGATCCTTTTGTATTCTGATGGAAGGAGGTTTGCTTGATTCTTCTGTCCTTGTATCAGTTTGAGTGAAGTTATATTGATCATTCTTTTCTTCAGCTTCAATCTTGATATCAGCAGATGTTCCAACATCTTCTGGGACATCTGTAGGAGCATCATCAATTATCACATTTATGGATTCCATGATAACCTTGGTTCTAGAATTAAATACTCTATATGCTCTGCTGTTTATGGAGTATCCAAGGAAAATCCCTTCATCACTTTTAGGATCCATTTTTCTTCTTTGCTCCCTATCTGCCAGAATATAACAGATACTTCCAAAAACATGGAAGTACTTAACTGTGGGTTTTCTGCCCTTCCAGACTTCATATATTGTGGACAAAGTTCCTTTCCTTAAAGTAACTCTGTTATGGATGTAACAGGCAGTGTTCATAGCTTCAGCCCAAAAGTACAGAGGTAACTTTTTAGCATGGATCATAGCTCTTGCTGATTCTTGAATGGTTCTATTCTTCCTTTCAACAATCCCATTCTGTTGAGGAGTGATAGGTGAAGAATACTCATGATTGATTCCTTCTGAAGAGCAGAAATCTAAGAACTTTTGATTCTCAAATTCTTTTCCATGATCACTTCTTATTCTGATCACACAGCTGGATTTTTCCCTTTGCAATCTTTGACATAATTCTTTGAATACATCAAATACATCTGACTTTTCTTTGATGAAGTTTATCCATGTATATCTTGAAAAATCATCAACCACAACATAGGCATACCTCTTACCACCAAGACTTTCAACCTTCATAGGTCCCATAAGATCCATATGTAGAAGTTCCAAAACTTTGGAAGTTGTCAGATGTTGGAGCTTTGGATGGGACATCTTGGTTTGCTTGCCTATTTGACATTCACCACATATTTTGCCATCATCAATCTTCAGTTTAGGAATACCTCTTACAGCATCCATAGATATGATCTTCTTTAGGCCTCTGAAATGAAGATGACCTAGTCTTTGATGCCACAGTTTCACTTCTTCTTCTTTAGCTAGAGAGCAGGTTGAAGTGAGACTGAGATTTTGGGATTCCCACATGTAACAGTTGTCTTTAGATCTGGCTCCTTTCATGACAACCTCTTGTTCTTTGTTAGTCACTATGCATTCAGATTTGGTAAAGTTTACACTGTATCCTTGATCACATAGTTGACTTATGCTGATCAGGTTAGCAGTTAAACCTTTAACTAGCAGCACATCATCTAGTCTTGGAACATCTTGACAATCCAAGGTTCCAACTACCTTGATTTCTCCTTTAGCTCCATCTCCAAAGGTAACATACCTGGATGAATGTGATTTTAAGTTTACTAGCAAATTCTTCAATCCAGTCATGTGTCTTGAGCATCCACTGTCAAAGTACCAGTCTTCTTTAGCTGATACTCTCAGTGATGTATGTGCTATGTATGCAGTACTTTTCTTTGACCAGATGAGTTGAGATTTCTTTTGATGCCTCTGCCCTGTGTGTTGTTCAGCTGATCTCCAAGCTTGATTGTTGATCTTGTTCTTGGGTATGTGGCTTTGATCAGTCTGAGTGTCAGCTTTTGGTCTCCAAACCTTCTTGATGACCTCTGTCTTCTGCTTAGGAGGTTGCTGATTTCTTTGATGTCTATGCAGCACTTTCTTGGTACCTTCTACTTTCTGCTTGGAAGGTTGCTGATACATCTGATTTGGATATCCATGTAGCTTATAACAGTGAGGTTTGATATGCCCAAATCTTCCACAATGATGGCATCTCCATCTTTGATACTTCTTCTTCATTTTGTTCTTTCCAGAATGTTGAGACATCTGTTGGAACATTATGTTTGTCTTTGTGTTCTGATGTTGAAGCATCTGTTGGGACATCTTGTTTGACTGTGTAGTTTTTGAAGTAGTTTTGCTAGAGCTGGCTTCATCTCTGTTATATCCCAGTCCACTTTTGTCCCCTGAATGTTTATTATTGCTGAGAATAACATCCAGTGTGTTTGAGCTGCTGTTCAACATTCTAACAGATTTGGACATATGTTCCAACTTAGAGTTGAGAAGGCTTACTTCACTTTTTAAGGTGTCAATGATCTCCTGATCATTTGCTTTGTCATCTTCTAATGCCTCATTCTGCTTCTTTAGCTTTATAACTTCACTGCATATTTCAGAGCTTCTTTTGTATATATCTTTGAATGCTTGCTCAAGTTCTTCATAAGTAAGTTCTCCACAACTGGAATCACTATCATATTCACACAGTCCAACTAAAGCAGTAATATGCTTAGCTGATTCTTCTTCTGAATCTCCTGAGTCTTCATCAGACCAGGTCACAGAGAGTCCTTTCTTTTGCCTCTTTAAGTAGGTAGGACATTCAATCTTGATGTGTCCATATCCTTCACATTCATGGCATTTGACTCCTTTATCTTGACTGGTCTTTTCAGCATACTTTAATCTTTTGTTAGCATCATAAGGTCTTCTGTTCTCAGAGTTTGTGTTTCTTCCACTAGGTTTGGATTTGCCTTCCATTCCTCTGAGAATCTGTTTGAATTGTCTTCCAAGCAAGGCAAGGTTTTCTGATAAGCTTTTATCATTTACTGATTCATCATCTTCTTCTTCATCTGTATTTGACACCAAAGCTATGCTTTTGTTCTTTTTGACATTTGTGTCATTCATTCCCATCTCAAAAGTTTGAAGGGAACCAATGAGTTCTTCAACTTTCATGGAGCATATGTCTTGAGCTTCTTCTATTGCAGTGACTTTCATGTCAAATCTTTTTGGCAAAGATCTGAGAATCTTTCTTACAAGCTTTTCATCAGTCATCTTTTCTCCCAAAGCTCCAGAAGTATTGGCTATATCCAAGATGTTCATATAGAACTCATGAATTGATTCATCTTCCTTCATTCTCAAGTTTTCAAACTTGGTGGTGAGAAGTTGAAGTCTTGACATTTTTACTTTTGATGTTCCTTCATGAGTTGTTTTGAGAGTATCCCAAACATCTTTGGCCAGCTCACAATGATGCACAAGTCTGAAAATGTTCCTATCAATGCCATTGAATAAAGCATTTAAGGCTTTTGAGTTGCCTAGTGCTGAGTCTTCTTCCTCCTTACTCCATTCTTCTTCAGGTTTTAGCACTTTTGATCCATCTTTGGTGTCTTGGACAGGATGATCCCATCCAATATTGACTGCTCTCCATGCCCTGTTGTCAAGTGACCTTAAGAATGCAATCATTCTTGGCTTCCAGTAGTCATAATTAGATCCATCCAGTATAGGTGGTCTATTTACTGACCCTAAATCTCTGTCCATGTTACAGAATTTGTATTCCCTAGATCTCACCCAGTATAAACAGGCAGGGTGCCTGCTCTGATGCCAATTGAAATTCTGTGATCAGGTATGAGATGTCCTAAGAGATGTCCCAACACTTAATAGGACACTTGACAAATTTAACCAAAACTTAAATAACAAGAAAAGTAAACAACACAGAAGTTTGTTAACCCAGTTCAGTGTATAACCACACCTACATCTGGAGGCTACCAAGCCAGGAGGAAATCCACTATTAGTAATATTAATTCTAGACTTAAACCACCCTGTTTAATCTATCACTTAATAACTACCCAATGCAATTTCTACCTAAGACACACCTTAGATAAGAGTACCCTACTCACTCCCCCTCAATCACACAGTGATCAAGTTTACAAGTTTATAAAAATTGAAGACATCCTTCAAACAATACAGCTTGATCTTACTTAACAGTTTCAATCAAGTCACAAATGCACTTTTGCTTAAAAGCTCATAAAGTGGTACAATAAAAACAACCTGCTATTAAAACACTAGACACCCTATTTGGTCTTCTGAAATTCGTACCCAATTCTATGAGTTTCTGTTGCTTAAATAGGTATCTGTAATTTGGGCTTTCTGCAGAGGATCCAGCCCTAATGCGCATGCAGCTTCCACCTTGAATTAGGGTTTGTTACCTCCTAGATTCTAGGTGCTTTAGGTCTTCTGTTTTAATCTGAATCTTCAATATAAAACTCCCTACAGATGCGCCTTGTTCTGTTTTTAACCATCATTAATTAATTCCAGATAAATCTCCTTAAATATCTCTGATCAGTTAATCATTAATTAATTCTGGTAGCAGGTCTGAGATGTCTCAACATCTGTTGGGACATCCTGAAAAACTGAACTTAATTTATTTACACAATGTCCCAACATCTGATGAGACATCCTGAAATAAATTCACATACTCTGTTTGATAATGTCCCAACATCTGATAGGACATTCTGAACTGAATTTAACATTTCTTGTTGGTCAAAAATTCTGCCAATTCTTAAACATCTACAAGTAGGTTAATGATCTTAATCCTACATCCTGGTGATTAAGTGTGAGGTGCTTACTTCACACTTAAGGTATTCTCATTACCCCTAATCAGAGGGAGGATGTGATGAGTTTACTAATCCTTGGTTTAGGCTTAAGCTCATTTTCTTATGACACATTCAAAAAGCAATAAAAGATTGAAAACACAAAAACAAACAATAATCGTCTCCTCCAGGATTCTTTTCTCATCATCTTCACTCACAAACGAGAACTTGCTTCTTCCGTCTAATGCAAGACAGTTAGCACCTGAGCCAGACAGGTCATACACTTGAGCATAGACAAGTAGGCAATTCACAAGTCAATTTATCTTTCAGTCTTTTTGAGTCGAACTACGGTGTTCTGACTTCCTCATTGCACGAGAGGATACGTAGGCATAACTTAACCGTTATCGAACAAAAGTCTCTGTAATTCCCCCTCCTTCCAGTTCCATTCATTAAGCCTCATAGTCTTGAGCATCTCACTCCTGTTCTTACACTGACACTTCTCTCATACACTTCACTTTTCTTTTACACTGACACTTGCATTCTTTTCCAGCTTTGATACACAAATTGCACTGACACTATCCCTTTAAAACACAAATCTTTTAAGCGTGGATCCCGTCGAGTACGACGGACAATCTGGGTGCCAATACCTTCCCAAGTTGTAACCAACCCCCTTTCTCAGTCTCTCTGGTTCACAACCGCCTTATCCATATCTTTCTAGGTCTATGCAGCATTACCTTTCCTCCGGGATAAAAATGCCTAGCTGGCGACTCTTGTCTTCTGAGTTCACCCTTGTGTGTTCTCTTCCTCTTTCGCCGACCGTTCGCGTCTGTACCCCTTCTGACCAGGTGTCATTTTGGTGGGAGCGACACACATTGGAAGTCACACAACCTTTAAAATGCATACATGATGAATTGTGCCCAGATCTGTATAATGGGCTATCATTAGTGCCAATTCTGCAACTTTGGTTTTGAAAGAGACGAAATAAAGAAGCAACAAAAGACTCATAACAAGATCTTCAATCTTCTTAGTCAAAACATTGGTGAAAGGACCGTCTTTAGGAACAACAATACCAGCTACAAAAGCTCTGAAAAATGCATGAATACCAACATTATCAGTTATAAAACTACAAGCCAAAACAAGTGTCAAGGTGATGTAAATGTAAATCTCCCTCAGAGGTTCACCCATAGGGGGGAATGTTTAGCCATCAATACAAGTATAAGCTTTATGGCAACAATAAAAAAGACGATAAAACCAACACAACAAAAGAGGACCCACAAAGAAATAAGAGGGGATTGTGATAACTATGTACATGGTTTTAGATGTTAGTTTCTATTATATTAGAAGCTTACTACTTTTTTCTCTCTCTCTCTCTCTCTCTATATATATATATATATATATATATATATATATATATATATATATATATATATATATATATATATAAAAGTTCATTATATTTCTTAAGTTTCAAATTTGAAATATGATTTAAATTTTGAGATTTGATTGAAATTAAATGCATGGTCATGTTCACATGTCATGTCCAATTATATAGAGTTAGAAAATGAGCTTCATTTTTTTTTTAAAATATAACACTAACTATAGAGTTAGAATTTTAGACGAGCAGATAATCGTTTTAAACCAATAATGAAAAAAAAATGAAATTTTTATGACAATAATTATATTATAAGAAAATGGATTTGTACATGATCATTGATACAAAATAGGGAGGAATATAATTTCAATTTTTTAAATATAATAAGAATCTCAAAATTAATTTTCAATCAAAAATATTTATTTTATGTTTAATTGAAAATATACAGCAACCGTTTTCATAAATATTGTAAAAACAAAATTAATATTTTGATTTAAATATTTTTATAAATGGAAACAACTTTACTATTGATTCAAATATATTCATAAATAATATCAAAGCAAAATTAATATTTGATATAAATATTTTTATATACGGGATCAACTTATTAAAATACATTGTTAATTAAAATATTATTTTATAGGGGGAGAAAATATTGTTGTTAAAAACGGGAACAACTTTACGATTGATTCAAATATTTTATAAATATTGTCAAAACAAAAATAATATTTATATACGGGAAAAACGACATTGTTGATTAAATTATTTTTTATATGTATTACTATTTAAACTTATATTTACTATAACTCAAATATTTCGATTTTTACAATTTTTTTCATACCATAACTGATGACATATCCACGGTCCAGACCAGAACCCGTGTGAATGCACGAGTAATACACCAGTACCGTGTGAACATCCGTATAACCAGACCAAAATACATGTAAATGCACGGGTAACACATCAGTACCGTGTGAACACGAGTAACCAGATTTAAATCCCTACGAAGGCACGAGTCAAAATCTATATGAACGTACGAGTGACACAGTACCGTGTGAACACGGGTAACCATACTTAAAAATATGTATTTCATTTAAATATTTATCTTTGATTAACCTATATATTTATTTTTATATTTATCTTTGACTACTTTTTTTTTACAGTTAAATTTATATATTCTCTATTTTCTTTAACTTATATATTTATTTTAATTTTGAAACTCTTTTTTTCTATTTTTCACAACTTTTTTTTTTACAAATTATGTGTTTAATAGTTTTTCTTGACAATAGAAAATTTTAAAAACTTATACAATTATTTTGAGGTCTATTTTCTTTTTCTTTTTTCTTTTTAAAAACTATTTTGATATTTTCTGATTTCTTTAAATTCACATAATTAAATGGTGACATATCCGCGGTCGACACCAGAACCCGTGTGGACGCACGGGTTTCCCACTAGTTAAAAAGAAAATGTTATTAATGATTTTTTCTTTGTCACAACTCACCAGTAGTGATGAATTTGTCTATGTCACCATACACCGATAGTTTGTTCATTAGCATAGTAGAGATTCCACTCAATACATGTGTTAGTATGTGTTCCGACCCGGCCCAATCCCTCTTATTGGGCCAAAAAGGCTGACCCATTCTTCTTGCTCGACAGTGCGAGCACAACTATGAAAAGTGGCCTCTCAGTCGACCACTAATGATCCGACCAGGGAGAGACTTTCTAACGGCTAGTATTGACCGTTTCCTATCTTCACGGACCCCTCGATCCGCACCTCATAAAACGAACCAATAGTCTTCCGGCTGGTCCTCTATATAAACTCTCTCATTTGAGAGGGTCAGGTATTCAATTCTCAACCCTAATACTAGTACTTGCTCACTGTCGCTCGGATACTTACTTTGGCATCGGAGTGTGTTGCAGGTACACCCCTTTTTTCTCCTCGACAACCATTTCCGCCCGCTCTCGAGTCCAGCTGTATTGGATCCTGATCCCTAGGTACGATCAGGTGGCGCCGTCTGTGGGAAACCAACTTCCCCGTTCTTCTTTCAAGATCCTCAAAGAACAAAAGTTTTAACAAAAATCCATGGCTGCTCGGGACAATCAGGAGAATCGATCGAACGATGGCATGATTCTCACACAACATGAGAGCAATGTCCAACCTCCCCTACATGATGATACCACGCACGACCAACCAGAAAAGAGGGCAGCATCGCCTTCACCCGATCGTGATCAACCCTTGGAAAGTCGCCCGGAAACTCTCGTTCCTTCGACTCCTTTGGGATCAGATTTCTCAGCACTAGCCGAAATCCTAAACCAGACAAACTTGTTACTCCTCGCTCATGGTGAAAAGATCGCTCGACTTGAAGATAACTCTCGCCGACCTCATTCTTCTAAGAGACCCCAAAGGGAGCCCACGCCATCTCCTCCGAAGAAAAGGAGAGGAAATACCGACGAATCAACAGGCAACAAACGTTTTCGTCGGTCATCTCCACGACCCTCTCCTAAAAGAAAATCAAGAGGGAGCAGATCAAGATCCGCTTCCCCTCGAGGAACAAAGAAACGTGATCACAGAGCGTCGTTTGCTTCCAGTGACGATGAAGACGCTCGGGGCCCCTTGTCTTCTGAAATTATGGCGGCCAAATTACCGAGAGGCCTGGAGAAACCCCCTCCTTTGGGATCGTACGACGGCACAACCGACCCAGACGAGCACATCGAGAACATCGATGCCTTGCTCGACTATCGAGGTGTTCGAGGAGCAATTAAATGTCGGCTCTTTCCCACAACGCTGAGGAAAGGAGCAATGACTTGGTACAAGAGCCTTGAGGCCGAATCCATCACGTCGTGGAAGCAACTTGGGCGCACGTTCTCTAGGCACTTTACTGCGTCAAGACGACATCCTAAGACAGAGGCTTCGCTCGAAGCAATAATCCAAGGGAGAGACGAGCCGTTACGAACCTACATCGAAAGATTCAACAAAGAAGCGGTTCAGGTGTCAACAACCGACGACATGAAAAAGTATCTGCTTGAACGAGGGCTGCGTCCCTCGACAGATTTTCATAGGGCGGTCGGTATTGAAACCCCAGCGACCCTCGACGCGTTCCTGCTAAAAGCCCAAGCTTACATCCAATATGAAGAAAAGCAAGCGGCCAGTTCAGTAAGAGATGCCCGACGTCGAGAAGACGCCAAACCACATCGAACCGAGGAACCCTCGACATCTCGTCGGGGAGGAGAAAAAAGAAAGGACGATCGCTCCCGTGAACCGCGGGAGCACCGGGGACCCATTGGTCGGTTCCACGAGTACACGCCTCTCCTGGCCTCCAGGGAGAAAATCCTGTCTGAGTGCGCCAATTCAGAGTTTAAACAGGCAGGAGTACGCTTTCCGAGGCAACAACCTACCAGGCCCGGTACAGATAAAACGAAATACTGCAGGTTCCACAAGAGCCACGGGCACAACACGGAAGATTGCATACATCTCAAGGACGCGATCGAAATCCTCATCAAAGATGGGCATCTGAAGCAGTTCACAAAATCTAGAGAAAATCCTCGGCAGGACACACAAGAAACCCAGAAAATCGAAGAGGCCGTGCCCATCCCCGCGGACGCTAACATGCAGGTCGCCCTGAGCATCTATCGCCCGGAAGACTTCTTCTTACCAGACCATACCAAAGGCACATGATACCTTTCCTCTCACAGTCCATGGGAAGCTTTCCCCTCGGCGATGGTCATATCGGGAGGCAGATTCAATAAAATCACGGTCGGTTCTGTGAAGAGGAAATTCAACCAGCTGATCGCCAAGGGGTCCGCGCAAAACGCCACCTTAGATCCTCCGAGGGAAGGTTCCGTACCCCTCGCATTCTACCGAGAAGAGCTCCTGGGAGGAGCACCAAACGCCAGCATCCCTTTACTCATCCGAGCACGCATGGCGAACTTCGACGTAAGGAGGATATTGGTAGACCAAGGAAGCTCATGTGACATCATGTACTCCCAACTGTTTTCAACGCTCCAACTGAATGAAACACACCTAACCCCATACGTTGGATCCGATCTGCAAGGTTTCAACGGAGCAGTATCCCGACCATGGGGTTATGTCGACCTGTTTGTCACTTTCGGGGCAGGCGAAACAGCTAGGACAGTTAGGGTCCAATTTCTCGTCGTGGATTGCCCGTCGTTATACCAGTGCATATTAGGACGACCGACTCTGGCCGAATTGATAGCCGTGTCGTCCACCGTCCACTTAAAGATGAAGTACTATACTACTTCGGGCAGAGTTGCCACATTGCACGGAGATGTCGACGCTGCCCGTAGATGTTTCGAGGCAGCATCAAAAGGCCTCAGCTCAATATCGTACCAACCAGTCTCCCCGACACTGGATCCACCAGATGTACCCAAGGCCTACCCTCAAGTCGATTCAATCGACTTAGACTGCAGGTTTTCACACAACGAGAGCATCCAGAGGCCAACAGAGGCCTTAGCCCGACCAATCCCGGACGGAGATTTCGAGCTAATTCCTTTAGAAGAAGATCCTGCTCGATGCGTCAAGATTGGAGCACATCTGCCCGAATTAGTGAAGCGGCAGTTGGAAGCCTGCCTCAAAGGGAACGCAGATTTATTCGCATGGAGTGCTGCGGAAATGCCAGGGCTCAACCCCGAAACAGCTTGTCATCATCTTTCTATCGACCCAACGTGTAAGGCGGTCGCTCAACGCAGGAGAAAGCAGTCGAGCGAGAAGACCGAAGCTGCCGAATCTGCCGTTAAAGACCTCTTAGAGGCAAAATTTGTAACTGAGGCCAGGTACACAACCTGGCTCTCAAATGTTGTACTCGTCAAAAAATCTAATGGAAAATGGAGAATGTGCGTTGATTATACCGATCTCAATCGGGCATGCCCGAAAGATGCATACCCTTTACCTAACATCGACAAATTGGTCGACAGTTCGTCCGGATACAAATTATTATCCTTTATGGACGCATACTCGGATTACAATCAAATACCCATGGCTGTGTCTGACAAAAAATACACGGCCTTCATGACCGAGTCGGGCAATTATTTTTACAACGTTATGCCTTTCGGCCTAAAAAATGCAGGAGCAACGTACCAGCGTATGATGAATAAAGTTTTCCGAGCTGAAATCGGAGACATGCTCGAAGTGTACATGGACGACATGATCGTCAAATCTCAACAAGAAACAGATCACGCATCTTATTTACGAAAAGTCTTCGACCAAGCACGAAAGTGCAAAATGCGTTTCAATCCTGAGAAATGCACCTTCGGTGTCCGAGCAGGGAAATTCCTCGGGTTCTATTTGACCGAACGAGGAATTGAGGCTAATCCCGATCGGTGTCGAGCATTTGCAATGTTCCCAACTCCCACGTCAAAGAAGTCCATACAATCACTAAACGGATTCATCACTTCCCTTGCCCGATTCGTGGCAAAATCTGCTCAACACGCCCTCCCCTTTTACAAGCTGCTCCGTAAGGAAGCTACGTTCGAGTGGACAGCAGAATGCGAATTAGCACTGTCCCACCTAAAAAGGGCATTAAGTGAACCTCCAGTTTTATCCAGACCAGAGGAAGGGGAAACTCTATATCTCTACCTCGCGGTCGCCAACGAAGCGGTAAGCGCGGCCCTTGTGCGCGAACGACCCGAAGGGCAAAAGCCCGTGTATTTCACGAGCAGAGCTCTCCACGGTCCAGAAGTTCGGTACCTTCAGATAGAAAAGGTCGCACTGGCCCTCCTCCTCGCAGCTAGGAGACTACGCCACTACTTCCTGGCTCACACCATCATCGTAAGGACGGATCAGCCCATAAGACAGTTGCTCGGTCGACCAGACATGGCCGGCCGAATGTTAAAATGGTCACTAGAACTGTCTGAATTCGACATCAAATTCGAAGGAAGACAAGCCCTCAAAGCGCAAGCACTGGCCGACTTCGTGGCTGAACTTACCTTCACCGAGCGAGACGCGCAAGCTTCATCTAAATGGGTCATTTTCGTAGACGGTGCATCTGGTCCAACGGGCAGTGGGGCCGGTATTATTCTGGAGAACGAGGAGGGGAATGTCATCGAAGTATCCTTGACTCTGTCTTTCCCCACTTCTAACAACCAGGCGGAATACGAAGCTTTCTTAGCAGGCATACGGCTCGCAAATGACCTAGAAGCAGAAGAGGTCACAATTTGCACAGACTCTCAATTGGTCGCGAGCCAAGTCCGTGGAGATTTCCAAGCCAGGAGTGATAGCATGGCCGAATATCTGGCCCTCGTAAAAGACGAAATAAAGCAGTTTAAGAGTGTAGAAATCAAACACGTTCCCCGGGAAAGCAACGCCCGCGCAGATATCCTATCCAAGCTGGCAAGCACTAAAAGGAAAGGAAACAACAAGTCCGTCATACAAAAACTGCTCCCCCAACCAAGTATTGGACATTCGTCACCCTGCACACACATTAACCTGGTGGGCGACACAAACTGTTGGATGACCCCAGTATTCAACTACCTAACTAAAGGAGAATTACCAACCGACCCGAAAGAGGCTAGTACCGTACGACGGAGGGCGTGCTCGTATTCTTTAGTAGGTGGACGCATGTACCGTCGAGGATTCTCTACGCCCCTCCTCAGGTGCGTAGAGGAGGAAAATATTCCACACGTCCTAAGGGAAGTCCACGAGGGAATCAATGCGCAACATCCGGGCGGACGTTCGTTAGCTCGTAAGATTCTGAGGGCAGGATACTACTGGCCCACCCTACAGCACGATGCAAAGGAACATGTAAAAAGATGCGATAAATGCCAACGACACGGGGACGTGCACATAGCACCTCCTTCCGAGCTAAAATCGTTATCATCACCCTGGCCGTTCGCATGGTGGGGAATGGACATTCTAGGACCCTTCGTCGTTGGGTCTGGTCAGAACAAATACTTGATTGTAGGTGTCGACTACTTCACCAAATGGATAGAAGCTGAGGCTCTGGCCAAAATTACTGCACTCAATATACTTCGATTCTTCAAAAGAAACATCCTCGCCCGGTTTGGAGTCCCCCTCGCTATTGTGACCGACAACGGAACTCAATTCACGGATAAACATTTCAAAGAATTCGTCGCGTCAATAGGGACAAAACAACACTTCGCATCAGTCGAGCACCCCCAAACTAACGGGCAGGCCGAAGCCGCAAACAGGGTAATCCTAAGAGGTCTGAAACGAAGGTTGGACGAGCATAAGAAACACTGGGTCGAGGAACTACATAGCGTATTATGGGCGTATAGAACTACTCCCCATTCAACGACCGGAGAATCCCCATTTCGATTAGCGTATGGGACCGAAGCAGTAATTCCAATAGAGATGCATGTCCGTTCGAGACGCACGGAATCCCCCATGGACCAAGATGCCAATAACGAAGCTTTAAGAGACGAGCTCGACATGGTCGAAGAAATCCGATCAGATGCTGCCCTTCGAGAAATCATTCTCAAACAAAAGATAGCCGCTCGGTATGATTCCAAGGTCATCAGGCGGACATTCGAAGTAGGTAGCCTCGTCCTTAGAAGAAACCACAGGGATCCCCGCGAGGGAAAACTGACACCCAACTGGGAAGGCCCATATCGTGTTCGAGCAAAAACCGAGAACGACGCATATTACCTAGAAAATCTATACGGGGAAGAACTCGCTCGGCCGTGGAACGCCGAGAAACTTAAACAATATTATAGTTAAGCCAGTCACCTTGCTCAACTCCCAGGGGAAGAGTAAGAGAGACCAACTGCGTGCCTAGGTACGAGCACGTCAGTCTAAATATCACAGACAAAGCAAGTTCTTTTTCGAGCAAAAGAGAAACTTGTCGCACGAACGGATACTCGAACGAGTCCGACGTCGCCTAAGTACCACGACCAGGTAGAACCCCAGCTCGCGATGGGACGTTCACGCCATGGAGCCCGGGCCATTATCTTGACCCGGGCACCGATCGAGGATACAACCCTCCAAGACTGATTGGTTCCCCTAACCAACAGGTCGTCCACACCCCCCGTATATATCCAATCACTTCTAATTAATACAAATACGAGCGTCAAACACTTAGTAAAAATAATAACAAATCATGTCCTCCGGCGGACGAATAGTTGCGAGCAAACAACAGATGTAACCGACCTCCACGGTCAAGTACTTAACATTTAGAAAAAAGAAATGCGGCACCAAAAGGCCGACTTGTTCGGAATTACAGATAAAGGGGGCCACGCCCCCCAAAACAAAAAATACATTATAAATTATGAAGGCACGCAGGCCATTAATTAATTATCATTTCCCACTGGTCGGGTCTCCTCTGCACAGGCCTCCACCTGGTCCGGCTGCTCCTCTGGTTGATCAAGTTGAGCATTTGCCCCCGGCTGGGAGTCGGCCACCACTAAGTCAGCAGGAACAACAACCTGGCCGTCCACCACTTTGTAAAGGTAATTCATCCGACCTACATCCAAAGCTAGATCAGGATGAAGAGCTTTCATTTGCTCCACCGCATTCAGGAAGCTGAACTCAGTCGACGCATTCAGATCTTCCATATCCTGGTCGATCCGAGCGAGGAACTGAGCCCTCGTCAGCAAATGCTTGGTGTCCTCGTCCTCATCCTCCTTGGGGCAGAAGGCATCTTTTAACTTCTTATTTTGTTCGAGCAGCCTCTTTTTGTCAACCTCCAACTTGGCAATGACCGTTGCTCGCTCAGCCGATTCCGCGGTGACCTTTTTTACCTCCTCCATGGTCGTCGACAGCTTGGCCTCGGCAGCAACCAACTGCTCCTTGAGTTTGCTATTCTCTCGCTCTAGCAGAGGGGACCCTTCGGCCGTCATCCAAGCCATGGTTAAGACCCGCATGACAGCGCTCGCATCCTGGGCCAATGAAAGCCGCCGAGCAGGACGGTCCATTCCTTCCAGGAACAGAGAATCTGCCCGGTCCACCTCCATACTATTCCCTTCGAAGAAATTCCGGACAACGAAGCAAGGGGGTATCCCATGTTTTGGCTTTGGAGGAGCACCAGCCGTCAGGTCCACAGTAGCCGTCGTTTTATGTTTCTTCATTAAAGAACCGGTGGAAACCCCCGGAGAGCCCTGAACAAGCGGACCCGAGCCTGAACCACTTGCCTCGGTCAATTTGGTCTGCACGACCCTTGACCGTTTTCGCTGCTGCTGGACTAGCCGCTCATGGATTTTGTCCAGAGGATTAGTCAAAGAACCTGAAAAGAAAAACAAAACCAAAGTTAGCCACGAGCAATAAAGTCAAATCAAAAACTTAACGAGCATAAATAAACAGATACCAAAAAAAGCGGCTATCTCCTGCCCGTTATTACAAGCCAGCAAGTCAGTAACATTGATCAAAGGACGCTCCAGAGCTTCTCCCCCGTCTTGATCGACCATAACTTTCCCTTCCCCGTCCAATAAAGGGGTCGGAGTAAAAGAAGCTACCAACCTTCTGAAAGCTTCGAAACTGGCCGTATCATCCTCGTCCAGTGTTTCCCCCACCTGGACAAATTCCCCCACTGGTCGCTCATAATGCATATGACTCCAGGAGAGGGGAAACATCCATAATCTCCTCGGAATCACATCACCCTGGTCGTCCAACTTGGGTTCGTCGTTCTCATCGGTGTCAATTCCGAGAAAACTCATGGTTCGCACGGCAGCATCACTCACAGGTTTTATTAAAAAATAATCAGTCTTAAAAGCCCGGATGGATTCCGAGTGGGCTTTGAAGATCTTAGTTCGCTGTTTAAAGGACACGAATCCCTTCCGGTCGGTTCCTCGCCCGACTTGACGTTGTAAAGAAAACAGGCGGAAGAAGAGAGGGAGTGTGGCCCCGACGCCCAAGAAAGCACACGTCATCTCAAACGCCCTCAGGAAGGCGTAGGAGTTAGGGTGCAGCTGAGAAGGGGCTATACAAAGATGTCCGAGCACAGCGCTCACAAAATCGCTGAAGGGCAGCGTAACTCCCAGGACCGAAGTAGCATATTCATACATCGAAAATGCTCGACCGCGAAAGTCTGAAAAGATGCGATCGTCATCTCCTGGGCAAGTCACGACCCAGTCAGCAAGATCCCCGACGACGGGCAGCGGTTCCGATCGAGGTCTCGAGAAGGAAGACACCTTGTCCAGTAAATCTTCCATCACCCATTCCTCGGGCGAGATCCTCGACTGAGCAGGACACTGAGGCGATTCCATCGACTGCCCCGCGGTACTTGTATCAGAACTGTCCGAAGTGCTTCCTGAGTTTGAAGGTAGGGACGCAGACGAATCCGTATTCCCCGAAGATGTGTCCTCGGAAAACACGTCCAACGGATTTCCGAGCGAGTTCTCACCTGAAAAGCAGAGGAAAGGCATCAGTGAATTCGATTAAGAATATCAAATCCACCCTTCCACCGCTCGACAAGTGAAAGGGCACGCCTCAGCTCGGGAATTGAATCCCAAGCTGTAGCCCTGGCTAACCATTGCTCGAGGCAACGTCTGACGCCCAACAGTATGCAGACAACGGAAACCTACCAAGAGACTAAAATCTAAGTCGACCAAGGTCCGTGTCGACCCTAAAGCTAGGGTTCGTGGCCGACCAGTTACGGTGGCAGGAACTTTAAGAGTTTCCAATTCTAAATCCTAAAACTACCGGTAAAATCACCCTAAACCGCATGCATTCTACAAAAACTAAGCTATATTCACTCAAGGGAGAAGAAAAGAACGGTACCTTGAGCTTGAGAAGACATTTTGAAGAAGATTAAGCTTCTGCGAACGGTGGTCGGTAGAAATTAGCGGTGGTCGACGGCGGAAGCAACGGCGGTTGAACGGGCAGAGAGTTGAGAGAGAAGACGAAGCGAAAAGGCCAAAATGGGCCCCGAAAATCCTATTTATAGGAAAAAGGACACGTGCGCACGCGCGTGACCCCTAGGCGCTAGCCCCTAGACTAGCCGTCAAATCATTAATAGGCGCGAATATCCAGATATTCCAGCTTTCCGTTTCACATTCCTCTACCGGGCATCGTATTCTTTGCCTGAACCATCGACAGCGGAGATCCTCGACCATGGCCTCACACCCATACGAGCACTGTATTGCTTTAAGTCACTGCCCGATAGTCCGAACAATGACTTGGGGGGCTCCTGTTCCGACCCGGCCCAATCCCTCTTATTGGGCCAAAAAGGCTGACCCATTCTTCTTGCTCGACAGTGCGAGCACAACTATGAAAAGTGGCCTCTCAGTCGACCACTAATGATCCGACCAGGGAGAGACTTTCTAACGGCTAGTATTGACCGTTTCCTATCTTCACGGACCCCTCGATCCGCACCTCATAAAACGAACCAATAGTCTTCCGGCTGGTCCTCTATATAAACTCTCTCATTTGAGAGGGTCAGGTATTCAATTCTCAACCCTAATACTAGTACTTGCTCACTGTCGCTCGGATACTTACTTTGGCATCGGAGTGTGTTGCAGGTACACCCCTTTTTTCTCCTCGACAACCATTTCCGCCCGCTCTCGAGTCCAGCTGTATTGGATCCTGATCCCCAGGTACGATCAGTATGAGATTTTCAACTTAGTCTTTTCTATATGAATGTGAGATACAATGTGGATATAAATACTAAGTGTATGTAGTTAAATCATGTTGTCAACAATGAGTTGTGAATTCAACAAGTGAAGTTTTCAACAGATATGAGTAGATAACTTGAATACGTTTTCGATAATAAAAATTGTAGACATATCAGAAGACAAAAGCACACGCATAAGATATGTGTTGAATTATAGAGATATAATTGTTGTTGACAGTTATTGATGTAAATAGTATATAAGTATATTTCGTTTCTGTAATAGGGGTTCACATTTTCATATTATTCTCTTTAGAACTCTCATATCTGATTTACTGAGATCTTGAGTTTATGAGAAATGTATAAACTTGTGGCCAATCTTTAATTTAAACACTTTCTATTGCTTTCTGTAATTTACTTTTCTTGTTCTTATGTTAATTTAAGAACATTTATTCAAGTTCTTTAGTTATTTGCATTAGGAAATCTTACTGCACTATCACATTTTTCTAAAACATTCAACACAAATTGTTCTTTATGATTTTTAGAGTTTGATACTGCAATTGAATTAAAACTCATAATTATTTACTAAAAATACCATTAAACAAATTAGCATGCCCAATGAGACTCTTTTTGTATTAGTTTTTTTTTTTGCAGAGAGTGTATGTGTTTTTATGTTTGTTTTCGTTCTTCAAGCATATAAGTTATTAATTATTGAGGGCTTATGCGTTTGAGGAGTGACAAATTTGTTAGTATGTATAGATCATCAGGGAATTCATCTCTTAAAAGAGTTCCTCCTCCCTAGAACAATACTCCAAATGTAGAAGAACAACCAATCAGAATGGTGGTTGGAGGTGCAAGCACTTCAACAACCGTCAAAGTAATTTCGATTGTAACACAAAAAATGGTGATACCACCAATACCAAAAAACTAATTTTCATATTAATCATGTGGTTACACCAACCACTGTACTAGGTATTAGTCATTCATTCCTTCCAAGTCTTACACTTCCTCCTAATGGTAAGGAGTATCCATATGGCATGCCAACTACAATGATGGTAGATCTACAGACGAATACACCGATGTACATAGGTAATGCAATGGTTGTTGCCTCTCCTTTCAATCCATATATGGCATCAGAATCTATTATAAACAACCATGGTCAAATGGGTCAATCTCATTGAAGATCAAGATACATCTACCAGGTTATACTACCATTAACTAATAATTCCTTTATGGTTGTGAGGAAAAAAATGGATGATAATAACCATGATATGGTTAACATGCTTACCTAACAAATTGGAACGATGTTCAATCCTTTGATAAAAAATATCAATCATAGTTACCAACAAAACCAAATGGGTCAAATTGTTGACTTTTTTGGTGTTCTTCTAGCACCAATCCAGCCAGTCCCTAATAACCAAGTGTAACACCAAGTTGTGCCCCAACCAGTTGAACAACCTAGACCCAGGGTAGTCGAAAATGTGGTGTTGGTAAATAGGAACGAAAATGCAGATCACGTAGTTAGGAGAGTCCAACATAACAATTGGGGGGGGGGGATAACTTAACTAATATGGTTGAACAAATTCTAACTCAAAATGGTCTTAATGTTGGTTTTCATAGACAAAATTTCGTTTATGCATTATTCAAATATGTCTTACGAACTAAACTCCCTAGAGGTTGGAAAATCCCTAAGTTTACTAAATTTTCTGGTGACACTAGTGAGTCCATTATTAAGCACATTTCTTGATATCTGTCGGAAGTGGGTGATCTGACTAATTATGAAATTTTAAAAATGAAATACTTCCCAAATTTTTTGAACAAAATGCTTCCATGTGGTTCACCAGTCTCCCTCCAAACTCCATGTATAATTGGAATCAACTAGGGAGAGTGTTCCATGAGCATTTGTATATGGGGTATTAGGGAAATTTGTATGAAAGAGTTAGCTAGTGTGAAAATAAATCATTTGAGCAAATAGATGATTATATTAATAGGTTTAGATTGATGAAGACAAGGTGATTTACTCAAGTGTATGAATATGAGCTAGTCAAAATGGCTGCAGGTGATTTAGACTATTTCGTTAGAAAGAAGTTAGATACCTAATACTTAAGGGATATGACCCAATTAAGATATATGGTTAGAAAATTCGAGCATCTGAAGGAATAAAAAGATAAATTGGAAAATGATATAATAAATTTACACCCTAGGAAGGAAAAAATTGCCTACATAGAAACATATGATAATAACCAAGAACTCGATGTAGTTTTTGAGTGTGTATAAGAAAATAAGATTAATCTGGTAGAATTGCAAGCATGACATCCGTATATTTGTAAATTTTTGAGGCCTTTGAATGGGAAGAACATTGTGGAACCAAGTAGAAATAAAAATTTTATTGCAAAAACTTATACTTTTGATGTAACTAAATGTGATGCAATTTCGACCTTTTAGTTGCTCATGGTCAAATTGTAGTACCGAAAGGCCTAAAGATGACATCATTTGAACAAAGGAAGTAGATTTTGTTTTTGTAAATATCTCATAATTTCCTTGGTCATAAAACTTTTCAATGTGTTATTTTTAGGAAATTGGTACGAGATGCTTTAAAGAATGGTTGGCTGAAGTTTGGGGATAAACCCAAGCCATCAATGCAAATCGACTTAAACCCATTACAAGTCAAGAAGGCACATCTCGTCGATCCTGTGGATATCATCATGGTCAACACTATTGTAGGTATAAACAAGAAGGTTGAAGAAGTGAGTATAATGGATTCCACTGAGAAAAATTTATTTAAGGGGGAATGTAATATCCCACATCCATAATCATGATTTATAGATACAAGTTTATAGCAAAGAATTTGAGGTTTTAGACCCGATGACATAAATGGTTTGCTTGGTAATTTGAGCAAAACACAAGGGCTTTTTGGTCATTATGTTAAATGTATATATATGCTTCTTTTGTGAAAAAAGTCATCATTTTTCATTCATTTTCATTCATTTTCTTTCATTTCAAAAACCATAATTATATGGTGAGTGGGAGAGAGAGTTTTCAATTAAGAGAAAAGGGAATGAGAAGAAGAGAGCTCAACACCGCCTCAACTTGCATGCATGTAAAGGAATTCAAGCTTTGAAAGTAGTGACAAAGTAAGGAAGTTATCAACACTTCGAGAAGAAAGAGGAGTAAGGATCATGAAGATTCATTATCATCATCTTCATCCTTTCTCAAATTCATTGGATCACTCAAAAGGTGGGGGTATAAGGACTTTTACGATCGTAAGCCATGTTTACGGGCTCTCTTACGACTATAATCAAGCACACGACCAACCCGTAAAACTGGATGCCTCAAAATAGTGAAAGATAATGGGTCGCTTACACCTATAAGCTAAATTACAGCCCAACATAATCCCCACTGACTAGAAAATAAAGTAAACTCGTAAATAACATATCTTGAGTTTGGCAAATCTAATATAGATACGACCAATTGTGTTGGAAAGCTAATTCAAAAACATATCGTATGGTAAAGTGTTATAGTTCTTGTGTGTATGTTTCTTATGGTCATTAATAATTTATTGTGAGGTGAACAAAAGATCATATGTAAACTTGGTCATGAATCATGATAAATTAATAAAGAACCTTGGATACTTAGGCATATCTTGAGATAGTGAGCATATAATGACATTGATTCCAAAAGGGATCAATTGAAATATAGGTGAGGAATGTGGATACTTTCTACATGTTCGTGAATTGTATCTCGTAACTAGAAGGGTAGTCTGATCACTGAGGTAGGTCGCACCGTAAAACCGACCTTGATGAAAAAGATCATTAAGAAGTCATATAGATTGTAAAACTAGGCTTGAGAAGTTATATCGGGTTGTTGGCATTACTACATTGTTAGAGGTTGGTTACGCCTGATATATGCTAAATTTTAGTGATTGAGAGTGAAAAATTGGTACTTATCAGCTTCATTCATTTGTTTTATACCAATAAATCTCAACTTTTGTGCATATTTTGTATAGTTTAGGTTATAATATATAAAATGCGTTATCATGTACATATAATGAGTTTGATTGTTTTTATCTCGTTTTTATAAGTATACAAGCAATGTTATTTTTTCATTGTCTTATAGAGAATTAAATGAGCTTTCCAATGCTTCTGACTATACGTTAATCGGAGTTATGGTGCTCAAGTTGTAATTAAAGCAAGAAACCATTTTTCGTATGTTGTCATGTTCGCAGTGCGACCAAAAAGCGAAATAAAGACGAGGCAATTTACTGTTATGGCAGTAGGTTTTGGTCTTAGTGGTCACGGTGCGAGGCCTGGGCGAGCTGGTTCAGAGTGCGAGCTGGAACTCACTGTGCGAGCTAAGATATTTTTATAAGGCGATTTAAGTGAAATATCTGCCAAACCACGTGCAATAAAGTTGAGTTCGTTGTGCGAACTTGTCAGATTCCAACTTGTATATATTCATTATTTTGACATTTTAGGTATCTCTTAGGACTTTCTACACCCATTTGTAAAGTTTTGAGGCATTTGAATGGGAAGAGCATTGTGGAACCAAGTAAAAATGAAAATTTTATTATAAAAACTTATACTTTTGATGTAACTAAATATGATGCAATTTCGACCTTTTAGTTGCTCATGGTCATATCGTAATGCCAAAAGGCCTAAAGATGCCACCATTTGAAAAAAGGAAGTAGAAATGTTTTCGTAAATATCATAATTTCCTTGGTCATAAAACTTCTCAATGTGTTATTTTCAGGTATTTGGTATGAGATGCTTTAAAGAATGGTTGGCTGAAGTTTGGGGATAAACCCAAGCCATCAGTGTAAATCGACTCAGACCCTTTACAAGTCAAGAAGGCACATATCATCAAGCCTATGGAGATCATGATGGTCGACACTACTGTAGGTCTCAACATGAAGGTCGAAGAAGTGAGTATAATGGATTCCATTGAGAAAAAAATATTTAAAGGGGAGTGTAATATCCCACATTCCTAATCATGATTAATAGAGATAAGTTTATAGCAAAACATTGGATTTTTAGACCTGATGACATAAATGGTATGCTTGGTAATTTGAGCAAAACACAAGGGTTTTTTGGTCATTCTGTTAAGTATATATGCTTCTTTTGTGAAAAAAAAGTCATCATTTTTCATTCATCTCAAAGACCATAATTCTGTGGTGAGTAGGAGAGAGAGTTTTCGAGTAAGAGAGAAGGGAATGAGAAGAAAAGAGATCAACACTGCCTCAACATGCATGCATGTGAAGGAATTCAAGCTTTGCAAGTAGTAACAAAGTAAGGAAGTTATTTACACTTGGATAAGAAATAGGAGTAAGGATCATTAAGATTCATTATCATCATCTTCATCCTTTCTCAAATTCATTGGATCACTCAAAAGGTGGGGTATAGGGCCTTTTACGACCATAAGCCACGTATACGGGCTCTGTTATGACCATAATCAAGCATACAATCAACCCGTAAAACTAGATGCCTCAAAATGGTGAAAGATAATGGGTCGCTTACGCCTATAAGCAAAATTACGGCCCACCGTAATCCCCACTGACTAGAAAATAGAGTCAACTCGTAAATGATGTATCTTGAATTTAGTAACTCCGATATAAACATGACTAATTGCATTAGAAAGCTAATTCAAAAACCTATCATATAGTAAAGTGTTTTAGTTCTTGTATGTATGTTTTCTTATGGAGATTAATAATTTATTCTGAGGTAACCTAAATATCATAGGTAAACTAGGTCATGAATCATGATAAATTAATAAAAAAATCTTGGATACTTAGGCCTATCTTGAGATAATGAGCATATAATGACATTTGTCCCAAAAGGGATAAATTGAAATGCATGTGAGGAATGTCGAGACTTTCTACATGTTCGTGAATTGTATCTCATAACTAGAAGAGTAATCTGATCACAAAGGTAGGTCGCAACATAAAACCGACCTTGATGAAAAGGATCAGTAAGAAGTCATAAAGATCGTAAAACTAGGCTTGAGAAGTGATATTAGGTTGTTGGCATTCCTATATTGTAAGAGGCTGGTTATGCCTCGAACCCCCTAATTTTTTATTTTTGTCATGCAAGCATTATAATCTAGTAGAAACTCGAGTAGTTCTATATGACCTTGTAGCCAAAGGACTTGTGATTTTAGTAGGACTTCCCTGAGATAGTATTATCTCGCCTCCCCGTTGTTGATTTGTTTCTTCAAATGAGCAGGTTTCAAACAAATGATAAAGCAAGATGGTTTGAGAAGCTTGAAGACTTTCTTATATTTTGTTTTTACTATGTAGTTATTCTTAGAATTTTATATTCAAACATGTTGTATTTGAATGCACAAGGTTACATACCATGTGCTTTCCATGTATTTATTTCAGTTATGCATTATTGTATGTAAGAGCACCAACATTTAATATTTTGATTGTGATAATTCTAGACATTGTCATATTCGGGGTATTATAATTGGGCTCTTAGGACAAGAAAATTATGTTTAAGGTTTAGGGTTTATAATTGGGCTCTTAGGACGGAAAAATTCTATTAGACAACTCATATCCCTCAATGTATCCGTATATCCCCGTAATAATCTTTATACTTTAATACTATCTCACTTCAAAATATAAAAAAAAGAATAACTACAAATACAATAATAAGAATAATGTTTTTATATTTATGGAATCTCGGGATTAAATCATAAGTATGTTTCATCAATTTTAATTAAATGAGATGAAGTCTTCTATAAATAGTTTTTTAATGAAAATGTGGTTTACCGAATATTTTAAAAAAATATGGAATATGAATATACCACATTTTTTAAAAGTTAGATATGAAGAGTACACTTTTTTTTTTTCTTACATGAAATATGCAAAATTTTGTTAATTCAATTGGCTTAACCATGAACTAATTCTACCATAATTTTGAAGTCTATAGTAGATTTTTAAAGTTTTTTGAGAGATTTCAATGGTAAATTTTTTAAAATAACTCTAAAAAATTTAATGATAAAATTTAAAAGAGTAATATTGATTTATTGTAAAATTGTAGGGTGTCATGACCAAATATAAGGGTGTCGCGCAGATTTCTCTTAAAGAAAACATGTAATGAAGCAATGAGCCCAATTCCATCCAATTCATACTTTGGAGACTTTTACCTGATATCCTCTCATTTTTTTAAAAACCAAGAGTTCTTTTTTTCTTCAATAAAGTGTCAGAAAATTCTTCTCTCCAAGGTAGGTCAATAAAAAAAAAAATCTTATATGTATTTTTGGTGACATTTTCAAAAAATTAGATGTGCGACAAATTTTACCGTTTTAAAAGAGAAATTATTGAATTTTTTAAAATTTCGAAAATGACTGGATATTTATTGGCATATTTGAAAATTTTGATGCGTGACAAATTTTATTGACTTTTAAGGAAAAAAATCGGAAAACAAAACAAAACAAATAAAAAAAAGACTATCGAAATTTTTATAAATCTAGAAATGGCCATTTATTTACTGATATTTTTGAAAAATATAGTATCTTATATTCGTTTTATCGACATTTTTGAAATTGTCAATATGCATATATTTTTTTACCGACAATTAAAATTGCCAGTAAAAATACATGTTAAATACTTTGTTTCTCGAGAATCCTGGTAAAATACATGCAAAAAATGGATTTTATCGAAAATTTTGAAAATACTAATAAAAAACATAATTTTTTTATGAAAAATCTGATATAAATTTAAAACCGCTGATATAAATATATAAATTTAATAGAAAAACATGCATGTAAATATTCAGAAAACACATAAAATAATTGCAGTAAAAGTCCAAGATTTTCTAAAATCTCCAAAATAGATAATTTAAATAGTGAAAGGTGTAAAAAAGTATCACGGTAAAATCACAACAATAGGAGGTGTCAAGTATAACTAAATGGATGTCAAATTAAATTCTCCATAATTTGGTCTTTTGGAAGTTTATTGGACTACCTTATTTTTTAGCCCAAAGACATTGATGGTAATTTGTTTAACTGGATTTTTTTAATTCGTCACGTGATGATACTCTCTACTAACTGGATTTTTGTAATTCATCACGTGATGATACTCTCCACCATTGACGCATTCTTATTTATATTTCTTATTTCTAGAAATATATATTCGGATGCATTATTTATTTTTACATTAAATGTTTTCGAAGATGCATCTGCGAAAAAAGTTCTGTAAATACATTTTTGAAATCTTATAAGAACAAGTTTTTCTTTAATAAAAAAAATTCAATTATATTAGTCGCAGATGCAAATTATCTGTTACAGATGAATATATATATATATATATATATATATATATATATATATATATATATATATATATATATATATATATATATATATATATATATATATATATATATATATATAGAAGTCATATGTCATAAACATCATCAAATCAATGTCATCAAAATATAATACATCAAAATAAACACCACAATCACTATTGTGCGTGTCAGACAATATTTGCATTCTCTCCTCTGCATATGCCTTTGCCGCCTCCTCTACCTCTACCGCCTCTTCGATCATCTGGTCTCCGTCCTCGGCCGTCGATCCCACCCATCCTAGGGCGATGTTTGCGGTTCATAAGTGCCCCCTCTGCCACCGCAATCATGTCATCCACTATACGTCTGCCACCAAACCCCTAAAGGAAGAAACCGACCTCAATGTTTGTCCGCCCAATCTTAATTATCTAACGACAGCGAGGCAACGCATCCTGAGCGTGGTCCAACTATGACTGCTGCTCCTCTAATATCTCCTGGTGAGCTAGTCTGGGCGGCGATCCTTCTGCAGTGGGCACCATGTAGGGGCGTGAGATGGAAAAGAACCACATGATATATCCATCAACGCGACTCCAGTCTCTAGACGCTCTGGTCTCCTGAGCCTTGTCCGGTACCATGTGGTTCTGATAGTCATCAAAGAACTCATATATCTGCCTACGGGTCAAGCCGAGAGGACTAGAGACAATAGGGTGTTGAGGTGTCATCTGAGTGTAACCGAACTGTCGTATGATGCACTCAAGCATATATGACATAATGATGGTCCAACTGCATGCTAACCATCCGGTGAATAATGACTGCTATTCCTCTAATATCTCCCGGTGAGCTAGTCTGGGCGGCGATCCTTCTGCAGTGGGAACCATGTAGGGGCGTGAGATGGAAAAGAACCACATGATATATCCATCAACGTGACTCCAGTCTCTAGACGCTCTGGTCTCCTGAGCCTTGTCTGGTACCATGTGGTTTTGATAGTCATCAAAGAACTCATATATCTGCCTACGGGTCAAGCCGAGAGGACCAGAGATAATAGGGTGTTGAGGTGTCATCTGAGTGTAACCGAACTGTCGTATGATGCACTCAAGCATATATGACATAATGATGGTCCAACTGCATGCTAACCATCCGGTGAATAATGAGATGTCATCAAACGGGCGTGTCGCACAGTGAGCTGCATATGCGCCATATCTGATGTCCTCAGCAACCATGCGATCGAGATAAACTATGTACGGGTCGACCGCCTGGTTCCCTCTGAGTGGGAGAAAGGCACGGGCACGCGACTAGTCCTTAGTGTACTCGGAAAACTCCCCCATCCAGCGACCATCGGAAAGTGCTGGAAGATCCAAGCATGAAATGAAAATAAAAAACACCAGATTCAAGCATTATCACAAATATAGAATGAAAAGAAATGAAAAAAAGTTGAATATAAAAATATAATATTGTCGCCACATATAGTAAAAAATTGCCTGCGACAATCATGGTCCGCCATCCCTCTGCAAGTCTCAAATATGTGTACGCCAGCGTAACCGTCCCCAGTTGTACCCATGGATCTATGAGGGATCCAAAAAGTACCTGAGGTAAGCGACATCAGTATACATGGAGCTTGTATCCATAAGCAACTGACTGTCGATCAAATATAGAAAGTAACACCTCAATACACATTGTCTGTGTATCTCAAGCCCAACTGGGTCACCATCTGTTTGTCTTGCATCAACGAGCGCATCAGTAAATCTACGCTTCAGAAAAGAGAACCTCACATGAGCGTCGCGAATCTTATCCAACTCCTCTAGCGCATCTAGTGGATCAGTCCCAAGCTCTTCAACCATAAGCTCTCTCGCTTCCTTATTCATCATCCTACCGTGACTGAGAAGGGTAACCCTGATTGGTATATGCAATAGAGATGAGATGTTGTCAAGTGTAATCGTGCCCTCACCATGTGGTAGATGGAAGGACGATGTCTCACAGTGCCATCTCTCTGCAAAATACATCAACATCCCGATGTGGATCAAGCTGTATTCGATCTCACAAAGGTCCTTTAGACCAGCGGTAGTAAGGATAGTCTAGAACTAATCCTTCTGTGGCTGAGAGATATTCAATATCTTTCGCCCATGGTTATAGAACTTCTGGGCGTCACACGTCTGGAAATTTCCAATGAAAACAATGTTACAAATAATAAATTCCCAATGAAAAAAATAAATAGCCTGAGTAATGTTACCTCTTCATGCCAAACATGTATGGCAGTATGCTCAATGTAACACCCTTTTTACCCCACAAAAAATTCAAACATATTAATTACGAATAATCAGAGTTCAACATAAAGGGCATCACATTTTCAGCATAATCATCGAATAAACATCATGTATGTGTCCTGTCTCGTAACACGGGTTACAACTTATGTTATAAATAAAACAAAGCCTCCATTCATGGCAGCGAATCATTTATTCAACATCTTAAATAGTCATGATAAAAATGATTCAACTATAATCCAAAAAATCGTCATCAAGTGTTAAAAATAAACAAAAACAACAAAATAAATCAAGCGTTCCCAAGTGTTACACGATACAGAGTAGGACACCACCTAGACTCTATAAACAACAAAAGACGCACTTCGAGCTACTTCCGATCACCAAACTATTCTTGAGAATCTGCAGGATGGCATAATAGACCATAACGAAAGGCATGCAGGGTGAGTAATCCACATTCAATATAAATAATATAAAGACAAAATTATAAGACAACATACAACCATACATAATTTACATCAAATCTGACCCACATAAAACAACAACAAGCTACATCATCATACAACAAATGCAATCAGGCTATGGCACATAAAATGAAATGCAACTTCATAAATGCATGTTGTCCCTCCCGGGATTTTCATCCTAGTACAAATGCGAAAGTGGCGCGGAAAAGTCAGAGTCGCCAGCCATGCATATTTATCCCGAAGGAACAGGAAAGGTAATGCTGCACAAACGTGAGGAAGAAGGAAAAGAACGAGGTCATGCGAACCAAAGATCTGGGTTCGGGAGTCGGTTACGACCTGGGAAGGTATTAGCACCCCATACCGTCCGCCATACACGACGGGATCCACGCTTGTTTGTTTGTTTCAAATGGTGAGAAATTAGATGATGCTGAACAAAATAACTGCTAACTTGAACGAAAGTGAGAAAGGGAACTGGAAAGGGAGAATGAAAAGGGGAAATGTAGGGAAAATAAAGAATGTGCTCGAACAAGCCCTATACCGCTGCCTACGTACCTCATCGGGAATATGAGGATCAGAGTCGACGTAGTTCGCCTAACTAAGGCGGAAACTATTTATGTGTTTTTTAGAGCTGAACTGTGTATGTCTATGCTCAGGTGTTGCAGGCTCGTCTGGTATGAGTGCGTTACTGTCTTGAAAATGAGACAATTTGTCGCAGATTCGCTTTAAGAGTGAGTGAGGTGAGAAAAGAATTCCCATAGGAAAAGACGATTCTTCTTTGTTGTTTTATCTTTTAGAGAAGTATTTTTTATTTATTGTTTGCAAACCTTCTCATACGAAGACTTATTCATCGTGGTAGATGCCTTACACCTCGCCCCGAAATGGAACGTGCATAAGTAACCCATTGTAAAGTCTCGTGTTGTACGATAAGACCGACCTTTATTAGGTGTTTTTTTACTTTTCTTTTGAGATGAGAAAGAGAAAGCAAAGTGAACCAAAGGCAAAAGTCTAAGGGAATACTAATTATCGTAGTGTTGTCATGCATGGATGAACCTAGGTTAGTGAGGTTTCTATTCCTAATGCGAAAAGGAAAAAAAGAGGGAAAATAGAATACAACTTACTTCCTAATGAAGCTAAGTTGATTCTAAAGGGGAATTAACATGAAGTTATGTGAAACAAGGCAAAAATGATAAAACAAATACTTTGAAAGCATAAAGAATGTAAAAGAGATTAAGGTTTAGAGACTTACCTTTACCTCCCTACAAAATAAGGTTTAGCATGATAAACATGAATAAGAAATGAGGTGAACAAATATCAAACAATGCCTAAGGAATCTAGGACCTAAACTAGACTCAATCCTAAGTTTAAAGGACCTAAAAATAATGCAAAGCAACAATCCAACAGCCTATTACAACTCCTAAATGCACAAACAACAATGAAATGCAATGCACAATGAACACAACTTTATATAGCTAAAAATCAACATGCTAAATAGGTGTAAAAAGTGTGAAAATGCAACAAACAACATACATTTTACAGCTACTGCATGGAAAGACAACTATGGAAAGTGAGGCAGATTTGGCTTATTTTTATTTTATGCATAAAATGGATGAAAAAAATGCACAAACATCATGTAACATGATTAAATGCAACATCAACATGAAAGATTAACATGATTAATGAACATGATTATTTACAATGGCTTGCTTGTGAAAAAATGCACAAAAACAAATATGCAACAAGTATGCATTTTGAGCACATGAGCATGAGAACATGAAATGTGAATATGCATCAACAAGAATCACCGAAATGAACATGTAATTTGATGCAAAAAACCAGAATTGATATCAAAGAATTGTGATCCAAGATGAAAATACAATGCAAGAATATGCATACTTATGATTACACATCTACAAGTAAAATGCAACATGCAATGATGCCATGCAACATGCGATTATGCATTCAAATCGTGAAAGTGAGGAAAAACAGAATGTGAAACAATTATTTACATGCTAATTGATGCATTTGAACCTAGCAACAACATGTACAAGTCACCTCATGCACAAATAGTGAATAACCGCAAAATATGCAAAAGTAAAGAAACGCGTGTCGAAACAACTCGAAACAATGGAATCGAACACCTAAAACAGTCCTAAAAATTTCCTAAAATCAGATTATTGCTACATGAACCTTAAAGGAACAAGGCCATGCAAACATGCAATGAAAAAAAGCAAATTTTCTGAGTTCAAACAGCGTTAACCGATCAACGGTATTGGTTAACCGGTTAACGGTCTTAAAAAATCAATTTCCAGAGCAGTTTTTAATGTGTCAACCGGTTAACCAAGTGCGTTAACCGGTTAACACTATGCAAACTGTTGAAAAAAGGTAAGGAATAAGCACTTTTGGTCATGAACCTACTTCTAAAACCCCCAAACACATACATGAACATGCTAGCACGAATTTTCTACTTATCTAAGGTATTCTAACACCTATTAGCACCTAAATTCAGCTACTATTCTAGTTTCTAACAACCAAAATATGCAAAATGTGATCAAATTATAATCAAACATAAAATGATAAAAAATGCAAGCATATAACAAGTAATCGAAGAATGCCATAAGGCGAGATGAAGAGAATAAGTTAAAAGCGAAGAAACGGTATCGATTTCACCAATCTACAAAGCGGATGATTGCTTTGGTGAGTGTTGCGATTCTATCGGTGTGCAAAATAAAGAGAAAACCGTGAGTTTCGATCTTTAATCCGCAAGAACGCAAAATGAATGCCGATGCTCCAAATCGCTTTCGATTGGTGAAATAAACACCGTAACAGTGTCAGATCTTTGGTAAACCACTAAATTGGTGAAGAAGATGGAGGCTAAGCTTCCGATCGACCGAGTTTCGATGTGAAACTTGATGGATCGTGATGAAGATGAAGTTTTTGATGAATTTGGTAATGGAAGAAAATTGATAGAAATAGTTGAGAGAAAATGAGAGAGATGAAGTGAAAATAAAGGTTATGAAGATTTGTTTGTGAGGTTTGAAGTGAGTTAAGATTATATAGATGTTAGGTTTGGGAAAATGAGGCTTGGAGTTAGGGTTGGAGTTAGTTAGGGTTCTAGAATATTCCTTAGAATATGCTAGAAGGATCTAGAATGTGGTGGAAAGTTCAAAGGGAAAAATGGAGTGGGAGTGAAGTGTAAGGCAAATGTGAAAAAGGTGAAAATTGTGAAGGAAAAAGTGGAGGGAAAAGTGAAATTAACTAATTTTTGAAGTTTTTTACCCAAATTTCGCATGCGTTAACCAGTTAACGGACCCAAAATCTTGAATTTTCCTTTTTTTTGCATGGGAAACTCCTAGAATGCACCCGCACCGTTCATTTTGAATTGATTTTGATTTTAATCCCTTCTAGGGCTTTGTGGATGGCATTGAGCTCATTGCAGAATCACTTGGCTTTTATTAACTTTGCGGATAGAATTGGTGGATGACTGGTCACATTCCCTATGCTAGTAACCATGGTTGTTATGCTTCATTTTTCTATGCGAGGATGCTTGATCATGTATGCGATATGCTATGCTATATGATATGCAAATGAGAAAATGAGAGGGCAAATTTTGGGGTGTTACACATGTGGTACCAATTTTCAACATGTGATGGACACTGGCCATCAACGCTCCACAAGGGAACACAACATAATCAACAACACCTTAATCCACACAATGGGATTGAGCCTCTATCAACATAAGAATGCCATGAATGCACGATGCAACAACAACAACATAATCATCTTCATCAACATTTGCATCAACATTCATCATTACACATTTACTTCGTCTATTCATATTACTAATACTACATAGCATCATTTTACAACATATTCATCATAACATCATTTTGTCATTATTATTACACATTTAGCATAATATAACATGGTAATAACTGACAACAACAACACAATGACATGACACAATAAAACAAAGCATCACAAGTCATCCAATAAGAGAAAATATTTTTCAAAAGCCTACAGGTATCGCTAAGCGAGACAACTAGCTCGCTAAGAGAACAACTCTCTGTTTGCGAACTTCCAAAATTCTCACTTGCTCACTAAGTGAGGAGGCGATTTTTTCTGAGAAAACCCTGCGATTTTCTGTACAACTCTGACACGCCCACCCCCTCCCAAAAAAAACACCAGTTAACAACAAAAAACATCAAATTACGACCATATAACCTATTATAATCTTATAATCATCACTTATAACATCTAACAACAACTAATCATCATAATCTATCAACAAATTACTCAACCCTAAGGTTTCCCTTAGAAAACCCCTTTTCCTCATAGGACAATCCAAATATTATAGACATTGAAAGAGAACTACTATTCATACCTTAATTGATTAAGCTTTCTCTTTCACTTCTTGAGAAATTCCTCTTTGTCTCCTTGTTCTTCAGAGCAAACCTCAACCTTCACCAAAACACGATTATGATAAATTTTGATCATAATCCTCTTTTCTCATAAACTACTAAGAATACAACTTTACCCCTTAGACCTCAAACTTTATTTTATTTTATTTTTAATAATAATATTTAAATAATATCCAATTATTATAATATCATTATTTTAATAAAACAATCCCTTCTTAATATTCCACTAAATACCACCAATTACCACTTGTTCATAAATAATTAAATTATCAAATTAGGGTGTTACAACTCTCCCCCACTTTAGCAATTTCTGTCCTAAAAAATGTTACCTGAAACAAACAGAGTCGGATACGACTCCTTCATCTAATTTTCATGTTCCCAAGTCTAACTTTCACCTGCTGGTCCACCCCACAATGCCTTTACTAAGGCAATCTCTTTTCCTCGTAACTGCTTCATTTCTCGGCCATCTATCTGCAATGGTAAAGCTTCAGGAGTCAGATTATCTCTTACCTAGACGTCATCCATCTGAATCACATGCGATGGATCGCACACATACTTCCTCAACTGCGACACATGAAAAATATCATGCAAATTCACAAGCGATGGTGGTAACGCAATCTGATATGTTACCTCCCCGATCCTTTTCGAAATCTGTTACGGACCAACAAAACACGGTGTGAGCTTTCTAGTCTTCAAAGCTCTCCCAACACCAGTCACCAGATTAACTCTCAAGAACACTTAATCTCCCTCTTGGAACTCAAGTGCCTTTCTTCTCTTATCATGGTAACTCTTTTTTCGACTTTGAAAAGCCTTCATTCTTTCTTGTATCATATTAATCTTCTCAATAATCTTTTGTATAATCTCAGGTCCAAGTACTGCACTCTCGCCTGATTGATACCAACACAATGGAGTCCAACATCTTCTACCATACAATGCCTCATATAGTGTCATTCCAATACTAGCATGATAACTATTATTGTAGGTAAACTCAATCAACGAAAAATGATTATCCTAAGATCCTCCTTGATCCAACACACAAGCCCTTAGTAAATCCTCTAAAGATTGGATAGTCCTCTTTGTCTGACCATCTATTTGCGGATGATAAGCATATCACATCCTCAACTTAGTACCCAAAGTATCTTGTAAACTCTTCAAAAACCTCTAAGTAAACCACAAATCTCTATCTGATACGATACTCAACGGTATCCCATGAAACTTCACAATCTCTTCAATATACAACTCGACTAGCTTCTGCATACAATGATTATTCTTCATCGGCAAGAAATGGGCCAACTTAGTCAATCTATATACAGTTACCCAAATAAAATCATTTCCCTTAGTAGTCTTCGGAAAACCTGTCACAAAATCCATGGAAATGTTATCCCACTTCCATTCTGGAATATTCAATGGCTGCATTACCTTTAACGGTTTCTGATGTTCAACCTTCGACTTTTGACAAGTCAAGCATGCATACACAAATTCAACAACATCCTTCTTCATACCTGACCACCAAAACAATTTTTGCAGATCATGGTACATCTTAGTAGCACCAGGATGGATACTTAATCGACTACAATGCCATTCTTCTAAGATACTCTTCTTAATTTCCGGAACATCGGGAATACACACTCTATCCCAGAATCTTATCACACCATTCTCATCAACTCAAAATTCACCTCTGTTACCTTGGTTAATCAAAGTCAACTGATCAACCAACTTTATGTCAGATTGTTGTCCTTCACGGATCCTTTCTACAATTTCATTGGTCAACTTCAGCATTCCTAACTTCACACTCTCATATGTAGCTTTACACAACAAACACATATCTTAGAACTGTTCAATCATTTCAAGTTCTTTCACCTTCCGCATCGACATATGAGATGTTTTCCTACTCAAAGTATCTGCATCTACATTTTCCTTACCAGGATCGTAATTCAAATCAAAATAAAAGTCTTTCAATAACTTTAACCATATTCTCTACCTCATATTTAGTTCCTTTTGATCAAACAGATATTTCAAACTCCTGTGATCACTGAACACCTCAAATTTCGAACCAAAAAAATAATGTCTCCAGATCTTCAACACAAATACCGTAAGTGCTAACTCCAAATCATGCATAGGATAGTTCCTTTCATGAACTCTCAATTGTCTTGAAGCATAAGCAACCACTTGACCGTTTTGCATCAAAACTCCTCCAAGTCCCATCTTCGAAGCATCACAATACACCACGAACGACTCATTTGGATTCAGCAAAATTAACACTAAAGCAGTTGTCAACTTCTTCTTCAACTCTACAAAACTCTTTTCACACTCAACATCCCACACATAAGCTTGGCTCTTTCAAGTCAACTGAGTCAAAGGTAGCGCCAACTTCGAAAAACCTTCAATAAACTTCATGTAATAACTTGCTAAACCCATATAACTTCTAATCTCAGTAGCAGACTTAGGAGTCTCCCACTGTAACATTGCAACAATCTTTGACGGATCTACAACAATTCCACTACTGGAAATTACATGTCCCAAAAAACTTACTTCTTGCAACCAGAACTCACACTTTGACAGCTTCACATATAACTTCTTCTCTCGCAACACTTGTATCACAATTCTCAAATGCTCTGCATGTTCCTCTCCTGTCTTGGAATAAATCAGAATATCGTCAATAAAAACTACCACAAATTTATCCAAGTATTCATGAAATATTATATTCATGTACTCCATGATCACACCGGGTGCATTAGATACACCGAACGACATCATCGTATACTCATAATAACCATACCTCGTCCTGAAAGCTGTCTTCAAAATATCATTAGACTTAACATAAATCTGATGGTAACCAGACCTTAAATCAATCTTGTTGGATACACAAGCTCCTACCAACTGATCCTTCAAATCTTCGATTCTCGGAAGTGCATACTTATTCTTAATAGTAACCTTGTTCAACTGCCGATAATTAACACACAACCTCATACTACCATCTTTCTTCTTAACCAACAACACTGGAGCACCCCACGGAGAAACACTAGATTGAACAAACTTATTCTCTAATAACTCTTCTAGTTGCTTCTTCAACTCACTCAATTCTACAGCAGACATCCGATACGGAGCCATAGACACGGGACTAGTACCAGGTAATAAATCCACTGCAAACTCAACTTCACGCTCTAGAGATAAATCACTTATATCCTCTAGAAATACATCAGGAAACTCTTGAACAACCGATAAATCAATACTCGAAGTCTTCCCTTCGACTCGTAACGATGCGAACATTGCAAACATCTGAGCTTCTTCTTCTAACAATTCATCTACTTGTTTAGCCGTCAAGAACATCAACTCACCATGATCACCAATTTCAGGAAACTCAACAGTCTTTGCATAGAAATTGATATGCACACAATTGAACTCTAGTAAGTTCATTCCAAGAATAACATCAATTTGGTGTAAAGGCAAGCACACCATATCCATCAAGAAATCCTTCTCAAAAATAGTCAAAGGACACTTCAGACACACAAGTGTAGTAGTAACAAAACCATTAGTTGGCGTTTCTATTACCATACTACCATTCATACTAGACAACTTCAAACCCAACTTATTAGCACATTGAAGAGAAATAAAATAATATGTAGCACCACTATTAATAATTGCAATCAATTCAACATCATTAATAAAATATGTACCTCAAATCAGGTTGTCCTTCTAAGGAACTTCAGAACCACTCAAAGAAAACACTCTTCCATTGGTCTGAGCAGCAACACCAATCTTCTTAGGCTTCTGGCATTAGGTGCTGATATGTCCCTGTTCACCACAATTAAAACAATTTGGACCTTCATTCAGACAATCATCGACCCGATGACCTCTCTTGCCACACATATAGCATTGCACCACTAGATTACTGCACACATCCGACTTGTGACCGAATTCACCACACTTATGACACTTGGGAGGAATGGAACCTGCTCCGCCACTTAGCTTCTTCCCATATAAAACCTTCCGCTTCCCCTTCTCTGCTGGAGTCACATAAGGCCTTCCTCTAAACTGGCATTTCTCTTTCTTCTCACTCAGTTGCTTGTAGTAAGCAAATTGATCTCAACTATCTTTGTCATAAATTCTGCTATTGTCCACCAACTCAGTATATCTGCGGATCTGCTGACATCCTATCCCTTGTTTGATCTCTAGTCTCAGCCCATTCTCAAACTTGAGACACTTCGATAATTCAACATCAACACGGTTGTAATAAGGACAATATTTCACCAACCTCTCGAACTTAGAAGCATACTCTGCTACTGTCATACTTCTTTGCTTCAACTCAAGGAATTCTACCTCCATCTTACTACGAGAATCTTCCGGAAATTACTTTCCCAGGAACTCCCTCTTGAACACTGACTAAGTCACTGCAGTACCAACATCCTTCAAATGTTGATGGGTATTATCCCACCAGTCTTCAGCCTCTTCAGACAACATGTGGGTACCAAACTGTACCTTATGCGCATCCGTACATGCCATCACCCTAAAGATCTTCTCAATTTCCTTGAGCCACTTCTGTGCATTATGCGGTTCATGATCACCTTCAAACACCGGCGAACTGTTACTCTGGAACTTCTCCAAAATAGGAAACTCATCTTGTTCATTATTTATATCCTAGCCCCAGCCAGCGCCGCAACAACTTCCGCAAGAGCATGCATGTTATTTCCAGCCATTCTACCCAACACTCACAACATCAGAAAAAATAACCGTTAAGAAATAACGACCGATAACAGACCAATAACAATGACACACGACCGGATAGACCGACCTGTTTTGATACCACTAATGTAATACCCTTTTTGCCCCACAATAAATTCAAACATATTATTTACGAATAATCAGAATTCAACACAAAGAGTATCACATTTTTAGCATAATCATCAAATAAACATCATGTATGTGTCTTGTCCCGTAACACGAGTTGCAGCTTATGTTATAAATAAAACAAAGCCTCAATTCATGGCAGCGAATCATTTATTCAACATCTTAAATCGTCATGATAAAAAGGATTCAACTATAATCTAAAACATCGTCATCAAGTGTTAAAAATAAACAAAAACAACAAAATAAACCAATCGTTCCGTAGTGTTACACGACACAAGGAAAGACACCACCCAGACTCTATAAACAACAAGAGACGTGCTCCGAGCTACTTCCGATCACTTAACTATTCTCGAGATTGTGCAGGATGACATAATAGACCATCACGAAAGGCAGGCAGGGTGAGTAATCAACATTCAATATAAATAATATAAAGACAGAATTATAAGATAACATGCAATCATACATCATTTACATCAAATCTCACCCACATACAACAACAATAAGCAATATGGTCATACAAAAAATGCAATCATGGTATGCCACATAGAATGAAATGCAACTTCATAAATGCATGTGGTACCGATTTTCAACATGTGATGGACACTGACCATCAACCCTCCACAAGGAACACAACATAATCAACAACACCTCAATCCACACAATGTGATTGAAGCCTCAATCAACATAAGAATGCCATGAATACACGATGCAACAACAATATAATCATCTTCATCAACATTTGCATTAGCATTCATCATTACACATTTACTTCGTCTATTCATATTACTAATACTACCTATCATCATTTTACAACATATTCATCATAACATCATTTCATCGTTATTATTATACATTTACCCTAATATAGCATGGTAATAACTCACAACAACAACACAACAACATGGCACAACAAAACAAAGCATCACAAGTCATCCAATAAGAGAAAATATTTTTCAAAAGGCTACAGATCTCGCTAAGCAAGACAGCTAGCTCGCTAAGCGAGCAACACTCTGTTTGCGAACTTCCAAAATTCTCACTTGCTCACTAAGCGAGGAGGCAATTTTTCCGAGAAAATACTGCGATTTTTTGTACAACTCAGACACGCTTGAAACCCCCAAAAACACCAGATAACAACAGAAAACATTAGAATACGACCATACAACCTATTATCATCATATAATCATCACTTATAACATCTAACAACAACTAACCATCATAATCTATCAACAAATTACCCAACCCTAAGGTTTCCCTTCGAAAACCCTCTTTCCTCATAAGACAATTCAAATATTATAGACATTGAAAGAGAACTACTCCCCATACCTTAATCGATTGAGCTTTCTCTTTCACTTTTTGAGAAATTCGTCTTTGTCTCCTTGTTCTTCAGAGAAAACCTCAACCTTCACCAAAACACGATTATGAAATTTTTTGATCGTAATCCTCTTTTCTCATAAACTACTCAAAAGACAACTTTACCCCTTAGACCTCCAACTTTTTTATTTTATTTTTAATAATAATATTTAAATAATATCAAGTTATTATAATATCACTATTTTAATAAAATAATTCCTTCTTCTTAATATTACACAAAATACCACCAATTACCACTTATTCATAAATAATTAAATTATGAAATTGGGGTGTTACACTCGGCGTACCCTGTCAGCATGGATATATCTGATGGATGCCTGGGAAACCCTCAGGCGCATCATCATCATTACCAACATCCTCCTGTGTTGGGTCATCACCCTCTAAAGGTGGCAACAGATCAACATCACGCTCTGGAAGTGGAAAAGGATTATCCTGACGAGGCCTGCGGGAGTGAGGGGTCTATGATGAACCCTCAATAGCATCTCCACGCCTCTTGGATGAAGAGTAGATGATGTGGTGGGATAAGAGGTCGAGGGAATGTCCTGGGTATGTGATGGAAACAGTTGTGCAGTTGGTTGTGCATCTGTTTGGGTCCATGTACGTCAAACAAATGCATGATGTGCAACCCGTCCATGTATCAGTTGGTTGTCTTTGTCAGCCATAATGTTTTCAAGGTATAACCACCAATTAATTATAATTAGATACAAATAAATTAAAAAATAAAAAGAAAAAAAAACTTTTTTTTTGCTTCCAAATGTATACATACGTAAGTACCCAAAATTCACAACGTCTGGGTGGTTCCAGATCTGCATCTACGAAATGTCACAACGTTAATTTTTTCCATGGATGCATCTATGAAACTTTATGCAACTTCAACAATAGCGACAATGTTGTCCCCTACCCATGTAAATCGATTTTTAAGCCCTGATCGTCAGTTTCAGCCAATAAACAATACCTATATTGTCTCTAAACTATGTTTATACTACTTACTAATGAATTCTACCCCTAAAAATGTATTATAGCTCGTTTACGGGAAATTCTCGAAAATACCTTGGATACTCGAAAAATTATCGATTATATTGAGTTTTGAATGATTTGGAGTGTCTTGATCGTTGAAGTTGATGCTTCATGTCGAACCCGAGTGAGAAAAAAAAAACCAAGTTTGGTGAAAATGAAATTTTTGAGGTTTGAGAGAGTTTGGAGAGTTTGAAGGAGAAGAAGATTGAACGTGAAGAATGAGGGAGGAGAAGAGACTCTTGCGCAAATTGTTGCAAAATATATTTCGGAGATACATAAATGGAAAGTTTTCGTAGATACATCTCCGGAACAAATCAACATTGAGTAAAAAAATGTGCGTCCGGATATACATCTATGAAAGCAGAAGGGTATTTTGGAAGCATACACGGTGCGTAAGAACCCGAAAGGATGGGGTAAGAAATTTTCTTTGTTAAATTATAATATTTTGGGAATTTCTTAATGCACCGTGTGATTTATTAAACATCTTGTGAAAAGTAAAAAATATCTCAAAAATCCGGAGATATATCTTCAAACGTACCTATACACACATAATTCATTTATTTTTTTAACCACATCTTAATTTTATTACTAAATTTAGTTAGAAAATGCATTTTTGAAATATCCATAAAAATACATTTCTAGAACCTATAAGATTAAGAAGTCTGAAACTTTCTTTCTGGCCGATGTAGTTTAATTTAATATGGACTTAGTTATTTATTTTTTAAAATCCTGGTACGATAAAAGTGTCTTCATAACTTACAACTTTATTTGCTCCATGGTTGATTAATTCTTCCATGACAAATATATCATGACCATCAATGTTGAGATAACCGCGTGACTTGTTGAGATGTCATGATGGTGTATAGAGTGGTGCATCGGTGATTTAACTTATTAATTATATCGAATCTGTTGGTAAAATTTGCAGTGGTCCTAAATGATGATATTTTTTATTTTTTCGAATTAAATTTAGTCATAAAATTGGGACGTGAGTAAAAAACAAATGAGTTGTGTGTTTATGGGTACGTCCGAAGATCATTCTTTGAATTCCTGAAAGATATTTTTATTCATAGGATGTTATTCCACTATATAGAATGAGATAAAATATCCCTTAATTTTTAGGTTTAAATGTTTATTTTTTAAATTTAAATTTCCAGTTCTTCATTTCAAAACCCAACTTTTTAAACCTCAACTTTAAATGTCTTAAAATTTTGTTGATTCTAATCCAATTTTGCGAATGACAATATTCACTTTTAATTAGATGAAATTAAAACAATTTATTAATTGATATTTTTATAAAATTAATTAAAAATTAATTAACATAAATTTTAAGGCACATCTTGCAACAACTATCCAACCCACAATCTCATATTAATTATTTTTGTCATATTATTAAAATAATTTTTTTTCTTCTAATCATCACTATCACATTTGCAAAATTATAGATGACTAATAAAATTCTAAGAAATATAAAGTTGGGAAAAAAATAAATTTAAAATAAAAAATAAAAATATCGAAATAAGAACATCAAGTGTATTGAAGTCAAAATATTAAAAAAAAAAGAATTGTAGACAAAGTAAAAAAAATCATGAAAGAAAAATATGAAGAAAAAAAAATACACGACAATGTAACTGTCAACAGATGATAATCATGTATCATAATAAAACATATTTTCATTTTAAAAATATTGATATTATATGACAATTGTAGACATTTTCATTGGTTTCATATGCAAAATTATCTTACACTAACATATCACTACCTTTAAATCCTAAAAATATATATTTAATTGAGAAACAAAAATTTGTAATAATATATCTGAATTCCGGATTAATCGAGTCCTACATCTGGATAACATGACGACTAATCGGTATGTTTTTATTTTTATTATATCTAAAATTTATTTTTTTGTAAGTATTTTAAATATGTATTATTTTAGGGTTGAGTATACTCATTGGTGACATGGTCAAATGTTGGGAGGCTGTGAATGACAACTTAAAGTTACAACTGAGCAACATTAGAGCTTCTTTTCAAAAGAGTTTTTATGAAGTTGTGCACGCCCATGTAAGTTCATTTTTACAATAATTTATGTATTTCAATGTCTCGAGCTGCATTGAGACACATTGCTGAAGAGTTAACACATGTTGATTATGTTGGAACTAACAATGACATATGTTTTTGTACACTTAGAACAACATATGGATTACGTTGCGCATGTGAGTTGACAAGATATAGAGTTAATAGTATTCCGATACCTATTGACGCTGTGCATGTTCATTGGAGGAAACTAAGTATGGAAATTAAGTTGAAGGAAGACTTAGATGATGGATCAAAGGTGGATATGACTAGTGCAATAGATGAGTTATGGAAAAGGTTTAGGTCACTAGATGTTGTTGGGAGAAGGGCATTAAAAAGTAGGGTTTTTGAACTAGCATTCACCACAATGACTTCTTTGTGTCCACCACCTGAGAAAATAAAAACCAAAGGTGGAGTCAAGAAGCAAGGCAAAAAACCTGTAGGGTATGATGTTTATAGGGACCCTTCGTATCATGAGTATGTTGATCAAGTATCTCAATCTTCACAGAGGCAATCTCAACCATCACAAACTTTGAAGAAGAAATCTCAACCATCATAGCCTACGAAGAAGTTGAATTTATCACAATCTTCACAATCATCTAAGTAGTTCATCGTTCAGTTTCCTAATCACATCAGGTCATTTATTGATGATGTAGTCAATGTTTCATCAGAGCCAATGTTTTATCAGATGTTAATTGTGGATTTAGAGTCATTGCTTCATTGCATGCTTATGGTGAAGATGGTTGGTCAATGGTTCGACGAGACTTGGAGTTGGAAATTATACATAATGAAAGATCAAGTTTGTATGTCAATTTATTTGCTGATCGGTTAGCAGAAGTGAGAGATTCTTTGATGATAGATGGAATTGGTCCTCAGCCACCAACTAAATGGTTGAGTCTACCAGACATGGGTTATTTGATTGCGAATTGGTATAATGTGGTACTTGTCTGTTTAGGATTCAAATGCTTGACTTTCTTCCTTATGAAAACTCCATTTTTATCGAATGTCTCATTTTATTGCATTGGATTTGTAAACTCAAATCACTGGGTTCAGGTAAACATTGTTATAATTGGTTATTTTTAGTAAATGTTTTGATTATAATTAAGAGGTGGAGGTGGAATATACTGACGGTATCCAAACTGTCGAATACATCTGTCAGGAAAATATGGAACAATAGTGTCACCCCACCTCAGACAACCCCTATATAGAGAAATCTCATCAAACTAACGGTGAACTCTATGATCCTCAAATTTCTGCCATATGACATCGGCAGGTGTCAGCTCATCCAGAATAGATCACAAGTTATCTACCTTTAACACACCTTGCCTGTAGGACCATCTCATCGCTCAAGGGAGACTAAAATTATTAGTTGTTATCCAATTCTCTCCTTTTTTTTCCAAGTGTTGGAAAATATTCATGAATCCAACACTGTTACAAAAAAATAAAATAATTATAACATGATCAACCATAAAAATAAAATTAAGATTGTAAATAAAATTATAAAAAAAAACTAAATTAAAATAAATACGTGTAAGAGAGTCGGATAACCACCGAGTTTCTTAACCCTAAACATGGAAACATCTCCAAGATACCTATACAGGGTAACCAACGCAACTACTCCCCAACTATAGTTTGATAAGCCATTCAAGTCCATAAATAGTGCCAGGTATCGTGCCTCAAAAAGCGTAAATGTCTTGTCCGCAAAAATCGTGCAACCCACTAACATCATCAAATAACATCTACTCGCATATGCCCACCTAGAAACAGCTATATCCTCTATGAATTGATCGTATAACCACTCCAGCTTATAGTACGAACCCCTGCAATCACGAACGTGTTTTTGTGCCACTCTCTTTGACACTCCTAGGTAATCAAAATCCCACTCAATAACAAGATATTCACTGATATGTTGAGGGCTCCAAAATATTCCCCTGATAGGAAAGTGAAGAAGACAAGCAACGTCATCCAAAGTAATGGCCATCTCACCAAACGACATGTGAAATGAAGAAGTCTTTAGATGTCATCTCTCAGCAAATGCAAAAACCATGTTCGTATATATCTTCGATAAACTGATTCTCTGGAGAGAAGATATACCAGACTTAGATATCCAAGCATCCGTATTTTGTGGAAGCTACAGTGGAACCATATGACTCTGCTTCAATCCATGCCCTGTGACCTTCAACTCTATCTTCGAACCTCTCTCCCGAAAACAATTAAAAGTAAGTAAACTATAAAATACAACATTAAAATTTCAGTTTTTATTTAATACTAAATAATTATCTTTTACTTACCTCACCGAACCATATACGTCTAGTGTAACACCCCAAAGTCGATATTTTCATTTAATTGTGAATTATTGTGAATTACTGATGATATGATGTTTTGTGGATGCATGAGTGTGACTTAATATTTTAATAATATTAGGATATTAAGTATAGTGTGTTTATTTAATTAATTTGGGAGAAATTAATTTAATTAGAAAGAGTAAGAGGACAAGGATAGTATAGTATAGTCTTTTGGTAAAGGCTAAGTGAGGGTAAGAGGGGAAAAGTCTAATTGGGGTCCTAAGGGCAAGATTGACGTAAGAGGGTAAAGTTTGGATTGTACGATCATTTTTGGAACAATCATACTTGGGAGAAAAGAAGAAGAGTTATGAAGAACAAAGCTAGGTCTTAAAGGTTGGAGAGAAAATCTTAGAGGTTAATCGAAGAATCTGAAGAATTAAGGTATGGGGAGTGATTCTATTTAATATTTTTAATATAAGAATGTATTTTTATAAGAGTTTGGATTTTGAGAATTCCTTAGGGTTTATGAGTTTAATGGGTATTTTGATTAATTAGTAGGTTATAGATGGTATATGATTATTTAAGATGTTATGAGATGTTATATGATTAATATATGTTGGTAGTTGGACCAATGAGGATTTTCTGCAATTTCTGCTGTTAAAAACTATGTTTTTGAGCATTTTATTGCAGTTGAAGCGATCTGAGATCTCAGGGTTTCACTCCAGAAATCGCGACCCTCGCTTAGAAAGGAGATGCTCGCTTAGCGAGCTTTGTGAACCTTTTGAACCTCTCGAGGCAGAGAGTTAGCCGCTTAGCGACCTAGAGGGCTTGCTTAGCGAGACCTGGCATTTTCTACCAACTGATTTAATTCTGAAAAATTATTTAATTGATGTACTTTATTGTTATAAGATGTTATGATGTTTTAGCGAAGTTTTATGTTGTGTTTAGAGGCTATATGTGTAGGAAATTATGATAAAAATGATGTACGATGAATTAAGTTGTTTATGAGTTTATGAAGTATGATGATATGAATTAGAGGAAGTTGTTAGATGAAATATTAACATGATGATTGATGATGAATGTGGATGCAATACTTAATGATGTTCTGATGAGGTGTATTTATATTGCGTCTTACATTCATGGCATAATTATGTGGGGACTTTGTTCTATTGGTAGCTTTAATCCCATCATGCGGATTAAAGTGATATGATGTTATGATGTGCTCCCTTGTGGAGGGTTGATGGCCCGGTGTCCATCCATAAGGATGTTTCGATACTACATACATAATAAGAGTGTTGCATTTTCATTCTAATTGGCATAACATGATTGCATTGAGTTTGTATGATGATTACGAGGTATTTGAAGTGAAGTATGGGTTGACTTGAGATGTATGTGTCTATGTTGTATTTTATCTTATAAGTTCTCATCCTTGTATTAATTATGTTGAATGTGGATTACTCACCCTGCCTTCCTTTTTGCGATGGTCTATCATGCCATCCTGCAGATACTCGAGTATAAGCTTAGTGCGTGAAACACGTTGGAGTATTTTATTTTTTTTCTTAGTTGAGTCCATGGGTGGAGTCCTACTCTGTGTCCAGTAACATTGGAATGGGAACGCTTGAGAATTCTGAATTTTATTTTGTTGATTTGATTTGATGTTATTCTAAAAGATTATCCGAATTGAGCATGTTTAGAATGATTTGTGAATTCTTTTTTTAATTGTATGAAGTATTTTATTTGTTTTGTTTTCCGCTGCGTGATTATTAAACTATTTGAATTGTTGTTCATGAGTTTATAACCTGTGTTACGGGACATGAATTAAAAATGATGTTTAAGATGTTTGATTTTTAAAGATGTAATAACCTTTTATGAGCTACTATGATTAGATTGTATTATATACGTGATGGGGTAGAAAGGGTGTTACATTAGTGGTATCAGAGCAGGTCGATTTGTCTGGTCGTGTCGTTGTTAGTCGTGTTGGTTATTGCGTATGAGTGTAGTGTGGTTGAATTGTTCTTCTGATGTTGTTGGTGATTTGCAGAATGGTTGCGAATCGTGCTCTTGTGGATGCGGTAGCTGCACTTGCTCAAGCTACAACACAAAACAATGTTCCTAATGAGTTTCATGCCTTGGGGGTATTTCAGAGGAATAATCCGCCAAAGTTTGAGGATTCTCATGAACCGGAGAACGCACATAAGTGGCTTAAGGAAATTAAGAAAATTTTCAGGACTATGGCGAGCTCCGATGCTCAAAAGGTGCAATTTGGCACCCACATGCTGGATGAAGAGTCGGAAGATTGGTGGGATCATACCCATCAGAGATTGGAAGGAGTTAGGGCTGCAATAACTTGGAATGTGTTCAGAAGGGAATTTATGAGTAAGTACTTTTCTGAAGATGCTCGTAGTAAGAAAGAGGTTGAATTCTTAGAGCTGAAGCAGGGAAACTTGACAGTGGCAGAGTATGCTGCCAAGTTTGAGAGGCTAGTGAAGTTTTGTCCTCACTACAACCGTGATAATGCTGAATTATCCAAGTGCCTAAAGTTTGAGAATGGGCTGAGACCAGAGATAAAGCAAGGGATTGGGTGTCAGCATATCCGCAAATATGCTGAATTAATGGATAAGAGTATAATCTATGATAAGGATAACCGAGCTCGATCTGCTCACTATAAGCAGGTGAGTGAGAAGAAAGAGAAGGGTCAGTTTCGAGGGAAACCCTATGCGACTCTAAATAATAAGGGGAAGCCGAAGGTTACTGATGGGGAGAAGCCAAGTGGGGGAGTAGGTTCCACTCCTCTCAAGTGCTATAAGTGTGGAGAAGTAGGTCACAAGTCTGATGTGTGCACTAATACAGTGATAAGATGTTACAAATGTGGTAAGAGGGGTCACATGAAAGATGAGTGTCCAAATGTAGGACCAACTTGTTTCAACTGTGGTGATGAGGGGAACATCAGTACTCAGTGTCAGAAATCGAAGAAGACTGCTACTGTTGCTCAGATTACTGGTAGAGTGTTCGCTTTGAGTGGCTTAGAAGCTCAGAAGAAGGATAACTTAATTCAAGGTACTTATTTTATTAACGATGTTGAGTTGGTTTCTATAATTGATACTGGTGCTACTCATTCGTTTATTTCGCTTGAGTGTGCGACCAGGTTGAATTTGCCTTTGACTGTTATGAATGGTAGTATGTTGATAGATATGCCTCCTAACAATTCAGTTACAACTAACCGTGCGTGTTTGAAATGTCCTCTGACCATTTATGGTAAGGATTTCTTGATGGATTTGGTGTGTTTACCCTTACGCCATATGAATGTCGTGCTTGGTATGAACTGGTTGGAGTTCAACTTTGTGCATATCAATTGTTATGCAAAGACGATGGAGTTTCTAGAGTTTGGTGATTGTGGGGAGTCGATGTTTTTATCCGCGAAGCAAGTGGATGAACTACTAGAAGATAAAGCTCAGATGTTTGCTTTGTTTGCGGCGTTACAGGTTGACCGTGGACATGTGAGTGTCAAATTACATGTTTTCCGAGAATTTCCTGATGTGTTTCCGGATGACATTAGTGATTTGCCTCCAGAACATGAAGTAGAGTTTGCAGTGGATTTGGTACCAGGTACTAGTCCAGTGTCGATGGCTCCCTATCGAATATCAGCTTCAGAATTGAATGAGTTGAAGAAACAACTTGAGGATCTTCTTGAGAAGAAATTTGTTCGTCTAAGTGTTTCTCCGTGGGGTGCTCCAATGTTATTGGTTAAGAAAAAAGATTGTAGCATGAGGTTCTGTGTCGACTATCGACAATTGAATAAGGTGAATATTAAGAATAAATATTCCCTTTCCTAGGATCGATGATTTGATGGATCAGTTGGTGGGGGCTTGCGTGTTTAGTAAGATTGATTTGAGGTCAGGTTATCATCATATCCGAGTAAAGGAAGATGATATTCCGAAGACAACTTTCAGAACGAGGTATGGTTACTATGAATACATTGTGATTCCTTTTGGTGTATCCAATGCACCTGGTGTGTTCATGGAGTATATGAATCAAAACTTTCATGAGTATTTGGATAAATTCGTGGTGGTTTTTATTGATGACATCCCAATTTATTCATAGTCAGAAGAAGAACATGAATGGCATTTGAGGATTGTATTACAAGTGTTGAGAGAGAAGAAACTATATGCTAAGTTGTCGAAGTGCGAGTTCTGGTTGAAGGAAGTGAATTTCCTTGGACACGTGATTTCTAGTAGTGGAATTGCAGTGGATCCTTCGAAGATTGATGTTGTGTTAAAGTGGGATACTCTAAAGTCTGCTACTGAGATCAGAAGTTTTATGGGTTTGGCCGGTTATTACCAAAAGTTTCTAGAAGGGTTTTCTAAGTTGGCATTGCCTTTGACTCAGTTGACTCGAAATGGTCAGGCTTATATGTGGGATGTTGCATGCGAGAAGAGTTTTGTTGAATTAAAGAAGAGGTTGACGACTACTTCAGTCTTGATTTTGCCTAATCCAAAGGAATCGTTTGTGGTATACTGTGATGCTTCAAAGATGGGTCTTAGTGGTGTGTTAATGAAGAATGGTCAAGTAGTTTCTTATACTTATAGACAACTACATGTTCATGAGAGGAACTATCCTACCCATGACTTAGAGTTGTTAGCCGTGGTATTTGTGTTAAAGATTTTGAGACACTATCTTTTTGGGTCTAGATTTGAGGTGTTCATTGATCATAAGAGTTTGAAATACTTGTTTGATCAAAAGGAACTAAACATGAGGCAGAGAAGATGGTTAGAGATGTTGAAAGACTTTGATTTTGATTTGAGTTACCACCCTGGTAAGGCTAACGTGGTTGCAAATGCTTTGAGTAGGAAAACCTTGCATATGTCGATGATGATGGTGAAAGAACTCAAGATGATTGAGCAGTTTAGAGACATGAGTTTGCTGTGTGAGACTACCTCTAAGAATGTGAAACTGGGTATGCTGAAATTGACTAATGACATTGTGGATGAGATCTGAATAGGACAACAATCAGATTTGAAGTTGGTTGATCAAATGACTTTGGTTAACCAAGGTAACAGAGGAGAGTTCCAGATAAATGAAATGGCATGATAAGGTTTTGAGATCGAGTGTGTATTCCTGACATTCAAGAGTTGAAGAAGAGTATTCTAGAAGAAGGACATCGAAGTAGGTTGACTATTCATCCTGGTGCTACGAAGATGTATCATGAGTTACATAAATTGTTTTTATGGTCGGTGTCGCTCCCGGGATTTTCATCCTAGTACAAACGTAAAAGTGGCGCGGAAAATGTAAAGTCGCCAGCCAGACATTTTTATCCCGAATGAATGGGAAAGGTAATGCTGCACAAACCCGAGGAAGAAGGAAAGGACAAGGTCCTGCGAACCAAAGATCTGGGTTCGGGAGTCGGTTACGACCTGGGAAGGTATTAGCACCCCAGACCGTCCGCCGTACCCGACGAGATCCACGCTTGCTTGTTTTGTTTCAAAGGGTAAAAGAATATAACTGCTGCTGAACAAATGAACTATTAACTGGAATTGGAATTAGAAAGGAACTGGAAAAGAGAAAGAACAGAAGGGGGAAAATGTAGGGAAAATAAAGAATGTGCTCGAACGGGCCCTACCCCGCTACCTATGTACCTCATTGGGAAAATGAGGATCAGAGTCGACGTAGTTTTCCTAACCACGCGGGAACTTTGTTTGTGTTTTTTATAGTTGGAACTGCGTAGGTCTATGCTCAGGTGTTGCAGGCTCGTCTGGTACGAGTGCGTTTACCATCTTGCATGCGAGACAAGTCGGCGCAAGTTCGCGTTTAGAATGAATGAGATGAGAAGAGAAGTTCCCGTAGAAAAGTCGCTTATTGTTTGTTGTTTGATTTTTAAGAGTTTTGTATGAATTTGGCACAAGGAACTGAATTCAAACTCTTTTCCATGGAATGTGTACTTGCTACTACATTCCAAGATGGAATAATAGAACAAGCACACCAAGCAAGGAGAATTTATCCAAGACTTGTTTCCTAGGATTAGGGTTTAAGTTCACTAGCTTGTTGAACTTTATTAAGTATTTTTGTAGCTTTTGTGAAGAAGTATCTTTTATGTTTTCTTTGTGAAACAACCCCTTGATAAAACTTGTACATCATGCTAGACAAGCTTACACTATTCCAAGATGGAATGAATGAAAGTGCCCCATGGAATAAGGCTATACACAAGGGATCCTTTCATGCATTTATTAAGTCTTTTTAGATTTTGTTTGAAGATGAGAAAGAAGACTCAAATCGGAAAAGGACAAAAATTAAGGGGGACTAAGACACAACCCTAAGTTGTTTATTAAAATGGTGGTCCTATGGTTAGTGAGGTCTTTCTAATCCTAAAGAGAAAAAGGAAAAGAGAGAAGAAAAAGGATACAACTTACTTCCTAAGGAAGATAAGTTGGTCATAAAAAAGGGAAATCCTACCAATCACAAATATGGAAGGAAAAAGGAATTAAATGCATAAAGGAAATGCATAAAAAATAAAAGGATAAGGTGTAAGGAAACATACCTTTCCCTCCCTACAAAACAAAGATTAATGTGCATTTTTATTAAAAATAATAAAGCAAACATACACTAATTAAATCCTAATAACTCTAGGACTCAATCTAAACTCTATCTTAATTCTAGAAAACTAAAAAAAATGCTAAAACCAAAAATTCAGCACCTACTAAAGCCCCTAAACTAAAAGCAGCTATCAAAACAATGCATAACACAAAACAACCTTTTACAGCCAACATACAACATAAAAGTAGGTGTAAAAAGTCAAATACAACATGTAAGCATAACAAACAACATGTATTCTACAACACCTATATGCAAAGTCAACTATGAAATGTAAAATACAGATTTGATTATTTTCATTTTTTAATGCACAAACTCAATAAAAATGTACTAAATTCATCATGAACATGCATTTGAACATAGATCACCATACATAATTGAAAGAACATGAGCATTTTTGAGGGATTATGCAAGAATGCATCACATGATTGATTATGCAACAAGTATGCAAAATATGGCACATGAATATGGCATATGAACATAATGAGCATTAATCATGAACATGCAATATGATAGATCAACAAAAAATGCCAAGCGCAATGCAAAATTCAGAATTGAATTGATGTGAATGCTACGATCAAACATGTAACCAAATGCAACCAAATGCACATACATACATGATTATGTGAAATGCAACATACATTGATACAATAAAATGCGAAATGATTTAACGCAATGCGAAAGATGTAAAAACAGAATGCAACATGATTATTCACATGCCAAATGATGCATAAACATAGCGACAAAATGCAAGAAATCAAACTATACACAAAAGAACACATAAACACATAAACACATAACATGCAATATGAACGGAAACGCGTCGAAACGACTCGAAATGGGTGAATCGGCTACTGGAAATAGACCCAAAAATTCCCTAAAATCAGTACCTAAACATGTATGAACATTAGAGGCACTAGAAACAAGGATTAAGCCATCAAATAAGCAAAAAAACCAAAATCTAACAGCGTTAACCGGTTAACCAAATGGTTAACCGGTTAACGGACCTAAAACATCACTGATTTGTGGCTAAAACGCACGCGTTAACCGGTTAACCAAATGGTTAACCGGTTAACACTGATCAGAATGTGAAAAAAAGTTTAGAAATAAGTGTTTTTGGCCACAAACTCACTTCTAATGATCTCTTACACACCTAGGAACATGCTAACACTAATTTCTACTTAATTTTGGATTATTTACACATGCTAGATCCTATAACTGTCTACACCTTAACTTCTAATCCATTAAAAATCACAAATCGCAAGCAACACATAACGAAAACGTAATCGATTACAAGCAATACAAAAGCAATTAAAGAACGCCAAAATGGCAAGATGAAGAGAATAACTTAAAGGAGAAGTGATTTAGATCACCAACCTACGAAGCGGAGAAGTGCTTCGGTGGATGTTGCAAGAATCAGAGCTTGATCGAAGAGAAAACCAAGAAAACCGCGAATCCGCAAAATAAATGCGTTCTTGATGCTTGAACCTTCGTGCACCTCCAATAAGTCGAAATCCTCACAAAAATCAGTAGCTTCTTCTTCTAAAATCCACAAATTAATGGAGGTTGGAGGCTAAGCTTCAAGATCTTCAAGTTTCAATGTGAAACTTGAAGAGCTTCTTCAAAAAAGCTTTGATGAAAAGGGAAAATGGAGGAAAAGTGAGAGAGAAAACGTGATTCTAGAAATTGTGAGAGAGTGAAAAATTTGGAAACTTGGGAAACCTTTGCATTGAAGTGATTAGTGATTATATAGGGGCTAGGCTTGGAGCTAGGTATGGGAATGGAGTTAGGTTTAGGAATGGAGTTAGGTTTGTAGTTAGTTAGGGTTAGAGTTGGAGAAGGAATATTCCTTGGAACACTCTAGAAGGTGGTAGAACATGGTAGAAGCTTCCAAGGGAAATGGAGTGGAATTGAAGTGGAAAAATAAGAGGGAAAGAATGAAAGGAAATTTGGAAGGAAAGTGGAAGGAAAAGTGGAGGGAAAGGTGAAATCAACCACTTTTCAAATGATTTTTTTCTCTTGATTTTATTGATGATTCCTCCATCATTTCCTTACCAAATTTGAACGATAGGATCATTGTAACCCTAATTTCATGATTTTGATCTTAAAAGTCAGGAGTCGACCTTTTTTACCCAGCTCGGTTGCCTTTTCCCCGATTCCTCGATTTTCAATCATCTGGCCAATTGAACCTCTTCCAAAATGATTTTGTGGACGAAATTTGAACCCTAGGAACTTGACATCATATATAAGTAAATGGAATCCTCTTTGAACCAAAACTTCATGCAGAAGCCCAGTAGAAGTAAAACCCTAATTTGGCCCTTTTCATCAGGAGATCTTGCACTGCTTGCCTACTTTGATCAAATCAAATCTTCCCGTGGCTTTTGGCTCTAAATGAAGACTTGTGGGATATCGTGAACCCTTTGCACAAGGTTGAGAAGCTTTGTGACCCTTTGATTGCCTTTGTAATGCCTTCAGTTTCTCCAATCATTGATCACATACCTATGCCTCATCCATGATGAATATAATGCAATATTTTTGGTTATTTTATTAATCTATGTATGAAAAATGCAATGAAAAATGTTGAGGGTATGAGAGGTTAAATTTTGAGGTATTACAGCTGCCCCTATTCAATCATCTGCAAGCTTGAATGACTAATTGCGAAAGCTCTTAGACATTAAAGATATGGAGTAATTGAATACTCGAATAAAACCTGGAAATTTGCACACTGTGGGTAATAAAATATGCTGGGAAGAATGCCATCCTCAAATGACAGTTCTCAAAAGATCCTCGGATCTAACACGAAACCATCCTCAAATGGAGAAATAATGGCATACCGACCTCAGTCGATAACTAGAAACACAAAGAATGACTGACCTCAATAAATAAGCTCAAAATGGTCTATCATCCTCGAATGATAGCCACAACAACAAGACCAACCTCAGAAGGACTTGAAGAAAAGAATGCCATCCTCGAATGACAACTCTCAAAAGATCCTCAGGTCTAACACGAAACCATCCTCGAATGGAGACACAATGGTATACCGGCCACAGTCGATAACCAAAAACAACAAAGACTGACCTCAGGCAGACTTTGCAAAAGAGACAAACTGACCTCAATCAATAAGCTCAAAATGGTCTATAATCCTCGAATGATAGCCACAACAACAAGACCAACCTCAGAAGGACTCGAAGAAAAGAATCCCATCCTCAAATGACAATTCTCAAAAGATCCTCGGATCTAACACGAAACCATCCTCGAATGGAGACACAATGGTATACCGGCCTCAGTCGATAACAACAAAGACTGACCTCAGACAGACTTTGCAAAAGAGACAAACTGACCTCAATCAATAAGCTCAAAATGGTCTATCATCCTCGAATGATAGCCACAACAACAAGACCAACCTCGGAAGGGCTTGAAGAAAATAATTCCATCCTCGAATGACAATTCTCAAAAGATCCTCGGATCTAACCCGAAACCATCCTCGAATGGAGACGCAATGGTATATCGACCTCATTCGATAACCAAAAACAACAAAGACTGACCTCAGACAGACTTTGCAAAAGAGACAAACTGACCTCAATCAATAAGCTCAAAATGGTCTATCATCCTCGAATGATAGCCACAACAACAAGACCAGCCTCAGAAGGGCTTGAAGAAAAGAATTCCATCCTCAAATGACAATTCTCAAAAGATCCTCGGATCTGAAACGAAACCATCCTCGAATGGAGACGCAATGGTATACCGGCCTCAGTCGATAACCAAAAACAACAAAGACTGACCTCAGACAGACTTTGCAACAGAGACAAACTGACTTCAATCAATAAGCTCAAAATGGTCTATCATCCTCGAATGATAGCCACAACAACAAGACCAACCTCAGAAGGGCTTGAAGAAAATAATTCCATCCTCGAATGACAATTCTCAAAAGATCCTCGGATCTGAAACGAAACCATCCTCGAATGGAGACACAATGGTATATCGGCCTCAGTCGATAACCAAAAACAACAAAGACTGACCTCAGACAGACTTTGCAAAAGAGTCAAACTGACCTCAATCAATAAGCTCAAAATGGTCTATCATCCTCGAATGATAGCCACAACAACAAGACCAACTTCAGAAGGGATTGAAGAAAAGCATTCCATCCTCGAATGAAAATTCTCAAAAGATCCTCGGATCTGAAACGAAACCATCCTCGAATGGAGACGCAATGGTATACCGGCCTCAGTCGATAACCAAAAACACAAAGAAAATAGGACAAGATGGAATGGGATCATTGTACATAAACGAGAGCCCAGACAAACAGGACCGTTGTACAAAACAAGAACCTGCGGCGCGACTGTTGTACCAAACAAGACGCGGAATGGGTGACAAACATTGAATTGTAAAGACAAGGATGTCTGAAAAATGATATTGGTATCCTTTGTGCGGACTACTTCAGGTTGAGAAGATATTATAGGTCATATGTAATATACCTCAAAACTGTCTCATGTTGGCATGCATATGCTTGGATTTATGGCGTAATGCTCCATGATGATGGAAATGCTACGCTTTGGAAGGATGCAAATATAACGACGATTATGCGTATGCAAATGCAAAGGATCTCCCGGAAAGGAGACTGCAAATATCTCAGATGGCTTGATTGGGGAGGAACTGATGATCACTGCATTGATCTGGTTCATCCCGACGAGGACAAAACAACTCTGCGGGGGATATTATCAATGATACACCGGCTCTGAACTTCAGCCATTGCCAAAAATAAATTGGACTTTGAGATTGGAAAAACAAGACCCTGTTGGAGATGGACCATTCCTACACTCTGGTGGGGAAATGGAGACCTCCTGACTTGGATGGGAACCAGAGGTATGACCCTGCTGAGGAAGCAAACTGCTAGGGAGGAAAGACACTCCTTGCACTGCTGGGAATTGCCCCTGTGTTGAAGGGAAGTCTCTGCTTGGGGAGGACAAACATCTCTTGCCATTAATGCTGGAGAAGAACTTCAACTTCACTTCTACTGGGGATAACTAGAGACACCTGGGAAAACACCTGTTCTTGTTCAATCATAAAGAAATGTTTCTCCTGGAAGTCTGCTTTTAGCTCTGTTAACAACACCTGTACCTGCATAAACACAATCGATAGTGCCTGCAACACGGAGAGTTAGTTTGGACCTGTATGCCCCAGGCTCATAGCATGAATCATTATCTGGGCCTCTTGACACCCTTTTTAGAGTCGTATTAAATGTTTATGTCCTCCTGCGTGAGTTAGAAAGTATTCAAATTTTCACAACACAATATAAATCACAATTTGCTGGTCGTTTTTGCAATCAATCAATGCTAGATGAAAAACAAAAACGAGAAGCAGATAGTCACAAGTTGACTGAAATTGAATTTTCATTGATTTGGAAAAAAGGCCATGAATATGCATTACAAAGGAAGAAATTCCCTAGAAAGAGGAAATAGTCAAAAAGGAAACAAACTATCCTATTGGCAATGTGATAAGTGGATCTCATCAAGTTTCAACCCGGTTATGGCTCGTATATCTTCAAGACTATCCGATTGCTCTGCCCCTCGAGAAAGGTAATTGAACTGGTCTTCAACCCTTAAAATAACCTCAGTTGCAGATGAGTTACGAATCTTGCAGATCGGAGTTGTTCGTGTTAGTCCCTCTTTTGCGTGGATCGCCCTTTCGGGTTTTCAATCCACCGAGATACCCTTTTTTTGCCTGAGCTGTCCGATGTGGCTTTTCAACTCAGCGGGTGTACATTTTTTTCAAGATTTCCCTAATTTTTGCCCGAGCCTTTTATTCTGTTTTTGGCTCACCGGGATGCCCATTTTTGCCTGGATCTTTATTCTGTTTTTATCCAGCGGGTCCTTTTTACACGAAGTATTTTCTTATTGCGTTTGTATTGACAGGGGAATGGAAGTCTTCTCCATCCATGGTTGTCAGCATCAAGGCTCCACCTGAGAAAATTTTTTTAACCACAAACGGTCCTTCATAGTTAGGTGTCCATTTTCCCCTGTGATCGTTAAGAGGAGGAAGAATCCTTTTCAGCACCAGGTCACCTGGTATGTACCTTTGTGGCCATACCTTCTTGTCAAAAGCCTGCTTCATCCGCCGCTGATACAACTGTCCATGGCATACAGCTGCTAGACGTTTTTCTTCAATGAGGCTCAACTGATTATATCTGGATCGGAGCCACTCAGCTTCATCTAGCTTAATGTCCATCATTAACCCCAACGAGGGGATTTCCACTTCAATTGGTAGCACTGCCTCCATACCATATACCAGTGAGAATGGGGTTGCCCCTGTTGAGGTGCACACCGATGTTCTGTACCCATGTAACGTAAATGGTAGCATCTCATGCCAATCTTTGTATGTTACAACCATCTTCTGCACGATCTTCTTGATGTTTTTGTTGGCCGCCTCGACGGCTCCGTTCATCTTCGGGCGATATGGAGAAAAGTTGTGATGCTCTATTTTGAAATCCCGACACAAGTCACCCATCATCTTGTTGTTGAGATTAAAACCATTATCAATAATGATTCTTTCAGGAATTCTGTACCGGCAAATGATGTCTCTTTTAATAAACCGGGCTACCACTTGTTTAGTAACATTGGCATAAGATGCCGCTTCAACCCACTTCGTGAAATAGTCTATAGCAACCAGGATGAAGCGGTGACCGTTGGAAGCTGTCGGCTCGATCTTGCCAATCATATCAATGCCCCACATGGCGAATGGCCATGGTGAAGACATGACACTCAATGGATTCAGAGGCACATGGACCTTATCGACATAAATCTGACACTTGTGACATTTACATGAGTATTTACAGCAATCAGATTCCATGGTGATCCAATAATATCCCGATCTCAACAATTTCTTGGCCATAGCATGTCCTCTAGCATGGGTACCAAAGGAGCCTTCATGAAACTCTTGCATCAATAGGTCTGCTTCGTGTCTATCCACGCATCTGAGCAGAACCATGTCGAAGTTTCGCTTGTATAGCACACCATCTTGATTCAAGAAGAAACCACCTGCTAGTCTTCTGAGGGTCTTCTTGTCTTTACTGGATGCCCCAGCCGGGTATTCTTGAGCCTTCAAGAATTGCTTGATATCATAGGTTTGTTATCTTCACCATTGTCAACTGCAAAGACATAAGCAGGTCTTTCAAGACGGGAGACCATGATTCGAGGCACGAAATTCTCTTGACAAACTTTAATCATAGACGATAAAGTTGCTAGAGCATCGGCGAACTGATTTTCGTCTCGAGGAATATACTTCAACTTGACCTTGGTGAATAAAGTTAGCAGCCTCCTGGTATAATCCCTTTAAGGAACCAAGTGAGGTTGATGAACTAACCATTTGCCATTGACTTGGTTCACCACCAGAGCAGAATCTCCGAAGATCTCGAGGTTCTTGACTCGTAAGTTGATTGCCTCTTCAACCCCCATGATGCAAGCTTCATACTCTGCCTCATTGTTAGTGCATTTGAAAGTCAACCGAGCAGCTAAAGGTGTATGGGCCCCTTCTAGTGAGATGATAACAACACCTACTCCACTTCCATTCATGTTCACAGCTCCGTCAAACATCAACTTCCATTTGGATTCAGGGTCTGGCCCCTCCTCCGGAAGTGGTTCTTCGCAGTCCTTCAACTTGAGGAACATGATGTCCTCATCCGGAAACTCGAATTTCATGGGTTGATAATCATCGATTGGCTGCTGATAATCATAAAAGTAGGTGTAAAAAGTTAAATACAGCATGCAAGCATAACAAACAACATGTATTCTACAACACCTATATGCAAAGTCAGTTATGAAATGTAAAATACAGATTTGATTATTTTCATTTTTTAATGCACAAACTCAATAAAAATGTACTAAATTCATCATGAACATGCATTTGAACATAGATCACCATACATAATTGAAAGAACATGAGCATTTTTGAGGGATTATGCAAGAATGCATCACATGATTGATTATGTAACAAGTATGCAAAATATGGCACATGAATATGGCATATGAACATAATGAGCATTGATCATGAACATGCAATATGATAGATCAACAAAAAATGCCAAGCGCAATGCAAAATTTAGAATTGAATTGATGTGAATGCTACGATCAAACATGTAACCAAATGCAACCAAATGCACATACATACATGATTATGTAAAATGCAACATACATTGATACAATAAAATGCGAAATGATTTAACGCAATGCGAAAGATGTAAAAACAGAATGCAACATGATTATTCACATGCCAAATGATGCATAAACATAGCGACAAAATGCAAGAAATCAAACTATACACAAAAGAACACATAAACACATAACATGCAATATGAACGGAAACGCGTCGAAACGACTCGAAATGGGTAAATCGGCTACTGGAAATAGACCCAAAAATTCCCTAAAATCAGTACCTAAACATGTATGAACATTAGAGGCACTAGAAACAAGGATTAAGCCATCAAATAAGCAAAAAATCCAAAATCTAACAGCGTTAACCGGTTAACCAAATGGTTAACCGGTTAACGGGCCTAAAACAACACTGATTTGTGGCTAAAACGCACGCGTTAATCGGTTAACCAAATGGTTAACCGGTTAACACTGATCAAAATGTGAAAAAAAAGTTTAGAAATAAGTGCTTTTGGCCACAAACTCACTTCTAATGATCTCTTACACACCTAGGAACATGCTAACACTAATTTCTACTTAATTTTGGCTTATTTACAATGCTAGATCCTATAACTATCTACACCTTAACTTCTAATCCATTAAAAATCACAAATCGCAAGCAACACATAACGAAAACGTAATCGATTACAAGCAATACGAAAAGCAATTAAAGAACGCCAAAATGGTAAGATGAAGAGAATAACTTAAAGGAGAAGTGATTTAGATCACCAACCTACGAAGCGGAGAAGTGCTTCGGTGGACTTTGCAAGAATCGAAGCTTGATCGAAGAGAAAACCAAGAAAACCGCGAATCCACAAAATAAATGCGTTCTTGATGCTTGGACCTTCGTGCACCTCCGATAAGTCGAAATCCTCACAAAAATCAGTAGCTTCTTCTTCTACAATCCACAAATCAATGGAGATTGGAGGCTAAGCTTCAAGATCTTCAAGTTTCAATGTGAAACTTGAAGAGCTTCTTCAAAAAAGCTTTGGTGTAAAGGGAAAATGGAGGAAAAGTGAGAGAGAAAAAGTGATTCTAGAAATTGTGAGAGAGTGAAAAATTTGGAAACTTGGGAACCCTTTGCATTGAAGTGATTAGTGATTATATAGGGGCTAGGCTTGAAGCTAGGTATGGGAATGGAGTTAGGTTTAGGAATGAAGTTAGGTTTGTAGTTAGTTAGGGAAATGGAGTGGAATTGAAGTGGAAAAACAAGAGGGAAAGAATGAAAGGAAATGTGGAAAGAAAGTGGAGGGAAAGGTGAAATCAACCACTTTTCAAATGATTTTTTTCTTGATTTTTTTTGATGATTCCTCCATCATTTCTTGACCAAATTTGAACCATAGGATCATTGTAACCCTAATTTCATGATTTTGATCTTAAAAGTCAGGAGTCAACCGTTTTTACCCAACTCGGTTGCCTTTTCCCCGATTCCTCGATTTTCAGTCATCTGGCCAGTTGAACCTCTTCCAAAATGATTTTGTGGACGGAATTTGAACCCTAGGCACTTGACATCATATATAAGGCAATGTAATCCTATTTGAATCAAAACCTCATGCAGAAGCCCAGTAGAAGTAAAACCCTAATTTGGCCCTTTTCATTAGGAGATGTTGCACTGCTTGCCTTCTTTGATCAAATCAAATCTTCTCGTGGCTTGTGGCTCCAAATGAAGACTTGTGGGATACCGTGAACCCTTTGCACAAGGTTGAGAAGCTTTGTGACCCTTTGATTGACTTTGTAATGCCTTTAGTTGCTCCAATCATTGATCACATACCTATGCCTCATCCATGATAAATATAATGCAATTTTTTGGTTATTTTATGAATCTATGTATGCAAAATGCTATGCAAAATGTTGAGGGTATGAGAGGGAAAATTTTGAGGTATTACAGTCGGGTATGAAGAGAGATGTTGCGGAGTTTGTGTATGCTTATTTGGTTTGCCAAAAATCTAAGATTGAGCATCAAAAGCCTTTAGGTATGATGCAACCGTTGAGTATTCCAGAATGGAAATGAGATATCATTTCTATGGATTTTGTGACAGATTTGCCGAAGATTGTGAAGGGAAATGATTCCATTTGGGTGATTGTTGATTGATTAACTAAGTCGGCACATTTCTTACCAGTGAAGATTAATCATTCCAAGTCGAAGCTAGCCGATATGTATATTGATGAGATCGTGAAGTTGCATGGGATACCTTCGAGTATCATGTCAGATAGAGATCCGTGATTTACGTCGAGATTTTGGAAGAGTCTACAAGATGCTTTGGGAACCAAGTTGAGGATGTGTTCTGCTTATCATTTACAGACGGACGGTCAAACAAAACAGACTATCCAATCTTTAGAGGACTTATTGAGGACTTGTGTGTTGGATCATGAAGGGGTGTGGGATAGTCATTAGTCATTGATTGAGTTTACTTATAACAATAGTTTTCATGCGAGCATTAGCATGGCTCTGTATGAAGCATTATATGGGAGGCGATGTATGACTCCATTGTGTTAGTATGAATCAGGAAAGAGTGTTGTGCTCGGACCTAAGATTGTGCAGGAAGCGACTAAGAAGATTAAGATGATTCAAGAAAGAATGAAGACTTCGCAAAGTCGTCAGAAGAGTTACCATGATAAGAGGAGGAAGGCACTTGAATTTCAAGAGAGAGATCATGTGTTCTTGAGGGTTACTCCATTGACTGGTGTTAGGCGAGCTTTGAAGTCAAGAAAGCTCACTCCGCGTTTCATTGGACCGTATCAGATTTCGCAAAGGGTCGGAGAGGTAGCATATCGGATTGCATTACCATTATCGCTTGCAAATTTACATGATATGTTTCATATGTCACGGCTGAGGAAGTACATTTTAGATTCGTCACATGTGATTCAAATGGATGATGTTCAAGTAAGAGATAATTTAACTGTGTAAGTTTCACCAGTACGGATAGATGGTAAGGAGATGAAGCAATTAAAGGGTAAAGAGATTGCTTTAGTGAAGGTATTGTGGAGTGGACCAGATGGTGATAGATGGACTTGAGAACGTGAATATTAGATGAATGAATCATATCCGACGCTGTTTGCTTCAGGTACATTTTTGAGGACGAAATTTTTTAAGTGGGGGAGAGTTGTAACACCCTAAAGTCGATATTTTAATTTAATTGTGAATTGTTGTGAACGACTGATGATATGATGTTTTGTGGATGCATGAGTGTGACTTAATATTTTAATAGTATTAGGATATTAAGTATAATGTGTTTATTTAATTAATTGGGAGAAATTAATTTAATTAGAAAGAGTTAGAGGACAAGGATATTATAGTCTTTTGGTAAAGGCTAAGTGAGGGTAAGAGGGGAAAAGTCTAATTGGGGTCCTAAGGGCCAGATTGACGTAAGAGGGTAAAGTTTGGATTATATGATCATTTTTGGAACGATCATACTTGGAAGAAGAGAAGGAGAGCTTTGAAGAACAAAGCTAGGACTTGAAGGTTAGAGAGGAAATCTTAGAGGTTAATCGAAGAATCCGACGAATTAAGGTATGGGGAATGATTCTATTCAATATTCTTAATATAGGAATGGATTTTTATGAGAATTGGGGTTTTGAGAGTTCCTTAGGGTTTATGAGTTTAATGGGTATTTGGATTAATGAGTAGGTTATATACGGTATATGATGATTTAAGATGTTATGAGATCTTATATGATTAATATATGTTGGTAGTTGGACCAATGAGGATTTTATGCAATTTCTGTTGTTAAAAACTGTGTTTTTGAGGATTTTGTCGCATTTGAAGCGATCTGAGATCGCAGAGTTTCACTCCAGAAATCGTGACTCTTGCTTAGAGAGGAGATGCTCTCTTAGCGAGCTTTGTGAACCTTTTGAACCTCTCGAGGCAGAGAGTTAGTCGCTTAACGACCTAGAGGGCTCACTTAGCGAGACCTGACATTTTCTGCCAACTGATTTAATTCTGAAAAATTATTTAATTGACGTACTTTGTTGTTATAAGATGTTATGATGTTTTAGAGAAGTTTTATGTTGTGTTTAGAGGCTATATGTGTAGGAAGTTGTGATAAAAATGATGTACGATGAATTGAGTTGTTTATGAGTTTACGAAGTATGATGATATGAATTAGAGGAAGATGTAAGATGAACGATTAACATGATAATTGATGATGAATGCAGATGCAATACTAAATGATGTTCTGATGAGGTGTATTTATATTGCGTCTTGCATTCATGGTATAATTATGAGGGGACTTTGGTCCATTGGTAGCTTTAATCTCATCGTGCAAATTGAAGTGATATGATGTTATGATGTGCTCCCTTGTGGAGGGTTGATGACCCGATGTCCATCCATGAGGATGTTTCGGTACCACATGCATAATAAGAGTGTTGCAATTTCATTCTAATTGGCATAACATGATTGCATTGAGTTTGTATTATGATTACGAGGTATTTGGAGTAAAGTATGGGTTGACTTGAGATATATGTGTCTATGTTGTATTTTATCTTATAAGTTCTTATCCTTGTATTAATTATGTTGAATGTGGATTACTCACCTTGCCTGCCTTTTTGTGATGGTATATTATACCATCCTGGAAATACTCGAGGATAAGCTTGGTGCGTGAAATACATTGGAGTATTTTATTTTGTCGCTTAGTTGAGCCCATAGGTGGAGTCCTGCTCTGTATTCAGTAACATCAGAATGAGAACGCTTGAGAATTCTGAATTTTATTTTGTTGATTTGATTTGATGTTATTCTAAAAGATTATCCGAATTGAGCATGTTTAGAATTATTTGTGAATTCTTTTTTTAATTGGAAGAAGTATTTGATTTGTTTTGTTTTCCGCTGCGTAATTATTGAACTATTTGAATTGTTGTTCATGAGTTTATAACCCGTGTTACGGGACAAGACTTAAAAATGATGTTTAAGATGTTTGATTTTTGAATATGTGATACCCTTTTATAAGTTACTCTGATTAGGTTGTATTATATACGTGATGGGGTAGAAAAGGATGTTACATCTAGCAATATGATGTTCGTACTTAACCAGAAGACTGGTATCGTACGGTCATCCTGGATATCCAACAAGCTATGCTGCTGATGTAGATGTACCAATATGATCTTCCTGCATCAATCTCGATGATTCGTCCCGTCCCACACCGCGATCAGGTATCCTATTGTCTCTGCCTTGTGTGCGTGCCAATGCCAAAATAATATTGTTAAAATAAAATTAAAAAAAGTGAACTGGAACACTTCAACTAAGAGTTCCGATTAAGCAACTTCAATATACAAACCGAAAGACCTTTGATAACACTTCCGGTACAGACATGCTCAAATTTAAACTACATGAAGAGTTAATAAAAGACTTCCGGTAGGGTTGCAATAACCAGATAACTTGTGACTACACTTCCGGTACAACAAGGTTTAGAATAAAAGAATCGAATGACTTACTCAAAGAGTTCCGGTATAAAAATAAAGCATTAGAAGACTTGCTTAAAGAGTTCTAAATCGCTAAAAGATAATTTTGTTCCGAAAGATTTAACGAACGCAATGGAAATGAAATGAGTAAATTCTAAAATTATAATATTTATATGAGAACATTTTTGTCCAAAATATTTTTGTGAAGGAATATGAATATAATTGAAAGGGTATGGAGTAAATTTTTCTAAAAATTAATAATAAATAAACGGCATTGAAATATGAATTTTGGATATACGGTATTCACCATTCAAAAGACTAATTGCAAAAACAACGTAATGAAGAGAAAAATAAACATCCAATCCAACAATTAATATTAATTCACGTTATTGATGTACTAGATAAAGATTGAGTTGTTTTTGTTTGTCATCATTGTCTATGAATATTTGTTTTAAGCGACAATAACAAAAGAAAAGAAAAGTGCTAACAAAGGTTCAACGAGAAAAATTAGTTAGTGGTTTTTAACAAGAAAATAATGCTATAAGTTGAACAATTACGTTAACTAAATGTCAATCTTTGTTAGTTCAAAGTTATGAGAGATTATTGAGTTGTTAAGGTGTTGTCAAATCATTACATTAATCACATTAATGTTTCTAAACCTAAATTGATAAATAAATGTTGTGAAAATGATGTCACATCTTTTTCTGCTTGGTCACATTCTTGGTCACTATCTTTTCTTTTTTATACATTGATCTTATTATAAAAATAGTTGTTAGCCTAAATTATTTTTAAGGTTTAAAAGTATTTATATATATATATATATATATATATATATATATATATATATATATATATATATATATATATATATATATATATATATATATATATATATATATATATATATATATATATATATATATATATATATAATTGTCATGAAATATCAGTATTTTTTAAATAAAAATATATTTTATTCTAATACAAGATTGTGATTGGTTTTTCGGTGTAAAATATTTTATACTTATATTTTACACTGTCAGTATATTTCTTTTTTTTCCTCTTACTTTTATTAGTCATTTAGAATAATTTTAAAATTGAAAATATATTTTTAAATATTTCTTTGATTGTAATTTTACATAAATTAAGTTAACTAAAGAAAAAAAAATTTGAGAATTAAAAGCACTTGAGGATATGTGTGCAATTTCAATATATTCATGAATTATATGTATTCCGAGATCAAAATGATTATGAGTCAGTTTGTTTTAGCTTTAAAAAAATAGATTTTTTTTTTTGTATTTTCAAAAATGAATTTTGTAAAATCGTCTTTTAATATATATATATATATATATATATATATATATATATATATATATATATATATATATATATATATATATATATATATATTATAAATTATAAGACTAATTTTGACATCGTACAACATAAACATACATTATTGAAGATCAAAATATAGTCGAAATCATAATTTTTGAAAAAAGTTGTATCTCAAAAATGATTTTTATGAAAATCTATTTGAAATAGCTTCAAAATTAAGTGATTTTTTTTGAAATTTTGATATCCAATTTTTTTTCCCGATAAAATGATGAAATGCTTAAAATAACATTTTAAGAATAACTATTCAAACCAAATTTTCATTTGAAGCTTTTATGAAAATTTTCTTTGTAAATTTTCTTTACTAACTTTTGTTACACTATAAAAATCATTTAAAAAAAAATCAAAACAAACAGACCCTATATTCTAAACTAGTATGATACCCTTGCGTTCACACGGGGATACTGTTGTGATGGATTACGTTATAGGACGTGTTAATGTTTATCAAATATTCATTATAGAGAGATTTGTGAACTAATGCAAACATTAGACAAATAGAAAAATCATTACTTAGAGAAAATAGAAAAATCACTTATAATAATTAATGAAAGAAAATAGAAAAATCATTACTTAAAGGAAATAGAAAAATCATTACTCAAAGAAAATAGAAAAATCATTTATAATTCCTCAGTGAAGCAGTAGCATGAGGACCATCTAACTCTCTAATCTAATCTGAAACAACTTATAAGTTTTGTTTCCAATCTATAAGTTTTGGTTGACTAACACTCACAAGTTCCTGAATTTCAACATTAAATCCAAGCTCCAAAAGACGATCAGCTTCATCAAGGATTAAAACAACAAGATCATCCAAATTCTCCGACATAGAATTGCGTAAATGGCTTATCACGCGTCCTGGAGTAGCCACAAAAAGGACTGACATTGATCCAAGGTAGTCTCTTCCACAAAAGAAACAAAAATGCAAATAAAAAAGGACAGTGAGACACTTAACATCATGAAAACTATTGGAATGAATCCTAAAATCCTACAGGATCAGATGAATATCATTCCCCTGTGCAAGAAGTCAGAATATATAAACCATTGCAGTTGGCCGCTCTGATGGATTTATTTTAAAATAAAGCCTTAATAAATCTTAACCTTCTGATGACAATGTTTTAGGTATATGAGGGGTATCCTTCATTACCTTAAACATAGTTGTGACCTGCATAATTAGATCAAAATTCACGACTAATTACCACTCATGATTGGCATTGAGAATAAAATGTTGATCTCGCCAAATCTTTCTAAACCAATAGATGTTGTCATGCTTTTCAATAAGCATACTAAAAACATGAAACAAAAGTATTTATAAGGAAAATCTAATGGTGTTACAATATTTTGAACTTGAAATCGTGGATAGACCTCATTATGAGTACCATTACGAGACCAACCAATTTGTAGTCTGAGAATAATTCAATATTACATGGTGAGAAAGAGATAACTATACACACAAACCTGGGTATTTTTTCGCACAAGGTTGGGAACCGCATTTTTCAACAACAGAGGACCATACAATTCCAGGTGTTGTTAGTGGAGTAAAGCCTTTCTTCATCACTTCTGATAGTTTTCAATTAAGAAGAGCTATCTATAATAAAACTGTTTTGTTTTTTCGATAGTAGAACTTTGAGCCATTGACCTGCGAAGCAGCATGTTAGATTCATGAGACAGAATAGCTGAAGTCAAAGCCAATATGTTACATCTTGTAGGTCCTATATGCATCACAGAACACTCTAAAATTAGTAATTTTCGTAATCTTGATATGAACACCATTCCATGGAATAAATAACAATGTAACGTACCACATTTTCCATTCATTCATAAACTAAGATTCATATCATATAGAAGCACTGAGAAGGAAGTCAAATAGAAACCTCTAATTAAGCTGAGGATTTATTCTACGTTAGCCAACTTCCTCATTGAGTATGTGAAAAGTAACAAACAATCAAACATCCTAAACCAAAAACATGACCTGATAAAAGACTTGTAACAACCTAAGGATACTCAATTATGATGAGTTATTGATAAATATGCACTTGAGAATATAAAGGAAAAGCATCAAGACCACATTCACATCAATGTCGATGATGATAAAATAGTCACACTACTATATTTTTAACAACAATTGAACCATACCATACATGCACATCATCTAAAAAACCGATAACAGACTCGCCACCAACCACTATAATCTTATTTCCAATGACAGCAACATGCTATTTACAACAAACAAACAATAATACAAACTGTAACATTAATATAGTTGTAAGACTCATCAAGGTCTATGCAATTCAAACAGAAAAATAATTGCATAATTAGTAGAATAATGGAATGATACATCATGTATATGAGAGCAAATGATAAACATAAGTATAATATCAAGTTGAAGAATGTGAACACGCGTACCCAAAATTTAACATAGAAAAGGATCTAAACTCTGAACCCTGAACATAAAATTTTGAGAAAGGTATTAGAAATATGCATATCATTAAGTCCAGGGTAACAATTAAGGTTTGTTTGTACCATAAAGTAAAGCTGGAAGAGCATCTCTTATGTATTTTCTGGAAAGTCAGAGAGCTTCTGCTTCCATAAATTGTTCCATGCAATGACACACGATCCAACACAATCTGGTTTAGTAAAACCTATCAAAAGAAATGATACAAAAAAAAGAGAAATTAGAACATCTCACTATCCTTAACTACCTCATGATTCTATAATGCATAATACCTTTAAAATTAGGTTCTAGACATTTGGTTTGGGGAGACAATGATCAAGCAACTTGTACCAGGCGAAAGAACCAGGACCATAGAAAAATAATCCATATGAAGCCATTCACAGAGCACATAGCAAATCCTGTTCGGAAAGAAGCCTCGATAATATATCCTACAGAAAACCCTTTTTCTTAATAAAAAATTCTAAAGTATACTCACACAAACTATTTCTTATTGTGAGAATTAGTGGGAAACAAAATTTTCAACCAAACTGAAAAAACGAAAAAGGAACAAACCATATCACACTAAATTTTCATGATCAACAGTATGAATCAAAATTTTCACAGACAAACCATCATCAAAATCATAGTTATATTTTGAAATTATGAAATTCTTCTTCCTTTCTTAATTGTTTAAATAGAAAGAATTTAAGGAAATGAATCACATTTTTATGATCTTATTCCAGAGCTCAAACCCCACAAAATACATTTTTTCAGACCAATCAAAACACAAAATTGTGATACATTTATATTTTTATAGTAAGAACCTTTGAAATCAGAATTGTACAGATTTACAGAGTCAAAACTTAATTTCTTAACAAACCCTAATTTTTTTGTTCAAAAACCCAAAACAAATCACATGAACATAAACTGAACCCTAAACATCAAAAGGCAAAAAGTGAATCATAAAATCAAAATGCAGGATTCAAAAAAACACAAATTTTCATCGGAACCCATAAAATCAAAATGCAGAAATATAGACAGGAAAACCCTAATTACACCAGCATACTCACCTCTTGCATCATGATGAAGAGGTCGGAAAAACTTCACATATTTAACCCCTTCAACGATTCTTCATCCAAACCCATAAAATCAAGAAGCATAAATTGAACCTTAAACATCAAAAAATAAGACTTAACATTAAATATTCAACAAAACATTAAAGTAGTAAAAAAAGTTGGCTTTTACCTTGCAACCATGAGTTAAATGCGAAAAAGAGAAGAAAGAAGAGGACGAGAGAGGCATCGAAAGAAAGAAGGAAGAAAAAGAGAGAATAAAGAGGTAGACGTCAGAAGAAAGAAGAAGAGGAAGAGAGAGAAAATGGATGGAAGATAGAAGAAATAATAATATGATGAGATAGGCGTGGGCTTGAATTTTTTGGGGAAAACAGAAGAAACTTTTGAGTTGTAGCTAGCATTGGGAAAAGAGAAAAGAGAAAAAAGAATTGAAATTGAACCAAGTGACATCATCGATTGATCCACACCTAATAACCAAAGGCATAATACAATAAACATGTAGTTGGATTTAAACAATGTGATATCATTGGTTGGAAAAAATATTTTTTGGACACAAAATACCCTCAATTTGATGAGGTGACAGAAAATGAGGGAATGGCATTAGAGGATTTTCCAGAACAATAATTTTTCTTATATTATAGATTAAATTTGAACTTAAAGTCGAATCAATTTCCTAAACTATTAAATATTATTATTAACATTTAAGAATAAATAAATTTTAGAGAATGGTATCTCAACTGATTTAAGTTAGATGGATTTAAATGGTTGATTTAAGACAACATCAATTTGAGTATCTTTAATTGTGTAACTTTTTAATACCTAGTTGTTAAAAAGTTAAAAAAATTGTAGGAGATTGAGAAGAAGAAAAGTGTTTCAACTAGTTTTGAAAAGTCATGGCAAAGTTGCACTCTAGTAGTTTGATGGTAGGACGAGGTACGCTGAAAATTGAATGAAATTTTCGTTCTAAATTTTTGGTAGGCAAAAATAATTTTTTTTATATAGATTAAAATTTTCAGAAGTGTATTTTAAATTTTTGATATATCAGAAATTTTGGTATGTTTCAATAAATTTTAGAAATTTGAAATTTACTAGTTGATATCAGAAATTTCAACCTAAGTGAAATTTCCTGTAGTGTTATTATTTGTTTGATTTTTTGGACACTCAGGATTTTGTCGATAGTTTTGAGTGGTTGTGTGCACCGATATATTTGTGTGGTAAAAAATAAATGCAAAGTTATATAAATAGAGGATCACATGTTGTTTGATAAAAACATCTCAAAAAATGTCTCTTCCTTAATTTTTGATTAAGGAAAAAATGTATTTCAACGGAGCTTCACGTCCCGTAGAGTTCCGACTTCTAGATGACACCATATATCTCGTTGGCCTGACGTCCAAGTTGAATGAATTGTTGTTTGATGTTGAAAACAGAAAGGTGAAAAATATCGAGTTTTGTGAAAATTAGATTGATACTGACGGGAAGGTAAAATACAACCTTATTGAGTTGAAGATCGATGAAGATGTGAAGGATATTTGGAGATTGTTTCGTCGTAGGATAACAAAGGGGTCGATCAAGTTAGATGCTAAGATTTGAAGATCTGTTGACGGCATAATGAAGATGTTGAAACGTCTAGAATCATCTAGTAGTGTTTATGTTTTATTTATTTATTATTTTTTCTTAAGTTATGTTTAAGTTATGCAATCCATTGTCAACTATTAGTTAATGTTGATGTTGCATCAATGGAAGATAAAAAATACTATCTAATAAAAAGTTATGATGAAGATGTCTGAGTAATATACAAATAATACATAAAAGACCAAATCCATGATAAATAAAAGATGTCTAAATAGGCCCCACACAGGAAATGTGTGAAACTCGAGATAATCCATATAAACCTTTCCATTTGGGTTTGACAAATTCATGAGGTTATCCATAATAACTGCAAATCATCTGGAGACACTGTTGGTCATCGATATCAGCTGGAGGAGACGACGATATGTCATCAATAGGTACCCCAACATCAGAAGGCCCATCATCATATGTAGCTGGGATGGTGTGAGGATGTAATATAATGAGTTACCACTCTAAGTAACCATTCTCACACTTAGAGGGGTGCTGAACCATAATTGCTTGATCTCTAATGGCATGACCAGAGATGATGAAGTTACTCTGAAACCACCAATCAATGATTGTAAGGTGTCCCAAATGAAATCATCTACAACCAGGGCATCGAGCCTCGAACTTAAATAACCTGAATATAATGTCGACTCCTCGAACTCACAGTGGACTCTATGACAAGTGTAAGGTGTCCAAATGAAATCATCTACAACCAGGGCATCGAGCCTCCTCTTGTACTCAACACCACCACCGAGATGTGTCTTCTTAGCCTTCCATCTTCTCACTCGTGGGGACCCCATTGGGGAATGTTGCGCCCTTCTATCACAAATGGTGGGGAAATACTCATATATCAACACTGATATCAAAACACAAACGCAACAAATAATAAAGAAGAAATTCTATTTGTAACCATAAAAAAGAAATCAATAACAAATAATAATTTCAAGTATACCTATAATAGACTCAAATAACTAGCAAGTTGTTTGGTCTCAAATATTGTCGTTGCTTCAACTATTGTATATAAAATGGTCAATGCAACACAACCCAAGCCCAACGGGTAACCTCGAGGATACTTTACAAGAACACATACCGGGCATCGAAGTAAACACTAGACTTGTCCACAAAGAGAGTACATGCTACTACATGTAGCATGTACACCCTATCAGCGACCTTATAACTCGCATCCGCTGCAAGATCATCGTATGTCTTATGAATCCAATACATACAAAGGTGAACGCCTATGTTGATTCCAAACTCCTTCTGCACGACCGCCTCAGAAACTCCCAAATCTCGTGCAACAGAGATACATGCAAGCGACATGCGAATAATATGAGCCGTCTAGAATCTGCCGCCGATGGGGAGATGGAACAATGAGGAGACATCATCCAGAGTGATAGTTATCTCCCCAAACGGAAGATAAAATGAAGTTTCCTTGTGCCATCTCTCAATAAATGCACTAAGTAGTGGAGCGTCGAGCATGATAGGGGAGCAGTAAGTAAAATTAAGGAGCTCGAACTCCCGTATAACTCACTGACCTACTGAGGCATCAAAATCTTCAGAAAGTCCTTCATCTTCAGCCTATGCGTTGTCACTTTTAGTGTGGGACGCTCTTGTGAAAAACAAATTAAAAAAATAGCATTTAATGTTCATGGCACAATAATAAACAAATTAAATTTAAACATAAAATACATATACTTCTCCATGCCATAGTCGTAACACCACATGGTAAACATACTCAATAAACATTGACCGATCAATGGGTCGTCCAGGGAATCCTCAATCAGTGTGCACAAAGGGCTCGGTTGAAGGAGTTGTAACCTCTGTGTCAAAAATAACTGATGGGGCCGGATCAATAACAACAACATTTGGTTGGATTACCCGAGCAACAACCTCCTCAACCACCAGATCTGCAACTTCCCCAGCAACCACCAAATCAACAACAACAACATCTAGTTGTACCATTTCATCTTCCACCTCATCTTTAGATCTCTCTACTGATCGTAGTCGTCGACGTCGAGTGTTGTGAGATGCACGAAATTGATCCTGCTCAGCTAACCGCTTTTGAAGAAAAAATGATATGGCTTGATACTACTTTTCAAACCAGCAGGATAAGAGTTCCAATTTATATGTGCACTTGTAATAAAAATATGAAATATGAGTAATGTTAACAATATTTGCTTTAACAGTACAAGTTAAAAACTAAATGTAGATTTTTTTTTTAATTATGAATAATTTTGTTAAAAATTAAAAAAAAAATATTTTTATTGATTTTTCTAACACCAATTTTTAATTTTAAAGTTTCTTAACAAGTGTCTTTAGGGCACATGTTAGCATTACCCTTTAAAATATTGTAAAACATTTTTTTATTGAATAACATATAATTGGAGATAGTAAAACTAAAAGTGAAAATTAAAATAAAATAAATTTATTTTCGGTAGACTTTGACATCAATATATAAACACTCAGGTTCATCAACAATAAACTAAGTTGATATCAATTTTTAAGTTGCATTCTCTCTTGAATTCGTTCCAATCAGATCCAAGATACAAATAAGTGTTGTGTCATCATTCGATGTGCGAATGATTTTGCAATTGTGCCAATTGTCTTGATCATCTTTATTACTGAGATATATATCGAAGATTTCGTTACAAAAATAATAGTTGGAGACTTATTTAGGAACATACTGAAAAATTAGTCCAAAAATAGACCGATTATATATCATGAAACATATAATTTGATAGTTGTAAATAAATTTAACATACCAAGTTATTTGATACATTTAAGAAATATTTAGTTAGATATACCATCCAAGCATATTCATGAATAACTTGGGTGTATTGTCGTGATGATCTTGATATATGTAGGCAAAAAAGAATAAAGGATTAATGCATTAGTGATTATTTAAAAGAAGTATGATGAATTAATAATAATTGAAATAGAAAAATAATTGGATATAATTGATGGATTATGACACTAGTAAGAGATATTATTGTGTAATTCATATTGCAAAAATGAGTTGGTATGAGATATACATTAGTGATGGGTGGTACCATTATGTGAAAGAGAAAAGACTTAGATGTGGGGGTCTTCTGGGATTTAACATCACAGATCCACTGGAAATGATGTATGTATCTGTTATGAACCATTGAAGTGTCATATTCGATGAAGATGGTCGAAGGATAAAAATTGATTTTGTATGAATAGGGTTGAAGGAAGCCTATGCTATTGTATGAAAAGGTTGTTTATTTGTCTATGTGTCAGTTATCTGAAGAAGAAATAAATATTAAGAAAAAAATACTGGAAATGGGAAACTCTAAGAATATAAATATTTTGTTTGTTGGAAACTTGTTTTTGGATGATAGGCTATTGCATTATTTTATGGTATATGTCATTGTTCCTAAACCATTGAACCACTATTAAATAACAGAGTTTGAGCTGCATATTATGTATGCCTTAGAGAACAACATCAACTTAAATTGGACTTACATTGTGAAAACTCACATATTCATATCCAGATGTAAGAAATATGGGTTTCCAAATGCAAGGGAAATTAGTAGGCTATTTGCTTTTTGCAATGTTGATATGAGAAATGAAACAATAGTAGAAATGAATAATGTTGAGAAATTAATTGACAAGGGTATTTTGGGGAAAATGGTGTATATTGGGATGAGCATAAGAAAACCTTCATCCACATGATTTATTTTCTTCTACCACCTAATGCTTATTCAACCTTCGTTGGCCCATCTAAATCTTTTGAATCAACCCATAAACCTCAACCCACCATCACCAATCAGATGATAATGGAACAACTTTAAAACATGCATAGGTATATGCAAGATATGAGAGGCTATATGGCAAACATATTTGATGATGTCCACTACCATTTAGAAGACCTTTGTTACCGTTTAGGGAATCTATAAGGGTTTGGTGAAGAGTTTGAAGAGTATATGAATTATGTGTTCTCATTAGTTTCCTTTTACTTCATTTTATTTTAGAGCTTCAGTATTTTCATTTGTATGCATGAAGTATTTGTTGTTTCCTTTGAATGTTCATACTTTATGTTTTGGTTTACATTATCATGGTAATGTATGGTTTGGTTTATCATTTGTATGTGTGTATGGTTGTTATGTGTGCATGCTCCTCTGTGTATGTTACAACTTTTTCTTCTTTTTTGATAATGTCAAAAGGGAGAGAAAATGTTAGTTTGTTTTGTGTTTTGGGTTCAATAAAAAATGAAAGTTTATAAGATTGCAAGGATTACATCATTTATCAATAAAGGGGGAGATATACAACTGAGGGGGATATTTTCAATTTTTCGAAAAACACAAGAACAAAGTGTTTGTCAGGGAGAGATTGTGAAGAATGTCTCTTCTACTTGGCTTGGTTTTGACGAAGATAAAGTTATATAAAAGAATAAGAAGATAAAGAGGTTTGAAGATAAGTATGAAGAATACATGAAGATTTATCAAGGAAAAAAATAAAGGTGAATTAAATGATTAGAAACTCAAAGGTACATATTATAACTTATTCTATATCACTTTGAATGCTTAGAAACTCTTCTCAAACTTCATCTACAAAGTTCTTAATTTTTGTGTGCATATAAATCATTGAAGCTAAGTTTCCAAACATTTCATTTTTTATAGTATTGTATGTGGTAATAATTAGAGTTGGGTGATAATCGATTACCGAGTTAAAATTTAAATATTTTTAAACATTGGAATTATGGTAATCAATTACATCCACGTGATAATCGATTACCACATGAAGCAATGCATTTTTTCACGAATCAACATGTTGGTTTTGAATGAAAAAACTTCATGGAGCCTTTTTGGACTTATGCATCCACTCATAGATATTTCTAAGGGTGTATACAAGGTTGTATACACCAGAAAACAAAATTACCTCTTCCAATAAAACTTTTATACAATTCAAACATTATTTTTTTAAAGTGTTCATCCACATTTCAAGTTTTGAAACTTTTCATATTTTTGATATATCTTAAAAGTTTCATTACATACATATTCTAATTACTAAAGTGATCTTAGTTTGAATTGTAATACTATAAAGAGAAGTCCATTTTACAAGAGTAAATTTAAAATTACAAGCCAACAACAAAGTTCTTCAAAAGTGTTTACAAAGTGAGTGTTATACTTATTCATCAAGGTTGTGGTGAAAAATATGGATTCAAAAAAATAGTGTTCTTTCTTGAGTGTACGCATTAGAAGGTTTTAAAGAGATCTCGATGTGAGACGTGATAAAAAATTTTAAACATAGTGGAAAATCCTCTATGAAAATAAAGGGATTAGATGTATCCTTAATTTGATAAGAGAAAATAGTATAAATTCTTGTGTCATTTATTTTCTGCACTTTAAAATTATGTATTTATACGTACTTCTTCTTAACATAAATTATTATTGCTTTCGACATTTTAACAAGTTAAAAACTTAAAACAAAAACTACAACAATCCAACAATCTTAATCCACCCCTCCTCTTAGGTTGCATCTAAAACTTACATATTTTTGAAGTTAATGGACTAATATAATATTTTAATAATTAATTTCTTAATTTTTTATCATTAATTTAATGAAAAACAAAACTAAAATTACATATTTTTGAAGAGTTAATGGACTAATATAATATTTTTTAAATTTTAAAATAAAAAAGAACTTTGAAAAAATAACATACGAGATGAAAAAATATTAAGCCGTGTTTTTTCAATGATCTATGGATTATGATAGAAGTGTTTTCTCATGTGGTCAAAATGGGCAGAAATGACCATTATTTGCACCCTTATTGTTGTGCCTGAAGGAAAATCGCGATCTAAAGCGTAGCAAAAAATAAAATTTCTCTTTAGTAATCCTTATGAATGATCTTGATCAGTGATAGAATGATTACATCTTGTGGCGATTAAACCTTTGATTATGAATCAAAAGAGTGATCACGAACGATGCACGATGAACAACGCCTCTATTCAGTACACACGAACATATTCCTTCAGTCTTAGTGTTAGCCGCTATGATTGAAGACTTTGAGTGATAGAGAGAGAGAGAGATAGAGAAGGAAAATATGGCTAGGGTTTCACAAACGAATTTTCATCAAGTGTGAATGCTTCAACACAAGGGTTCTATTTATAGAACCACTTGTGTGGGCTGCAAGTTAAAAAGCTCACTTAAGTGCATACACACCATATCTTATGATGTACCGTATATCACTTAAGCATATGGTATCTTACCATATTGAGTATTCTACTTAAGTGCATTGTACCTTACAGTGTTCTATATTTGCTTAAGTGCATCATATTTTACGGTGTTCCTTATTTACTCTACCTCTTACCAAATCATCCTTATGTGTGTGACCTGTCGCTCCCACCAAAATGACACCTAGGTCAGAAGGGGTACAGACGCGAACGGTCGGCGAAAGGATGAAATGAATAGAGTCGCCAGCTAGGCATTTTTATCCCGAAGGAAAGGTAATGCTGCGTAAACCTAGAAAGATATGGATAAGACGGTTGCGAACCAGAGAGACTGAGAAAGGGGGTTGGTTACAACCTGGGAAGGTATTAGCACCCAGATTGTCCGTCGTACTCGACGGGATCCACGCTTAAAAGATTTGTGTTTTAAAGGGGTAGTGTCAGTGCAATTTGTGTATCAAAGCTGGAAAGAATGCAAGTGTCAGTGTAAAAGGAGTGTGAAATGAAATATGTGAAGTGTCAGTGTAAGAACCAGAATGAAATACTCAAGAAAATGAGGCTAAAATAATGATACTGGAAAGAGGGGGAATGTACAGAGACTTTTGTTCGATAACTGTTAAGTTATGCCTACGTATCCTCTCATGCAATGAGGAAGTCAGAACACCGTAGTTCGACCCAAAGAGACTGAAAGACAAAATTGACTTGTGAACTGCTTACTTATCTATGCTCAAGTGTATGACCTGTCTGGCTCAGGTGCAAACTGTCTTGCATTAGACGGAAGAAGCTAGTTCTCGTTTATGAGTGAATTAGATGAGAAAAGAATCCCGGAGGAGACGATTATTGTTTGTTTTTGTATTTTCAGTCTTTTATTGCTTTTTGAAGTTTGTCATAAGTTAATGAGCTTAAGCCTAAACCAATGAATTTAGTAAACTCACCACATCTTCCCTCTGATTAGGGGTAATGAGAGTACCTTAAGTGTGAAGTCAGCTTCTCACACTTAATCACCATGATGTAGGATTAAGATCATTAACCTACTTGTGATTATTCAGATGTTTTTGTTGTTTTTGTTTAGTGCTAAGTAATGAGATTAATCCATAATCAAGGATTAAACAAACTCATTACACCATCCTAATAGAAGGATAATAGATGAGAGTGTTTAAGCTGAGGAAAGCTCCTCAACTTAATCCATGATTAGGGATTAAACTCATGACAAAACAAAGCCTTTATTAAGTGGATTTTAGTTAATGATAAGATGAAGAAGTGGTTTTTTATGGTTTGTAAGACAACTTGAGGGGGATTTGTCCATTAACACTAGGGTTAGTCCTTCTTAACCAATTAAGGAAGAAATAGAACCCTAATGCAAGGCCCAAGTAACAAGCTTGATGTCTTGATGATTATTAGATGGATTGATTAAAGGATTTAAACACATTAAGGGTTTAACACTTAGGATTAAAGTTATACACTCCATCCTAATAGAAGGATGCAGGCATAAGCTTAATCACAAAGCCTTAAAGCCTTTAGGGTTTAGTCCCTGATTATGAGATGAGAAGAGAAGACTCAATGAGACTCAAAGGTAAAAGCTAAATGGGGGGGACTAATCAAAACCTAATTATCATCATGCTTGGTTGTTCCTAAGGTTTGTGAGGTTTACAAGAAAGATCTTCAAAGAACCACCAAGGAGAGAAGCAAATGAAAGGAGCAAAGAGAAGCAAAACAACTTGCTTCACTTAAGAAGTCAAGTTGCTTGAAGAAAGAAGGTGAGATGAACAAGAATGAGCAAGCTCAATCCAAACACAAGACAAAATGCAGCAATGATGCACAAGGAGATGAAAAGAGATTGTGAGAAGTGAAGGCAAATTCACTTCTCAAAGTAACTTACCACCTGAAAAGTTAGTAAAGAAATGGAATGCAATGCAAATGAGATGCAATGACATGATACAAACCAAAACCAGAAGCATGAGTGTGATGTTAATGATGCTAAGAGATGATGAAAACATGAGGCAAGGCATGAGAATGATCATACAAACATATGGATGCAAATGAAGCATTCTTAGAACCATGAACATACATGAAAAGTTATGGAATGCAAATGACATACAACATGGCAAATGAAAGATGCAATGATCAAACATGACTCTAATATGTCCTAAGATGTATTATGAATCAAATGGATGCACAAAATGTCATGGCAAGTCAAAGTATGCAAGCAAATGGAAGATGGATGCAAAAGAAAGCCCAAATTAGGGTTTATGATCAATGTACAAAACAAAAATCAAAACCAGAAGCAAACATCATGATAAAAATTTTAAAATGCACTCAAAGGAACCCTAAACCTATACAAACTCACTGCCCAAAGGAGGGGATCCAAATCTTAACCTAATGAGAGTTATGAATTTCCTAAGATTGCTAGGGTTTTAAGGTACCTTGTCAAGAAAAATGCCAAACAAATTGGAAATGCAAGATCAATTCATGCCAATTTAATCCAACAAACTACATGCTATACAAGATGCAATGCAAAAAGAATCATTGTCCAACTCTTAAAGGCTAGGCAGAAATGAATTTTTGAAGATTGAATCAAAATAATGCCTTGAAATGAAATTAAATCCATTGAAAATTGTCAAAAGGCATCAAGATCAAAAAAGAAATTTTGTTTGAGAGTTGGACAATGTTTCTAAGTGATTTTAAATGTTTCATGAATATTTTTGTGATTTTTAAATACCTAAAAGTATTTTTAATTAATTAATTCTCATTAATTAATTAAAAATAATCTTTTAAATGATTTAAAAATATTTTTTAATGCAAAAAATAAAAATAAAAATGTTTTTGGTTTCTGAAAATTAATAAAAGGTTTAATAGAAATTTTCAGAATTTTTCAATGATTTTTACTATTTTTAAATAAATGAACAAAACAAATGAAATAAAATGAAAATAAATATGAATAAAATGAGAAGTAATCAGAATCAAGGGCTGGCATTCAAACTGGACGCGCGGGAGTTGACTGCGCGCGTGATCCAGTGGTTGAAATTCAAACTGGCTAATCTTAATTAATTAAATTTAAATAAATGAGATTAGGGCTAAGTGAGGAATCTGGGCCATTGAAACGCGCGGGGAATTGACTAAGTCAGCCTAATCTACGCTCCACATTCAAACTTCATTTAATGACAAAATTAGGGCTAATGACTTTCAGACGACCGGAACAGTGGTTCCGGTCGTCTTCTCCGACGAGCCAAATCTCTAACTCTCTCTAAACTCCATGAAAATGAAACCTAACTGCCCAGAATCAAACCCCATTCAACACTGAATCAAAACCCCCAAACAAAAACCATTTTTCATTCATTAATCATGCAAATCGAAGCAAAACATATTTAGGGCAAAAAGTTTCAGACAACTCATACATACTCAATACTCCACCATTTTTATTTTTAAACACATCATGATGATCAGGATAACATGTAGAATCAATTTATAACAAGTAAATGAAGTTCTGGAAAATTTGTTCTTGATGGATACCTGAACTGAAGTCCTTCGAACAGGAGCTTTCCGAGCCTTTCTCCTATGCAAACTGGCTCCTCTGGTCCTCCTGAGCTCAATGGAATGCTTCACAACTCTTGTTGATGGCTGATTTGGGAGATTGCAGAAGTTCTATTCAAGGGGGGGGGGGTGGTGATCGTGTTTTGGTTTCAGTGACTTTCAGGCTGTTTTAATGGCTGGTTTGTGATCAATGGAACATGCTGAGATCAATGGTGAAGTTTGTTTTTGTGTTGGATGCTTGTGGAGTCAGTTTCGAATGGTTTTGAAAGTTGGAGCAATTTTGATAACTATGGCTTGGAGTGTGTTTCAGCATGAATGGTGTGGTGTGTTATGCTGGCTTTGGTCCACTTATCACAACTAGAGAGGTCAGAGGAGTTGGTGTGCCCTATTGTGATTGGTATGGGTCTTTGGCCAAAATGTCAACTTGACTTGTACTTGAGGTATGGGCAATGGTACAACTTGCTTTTTGGCTTGTCTTGGTTCAGCTGAGTTTAGGGAGAACCATGGAATTGTTTATGAGATAAATCAGCAAGTTGATCAAGGTTTGTGTAGTGTTTTGCAAATTTCACAAAGTTTGGCCCCTTTGGAAATTCTTGAGATTCAAGGCATCAAAATGCAATGTTCTTTGGCCCATTCTGATTTTTAGAGGTCATGTGATCATGTTGTGAAGAATTTGTACACATTTGAGGTCTTTAGAACACTTGATCATACCATTTTGCAAAATGCCTCTTTGGTAGAAAACTTCAAATTATGTGATTTTGGCCAACTTTGACAAGCCATAACTTTTGATCCAAAATGAATTAGGTCAAGTTCTTGTACTTTTTGAAAAGGGAATGATCCATTCTACAACTTTCATGACCAAAGTTTTTCCATTTGAAGTTTTTTTGAATCAAAAAGCAAGGGTTGAAAAAGTTTCCCAAAATGACAATTTTCATTATAAGTCAACTTTCCCAAAAAGTCAACTTTGCAAATGGCTTGAAATTCTTTAAATTTTTGAACTTCCCACACCTTCTATGATCAAATAAAGATCATACATAATCAAAATGATGAAGAACACCCTTTGGTTGGGTCACTGGGGGCCTCAGATGCCCTGATTTTGCACTAGCTTGCTCAAAAAGTCAACTCTTGATCAGATGACTTCCCCATGGAATTTCTTCATGAAAATTGATATGCATGATCCCTATACCATATAGAGACCAATATAAACAAGAATGACCAAAAAATTTGGAGTTATGGCCTCTGAAACCAAAACCCTAATTCTAGGTCATCTGTGCAGTTAAACTTGGCTCTGCTTCCATGCCATTCTCAGTTCTTGTGATTCTTTGATATTATTGCCTTTGAGAGGATATAATATGATACTTGAACATACATGGACCCCTTTGAAGTGATTGATGACCTTTGGAGTGGCTCAAGAAGCCCTTGGATTGCTCAGATCACAAACCCTAGATGCAGATGACTTTGAACCAATGCAGTGAATCAAAAATGTGGTATGAGATGCTATGATTGGATTTATGCATATGAGGGTGTCACAAGCCATGGTGTGAATGGGTGAGGGCAAATTTGGGGTGTTTACATGACCCTGTAGAATTTCGTAACATTGGCAATTATATCAAATCATGTATTTAACATAATAAATAGTGAGCGATATCTAGCAACACATCACTGTTACCCAAGTCACGAAAATGTCATGTGATATGACAAAACCTTTTGTGATAATACTTGTATGTACAATTAACCTTTTTCCCTTATGTCTATATTGAACATAAGGCATATACGGTATCATCCTTGTTCAGTTCAATATTTGGCCCATAGACATTTACCTTATTATGCAAGATGGGTAAATTCCATCAAGGACACTCATATCCCTCAACATGCTTTGTGAAGTACCCATCAATTGTCTTTATGGTCATTCAGTTACAGACAATGTTTGATCAATAATAAAGTAATTGAGTCTACATCTAGGATCCATAATGGTTTCAAATCGAAGGGTGGTATTGTTGGCTAGAGATTTCGACTTGTTCAAAAAAGGAATTTTTGAGAAGCAAATTTTGAGAATCCCAGAAGGAGAGGGTTCGACCTATCTAGGAGAAGGAAAGTCAGATATGGGTCGACACTCAGATGCCAGAATTCAGAGGGGATTCAAAGATCTTCGACGCGCCCACAGATACCATCATGTCGAAGACATTTTGACAAGACCATTCAAGAAGAAATGGAAAATAAATTGCTCCAAGTAGTGACAGGAAGTAGTGGGTGGTTACCAGAAGAATGGGTTGACAGGTGTCAAAGCCTGATTTGTTGGACAAGTTTCCGATAATTATTTTATTTGTCTATATAAGTAGATTTCAATTTCAGTAATAGAGGTCGTATTTCTTCATATTATAAAGGGACACACTCAAAGTACCAAGCGTTAGAGAAACAAGTTAACCCCCTACTCAAATGTATGATAGCGTCCAAAAAACCTTTGTATTTCAAGTCATTTTAATTCCAAGTTAATTTAAAATACTTGCCTTTTATCTGTATTTTTTTACCTTTCCTTTTTTCGCTTTTATTGTCCTTTCGTTCAAGCATTCCACACGCGTCTTCTATAAACACAAAAAATACCAAAAAGATACGTAAGGAACCCTCATTACCGTTCTACATTACAAAATTTCGCATCATAACTAATCAAACAAAGTAGTCCTGGGACTTGTTTGACCGGTCCCGCAAGTAAACCTCGAGTCTAGGAGGCCAACAGAACGTTCGCGCGAAATCCACGTGTGAACATGTATACACCACTATCACCATGAGAGTAACTTGTGATACTTTGCATAACATTATATGTATTACTCTCATAGCAGGCCAATCTAGTATAAATATTACTCCTAATATTCATACATATGTTAAGACTTGATAACTCCTTATCCATGATCCATGAGATGTGAGATCAGTCTATCTATATAATTGTCTTAATACTTTAAGGTTATCTTACTTCATATTAAATCTCGACTATGGATACTTTAAGAATAATGTTCTTATGTTTAATGTAATCTCATGATCAAGTCACACTTAATATTTCATTAAATTGACTAGCTATTCTAGGGACTTTATTATTTTGGAAAAATAAACATAATAAAGAAATGTCCTTTATTATTAATAAATAATTCAATACAAGTACCAAAAGTATTGGCCTCTAGGGCTTACACCAACAGTGTCATATGTTTGTTAATGACTTATCTTTCAAACAAATGTAAAAAAAATGCTACATAATCTTAAACAACCTCCTCAAACATGGTTTGAAAAATTCTCTATTGTGATTACATCACTTAGTTATATTCTAGTGATTACTAAATTTAGACTTTATTTATGTCTCCACTACAAAAAAAAAAAGAAAAATTTAATCTACCACTACTCATCATCATTTTCAACATCACACCATTATTTCCTTTATCTTGTCTTATTGTTGATTTGTTTTTTAAAAAGGCAAATTTTTATCCAGTCGTCACAAAAAGTTGGATAAAATAACCTATAAAGTAAATTGTCTTGAAAATCTCATAATTATTTTTAAGAACTTAATAATTAAATAATAATAAATTAAGTGATATTAAGTGATTGATTAGATGTACATTATTCAACTTTTAAAGATATGTTGAGAAATTATCACCTCCCAAAAATACATTAAACTTTTTTTTTCTTGATTCTATGTTTTATGGATTTTGAATTATAACATAGATGTTAGATTCTATGTAATTGACTTCTTATCATATATTTTATTTGTAAATCTTGTATCTATAATTTTTGTCTAATATGTTAGAGGTTGTAATCTATCATTTTGTAGAAAGTTGTATTCGGCTGAGGTGTGTCTGACCTAGTCGAAATAAGAAGTATACTAGGAGTTAGTTGTTGAGTCGAAGTCAAAATTAACTTACTCTAAAAGTAAGTTTTTTTTAACTTACTCCACATTAAATTAACATTTTTACTTTTAATCATTCAATTAAATCTAATTTAAAGGCTATGATTGTGGAATAAGTTATAAGAACTTACTCTTGGGGTAAATTGACCCCCTTCACTTGATAGAGTTTTTACAATTTTATATTTTCTCTCCCTTCTCTCTTTCCTCTCTTCTTAATTTTTCTTGAACCTTAAATCGGTCCAACAAATTAGTATCAAGGAACCCGTTTGCGATTTAGAGAGAATCGGTAATGGAAAACAAAAACACAACATCAATGCAGTTTTAAGCGAATCTACCAATTTTCAAATGAGAGAATTACAAACGGTGGGTTACATAGATGAAGGTCATCTTCAGATTTCATGCAATAATGAGAAGAATCAATATGATTTAATCAAGAAAGGCATAAAAAACAAGTATTTGATGAAGAAAGTTGACATGAAGGAAATGCAATGTTACAATTGTCAATGATTTGGTAATTATGCTCGATATTGTCAAATAAAGAAGGAATGAAGAGCAAAAGACAATGACAAAGTTCAATATGCACATATTGGAGGAAGCGACTCTAATGATATGTTGCTCATGGAAGACACTTAGTCGTAAAATGAGCAAACCAACACGTGGTATATGGATTAAGGATACGACAAAAACAAAGTGTGTTATAAAAACTAGTTTAACAAGTTGAATGAGTTAGTCAAGAAAGTGATCAAGTTTGATGATGGCAGGCATGTCACATTAAAGGTAAGAGGAAACATAATTATGGTGAGAAGAAATGGTTAGAGGGCCAACATAATTGACATATTGTATGTACCTTCAATAACAAGTAAATTGATAAGCATAGGCCAGTTACTTGCCAAATGGTATAACATGAAGTTGGAAGAAAATATGATGAAGGCCTACAATGGTAATAGAAGGATGATCCTGATGGCACCATTGCCAGAAAACAAAACCTTCAAAGTAGATATCAACATGATTGATCATCAATGACTTGCTTCGACCACTGTCGTAGACAAAAATTGGCTATGAAATTACATGTATGAACACCTAAACTTCAAAGGTCTAATTATGTTTAACCAGAACAAGATGGTGCATGACTTACCTCAAGTGAAGGAACCAATTCTAGTGTGTTAGGAATGGTGCAAATAAAAGCTGGATAAGAAAGCATTCAAACATGGCTTGTCCATGAAGTTGAGAGAAAAGCTGGAGCTTGTTCACTTTGATATGTGTGGACCTTTTGAGGTAAGCTTGAATGGAGGTAATTGTTATTTCCCATTTTTTATAGATGAATTCATCATATATATATATGTGGATTTACCTTATTGAAAGGAATAGTGACATATTCATACAATTAAAGAAGTTTAAATTCATGTCGAGAAACAAAGTGGATGCAAGTTAAAGAAATTGATAACTGATGGTGGTGGTGAATACACCTTAAGAGAGTTTGCATTTACGGAGGTATATAGCATGATGTCATTGCACCCTCTGCATGCCAGCATAATGATATAGCATAGAGGAAAAATAGAAGTATATTAAACATGACTAGAAGCATTTTTGAAGCTAAAGATATGCCAAAGAGATTTTGGGGTGAAACAGTTTGTACCACAATATACATTCTAAATAGATGTCCAACAAAGAAGATAGTCGAGAAGATACGTTATGAGGCTTGGACAACCACAAGCCAAATGTTAGTTTTAACGCCCCAATTTAATTGTTTAATTATTTATTCGATTAATAGAAATTGTTAGAAGTTGTTGTGCTTTATTGGATGTTGCATATCTTTAGTGAAAGGTGAAGGTGTTGAGATGAAGGAAATGTGTCGAATAAGAAGAATTATTTTATTGGAATTAATATAAGTTTAATAATTTATATTAATATACATTGAAATAATTTAATTAGTGGAATATTAAGTGGAAAGGGTATTATGGTAATTAGATGAGAAGTTAGTGAGAGCATGATATAGATTCCAATATTAGGGGTCCAAGGGTTATGTTGGGAATTTGGAGAAAAGAGAATTCAGTTCATAGAAACTGATCGTGGAATTAAGAGAAGCGTGAATAGAGGAAATGAAGCTAGGGCATGAGAAGAGGAAGAGAATACCGTCAAGAGAGAATTTCTTCGACAAATTAAGGTAAGGGTGAGATCTCTTTCATATTTTAAGGGTATTATGATATGAATGTTAGGGTAGATGTCCTTAGGTATGTTAGTGGGATTGGGTGATTAATAAATCGACGAGTATGATATGAAATTGAGGAGTTTATGAAGTTTGATTAGTATGTTTGTGTTGGTATTGATAATTGTGAAAATTTGAGTGAAAAACAAAGATTAGGACTGGTATTTTACCCTAATTTAGGGTGAAAATCGTAGAGGAGGAGTCCAGAAATCGCAAGGTTTTCTGTCAGTTTCGTGTTGCTTGCTTAACAAGTTGTTGGAAAATTTTGCCTCTTCGAGGCAGTAGCTTGCTCGCTTAGCAAGCAAGGGGATCGCATAGTGAGACCTGGGAGTGAGAAAATGTGTTTTTAACTCATTAAAATTCAAGAAAATTTGTGTTTTATGTTTTAGAAGGGTTGGTATGTTGTTGACGTGGTGTGAGCAAGTCTATAAAGCTTATACGTGCATTTTGTTGATGTTGAATGTTGTTGTGTGAAAATTGTGAATACATGACATATGTTTAGTTGCGTATGTGAAATTAATTATTCTATATCCTAGTGGCTTGTGTTGATGTGGTGGTTTTAGGAGCATGTATTGATAGATTATACATTTGTTTTGTTGAATATTAAATGTAATTATGTGAAACACATGAATAAATGAATGTGTATATGTTGTAGGTGAGATGTTATTGTATGCTCTCTTTGCTAACTAGTCATAGTATGTTATCGTTAAGTCGTTATGGTATGAACTTGTTGTAGTATGTAGTTGTTGTAGCATGTTGAGGTGGATGAGTTGTTGAAGTAGAATGTTGTTGCATAGTTGTTATAACATGTTGTTGTGGTTATAGTTGCATGATTGAATGGGGTAAAGGGGTAGAGTTGGGGTAGAACATAATGATGTATGTTAGATAAAATGCAAGTAATGGTTGAGTGATATTGATGTAATGAGGAATAGGTAGGTGTTGTTGCATGTTGTTGTTGATGTTGTTATGTGATGTTGTTATATGTTGTTGTTGATGTTGTTGTACGTTGTTGTTGATGTTGTTATATGTTGTTGTTTTTGATGTTGTCGTATGTTTTAATTGATGTTATTGCATCAAGTCGTTGTTGTTATTGATATTGCATATTGTCATAAATGGTGCATGACATGTGCATAGTTGTGGGGTGGTATACCAAGGTAGGGTAACCACATCCATCCGAATTCCTTGATAGAATTGTTGTTGGTGGCGTGATTGAATTCAATCACAATTGTTGGTGCAGTCATGAAATAGGAATCGTACGTGACCATGAAACAGGGGTCGTGGGTGTGATCCTGAAATAGGGATCATAGTGGACCCTGGAAAAGGGGTTGAGAGTTCCGATGGGAACTGGATCATGAAATAAAGGATCAATTCTTGGTACCACATGCATTGAGTCTGTGGTTGAGTCTCATTTGCATGCATTGTTGTTGATGTGTATGATGTGGATGTATATGTGGTTGATGTGTCTGTTGTAGATGTGTAGTTGGGTTATGATTCTTATTGTGATAAATATGTCGTTGCTGTACTTATGTGATATATTCCTTATATTTATATCATTTTCCTCTTTTAATTGATTTAAGAATCTCACCCCTTCTGTTTGAGTGTTACCTCTACGTGGGTAACGTGCAGGTACTCAGGCGTATTTAGAGTTCATGGTCGGTGAAGTAGAAGTACTTCATGTTAGTAGTGTCTGCTCTGATACATAACAAGGGAGTCAGAAACGCCGCTTTGTTGCTTTAGTCCGTTTGTTATATTTTGGAACTTATTGATGTTGTTTTAGAAGCTTTCAAACTATTTTCTATTTCAATGATATCATTAAAGTTTAGCTTTTCCGCTGCTTAATTTGAACAATTTTTTCGTTTCATGTTATGTATCAAATTTTAAAAGCATGTTTTTGTAAAGATGAAAGTAGCATCTCGAATTGAATTTGAAATTTTACTTCGATTGATGTATTTTATTTATTAAAAATGTCAGGGAATATTCAGGGTGTTACATTGGTAATCTTAGATTATTTGGATCAATGTGCTTCAGACATGTATCTGAACAATTGAGGAAGAAACTAGATGATTGAAGTTAGGCTATGGTGCTCATAGGTTATCATTCGACAGGTCCATACAAGTTGTATTCACCAAATGATGATAAACTTGTGGTTGGTCAAGATGTTCTAATGGATGAAAACAAAGGGTGGGACAAGATTCATGGGTCAGTTCGACATGAGCAAGAAATAGTCACAATTGTGTTTGAAAAAGACCAACAAACTGAAGTTCAAACCAATCGAAATTAAGAACCACTTGATAAAAATGTTAGGAGATGGACTAGAACATGAACTGAGTTGAAAAGGCTAACTGGACATGAGATATTTCTAGATCAAGCATTTAATGTAGATGGTGACTTAATACAATAAGTGATGATGATGTTTGAATCAAAACTAATCGATTTGGATCATGCCATGAATAATTCGAATTGGTTAGCAGCCATGCAAGAAGAACTCGGGGAGATAGAGAAGAATAAGAAATGAGATCTTGTTGAAAGAGAAAGCAAGAAGCAAATTGATGTGAAATGGGTCTATAAGTTGAAGCGAAGGACAAATAGTGAAATTCCCAAGCTTAAGGTAAGACTGGTGGCAAAAGGTTTTTTTTTGTTGCAAAAAACCTGGTATTGGTTTCGACGAAGTGTATGCACATGTTGCAAGGTTAGAGATAATCAAAATTGTTGTGTCGACGACAACATACAGAGGGTGGAAGATACATCAGTTGGATTGTAAAGTTAGGATTTCTTAAGGGACCTTTTGAAGAAGAAGCCTATGTCAGTCAACCACCAGGATTTGAAATCAAAGAGCAGAAGTCGAAGGTGTAAAAATTAAAGAAGGCTTTATATGGCATGAAACAACCCTGAGGGTTTGGAATAAGAGAATATATAACTTCATGATCGAATAAGGTTTCACAAAGTGTGCATATAGACATGAAGTGTATGTAAATGATGCAGACATGGTTAATCAAATGATTTTATGCTTGTATATAGACGATTTGTTGATTATAGGTGCAAATGAAGCTGAGATAAGAAGAGTCATGTCAAAGCTGATGTAAGAGTTTGAAATGTTCGAACTAGGAAAATTTTCATATTTCTTAGGGATGGAATTTAAAGATACAAGTGAATGAGTGTTTTTGTACCAGATGAAGTATGCTAAAGATATCTTGGAGAGGTTCAAGATGAGCGACTATAATACAACTGCCACACCATTAGAAATTGGAGAAAAGTTGAAGAAGGATACATAAGATGAGCTTGTAAGTGCAACACTGTACAAATAAATCATTGGATCCTTGAGGTATCTTTGGAATACCATACCAGATATTTGTCACAGTGTCATATTGTTGAGAAGATTCATGGAGAAACCACAAGAGTGCCATCTCATCGCAGTCTAGAGAGTGCTGAGATACATCAAAGGTACGAATGATCATGGTGTGTCAATGTCGAGGTAAAAGAAGACCAACACATATACAGAGGAAAATGGTTACACTAATTCATCCTTTCGTGGAGATCAAGACAAGAAGAAGAGTATTGTATGCTATATATTCATGATTGGAAGTGCCTCAATCTCATGGAGTTAAAGAAAGCAAAATATTATAGCTTTGTCATCTTATGAAGTTGAGTATGTGGCTGCATCGTATGCAGTATGTCAAGCAACATGAATAGAGACATTGCTCGAAGAGCTCAAGTTAATGGAACTTATGAAAATGAAAATGAAATTGTTTGTCGACAACAAGTCAACTCTCGATCTGATGAATCATCATGTGTGTAATGGTCGAAGTAAGCACATAAAAAAGATGTATAATTTTTTGAGGGATCAAGTTAAGAAAGAAAATCTTGAACTTGAGTATTGTAAGACATAATGGAAACTGCTGACACACTCACCAAACCCTTGAAGAAAGTCAGGTTCGATGAGTTAAAGAGAAACATTGGGATGAGAAGTCTTGAAAACATGAATTAAAGGGTGTGTTAAAGTTGTAATGCATTGTTTTGTAGAAAGTTATATTCGACTAAGGTGTGTCCGACCTAGTCGAAGTAGGAAGTCTAATAGGAGAGTTATTGAATCGAAGTCAAAATGCCACTTGATAGAATTTTTACAACTTCATTATTCTCTCCCTTCCTTGAACCCTAAATTATTCCAACACAAAGGGCGAAGTTACCTGAGTGTCAAATTTTCTAATTCCAAGTATTAAAATAAAAAGTTGTTTTTTCATTCATTAAAAAGTTGTTTTAATGTCTTCTTTCTTTCTTTAATGTTTAAATACAACCTATTGGTCCTAAGCCAAATATTGTTAATAAGATTGAGGCTTACGTAAATTACTAAGGTGTGTGTTTGCGTCATTTCCTGTTTAACTATATATGCTGCTGACGATATGCATAGCATGAATAAAGATGTTGCTCGAAGAGCTCAAGTTAATGGAACCTAAGAAAATGAAGCTATTTGTCGACAATAAGTCAATTATCGACATGATGAATCATCTTGTGTGTCATGATCGAAGTAAGCACATAGAGATGAGGTATCATTTTCTAAGGGATCAAGTTAAGAAAGAAAAGCTTGACCTTGAGTATCGTAAGACATAATGGAAACTAGCTGACATACTCACCAAACCTCTGAAGAAAGTCAGGTTCGATGAGTTAAAGAGAAACATCTGGATGAAAAGTCTAGAAAACATAAATTAGGGGGTGTGTTAGAAATTGTAATGCATTGTTTTATAGAAAGTTGTATTCGTCTGAGGTGTGTCCGACTTAGTAAAATAGGAAGTCTAATAGGAGGTAGTTGCTAGTACATAAATGACTTTTTACATCGGGCGAAAATGACTTTTTACATCGGGTCTGGGTCCGATGTAAAGTCAGACGATGTAGTAAATCAGAGACATTTTACATCGATTTATGGCCCGATGTAAAAAATACACCAACCACATCGGTTAACTTTTTAAGTCTGATGTGAAAAAAAATATAATTTGATTTTTTTTATATAAAAAGGGGTTTTTTACATCGGTTGTGACTAAAAACCGATGTAAAAGGGTTGTTTATTACATCGGTTGCAAACTAAAACCGATGTAAAAAGTGTTGCTTAAAATTATCAAACACGCCATGTAAAATTTTTACATCGGTTTTGGATATGGGCCCGACGTGAAAAGGGTGTTTTTACATCAGTTTTGCTAATAACCGATGTAAAAAGTACTGTAGTAATTCTAATAAATTTGACTATTATTTAGCAGTTTCATGTAACTTTTTTGGTACCAAATTTTTCCAACATCACACATACCATATTTAGGTCGCTATTTTCCATAGTTTCCCAACATCACATAGACCACATTTAGGTCACTATTTTCATATTTTTCTCATCAATTTAATTTCATTGCACCAAATATTTAGTATACACATATATATTCTTCAAAATTCCATAATTGATTTACAAAATTACTAATAAAGGATACACACAAATGTACTAAATTATAAGGAGGTTTATACAATGGACTACTACAACAACAAAAAATACTCAAATATCCAATCATTTATAAGTCCTTTCCCACACTCAAAAAAATATATATAGTCAGGATAAACTTACTCTAAGAGTAACTCTTTTTAATAACTTATACATAGTCATAGTTTTTAAATTAGATTCAATCCAATAGTTATAAGTATAAATATTAATTTAATCATTGATTGAATTTAATATAAAGACTCCGATTATAGAGTGAGTTAAAAAGACTTACTCTTGAAGTAAGTTAATCCTGATTCATATATATATATATATATATATATATATATATATATATATATATATATATATATATATATATATATATATATATATATATATATATATATATATATATATATATATATATATATATATATATATATATTCTCTTTTTCTTCATTCTTCTTGAACCCTAAATTAATGGTTCCAACACAAAGGGGAAGTTAGAAGTGTCAAATTTTATAATTCCAATTATTAAAAGAAAAGTTGTTTTAATATTTTCATTCTTTCTTCAATGTTTAAACACAGCCTATTGGTCCTAAGCCAAAGAGTGTAATTGGATTGAGGGTCACTTAAATTACTAAGGTGTCCGTTTGCGTCGTTTCCCGTTTAACTGTATATGCTGCTGACGATATGCACAACCATGTGATTCACTGCATAATAATAAAATATGAACGTGGATGAGGAATTTGCTCATGACATAATGTTGCTATAATGAGACAGAAAACTGAAACCATGGCACAGGTTACACTCTTATTTAAATCGTTTTAGTGTTTGCTAGTGTTTGATCTTATTCAACTTCTATTATTCGTATTGTATTGTATCATACCCTAATCATTGTTTATCTATCGTTTTCAACTCATTGAACGTAGTGTCAATGCTGGTCTCGTGGTGGTCCCATATAGGTAACTCCGGTTTATTCCATTGGGTTAAAATAATCACTTCTCATTCAGTGCTCTTTTAGGTCATCAACAATTCATGTTAACCTAGCTAGACTAGAGGGATATCGATCTTTTATAGCTCACTGAAACAAAAACTTTACAAACTAATAAGTATTACATTTACTGAAGTATTGCAACTGTTAAAAAAAAACTAACTTGCAAATGAAATGAGAAAAAAAAAAATTCTCCACTCATAACTCACACTACAAAAATAAAAGAAGAGTTTCTCTAGTAAATTTTAAATTGTAACATTCACTTTTTATTCTCTTTTAATATTCTTTTTAAAGTATCATCTGAAAGTGCAATAGACTGTGATTTATTTATATTTTTTGACGGGTTAGTGATTTATTTAAAAATTGAAGGAATTGAAAAACAGAATTTCTTTTTAATGATGAATTTATTTTTTGAAGTAGTTTTATTAATGTGAGATATTGGAATGAATTCTAGGTTAATCATGTCATTAAAGTTCGTTCACATGCTGTTGTTAAATTGAGCTTTGTGTTATGGATCCAATTGTTTAAGTTAACTTGTAATGAATAATTGTTAAAAAAAACTCATTAGGTTAGTGTGTTAGTTTTATTATAAATAACATACTAGTCTCTCATCTTTTAAATAAGGGAAAATAGGAAGATAAAACCTTAATTCAAAAGTGAGAGAGGTTATTTGTTATTCTTGTATACTTGTAATCTTGTTTCAAGAGAAAGGAAAAAATAACAGTTTATAACCAATCCTTGTTATTATCTTTGGTTACCTAAAATCTAACTCTTTTGGGTTTCTTGACTGATCAAGGAACCAATTATACTTTGTTTTTAAGGTATCTGATTCACAACAAATTGGTGCGGTGAGCGTGGAGAAGATGCCTTCAACAAAATATGAGATTGAAAATTTCACCGGAGGAGTGAACGATTTCGGTCTGTGGCGCTTGAAGATGAAATCCCTACTTGTTCAGCAGGATTGCTTGGAAGTGTTTAAGGGAGAGACGACCATGAATGCCGTGATAACGACAGTTGAAAAGACGGCTATGATTGAGAAAGCACACAACACAATATTGTTGAGCCTTGGTGATAAGGTTCTTTGACATGTATCAAATGAGATTACGACGTCAGGGTTATGGTTGAAACTTGAAGATTTGTACATGACCAAATCGTTGGTGAATCGACTCTACCTGAAGCAAGCATTGTATTCATTCAAGATGAGTGAAGAAACAATGTTGGCTAAGCAGTTGGATATGTTCAACAAGCTGATCCGATCTTGAAAATATTGATGTGAAGATCGATGATAAAGATTAAACGTTGTTGTTGTTATACGTTTTTCCCAGAACACATGCTCACTACAACGAAACTCTCTTGTATGGAAGAGAGTCTCTGACCTTTGAAGATGTTCCATCTACCTTGTACTCTAAGGACTTGAACGAACGAAAGTAGCATAAAACTTCGATGGTAGGTGAAGGTTTGGCCATTAAGGCGAAATTCTTGCGAAAGGATGGTAAGTTCAACAAGAAGAAGGGTAAAAGCCACCAGAACTCTTATAGTGGTGAAGCATATGGTGTTCAATGCTATCATTGTAAGAAGGAGGGTCACATTTGAAAGGTGTGTCATGAACGCCTGAAAGATCATGGAGGTAAGGATAATGGCAATATGACCATTGTTCAAGATGATTTTGAATCATCTGATATTCTCGTGGTTTCAAGTGTCGACTCAAGAAAAAGAGTGGATTATGGATTCAAGTTGTACTTGGCACATGACTCCAAACAAATATTTGTTCAAAGAATTATGTGATGAAGATGGTGGATCAGTGCTACTAGGAAACAATAAAGCTTGCAAAATTACAGGTATTGGATCTATGAGATTCAAACTCCATGATGAGTCAATAAAGCTATTGACTGAAGTTAGGTATGTACCTGACTTGAAGAGAAATTTGGTTTCTCTTGGCGAATTCGACAAAAAGGGATATATTTTTCAAGGAGAGAAAAGTATCCTAAGAGTCATGAAGGGGTCGAAGGAAGTCTTGAGAGGCGTGAAGAAACAAAGCTTGTATACCCTAGAGGCTGAAGTTGTAAGTGGTTCGACAAATGTTGCATCCATGAAACTTGTGTCGAAGACAAAATTATGGCACATGAGATTGGGCCATTTTAGAGAAAGAGGCCTGGTTGAACTAGGAAAACAGAACCCGCTAGGTGGTGACAAAGTCGAGAAGTTGGAGTTTTATGAACCTTGTGTATTTGGTAAATCATATAGGGTGAAGTTTAACAGAGGTAAACAAAGAAGACATGGATCCCTTGATTACATCCATGTTGATCTTTGGGGGCCTGTAAGGAATCCTTCACATTCAGGTGCAAGGTATTTTCTATCCATAGTTGATGATTATTCCAGAAAGTTATGGGTATTCATTTAGAAGACTAATGATGAAACTTTTGAGAATTTCAAGAGTTGGAAGGTTCTGGTTGAAACTCAAACTGACAGAAATGCCAAGAGGTTGAGAACTGATAATGGCCTTGAATTCTGCAACGAAGCTTTTGACAGTTACTGTGTCGATTCTGGGATTGCAAAGGATAAATCTATAGCAGGTACTCCTCATCAAAATGGTCCAGCTGAGAGGTTCAATCGAACAATCCTAGAAAGGGTTAGATGCATATTGGTTAGTATTGGATTGAAGAAGGTGTTTTGGGCTGAGGCTATTTCGACAACAACATATCTGATAAAAGTTGTCTTTCGACTGCATTTGATATGAAGACACCTGAAGAAGATTGGTCGGGACATCCACCAGATCTCGACAAACTGAGAGTATTCAGATGTGTGTCCTATGCTCACATTAGGCAAGATAAGGTAGAACCTAGAGCTCTGAAATGCATGTTCATGGGATACCCTGAAGGAGTCAAAGCTTATAGGTTATGGCGCCTAAAGCCAGGTCACAAGAGGAATATCACCAGTCGAGATGTAGTTTTCAATGAAGTTGAGATGGATTTCAAGAAAATTGATGATGTTGAAGAAGAGCTGGAACAAGAAGAGATTTATGTTGAGGTGGAACATAGTGATGATGAATTGCGTAACCCAGATGAAGTCAAAGAAGAAGAAGCATAAACTGTTGTCGAAGATGAGGAGACTGGTAATGACTACCTGCTGGCAAAAGATAAGTCGAGAAGAGTCATCAAGCCATCTCAGAGACTTGTTTATGCAGTTCTTATATCTTATGCCTTAATCTCTGCAAGTGAGGTTCTAGACGAATAACCTAGAGACTATAATGAAGATATTAGAAGTCAAAATAAAACTGAATGGATGAAAGACATGGATGGTGAAAACTAGTTTGTTTTCTTGTTGTTATAGATTTTGTTCCAAGGTGGAGATTTGTGAGATATTGGAACGAACTCTAAGTTTAGCATGCCGTCGAAGTCCGCTCACATGCTATTGTTAAATTGGGCCTTGTGTTATGGATCCAATTGTTTAAGTTAGCTTGTACCCTAAGTTAGCTTGTAATGGGTAATTGTTAAAAAGTCTATTAGGTTAGTGTGTTAGTTTTATTATAAATAACATACTAATCTCTCATATTTTAAATAAGGGGAAATGGGAAGATAAAACCCTAATTCAAAAGTGAGAGATGTTATTTGTTATTCTTGTATACTTGTAATCTTGTTTCAAGAGAAAGGAAAGAATAACATTTTATAACCAATCCTTGTTGTTATCTTTGGTTACCCTAAACCCTGACCCTTGTGGGTTTCTTGACTGATCAAGGAACCAATTATACTTTGTTTTTAAGGTATCTGATTCACAACAATTAATTCAGCTCAATTAATATCTAAAAAATATTTGATTATAGTGACGTTGGTTCGAACCTAAGATATCCAATTTATTTAACTTTATGAAAAGGTGAGAGATTTCATATTTAATGATAAATGACACATTCTTATTATGCATGTCATTCTTAATTTATGTAAACAAATTTGTTTAGATTCATAGTGTGTATGTATCACTCAATATTAAAGTCCACCTTTTCTTTTATTATGTGGTGAATGTTTATTCTTCTTGTGAGATTTTGAAGAGAACTTTTTGGATAAATCTCTTGTCTTTGAAATATCGTTTCTTTGATGTAGAATGGTGTATCAGAGGTAATTTTAATGCGATATCGAATTCAGGTGAGAGGAAAGGCAAGTCGATGGGAAGTTGTAGTTCAGAATGAAGGAGTTCATAGAGTTTATGGCGGATAGCGAGATGGTTGATATCCCTTGTAAAGGGAAGACATTTTCTTGGTACAGCGGGGTTGGTTTGTCCATGAGTAGGTTAAATCATTTTTTGATTTCTGAATAGGCTATTTTGAAGTGGGGGCCGTGAGTCAGTTTATTAGTTTAAGAAATGTGTTGGATCATTGTCCAGTGTGGTTGGTGGTAGATTATTTGGATTGGGGTCCTAAACCGTCCAAATTCAATAATGAATGGTTCAAAGATAATAATTTTATTTCGTTTGTTGAAAAAGAATGGAACGATTTTCATATTGTTGGTAGGAGTGATTTTGTTCTTAAAGAGAAACTTAGAATTCTAAAAGGTAGCTTGAGAAAGTGGAACATTTAGGTTTTTGGGAGATTTGATTTGGATATGGAGGATTGTGTGGAAGAGATAAATGATGGAGATGATGTGGTTTCTGTGGAGTTTTTTTTTGGATGATGCTATAGTTAATAGGAAGATGACCACTAACCGTTTTTGGTTGAATTTAAGGATTTAAGAGAACATGCTTGTTCAAAAGTCTCGCTTGAAGTGGCTTATGATGGAGATAACAATAGTCAGTATTTTTATAGTGTTATGAATGAGAGAAAGAGGCGTGATTATATTGGCTCTATCAAGTCTAATTGAGGATTGCTATAATCAGTTACGGATGTTAAGGAGGAGGTAAGAAATCATTTTTCTAGCAAGTTCGTGGAACCCGATCCTAATAGGCCGATAATGGAAGAGGCTCTTTTTAATATGCCTAGTCAAGAGGAGAGGGTTGAGTTTGAGAGGCCTTTTTCGGAGGAGGAGGAGAAGGAGGTAAAAGAGGCGGCGTGGGGGTGTGATGCTTCCAAAATTTTGGGTCTGGTTGGATATACTTTTTTATTCATTAAAAGGTGTTGGTATTTCCTTAAAATGGATTTACTTCGCTTTTTAAAATACTTTCATAGCGGTGATGATGTTGTGGCTTCAGCATCTCCTAATATTCACAAACATCCACTTGCATGCTTGCGTCCACACGCCATTTCTTCCTTTCTTTATTCTCTCTTTTATGTTCACTCTCTCATAGACATATTTGTCATGTTTCAGCTTCCATATTCTTCAAAATATATAGGGGATGAACAAATATGTTGGAGTATAAATCTATTGGAGGATAGATCTGTTGGATGGTAGAAAAGGAATTGACCTTTGAAGTATTTGTTGTATGAAGGTCGCTTCATGTGCAACAGTTGAGTGACGCTTGTAGTAGAGAGTGGTTTGATGATGGGACATGAGAAGTCTTCTTTACTTCAGAAGTAGATTAGCTTTTTGAACTTCTGTCACATCAAACAGTAAATACCTTTAATTCAAATCTTCTAGTTAAAGTATTCTTGTGAAAGTGGTTTGAAGCTTGAGTAGAGATTAGAATTTGTCTTTATAAGGAAAACTCTTTTTTATTGTACTTTCCTTGATTAAATTACTCATCATAATCAAAGGCTTCATATAATTGATGAAGTGAAGCTTGATCAGAGTCTAGAGTCTAGATGATGTAGACTACAAAGTTTATTAAGAGTGAGGATTGAAAGTACTACAGTCCAATATGAATGTTAACTGTAAGAGAATATTCCTTTTTCTTACCAATTTCTAGTTAGAGGCTTCTACTATAACTTGGTGAAGCTTGAGTAGAATTTAAAAGTTGTCTTCAGAACATTGAGGGACTTTAGAGTCCTTTGAATACTGGGTTCTGAGACTTGCACACACTTGTAGTCAGAGCTTTATTAGAGTTTGTCTGAATAGTTTTTTTCCACAAACGTTGAGTTGATAATCTTGAAGCTTGACTTGCTGAAAACACATCTTTGTATTTTTCCTTTCTTTAGCATCTTTTTTTCTTTCTTTCTTCATTCTGCTTTCTACTTTCTTCAAACTTCATATGCATTCATATTGATTTCTTAAATGACATAGCTATCTTAAGAGTCTAGATTTTATAATTTGATGTTGTTCAAACCTTGTATCAGACTTAACTTTAATTTGAAGTTTGCCTTCCATTTACCTTTGGTGTCTTCTGAGATGACAATCATAGTTGACTTCTTTAAGAGTCTTCATCTATCAGAGTTGTCTCCAGGAAAGCGATTGATGTTCCTCTTACAACTATACAATCTTGATTTCACAATATTTATCATAAGAAACTAAATATCATTCCTCTTCGAATTTGTCCTGATTGATAAGCCGAGATAAGAGAAAGGAAAATAGCTGATACCACATTTTAATATATTTGCAACCTCTATAATCCAATTGTGTGGGACATTGATCCTTAGCAAACTTTTGAGAAAGTTAACTTTCAACTCAAATATTGATTCATTCAATATAGATTTGACTATTTAACCACTTTTTCTCACTTATTATAGTAATACATTTACCGGTCAACCAAACCAACTCAATAATTTATTTTAAATGCATCAAAATTAATACATATGGATTTTTCAAAAAGTCAATTTATTTATAGATTTTTCTAAAAATGATTTTATTTGTATAAATATTTTTAATTAAAAGTTATTTTAAAAATAGTAACAATTATATTTAATTGATTTCCTATAAATAAAAAGTGTGGTTTTAACATCCAATAATTTAGATTTAGGAGACGATTTAGCATAATAAAAGTCATTTATTTTTCAAAAAAAAAAGTATTTTTTTTAAAAATAATTTAATAAAAATAATGTTTTCGTTTTAAGCAAATTTCAAAATTTTATCATTTAACAAATGTCATAAGAAAAAGATTAAATACATAAAATATTATTTGTATAAGAAACTGTTTAATTTTTTATTTAAAACTTAAAAAAAATATCTTTTAATATTTTTAACAAATATATGTAATATTGTACAAATGATTTAAACAAATATCAAACAAATCTTAAATAATCCAATAGCGTGAAAAAGGATTTATTCTAATTTAATCAAAAGTTCTATATTCAAATCAACCATTAAATCTTTAAAAGTTATTACCATTTCATCTATATCTATATTAATATATAAACATACTACTTCCTCCTATACTAAATAATAATTTTAAATTACAAAGGATGAATTTATTTGAAATTATTCATATTCTACCTTATAATAAACTTTCTCCATTTCCACTATTTATCTCCTCATTTACTCTCTCAATCAACAAATCTTAAAAACCTGGAATAATTTTTAATAAAAAATTGCTTACGTGTGAAAACGTTTGATATATTAATTTGTTTTTAGCCTTTTCCATTTGTGTTTGTATAATTTCAAATTAAAACGTGACTTTTAAATGAATACAAAGGATTGGATAAATTAAGGTTCACATTACAATTCCACATGATATAAAAACAAATCTTGGGAATACAGAGTTTTGGAAGTAGATGAACTGCTTAAATTCATATTCATTCTTTTCAATAATAATTAATAAATTATTTTATAAAAATATATATAGAAGTGAAATATAGTTTCAATTTGTAAAAGTGAAATGTGAAAAGGAAGAGATTTTTATATAAAAGCTTCACGCATTAAAAAAGAGGGAGTTTTAGTGAATTCAAAAGTACAATTTTTGTATTTAAAGTATTTTTTTAAATTTCATAGAATTAAATTCATAATTTGTGAGACACTACTTATATATTGAATTTCAATTAGTATTATTTTAGTTCTTAAATATAGAGCCTTTTTGAATAAATTATGAAATTAAAAAAAAATTAAGTTTGTTGATAAATTGTATAATTCCTTAAGAAAGATAATTAGATAATATCTTTATAAAAATATTTATCTTAAATATATCATTTGTTTTGTTGAAGTATGTCAAAATTTTGAGTGATCAAGATAAATGAAGCATGTTTCGAGATTGTAGAAACAATTAAATCAATTAAGAAGTCAATAGAGGTCGACGACAATGTTATAGTTGTCAAGTAGTGGTGGTCGACAAGTCGACAACGACAATAATCGAGTAAGTTTTGACGAGCAATTTAGATTCGTCGAATGTCGGATCCGATATAGACAATTTTTATGTATCAGGCTTGATCGTTTGGGTTTGTGGACCAATTTATTAATGGATTGTGTTTTGGGTCGTTAAGTGTTTGTTGGGTTTTATTAATTATAGATATGCATCTCCATATTTTTTTGTCTTTAGAATCTATATATCAACTTTAGAGCTGAAGACTTTGAGAAAAGTTTGAGAATTCTATTTTTAATCTTAGAGAGACAAGGGTATATTGCTAAGAGTGTGTTTTTAGAATTTGAGAAACCCTTGAAGATATCCAAGGGGATTTGAAACACTTCTAAAACCTTTTGCTTGTGTTACTCATATATAGAGAGTTAGAAAGATTGAGAAACACGTGGGTAAAAAAATAGGGTTTGTTCTTAGAAACTTGAGTGACTATTTTCTTGTAACTTATTTGTAACCTTTTTGCAACAACTTTTAGAAATATAGTGAATCAGAGAATTGTTCTCTCTCATATAGTAGATTGTTTGATCGAACTAGATAGATAAATTATTGTGTTTCTTTTCTTTTATCTTCTTCTACCAAGTTAAGTTGTTGTCTTATTGTATAATAAGTGATTTTTGCCGAAGACCATTAATTTTGGTTGTCATTGTTTTTTGTCCCCAAACATAAAATTTCTTGGTGTGATTAAACCTTTAAATTTCACAACAAGTGGCACCCATCGTGGGACAAAGGGATTTTGTTTACAAGTGCGCATCATAGGTTCTGATCGCGACTTTCCGAGTCTAAAGATTCTAACTGCAAGTATACAGCATAATCGTGTAGTAATAAAAGATATCAATCCCACAGAGACTCGATAATCAACCTAGCGCTATCGGGTGTTATATGTTTAGCTAAGGCGATGGATATTTTAGTTTTAAAAGGCGAGAAAGTAATTAAGTTAAATTAATAATAAGGATATCGGTACATAATTGGTTTGCCTTCGCAAATTCAATAAAGGGTCGGCTTATTAAGGTTTGTTAAGTTATCTTTCCGTAGAAACTGTCGGTTTAAAAGTCGTTAACTGACACTCTCATGGTCTTGCCTATTACTATACTCCTAAGTTCAATTGAGCGCTCTCATTGTATCAATTCAAGTTAGGAATACCTTTTGGAAACCTAGAGGTTCTAATTGATTTTAAAGCGCTTCAGTTGTATTTAAAACAATGCCCGATTTCAGTTATCCGATTACGATCTCACACTCCCGTGGTCTTAATTCTAACCTTTCATACTTTCTTACTCTCGTAACACAAGTTGTTTATATTAAGAAATCAAAACCAAAAAGTAACTTGATTTAAGATATTAGCCTAGTTCTATTAAATTCATTCTGGTTAGACAATCGCATACCGATTAACGGTTTAGCCAGACATATTAAATAAAAAACAAAGAAAGGTAGAAGAAGAAAAATTGCATAAAAATAAATGGCATAATAACTAAACAGTAAAGAATTAAATATAGAAACCTGGTTGCAACGTTCGTGATCAACCAAACCTGAAGAAACTAAAACTAAAACAAATATGTTGTGGCTAGAAAGAATTATATAATGATAGCTTCCTAATGATGGAGACTGTCACTTTAGTTTGGTAATAGAAAAGTAAATGTAATGCTGAAAATAAAATCTGAACTTCGAAAGGCAACTTGGCGAAAATTTGGTGAAGAAACGAAGCTCCCTTTGTAATTGGTGGATACTGCTATTTATAGCTTCCACAACTTGGGTTTGTTGAGAAATTAACATAGTGGATTTTGCTTGGGCCTTGACTATTGAGGTTGGACTGAAGTTGAGTATGGTAGAGGAAATTTCTCAGTTGAATGAGAAGAAAGCGTGCAATAGCTATCTGTTTTTAACTGCACTGATACGTATTAGGTTTCTAGAAAAAAGCTTGTGACGATCAACTTGGGCTTGGGACGGTCATCTTGGATGTGTGACGGTCGTCACCCATCTGTGATGGTCGTCACACAGATAAAATCACAGAAACCTCATTTTTTCTTTTGTTTTCTTCTGTTTTTCCTCATTTCTTGTCCTACAAGTCTCATTTTCATTATTTGCTTCCAAAAGTCAAGTATAGTTGAATTATTTGCAAAACAAACATAAAACTCACGTAATATCCATCGAAATAAATAAATTAACAACTTAAATGATCGGAAACTATACTAAATAATCGATACAAATTCGAGTTATCAAACTCCCCCAGACTTGAATATTTGTTTGTCCTCAAGCAAACAATCAAATATGTTTTGAAAAACATCCTTTATATGCAGACACACAACACATCACCTATTCATACGTGGTTGTGCGACTTTATGCTAAAATAACTAATAGTAACTCAAACACTAAAGATGCACTAGTGACACTAAAACGTTACAATGTTCATAAACCCCCTATACAAACCAATCTGAATCATGCTATCATAGCTCAACCTAATGCTCTTGTTTCTGTTTCACCCGATTTCATTCTGATGCAATCACATTAAGCCCTTTACCTTTACACGCGCATAGTGGATTAACTTGTTAGTGAAATTTGATCTTTTTCTAATACGGGGTCTGGTACACAAGTGTGGTAACCCTTTAACATACTGAGTGCAAGTTGTAGGGGATCGAATAGTAATTCCCCTACCGAGTTCAAAACCAGATTCCTCTGAACCAACTAACATCAGACTTTTGCTTTGCCTTTTTTCTCATATTTTTTCATTCTTAGAATATGTGCAACTTGATTGTTTTACCAACGACTTGCATAATCTTAAGATTCTTCTTTTTGGCATTTTTGCAATCAAACACTTATTTGCATCGACTCTCTACTTAGCTTGTGCTTTAGGCGGTGATGACTGCTAGTATAAATTACTCGGGGCTAATTTAGAACTAAAGCTTCAGATTTTGATATAACAGGTATCCAAACCGATATCACACATCTAAGGGTCTAAGGTGTCAAGACTGTATCAAATTTATTAAGTCTTTTCTCAGTTTTCTAACAAAGTCTATCAACCTATATACTCGTAGGGCATGTTAAATGAAAACATTCTAAAAGGAAGAAAAATATTGTTTTGTTATGGCTAAAAAAACTGAAGAGATTTAAATAACTAAATACTTCGATTAGTTTAATAATGTTTAATACAATAAAAGGGAAATATAATACCCTTCTCCCACACTATCTCTGTCCTTGTGTTGTCTGCTCATGCTCAATCCATCCCATCCTCTCCATCATCTCTGTGTAGTGCCTCTTATGTTTCTCATTGTTCTGGATGATCTCCTCCATGATGTCGTCCATAGACACGGGTTGTGGATTCCTACGGAGGCATCTAGTGGAGGTGCTGGTGCTGGCAAACTCAGTGGTCGGTGTATGAGCAGCTTCTTCGTCGTCTATGGCCTGCTACATCTCATCTATTCCTGTATCTGGTTGTTCTTTTGGTGCAGCAGTGCCGGGTGAAAGGGCATCGAGATCATAGTGTCAGTTGGCTCTGATCTATACATTTGTGTAGGTATGACATGGTAGGATGATGCTTCTAATAAAATAGTTGTGTATGACCAAGTTGTACCTATTATCCCTCCTTTTCTTGATGAGGTGGTTGTTCTTGCAGTAATCTAAATCAAGGTACAAGGCAGAAGTGACTCACAATTGACCAAGACGATCACCTAGACCGAGCTTCAGCGTGGTGTCGGTGATCATCCCTCCAAAACAGAAGGGAGCCTTCCCTCTTGTACAGGTACTCTGGATGTTGGACAATATGAATGCAACTGGGTTCACAGGGATGGAGAAGAAAGCACATCGGATCAGGAACATCTCCCTCTGGTTCACCTTGTGATTGTTATATCTTCCAAAAATGATGTTTCTCAAAACCCTCTGAAAGTAGCGAACGACGGGGTTATGTATGTGAGAGGCGTACAAATCATCCCACGCAAAAAGTCGTTCTCCTGACAATTCCTCCCAAAGCTGAAAAGCTTTTGCCTGCCAGTTTGCATCTCTAGGAAGGCAGAGGTGCACACCGTCGCCTTGATGGAACCCGAACCACCCACTGAATTGTTCCTAAGTAACGGTATACTCCATTCCGAATAGGTGAAACGTAGCGTTACTGACCAGGTATTTTGTTGCGTCAGTTAGAGTGTTGTACGTATAGGAGCTAAAAAACTCCAGAGTCAGAGTGGTATACGTCAGACTGTTGCTTTTGCAAAGCGCAGTGAGACCGGTATTCGCAAGCAACCAGTTAACACTGTCAATGAGTCCAAGTTGTGTTAGACACTCCTTGTCAATGTAACGATTTACCTCGATCGTCCTCTCACGGTACTCGATGAATCGTGCATACTGGAGCTCTCTGGACGCACCTTCACGTGGAGGGATGTTGACTGGAGTTTGGCTAGCCATGAATTTGGAAGGGTTGGAAAATAAAAAGATAAAGAGGAAAAAAAATAAGAAACTGATTTTTGTGAACAAAGTGAGTGTGATACGAAACTGCAAACTAGTACTGCTACTTTATAGAAACAAAAGCAAGAGTGGGTGCTAGGAATTTGCTAAAAATGCTACGGAATGGCAAAGTTGAGTAGTTGTGAGAAAATGGAAATGGAAATACTTATTTATAGGGCTAGAGAGAATCAGAACTTTGGAGGAAAATAGGGTTGCAACGGTCGTATGACCATTACAAATGACCGTTACAGGGTTCTGGGCTTCGTGACGGTCGTCTGGGAATTAAGATGCTCGTTAGGGACTTGAGACGGTCGTCTCAAGTGCGTGACTATCGTCACCCGTGAAAATTTTGAAACCTCCTAATGGGCTTTCCTCTGATTCCTCTGGCACTAAATATGTTAATAACCAATATTCTCACGCATCATAATTATGTAGCAGATAATAATTTCATAACAGAAGCTTACAATTTAACAGAAGTGCATTATCAGTAGTACTTAATTAAATATTAGTGCATTATTTGTAACAAAAGAATATAATTTGACATTTTAAGCACTAATGCATAAAGTAACATAAAGTGATAAACGTTCAATTTTTAAGCAGAATACTTGTAACACACTACTGATCAATTATAACTCAAGCACAAACCAATAAAAACAGAACCAATTTTTTTTACTAAAACTTAGGAAATTTCAATATAAATCGAAACAAGCTGAAAAATTAAAAATAACTAGAAATCAAATTTAACTAAAATTAAAATGCTGAATTCAAATAAAAATGCAAGAAAAATATGATGAGTGTTGAAATTGGAAATTAGCCACGATGGTTGCGGATGGACTCTAATGCCTGACTCAAATGGTTAAATTGCTCTACGACCATATCTCTCAAAGTGATGATGTCTATACGCAAGTCGCGGATGTCATATTGCATGATTTGCATTTCAGTACGAAGATTCTCTAAAGTAAGCTCAGGATTGGCTGGTGCAGGTGTCGATGTAGGTGTAGGTATCTCAGTAGGTTTAGGTTTCTCTTCTTCTTTAATCATATCCTCATGGTGGTTTGAATCATAGTAATTTGAAGGAGTCTTAGGATCTATCTCAACTTCAGACCAAGCATCTCCTTGTTCATAAATCGGCTCATCTAGATCATATAGCCAGTCGTGCTTATTATTTACACTTGTGCGCTCATGGTCAAGTAAAGACAAATTTGGCATAACTACGCCATTGATCAGAAGTTTAAAATGGTCGGTACTCGGTCATATAACATAGCTCTCTCAAAACAAAAAGTGATGTTCATTGGTCTGAATTCTCCAAGTGGTTTAATATGAGAAAGATGGGTCCTAAATCCCATTGCATCATCAATATTGGTAGCTAGGCCACCTATTAGGATTGGATGGTGTTCATTCTGAATAATCCTACAAAAATTTGAAAACATAAGATGTACTCCATTAACCCTCATGGATGTAAAAGCATAAAACATGATGAATAATTCATCTCTCGAGACATTGTTATCCCTTTCAGTCTTTCCGAAAAATGTGTAGGCTAGGATCATATGGAAATACCTAATAGATGGGTTGTGGATTTCAGTGGAAAACATATGGTATAAATCATGTTCAGGTTGTCCTGGGATACTACTCCAAAAACGGTTTAGCTCATCCTGTGCAAGTAAGTTTTCCTGTGGTTCCGATAAAACAGTAAGGCCATCTGGGAAATCTAAAAGGTTAGTCATCTCATGGATGTTAAACTCACAAGGGTATCCAAAGAGTCTGAATGATATATCTCCTCTTGTAAAACCTTTTCCACAGTTGGGGTCGTCAACCAGTGAACTTAGAAATTCTAAGGTTAACTCATAATAGGTCCTATGTTTCCTAAGTGAAAACTCTTCCCAACCTATCTGATTAAACAAATGGTCAATGCTAGCACCTATGCCTAAAGCTTTCATGGTAGGTCTACAGGCAAATTTGGTCAGGGCCATAGGTCACCTGGCTAAGGCTTCATAACGACGCCTCTGGGTGCCATCTCTAAAGTCCACAATCAAATTGGTAGTCATTGTCAAAGTTAGTGAGAATGAAAATAGAGAAGGAGTAGAAGGTAGAAAACTTTAAAAATCCTGGAATCACACAATAAAACAAAAATAAACACAACAATCAGTGAATTTAAAGCATTTTGAAAATTAGAATTTTGAAAAATTAAACAAAATAAAACGAAATTAAAATGAAATTCAAAAATAAAAAATCATGGGTTGCCTCCCACAAAGCATTTCGTTTAATGTCAAGGCTTGACACAACTTAAGGGAGATTAATCTAAGGTTTCTGATGGCAATTCTGTCAATTTCAAACCTGTCAAAAATTATTTGTCTTCTACGCAGTTATAATGTTTAAGGCGTTGCCCATTTACTATAAATGATCCACTAGACCTACCCTTAATTTCAATAGCGCCACTAATTAAAACTTTTGTTATTTCAAAGGGACCAGACCATCTAGATCGTAATTTTCTAGGAAATAACCTAAGCATAAAGTTGAATAAATGAACAATGTCTCCCACACTGAATTCTTTTCAAGAAATACGTTTGTCATGCCATTTTTTCGTTCTTTCCTTATATATGCGGGCATTCTCATAAGCGTCTAGTCTCAGTTCTTCCAATTCATATAAGTCTAAAATACGTTTCTCTCCTGCGTCGGTATAGTTAAAGTTAAGTTTTTTAATTGCCCAATAGGATTTATGCTCTAATTCTACTAGCAAGTGGCATGATTTTACATAGACTAATTTGAAAGGTGTGGTTTCGATGGGTATCTTAAAAGATATTTTGTAGGCTGATCGGTGATTTTCAGTCATATATTTCAAGCTATTTTAGTTGTTGGTTCTTATGTTTTTGTGTGTTTTTGAGTCTTGTGTTTATGTTATTTTTTGTTATTCCTGTAAGTGGCGAGCATGTTATATGTTTATTGTTTCTATCGTTGGTGCGTTTAATTTGGTTATTTTTAGTGTGTTTTCAGGCATTTAACAAGCTGGTGATCAGATACTAATGCAATGGCGATTCGAGTGCAAGGAAACAGAGAAAAAAGGGGTTTTAGAAGCCTGACACGGGTGCCCGTGTCACCTGACACGGCCCGTGTCAGGATGGCAATGGAAGCTCAGACCTGAACAATACTTGAGGCAATGCAGAAGCATGACACGGGTGCCCGTGTCACATGACACGGCTGATAACGAGAAAACGTATCGGTTATATTGCTAGGTTTCAATACCGTTTTATCGCATATTTGTCGTTTTAACACCCGATTCCTCGAGTTTTCTTTGCCATTTTGCAGGTACATCATATACAGAGCCAAATCATGAGCCACAAGTGAAATGAGCAAAATCAACCATTAAAAGATGAAGAAAGGAGGAATTCTGCATAAACCTGCATTTTTTGTAACAGTCACGGTCGTCACCTAGGAGTCACGACTGTGACACGCTAAAAGGAGCAGTCACGGTCGTCACAAGTCCCTCACGACCGTGACGCGCATCAAACACGGAAGACGAACGTGACACCCTTGTCACGAACGTGACAAGGGGAAATTAGGGTATTTTGAGGATACTTGGTCATGAACGTGTACGATACGTGAAGTCAACATGCCTATTTTCCAGCAGACCAAGTATTCCAACGTTTTCCCTGGATTTTCTCAACAATTACGAGGCCCAAGCACCAATTCCAACTGCCAGCCCAATTTTCTTTCTATAAATAGCTTAACTTCAAGAAACAATACACAGAGTATTAATTTTAATTTTCTTGCGGAAGCTCTGCCGTTTTTATTTTGCACCCTTTATTTTTCCAGCATTAATTTTCTTGCTTTGATTTTCTGTATCCCAACCAACCTTATAACAATTTCCAACATTAGGAAATTGTTATAATTTAATTTGTTTCAAAGCCTTCAGAATTCTTTTAGAAAATTTATTTCCGATTCCGGTCAGTTCTCCGAGCTTTCCAGCCTGTGGAATAAGGAGTCTACTATTTTTATTGTTATCCAGGTTTTTATATTAAATTACATTTATATTAATGTTGAGTATTTATTTTTCTGCCATGCATATTTTATTTTATATTTCTCTGCCTCTGTCTGGTTCAACAATAATGAGTAGCTAAACACCTTAGGGTGGTATGTAATTAAAACAAACTAAATCGGTAAAATCAACTCTAGGCTTAAAATAATTAAGAGCTTAAAATTCTGGCTGAGACTTTTTATTATAAAATCAACCTTTTTGTTACGAGAGTAAGGAAAGTGTAATAGGTTAGGTCAAGACCACGAGAGTGTGAGATTTTAACCAGATAGCTAAAGTTAGCCATTTAATTTAAACACAGCGAGAGCGCTTTAAAATGAATTAGAATTACTAAGTTTCCAAATATTATTTCTAAACACTTATGGGCTAGCGAGAGCAGGCATAGGGCTTTAGGGGTAAGATCTGAGATAAGACCATGAGAGTGTGAGTTAAAGATATTCAAACTGGTAACCTCTACAGAATAGATTAAGTGAACCATCTTTATAAGCCTAGGGTAGATTGACCCGCCTAAGTTAACATAATTACATACCGACCGCCTTAGTATTATTTTATTAAACTTAAATTTAATTCCCGCCTTTAAATCTTTAAAAACAACCAAAAAAATCGTGACAACCCTTCACCTTAGCTAAACTAGAGAATCCTCTAGCACTAAGTAATCATAGAGTCCCTGTGGATCGATAATCTTAAATATTACTTCGATAGGCTGTGCACTTGCAGTTAAGATACCGCTAGACACATAATTAGAGTACGTCTTTAGCCCATCAAGTTTTTGGCGCCGTTGCCGGGGATCTTAATTTAGTTACTAGTGCACTTTAGGGTAGCATTGTCTAGACTAAGGTAACAACTATTTTCTGTTTACTTTCTAAATTCCCGAGTGTATGCCAAGTACTCGCTCTCAAGGCGAAGACTTGCAACCTCTAATCCCAGAATCGGAACGCTTCTTACACGTAAGAAGACGGATATTCGATTACGAACAGAATTACAACATTCCAGATCTTCAAATAGATCCACCTAAACCAGTCGTAACATCAAAGGACGCAGAGATGGCTGAAGAACAGAATCACCCACTCAAATATTACGCTAGTCCTTCGCAAGCTGAACCGCATTCCAGCATTGCCGCACCGGCTATCAACCGAAACGATTTCGAACTAAAACCTTCGCTGATATCAGCCGTGCAACAAAATCAATTCGCCGGAAATCCTACCGAGGATCCGAATCTTCATCTTTCGATCTTTGTGCAATACGCAGATACCGTAAAAGCCAATGGAGTTACCCAAGAAGCTATTAGACTACGTCTGTTTCCTTTTTCACTTCGAGACAGAGCGAGAGCCTGACTTCAATCTCTGCCTTCGAATTCAGTAACTACGTGGGAGGAACTAAAGAGAGTTTTCTTGACCAGATATTTCCCACCTAGCAAGACAACTATGCTGAGATCTCAGATCAACGGATTTAAGCAAAAGGAAAACGAATCACTTTTCGAAGCTTGGGAACGCTATAAGGATATGCTGAGACTTTGTCCACATCACGGATTAGTAGAATGGATGGTCATCCATACCTTCTACAATGGACTCTTGTATAATACAAGAATGACAATTGACGCTGCCGCAGGCGGTGCACTAATGGACAAAGAATATAACGATGCTTATGCACTTATCGAGAGTATGGATCAAAACCATTACCAATGGGGAAGCGAGAGAGTCGCAACTGAGAAACCAACAAAAGGAGGTATGTACGAAGTGAGTAGTATGGACCAAGTCAATGCAAAGTTTGACCAACTAAACCAAAAGATCGACAACTTGGCCATAACACCAACAACCACCGTGGCTGCAGTAACACCTAACTGTGAGTTATGTGGAGTTTCAGGACATGAAGTTCCTGATTGTCAACTATTAACAGGAATTCCCACAGATCAAGTGAATTATGCTCAAGGAAACCCATACTCAAACACATACAACCCAGGTTGGAAGAATCATCCGAACTTCTCCTATAACAATAACAATGCTTTATACACACCAGGTCAAGCACCAGCTACACCACCAGGATATCAAAAGACTGCTCCTAATGTCCCTAGAAAATCGAATCTTGAATTGATGATGGAGAACTTCATAGCTAACCAATCTCAAACAAACAAGGACTTCTTAAACCAAAACATACACACTAGCGAGCAGATTAAGCAATTAGTGAGCAAGGTAGATGCATTAGCTACGCATAACAAAATGCTTGAAACCCAGATTTCACAAGTAGCTCAACAACAAGCACCTACCGCTGCACCAGCTGGAGTATTTCCTGGACAACCTCAACCTAATCCGAAAGGACAAGCCAATGCTGTGATATTAAGAAGTGGCAAGGAACTTGACGGACCTACCGACCCAAGACTTGACAATCCAGCCATGTACCAAAAACCGGATAAACCGACTGAAATGGTGAATGATCTAGAAGAAAAGGAAGATGATAATCAAGAGGCAGTGGAGAAAGAAAAGCCTTATGTGCCTCCACCACCCTATAAACCACCAATTCCGTACCCTCAGAGATTAACCAATTCCAAGACGATGGGCCAGTTTAAGAAATTTGTCGAACTTCTGAAACAGTTGAATATTACTATTCTGTTTACAGAAGCTATCACTCAAATGCCCTCGTATGCTAAGTTTTTAAAAGAAATCTTATCCAATAAGAAAAAGATAGAGGATAACGGAACCGTTACACTTACTGCTGAGTGTAGAGCCATAATTCAGAATAATATGCCTCCTAAGCTAAAAGATCCTGGAAGTTTCTCTATACCCTGTGTAATAGGAAAATTCGTCATTGACAAAGCTCTATGCGATTTAGGAGCCAGTATCAGTGTTATGCCCTTAACGATTTGCAAAAGGCTAGACATGGGAGACCTAAGACCAACTAAAATGTCTGTTCAACTAGCCGATCGCTCTGTTAAATATCCTGTAGGCATACTAGAAAACGTCCTAGTACGTATAGGACAATTCTACATCCCTACTGATTTCATAATCATGGACATCTCTGAAGAATCCACTACACCTATCATACTAGGAAGACCATTCTTAGCTACCGCCGGAGCTATAATAGACGTAAAGAAAGGAAAGCTAACCTTTGAAGTAGGTGAAGAGAAAGTTGAATTTATTTTAACACAATTCTTACAATCACCAGCTATAGAGGATACATGCTATCTATTGGACGTAATTGACGAATGCGTAAGAGAAATGGAAATGAAAGAAACTACCTATTCTGAAATTATGAAAATTCAAATCCCTCCGATTTTTGAAGATGATAATTAGCGTGAACCATATCAGGATGATAGTCTAAGCGAAAGTTTAGCACTTACACCGGATCCCATGCCAAGTAAGGATAAACCTACATTAGGGTTAAAAACTTTACCTAAGAACCTAAGATACGAATTCTTAGACATTGAATGTACACGACCAGTTATAATAAATTCCAGTTTAGGAACAATCGAAACAAAGAAACTTTTAGATGTCTTAAAGAAATATCCAACTGCATTAGGATATAACATATCTGATCTCAAAGGAATATGCCCTTCAATCTGTATGCATCATATTCTGCTAGAAGAAGATTGCAAAACCTCCAGAGAATCTCAAAGAAGAATTAACCCAATCCTTAGCACTGTAGTAAAGGAAGAAGTTAAGAAACTACTAGATGCTGGAATAATATATCCAATCTCTGATAGTAAATGGGTTAGTCCAGTACATGTAGTACCAAAGAAAGGAGGTATCACTGTTGTGAAAAACGCTAAAGGCGAATCAATATCACAAAGAGTAGTGACGGGACATAGAGTGTGCATCGATTATCGTAAACTAAACAAAGCCACTCGAAAAGATCATTTCCCGCTACCTTTTATAGATCAAATGTTAGAACGATTAGCCAAGCATTCATATTTCTGTTATCTTGATGGTTACTCAGGATTTTTCCAAATCCCTATCCACCCAGATGATCAAGAGAAGACTACATTCACATGCCCTTATGGAACGTTCGCTTATAGACGAATGCCCTTTGGGTTATACAACGCTCCTGCAACCTTTCAAAGATGTATGATGTCAATATTCGCAGATTTTATAGACAACATCATGGAAGTGTTCATGGACGACTTCTCTGTATGCGGGCAAAGTTTTGAAGGATGCCTATCAAATTTAGAAATGGTGTTAGAAAGATGTGTAAAAGTAAACCTCATGCTTAACTGGGAGAAATGTCATTTTATGGTCAGAGAAGGAATCGTATTAGGACACGTTATATCCGACAAGGGAATTGAAGTTGATAAAGCTAAGATAGAAGTCATTAAAGATCTTCAACCCCCTAAAACCGTTCGAGAAATATGAAGCTTTTTAGGACACGTCGGTTTCTACCGACGATTCATCAAAGATTTCTCGAAAATCACTAAACCTCTTACCGGTTTATTAATGAAAGACGCTGAGTTCATATTCAATGAAGATTGTCTTAAAGCATTCGAAACTCTAAAAACAGCCCTCATCACCGCACCAATCATGCAACCCCCTGACTGGAGATTATCTTTCGAAATCATGTGCGATGCGAGTGACTATGCTGTAGGCGCAGTTCTAGGCCAAAGGAAGGACAAGAAACTTCATGCGATTTACTATGCCAGTAGAACCTTAGATTCTGCTCAGATGAACTACGCCACTACTGAAAAAGAATTGTTAGCAGTTGTCTTTGCGCTTGACAAATTCCGTTCTTACCTAGTAGGAGCGAAAATAATCGTTTACACAGACCACGCTGTTATCAGATATTTATTGACTAAGAAAGATGCTAAACCGAGACTCTTGAGATGGATTTTACTCTTACAAGAGTTTGATCTCGAAATAAAAGATAAGAAAGGTACTGAAAACGTCGTAGCAGACCATTTATCTAGAATAGAAGGTATTAAACCCGAACAAGTGCCGATTAACGATGATTTTCCGTATGAACAGCTGATAGCACAAATAGGAAGCGACCCAGTTCAGTTAGACATAAATGAACCAGAACCCGTGAAAACAATCAAAAAAACTGTAGGACTGCCATGGTATGCTGACATTGTCAACTACCTAGCTGCAGGAGCTCTTCCACCTGATTTAACCTATCAGCAGAAAAAGAAATTCTTTCACAATCTCAAACATTACTATTGGGATGAACCATTATTGTTCAAAAGAGGACCCGATGGAATCTTTCGTCGATGTATTCCCGAAGAAGAAATAGAAGATGTCATTGCTCACTGCCATTCATCTCCTTATGGTGGACATGCAAGCACTTCCAAGACTTGTGCAAAAATCTTACAAGCCGGCCTATTCTGGCCTAATCTATGGAAAGATGTCCACATCGCTGTTATAAATTGCGATCGGTGTCAACGCACCGACAATATTTCAAGAAGAGATGAAATGCCTCAAAAATGAATATTAGAAGTAGAAATCTTTGACGTCTGGGGAATAGATTTCATGGGACCATTCCCATCATCTTTCGGTAATAATTACATACTCGTAGCTGTCAATTATGTTTCAAAGTGGATTGAAGCTATAGCTTCCCCTACAAATGACACACGAGTGGTAATAAAGCTTTTCAAAAATATAATCTTTCCCAGATTTGGTGTGCCTAGACTCGTCATAAGTGACGGTGGCTCACACTTCATTTCAAAAATCTTTGACAAATTACTATCTAAGTATGGAGTAAGACACCGTGTGGCAACACCATATCATCCACAAACAAGTGGACAAGTCGAAGTATCAAACAGAGAAATCAAACAAATCTTAGAAAAGACTGTCGCCATATCTCGGAAAGATTGGTCATCTAAACTTAATGAAGCTTTATGGGCTTATAGGACAGCTTACAAGACACCCATAGGAACTACACCTTTCAAATTAGTTTATGGAAAATCTTGTCATCTCCCGGTAGAACTAGAACATAAAGCTTATTGGGCGATCAAAACTCTCAATATAAACTATAATGCTACAGGAGAAAAGCGAATCCTAGATATTAACGAATTAGAAGAGTTAAGGTTAGATGCTTATGAGAATGCTAAGATATATAAAGAAAGAACTAAGCGATGGCATGATAAACGCCTATCTAGGAAAGAATTTAGTGTGGGAGACGTTGTACTCCTCTTTAATTCAAGACTTAGGCTCTTTCCTGGAAAACTAAAATCTAGATGGTCAGGACCCTTTGAAATAACTAGAGTATTCCCAAGTGGAGCAATAGAAATTAAGGGTAGGAATAGTGAACCATTCACAGTAAACGGACAACGTTTAAAACATTATCATAAAGTTGAAAATAGAGATTATGCAAATAATCTAAGGCTTTTAGAGTTGTCCACTAATTTCCCTGATTAATCTAACCTAAGCATTACGTCAGGCTTTTGACGATAAAAACAGCGCTTAGTGGGAGGCAACCCATTTAATCATTTAAATCATTTTGATCATTTTATTATTTTGTCATTTGTCATTTATCATTTTATTATTAGTTTATTTGATTTGTCATTTTATTATAGTTTTTATTTCATTATTACTATTATTGCTTTTATTTATGCATTTTATTTTCTTATTTTTCCTTATTTTAATTTTAAATCACTTTTACAGATTTTCTAAAGTCTTTTCCACTTTCCTTCTCCCCCTGATTTGTTTCCTCCGTATTTACACTAACTATGGCTAACCAACCGATAAACCTCATGGAAACCAAATTTAGAGGTAGGAACCAAAGAATGAAATTTGAAGAGTTATCACAGAGACCAATGGATTTGACTCTGTACCCGGATGATCTGACTATGGAAACCTTAGGTATACATGATAGCATCCTATACTTGTTTAACAGACTTGGATGGGAGAATGCACTGATTCAACAAAAGTTTGTAACTTACCGCGAGCTCACCCTTGAGTTCCTCAGCTCCTTAGTTTACCTACCCGAGCGCGGTTTTGGATTCAGGAAAGGATTTATCAGTTTCCGCCTATTTGGAATAGAATATGACTTTAACCATAGAGAACTAGCTGACTTATTAAGATTCCCTAGTGGACCCTTTGCTTTTACTACCACACAGGTAGAATTGATGGACATTGAGCTAGATTTCTATTGGGGAACTTTAACCGGAAATTACCATCCTGAACCAAATAACATGAACAATGATGAGATACATAACCCTGCTATCCGTTACTTCCATAAGATCCTTGCCCACACCTTCTTTGGAAAAGAAGAAAACCTTACTGGAGTATCTAAAGATGAGATATTCATTATGTCATGTGTGACTAATGGACAGCCAGTCAATGGTGTGCCTTTCATGATGCAAACCTTCACCCGAATCCAAGAAGAACCTGATCTACCCATATTAGTAGGAGGTCTTGTCACCATGATTGCTGATGCCTTAGGACTTAGATACCAATTACACAGGTATAACCGTTTAGGTACCATCCGTCCTATGAATCTTAACTTTTGCTTTAACCGCCATATCATAAGGAATTTAGGACAACCACCTTTCGAGTACCTAATCAGGAATGAAGTAGTAACCCTGTTCACACTACCAAACCATGCTAGAGTCAGTGTTCACAATAAGGATAATTGGCTTTATGAGCTTACCCCTCCCGACTATCCATCTACTCCTGAAACACCTCAATCTTACAAGATAAAGGATGATATAATGACCGATGTAGAAAGTGACCCTGAGACACCTCCTGGTTACCATGACATTAACCACACTGACGAAGTGATTGAAACCCCTGAAGTGAATCAAGTAGAATATGCTGACAACTTAAAGAAAATCATGAACACTCTTGAAGCTTACCAAGCCGATATAAATACTGTTAAGGATGAGATTAAGAGCATGCAATTGGACATTATAGATTTAACTGACATACCATGTTAGCAATTCTACCACCTGAACTCTGCAATCGAAGATTTGAAGAAGCACTTTTGAAAATGTTGTAGTGATCTAGCTTATTTTACTTATTGCTTTCGTTTCTAGTTAGTTTAACATTTCGCAAACATTTTCGTACCGTATTTTCATTAATGTAATTTCCCTTCAAGTATCAAAAGCAAATCACTTCTAGTTTTACAAAATTTTCCAATTTAATCAATTTCTATGCTTTCAATTCATTTACTGTTATGTTTAATTTGTTTAATTTGATTAATGTTTGATAAAATTTCTCGTGTGATGCAATTTACAAGTACTATGTTGGTATTATATATTATATATTGTTTGTGTTTAAAATAAAGTGATAAGTGATCATAAAAAATATTATATAAATTATATTGAGCGTGAGAGAGATAATGCATTCTGGAAATATTCTAAGTTTTTAATCCCTCACGGTCGTCATCACCTTCTAACGATCGTGACAAGCTAATTAGCGCGTCACGATCGTCATCCCCCCATCACGACCGTGACGACCCCAGTTATAGGATTTCTGAGAAACAGAACTGTTCTTCTTCGAAACCTCTTCCTTTTTCAACTTCCATAACATTCAAACAAACCCCATTATCTCTTCCAACTCTCGTAACCTCCCATTACCCAAATTAAACTCCATTAACCTCTCCATTTACACCACACCTATCACATTCTCACCTTGCATTATTAATCCGAACCAATTTCCTCTCATTTTATCACTTTTCTCAAAACCTCAAAAACCTCTCATCTCCCACTCTTGTTCTTGCATGCAATGGAAGCAATTCAGTTTAGAGATGGTGAGCATGGAGATAATCAGAGACAGAGGTTCATCAGATTCCAGAACCGTGGTGTTCAACCCACGCGATATGTCGACACTGAATGTTTGAGAGAGTTGGGAATGCTCAACAGTGTCAAGAACCTGCTTAAGAAGGTTGGTTTGTGGGTTCTATGCAGTCAGCCCCAGCCCACATTCGAGCTTCTGACATTGGAATTTCTAAGCTCATTTCATTACATCACTCCTACCGGTTCACAGAGTCAACTCACCGGCGTTGCTAAGTTCAGATTGCTCGGTCGGGAGTTCGAAGTTACACAAACAAGGATCGCCGAGTTGCTAGGCTTCGATCACGGGAATGAAGCTCACCTCCGCGTGCCGGACAACTTCAGTGAAACCGCTTTCACCTTATGGCACGATATCACTAACACCCGTGCCTCAGCCTTTCAGAGCCTGAATGCTATGCATATCCACAACCCGACGATCAGATACTTTCATCGCGTCATATGCAACACCATCTTTGCACGAGAGAGTAACCACAAGCTCAACTCCAAGGAGCTTTTGTTCTTGCACTGCGCCTTAAATGACGAGCCCATCAATGCTGCCCCATTCATGCTGTCCCATATCCAGTCCATAGCGCAAAGAGGCGCAACCCCCTTCTACATAGGCGGCATTGTCACTACCCTCGCCATTCAGCTGGAGCTTGGTGACTTGGTCATCGATTTGCCTCGCAGAGCCGCAGAGTTCCTAACGAAGAATTATTGCAGGTCCGCCCACTTGATTGCTCAGAGAGAGGATGGCAGGTTCAGCCCTGTTATCCAAGGCACTGTTTATCACCACATCATCTTGCCATGCCGTGACCGCATCGATCCGTCTAGCCGAGCCAACTGGCTATTTGCTTTACTAGATGCTGCCGGCCACGCCCCCATTATTGATGAGCAGGCCGATCCACCAGCGGACGAGATGCAAGACACCATGGATGCAGCTGAGCCTGTCCAGGACATTCCTGAGTCATCCACCCGACAGCCTCCTGCACAAGAATTCACACTTGAGGACGTCCTCCGTGCGATTCATCAGCAGAACCAGATGAATGCCGCACTGGAGCGAAGGCAAAAGGAGCAACATGATGCATTACTTTCAGTTGTTGCCGCTAACCAGAGGACTACTGATGAGAAGCTCGGAGAGATCTTTAGCGAGCTAGAGGCTTTGCGCATTGATATCACTGCTATCACCGGTACCGGTTCTGATCCTGAAGCGACTCCGACCAGACGCTCCCGCACCAGAAGCCGAGGCCGTGGTCATCAGCAGCCTTAGTTTTAGTTTTTGTTTATGTTTTTCCATTTCCGTTGTTTGTATTGTACTTTACCGCTATTATATCACAACATTGAGGACAATGTTTGATATAGTGTGGGAGAGGTACCTTTCATTTTCCGCATTTTCCCTTTCCACACTTTTCCATTCCGTTGTATTTCCTTTTCGTAAGTTAATGAAACAGAGCAATACTTGTGCTATTTTCTTTATTTTCGAACTTTCCCCGTTTATTTAGCCATATCGAAAAAAATCTTCAATTTATTCTTCGCAATTCCCGACTTACCTACGAAATCATAATCAGGAAGCTGAGAACGATTCAACAAGATCAATACAGTCTTGACACCTTAGACTTCCCACTTAGGCAATTCCGTTCCGATAATTGTTACGACTACACCTTAAGTTTCAGTTCAAAAGTAACCCCTAGTAGTTTATACTAGCAGTCAGCACCGTCTGAACACAAACCACGTGGGGAGCCGATGAATATAAGTGTTTGATGCCTAATCTATAACGATCCTTCATATCTCGATGCAAATGAAAAGAAATTGCACCAAAGTACACGGTCGCATATAAGAAACGAGAAATATGAGAAGGAGTCCATTGCGGGTTGGTTTAGAGGTACTGGTTCTGAACTTGGTAGGGCGTGCTACGGCTCGATCCCCCACAACCTCCAAATTGGATAATGTATGTAGGGTTACCACATTCGTGTACCAGACCCCGTGCTTATAAAGGATCAAAGTCACTAACCGGCTACTCCACTACGTGCGTGCTAAGGCAAAAGGCTTAATGTGATTGCGCTATAATGAAACCGGGCGAAATAAGATCGAAAGACTCTAGGTGGAATCGTAACGCAATTACCGAATGTTTCTTTTAACGGGAAGTCGACGACTTAGCTTGTTGCTTGTGTCATTAGTGTATCGTTAGTGTTTCATCAAAGTACCGGTTTACCTGACAAAACGATCCTTCGTACGGTTTTGTTATGTGTGTGCGTCGATAAAAACTTGTCCGACAATTTTCAACCGACTATTTTCTTGAGGACAAGCAAAGGTTTAAGTTTGGGGAAGTTTGATAACGAGAAAAAGTATCGGTTATATTGCTAGGTTTCAATACCGTTTTATCGCATATTTGTTGTTTTAACACCCGATTCCTCGAGTTTTCTTTTCCATTTTGCAGGTACATCATATACAGAGCCAACTCATGAGCCACAAGTGAAATGAGCAAAATCAACCATTAAAAGATGAAGAAAGGAGGAATTCTGCATAAACCTGCATTTTTTGTAACAGTCACGGTCGTCACCTAGGAGTCACGATCGTGACACGCTAAAAGGAGCAGTCACGGTCGTCACAAGTCCCTCACGACCGTGACGTGCATCAAACACGGAAGACGGACGTGACACCCTTGTCACGAACGTGACAAGGGGAAATTAGGGTATTTTGAGGATACTTGGTCATGAACGTGTACGATACGTGAAGTCAACATGCCTATTTTCCAGCAGACCAAGTTGTAAACACCCCAAATTTGCCCTCACCCATTCACACCATGGCTTGTGATCATTTCATATGCATAAACACAATCATAGCATCTCATACCATATTTTTGATTCATTGCATTGATTCAAAGTCATCTGCATCTAGGGTTTGTGATCTGAGCAATCCAAGAGCTTCTTGAGCCACTCCAAAGGTCATCAATCACTTAAAAGGGGTCCATGTATGTTCAAGCATCATATTATATCCCCTCAAAGTCAAGAATATCAAAGAATCACAAGAACTGAGAATGGCATGGAAGCAGAGCCAGGTTTAACTACACAGATGACCTAGAATTAGGGTTTTGGTTTCAGAGGCCATAACTCCAAATTTTTTGGTCATTCTTGTTTCTATTGGTCTTTATATGGTATAAGGATCATGCATATCAATTTTCATGAAGAAATTCAATGGGGAAGGCATCTGATCAAGAGTTGACTTTTTGAGCAAGTCAGTGTAAAATCAGGGCATCTGAGGCCCCCAATGACCCAACCAAAGGGTGTTCATCATCATTTTGATTATGTATGATCTTTATTTGATCATAGAAGATGTTATAAGTTCACAAAATTTAAGAATTTCAAGCCATTTGCAAAGTTGACTTTTTGGGAAAGTTGACTTATAATGAAAATTGCCACTTTAGGAAACTTTTTCAACCCTTGCTTTTTGATCCAAAAATGCTTCAAATGGAAAAACTTTGGTCATGAAAGTTGTAGAATGGATCATTACCTTTTCAAAAAGTACAAAAACTTGACCTAATTCATTTTGGATCAAAAGTTATGGCTTGTCAAAGTTGGCTAAAATCACATAATTTCAAGTTGTGCACCTAAGATGGAAACTTGCAAATTCTTGTACCAAGGCAATTTGTGACTTCTAATTGATGTATAACCTTTACACAAACATCATACATGACTTAAACCTCAGATTGGCCCAAGAATTTCTTAAGTTCCATGCCTTAAACTTCAAGAATTACAAAGGGGGCCAAAGTTGTGACAATTTGCAAAAGGGATCAAAACTTCTCATCCACTTGCCTCAGCTCACAAAATCTGATTTCATATCACTCCTTGATCCTTGCTGCGCATAGCCATGCCCCTATCTCAGCCTGCCACTTGCCCATACCTCCAAGTACAACTTGCTTGACTTTTTGCAACTTGAAGCCATACCAATCCCACAGTGACACAACCACTCTCTGCCCAATCCAGACTTTACAAACACATCCCAAGGCTTTATTCTCATAACACACACAAGCCTGAAAGCTCCAAGAACACAGCCCTCTCATTTTCCACCTCATATGCAAAACCATTCGAAACTCATCATACAAGCTTCAAACACACAAACAAACTTCACCATTGATCTCCACATGCTTCACTGATCACAAACCAGCCATTAAAATAACCTGAAACTCACTGAAATCAAAACACGATTTCCTCCCCCCCTTGAACAGAACTCTACCAATCTCCCAAACTAGCCATCCTCAAAGCTTCCTAAGCTTCATTTCATCTTCAGAGGACTAAAAGGAGTGGATTTGCAGCAAGGGAAAGGCCAGAAAGCTCATAACCAGGAGGTTCCATCTCAGGTAGCCATCTCAAACATTTTTCCAGAACTTGCGTTTTAAGTTATAAACTGATTCTATGTGGTGTGCTGATCATTTTGAGCTTTGAATCTTTGAAAATGGTTGCGTGTGTAGGATGTATTTGATCTCTGAAACTTTTGTGTGTTTTCCGTTTTGATTCATTTCTCTTGATTCAGTGGAAATAAGTGGATTTTAGGGTGGGGTTAGGTTTAGTGATGTTCAATGATTGATTCTGGAGAGATTTGAGAGGTTTCATGGAGTATTGAGAGAGATTGAAGAAGGGGGTCGTCGGGGAAGATGACCGGAACACTGTTCCGGTCACCTGATTATGTTTAGGGTTCAGATTAGGGCACTAATCATAATTAGGAGAATTTGAATGCTGGCTGTCCAGATGCGCGCCTAGTCAATTCCCGCGCGTCCTAGTTCGAATCCTAGCCCTTTGATCTGCTGACTTTCTCATTTTCAGTTTAAATTCAATTTTATTTTCATTTAATTTCATTTGTTTTCTACAATTTATTAAAAATAGTAAAACATCTTTAAAAATTCTGAAATTTTTTGTCAAAGGTTCAATTAATTTTCAGAATACAAAAATATTTTTATTTTTATTTTTTGCATTAAAAATTATTTTTAAATCATTTAAAAGTTTATTTTTAATTAATTAATGAAAATTAATTAATTAAAAATGCTTTTGGGTATTTAAAAATCACAAAAAAATTCATGAAACATTTAAAATCATTTAGAAACATTGTCCAACTCTCAAAACAAATTTATTTTTTGATCTTGATGCCTTTTGACAATTTTCAATGGATTTAATTTCATTTCAAGGCATTATTTTGATTCTAACTTCAAAAATTCATTTCTGCATAGCCTTTAAGAGTGGGATAATGATTCTTCTTGCATTGCATCTTGTATAGCATGTAGTTTATAGGATTAAATTGGCATGAATTGATCTTGCATTTCCAATTTGTTTTGCATTTTTCTTGACAAGGTACCTTAAAACCCTAGCCATCTTAGAAAATTCATAACTCTCACTAGGTTAAGAGTTGGATCCCCTCCTTTGGGAAGTGAGTTTGTATAGGTTTAGGGTTCCTTTGGATGAATTTTCAAATTTTTATCATGATGTTTGCCTCTGGTTTTGATTTTTGTTTTGTGCATTGATCATAAACCCTAATTTGGGCTTTCATTTGCATCCATCTTCCATTTGCTTGCATACCATGACTTGCCATGACATTTTGTGCATCCATTTGATTCATAACACATATTAGGACATGTTAAGACCATATGTGATCATTGCATCTTTCATTTACCATGTTGTATGTCATTTGCATTCCATAACTTTTCATGTATGTTCATGGTTCTAAACATGCTTCTCTTGCATCCATATGCTTGTGAGATCATTCTCATGCCTTGTTTCATGTTTGCATCATCTCATATAATCATTAGCACCACACTTATGCTTCTGGTTTTGGTTTGCATCATGACTTTGCATCTCATTTGCATTGCATTACATTTCTTTCACTAACTTTTCAGGTGGTAAGTTACTTTGAGAAGTGAATTTGCCTTCACTTCTCACAATCTCTTTCATCTCTCTTATGCATCATTGCTGCATTTTGTCTTGTGCTTTGGATTGATCTTGCTCATTCTTGTCCATCTTACCTTCTTTCTTCAAGCAACTTGTCTTCTTAAGTGAAGTAAGTTGTTTTGCTTCTCCCTGATCCTTTCATCTGCTTCTCTCCTTGGTGGTTCCTTGAAGATTTCCTTCTTAAACCCCACAAACCCTAGGAATGACCAGGCATGATAACAATTAGGGTTTTATTAGTCCCCCACTTAGCTTTTACCTTTGTGTCTCCTTGAGTCTTCTCTTCTCATCTCACAATCAGGGACTAAACCCTAAAGGCTTTAAGGCTTTGTGATTAAGCTTATGCCTGCATCCTTCTATTAGGATGGAGTGTATAACTTTAATCCTAAGTGTTAAACCCTTAATGTGTTTAAATCCTTTAATCAATTCACTTAATAATCATCAAGACATCAAGCTTGTAACTTGGGCCTTGCATTAGGGTTCTAATTCTTCCTTAATTGGTTAAGAAGGACTAACCCTAGTGTTAATGGACAAGTCCCCCTCAAGTTGTCTTACAAACCATAAAAATCATTTCTTCATCTTACCATTAACTAAAATCCATTTAATAAAGGCTTTGTTTTGTCATGAGGTTAATCCCTAATCATGGATTAAGTTGTGGAGCTTTCCTCAGCTTAAACATTATCATCTATTATCCTTCTATTAGGATGGTGTAATGAGTCTGTTTAATCCCTGATTATGGCTTAATCTCATTACTTAACACTAAACAAAAACAACAAAAAACATCTAAATAATAACAAGTAGGTTAATGACCTTAATCCTACATCATGGTGATTAAGTGTGAGATGCTGACTTCACACTTAAGGTATTCTCATTACCCCTAATCAGAGGGAAGATGTGATGAGTTTACTAACCCATTGGTTTAGGCTTAAGCTCATTAACTTATGACAAACATCAAAAGCAATAAAAGACTGAAAACACAAAAAAACAAACAATAATCGTCTCCTCCGGGATTCTTTTCTCATCACATTCACTCACAAACGAGAACTTGCTTCTTCCGTCTAATGCAAGACAGTTTGCACCTGAGCCAGACAGGTCATACACTTGAGCATAGGCAAGCAAGCAGTTCACAAGTCAATTTATCTTTCAGTCTCTTTGGGTCGAACTACGGTGTTCTGACTTCCTCATTGCACGAGAGGATACGTAGGCATAACTTAACAGTTATCGAACAAAAGTCTCTGTATATTCCCCCTCCTTCTAGCATCATTCTTTTAGCCTCATATTCTTGAGCATTTCACTCCTGTTCTTACACTGACACTGTACATATTACACTTCACTTCTTTTACACTGACACTTGCATTCTTTCTAGTTTTGATACACAAATTGCACTGACACTACCCCTTTAAAACACAAATCTTTTAAGCGTGGATCCCGTCGAGTACGACGGACAATCTGGGTGCTAATACCTTCCCAGGTTGTAACCAACCCCCTTTCTCAGTCTCTCTGGTTCGCAACCGTCTTGTCCATATCTTTCCTAGGTCTATGTAGCATTACCTTTCCTTCGGGATAAAAATGCCTAGCTGGCGACTCTTTTCATTTCTCCTTTCGCCGACCGTTCGCGTCTGTACCTTATTTGAGTTAGTCTCATTTATTGGGAGCGACAACTTGTCGACTCTACTGGGGAACCTTATACTGTAACCAGGGCTTCTGGTTCTTTTTGTGGGTTCCTCCTAGCGCTTGTTTGATTTGTGTTTACTGGGGTGTTATGTGCTAATTGTCTTTGTATATTTGTATTTATTTATGCTTTATGTACAGTTATTTATTGCTTTCTTTACAACTTTATACATCATACTGTCATACTGTTATCTGGCTGGATCTGTTTTCTGTCTTGGTGGGTGGGGTTCTACTGAGAGTTAAGGTCCTATACCGGGGACCTGAGTGACACCTAGGCTAGAGTGGTTCATGTTCTTTCCCATTCCATTTCGGTCTGGTGTGGGAATATGAAACACGGTTCAGATGTGGGTTTCTTCTTGAGAACTCTGTGCTACAGATCTCCTGTAGTGCTAGGGCTATCTGGGAAGCCTGCTAAGTCTGGATGACCTTTATTATGACCTTCAGAAACTGAGGTGAATTAGAGGAGGATCTTTTATGGTTATTGTAAACACTGTACCCCCGGGTTAGAAGTGTTTACACTTCTCGTAACTAATCCAAGTCTGAGGATCCTTGTTTTAGAACATCACCTGTGAGGGGGTTGGGCTGTTTACAGGTTTGCAGGTACCTTTGGCCACATCATACCCTGTTACTTGTTTGGTTTAAGAGTACTCCATTTTGGATAGTTCTTGTGATTTAACCCTGGACATGTGACTCTTTATTTGAGTCCCCCACCTTGGTTACTGGATTTCTGAACCTCCATCTGGACTTCTTGAACATACATGGACTTATATCAAGGCAGTTAATCAGATCTAGCTTGATCACAAACCCTTGCATATCATTTGCATACATCATCATTGCATCATTTAACATTTGTTTATTTGTTTTTCAGGGTATCCACATTATATCTGGCTTGGTTTTGACCCCTTCATCTGCATAGACCCCTGTTCATCAGTATCTGCTTCAGCTATCTTCATCAGCTACCTGCTTCAGTCACCTGCATCACCAGTATCAGCCTATCAGTGGCTCATCTCCAGTGTTAGTCTCCATCATCAGTATTTGTTTCAGCTCTTCATCAGCAGACATGGGACCCAAGAAAAGCAACATCTCATACCATTTCTTTGAGCCTGAGCTGACTGGCATCAGGAAGGTCCAGGCCCTTATCACCCCAGACCATATCCCACTATTCAGAGAACATTATGGAGGCATCCTTGACATGGTTATGGATTTGGACCCTTCTCAGAGGAGTTTGATTCACACTTGCCTACAGTTTTATGATCCTCCTTTGAGATGCTTCACTTTTCAGGATTTTCAGTTAGGACCTCTGTTGGAGGAGTTTTCATCACTGATTAGTGTACCTGTCAGGGGTGGTGTCCCCTTCAACCCAGAAATGGCTTTTCCCAGCAATGAAGAAGTGGCAAAAGCACTGTATCTGGAACCCACTCTGATTGAGCAGAACATGACAACAAAGGCTGGAGTCTCTGGTCTACACTTGGATTTCTTGACTTCTCAGGCTACCCTGAAGGCCTCCTTGGGAGAATGGAAGGCAGTCTGTGCATTGTTAGCCCTCAGTATATATGGGGTTATACTTTTTGCAGATGAGCCCAAGTTTGTCAGCAAGAATGCCATTCATCTTTTCATTCTGAGGAACCCAGTGCCAACATTGCTGGGAGATTTCTACTACTCTGTTCACCAAAGGAATGAGAAGCAAAGAGGAAGGTTGGTGAGATGCTGTGCTCCCCTGTTCCATACCTGGCTGCTCAGACACTTGCCTAAGACTGATGCATTCTTGAACCCTCACCAACAGAAGAATTGGGCTAGGAGACTTATTGCTTTGACCTCAAATGACATCAGGTGGTACACCCAGAGCACCAAAGGCAGGGACATCATTACCAGCTATGGGCAGTTCCCCAATGCGCCTCTGATAGGAGTGAAGGGTTGCATCAACTACAACCCTTTGCTATTCAAAAGACAGTTGAGCTATGCTTTGGTTCACCCTCCTAAAGTACAAGACTTGGCTGAATCCCTTTATTGTGAGATTAAGCCTAATCTAGATGTTGTCAGGCAAGCATCCTGGGCTTGGGACAACATCCAGACTAAAGGGATGGCCATTCTTGGGAGATGCAACAATGTGGCCTCAGCTCAGTATTATGAGTGGTCCTATGCTAGGGCTCAAATTTCTGGGATGCCTTTCACCATTGAGGATGCACCTGGACCATCCACAGCACCACCTCCAGCCACTGTCAGCCTGGAAGAGTTTGAGAAACTAAAGGAAAGGAATGAGAATCTGTCTCAAGCCTTGAAGAGGACCCTCTGGGAGAGGAGTGATAGTCGTCTGGACATTGAAAGGTTGGAAAAGCTTAAGGTGGAACATCTAGCCAAGATTGAAAAAGCAGAGGACTACATCAAGAAGTCAAGAGCTGGAGAGCATATTTTGAAGAATGCTTGTAAGGAGGCCCAGTTTCAGAAGGCTAGGACTGATCTCTATCTGAAAGAAAGTCAAGCTAGGTGGGTCAGGATCACTGAAGCTCACACTCAGGAGGATAAGAGAACCCAGGACAAGATTAAGCAGTTGGAGGCTAATGAAAAGAAGCAACAGGAGGCTTTGCTAGCAGCCCAGAAGGAGATCTCAGAATTGAAGCTTAGGGCTGGTGTGAAGAGGTCAAAGGACCAAGACAGGCACAAGAAGCTGACCACTGCTATTGCCACCAGAAACCTTCTTATAAGAAACATTACAGAGCATCCGGCTGATCCTGTAACTGAAGCACTTCTGAAGGAAGTTAAGGAGGATGAGTTTGGTCTTGGTGTCTGACTTTTGCTTGTTGTTGCTTTCATTTCATGTACTTTTCTTTTCTTTATGTTGTATTTTGACCCCTCAGGGGCATGTATTGTAAAAAACAAACTATGTATGATTCACCATTTTGTAATATATCCATTAGTTTGTTTCATTTAAGTTTCTTTCTCCCAAGCAACATCAAAGCATCTTCCTCAGGGGTCTGGAAAGGTCAAAACCAAATGTCAAGCCGGGTACCTTGGAAACAAATAAGCATATTGCATTGCATACTGACCTTTGTTTTGTTTTGTAGGTTTTGTTTTGTCTGTAACTAACTCTGTTGTGATTCAGGAACTATTGCTCGCCGTCGGGTGTTCCCACTCAACCGTCCGAATAGATATCCTACTCGCAACAACCTTCCGGGTATACAGATGGACCAAGTACAGCTGGATCTTACAGAGGTCAGGACTCAAATGGCCAATGAGAGGCTGGAGATGAGAAACCAGATGACCCAGTTCATGGAAGTGATGAATGGTTTGGCTCAAAGCCAAGAAAGATTAAGGGCATTGGTAGAGAGGCAGACCCAAGAAGAACCCCATCTAGGGACTGGAGGAACGAGCAACAATGAGAGGGTTCAGCCTCATGTTAATCCACTAGTGTATGGGCCTCATCTTCATCCAGAGATCAACATCCATGCTAATGTGCAAGGAAATGCTACTGCGGGCAGAGTATTACAAGAAGACCCCCAAGAGGATCAATTCACTGTGATGGGAGCTGGGGATGAAGCCTATGATAGGAGGCTTGATGAAATTGCTGAGAAATTGAGATCTCTGGAGTCTCAAAATTCCCTGGGCTTTGATGTCATGGATATGGGATTAGTGGACGGGGTAAGGATTCCCCACAAGTTTAAACCCCCGTGCTTCGAGAAATACAACGGAACTTCCTGTCCACGAACCCACTTGCAATCCTTTCTGGGGAGGCTGAAGGCATACACCATGGATGAAAAACTGTGGATGTTTTATTTCGAAGACAGTTTGATAGGGGCTTCAAGGGAATGGTACTCTCATTTGACTAGAGCAACCATCAGATGCTGGAAGGACCTGGCTGAGGCCTTCATCAGACAGTACCAGTACAACTTGGACATGGCTCCTAACAGGACCCTCCTGATGGGAATGTCTCAATCATCCAGAGAAAGCTTCCGGGAATACGCCCAGAGGTGGAGACAGCTTGCTGCTGCTGTCCAGCCACCCATGCCGGAAAGAGAAATGACCGACATGTTTATGAACACCCTCCAAGGGACATATATTGACAGGCTGGCTTCCTTTTCTTCCACCAGCTTCGCTGACGTAGTCATAGCTGGAGAAAGGATTGAAAGCCTATTGAAGATGGGCAAGATTTCTGACAATGGTGCGAGCTCGTCTGGCAACCCCAGAAAACCTTTTGTGGGGCCTAGAAGAACAGGTGAGACTAATGCTATTCATGCCAACAGGGGCAGACCTCATTATGTTCATAGGTCAGTGGCAGCTGTCACTATTCCAACTCCAATTCCTCAGCAACCAGCATATCAACCACAACAACAACCCCACTACCAGCAACAAGTTCAGTATCCACCTCAGAGGAACTATAACAACAACAACAGCAATCAACAACAAAGACCTTTTCAGCAGAGACCATCTCAGGCCAATAGGGTGATTGATCCAATCCCTATGCCTTATGCCGCTTTATTGCCACAACTCCTGAAACTCAACCTGGTTGAACTAAGGACATTGGCACCACCAGATCCCTCCAGTCTTCCAAGAAACTATGACGCTAACGCCAGATGTGCTTTCCATTCCAATGCACCTGGCCACAGTACAGAGAAATGCAGGGCTTTACAGATGAAGGTACAAGACTTGGTAGATTCTAAAGCTCTAAACTTTGCACCCCCGCCAAATGTCATCAAGAATCCCATGCCCAACCATGGAGGACCAAGAATTAATGCTATTGAGGAAGATAAGCCGTCTTTCTTAATAACCAGTGTTGGGCAGATTCAGACACCTCTGGTAGAAATTAAAGCTCAGCTCCTAGAATGCCAGATGTTCCCCGGGTGTGAGCTCGGTTGTGGTTATTGCAACATTTCGGTAAACGGGTGTGATAACTTGAGAAGCGGCATAGATGGTCTTATCAAAAGTGGTATACTTCAGATTACAACATCAGCGTCTACAAATCCAGCAATCCCTCTGACAACAATTCCTGAGTCTCCTACAATTGCAACAACAATCATTCCAACCAATTCATCAGTACTATCAACAATGGCTCCATCCATCATATCCACAAACCAAATGTCAACAAACACTCCTTCTACAACATCAGTACCCCTTTATTCAGAATCTTCTACAACGCCAACAAATATTTCAGCAGTCACCATTTATTATGATCCGTCATATGTTCCTCCTAACAACAATCTTCAACAACAAACAGTGGCACCTTCTGCCAGGTCACCAGTCACCATCTACTACGATCCGCACACTATTTCAACACCCTCCTCTGCTGCAGTCAGTCCGGTTACCGTCACGGTGCCTGGACCAGTTCCATATGAAAGCAGTAATGCCATACCTTGGCATTATGGTTCTGACCTTTACTGCAATGGGGAGAAAATCACTTTTGACTCTTCAACCTCTTCTCCACAGATTGACAATGTTGGGGGAGGCGGAGGCTTCACCAGAAGCGGACGCCTTTTTGCCTCGCAATCACAAAGACCTAATGCCGAAGCAGAAGCTGCTGCCAAAGCAAAGGGAAAGAGTGTAATATCTGAAGAACCCATTCTCAAGGAAACTCAAAAGACATCTTTTGAACAAGATGTAGACGAGTTTATGAGGATTATAAAGAGAAGTGATTACAAGGTGGTGGATCAGCTTCACCAGACTCCCTCAAAGATCTCCATATTATCCCTGTTGATGTGTTCCGAAGCTCACCGGAATGCATTACTAAAAGTTTTGCACGCAGCATATGTGCCAGAGGAGATCACCGTTAATCAGCTGGAGACCGTGGTAGCGAATGTCAATACCAGCCATGGATTGGGTTTTACCAATGCTGATTTAACAACTGAGGGATGTAACCACAACAAGGCTTTACACATCACCCTAGAATGCAAGGGTGCTGTTTTATCACATGTACTGGTAGACACTGGGTCTTCACTCAATGTTTTACCAAAGAAAGCCTTGGTGAAGCTGGAGTACGATGGCTTGGCATTGCGCCCAAGTAATTTGGTAGTGAGAGCTTTTGATGGCTCTAAGAGATCAGTGCTAGGGGAGATTGATCTACCAGTGATGATTGGCCCGCAGACTTTTAAAATTACCTTCTATGTGATGGACATTCAGCCGGCCTACAGCTGTTTGTTGGGTAGACCTTGGATCCATGCCGCTGGCGTAGTTACGTCTACCCTTCACTAGAAGCTAAAATTCGAATGGGAAGGCCAGATCATCACCATCTGTGGTGAAGAAGATATCTTTGTTAGCCATCTGGCTACGTACAAATACATTGAGATGAATGGAGAGATCCATGAAACTATGAGCCAGGGATTCGAGGCCCTGAACATAAATGAAGCATCTGCTGTACTTGGAACCTCCATGACATCTTATCAGCAAGCCAGGAAGGTTGTTGAAGAGGGGACTGCCCAAGGCTGGGGCAAGCTGCTACCTGTGGAGAAGAAGGAGGACAGATTTGGGTTGGGTTACAAACCAACTCAACAAGATCAATGAGAGGCTGCTAAGAAGCCCAGTTTTGTCAGTGGGGGGATGCTCACCCCTGATGCAGTGAACAACTTGGAAGATGAGTCGGAAGATGAACGCAACCTGGAGAGCTGGATACGTCCAAGGATCCCAGGGAGCCATATCTCAAACTGGTCTTCCCAGGAAATTATAAGGGTTACTCCTGCAGAGTAATTATTATTTCCTGTATATTTTAAGCATGCATCAAGTCTTGCATCTTTCCCAAGATGACAAGACTCATTTTGTAATCGGGCCATCTTGTAATTTTGTGCAAACAGATCAATCAATGGATATCGGACATCTTTTGCAAATGAGTTTTTTTTCTTTTCTGCTCACTGTTTTTCACTTTTCTTTTTGTACAAAAAATAAAATGGCAATGTTTTCAAAATGATAAACTTCATTTCACTTTTTCTAAAAAAACAAGATTAAAATCAATCACTAAAATGAACAATATAAACCCTTGCAGAGATTTCCTTTCAGACCGCACCGACAACAACACAGCTCTGGCTTCGTATGACTTTGACAATCCGATCAATCAAGCTGATGAAGGGGTTGAAGAAGATTATGAGCTTCCTGAAGAGCTATCTAGGTTGTTAAGGCAAGAGGAGAAGGTTATCACTCCTCATCAGGAGGAGATCGAAACAGTTAATCTTGGTACGGAAGAAGACGCGAAAGAGGTTAAGATCGGGGCCTGCCTACAAGATTCAGTGAAAGAGCAACTGATTGATATGCTTCGGGAGTATGTGGATGTGTTTTCTTGGTCTTACCAAGATATTCCAGGGTTGGACACCGATATCGTCATGCACAAGCTGCCATTAAAATAAGACTGCCTGCCAGTAAAACAGAAGTTGCGCCGTACTCGCCCAGATATGGCAATGAAGATAAAAGAAGAGGTACAAAAGCAGTGGGACGCCGGGTTCCTTGCTGTAACTAGCTATCCGCCGTGGGTTGCTAATATCGTACCTGTGCCTAAGAAAGACGGCAAGGTGAGAATGTGTGTGGACTACCGGGATCTGAACAGAGCCATCCCGAAAGATGACTTACCTTTACCTCACATTGATGTACTGGTTGACAATACGGCTCAGTTCTCGGTGTTTTCCTTCATGGACGGATTTTCAGGATACAATCAGATCAAGATGTCACCTGAAGACATGGAGAAGACAACTTTCATCACACCTTGGGGCACGTTCTGTTATAAGGTGATGCCATTCGGACTGAAGAACGCTGGTGCAACCTATCAACGGGCTATGGTAACATTATTCCATGATATGATCAATAAAGAAATCGAATGTTATGTGGATGACATGATTGCCAAGTCCCTCACAGAAGAAGACCACCTGGTAAATCTGTTAAAGTTATTCAAGCGCCTGAGGAAGTACCAACTGAAGTTGAACCCCAACAAGTGCACATTCGGGGTACGATCTGGTAAGTTGCTGGGCTTTATTGTAAGCGAGAAAGGGATTGAAGTTGACCCTGATAAAGTTAAAGCCATTCAAGAAATGCCTGCACCAAAAACTGAGAAAGAAGTTCGGGGTTTCTTAGGTAGATTGAACTACATTTCACGGTTCATATCTCACCTTACCGCAACTTGTGAACCCTTGTTCAAGCTATTAAGAAAAGAACAAACGGTCAGGTGGAACGAAGACTTCCAGAAGGCTTTCGACAAGATCAAGGAATACTTACAGGAGCCTCCGATCCTTATGCCTCCAGTCGAAGGAAGACCTCTGATAATGTACTTGACAGTATTAGAAGAGTCAATGGGGTGTGTGCTGGGCCAGCATGACGAGTCTGGTCGAAAAGAGTATGCAATATACTACCTGAGCAAAAATTTTACCGACTGTGAACAACGTTATTCACTGCTCGAGAAAACTTGCTGTGCTTTAGCGTGGGCTGCTCGCCGACTGAGATAGTATATGTTGACCCACACTACTTTACTGATATCAAAGATGGACCCAGTTAAGTACATTTTTGAGAAACCAGCACTTACCGGACGGGTTGCAAGATGACAGATGATCCTCACAGAATATGACATCTAGTACACATCTCAGAAAGCCATCAAGGGCAGTGTATTGTCTGATTATCTTGCTGAGCAACCTATTGATGATTACCAGCCTATGAGATTTGACTTCCCTGATGAAGACATCATGTTCATAAAAGCAAAAGATCATGAAGAGCCTATTCACACTGAAGGGCCTGACCCGGAAGAAGGATGGATTATGATGTTTGATGGGGCTGTTAATATGAATGGTCGTGGTGTTGGTGCAGTGCTCATTACACCTAAGGGAGTTCACATGCCTTTTTCGGCAAAGCTCACCTTTAACTGCACTAACAACGAAGCTGAATACGAAGCTTTCATCATGGGTCTTGAGGAAGCCATTGACCTCAGGATCAAGACATTGACTGTATTCGGAGATTCAGCTCTGGTAGTTAATCAAACCGACGGCAAATGGTACACCCACCAGGATCATCTGATACCTTACAGGGATTATACAAGGAGGTTATTGACTTTCTTTACAACGGTCAAGCTTGAGTATATTCCTCGGGACAAGAATCAGTTTGCAGATGCTTTGGCAACCATTTCATCCATGATCAAAGTTCAGGCTTCCAACTTTGTGCCTCGGATTTCAGTGTCCCGACTTGACAGACCAGCATATGTATTTGCAGCAGACGTTGTCAAAGATGATAAGCCTTGGTTCCATGACATTAAGTGCTTCTTGGAGGATCAAACATACCCACTTGGGGCATCTTCCAATGATAAGAAGACTCTAAGAAGGCTTGCTGGTAGTTTCTTTCTGAACACTGATGGTTCCCTGTACAAGAGAAACTTTGGTATGGTACTCCTCAGATGCGTTGATAGAACAGAAGCAGACTTGTTGATGCACGAGGTGCACGAAGGATCCTTTGGTACCCATGCTGGAGGACATGTGATGGCTAAAAAGTTGCTAAGATCAGGATATTACTGGATCACAATGGACGCCGACTGTTGTGCCTACGCCAGAAAATTCCATAAGTGCCAGATTTATGCGGATAAGGTGCATGTGCCTCCCAATCCTTTGAATGTGATGTCTTCTCCCTGGCCCTTTGCCATGTGGGGCATTGATATGATTGGCAAGATTGAACCGACTGCTTCAAATGGCCACAGATTCATTTTGGTTGCTATTGACTATTTTACCAAGTGGGTTGAAGCAGCCTCCTATGCAAATGTCACAAGGCAAGTGGTAGCCCGATTTCTGAAGAGAGACATCATTTGTCGGTATGGAGTTCCCGAGCGAATCATTACTGATAATGGTTCCAACTTAAACAACAAAATGATGGCAGAGCTATGCCGGGACTTCAAGATCCAACACCACAATTCTTCTCCTTACAGGCCAAAGATGAACGGCGCTGTGGAGGCAGCTAATAAGAATATCAAGAAGATTGTGCAGAAGATGGTAGTCACCTATAAGGACTGGCATGAAATGCTACCGTTTGCCTTGCATGGGTACCTTACGTCAATCAGAACATCCACTGGGGCAACACCGTATCAGCTTGTGTATGGTATGGAAGCAGTCCTACCAGTTGAAGTTGAACTAACCTCCCTGCGGGTACTGATGGATGTTAAGCTGAACGAAGCAGAATGGGCCCGATCCCGATATGAACAACTGAGTCTGATTGAAGAGAAGAGATTGGCTGCAATCTGTCATGGGCAGTTGTATCAAAAAAGAATGAAGAAAGCCTTCGATCAGAAGGTCAGGCTCCGAGAGTACCAAGTAGGAGATCTTGTGCTGAAAAGACTCCTCCCTCCTCATACAGACCACAGGGGCAAGTGGACTCCGAACTATGAAGGGCCGTTCGTAGTAAAGAAAGTTTTTTCCGGTGGAGCACTCATGCTCAGCACTATGGATTGTGAAGACTTCCCGTCCCCTGTGAATTCAGATGTAGTTAAAAAATACTTCGCATAAAAAATGACCCGCTGGACATAAAAACAGAATGTAGGTCCAGGCAAAAATAGGGCATCCCGGCGAGTCAAAAACAGAATAAAAGACTCGGGCAAAAATAAGGGAAAATAAACAAAAAGATTTACACCCGCTGAGTTGAAAAGCCGCATTGGACAACTCAGGCAAAAAGGGGTATCCCGATGGATTGAAAACCCGAAAGGGCGATCCATGCAAAATAAGGGAGTAAGTGAACAACTGCATTCTGAATTCGTCTGTATCACTTACAACTTGGTAAGCTTCGAAAGGATCAAGCTTCTTTCAGAATCAGCCTTCTTCAGAAAGCAAGACGAGAAGAACGTCAAATGTCATACGGGTCATAGCAAAAGGGAAGCTCCTTGAAGCGTCATCAACATTGCCAACATTTTGTTTCTCAATTTGTAACAATCTCCTCATTTTAGGGGATATGTTTCCTTGACTGTATCTTGCCAATTCAGGGCACACCAATTAATAAAATCAGATTTTCAGTCACACTTTGTCTCGTATTCTTTTATTTGCAAAAGGTCCGATGTCTTTAAGATACTGATTGCATAAATACAGATGTTTCTCTTCTGAAGAATACGTGCTTGCAGGAAATATATTTACTCCCGGGAGTGTCTAAACTCTTACGACGGAATCCGGTAAGGGATACCTCGGGATTACTTGTGCGTTTCTCTATCTTTGCAGGATTGCAGGTGTTCAAAACGCGACATGGGGCATGTAAAGTTCTCCCCAGCAAGCTAGAAAATCACTATCCACTCAATCTATCTCCCAATTCGCACCGGAGGTGGTTTTCTTCCCCAGCCGAGCTGCCATTTACTATTCCTCCACAACCAAGTAACGCTCGAAGGAATCACAACAGAGTGAAGAAAGCTTCTACAAACCCCAGTTGGGTCCCTCATTACAAGGATATGTCTATCAGTGACCCATTTCCCCAAGCAGAGTCATGCACCTCGTTAGATCTACCAATGATCTCATCCCCAGCTGGGATGTCCACTTCAAGCAGATCAGCCAGAGATCTTCGCAACATCGGGATCTGAATCCCGGATCGTTATCTTTTGCATAATCATAGCATTCGCATCATATTCACCCCACAAAGCGTAGCATTCCGTCTAATACGGAGCATTACGGCAAAAATCAAACATATTGCATAATCATAAGCCATGTTCTGAATCAAACACTTGTGAATAATGACAAATATACAGAATGCTCCCCAGATTCCCCAGCGGAGAGCTAAAGCTAAAAGCAGTTGCCTTACACTCACAAACACCAGTACATACTCCTTGTGGCACCCGTCCGTGTCATCATTCCCCAATAAAGTCGCCCGGGCATTCTTTACAAACAGACACTTCTCTTGCAAATACATATCTTTCCTGACACCCGTCCGTGTCATATCCCCAGTAGAAAGCCAAAGCGTCCCCTTTGCACTCACAGATACATATATATATAACTTTCTTGACACCCGTCCGTGTCACTTTCCCCAGCATAATTACCTAAACACTTTGTAAAGTATATACTTGTTTATAATATACCTCTCGACACTCGTCCGTGTCACTCTCTCCAGCAAGTTAAACACTTGTCGTTACACCACTCATACTTATTACTCCTGTTTTCACTCATACAGATACTCGTTTGTATCTTGTATATATCACTCAAAACCCCTCAGATTCGACACTCGTCCGTGTTCTTTGTTAACCAGTTGGTACTCGTCCGTACCATCATCTCAGAGCATGCGTCAAGCGTTTGTTTCTACCTGATACTCGTCCGTATCATAGTCCTAAGGATGCTCGTCCGCATCTTTAATCCATACACGTGTCAAAAACTCTTGTCTTCTTGAATGTAGACACTCGTCTGTATCTACTTTTTCCCCAGAAGAGTCCCCTCAGAATCAACGCTCGTCCGTGTTCCTTGTTAACCAGTTGATACTCGTCCGTATCATCACCTCTGAATGCGTGTCAGTATTTGTTTCTACCTGATACTCGTCCATATCGTAGTCTTAGGGATGCTCGTCCGTGTAACACGGTGGGAGAACTGACTTTAGTATGTTGCGGATAGCAAGAGTCGCCACCGACTTTTATTTTATCCATAAGGAAAGGGTATAAAAGAACAGGAAAGACCTTAAGAGAATATTTTGGGTCCGGGGGGTAGGTTATGTAAAGGGAAGGTGTTAGCACCCTTTACATCCATGGTTATCCATGGGCTCTTAGTTACTTAGCTCACCTTTGAATTGTTTTTGAAAATGTGAAGTGTGTGAATAGAAAAATTTTCAGAATAGTTGATAATAATCCATGTATGGATGTGTAAAAACTTGTTTTTGAAAATTTGTTTGAAATTGTGAAAAGTTTTTGAAGTGAGCAAGTACATAAGAGGAACCTACCCTAAAGTTTAAAGCCTTTCTTGTTCTTTATCTTTTCCTTGGTAAGACTATCCCTACTATTAAGGAGTAGGTAGTCATTACCTTGGATGTAAGGGACATGAGAGGGACAACTGTTTTTATGAAGGCAACTGTGGGGTGTAATAAGCATATAGGAGGGACTATCATCATTATTCGAAGGGACTTGATTCGTAAAGGCAACCATGAGGGACTTGATGATTTTTCTTTTTAAAGGGACTTGCTTTATACACCCCACTTGACCTTATTAGTAGGCAACTTGAGGGATAACCTTAGAAAGTGAGACGGCGATTAAAATCGACTTACGTGTGTGAGTGTTTAATTTAATTATCTTATGATTAAAAATGATCTAAATTTATTTTTACATAGAATACATATTTTTTTTGCACTCCCTAAATTACTAACCATAGCAATAATTAAGTAATTAAAATATTACAAAATTTACATCCGAGAAACAATTACATAATTATAAGCAAAATAAAATAAATAAAAAATATAAAAATAATAAACAAAAATAATGAATAAGTAAATAAAATTGGGGTTAGTGATAAATAATAATATTTAAATAATAAGCAAAAAGTTAGTAATAATAAAAGAGGTTAGTAAATAATAAAAATTAGTGAAATAATAATAATATATAAAATTAATAAAGCAAAATAAATAATATGATTAGTAATAACAATAATAAATAAAATTAACCAAAATTATAAGAATAAGAGATTGACAATTTTTAATATAAACAACTATATTTAGAAAGAAATATGCACAAACAATTATTTTAATTTACAAGATTTAATTTTTAATAGCATGAAATATATTTATATCTTATATGAGAAAAATAATTTATAATTATATTTACAACTTTTACATGAATCATACTAAATAAATAACTAAATGTATATTATAATTATATTAATAATTAGAAAATAAAATTATTTAGAAAAAATAGAATTAGGTTTTATTTTTAGAAAACATTTTAGGGTTTGTTAAAAGAAATTAGGGTTTATTTAGGTACAAAGTTATTTTAACTAATATATACCTATATATTATAATTACATACAATAATAAAATAAATTTTTGAGCTAAAATAAAAAAATAGAAAGTTTAGAATTTTTAGAGAACAAGATATTATTTTGAATTTTGAATATATATGATCTATTTTTTTATTAAGAGCATAAAACAAATAAATTAATTAATTAAAGAAAATAGAAGCAAGTGATAAAAAATTAAGAACTTACCTTGGCTGGGTTTGAACCCAGGTCCTCATGTTTGCCAGCAACAACAATAACCACCAGGCTAGCCCACACGCAGGCAACAATGAAGGGGGGAGAATTTGTTTTGTGCCTTGCCTTTGAAAATCCAGAAAAATAAAGAAACAAAAAGGCCTGGGGTGAGAATCGTACCCAGGACCTCATGTATACAAGCATGCGCGCATTACCACCTGGCTGGAAGAGCCCATCTGACTATTGAATGGCAAGAAACCATAATATATTACGTTTGCTTTTAACCTGAAAAATAACAAAAAAACAAATGCACCAACCCAGTATCGAACCAATGTCCTCACAATATACACGCTTCAGTCTTACCACTGGGACAAACGTGAGTTTGTGATATAAAACAATGTTTAATTCATAAAATATTATGCACAACATTTGAATTCTGGAAAACGCGCCAAGCCTTCATCTTCAACCTCCTATCCTTCGATTTTAGCTGCGAAATTCTTTATGAATTTTCCTGCGAAAAAACATTCCTAGCAAAACCTACGAATATCAATGGCCAACAAAATCACACAGTTTTACAAAATCAAACACAGCAGCATGATCCTGGCATCCACACGATTCATTCTATGTCTTTAGAATCAATTTATATTCACTAAATTAAAAATCCCTAAACCTAGGTCCAAACCCTAATAATGGCATCTCATGAATTAGGTACGGGTTCTTTGATTTTCCTGTCCAGAAACAAGCTACACAACATTATAAACAACATTAGGCAATCAAAATCCATTTAAATGCAGTGAATTGATGTAATCGAAAAAATATTTTCAAGCATGAACAAAGCTTCGGGTTTAGCAATATGGAGCACATGAGATGCATATGAGTGATGCTTTAGCTTCAATGATGATCAATAAACATCTCTATGTTCTTACTTTGCTTTAAAATGCCCTGGATTTCAAAATCCGAATCTCACTTTTTGCTTGAATTTTTGAATTTTGATCTTACCTTTTGGCTGCTGGAATTCGTGTCTTGAGGCTAGGGTTGTGTTTGATACTTATATGTGAGTGAATTAGGTCAAAAATATGGACTAGTTGTGTGGAGATTTGGATCCAAAAAGATTGAAAAAGATCATAGTTTAAAGTTCAAATATTTGATCATTAAGGCTTACTATCTTTGGATAAATCACATGATTCCTTTCTCTTTCAAATTCAATCAACATTTATAAAATTCTAGAAGCTCAATCTTCACCCAAAAATAGATTTTCACATTTTATATTTATTTAAAATGATTTTTATGAATTAAATCAATAATAAATAAAAATAAAATAATAAAAATTCTGAATTTTGGTCAATTGGGTCGTGCATAATGATATGATGTGGATTGGATCATAATTTAGCAAGCCCATTTGGAAAGAAATGGTTTTAAACCTCCATTTTCAACATAAACCATCACAAAATTTTCCAACTTTGCAAAGGCACATCTCCCTCAATTTTAAATGTATGAGGGTGTTTTTGGACTTTTTGGAAAGCTTGAAGAGTCCTCTAAACAACCCCATTGGTTTCAGGTCCATATCATTTACCAATCTCAAGTTATGCCCTTTTGAAGTTGTTGACTTTTTGTTGACTTTTGAAATGACCTATAATGTCCTAGCTCATATCTTTCAAATGAAGCATTTTTGGGCTTAACTTTCAACATCAAAGTTGTAGAGAATTCAATTTCCTTCAAAATGAGCTTTGGATGAAGACTTGGTGATGAAGTATGTGAAAGTTATGGCTGGTCAAAGTTCAGTTGACTTTTACTAAGGAAACCCTAATTTAGAAACTCCTGATTATTGATGATCTGGAATCTCCTTGATGAATCATGATAAACCCTTGATCAAATGATGAATTTTACTTCATATAATTGATGTTGGCAAAAAATCATGAAGTTTGACTTTGGTTTGACCACAGTTGACCTCAGTTTGACTTTTTAACTGTATTGACTGATTTTGACTTATCTGATCATCTGACTGAGCAATCCTCTGAGAAAAGTCTTGAAACTTGTCATGGGGGTTCTTACACACATATAAGGTGTTATGAAACTCACTTGAGGTATTGGAAGTCCACTTAGCCTGATTAAAGTTAAAACCCTAGTTTTGGATGCACTGCTTAGGAGGTGCATTGTCTGAGGAAATTGTCAACTCTTATGGCCACTTGTGAACTTTATGAACCTTGTGAATCTTCATAAAGTGTCTTGTGATACTCATGGGAGGTATTGTGAAGCTTGTGAACCTTGTGAACCTCATGAAGTGGCTTTGTAGACCTCATGAACCCCAGGAAAGCTTTGTAACCATTGTGAATCTTGTGAACCTTGTGAACCTTCAAGAAGTAACTTGTAGACTTCATGAACCTCATGAAAGGTCTTGTAAATGTAGAGGAACTTGTGAACCTTGTGAACCTTCAAGAAGTGACTTGTAGACTTCATGAACCTCATGAAAGGTATTTGAAAGTATTGTGGGACTTGTGAACCTTGTGAACCTTCAAGAAGTAACTTGTAGACTTCATGAACCTCATGAAAGGCCTTGTAAGTGTTGGGAAACTTGTGAACTTTGTGAACCTTCTTAGAACACAAAGTCTTGTATTGTGAGGGCAAATTTTGGGGTGCAACAGCTGCCCCTGTTCAATTTTCTGAAACCTGAGGGGTTAGATTGGTACATTTGCCAATCGTGACCTGGAAGGTTGAAGGGGATTGAACACAAAAGCCCAAAAATTTGCACTCACCAGTGCATGGAGTAGTACAGATGACTAGTTGAATTGAGTGGGCTTAAAGATGCCACTAGGGGAAAGTCCTTCAGATATATTTCTTGGAAGATAAAGCAGTCCAAAATACGGAAGTATAATGAAAGCTGTCAGGGGCCTGGAGCAGTCCTGAGGTATTGATGATATGTTTTCAGGAGACTGGAGTAATCCTGATGTAACAGCATGTCTTCATGAGGATAGAGCAATCAATAGTGATAACTCTAAAGCAGTCTTGAAGTAATGATTTCAGGAGGATAGAGCCATCAATAATGATAACTCTAAAGCAGTCTTGAAGTAATAATATGATTTCAGGAGGATAAAGCAATCAATAATGATAACTCTAAAGCAGTCTTGAAGTAATGATTTCAGGAGGATAGAGCCATCAATAATGATAACTCTAAAGCAGTCTTGAAGTAATGATTTCAGGAGGATAGAGCCATCAATATTGATAACTCTAAAGCAGTCTTGAAGTAATGATTTCAGGAGGATAGAGCCATCAATAATGATAACTCTAAAGCAGTCTTGAAGTCATGAGAAGTTATCAGGAGGATAAAGTAACCCTGAGGTGACGATAAAGCGGTCCCGAAGTAATAAGAAGCTTATCAGGAGGATAAAGTAACCCTGAGGTGACGATAAAGCAGTCCCGAAGAAATAAGAAGCTTATCAGGAGGATAAAGTAACCCTGAGGTTACGATAAAGCAGTCCCGATGATCATAAGTTTGTTTGTTGGATAATTAACCTGAAAACAAGGTAGCATTCTGTATAATAATGTTAGTTTATGCATTGTGTATGCATGTATGATATGATGCTCTTAAGTAAATGTATTATGTACTTATGGATATGTATGTTATTGTATGATGTAAATGATGTATGCATGATATGATACTGCTGGAAGCGTCTGGATATCTTCGTATAACAGCTGCTGGCCAGGGAAAATAAATCCCGATTCGATGTTGAAGAATATATTATTCATAACCCTCCGTCTGCTGGGGATAACAGGGTATAGATAACCTCCCGTATGCTGGGGATAGTAAGGTACATATAACCTTCGTCTTCGTTTGATAGTAGAGTAGATACCACATCCCTTCTTCGTTCGTCATACCCTTATAGGAAAGTAAGTTCCCGTATATCCGTATGAGGGTAAAAGAGATGGATATAAATTCCAGGGGAGATGAGACTTTATGAAGATGGATTTGCCCTACTAAGGGATTTGTAACTGTCTTGTAAAGGTGAACCGGCGAAGCTTCGTCGAAATCCTTCCCTCGTTCGTCCTTAGTAAATACTATTACTGCATTTTCATGCATTTCTGGTAAACATTAATCACATTAAGCATACATGCATTTCTGGTAAACATTAATCATATTCAAAAGCATACATACATTCAAACACAACCAATGGACGTTTCGCTTATGTAAATAGGGTAAAAGTAAATCTGGATTCAAAAGATGGAATTTATTTATATCAAAAAGCGATCCATACACGGGTAAGTTTGTACAAGGAGACATAAACCCTAGTAAGAGGATTCTGTCGTAAAGTTTTTTTTTTTTTTTTTACAAAATAAAGAAAATCAGCTATGTGGAAAACAATCCTATTGAGTTTCAATTCTACTATTGCCATTCAAGTTTCTCATCTTCTTGCTGTTGAGACGGAAACGATGGGATTGAGCTTTATCTGTTTGAGCTTGAGTAAGTAGTACAACTGGTTGCAGTTTCATGAGTGATCCAAACGAGACATAGTCATACGCTTTAATCCCTAACTTTTGCCTGGATTGCCCTTTCAGGTTTTCAATCCACCGGGATACCCTTTTTTGCCCAAGCCGCCTTTTCAGGTTTTCGACTTGCCGGGTGTACATCTTTTTATATATATCCCTAATTTTTGCCCAAACCCTTTTGGTTTGCCGGGATGCCCTTATTTTTGCCTAGGCCTATCAACCTAGCGGGTCTCTTTTTATGCGTAGTATTTTTTAACTATGTCTGCGTTTACAGGCTGTGGGAAGTCCTCACCATCCATTGTAGTCAGTATCATGGAACCTCCTGAGAACACTGTTTTGACTACAAATGGTCCTTCATATGTTGGAGTCCACTTGCCCCTAGGATCACCCTGTGGTAATATGATACGCTTGATTACCAAGTCACCAGCCTGATATACCTTTGGCTTAACCCTCTTGTTAAAAGCTTTGATCATTCGCTTCTGGTACATCTGGCCATGACAAACTGCTGCTAACCTCTTCTCATCAATCAAATTTATCTGGTCCAGTCGAGTCTGAATCCACTCATCTTCATCCAAGCCTGCATCCTTCATAATTCTCAAGGAGGGGATCTGAACTTCAATGGGCAGAACTGCTTCCATACCATAGACTAAGGAGAATGGGGTTGCCCCTGTTGAAGTACGTATTGTAGTACGATAACCATGAAGAGCAAATGGTAACATCTCGTGCCAATCCTTGTAAGTAACAGTCATCTTCTGTACAATCTTCTTAATGTTCTTATTAGCAGCTTCAACTGCCCCATTCATCTTTGGACGATAAGGAGAAGAGTTGTGGTGCTTAATCTTGAACTGCGTGCAGAGATCAGTAATCATAGTGTTGTTCAGATTAGAGCCATTGTCAGTGATAATCCTTTCAGGGATGCCATATCTCCATATGAGATTATTCTTAATGAATCGAGCCACAACATTCTTAGTAACAGATGCAAATGAAGCTGCCTCTACCCACTTCGTGAAGTAATCAATAGCAACCAGGATGAAACGATGCCCATTAGAAGCAGTAGGCCTGATCTCACCAATCATATCAATGCCCCACATGGCAAAGGGCCAAGGAGTAGCCAACACATTCAATGGTGATGGAGGTACATGGACTTTATCAGCATAAATTTGACATTTGTGACACGTTCTGGAGTGTTGATAGCAATCAGCTTCCATGGTAGACCAATAGTAACCTGCTCTCAAAATCTTCTTTGCCATGGTATGACCACTAGAATGAGTGCCAAAGGTCCCATCATGCATCTCTTCCATAATCTCAGTGGCTTCCTTCTTATCCACACAACGAAGCATAGTTGAATCATGATTGCGCTTATACAGAATCCCATTACTCAAAAAGAACTTAGCAGAGAACCTCCTCAGAAACTTCCTATCTTTGACAGATGCCTCCTCAGGAAATTCCTGAGCTTCAAGATATCTTCTCACTTCATAGAACCAAGGCTTCTCCTCTGCCCCTTCAGTGTCAATCTCATTGCAGTATGCAGGCTTTTCAAATCTATCAATAGTAATCTTAGGAGCTTCATCATCCCAACTGATCTCAAACATGGATGCCATGGTGGCCAATGCATCTGCCAACTGTTTCTCTCTTCGTGGAATATGTCCAAAGGTAACCTCTTTGAAATGTGGGATCAAAGACAACACATGTTCTCTGTAAGGAATGAGATTATCATGCTTGGTATCCCAATCTCCTTTAATCTGACTCACTACCAGGGCTGAATCTCCATACACATCAAGGAACTGAATCTTCATATCAATAGCAACTTTAATACCCAGGATACATGCCTCATACTCAGCCATGTTATTGGTACAATAGAAACAAAGTCTGGCAGTAATCGGGGTATGACAACCTTCAGGGGAACTAATCACAACACCAACACCATTACCAAGTGCGTTGGATGCACCATCAAAAACCATAGTCCATCGGGATCCTTGTTCAGGTCCGTCATATTGTCCAGGTTCTTTGGTAACAGTCATAATGTCTTCATCAGGGAATTCAAAACTCATTGACTGATAATCATCTACTGCTTGATGAGCCAAATGATCAGCAACAACACTTCCCTTGATGGCCTTCTGAGTAGTGTACTGTATATCATATTCTGTCAATATCATTTGCCATCTTGCAATTCTTCCGGAGAGAGCAGGTTTCTCAAATATGTACTTGATTGGATCCATCTTCAAAATCAACAAGGTAGTATGGGTCAACATATACTGTCTTAGCCGGCGAGCAGCCCATGCCAAAGCGCAGCAAGTTTTCTCGAGCAGTGAGTATCTTGTTTCACAGTCGGTAAACTTTTTGCTAAGGTAGTATATTGCCTGCTCTTTTCGACCAGACTCGTCATGTTGCCCCAACACACACCCCATTGAGTTGTCTAACACTGTTAAGTACATAATCAAGGGTCTTCCATCAACTGGTGGCATCAAAATTGGAGGTTCTAGCAGGTATCTCTTGATTTCATCAAAGGCAGTCTGGCACTCATCATTCCATTCCATCACCTGATCTTTCTTCAACAACTTGAAGATTGGCTCACAGATGGTAGTTAACTGGGAAATAAATCTTGCAATGTAATTCAATCGTCCCAAGAAACCTCTAACCTCCTTCTCAGTGCGGGGAGCTGGCATCTCTCGTATAGCTTTCACTTTTGCAGGATCCACTTCAATACCTTTTCCACTGACAATAAAACCCAGGAGCTTTCCAGATCTAACCCCAAAAGTACACTTGTTTGGGTTCAATCTCAACTTGTATTTCTTTAACCTCTTAAACAACTTGTGCAGATGATCAAGATGTTGCTCTTCATTCTGAGACCTGGCTATCATATCATCCACATATACCTCTATCTCATGATGAATCATATCATGAAACAAAGCCACCATAGCACGTTGATATGTTGCCCCTGCATTCTTCAAACCAAATGGCATCACGTTATAACAAAAAGTGCCCCACTGTGTCACAAATGTTGTCTTCTCCATATCTTCAGGTGCCATCTTGATTTGATTGTAACCAGAGAAGCCATCCATAAAAGAGAATGCTTTGTGCTGAGCAGTGTTGTCTACCAGAATATCAATATGAGGAAGGGGAAAGTCATCTTTAGGGCTAGCCTTGTTCAAATCTCTGTAGTCCACACACATACGCACCTTACCATCTTTCTTGGGAACCGGTACCACATTTGCAACCCACTGAGGATAAGAAGTCACTGCTAAGAACCCTGCATTGAACTGTTTCATTACCTCTGCCTTGATCTTTTCTGACATTTCAGGACGCATACGACGAACCTTCTGTTTCTTTGGACGACAATCTTCTTTCACTGGTAAACGGTGAACCACAATGTCTGTATCCAACCCTGGCATATCTTCATAAGACCAAGCAAAGATCTCCACATAGTCACGTAACATCTGAATCAACCTGTTCTTGACACTGTCCTCTAAATCAGCCCCTACCTTGACCTCTTTTCTGTTTTCTTCAGTTCCCAGATTCACAACTTCGACTGGCTCTTCATGTGGCTGTATAGCTTTCTCTTCTTGTTGTAACAACCTAGCAAGCTCTACAGGTATTTCACAATCGTCCTCATTTCCGTCTTCAGTTAGATAGATCGGATTCTCGAAATCATAATTGGCAATAGTAGAACTGTTATCAACAGGATCCAGAGTGGATAAGGATCTGCATTTAGTGATGTGGGTGTGTGTAAGAACACATAGCTGATAAAGCAAAAATAAAAGAAAAGAAAGACAAGGAACACAATATTTACTAAAACGAAACGTCCACTGATTTTATTGAATGAAGTATGCAAATGAAATGACAGCCCGTAACAAGCACACCATTGTGCCCCGGGTAAGGCACATGGCTTGAAAGTTTTATTGTTCAAGAAGTTACAAATTTAAAAGCAACAACACAGTAATAGTATTTACTCCTGACTAAAGGAGATAGGGATAACATCTTCAGCTTTCCAATTGTTGAGTCCAGCACCCACAGTAGGAAAAATCCAAGCATCCAAGTTGTAGTCTTCATCTTGATCTCCCACAGCATTGATAACCCCTTGATTGGTGATACGAGCAGCACGAGCACGACGAACAGCCTTCTGGGACTCTTTATCCACCACAGCTCTAGCATCATTGAGGGAGGCCATTGCCATTGTTGGAGGTTTTCTGGTGACCACATGAAATTTTTTCACAGCAGGAGGAGCTACATAATCATTAACAACCCAGGGAACCACTTCAAATGACTGACACGGAGTCTCAATGTATTCACCTTCCACTTCCAGATACTTGAAGGTATTTACATGGCTGACAAAGTATTCTTCTTCTCCATAGACAGTAACAACCTTTCCATTCACCGGATATCTCAACTTTTGGTGCAATGTAGAGGTCACAGCACCTGCCCCATGGATCCAGGGACGACCAAGCAGACAAGAGTATGAAGGACGAATATCCATCACATAAAATGTAGCAGTAAAAACCTGAGAGCCAACTTTGATTGGAAGATCAATTTCCCCATGCACTACTCTTCTAGAACCATCAAAAGCCTTTACCACAATATTACTGGGCTTCAACACAGCATCTTCAGGACTCAGCTTATTCAGGACTTCCTTGGGCAACACATTCAGAGAGGAACCATTGTCTATCAGCACGTGTGACAGGGTAGTGCCCCTGCATTCAATTGAAATATGCAAGGCCCTGTTATGATCCCTCTTGGCAGGGGTCAAATCAGCATCAGAGAACCCTAACCCATTGTCATAGGTCAGGTGAGCAACACAGTTCTCAAATTGATCAACAGAAATTGCACTGGGCACATGAGCAGACTTCAGAAACTTGATCAAGGACTTGGCATGAGCCTCAGAACACAGCAACAAGGACAACATAGAAATCTTTGAGGGAGTATGCCCCAGTTGATCCACAATGTCATAATCACTCTTGCGAATGATTTTCAATACTTCTTCCATCTGCTTAGAGAGATCATCAGCAGCTGGCACATCAGTGGATACAGGCTCAATAACAGGACCTTTGCCCCTAGCATCAGTGGTGGAAGTAGCAGCAGGAGTAACTGCACTCTTAGAAGCAACTGGAGGAGAGAAGACTCTTCCACTACGAGTGATCTTGCTAGATCCAGCAATATTATCAATGTCAGCAGGCACATCAGGTAAAGGCTCCTGCTTGACACCATGGATGTAAACATCAGACCCATAGTGCCAAGGCACAGCTTTATCAGATGTATAGGGAATAGGACCAGGAGTAGTAATGATCAGAGGAGCCACTCTGGCTTCAGCAACAACTTTCACAGGACCTTCAGCAGTAATCTTGATTGGGCCCTGATGAGTGATTTTAACAGGTCTCTTTGAAGTGATTCTTACCGGTACTTTGTCAACCATATCAACCTCTTCAATCTTCCTACCTTGAGTCAGATGATCCACCATGCTTTCTACAGAAGATGGCCTCCTTTCAAATACAATGGTGTAATTATCCATGAGACGCTGAATTCCATCCTTCAACCTGAAGCACTTCTCTGGATTATACTCACAATAAACACAATCTTCATGACAACCCGGAAAGAACCCAGCTTGCACTAACTTCTTTCTGATGACAGACAATGGTGTGGTCAACTCCGCAACTGAATAGATATGAAGAGCTTCATCAATGGCATTGACAGTCTTCTCGTGATTTGGCATTGGTGCTGTAATCACATTTGGAGGATCAAACTCAATTTCTCCAGCATCAATCATATCTTGAATTTTGTTCTTCAAGATCCAGCAGTTATTAGTATCATGTCCCTGGCAATTTGAATGATATGCACATCGTGCATTGGGATTGTACCTGGGAGAGGTAACATTGGGATTCTGAGGAGCCTCTTTCAGAGTAATGAGTTCAGCCTTCAACAAGTGTTGCAATACCTGAGCCATTGACATGTTGATCTTCGTGAACTGTCTTCTAGCCCTCTGTTGGTTGCCCTGAGGCTGCTCTGTTGTTGCAGGAGTTGGATTTGAGATATGAACTGCACTAACAGACTGATGCCTTCTGTTACGATCAGGTTGACCATAAACAGCATTGGATTCTTTCTTCCCAGTGGGAGGCTTCTTTGCAGCAGCTGATGAGGAAGCACCCACATGGATCTTGCCATTCTTTATACCATTCTCTACTCGCTCTCCTGTCATGATCAACTCAGTGAAGCCAGATGATGATCTTCCAATGAGATGACTGTAAAACGGACCATTCAGCGTACACATGAACATATCAACCAATTCCCTATCAGTCAAAGGGGGTTGAACTCTTCCAGCTAAGTCTCTCCATTTCTGAGCATACTCTTTAAAACTTTCTTTGGCACCCATAGACATGCTCTGAAGCTGCATGCGAGTGGGGGCTAAGTCAGCATTGTATTGGTACTGCTTATAGAAAGCCTCAGCAAGATCATTCCAGTCTCTGATGTTGACACTCTCCAACTGATAATACCACTCCAACTGAGCTCCAGATAAGCTCTCTTGAAAAAAATGGATCCACAACTTTTTGTCAGCAGTGTGAGGTTGAATCCTTCTGACATAAGACCTCAAGTGCAGCTTGGGACAAGAGACCCCATCATAGACAACAAAGGTAGGTACTTTGAAACCAATGGGTATCACAACCCCAGATATCAGACTTAAATCCTCAAAATCCAGCCCAGATGATTTCTGCAATTCCATAGCATCCATCCTATCCACCAGCATCTTGAATTTGTCTTCATTAGGATCATGGTAGTAGTTAGCCTTAGAATCGGAGTCCCCCATAGTGTGGTGGAGACTGCCTATCTCTTGCTCAGACCCTTCAGATTCATAGTCTTCAACCTGCTCTTTGGTCTTAACAGGAAATCTGAACCTTCTTCCCATGTTGATTAGGCCTCCTGACCTTCTAGTCTTCTTAGTCTTCTTGGCCAGCAGTGTCTTCAATTCATCCTGCCCCTTGGATAGGTTCAGGATCAGCTCTTGGAACTGTGCATTCTGTGCCTGAAGATCCTTAACTGATTGTTCAAGAGCCATTGCTGAAATAAACAGCGAGAAGATGAGAAACCTGTGCACAATTATAAACCTGCGATGCAATGAAATGATATGGGAATGCATATGCAATGTTTTCAAGAACCGCGGGATTTAAATTTGCTTAAACAAACAAGAAAGCAACTTTTTATTAGTAATAACTTGTTTTGCCTTTTAGGCTCACAAAAATAAAATGAAATGAGTACAAAAGGTGGAGTTTTAAGTCTCCCATGGACGTTTCCTCTTTATGTTGAGGTATGAGTTGAGATTTCGTTCCTCGTGAAGTTGCTTTGTTAGCTCTAGGACCCTTGCTTGGCTTGCTTTGTAATGAGCCTCGAAAGTATCCCTTTGCTCCTTCAGTTGGATCCATGATCTCTGCAAGTCTTCCATATCAGTAGGCATGTCTGGGTGAAGGATGGTATAAGCTGTGTCTCCTTCAGCAACAGGTTCCATGGTAACTGGTAGGACGGCAGGATATGGCATTATGAGTGTCTGAGCACGAGATCGTACCCATCTGAGGTAAGCCTCCATAGGAATAGTGTACTTAGGCTCCAGAGTCTTGCTGTCAACCTTGTTTACTTTTCCCCATGCTCGTATGAATCTCTGACGGTAACCTTGAAGATCGTTGTCGTAGTTAAACACAATGCCCTGAATCAACATGTCATGTGGACCATCACTTCGAGCGTAACCAAACTGTCGTAAAGCTAGAGAGGGGTTGTAGGTGATGCCTCCTCTTATGCCTAGAAGTGGCACATTAGGAAACTCCCCACAACGGTCAATGATGGTGACATTCTCCATAGATCTGGAGCACCAATGAATGTCTGAGTGAGAAAGTGACATGATCCTTTTGGACCATCTGAACCCTTGCTCATTCTTCATTACTGAGCGAGGAAGGTGAGAAATAAACCACCTTGATAGTAAAGGTATGCAGCACATCAAAGTTCCTCTTGCCCTTGTAGTACGGGTGTGAAGAGAATGTAGTATGTCTCCAAGCAATGTAGGCACTGGATTGTGACTCAGGAAAATGTTGATGGCATGAACGTCTATGAACTGATCTGGATTGGGGAACAATACTAAGCCATATATCAGCAAGGCTAAGATCTCCTCAAAAGCATCATGACTCATGGCCTTCAGGAACATTTGAGCTTTATCCACTAATACCTTGGCAAGAATACCCTTAACTCCACTTCTCGTCTCTAGAACAATGTCAGACTTCTTCAGATGTAGAGCTGCAGCAATAACCTCTGGTTTAAGCTCCTTCTCCAAACCTGTGAAGGGTCTTTGATCAAGAACATGTATACCCAGAAGTTTAGAGAACTCTTCCATGGTTGGAACCAGCTGATAGTCAGGGAATGTAAAGCAGTGGTGCTTAGGATCAAAGAACTGAAACAGGACACTCATCATGTCTTCATTGAACCCTGAAGTGACTAGATCCAGTAGGTGACCATGTCTCTTGATGAATTGGGAATGATCAGACACTTGAGAAACCAACTCTTTAAGCTTAGAAGGTATCCCTACAAAGTTAATCCTGATGGTGTTTCTACGAGCAGAAGCCATGACCTGCAACAAAGAACAAAGATAAATCCTTTGGTCCTTGAAATGGTTAGTGAAAATGCTATGCTTATGATGCATGATGATGTCATGATGTTATGTTCAATCACAAACATGTGGCACACACAAACAAGTCACACCATAGTCCTAGGTTTAAAGGCTTGCATGAGGTTCAAAGGTAAGTACCCTCCCCTGAAGTTAGATGGTTCATCCTGTCCTACAAAAGTAACCAGGTTCTAAGGGATCTCAATATCATTGATCCTTCACAAGGGTGGTTGATCAGAAGGCAACTTACTTGCCAACCAAAACCCTCCAAGTTTAAGATCTCAATGAGTGTAGCATCGAGTGTTAACCAACTTCAGTCTGCACCAAAGCCGGTTACCTCACTACTTTCTAAAGGCCAAGATGAGTTAACTAGGGTTCTAAAAGTTAGTTAGTGCATTGACAACATATGGCAGCCTCATATTATCCTCAACTTGACTTAAGGAACATAAGCACCAACCAAGAAGTCACACTAACTATGGCCACCAGATCAACCATATCGGTATACGCCATACAGTTTCCTTGGTCTATTTCCATTTACCTAAGGTACACTAGATCCGGGTTAGGACCTTTCACACATAAGAGCACCCCCAACAAGATAATATAAAGCAAACAAGGCAAACAATTTAAAGTGATCTAATTCCTAAGGGTACCCCTCTTTAATATTAAATCCCCAGCAGAGTCGCCAGTTCTGTAACACGGTGGGAGAACTGACTTTAGTATGTTGCGGATAGCAAGAGTCGCCACCGACTTTTATTTTATCCATAAGGAAAGGGTATAAAAGAACAGGAAAGACCTTAAGAGAATATTTTGGGTCCGGGGGGTAGGTTATGTAAAGGGAAGGTGTTAGCACCCTTTACATCCATGGTTATCCATGGGCTCTTAGTTACTTAGCTCACTTTTGAATTGTTTTTGAAAATGTGAAGTGTGTGAATAGAAAAATTTTCAGAATAGTTGATAATAATCCATGTATGGATGTGTAAAAACTTGTTTTTGAAAATTTGTATGAAATTGTGAAAATTTTTTGAAGTGAGCAAGTACATAAGAGGAACCTACCCTAAAGTTTAAAGCCTTTCTTGTTCTTTATCTTTTCCTTGGTAAGACTATCCCTACTATTAAGGAGTAGGTAGTCATTACCTTGGATGTAAGGGACATGAGAGGGACAACTGTTTTTATGAAGGCAACTGTGGGGTGTAATAAGCATATAGGAGGGACTATCATCATTATTCGAAGGGACTTGATTCGTAAAGGCAACCATGAGGGACTTGATGATTTTTCTTTTTAAAGGGACTTGCTTTATACACCCCACTTGACCTTATTAGTAGGCAACTTGAGGGATAACCTTAGAAAGTGAGACGACGATTAAAATCGACTTACGTGTGTGAGTGTTTAATTTAATTATCTTATGATTAAAAATGATCTAAATTTATTTTTACATAGAATACATATTTTTTTTGCACTCCCTAAATTACTAACCATAGCAATAATTAAGTAATTAAAATATTACAAAATTTACATCCGAGAAACAATTACATAATTATAAGCAAAATAAAATAAATAAAAAATATAAAAATAATAAACAAAAATAATGAATAAGTAAATAAAATTGGGGTTAGTGATAAATAATAATATTTAAATAATAAGCAAAAAGTTAGTAATAATAAAAGAGGTTAGTAAATAATAAAAATTAGTGAAATAATAATAATATATAAAATTAATAAAGCAAAATAAATAATATGGTTAGTAATAACAATAATAAATAAAATTAACCAAAATTATAAGAATAAGAGATTGACAATTTTTAATATAAACAACTATATTTAGAAAGAAATATGCACAAACAATTATTTTAATTTACAAGATTTAATTTTTAATAGCATGAAATATATTTATATCTTATATGAGAAAAATAATTTATAATTATATTTACAACTTTTACATGAATCATACTAAATAAATAACTAAATGTATATTATAATTATATTAATAATTAGAAAATAAAATTATTTAGAAAAAATAGAATTAGGTTTTATTTTTAGAAAACATTTTAGGGTTTGTTAAAAGAAATTAGGGTTTATTTAGGTACAAAGTTATTTTAACTAATATATACCTATATATTATAATTACATACAATAATAAAATAAATTTTTGGCTAAAATAAAAAAATAGAAAGTTTAGAATTTTTAGAGAACAAGATATTATTTTGAATTTTGAATATATATGATTTATTTTTTTATTAAGAGCATAAAACAAATAAATTAATTAATTAAAGAAAATAGAAGCAAGTGATAAAAAATTAAGAACTTACCTTGGCTGGGTTTGAACCCAGGTCCTCATGTTTGCCAGCAACAACAATAACCACCAGGCTAGCCCACACGCAGGCAACAATGAAGGGGGGAGAATTTGTTTTGTGCCTTGCCTTTGAAAATCCAGAAAAATAAAGAAACAAAAAGGCCTGGGGTGAGAATCGTACCCAGGACCTCATGTATACAAGCATGCGCGCATTACCACCTGGCTGGAAGAGCCCATCTGACTATTGAATGGCAAGAAACCATAATATATTACGTTTGCTTTTAACCTGAAAAATAACAAAAAAACAAATGCACCAACCCAGTATCGAACCAATGTCCTCACAATATACACGCTTCAGTCTTACCACTGGGACAAACGTGAGTTTGTGATATAAAACAATGTTTAATTCATAAAATATTATGCACAACATTTGAATTCTGGAAAACGCGCCAAGCCTTCATCTTCAACCTCCTATCCTTCGATTTTAGCTGCGAAATTCTTTATGAATTTTCCTGCGAAAAAACATTCCTAGCAAAACCTACGAATATCAATGGCCAACAAAATCACACAGTTTTACAAAATCAAACACAGCAGCATGATCCTGGCATCCACACGATTCATTCTATGTCTTTAGAATCAATTTATATTCACTAAATTAAAAATCCCTAAACCTAGGTCCAAACCCTAATAATGGCATCTCATGAATTAGGTACGGGTTCTTTGATTTTCCTGTCCAGAAACAAGCTACATAACATTATAAACAACATTAGGCAATCAAAATCCATTTAAATGCAGTGAATTGATGTAATCGAAAAAATATTTTCAAGCATGAACAAAGCTTCGGGTTTAGCAATATGGAGCACATGAGATGCATATGAGTGATGCTTTAGCTTCAATGATGATCAATAAACATCTCTATGTTCTTACTTTGCTTTAAAATGCCCTGGATTTCAAAATCCGAATCTCACTTTTTGCTTGAATTTTTGAATTTTGATCTTACCTTTTGGCTGCTGGAATTCGTGTCTTGAGGCTAGGGTTGTGTTTGATACTTATATGTGAGTGAATTAGGTCAAAAATATGGACTAGTTGTGTGGAGATTTGGATCCAAAAAGATTGAAAAAGATCATAGTTTAAAGTTCAAATATTTGATCATTAAGGCTTACTATCTTTGGATAAATCACATGATTCCTTTCTCTTTCAAATTCAATCAACATTTATAAAATTCTAGAAGCTCAATCTTCACCCAAAAATAGATTTTCACATTTTATATTTATTTAAAATGATTTTTATGAATTAAATCAATAATAAATAAAAATAAAATAATAAAAATTCTGAATTTTGGTCAATTGGGTCGTGCATAATGATATGATGTGGATTGGATCATAATTTAGCAAGCCCATTTGGAAAGAAATGGTTTTAAACCTCCATTTTCAACATAAACCATCACAAAATTTTCCAACTTTGCAAAGGCACATCTCACTCAATTTTAAAGGTATGAGGGTGTTTTTGGACTTTTTGGAAAGCTTGAAGAGTCCTCTAAACAACCCCATTGGTTTCAGGTCCATATCATTTACCAATCTCAAGTTATACCCTTTTGAAGTTGTTGACTTTTTGTTGACTTTTGAAATGACCTATAATGTCCTAGCTCATATCTTTCAAATGAAGCATTTTTGGGCTTAACTTTCAACATCAAAGTTGTAGAGAATTCAATTTCCTTCAAAATTAGCTTTGGATGAAGACTTGGTGATGAAGTATGTGAAAGTTATGGCTGGTCAAAGTTCAGTTGACTTTTACTGAGGAAACCCTAATTTAGAAACTCCTGATTATTGATGATCTGGAATCTCCTTGATGAATCATGATCAACCCTTGATCAAATGATGAATTTTACTTCATATACTTGATGTTGGCAAAAAATCATGAAGTTTGACTTTGGTTTGACCACAGTTGACCTCAGTTTGACTTTTTAACTGTATTGACTGATTTTGACTTATCTGATCATCTGACTGAGCAATCCTCTGAGAAAAGTCTTGAAACTTGTCATGGGGGTTCTTACACACATATAAGGTGTTATGAAACTCACTTGAGGTATTGGAAGTCCACTTAGCCTGATTAAAGTTAAAACCCTAGTTTTGGATGCACTGCTTAGGAGGTGCATTGTCTGAGGAAATTGTCAACTCTTATGGCCACTTGTGAACTTTATGAACCTTGTGAATCTTCATAAAGTGTCTTGTGATACTCATGGGAGGTATTGTGAAGCTTGTGAACCTTGTGAACCTCATGAAGTGGCTTTGTAGACCTCATGAACCCCAGGAAAGCTTTGTAACCATTGTGAATCTTGTGAACCTTGTGAACCTTCAAGAAGTAACTTGTAGACTTCATGAACCTCATGAAAGGTCTTGTAAATGTAGAGGAACTTGTGAACCTTGTGAAACTTCAAGAAGTGACTTGTAGACTTCATGAACCTCATGAAAGGTATTTGAAAGTATTGTGGGACTTGTGAACCTTGTGAACCTTCAAGAAGTAACTTGTAGACTTCATGAACCTCATGAAAGGCCTTGTAAGTGTTGGGAAACTTGTGAACTTTGTGAACCTTCTTAGAACACAAAGTCTTGTATTGTGAGGGCAAATTTTGGGGTGCAACAGTCCGCGTCTTTAATCTATACACAACGCCAAAACACTTATACCTTTTATTTCTTGGATATAAACACTCGTCCGTGTTTACTATTCCCCAGTAGGTCGCCAGCAAAGTAAAATTTCTTTTCTATCTGACATTCTTCCTATGTCATGATAAACCCTGAGAGCAGCCGTACCCTGCTAGGTGATCGTCCTTCACCTCTTGATGATCGTCCTTCATCATTTTTATCCGATGGTCGTCCCCATCGTTGATCTTTTTATCTGACATTCGTCCTATGTCATGATAAACCTTGAGAGCAGCCGTCCCCTGCTAGGTGATCGTCCTTCACCTCTTGATGATCGTCCTTCATCATGCTCGTCCGATGGCCGTCCCCATCGTTGACCTCTTATCCGGCATTCGTCCTATGTCGCGATACTTTCGGCAGCCGTACCCTGCCAGGTGATCGTCCTTCACCTTAGATGACCGTCCCTCATCTTATCCCCGACAGAGCAGCCGTCCCCTGCTAGGTGATCGTCCTTCACCTTTGATGACCGTCCCTCATCATTATTATTTCATTTATTCTTTAACCCGATGGCCGTCCCCGTCGTGGTCCCTTTTCCTTTTCCTGATGATCGTCCTTCATCAGTTTAGCCCGATGACCGTCCCCATCGTTGTTTGCATTACTTTATGAACCCGATAACCGTACCTCATCATTTATTTCTACCTATAATCCCCAGAGAGTCCTGATGGCCATCCCCATCATAATCTCTTATTATCCCCAGCTTGTCGGCCGTCCCCATCACTGCTATATTTCCCGCATCATCCCCAGCATGTCGGTCGTCCCCGTCATTGCTTTCCCCAGCAGTCGTCCTCTGCTCGGTGGTCGCCCTCCGTCACCCGCATTTTATAATTATACTTTATTTTCCTTTTACAATCTATATCCCTTTTCTTCTTCATTCTGTGAGTGCAAATTTTGGACTGTCTTTGGTATTCAACCACAAGTTATCTCGTTTGCCTGATAAGCCGTTGCTTACATCCTGCACAGCTAACTCATGTTTGAATAGGGGCAGCTGTAAACACCCCAAATTTGCCCTCACCCATTCACACCATGGCTTGTGATCATTTCATATGCATAAACACAATCATAGCATCTCATACCACATTTTTGATTCATTGCATTGATTCAAAGTCATTTGCATCTAGGGTTTGTGATCTGAGCAATCCAAGAGCTTCTTGAGCCACTCCAAATGTCATCAATCACTTCAAATGGGTCCATGTATGTTCAATCATCATATTATATCCCCTCAAAGTCAAGAATATCAAAGAATCACAAGAACTGAGAATGGCATGGAAGCAGAGCCAGGTTTAACTGCACAGATGACCTAGAATTAGGGTTTTGGTTTCAGAGGCCATAACTCCAAATTTTTTGGTCATTATTGTTTCTATTGGTCTCTATATGGTATAGGGATCATTCATATCAATTTTCATGAAGAAATTCAATGGGGAAGGCATCTGATAAAGAGTTGACTTTTTGAGCAAGTCAGTGCAAAATCAGGGCATCTGAGGCCCCCAATGACCCAACCAAAGGGTGTTCATCATCATTTTGATTATGTATGATCTTTATTTGATCATAGAAGATGTTATAAGTTCACAAAATTGAATAATTTCAAGCCATTTGCAAAGTTGACTTTTTGGGAAAGTTGACTTATAATGAAAATTGCCACTTTAGGAAACTTTTTCAACCCTTGTTTTTTGATTCAAAAATGCTTCAAATGGAAAAACTTTGGTCATGAAAGTTGTAGAATGGATCATTCCCTTTTCAAAAAGTACAAAAACTTGACCTAATTCATTTTGGATCAAAAGTTATGGCTTGTCAAAGTTGGCTAAAATCACATAATTTCAAGTTGTGCACCTAAGATGGAAACTTGCAAATTCTTGTACCAAGGCAATTTGTGACTTCTAATTGATGTATAACCTTTACACAAACATCATACATGACTTAAACTTCAGATTGGCCCAAGAATTTCTTAAGTCCCATGCCTTAAACTTCAAGAATTACAAAGGGGGCCAAAGTTGTGACAATTTGCAAAAGGGATCAAAACTTCTCATCCACTTGCCTCAGCTCACAAAATCTGATTTCATATCACTCCTTGATCCTTGCTGCGCATAGCCATGCCCCTATCTCAGCCTGCCACTTGCCCATACCTCCAAGTACAACTTGCTTGACTTTTTGCAACTTGAAGCCATACCAATCCCACAGTGACACAACCACTCTCTGCCCAATCCAGACTTTACAAACACATCCCAAGGCTTCATTCTCATAACACACACAAGCCTGAAAGCTCCAAGAACACAGCCCTCTCATTTTCCACCTCATATGCAAAACCATTCGAAACTCATCATACAAGCTTCAAACACACAAACAAACTTCACCATTGATCTCCACATGCTTCACTGATCACAAACCAGCCATTAAAATAGCCTGAAACTCACTGAAATCAAAACACGATTTCCTCCCCCCCTTGAACAGAACTCTGCCAATCTCCCAAACTAGCCATCCTCAAAGCTTCCTAAGCTTCATTTCATCTTCAGAGGACTAAAAGGAATGGATTTGCAGCTAGGGAAAGGCCAGAAAGCTCATAACCAGGAGGTTCCATCTCAGGTAGCCATCTCAAACATTTTTCCAGAACTTGCGTTTTAAGTTATAAACTGATTCTATGTGGTGTGCTGATCATTTTGAGCTTTGAATCTTTGAAAAAGGTTGCGTGTGTAGGATGTATTTGATCTCTGAAACTTTTGTGTGTTTTCCGTTTTGATTCATTTCTCTTGATTCAGTGGAAATAAGTGGATTTTAGGGTGGGGTTTAGGTTTAGTGATGTTCAATGATTGATTCTGGAGAGATTTGAGAGGTTTCATGGAGTATTGAGAGAGATTGAAGAAGGGGGTCGTCGGGGAAGATGACCGGAACACTGTTCCGGTCACCTGATTATGTTTAGGGTTCAGATTAGGGCACTAATCATAATTAGGAGAATTTGAATGTTGGCCGTCCAGATGCGCGCCTAATCAATTCCCGCGCGTCCTAGTTCGAATCCTGGCCCTTTGATCTGCTGACTTTCTCATTTTCAGTTTAAATTCAATTTTATTTTCATTTAATTTCATTTGTTTTCTACAATTTATTAAAAATAGTAAAACATCTTTAAAAATTCTGAAATTTTTTGTCAAAGGTTCAATTAATTTTCAGAACACAAAAATATTTTTATTTTTATTTTTTGCATTAAAAATTATTTTTAAATCATTTAAAAGTTTATTTTTAATGAATTAATGAAAATTAATTAATTAAAAATGCTTTTGGGTATTTTAAAATCACAAAAAAATTCATGAAACATTTAAAATCATTTAGAAACATTGTCCAACTCTCAAACCAAATTTCTTTTTTGATCTTGATGCCTTTTGACAATTTTCAATGGATTTAATTTCATTTCAAGGCATTATTTTGATTCTAACTTCAAAAATTCATTTCTGCCTAGCCTTTAAGAGTGGGATAATGATTCTTCTTGCATTGCATCTTGTATAGCATGTAGTTTATAGGATTAAATTGGCATGAATTGATCTTTTATTTCCAATTTGTTTTGCATTTTTCTTGACAAGGTACCTTAAAACCCTAGCCATCTTAGAAAATTCATAACTCTCACTAGGTTAAGAGTTGGATCCCCTCCTTTGGGAAGTGAGTTTGTATAGGTTTAGGGTTCCTTTGGATGCATTTTCAAATTTTTATCATGATGTTTGCTTCTGGTTTTGATTTTTGTTTTGTGCATTGATCATAAACCCTAATTTGGGCTTTCATTTGCATCCATCTTCCATTTGCTTGCATACCATGACTTGCCATGAAATTTTGTGCATCCATTTGATTCATAACACATCTTAGGACATGTTAAGACCATATGTGATCATTGCATCTTTCATTTACCATGTTGTATGTCATTTGCATTCCATAACTTTTCATGTATGTTCATGGTTCTAAACATGCTTCTCTTGCATCCATATGCTTGTGAGATCATTCTCATGCCTTATTTCATGTTTGCATCATCTCATAGCATCATTAGCACCACACTTATGCTTCTGGTTTTGGTTTGCATCATGACTTTGCATCTCATTTGCATTGCATTATATTTCTTTCACTAACTTTTCAGGTGGTAAGTTACTTTGAGAAGTGAATTTGCCTTCACTTCTCACAATCTCTTTCATCTCTCTTATGCATCATTGCTGCATTTTGTCTTGTGCTTTGGATTGAACTTGCTCATTCTTTTCCATCTTACCTTCTTTCTTCAAGCAACTTGTCTTCTTAAGTGAAGCAAGTTGTTTTGCTTCTCCCTGATCCTTTCATCTGCTTCTCTCCTTGGTGGTTCCTTGAAGATTTCCTTCTTAAACCCCACAAACCCTAGGAATTACCAAGCATGATAACAATTAGGGTTTGATTAGTCCCCCACTTAGCTTTTACCTTTGTGTCTCCTTGAGTCTTCTCTTCTCATCTCACAATCAGGGACTAAACCCTAAAGGCTTTAAGGCTTTGTGACTAAGCTTATGCCTGCATCCTTCTATTAGGATGGAGTGTATAACTTTAATCCTAAGTGTTAAACCCTTAATGTGTTTAAATCCTTTAATCAATTCACTTAATAATCATCAAGACATCAAGCTTGTAACTTGGGCCTTGCATTAGGGGTTCTAATTCTTCCTTAATTGGTTAAGAAGGACTAACCCTAGTGTTAATGGACAAGTCCCCCTCAAGTTGTCTTACAAACCATAAAAATCATTTCTTCATCTTACCATTAACTAAAATCCATTTAATAAAGGCTTTGTTTTGTCATGAGGTTAATCCCTAATCATGGATTAAGTTGTGGAGCTTTCCTCAGCTTAAACATTCTCATCTATTATCCTTCTATTAGGATGGTGTAATGAGTCTGTTTAATCCCTGATTATGGCTTAATCTCATTACTTAACACTAAACAAAAACAACAAAAAACATCTAAATAATAACAAGTAGGTTAATGACCTTAATCCTACATCATGGTGATTAAGTGTGAGATGCTGACTTCACACTTAAGGTATTCTCATTACCCCTAATCAGAGGGAAAATGTGATGAGTTTACTAACCCATTGGTTTAGGCTTAAGCTCATTAACTTATGACAAACATCAAAAGCAATAAAAGACTGAAAACACAAAAAAACAAACAATAATCGTCTCCTCCGGGATTCTTTTCTCATCACATTCACTCACAAACGAGAACTTGCTTCTTCCGTCTAATGCAAGACAGTTTGCACCTGAGCCAGACAGGTCATACACTTGAGCATAGGCAAGCAAGCAGTTCACAAGTCAATTTATCTTTCAGTCTCTTTGGGTCGAACTACGGTGTTCTGACTTCCTCATTGCACGAGAGGATACGTAGGCATAACTTAACAGTTATCGAACAATAGTCTCTGTATATTCCCCCTCCTTCTAGCATCATTCTTTTAGCCTCATATTCTTGAGCATTTCACTCCTGTTCTTACACTGACACTGTACATATTACACTTCACTTCTTTTACACTGACACTTGCATTCTTTCCAGTTTTGATACACAAATTGCACTGACACTACCCCTTTAAAACACAAATCTTTTAAGCGTGGATCCCGTCGAGTACGACGGACAATCTGGGTGCTAATACCTTCCCAGGTTGTAACCAACCCCCTTTCTCAGTCTCTCTGGTTCGCAACCGTCTTGTCCATATCTTTCCTAGGTCTATGCAGCATTACCTTTCCTTCGGGATAAAAATGCCTAGCTGGCGACTCTTTTCATTTCTCCTTTCGCCGACCGTTCGCGTCTGTACCTTATTTGAGTTAGTCTCATTTATTGGGAACGACACAAGTATTCCAACGTTTTCCCTGGATTTTCTCAACAATTACGAGGCCCAAGCACCAATTCCAACTGCCAGCCCAATTTGCTTTCTATAAATAGCTTAACTTCAAGAAACAATACACAGAGTATTGATTTTAATTTTCTTGCGGAAGCTCTACCATTTTTATTTTGCACCCTTTATTTTTCCAGCATTAATTTTCTTGATTTGATTTTCTGTATCCCAACCAACCTTATAACAATTTCCAACATTAGGAAATTGTTATAACTTAATTTGTTTCAAAGCCTTCAGAATTCTTTTAGAAAATTTATTTCCGATTCCGGTCAGTACTCCGAGCTTTCCAGCCTGTGGAAGAAGGAGTCTACTATTTTTATTGTTATCCAGGTTTTTATATTAAATTACATTTATATTAATGTTGAGTATTTATTTTTCTGCCATGCATATTTTATTTTATATTTCTCTGCCTCTGTCTGGTTCAACAATAATGAGTAGCTAAACACCTTAGGGCGGTATGTAATTAAAACAAACTAAATCGGTAAAATCAACTCTAGGCTTAAAATAATTAAGAGCTTAAAATTATGTCTGAGACTTTTTATTATAAAATCAACCTTTTTGTTACGAGAGTAAGGAAAGTGTAATAGGTTAGGTCAAGACCACGAGAGTGTGAGATTTTAACCAGATAGCTAAAGTTAGGCATTTAATTTAAACACAGCGAGAGCGCTTTAAAATGAATTAGAATTACTAAGTTTCCAAAAATTATTTCTAAACACTTATGGGCTAGCGAGAGCAGGCATAGGGCTTTAGGGGTAAGATCTGAGATAAGACCACGAGAGTGTGACTTAAAGATATTCAAACTGGTAACCTCTACAAAATAGATTAAGTGAACCATCTTTATAAGCCTAGGGTAGATTGACCCGCCTAAGTTAACATAATTACATACCGACCGCCTTAGTATTATTTTATTAAACTTAAATTTAATTCCCGCCTTTAAATCTTTAAAAACAACCAAAACAATCGTGACAACCCTTCACCTTAGCTAAACTAGAGAATCCTCTAGCACTAAGTAATCATAGAGTCCCTGTGGATCGATAATCTTAAATATTACTTCGATAGGCTGTGTACTTGCAGTTAAGATACCGCTAGACACATAATTAGAGTACGTCTTTAGCCCATCAACGGCCCGTGTCATGGCCTCCCCACTGAAGATTATGCAACCAAGGTCCCAGTAGCATGACACGGGTGCCTGTGTCACACGACACGGCCCGTGTCATGGAACCTGGATGCAAAATTTTGTCATTTCCAAATTCTCATGTGTTGAGGGTAGTTTAGGCATTTCGTATGTAATTTTGTAATCTGATACATTAGGCTGATCGTGACTGAAAAAAGGACACTTTTACTTTGGAATTTTCACGCTTGGGAGAGAACAAGAGATTAAGAGAGGAGAAGAAGGATCGATCAAACACGGAAGCAATTGACGATCCAACCAATACTTTGAATATTGTAATGTCTCTTTTCTTTATGTATGTGATTTTCATTGTTTTGAATATGAGTGGCTAAACCACTCAATGCTAGGGGTGTCCCTGAGTTTCTTATAATGACATTGAATTTGATTTTATGAATTTCACTGCTTCTATATTCATTGTGTTGATTGATCCGATCTTATTATAAAAATCAATGTTGGAAAATGAGATTTTTAATCATCGGTTAACAGTAGGTAGGAATGCAACCGTTAATGTTTTTCAATCAAAACTTTTTATCAAATATAACCAAGGAATTGGGATATCATATTTAACCGTAAAAACTTTCGATGTGCAAAAGCTTGGTGTTCTTTCTATACAATCAAGGAATTGGGGTATAGAAGGAATACCAAAGGTTTTTCTTAGAGGAATCTCTTAAAAACTAGATTTGAAAGGTGGTAGTGTTTTAGTTGCAGTGTTATTTTAACGAATATAAATTATTTGTCATTATAAGAATTTCTCATACACCTTCCCTAGTATAATTCTCATATTTGTCATCCGTATTATTTTCCTAAATTTTATGTTTGCAAGTCATTTGATAATATCTAAACCAACCCCAAAGAACTTTTGTTCAATTGAAACAGTTAAAAAACTTAATTTGCTACGCAGTCCTCGAGATCAATATTCGGGGAATTTTCCCTATTATTACTATAGTGGGAAAAAATAGTACACTTGCTATTTTCCCATCATGGTTTTGGCGCCGTTGTCGGGGACTGCCAAAGATTAAGTTTATTTTCTTATTTCAATTGAAATTTTGTTGCTTTGCAACTAAAATTTTATTTTTCTGCTATTTTAAGTGTTATTGAAATTTTGTTATCTGTTCTAACTTTTGTCTAACTGTTTATGCGAGGTCAGACCTCAACTAAGTTTTCCTTTGACACAGAACCAGAAAGAGCTTTGCACGAGAGACGCCGCAAGGCAAGAATTGATAGACTAGCAGCTGCTAGTGCAGGTCCCAGTGTCCTGAATCAAGAAACAGAAGACGAAATATCTGTGCATTCTAAGCACAGTGACTCTGACTCCGACAGGGAGATAAATTAAGGATTTGGTAACATGGCAGGAAATCAACCTCTTTTAGAAAGACTATTAGGTGACTATGGAGGAGCTAATGCTCAACCCAACCTGATGACTATTGTTAACCAACCGGTGAATGTTGCACATTTCTAGTTACATCCTTCCACCATTCGCCAGTTGGAGAGCAAACCTTTTTATGGAAGAATCAATGAGGATGCAAACAAGCATCTTCAGAGATTCCTTACTACCACTACATCTTTAAAGATTGAAGGTCACTCTGAGGAGGCAAAAAGACTTGTGATGTTTCCATTTACACTTACCGGTGATGCAGAAGAGTGGTTCTACTCACTTCCAGCTGCGAGTATCACAACATGATAAGAGATGGAAACAACATTCCTCAACGAATATTTTCCTGCTTCAGTTTTCATCCGAAAAAGATATGATATTGTCAATTTCAAACAAAAAGAGGGTAAATCACTTGGAGATACGTACAAGAGATTCAAAAGGTGTCTGACAGTGTGTCCTACTCATAATATTGATGCGACCGAGTAAATGCAAAACTTTGTGAATGAGTTGCGACTCAAGACAAAACAGCTTATAGATACTTCTGCAGGTGGCTCAACAAACTTTTCAACAACCACTGGTATCAAAATAATCATAGAAGCAATTACTGCTAATGAGCATCTTGAATTGTATGATCGCACTGTGAGTGAACCCGAGGGTAAGATTGATTTAAAGCTGACAGAGCAAGTTGTTAAAATGGAGGATCAAATTGCTGCAGAAGTTGAAAGAAGGTTGAAGAAAATGAATATTGGCACTCAGACAGTGGCACAGGTGGAACCAGTTCAAGCGGTGATTTATGAGATCTGTTGCAGACCACACTTTACCAAGCATTGTTTGGCAACTCAAGAACAGGTTGAACAGATTAATATGTTGAGGCACCCCAACTTCTCATGGAAAGATCAACAAGGGAACATTAAGAAACCGGTTCAAGGCCAACAACCATACCAGCCCTATCAACAACAATACCAACCAAAGGTTCCAAGAAAGGTGGATTGGGAAATTTCCATTGAAAAGATGGCCGCTCACAATTCCCAATTCCAAGAAGAAACAAGGAGTAACTTAAGGAATACTGGAGCTTCAATCAAGAACCTTGAAGTGCAAATGAGTCAAATTGCCCAACATCTTGCAATTCCTCAAACTCCAGGGGCCCTCCCAAGTGCAATTGTAACAAATCCAAAAGACAACCACAAAGTCAATGTAGTCACGACGCGAAGAGGGAAAGCAAGTGAAGAGGTGAAAGATAATTCTGAGAGTGAGGATCAAATGATTGAAGTGGAACTATAAATAAAAGAGAATGAAGTTGTTGAAGAAGAGGAAGGAGTAACCCCAGCACCGGTAACCAAAGAAAAAATGGTGGAACCAAAACCGGTGATCAAACTTCCCTATCCAACAAGGAATAAAAAGAAAGGACAACAAGAGAAGAATTTTGAGAAGTTCCTGAAGTTGTTCAAGAAGCTGGAGCTGAATATTCCATTACTTGAAGCACTTGAGAAAATGCCCACCTATGCCAAATTCATGAAAGATATCATCGCTAAAAAGCGAACCATGGAAGCTGAACCTATTGCTCTAACCGAAACTTGTAGTGCTATTTTGCAGGGACTAAAGATTCTGGTGAAGAAGAAGGACAGAGGAGTTGTCACCATTCCATGCACTATTGGTGACCGATCGTTCAAGAGAGCTCTAATTGATTTGGGAGCAAGCATTAGTTTAACGCCTCTATGCATCTATAAAAAGTTGGGTATTGGTGTTGTTCAAGACACTCGGATGACTCTCCAGTTTGCAGATCATTCCGTGAGGCGACCTTATGGGGTAGTCCATGATGTCCTTGTGAGAGTGGACAAGTTTGTGTTTCCGGTTGATTTCGTGATTCTTGAAATGCCGGAAGATGAAGAAATTCCGTTAATTTTGGGCAGTCCATTCTTGGAAACCGGGAAAGTCATGATAAATATGAAAGGGGGAACACTTACTTTGAAAGTGTACGATGAAGAGTTAAAATTTGACGTGAGAAACACTTTGAAGTATAAAGATGATGTTGGAACTAGTAGTAACATACAAGTGTTAGAACAAGTGGAAGCTAGTGAACATTTAGAGAGTGTGTCCCAATTGCCGCTAGAGAGGGTATTGAGCATGTCTATTTTTTAGGATGATAAGGAAGTTGAAAGTAATGATATGGAAGTGGTAGCAATGTTCGAAACTCAACCCATCCTAAAAAGATCCAGAACTCATCGGTGGGAAGAGTTAAGGCAACCTATAGTGGTTGATGGAGACGAGGACAAGCCAAAGAGCTCAGAGTTGAAACAATTACCTGAAAATCTCAAATATGTCTTTCTTGACACTAAAGAAAAATTCCCCGCTATTATTAGCTCTAATTTGAAAAGTGTGCAAGAGGACAAGTTGATTGGAGTTCTTAAAAGTTCAAGGGAGCCATTGGTTGGAAAATTGAAAACCTCAAGGGTATACGTCCTACTGTGTGCATGCATAAAATACTCATGGAGGAAGATCACAAACAGGTTGTGCATCCCCAAAGGAGATTGAACCCTATTATGAAGGAGGTAGTGAGAAAGGAAGTTGTTAAGTTGTTAGATGCAGGATTGATCTATCCTATATCAGATAGTGCTTGGGTGAGCCCGGTCCATGTGGTGCCCAAAAAGGGAGGAACAACTGTAATAACCAATGAAAAGAATGAGTTGATTACTACTAGAATGGTTACTAGTTGAAGAGTGTGCATCGATTACAGAAGGTTGAACTTGGCCACGATAAAGAACCATTTTCTGTTTCTGTTCATTGACCAGATGTTGGAGAGATCGGTTGGGCATGATTACTATTGTTTTCTGGATGGCTACTCCGGGTACAACCAAATTGCGGTTGCACCGGAAGATCAAGGGAAGACGGCGTTTACATGCCCGTATGGTGTTTTTGCCTATAGGAGGATGCCATTCGGGCTATGTAACGCCCCTGTAACATTCCAAATATGCATGACTTCCATTTTTGCTGATATGCTTGAGAAGCACATGGAAGTCTTCATGGATGACTTCTCTGTGTTCGGGTCTTCATTTGATAACTGTTTAGCTAACCTTTCACTTGTTTTGCAGCGATGTCAGGAAAGTAATTTGATCCTTAACTGGGAAAAATGCCATTTTATGGTACGAGAAGGCATTGTTCTTGGTCATAAGATCTCTCACAAAGGGGTCGAAGTAGATCAAGCCAAAGTGGAAGTAATCTCAAAGTTGCCACTGCCTATTAATGAGAAAGGTATAAGAAGCTTCTTAGGACATACGAGTTTTTACTGCAGGTTCATAAGAGATTTCTCAAAGATAGCCAAACCTTTAACTACTCTATTAGTTAAAGATAAGGCTTTTGTGTTTGATAAAGAATGCGTCGATGCTTTTGAGACACTGAAAAATAAATTAGTGTCGGCGCCCATTGTGATTGCCCCCGACTGGTCTCTACCCTTTGAGATTATGTGTAATGCTAGTGATATTGTTGTCGGGGCTGTTTTGGGGCAGTGGAAAAATAAGTTGTTGCATGTTATTTACTATGCTAGTCACGTTTTGAACCCTGCACAGATGAATTATGCAACTACCGAGAAGGAGTTGTTAGTTGTGGTATATGCCTTTGATAAATTCATGAAATATCTATTGGGTTCAAAAGTGATTGTTTATACTGGCCATGCTGCTTTGAAGTATCTTTTTGCTAAACATGATTCAAAGCCAAGACTATTGAGGTGGATTTTACTCCTCCAAGAATTTGATGTGGAGATTCGCGATAAGAAAGGTTGTGAGAACACTGTAGTAGATCACCTTTCATGGATGTCACCTATTGAAGAAAATGAGGACAAGCGTCCTATAAAGGATGAGTTCGTAGATGAACACATCTTATCTATGAATGGTGTTCCGTGGTTTGCGGATTATGCAAACTATCTGGCCGGTGGTATTATACCTGACGATTTTGATTCTAACAGAAGAAAAACGTTTGTTCATGATTGCAGGTTTTATTTATGGGATGATCCATTTCTATATAAAAGAGGAGTGGATGGTTTGGTTAGAAGGTGTGTACCAGAAGAAGAACAGAAAGATGTACTGAAAGCATGTCATGATTCCGAGTATGGAGGGCATTTCAGTGGTGACAGGACAGTAGCTAAAGTCCTTCAATCAGGGTTATATTGGCCTACCTTATTCTAAGATGCTCAGCAGTTGGTTAAGGAGTGTGATCGATGTCAGAGGACTGGGAACATATCAAGAAGAAATCAGATTCCCCAAAACTCTATGCTTAAAGTTGAGTTTTTTGATGTGTGGGGAATAGACTTCATGGGGCCATTTCCTCAATCATTCGGAAAGACATACATTTTGGTTGCGGTGGATTACGTGTCAAAGTGGGTGGAAGATGTAGCACTGCCCACCAACGATGCGAAATTGGTTACAAGATTCTTGAAGGATAATATATTCGCAAGATTTGGTGTGCCTAGAGCATTAATAAGTGATGTAGGAACCAACTTCCTAAATCACCCCATGGAGAGGCTTCTACAAAAGTATAATGTGAAACACCGGGTAGCCACTCCCTACCATCCGCAAACAAGTGGCCAAGTAGAGGTATCAAATAGACAGCTCAAACAAATTCTGGAGAAGACAGTGAACTCATCTCAGAAGGATTGGTCTATTAAGTTAGATGACGCTCTATGGGCATATCGAACGGCTTTCAAAACACCGATCGACATGTCACCATATCAGTTGGTTTACGGAAAGGCGTGTCATTTACCGTTGGAACTCGAACACAAGGCGTTTTGGGCTTCCAAGTATTTTGTAGATGTTTAGAATTGGCAGAATTTTTGACCAACAAGAAGTAATGAATTTAGTTAAGGATGTCACACCAGATGTTGTGACATTATCAAACAGAGTATAAGTAAATGAACTGAATTCAGGATGTCACACCAGATGTTGTGACATTGTATCAGTTAATGAAGTAAGTTCAGTTTACAGGATGTCACACCAGATGTTGTGACATTGTATCAGTAAATGAAGTAAGTTCAGTTTTTAGGATGTCACACCAGATGTTGTGACATCTCAAACCTGCTACCAGAATTAATTAATGATTAACAGAACTGAGTAAATAAAGGGAAGTTATCTGGAATTAATTATGGATGGATGAAATAGAAGAAGGCGCATCTGTAGGGAGTTTTGTTATGTGACTTCAGCATAATCAGAAGAACTGAATCACCTAGAATCTAGGAAGTAACAAACCCTAATTCAAGGTGATGGCAGCATGCGTATCAGGATTGGATAAACCTACAGAAAGCCCAAAATCCAAACACCTATTTAGGCAACAGAAACTCTTAGAATAGAGTATGAAATTAAGAAGATCAAATAGGGTGTTTTGTGTTTTAATAGCAGGTTGACTTTGTGTACCACTTTATGAGCTTTTAAGCAAAAGTGTATTTGTGTCTTGATTGAAACTGTGAAGTAAGATCAAGCTGTTTTGTTTGAAGTATGACTTCAATTTTATTAAACTTGTAAACATATCACTGTGTGATTGAGGGGGAGTGAGTTGGTACTCATATCTAAGTTGTGTCTTAGGTTGAAATTGCATTGGGTAGATATTAAGTGAAAGATTAAACTGAGTGGTTTAAGTCTATAATTAATATTACTTATATTGGATTTCCTTCCTGGCTTGGTAGCCTCCAGATGTAAGTGTGGTTATACACTGAACTGGGTTAACAAATTCCTGTGTTGTTTAATTTTCCTGCACTTTAAGTTTTGGTCAAGTTGTTAAGTGTTTAAACATCTCATTCGACATCACGTACCTGATCACAGAATTTCAATTGGCATCAGAGCAGGCACCCTGCCTGTTTAACTGAGTGAGATCTAGGGACTGCAAAATCTGGAAACATGGACAGAGATGTAGGATCTGTAAACAGACCACCTATATTGGATGGATCTAATTATGACTACTGGAAGCCAAGAATGGTAGCATTCTTAAGATCACTTGACAATAGGGCCTGGAAAGCAGTCAACAATGGATGGGAGCACCCTGTCCAAGATAACAAAGATGGAGCAAAAGTGTTGAAACCTGAAGAAGAATGGAGTAAGGAGGAAGAAGATTCAACACTTGGCAATTCCAAGGCCTTAAATGCTTTATTCAATGGCATTGATAGGAACATCTTCAGACTTGTGCATCACTGTGAGCTGGCCAAAGATGTTTGGGACACTCTCAAAACAACTCATGAAGGAACATCAAAGGTAAAGATGTCAAGACTTCAACTTCCCACCACCAAGTTTGAAAACTTGAGAATGAAGGAAGATGAGACAATTCATGAGTTCTACATGAACATCTTAGAAGTAGCCAATACTTCTGGTGCTTTAGGAGAAAAGATGACTGATGAAAAGCTTGTAAGAAAGATTCTCAGATCTTTGCCAAAAAGATTTGACATGAAGGTCACAGCAATAGAAGAAGCTCAAGACATATGCACAATGAAGGTTGAAGAACTCATTGGTTCCCTGCAAACATTTGAGATGGGAATGAATGACACAATTGTAAAGAAGAACAAAAGTATAGCCTTGGTGTCAAATACTGATAAAGAAGAAGAAATCAATGAAGCAGAACCTGAAGAAAATTTATCAGAAACCATTGCTATGCTTGGAAGACAATTCAAAAAGATTCTCAGAAAGATGGAAGACAAGTCCAGACCAAGTGGGAGATACTCAAACTCTTCTGAGAATAAAAGACCTTATGATACTAATAGAAGGTCAAATTATGATGAAAAGATCAATCAAGAAAAAGGGATTAAATGCCATGGATGTGAAGGATATGGACACATCAGAAATGAATGTCCTACCTATTTAAAAAGGCAGAAGAAGGGTCTCTCTGTAACCTAGTCTGATGAAGACTCAGGATGTGATTCAGAAGAAGAATCAGCTAAGCATATCACTGCTCTAGCTGGATTATGTGAATCTGAAAGTGAATCCAGTGATGGGGAGCTTACTTTTGAAGAGCTTGAGCAATCATACAGAGAACTGGTTAAAAGGAGCACTGAAATATGCATGAAGAGTATAAAGCAGAAGAAGCAGATTGAGGCACTAAAGGATGAAAAAACAAGTGATCTAGAGATCATTGACACCTTGAAAAGTGAAGTAAGCCTTCTCAACTCCAAGTTGGAGCATATGTCCAAATCTGTTAGAATGCTGAACAGTAGCTCAAACACACTGTATGTTATTCTCAACAACAACAAGCATTCAGGGGATAGAAGTGGACTGGGATTTAACAAAGTTCATAAGGTTGAAGCTAGCACCAGCAAAACTACTTCAAATTCCATACAGTCAAACAAGATGTCCCAACAGAGGCTTCAACATCATGAAAAGAACACAAAGTCAAACATAATGTTCCAACAGATGTCTCAACATCATGAAAAGAATATAATGAAGAAGAAGTATCAAAGATGGAGATGTCATCATTGTGGAAGGTTTGGACACATCAAACCTCATTGCTACAAGTTGCATGGATATCCAAATCAGATGTATCAGCAACCTCCTAAGCAGAAGATAGAGGTTATCAAGAAAGTGCTGCATAAACATCAACATCAAAGATATCAGCAAACCCCTAAGCAGAAGACAGAGGTCATCAAGAAAGTATGGGTACCTAAAGCTAGTCTTCATGCTGATCAAAGCTACATGCCCAAGAAAAAGTTCAACAAACAACCTTGGAGCTCTACTAATGGACACTACACATGGCAGAGGCATCGAAAGAAACCTCAATACAAATGGTCAAAGAAGGGTGTTGCATATATAGCTCATACATCTCTAAGAGTATCAGCTAAAGAAGACTGGTACTTTGATAGTGGATGTTCAAGACACATGACTGGATTGAAGAATCTTCTAGTAGACTTAAAGTCATATTCATCCAGATATGTAACCTTTGGAGATGGAGCTAAAGGAGAAATCAAGGGAGTTGGGACCTTGGACTGTCCAGATGTACCAAGACTAGATGATGTGCTGCTGGTAAAAGGATTGACTGCTAACTTGATCAGCATAAGTCAATTATGTGATCAAGGTTACAGTGTAAACTTTACCAAAACTGAATGCATAGTGTCTAATAAAGAACAGAAGGTTGTCATGAGAGGATCCAGATCTAAAGACAACTGTTATATGTGGGAACCTCAAGACTTCAGTCTCACTTCAACTTGCTCTTTAGCCAAAGAAGAAGAAGTGAAACTATGGCACCAAAGACTGGGTCATCTTCATTTCAGAGGCATAAAAAAAATCATATCTATGGAAGCTATGAGAGGTATTCTTAAACTGAAGATTGATGATGGCAAAATATGTGGTGAATGTCAAATAGGCAAGCAAACCAAGATGTCCCATCCAAAGCTCCAACATCTGACAACTTCCAAAGTTTTGGAATTATTGCATATGGATCTTATGGGACCTATGCAGGTTGAGAGCCTTGGTGGTAAGATGTATGCCTATGTGGTGGTTGATGACTTTTCAAGGTATACATGGATAAATTTTATCAAAGAAAAGTCTGATGTATTTGATGTATTCAAAGATTTATGCCAAAGAATACAAAGAGAAAAATCCAGCTGTGTGGTCAGAATAAGAAGTGACCATGGAAAGGAGTTTGAGAACCAAAAATTCTTAGATTTCTGTTCTTCAGAAGGGATCAATCATGAATACTCTTCACCAATCACTCCTCAACAGAATGGGATTGTTGAGAGGAAGAATAGAACTATCCAAGAATCAGCAAGAGCTATGATCCATGCTAATAAGTTACCATTGTACTTCTGGGCTGAAGCTATGAACACAGCTTGTTACATTCATAATAGAGTCACTCTAAGGAAAGGAACCTTGTCCACAATCTATGAAGTCTGGAAGGGCAGAAAACCCATAGTTAAGTACTTCCATGTGTTTGGAAGTAATTGTTATATTCTGGTTGATAGGGAGCAAAGAAGAAAAATGGATCCTAAAAGTGATGAAGGGATTTTCCTTGGATACTCTATAAACAGCAGAGCCTATAGAGTATTTAACTCTAGAACCAAGGTTATCATGGAGTCCATAAATGGAATAATTGATGATGCCCCTGCAGATGTTACAGAAGATGTTGGAACATCTGCTGACAGTCAAACTGAAGCTGAAGAAAAGAGTGATCATCCTGACTTCACTCAAACTGATGCAAGGACAGAACAATCCAGCAAACCTCCCTCCATAAGAATCCAGAAGGATCATCCCAAAGATTTGATAATTGGTGATCCCAACAGAGGAGTAAGCACTAGATCAAGAGAGGTGATTTCAGGTTCTTGTTTTGTCTCAAAAATAGAACCTAAAAACATCAAGGAAGCTCTTACTGATGAGTACTGGATTTGTACTATGCAAGATGAATTAAGTCAATTCACAAGGAATGAAGTGTGGGATCTTGTTCCTAGACCTGATGACATAAATGTGATTGGCACTAAATGGGTGTATAAGAACAAGTCAAATGAGCAGGGAGTTGTTACAAAGAACAAAGCTAGACTTGTAGCTCAAGGATACACACAAATTGAGGGAGTAGACTTTGATGAAACCTTTGCACCAGTAGCAAGGCTTGAATCAATCAGACTACTTTTAGGAATTGCTTGTATCCTGAAGTTCAAGCTATTTCAAATGGATGTGAAAAGTGCCTTTCTAAATGGATATCTTAATGAAGAGGTATATGTAAAACAGCCTAAGGGATTTGTTGATCCAAGTTGTCCAAATCATGTGTACAAACTTAGGAAGGCTCTTTATGGACTGAAGCAAGCTCCAAGAGCATGGTATTAAAGGCTGACTACTTTTCTTATCAAGCAAGGGTACAGGAAAGGTGGAATAGACAAAACCTTGTTTGTTAAAGATGAAGAAGGAAATGTCATGATTGCTCAAATATATGTAGATGACATTGTTTTTGGTGGGATGTCAGACAGGATGGTTAAACAATTTGTCACTCAAATGGAATCTGAATTTGAGATGAGCCTAGTAGGAGAATTAACCTACTTTCTTGGATTGCAAATAAAGCAAATGGAGGACTCCATGTTCATTTCCCAAAGCAAGTATGCTAAGAACATTGTCAAGAAATTTGGGATGGACAATGCTACTCATAAGAGAACTCCTGCCCCACACACTTAAAACTGACTAAAGATGACAAGGGTGAGAAGGTAGACCAAAGCCTATACAGAAGTATGATTGGAAGCTTATTATATCTGACTGCTAGCAGACCAGACATAGCCTTTGCAGTAGGTGTATGTGCAAGATATCAAGCTGATCCAAAAGTTAGTCATCTAAACCAAGTCAAGAGAATTCTGAAATATGTCAATGGTACTTGTGACTATGGCATAATGTACTTTCATGGATGCAAACCAATTCTCACTGGCTTTTGTGATGCTGATTGGGCTGGAAGTGCTGATGACAGAAAAAGCACATCAGGAGGATGCTTTTTTCGAGGAAACAATTTGATTTCTTGGTTCAGTAAGAAACAAAATTGTGTATCCTTATCTACTGCTGAAGCTGAATATATTGCAGCTGGAAGCAGTTGTTCACAGTTGGTTTGGATGAAGCAAATGCTCACAGAGTACAATGTCCCACAAGATGTCATGACATTGTACTGTGACAACTTAAGTGCTATTAACATATCAAAGAATCCTATCGAACATAGCAGGACCAAGCATATTGATATCAGGCATCATTTCATCAGAGATCTTGTGGAAGAGAAAGTGATCTCATTGGAACATGTAGCTACAAATCTGCAATTGGCTGATATATTTACTAAAGCTTTGGATGCTACCCAATTTGAAAACCTAAGGGGTAAATTGGGAATCTGTTTATGTGAAATATAACAGTTATGGAGATGTGCCAACATGTCATATGACATCGTGTGGCATGATCACTAGATGGCAACACCGGTCTGGTCAAGGACTATGGGTATTCCACTCCTAAAATTTCTCCAAGTAACGGCTACTTATAAAAATATCAGCTTGTTCTCAGCTATCCATCTTCTCATCAACCTCTCAAAACGAATTGCATTCTCTAACTGTTTTTTTTCCAGAACTCATCAAAATCATTCAAACCTAAACTCTTCATCCACCACTTTCGAAAATGTCTCAACATCAAAACCCTAATCTCTCTGAAGAAATTCTCAACCAAGAAGATGTGGTGCATGCAACCCCCATCTCTGTGGTACCTATGGATTCAACTCCAATAGACGAAATCAGAGGAAGTGTTCCTCTTGCTCAAAAGCCAAGAACTCCTACTGTGAGAAGGGAAAAGGAACCTGTATTCAGCAAAGCCAAAGGCATGCCTTCATCCTCAAACACTACTCCAAAAGCCTCTGAATATGTGGATGATTCTATAAAGGAACTGGTGAACATGATTTTGTCTGAGCAAAGAGTTGTGAGTGGCATATCTATCCCTCTGAACACCATGCCAGCTCCACAAGAAGAACAACAAAATCAGGCTGAAGAGGACACTCCTGCTCAACAGGATGTCCCAATAGATGTTGAAACATCTGAGGACCAGCAAAAGGCCTCCACTGATGATGCTGATGAAACATCTGAGGACCAGCAAAAGGCCTCCACTGATGGTGATGATGGAACATCTGAGGACCAACACAAGGCCTCCACTAAAGATCAAGCATCTGTTGATCCACCTGCTGAAGAGGAGACTGCTCAACCTCCTCCTGTTGTAAACTTAGAGCATGATTCTGACACAGAAATCATTGCTTCTGTAAACCCTAGCATAGCCAAAAGGCTTAGGACTAGGAAGGAAAAGAAGACTGCAGGACATGCAACTCCTGAGAAGAAGCAACCTACACCAAAGAAGGATAAAGCTAAAGTTGTTTTTGGTCCTACCAAACAATGGAGCAAGGTGAATACACAGAAGAGGAAAGCTGTCACCCCTCCAGATTCAGATGTTGAAGAGGATCTCCCAACATCCCCACCAAAGAAGAAACCAGCACCCTCAAGGTCCTCCTCTGCTGTTCCAGAAGCTCTTCTGGACAACATTTCATTCCATCATGTGTCAAGTGTGAGCAGATGGAAATTTGTCTACCAAAGAAGGGTAGCCCTTGAAAGAGAGCTGAGCAGCAATGCACTTGAGTGCACTGAGGTAATTGATCTCATCTCTTCTGCTGGCTTATTCAAAACAGTATCAAATTTCTCTCCTTGCTATGAGCTTCTAGTCTAGGAATTTATTGTCAACCTCCAAGAAGACTGTGTTGATGGTAAGTCAGCTGACTTCAGAAAGGTATATGTAAGAGGGAGATGTGTGGAATTATCTCCTAGGGTTATCAACCATTATCTAGGAAGAGAATCTGATGGACCTAATGAGTTAGGGAAGACTGATAACCAGGTTTGCAAGGTCATCACTGCTAATCAGGTCAAGACTTTGCCAGTCAAGGGGAAGCTTTCTGTTAGCTTGCTGACAAGGAAGTATGCAATGCTGCATAGGATTGGCACTGCAAACTGGGTTCCTAACAACCATACCTCCTCAATAGCAACTGGATTGGGCAGGTTTATATATGCTGTGGGCACCCAAACAAAGCTGGAATTTGGGGCTTATATTTTTGATCAGACATTGAAGCATGCTGGATCATCTGCAACAAAACTGCCTATTGCCTTCCCTTCTCTGCTGTGTGGAATAATACTTAGCCAGTATCCAGGTATCCTCACTGAGAAGGATTCAATCTGCAAAAGAGAGAGTCCCCTGGCCTTCCACTACAAGCTATTCTTAAGTCATCATGCAGCTGATGTTGAAGCTCCCTCTGGGACATCTGCTGGATCTTCAAAGGCAAAGAATCCAATCTCCAAAGCTACTTTGATTGCTGAGCTGAAGAACACATGCAAAGAACTGGATGCCAGGAAGCAGAAGCTTGAGGAGATTATCCAAAGGCTGGAGATTGAAGAGAGTGCTCAGAAAGCTGCTGCTTCTGATGAAGAAACTGAAGAAGAGGAAGACACTGAATATGAGGATTCTGAGTGAAACATGTACGTGAGGAATATGTAATGTCTGCTCCAGCATTGTATTTTGATTTTGCTTTTGTAATTCTTCTGTAAAACTTTGGCCCCAATTTATGTCTAACAAGGGGGAGAAGAGAACTGATCAATGTATGATGCAGCTTACTGATTAATGAAAAACTTATGTTTGCTTCTGAACTAAAGTTGTGTTTTTGATGAAAATTTTTTGTTGCGACAAGTTTGAACACATGTAGGTTTGAGGGGGAGTAAACTCTCACATGACTCAACAGAAAAGAACTGATGTACTCTGATATAAGAAATTCTGCTGCACTCTGATAAACCAGAAAAGTATGTTAGCCAAAAATTAGCCAAAGAGGGAGTTTGTAGATGTTTAGAATTGGCAGAATTTTTGACCAACAAGAAGTAATGAATTTAGTTCAGGATGTCACACCAGATGTTGTGACATTATCAAATAGAGTATAAGTAAATGAACTGAATTCAGGATGTCACACCAGATGTTGTGACATTGTATCAGTTAATGAAGTAAGTTCAGTTTACAGGATGTCACACCAGATGTTGTGACATTGTATCAGTAAATGAAGTAAGTTCAGTTTTTAGGATGTCACACCAGATGTTGTGACCTCTCAAACCTGCTACCAGAATTAATTAATGATTAACAGAACTGAGTAAATTAAGGGAATTTATCTGGAATTAATTATGGATGGATGAAACAGAAGAAGGCGCATCTGTAGGGAGTTTTGTTATGTGACTTCAGCATAATCAGAAGAACTGAATCACCTAGAATCTAGGAAGTAACAAACCCTAATTCAAGGTGATGGCAGCATGCGTATCAGGATTGGATAAACCTACAGAAAGCCCAAAATCCAAACACCTATTTAAGCAACAGAAACTCTCAGAATAGAGTACGAAATTAAGAAGATCAAATAGGGTGTTTTGTGTTTTAATAGCAGGTTGATTTTGTGTACCACTTTATGAGCTTTTAAGCAAAAGTGTATTTGTGTCTTGATTGAAACTGTGAAGTAAGATCAAGCTATTTTGTTTGAAGTATGACTTCAATTTTATTAAACTTGTAAACATATCACTGTGTGATTGAGGGGGAGTGAGTTGGTACTCATATTTAAGTTATGTCTTAGGTAGAAATTGCATTGGGTAGATATTAAGTGAAAGATTAAACTGAGTGGTTTAAGTCTAGAATTAATATTACTTATATTGGATTTCCTTCCTGGCTTGGTAGCCTCCAGATGTAAGTGTGGTTATACACTGAACTGGGTTAACAAATTCCTATGTTGTTTAATTTTCCTGCACTTTAAGTTTTGGTCAAGTTGTTAAGTGTTTAAACATCTCATTCGACATCACGTACCTGATCACAGAATTTCATATTTGAATATGGACCTATCTAACGCCGGAAGCTCTCGCATCCTCCAACTTCACGAGTTAGAGGAATTCTGGAACCGGGCGTATGAGAATGCCAAGGTGTACATAGATCAAAGAAAAAAATGGCATGACAAAAGAATTCAAAGGAAAGACTTTTGGGAAGGACAACATGTCTTACTGTATAACTCAAGGCTGAAATTGTTTCCTGGGAAATTAAAATCTAAGTGGTCGGGACCCTTTGAGGTGCATCGCGTATTTCCGTATGAGGCGGTTGAGATAAAAAATCAGTCTAATGGAGACATATTCAAAGTGAATGGGCAAAGGTTGAAACCTTATTTCCAAGGACAACCTAGAGATCATGCTAATGTCATTCTTCTTACTGGTAGGACGAGTGACCGTCGAGCCATGCGACGTTAAACGCAGCGCTGCGTGGGAGGAAACCCATGATGGTTTTTTTTGTTCATCTTTATTTGTTAATTTTGTAGGTAGGTTGAATAAATTTCTTATAGATCAGGTGGAGGAAATACTAATAGGAGAAACGGTCTAAAAATCGTGCGAAACTTGAGTTTGAGCAGAGTCAGGGCCCTGACACGGGTGCCCGTGACACACGACACAGCCCATGTCAGGAGGATACGTGAATGGGATTTGTTATGAGGTTTTTGATGGAAATAAGAGATGCAACACGGGTGCCCGTGTCACATAACACGGCCCGTGTTGTAGGTCTTGAGGCTTTTGTTGGTGATTGATTATTTCTTCTTTTGCAGGGGCCTGACACGGGTGCCCGTGTCACGCGACACGGCCCGTGTCAGAGAGGCGGATTACCATATTTTCAAATTTTATACCTCCTTAATGAGTGGGGCCCACGAATTTTGTAACATCCACCACTCATTAACCCTCATTTATCCTTTTTACTTTTCTTTTTACCATAATCTCACTTCTTCTCCAACTCTTCATCTCTAAAAACCTAACCTCCATTTTTCTTCACCCTAAAAAACCTTCAATTTCTCTAACACCCACTCACCCAAACACCATCCCCTCTTCACAAAAAGTGCTTCTCTCATCTACCTTGTCACTCCTACGATGAATTTTTCCTCTAATCCTATTTCCGAATTTGTTAGTTTCTTTTTGCAGGAATTTGAGAATGCCTCCACGAAGGGATACTGGAAAGGCTGTGGCTGAATCATCTCGCCCCCGTAAGAGAGCCCACCGCATGGCAAATGCTCACGACATTTTGTTCGAGGATCCTGAGCATCAGAGGAAATACTTGGTATTGGTCAAGCGTAAGTTGATTCCAGCAAGGTATATTTGTAATGATACTCTAGATAATTTAGGACTGAGATTTGAAGTGCATATAATGTTTCATACTCTTGGAATGCTTGAATTTATGCAATTTGAAGCGCCAACCTTTGAGCGCATAACCTTTGAATTTCTGAGTTTTCTGGAGTTTAAGCTAAAATACAGGTGGACGAGTTCTGACGAAGAGTATTCTGGGACATTAAGGTTCCGTCTGTTTAATACTGATCATTCGCTGTCTGTAGCTAAACTGGGACAAGTTCTGAAGCTCCCCCGAGTACTTTTGCTGCAGGTGATTTCTGGAAAGTCATCACAGGAAATCCTGAGTATGTTGCAAAAGCAGCAAAGGCGTCCTACATTCACAACTCGTGCTTCAGATATGCACAGAAAGGTTTGGCGTATACCTTGTTCTATAGAGGGGACAGTACGGGAGTAGCGACTCAGAAGGAGTTATACCTGCTATATGGCATGGCCAACAAGGAGCTAATCAATATAGCGACTTTTGCGGCCGATCATCTGAAACGAGTGGCAAATGCTAATTCTAGTGAGATATCAGTGGGAGGCATGATAACTCAAATAGCCGACCACTTTGGATATAGTGCTCTTCTGAGGGAGGAACCAATTGTTGCAGGTAAAACAAAAATTGACTTAGCAACTCTCACTACACAAGGTATGATTAAGGTTTTTAATGATTATTATTCTTTGGTTAGCCGTAACCATCACCTGTTAGCTTTACCTGCGCCTGATTTTATCAGTATTGAAAAAGAGGCTAATTGGTTATATGAGAGTCCTATACAGGACGACGAAGTTGTGTTTGAAGAGTTTGCAGGTACGCATGGCGAAGAAGGTTATCAACCTGAAACGGACCCTATACCACCTGTTGATAACTCGCAGAATCAAGAAAAGGGTTCGTGGAGCATGAGTAAAGAAAAATGGGAGTGGATGCAGAATGAAATGTGCTTTCTCCGGAGTGAGTAGACAAAACAAGGAGAAGAGCAAACCCGACAAGGGAACGAGCAAATCCGCCAAGGCAAACTCATAGGAGAAATGCACGAATGGTTAAAGTAGATGCATCTGCGAGACCAGCCGCCACCTCAGTAATCCCTATGAGTCCCTTGTTCGCACTAGTTCTCCATTAGTGAGGACACTACTGAGTTCTAGTGTGGGAGGGTTTTATTTAGTTATTTTGTTTTATTTTGTTTGTTTTATGTTTTTTCTGTTAATTCTAGTTGTGAGTCCGTACTGCTTGAAGGTATAATTGTAATCATTTGTGAAAACACCACTGAGCTGAACTTAAAAAAACGAGTAATAAGTTTTGTCTTGCGAGTGAGGTGAGGAAAAAGTATAGAGAGTTAAGTGAAAAGGAACCGGGTGATGAAATTAGAAAAATCTTGATGTGGAGGTATAATGCAAACACACTGAATCCTCTGAGTAAGTAACGAGTCCTATATGTAGATTTGTGCCATGATACTTTAATCTGAGAAGTACCCCCTTAATAGTTTATCATGACAGTCAGGCTTCATCTATACTAATTGTTTGTGCAAGGTTGATCGAGAAAAAGAAGAAAAAAGAAAGAAAGAAAAAACACCGAAAAAGAGAGAGACAATTAGACAATCAATCCCTCTAAGTTGGGTAACCCTCACCCGGTTATTCAACCTAATGGCGGTTGAACTTAAAAGTCGTCCTTAAGGGACAAGAAAATAACAGTGTCTCAAAAAAAATAATAAACATTTCTTTGATTGATCAATCTTATGTACACAATGAAAAATCACAAAAAGCCTTAAAACGATTGTCCGAATGAAAAGGGGGGGAAATTGATAGGAAGACCTAAGCCCAAAGCATAGTTGGAGAGGTTACCAAAAAGAGGATTAAGGTCCGTGGTGCTACCGCAGTTCGGTGTTTGTAAGATACTTTTATTAAGAGAGAAGTACTAAAAGTACCAGTCCGTTGACTTGGAACAAAAATCAAGTACGAGTATCCTTATTTCATCTCAAAATTTTCAGTAAAGAATGGTTGACTTATGCATTTATGCAAGCTTTCTGCTTGAAGACAAGGAAAAGTTCAAGTTCGGGGGAGTTTGATCGGTGATTTTCAGTCATATATTTCAAGCTATTTTAGTTGTTGGTTCTTATGTTTTTGTGTGTTTTTGAGTCTTATGTTTATGTTGTTTCTTGTTATTCCCGTATGTGGCGAGCATGTTATATGTTTATCGTTTCTATCGTTGGTACGTTTAATTTGGTTGTTTTTAGTGTGTTTTCAGGCATTTAACAAGCTGATGATCAGATACTAATGCAATGGCGATCCAAGTGCAAGGAAACATAGAAAAATGGGGTTTCAGAAGCCTCACACGGGTGCCTGTGTCACCTGACACGACCCATGTCAGGATGGCAATGGAAGCTCAGACCTGAACAATACTTGAGGCAATGCAGAAGCATGACACGGGTGCCTGTGTCGCATGACATGGGTGCCCGTGTCGCATGACACGGGTGCCCGTGTCGCATGACACGGCCCATGTCATGGTCCCCCCACTGAAGATTGCGCAGCCAAGGTCCCAGCAGCATGACACGAGTGCCCGTGTCACACGACACGGCCCGTGTCATGGCACCTGGATGCAAAATTTTGTCATTTCCAAATTCTCATGTGTTGAGGACAGTTTAGGCATTTCGTATGTAATTTTGTAATCTGATACATTAGGCTGATCGTGACTGAAAAAAGGACACTTTTACTTTGGAATTTTCACGCTTGGTAGAGAACAAGAGATTAAGAGAGGAGAAGAAGGATCGATCAAACGCGGAAGCAATTGACGATCCAACCAATCCTTTGAATTTTGTAATGTCTCTTTTCCTTATGTATGTGATTTTCATTGTTTTGAATATGAGTGGCTAAACCCCCCAATGCTAGGGGGTGTCCCTGAGATTCTTGTAATGACATTGAATTTGATTTTATGAATTTCACTGCTTCTATATTCATTGTGTTGATTGATCCGATCTTATTATAAAAATCAATGTTGGAAAATGAGATTTTTAATCATCGGTTAACAATAGGTAGGAATGCCACCTTTAATGTTTTTCAATCAATTTTTTTTATCGAATATAACCAAGGAATTAGGATATCATATTTAACCGTAAAAACTTTCGATGTGCAAAAGCTTGGTGTTCTTTCTATACAATCAAGGAATTGGGGTATAGAAGGAATACCAAAGGTTTTTCTTATAGGAATCTCTTAAAAACTAGATTTGAAAGGCGGTAGTGTTTGTCAGACCCTAATTTTTGACCTAAGATTTTTCACATCTCATCTGCATTTGCATACAAACAAGATCACGTACTGGTTCATGTATCCTTCTCAGTTGCAGGTCTTTGTTTCGCAGAGGATCACCTTGTTTAATTGTCGTTATCTGTTTATGTTTATTAACCTCTAACCAAAATACAAAAAAATATTTTGCAGTTGCTTCTTCTTCTTCTGTGTTGCAGGATTTAAAAGACAGGGCAGTGATTTCAATTCGGATGCGTTTGTTCAGTCACAATTCAATTCTGTTGGACGTTTGACCTAATCTTGGTCAAACTATCAAGAGATTGTCTCGACTGCAAGTTGTTTGTGCCAGTGGTTGTTTCTCAGAAAATGCATTTTCAAAGTTCAAGTTGTGTTGTGTGCGAAGTCATCGGTTAACAGACAGTGTTTTGTGCAAAGTTTGGTTTGAATCTGCAAGATCACCAGTTTATCAGTAGTTCATCTGAGGATTTATTTCCCTCAGTATGGTTTCGAATTATCAGGACTGATTTCAGATTTCAAGTGATTGCGGTATAAATGACAAGTTGTGCAGTGGTTCAGAAGTGTTTGTGATCATTTTATCAGTGGCTTGTGAAGGAAAATCAGGATTTGTTGTGGGCTTAAAAAATCGATTTCATATCTCTCATCCATTTTTCGATTAAACAATTTCTTTTATTTTTCAATTTTTCTTTCTAGTGTTCATTTCTACCCATTTTCTAATTCATATCGATTATTCATTTTTATTTCACAAAAATACCAAATTTTATCCATTTACCCATTTTTTATTCATCCACTTTTTATTATTTCCAATATCCTTTTTTTATCATATACATTCATTACCATTTTTTTTATACCTTATTTTTATTCTCCAAACAAAATAAAAAATCCCATTATTTTTTTTAGTCCATTTATTCCCTTTTATTAAAAATCAAGAAAAAAATAATATTGCATAGAAATTAATTGTTCATTTTTTATTATTAGTTCATGTTGTGAAAATAAAGCCACCAAACACGCATATCAGCCCACATCATCTCCCAAGCCCCAATTTCCACACGCCCAAATTGCCAGCCGTACAACACAAGCCAATACTTCCCATCATACAAGCATACGCCGCACTACATGCCGTACCAAAGCCAGGCCCCACCTCACACTTCCCGTAAGCCTCAGGCATCACTTCTCAAGCCAGCCCAATAACTCCCAGCTTCACATGCCCACACAGCAAACTTCACGCCGTATTCTTCCAAACACAAACAGGCTTCAGCTAGCCAAAGCCAGCTACAACAAAAACAATACACCGTACAAGCCACTTCATCAAGCGCAAGACTCCAAGCAACAACCACAGCCACAACTTTACAGCTTTTCACATTTACAACACAGTCCCAGCTGCCCAAATTTTCAGCCTCAAAGCAACAAGTCACGGTCTGCACACGTGAAATACAATCTCTAACAAGCCTCGCCGCAACGCAAACACAAGCCAACAATATCCACACGAAGTTCACGCTTACCGCAACACCTAAAACGAAATCAACACCTGAACAAAACGCAACATACAACACTTATCAAAACGCAACAAATTAAAGAACGAAACACAGAAAAAATTTCAGAAGCAAGCGAGAAATTCGTGACTCCAAACGCACGAGCAAACTTCACAAAACGGCATCCCAATTTACCTTCTCCCTCTCTATTTAAACAGCTCCATTTCTCTCATTCAAGGAAGCTTTTTCACATCCAAACAGCCCCTGTCCAATTCTACCCTCAACCTCCACCTTCATCAAAGCTTCAAACTCATAACCCTCATTTTCAAAAATCCAGATTCAAAGAAAAACAGAGTTATTAAACTTTCCCCTTTTTTATTCTTCTTCATCCTTCAAATTCACCATAACCTATTTCAAAGTACTCAAATAATAACCATAAATAGGAATCGAGAAGGAGAAGAGGAGTGAACGAAATAACATCAAAAATCAAATCCGTAAGGAGAAGAAGAAGGAAATTGATGAGGTTAAAGGTTTGAGAATGACGGGTTTCAGTTTCGGAAGAGCGATTTGTTTGACTGTTGTTCGGAGGTGAGGATTGGTCGTTACCTTGTTTCCGTCGCCGTTGCCCTGTTTTCTCGCCCTAGCTTTGTGAAGAAGAAGCAGTAGGCTTCTTACTGTCTCGTTTTCTCCCTTTTATTTTTATTGACTAATGTTTTCTTCTTTTTTTTTTAAAATAAAAATCTGATGTGTTTTGGGCCTTATTAAGGCATAATTTGGTCCATTATATTGGTTTCTATCCACTGCCATCCTTTTGCTGCGCTAACACCTTGCCTCTCTTTTTTTTATTTTATTTCTTTAGTTTATTTCATATTTTTTTATGATATTGGTTTAGTTTAATTTTGATATGAAAGAGATTTTAGAAATTTATCTTAGGAAAAGTTCTATAAATGCTATTTTAGAAAAATATTTTAGAAATACTTTAGAAAAACAAATTTAGAAGAGATTTTTAGAAAAGGATTTAAAAATATTTTGATTTCTTTTATAGATCTACTTTTAGATCCATGTTTCTTCATCTTTTTCTTTTTGGTCGATGACAATCTCCGATTCGTAGATTGTTGATTTTCGATTGGTTTAATCTTCATTATTTCAAATCTATGGATGAATGATCATTTGGATCATTCTCCATACTTTGAGATCGTGATAGATTACCTTTCGATAAATTCAACGAAAATCTCGATTAAGATTAGACCGTTCTCTTTCTTTGAGTGTGGCATGTTTTCGGAGAACGATTCATAATATCGTTTCTCTAACATGTATTAACACGAATATTTTCCACTTTAATTAGTGGTGGCCGGCCTCATTTGTAGGGTAATTACCCCGTAAATTACTCGGCGATTGCTTAACATAGACCTAAAGTTGTCCCGATTCGGAATGAGATCCACTTGGATCCGGTTGCCTCGATTTTATTTTTTCTTTTCGTGGTTGTGCTTGATTAAGTTCATCATACCACTTATATTGTAAATATTATAATAATGTGAATATACTAACATTTAATTTTAATCTCTCGCACCTTATCCTCTTTTATTTCAATCTCTTGTTCCCTATCTCTCTTATTATGCTTCTATATCATTCATCATATTGCTTATTGTTTATATTGTTGCTTGTTGTTTCTCCTTTGTCCATTTGGATACTAAAACATTAATAAAGGATTAAACATCTAAAAAATTGGTAACTTTAATTTCGGACTATGGTTACTATCCTTAGCTTGGGAGTTTTGGACTTATATTCTAGGATCATTCCTTTGCTTGAGTTGTTATGGATTGAAGATTTTGGCTCCGATTAAGATCACTTGTTTATGAAGATGGAAATCCAATTGTTTCAAAGATGCTTGCCATATGATTTGATCATTCTTCCTTTAGCTTTTATTTTCAAGTCTTAGGATAGTCCCTTCATCTCCTCCCATCTTCTTCAATTTTCAAATCTTCTTCCTATTTTCAAAATCTTCTTTGTTTTCAAACTTCAAACATTTTTCTTAATCAAACCTTGACTTTGGTCATGTGCTTTTACCTTTTCATTTCATTTTTCTTAATAAATGCTAAACTACATAAGCATATCGAAACTTTCTTTCTCAAAAACTTTAAAACATTCACAACTCATTCAATTGTTTTTGTGCCCTCGTGCACGTTTTCTTTTTAACCATTTTTTATGTTTAGATATGATTCATCTTTTCTAGCGGAATTATTCGCTAAAGGATGACGACTTATCTTTACATTTTAAAATCAATCCAACTCATTTGCCTTTTCACAATTTGTACCACGAACTACGGGGTTTTGATCTCGCATTGCACTCTGTGGGTACGTAGGCATGAGACGTTCGTCTCTTCAAACACCAAAATCTTAAAAAACATTCTTCTTCTCATCTCTTCAATCTTTTTTTCAAGCAAACCATTTCAAACCAAAAAAATGCAGTAAATATTTCAAAGGGTTCCCGTAGAGTACTACGGACAAGTCGGGTGCTTAAAACCTTCCCGATTTGTAACCAATCCCCGTACCCATTCTCTGTTTGATTCTTTTAGCTTTTTAGCTTTTAAGATTCTTTAAGGCTTTCTTCGTTCTTTTTGCCTTTTTCCTTTTGGAAATAAATAAAAGCGCGGTGACGTGTGTATATTGAGTTAAGTTAATCAATAGCTTACACTCACGATTTTACCGCTACAAAAAAGTGGCGACTCTGCTGGGGAGTCAATCTCTAAGTGGATTCGGCCTACTTTGATTTGTTTACTGCTTTAGTTTGATTTGCTTGTTACTTGTTTGTTTTGTTTCGGTTTGGTAATCCTCTGTGAGATATATTCTAACCCGGATCTGAGTGAAACTTATGATAGGACGACGATATTCGAAGCGATATGCGATGGAGTAGTCCAAAGCAATATCAATTTGATAATCTCCACTCGGTTAGGCTCTCTTGGACTATCAATGTCATGACGAGTAATCGTACGTGGCATTATTTTCCGACTTTGAGCTGATCATACTGAGGACCGTAGAACCCTTAACCAATCTAAGCCAATTTAGGAACGTGGTGCGGAAACTGTCTGGGTGTAAACCTAAGGTGGTTGTCACGCGATACTACACTCGGACGAGGTCTATTTTAAGAATGTTATCGGTTAGGGAGTAATCCAACGTACCGATAAAATTCTAAAGATGGCTGTTAACTCCGGGGACCTCTGTTAGCACCCTTCTGGTTTTTTGTAGGTACAATGAAGACAAACATTAGTACTTACCTGTGTGGGTTGGTGTTCTTATCCCTTGGCTCCATGCTCGTGATTCGAACCATTGAACCTGTGTGCTTTGCGTGATCTTGTTTGTGTTTGTTACATCTACATATTCATCATGATCATCTTCATAACCATTTTTCAAGGAAGACAATTCCGATTATTGCAAATATTGGAAAGAATAAATATTCCTTTTTGTCAAGATTTTTCATGATCGTATTCTCGATGGTGACCATGTTTGCAATAATAGAATTGTTTTTCTGAGAATGGAAGTGAACATTGCATATCATTGCATCCTCGCATATTCTTGCGTTCATCCGAGTTGTGTGGGAACTCATCCCGGTTGTTTCTTTCCTCAGTTGTCTGTTGATTCGTCAAGCTGACTCCTCACCACAGATACGGTACTAGAGCTGCTAACAGACAGAGAGCTATCAGATTGAGAATGGAACACCAAGAACAACATAACATGGAAGTTCGAATGGAGATTGATGAGTTGAAAGCCGGTATGACCAGGCTTACTGAAATGATGCAAGTTCTGATTGCTCGAGGTGAACCACCTCAAAGGACTATTATCTCTGAAGTTTTTACTGCTGTTGTTGATCCTCCTGTTGTTCAGCAACCGGTTTCTACTTGGCCAGAATATGGGTTACCTCCGGATTATGTGCCAGTTTCTGCAACTGCTCAAGTGGGTGGTCCATCTGTTGTGCCAGTCTTCTCAGCTCTGACTTTTGTTGAACCTCAACCTGTTGTGCACGCTACTGCTCAGACTACTTATCAGAATTCTCCTTTCTTGTATCAAGCTGCTGGTCCACAAGCTGAAAGTCAGGGTGAACCTGGATATTTGGATGAAGTTAGAGAACAATGTTTGACTCTTGAGAAGAGGGTAAGAGGTCTAGAAGGAAAAGATGTCTTTGGTTCTGCTGCAATTGACATGTGTTTGGTTTCCGACTTGGTTCTTCCTGATAAGTTCAAGGTTCCTGTATTCGAGAAATACAATGGTCATACTTGTCCAAAGATTCATCTGCTGATGTATTTTCGCAAAATGGCTGCGCATGCCAAGGATGATAAGCTTCTTATTCACTGTTTTCAAGATAGTTTGAGTGGTGCTTCTATGAAGTGGTATGTTGGACTTGAGAAGAGTCACATTCGAAGCTGGAAAGATTTATCTGATGCTTTTGTAAGGCAGTATAAGTACAATCTGGACATGGCGCCTGATCGTCGTCAACTTCAAAACATGTCACAGAAAGAGAAAGAATCATTCAAAGAGTACACTCAGCGTTGGAGAGAGCTAGTTGCTCAAGTGGAGCCACCTTTGCCTGAAAAGGAATTAACTGGTTTGTTCATGGACACTCTTCAACCGTTCTTTTGGGAGAAAATGGTAGGAAGTGTTTCATCTGGTTTTTCTGATCTAGTCACTATTGGAGAAAGACTAGAGGAAGGTATCAAGAAAGGTAAGATTACCAATTCTGAAGATCCTAATGCTGCAAGAAAGTCTTTTGGGAATCCTCACAAGAGAAGAGATGGTGATGCTTATGCTGTTTCAGCTGAGAGGAGGCCTTATCACCCGCAACAACGATATGTTCAACCATACGTAGCTGAAGTTGCTCATGTTGTTAAAACTCAACCTGCTCAAACTCAAGCTCAAGGTCAAGCTCGACCAGCTCAAGCTCAAGTTCAGATTCGAGCTCAAGCTCAGGTTCCTCCTCATCTTGCTGCTGGACAAAATCAGTATCGCAATAGGCCAAACTTTGATCCTATTCCGATGTCTTACACTGAATTGTTTCCTTACTTGATTGAGAAAGGTTTAATTACTACTAGGCCTCCGCCTCCTGTTCCAAATCCTCTGCCAGTTGGTTATAGATCGGATCTTCGCTGTGAGTTTCATCAAGGTGGAACTGGTCATGACTTAGAGCATTGCTTTGCATTGAAGGCTAAAGTGCAGGAACTTATCAGGAACAACATCCTTTACTTTAATGACCTTAATCCCAATGTTATCAACAATCCTTTGCCGAAGCTTGGGAAGTGAATCTTCTAGAAGACTTCAACAGTCAAATTTTCTTCAAAGCCAGAATATCAGACGGGATAGCTCATCCTTGTTGTTGATTGATCACTAGGCCATTGTTTCTGAAATTCTGCGATCAGGTATGAGATGTCCTATGAGATGTCCCAACACTTGACAGATTTAACCAGAACTTAAAGTGCAAGAAAATTAAACAACACAGAAGTTTGTTAACCCAGTTCAGTGTATAACCACACTTACATCTGGAGGCTACCAAGCCAGGAGGAAATCCACTATAAGTAATATTAATTCTAGACTTAAACAACCCAGTTTAATCTTTCACTTAATATCTACCCAATGCAATTTCTACCTAAGACACAACTTAGATATGAGTACCAACTCACTCCCCCTCAATCGCACAGTGATCTTGTTTACAAGTTTAATAAAATTGAAGACATTCTTCAAACAAAACAGCTTGATCTTACTTCACAGTTTCAATCAAGTCACAAATGCACTTTTGCTTAAAAGCTCATAAAGTGGTACAATAAAAACAACCTGCTATTAAAACAATAAACACCCTATTTGGTCTTCTGGAATTCGTACCCAATTCTGTGAGTTTCTGTTGATTAAATAGGTGTTTGTAATTTGGGCTTTCTGTAGGTTAATCCAGTCCTAAAAGCATGCAGCTTCCACCTTGAATTTAGGGTTTGTTACTTCCTATATTCTAGGTGATTTAGTTCTTCTGTTTAAACTGAATCCTCATAATAAAACTCCCTACAGATGCGCCTTGTTCTGTTTTTATCCATCCATAATTAATTCCAGATAAATCTCATTAAATATCTCAGATCAGTTAGTCAATAATTAATTCTGGTAGCAGGTTTGAGATGTCTCAACATCTGTTGGGACATCCTGAAAAACTGAACTTAAGTCATTTACACAATGTCCCAACATCTGGTGTGACATCCTGAAATAAGTTCTTATACTCTGTTTGATAATGTCCCAACATCTGATAGGACATTCTGAACTGAATTCAATATTTCTTGTTGGTCAAAAATTCTGCCAATTCTAAACATCTACAAACTCCCCCTTTGGCTAATTTTTGGCTAACATCTTTTCTGGTTATCAGAGTGCAGCAGAAGTTCTTTTATCAGAGTATAGCATTACTTTTCTGTTGAATCATATTTGAGATTACTCCCCCTCAAACATACATGTATCCAGTCTTGTTGCAACAGAAATATTTATCAAAACACACTGATTCAGTTCAGAAACAAACAAACAGATTTTTCATTCATAGCAATACATTTTGTTGTTGTTGTTCTCCCCCTTGTTAGACACAAATTTTGGGGCCAAAGACACTAATCCAGAAATACAATGCAGTGATGTCATTACATTTGAATCACATACAATGATCACTCAGATTCATCACATTCAGTTTCTTCATCATCCTCAGTTTCTTCATCAGAAGCAGCTTTCTGATCACTTTCACTTTCCAGCCTTTGGATGATTTCTTCAAGCTTCAGCTTCCTTGCTTCAAGTTCTTTGCAAGTGCTCTTCAGTTCAGCAATCAATGCAGCCTTTGAGATTGGAGTCTTGGCAGTTGAAGGACCTGCAGATGTCCCAGAGGGTGCTTCAACATCTGCTGCATGATGACTTAGGAACAGTTTGTAGTGAAAGGCCAGAGGGCTTTCTCTTTTGCAGACTGTGTCCTTCTCAGTGAGGATCCCAGGGTATTGACTCAGCACTATACCACACAGCAAGGAAGGAAAAGCTATTGGCAGCTTTGTTGCAGAAGAGCTAGCATGCTTCAAGGTCTGATCAAATATGTAGGCACCATAATCCAGCTTAGTCTGAGTCCCCACAGCATAAATAAATCTGCCCAAGCCAGTGGATATTGAAGACGTGTGATTGGTAGGCACCTAGTTTGCTGTACCAATCCTGTTCAGCATGGCATATTTTCTTGTCAGCATGCTCACTGAGAGCTTTCCTTTAACTGGCCAAGCTTTGACCTGGTTTGCTGTGATAACCTTGCAGACTTGGTTATCAGTCTTTCCTAGCTCATTTGGTCCATCAGACTCTCTTCCAAGGTATTGGTTGATGATCTGAGGAGAGAACTCTACACACCTGCCTCTAACAAAAACTTTTCTAAATTCAGAAGACTTACCATTGGCACAATCTTCCTGAAGATTGACTATGAATTCTTTGACAAGAAGCTCATAGCAGGGAGAGAGATTGGAGACTGTTTTGAAGAGGCCTGCAGCAGAGATGAGATCAATCAGTTCAGTGCACTCAAGTGCATTACTACTCAGCTCTCTTTCAAGGGCTACCCTTCTTTGGTACACAAAATTCCATCTGTTTAGACTTGAAACATGATGAAATGAGATGTTGTCCAAGGGAGCTTCTGGAACAGCAGTTGAAGCCCTAGAGGGTGCTGGTTTCTTCTTTGGAGGAGATGTTGGGACATCTGATTCAACATCTGAGTCTGATGGGGTGACAGCTTTCCTCTTTTGTGTTTGGACTTTGCTCCATTGCTTTGTAGGACCAAAGACAGTTTTGGCCTTGTCTTTCTTTAGGGTAGTTTTCTTCTTCTCAGGAACTGCATGTCCTGCTTGCATCTTTCCTTTCCTAGTCCTGAGCCTTTTGGCTATGCTAGGTCTTACAGAGGCAATGATCTCTGTATCAGAATCCTGCTCCAGGTTCACCACAGGAGGAGATTGAGCAGTCTCCTCTTCAGCTGGTTGATCAGCAGAGATATGATCTTCAGTTGAGGCTTTGGTCTGATCCTCAGATTCTTCTTCATCACTTTCATTTGAGGCCTTTTTCTGGTCCTCAATTGGTTCAATATCAGCATCAGATGAGGTCTTTTTCTCATCCTCAGATGTTCCAACATCTATTGGGACATCCTGTTGAGCAGGAGTGTCCTTTGCAGCTTGAGTTTGTTCTTCTTGAGGGGCAGGCATGGTGTTCAGAGGAATAGAAATCCCACTAACCACTCTTTGTTCAGATAGGATCTTGGTAACCAACTCCTTTATTGAATCATCCACATATTCAGAATATTTTTTAGGCATGTTTGCTGGAGAAGGAATGCCTTTGGATTTGCTGCAGACTTGATCTTTTGCTCTTTTTGGAGTTCTTGGCTTTTTAGCATGAGGAACACTTCCTCTTATTTCGTCCAGTGGGGTTGACTCCATGGTTACTACAGAAATAGGGGTTGCATGAACCACGTCTTCTTTGTTGAGAATTTCTTCAGGAATGCTAGGGTTTTGAGACATTGTCAAAGAAGATGGATGAAGAGTTTTAGGGTTTATGATTTCTGAAGAACAACTAGATAATGTGATTCGCTTTTGATAGTATGATGAGAATATGGATAGCTGATTATAAGCTGTTATTTTATAAGTAGCCGTTACATTGCAAATTATTAGGAATGGAATACACAAGGTTCTTGACCAGACTGGTGTTGCCATCTGGTGCTTATGCCACACAATGTCATATGACATGTTGGCACATCTCTATAACTGCTAAATCTCACATAAGCAGATTCCCAATTTGCCCCTTAAGTTCTCAAATTGTGTAGCATCCAATGCTTTGGTGAAGATATCAGCCAACTGCAGATTTGTAGCTACATGTTCCAATGAAATCACTTTTTCTTCTACAAGATCTCTGATGAAATGATGTCTGATATCAATATGCTTGGTCCTGCTATGTTGAATAGGATTCTTTGATATGTTGATTGCACTTAAGTTGTCACAGTACAATGTCATGACATCCTGTGGAACATTGTACTCAGTGAGCATTTGCTTCATCCAAACCAACTGAGAACAACTGCTTCCAGCTGCTATATATTCAGCTTCAGCTGTAGATAAGGATACACAATTTTGTTTCTTACTGAACCAAGAAATCAAATTGTTTCCTAGAAAGAAGCATCCTCCTGAAGTGCTTTTTCTGTCATCAGCACTTCCAGCCCAATCAGCATCACAGAAGCCAGTGAGAATTGGTTTGCATCCATGAAAGTACATTATGCCATAATCACAAGTACCATTAACATATTTAAGAATTCTCTTGACTTGATTGAGATGACTGACTTTTGGATCAGCTTGATATCTTGCACATACACCTACTGCAAATGTTATGTCTGGTCTGCTAGCAGTCAAATATAACAAGCTTCTAATCATGCTTCTTTATATGCTTTGATCTACATTCTCACCCTTTTCATCTTTAGTCAGCTTTAAATGTGTGGGGGCAGGAGTTCTCTTATGAGTAGCATTTTCCATTCCAAATTTCTTGACTATGTTCTTGGTATACTTGCTTTGGGAAATGAACATGGAGTCTTCCATTTGCTTTATTTGCAGACCAAGAAAGTAGGTTAATTCTCCTACTAGGCTCATTTCAAATTCAGATTCCATCTGGTTGACAAAATGTTTGACCATCCTGTCAGACATCCCACCAAAGACAATGTCATCTACATATATTTGAGCAATCATGACATTTCCTTCTTCATCTTTAACAAACAAGGTTTTGTCAATTCCACCTTTCCTGTATCCTTGCTTGATAAGAAAAGTAGTCAACCTTTCATACCATGCCCTTGGAGCTTGCTTCAGACCATAAAGAGCCTTCTTTAGTTTGTATACATGATTGGGACAGCTTGGATCAACAAATCCTTTAGGCTGTTCTACATATACTTCTTCATTAAGATAGCCATTTAAAAAGGCACTTTTCACATCCATTTGAAATAGCTTGAACTTTAAGATACAAGCAATTCCCAAAAGTAGTCTGATTGATTCAAGCCTTGCTACTGGTTCAAAGGTTTCATCAAAGTCTACTCCTTCAATTTGTGTGTATCCTTGAGCTACAAGTCTAGCTTTGTTCTTTGTAACAACTCCTTGTTCATTTGACTTGTTCTTATACACCCATTTTGTTCCAATCACATTTATGTCATCAGGTCTAGGAACAAGACTCCACACTTCATTCCTTGTGAATTGACCTAATTCCTCTTGCATAGCACAAATCCAGTATTCATCAGTGAGAGCTTCCTTGATGTTTTTAGGTTCTATTTTAGAAACAAAACAGGAACCTGAAATCACTTCTCTTGATCTAGTGCTTACACCTCTGTTGGGATCACCAATTATCAAATCTTTGGGATGATCCTTCTGGATTCTGATGGAGGAAGGTTTGCTGGATTCTTCTGTCCTTGTATCAGTTTGAGTGAAGTTATAATGATCACTCTTTTCTTCAGCTTCAATCTTGATATCAGCAGATGTTCCAACATCTTCTGGGACATCTGTAGGAGCATCATCAATTATCACATTTATGGACTCCATGATAACCTTGGTTCTAGAATTAAATACTCTATATGCTCTGCTGTTTATAGAGTATCCAAGAAAAATCCCTTCATCACTTTTAGGATCCATTTTTCTTCTTTGCTCCCTATCTGCCAGAATATAACAGTTACTTCCAAACACATGGAAGTATTTAACTGTGGGTTTTCTGCCCTTCCATACTTCATAGATTGTAGACAAAGTTCCTTTCCTTAGAGTTACTCTGTTATGGATGTAACAAGCTGTGTTCATAGCTTCAGCCCAGAAGTACAAAGGTAACTTTTTAGCATGGATCATAGCTCTTGTTGATTCTTGAATAGTTCTATTCTTCCTCTCAACAATCCCATTCTGTTGAGGAGTGATTGGTGAAGAATATTCATGATTGATTCCTTCTGAAGAACAGAAATCTAAGAATTTTTGGTTCTCAAATTCTTTTCCATGATCACTTCTTATTCTGACCACACGGCTGGCTTTTTCTCTTTGTATTCTTTGGCATAAGTCTTTGAATACATCAAATACATCAGACTTTTCTTTGATAAAATTTATCCATTTATACCTTGAAAAGTCATCAACTACCACATAGGCATACCTCTTTCCACCAAGACTTTCAACCTGCATAGGTCCCATAAGATCCATATGCAATAGTTCCAAAACTTTGGAAGTTGTCAGATGTTGGAGCTTTGGATGGGACATCTTGGTTTGCTTGCCTATTTGGCACTCACCACATATTTTTCCATCATCAATCTTCAGTTTAGGAATACCTCTTACAGCATCCATAGATATAATCTTCTTTATGCCTCTGAAATGAAGATGACCTAGTCTTTGGTGCCATAGTTTCACTTCTTCTTCTTTAGCTAAAGAACAAGTTGAAGTGAGAGTGAAGTCTTGAGGTTCCCACATGTAACAGTTGTCTTTAGATCTGGCTCCTCTCATAACAACTTCTTGTTCTTTGTTAGACACTATACAGTCAGTTTTGGTAAAGTTTACACTGTACCCTTGATCACATAATTGACTTATGCTGATCAGGTTAGCAGTTAAACCTTTAACCAGTAGCACATCATTTAGCCTTGGTACATCTTGACAGTCCAATGTCCCAACTCCCTTGATTTCTCCTTTAGCTCCATCTCCAAAAGTTACATATCTGGATGAATGTGACTTTAAGTCTACTAGTAAATTCTTTAATCCAGTCATATGTCTTGAACATCCACTATCAAAGTACCAGTCTTCTTTGGCTGATACTCTTAGTGATGTATGTGCTATATATGCAACACCTTTCTTTGACCATTTGAGTTGAGATTTCTTTTGATACCTCTGCCCTGTGTATTGTTCATCAACAGAGTTCCAAGGTTGCTTGTTGAACTTGTTCTTGGGTATGTAGCTTTGATCAGCATGAAGACTAGCTTTTGATCTCCATACCTTCTTGAAAACCTCTGTTTTCAGCTTAGGAGGTTGCTGATCTCTTTGATGTCTCTGCAACACTTTCTTGGTAACTTCTACCTTTTGCTTAAGAGGCTGCTGATACATCTGATTTGGATATCCATGTAACTTATAGCAATGAGGTTTGATATGTCCAAATCTTCCACAATGATGACATCTCCAACTTTGATACTTCTTCTTCATTTTGTTCTTTTCAGAATGTTGAGACATCTGTTGGAACATTATGTTTGACTTTGTGTTCATATGATGTTGAGACATCTGTTGGGACATGTTGTTTGACTGTATGGACTTTGGAGTAGTTTTGCTAGAGCTAGCTTCATCCTTATGAACTTTGTTGAATCCCAATCCACTTTTATCCCCTGAATGCTTATTGTTGTTGAGAATAACATCCAGTGTACTTGAGCTACTGTTAAGCATTCTCACAGATTTGGACATGTGTTCCAACTTGGAGTTGAGAAGACTTACTTCACTTTTCAAGGTGTCAATGATCTCTTGATCATTTGCTTTTTCATCTTTTGGTACCTCATTCTGCTTCTTTAGCTTTATAACATCACTGCATATTTCAGTGCTTCTTTTGTATAGATCTTTGTATGCTTGCTCAAGTCCTTCAAAAGTAAGCTCCTCATCACTGGATTCACTTTCAGATTCATATAATCCAGCTAGAGCAGTGATATGCTTAGCTGATTCTTCTTCTGAATCACCTCCTGAGTCTTCATCAGACCAGGTTACAGAAAGTCCTTTCTTTTGCCTTTTTAAGTAGGTAGGACATTCATTCCTGATATGTCCATATCCTTCACATCCATGGCATTTGATTACTTTATCTTGACTGGTTTTTTCATCATAATTTGACCTTCTGTTAGCATCATAAGGTCTTTTGCTCTCAGAAGAGTTTGTGTATCTTCCACTGGGTTTGGATTGGCCTTCCATTCCTCTGAGAATCTTTTTGAATTGTCTTCCAAGCATAGCAATGTTGTCTGATAAGCTTTTACCAGTTTCTGGTTCATCATCTTCTTCTTCATCAGTATTTGTCACTAAGGCTATGCTTTTGTTCTTCTTTACATTTGTGTCATTCATTCCCATCTCAAATGTTTGAAGGGAACCAATGAGTTCTTCAACTTTCATTGTGCATATGTCTTGAGCTTCTTCTATTGCTGTGACTTTCATGTCAAATCTTTTTGGCAAAGATCTGAGAATCTTTCTTACAAGCTTTTCATCAGTCATCTTTTCTCCCAAAGCTCCAGAAGTGTTGGCTATTTCTAGAATGTTCATGTAGAATTCATGAACTGTCTCATCTTCCTTCATTCTCAAGTTTTGAAACTTGGTGGTGAGAAGTTGAAGTCTTGACATCTTTACCTTTGATGTTCCTTCATGAGTTGTTTTGAGAGTGTCCCACACATCTTTGGCCAGCTCACAGTGATGCACAAGTCTAAAGATGTTCCTATCAATGCCATTGAATAGAGCATTTAAGGCCTTGGAGTTGCCTAGTGCTGAATCTTCTTCCTCCTTACTCCATTCTTCTTCAGGTTTCAACACTTTTGATCCATCTTTGGTGTCTTGGATAGGATGTTCCCATCCAATGTTGACTGCTCTCCAGGCCCTGTTGTCAAGTGATCTTAAGAATGCAATCATTCTTGGCTTCCAATAGTCATAATTAGATCCATCCAGTATAGGTGGTCTATTTACTGATCCTATATCTCTGTCCATGTTTCCAGAATTTGTATTCCCTAGATCTCACCCAGTATAAACAGGCAGGGTGCCTGCTCTGATGCCAATTGAAATTCTGTGATCAGGTATGAGATGTCCTATGAGATGTCCCAACACTTGACAGATTTAACCAGAACTTAAAGTGCAAGAAAATTAAACAACACAGAAGTTTGTTATCCCAGTTCAGTGTATAACCACACTTACATCTGGAGGCTACCAAGCCAGGAGGAAATCCACTATAAGTAATATTAATTCTAGACTTAAACAACCCAGTTTAATCTTTCACTTAATATCTACCCAATGCAATTTCTACCTAAGACACAACTTAGATATGAGTACCAACTCACTCCCCCTCAATCACACAGTGATCTTGTTTACAAGTTTAATAAAATTGAAGACATTCTTCAAACAAAACAGCTTGATCTTACTTCACAGTTTCAATCAAGTCACAAATGCACTTTTGCTTAAAAGCTCATAAAGTGGTACAATAAAAACAACCTGCTATTAAAACAATAAACACCCTATTTGGTCTTCTGGAATTCGTACCCAATTCTGTGAGTTTCTGTTGATTAAATAGGTGTTTGTAATTTGGGCTTTCTGTAGGTTAATCCAGTCCTAAAAGCATGCAGCTTCCACCTTGAATTTAGGGTTTGTTACTTCCTATATTCTAGGTGATTTAGTTCTTCTGTTTAAACTGAATCCTCATAATAAAACTCCCTACAGATGCGCCTTGTTCTGTTTTTATCCATCCATAATTAATTCCAGATAAATCTCATTAAATATCTCAGATCAGTTAGTCAATAATTAATTCTGGTAGCAGGTTTGAGATGTCTCAACATCTGTTGGGACATCCTGAAAAACTGAACTTAAGTCATTTACACAATGTCCCAACATCTGGTGTGACATCCTGAAATAAGTTCTTATACTCTGTTTGATAATGTCCCAACATCTGATAGGACATTCTGAACTGAATTCAATATTTCTTGTTGGTCAAAAATTCTGCCAATTCTAAGCATCTACAGTTTCTTCATGTTTGCATTTTTCTTCAATTGTATTAAGTTGTTTGCTTTTAAGCTTGTTTGTACTTTCATGTTGGTTTTAATGAAATGAGCATTGCTTTGTTTTGATTCAATTTCACTTACTATTTGCATTTTCATGCTTTACATTCCAAGCTCATTTATCTTTTCTCAAAGTTTTACAATGATTAGAGGGAGGATGATGAAAACGAGATACCCATAATTGTTGTTGGTATGCTTTCAATTGAGACTTGGTTGATGATATACAGGCATTGTTCCAAATCCTAAACACTGGAGAAATAAGGAAGTTAATCCTTTGTTAACCCCTTTGAACCTTGAAGTTGGAGCTTCTTTCTATTTGAAAAAACCCTCAATTTTAACCTGGGGATGGGTAGTTCTCAATTAATTCGAATGTGCATTCAAATACAAAAGAATCATTCAAGACACCTTTCAATAAAGGATGCAATCTCAAGTTTTCCTTCACACACATCAATAAGTGTTGAAGATGTTTTCTCAATTCAAAAGCCAATGATGGTTCATCGTAATCATTAAGCCATGCAGTCATTATCTTTAAAAAAAATGATATTGAAAAAAAATTATTGAAAAAAAAAAATCAAAGCCCGCTAAGTCAAAACCTATGAAGGAGGCTTAGGCAAAAACTGGGGCATCCCGCTGGCTGTAGGTTGAAATGACACAGTTCAGGCAAAAGTTAGGGATATTAAAAAGAAATATTTGTCAAGAGGTCATCAAAATCCTTAGAAAAAAAATAAGTTGAGTGGACCAAAGTCCTCATCGGAAATAACAAAAGGAAGAGATGACTGCTATCTTCAAAATCCTTTGGCTTATGAACCATCTTCATCTGTGCAATCCCAAATATCTTGGAACTTGAATACATAGGCTGAATTAATTGAATGTAGGACTGAAGTTTATCATGAAGTTGGGTTGGGTACAAATAAACTTTGAGCCTATATCCTTTGATTCATAAACCGTGAACCAGGCCATGTTACAACCTTCAAAAGTCCTAATTGAATCCAGGTTTCTTTTGAAGAGCATACTACAGCAAGGTTGCGTAAACTGACTCCCAAGTTCTTTACCAATCATTTGTTTTCTTACCTTTGCTTTATCTTTAATTTTGTCTCAACCGTCGTGTTTTGACATTGTTTTCATTTACTTTACATCAATAAGTTTCATTCCAAAAATAATTCTTGATTTCAAACTTTGCATTAAAATTACCAAGTTTGTACAAACATTTTTTATTTTGCAAATAAACTTTCTTCATCAAGGAATTTTCAAACAGTTAAGAAACTTGGTCGGTGATCCTACCAAGGGGCAAGTTTTTCTCAGTTCCTATGGTTCAAGAGTTGTTGCTCAGCGCAAGTTTATTCTCAGATATGGTTAGTCAGAAGATTCTCTGCAAGTTACATGTTGGGTTATTTTCTCAAGGGCTGAAGCCAGGATTAGTTTATTCTCTCAACATTCATTTCAAGGATTGAAGCCATGATCAGTTTATTCTCTCAACATTCATTCCAAGGATTGAAGCCATGATCAGTTTATTCTCCTCAACAGTTATCTCAAAGATCTGATTATTTTCTCCAGCAGTAGTTAAGAACTGAATCCATTATCAGTTTACCCTCTATCAGTCATTGAACTTGGGGAAATTTTCTTCAAGAATCCCCAAGCAGCTTTGCATGACTTCTCTCAGAAGATTTTCAACTTGGTACAGTTTACTGGTGTGACAGAGATTTGTTCAAAGAGCAGTAGTATCTCTAATTTTCCAAGCAGAATGGCAGTGATTTCTGTGTTGAGGAATCAGTATTTCATCTTTTCACTCCTCTAAGAGTCTAAACTGGTTGTCAGCATTTCCACTCCTCTAAGAGTCTAAACTGGTTGTCAGCATTTCCTCTCATATCATGTCCTTGGGTGTGTTATTCCCCATTTTTGAAAAAGTTTGCATATTTGAGTGTGTTATTCCTCATTATGCGTTTTCTCGGGTGTGTTATTCCCCATTCTTGTTAACCTTTGCATATTTGAGTGTTTTAGTCCTCATTATGCATTCTCTTGGGTGGTTTAGTCCCCATTTTTCGTAAAAGTTCGCATACTGAGTGTTTTAGTCCTCATATGCAGTTCTCGAAGTCTTGTTGTTTTCAACTTCTTACTGTTTAATCAAAGTCCAACTTACTTGGCATTTGTTTGTCTCTTCAGAACTTTTTCTTCACCTACTTGTTGTGTATTCTCAAATATTACACCCTTTTTATTCGATTGCCATTCTCGGATGTCCATAGTGAAGTCATCATTGATTTGATGTACTGTCCCGGACCTTTTTTCGTTTCATTCAGTGATGTTCCTGAATGTTGTGATTCATATTTTTATCTGATTGCCATTCTCAGATGTTGTGATCATTTCCTTCCGATTGCCATTCTCGGATGTCCATAGTGAAGTCATCAGTGATGTGATGTACTGTCCTGGACCTTTTTTCCCATTTCATTCAGTGTTGTTCCTGAATGTTGTGATTCATATTTTTATCTGATTGCCATTCTCAGATGTTATTGATCACTTACCTTCCGATTGCCATTCTCGGATTTTCATGTTGGAATCATCATTGAGTTGATTTGCTTGCCCGAACTTTTCCCATTTCATTCAGTGCTGTTCCTGAATGTGGTGATTTACATATTTTATTTGATTGCCATTCTCAGATTGTTGTGATTACCTTTTATCCGATGCCATTTTCGGATATCCCTTTTAAAGTCAGTAATGTCATCTTGGATGTTTATGATGTACTGTTTCGGGACTTTTCTTACTCCATTCAGTGCCATTCCTGGATGTTATGATCCTTTCGGTCCAATTGCCATTCTTGGACATTTTCATCTAGGCTGAGCCATGTGTTGGTCTCTAGCAGGCTTTTTTTCCCGTCGGAGTTTTATGCTCCTTATCCCCGGCGTGTATTCTTTTTCTTGTGTCGTCTTGTCCCTCGCGGATTTCTTTGCAGTTTATATGTTTTCATATACATTTCATATCATCTCATAAATTATCTCATAATATTTCATATGCTGTCACATATTTTCTCAACGTTTCACATATTTCCTTCGTATTTCATATCATTTCATAATATCCTCATATGCTTTCATAACAGTTTCATATGATTCATATCATTTCCATATCATCTTCATATCATTTCACATCGTTCATTTCATTTCATTCCAGTTTTTGGCATCTTAGGATCAAAAATTGTTTTTTTTTATATTTAAGTATCTTCCATCTTGTCAAAACGAAGATTTCAATCTTCATTATCTCTGGATTGAAGAAACTTAAATAGGGGCATCTGTCAGACCCTAATTTTTGACCTAAGATTTTTTGCATCTCATCTGCATTTGCATACAAACAAGATCACGTACTGGTTCATGTATCCTTCTCAGTTGCAGGTCTTTGTTTCGCAGAGGATCACCTTGTTTAATTGTCGTTATCTGTTTATGTTTATTAACCTCTAACCAAAATACAAACAAATATTTTGCAGTTGCTTCTTCTTCTTCTGTGTTGCAGGATTTAAAAGACAGGGCAGTGATTTCAATTCGGATGCGTTTGTTCAGTCACAATTCGATTCAGTTGGACGTTTGACCTAATCTTGGTCAAACTATCAAGAGATTGTCTCGACTGCAAGTTGTTTGTGCCAGTGGTTGTTTCTCAGAAAACGCGTTTTCAAAGTTCAAGTTGTGTTGTGTGCGAAGTCATCGGTTAACAGACAGTGTTTTGTGCAAAGTTTGGTTTGAATCTGCAAGATCACCAGTTTATCAGTAGTTCATTTGAGGATTTATTTCCCTCAGTATGGTTTCGAATTATCAGGACTGATTTTAGATTTCAAGTGATTGCGGTATAAATGACAAGTTGTGCAGTGGTTCAGAAGTGTTTGTGATCATTTTATCAGTGGCTTGTGAAGGAAAATCAGGATTTATTGTGGGCTTAAAAAATCGATTTCATATCTCTCATCCATTTTTCGATTAAACAATTTCTTTTATTTTTCAATTTTTCTTTCTAGTGTTCATTTCTACCCATTTTCTAATTCATATCGATTATTCATTTTTATTTCACAAAAATACCAAATTTTATCCATTTACCCATTTTTTATTAATCCACTTTTTATTATTTCCAATATCCTTTTTTTATCATATACCTTCATTACCATTTTTTTATACCTTATTTTTATTCTCCAAACAAAATAAAAAATCCCATTATTTTTTTTAGTCCATTTATTCCCTTTTATTAAAAATCAAGAAAAAAATAATATTGCATAGAAATTAATTTTTCATTTTTTATTATTAGTTCATGTTGTGAAAAAAAAGCCACCAAACACACATATCAGCCCACATCATCTCCCAAGCCCCAATTTCCACACGCCCAAATTCCCAGCCGTACACCACAAGCCAATACTTCCCATCATACAAGCATACGCCGCACTGCATGCCGTACCAAAGCCAGGCCCCACCTCACACTTCCCGTAAGCCTCAAGCATCACTTCTCAAGCCAGCCCAATAACTCCCAGCTTCACACGCCCACACAGCAAACTTCACGCCGTATTCTTCCAAACACAAACAGGCTTCAGCTAGCCAAAGCCAGCTACAACAAAAACAATACACCGTACAAGCCACTTCATCAAGCGCAAGACTCCAAGCAACAACCACAGCCACAACTTTACAGCTTTTCACGTGTACAACACAGTCCCAGCTGCCCAAATTTTCAGCCTCAAAGCAACAAGTCACGGTCTGCACACGTGAAATACAATCTCTAACAAGCCTCGCCGCAACGCAAACACAAGCCAACAATATCCACACGAAGTTCACGCTTACCGCAACACCTAAAACGAAATCAACACCTGAACAAAACGCAACATACAACACTTATCAAAACGCAACAAATAAAAGAACGAAACGCAGAAAAATTTTCAGAAGTAAGCGAGAAATCCGTGACTCCAAACGCACGAGCAAACTTCACAAAACGGCATCCCAGTTTACCTCCTCCCTCTCTATTTAAACAGCTCCATTTCTCTCATTCAAGGAAGCTTTTTCACAGCCAAACAACCCCTGTCCAATTCTACCCTCAACCTCCACCTTCATCAAAGCTTCAAACTCATAACCCTCATTTTCAAAAATCCAGATTCAAAGAAAAACAGAGTTCTTAAACTTTCCCCTTTTTTATTCTTCTTCATCCTTCAAATTCACCATAACCTATTTCAAAGTACTCAAATAATAACCATAAATAGGAATCGAGAAGGAGAAGAGGAGTGAACGAAATAACATCAAAAATCAAATCCGTAAGGAGAAGAAGAAGGAAATTGATGAGGTTAAAGGTTTGAGAACGACGGGTTTCAGTTTCGGAAGAGCGATTTGTTTGACTGTTGTTCGGAGGTGAGGATTGGCCGTTACCTTATTTCCGTCGTCGTTGCCCTGTTTTCTCGCCCTAGCTTTGTGAAGAAGAAGTAGTAGGCTTCTTACTGTCTCGTTTTCTCCCTTTTATTTTTAATGACTAATGTTTTCTTCTTTTTTTTAAATAAAAATCTGATGTGTTTTGGGCCTTATTAAGGCATAATTTGGTCCATTATATTGGTTTCTATCCACTGCCATCCTTTTGCTGCGCTAACACCTTGCCTCTTTTTTTTTTTTTTATTTCTTTAGTTTATTTCATATTTTTTTATGATATTGGTATAGTTTAATTTTGATATGAAAGAGATTTTAGAAATTTATCTTAGGAAAAGTTCTATAAATGCTATTTTAGAAAAATATTTTAGAAATACTTTAGAATAACAAATTTAGAAGAGATTTTTAGAAAAGAATTTAAAAATATTTTGATTTCTTTTATAGATCTACTTTTAGATCCATGTTTCTTCATCTTTTTCTTTTTGGTCGATGACAATCTCCGATTCGTAGATTGTTGATTTCTGATTGGTTTAATCTTCATTATTTCAAATCTATTGATGAATGATCATTTGGATCATTCTCCATACTTTGAGATCGTGATAGATTACCTTTCGATAAATTCAACGAAAATCTCGATTAAGATTAGACCGTTCTCTTTCTTTGAGTGTGGCATGTTTTCGGAGAACGATTCATAATATCGTTTCTCTAACATGTATTAACACGAATATTTTCCACTTTAATTAGTGGTGGCCGGCCTCATTTGTAGGGTAATTACTCCGTAAATTACTCGGCGATTGCTTAACATAGACCTAAAGTTGTCCCGATTCGGAATGAGATCCACTTGGATCCGGTTGCCTCGATTTTATTTTTTCTTTTCGTGGTTGTGCTTGATTAAGTTCATCATAGCACTTATATTGTAAATATTATAATAATGTGAATATACTAACATTTAATTTTAATCTCTCGCACCTTATCTTCTTTTATTTCAATCTCTTGTTCCCTATCTCTCTTATTATGCTTCTATATCATTCATCATATTGCTTATTGTTTATATTGTTGCTTGTTGTTTCTCCTTTGTCCATTTGGATACTAAAACATTAATAAAGGATTAAACATCTAAAATATTGGTAACTTTAATTTCGGACTATGGTTACTATCCTTAGCTAGGGAGTTTTGGAATTAGATTCTAGGATCATTCCTTTGCTTGAGTTGTTATGGATTGAAGATTTTGGCTCCGATTAAGATCACTTGTTTATGAAGATGGAAATCCAATTGTTTCAAAGATGCTTTCCATATGGTTTGATCATTCTTCCTTTAGCTTTTATTTTCAAGTCTTAGGATAGTCCCTTCATCTCCTCCCATCTTCTTCAATTTTCAAATCTTCTTCCTATTTTCAAAATCTTCTTTGTTTTCAAACTTCAAACATTTTTCTTAATCAAACCTTGACTTCGGTCATGTGCTTTTACCTTTTCATTTCATTTTCTTAATAAATGCTAAACTACATAAGCATATCGAAACTTTCTTTCTCAAAAACTTTAAAATATTCACAACTCATTCAATTGTTTTTGTGCCCTCGTGCACGTTTTCTTTTTAACCATTTTTTATGTTTAGATATGATTCATCTTTTCTAGCGGAATTATTCGCTAAAGGATGACGACTTATCTTTACATTTTAAAATCAATCCAACTCATTTGCCTTTTCACAATTTGTACCACGAACTACGGGGTTTTGATCTCGCATTGCACTCTATGGGTACGTAGGCATGAGACGTTCGTCTCTTCAAACACCAAAATCTTAAAAAAACATTCTTCTTCTCATCTCTTCAATCTTTTTTTCAAGCAAACCATTTCAAACCAAAAAAATGCAGTAAATATTTCAAAGGGTTCCCGTAGAGTACTACGGACAAGTCGGGTGCTTAAAACCTTCCCGATTTGTAACCAATCCCCGTACCCATTCTCTGTTTGATTCTTTTAGCTTTTTAGCTTTTAAGATTCTTTAAGGCTTTCTTCGTTCTTTTTGCCTTTTTCCTTTTGGAAATAAATAAAAGCGCGGTGGCGACTCTGTGTATATTGAGTTAAGTTAATCAATAGCTTACACTCACGATTTTACCGCTACAGTGTTTTAGTTGCAGTGTTATTTTAACGAATATAAATTATTTGTCATTATAAGAATTTCTCATACACCTTCCCTAGTATAATTCTCATATTTGTCGTCCGTATTATTTTCCTAAATTTTATGTTTGCAAGTCATTTGATAATATCTAAACCAACCCCAAAGAACTTTTGTTCAATTGAAACAGTTAAAAAAACTTAATTTGCTACGCAGTCCTCGAGATCGATATTCGGGGAATTTTTCATATTATTACTACAGTGGGCAAAAATAGTACACTTGCTATTTTCCCATCATAGGCCCATAAAGCCTCAGGTAACTTGGTAGACCAATCTTTCCTTGATGTAGCAACCGTTTTCTCTAAAATTTGTTTTATTTCTCTATTTGAGACTTTTACTTGTCCACTAGTTTGTGGATGGTAAGGCGTTATTACTCGGTGTCTTACTCCATATTTTAATAAGAGTTTATCAAGCATTCTAGATATGAAATGGGAGCCTCCGTCACTTATGACGAGTCTTAGTACACCGAATCTCGGGAAGATAATGTTCTTGAAAAGCTTCATGACTACTCGTGTGTCATTAGTTGGAGAAGTTATGGCTTCGATCCATTTCGAAACATAATCGACATCAACGAGTATAAATTTATTTTCAAAAGAAGATGGGAATGGTCCCATAAAGTCAATTCCCCACACATCGAAAACTTCTACTTCTAGAATGCCTTATTGGGGCATCTCATCGCACCTCGAGATGTTACCAGTGTGTTGGCATCAGTCGCAATTTAGAATAGCGAGGTGAACATATTTCCAAAGAGTGGGCCAAAATAGGCCTGATTGAAGGATCTTTGCATAAGTCTTCGAAGTGATTGCATGTCCATCGTAAGGAGCAGAATGACAATGGGAAATGATGTTTTCCATTTCTTCTTATGGGAAACATCGAAGGTAAATATCATCGGGCCCACGCTTGAAAAGAAATGGTTCATCCCAGTAATATTGTTTTAAATCATGGAAGAATTTCTTCTTTTGTTGGTAAGTGAGATCTGGTGGAAGTACCCCAGCAGCTAAATAGTTAACTATGTCAGCATACCATGGTAAAGTGGTTTGCGCACAAATTTCTTCCATAGTTTCTTCTTGGATTTGTTCATCTAAAGTCAAGGAAGATATATCACTTTCTAATTGGGCTATTAGGCGTTCATAAGGGAAATCATCATTAACTGGTATTTGGTTTGGTTTAATTCCTTCCATACGTGATAAGTGGTCTGCTACTACGTTGTCAGTGTTGCACCCCAAAATTTTCCCTCACCTAGACCAGACATTGTGTACTAAGGTGTCCCAAGAGGTTCACAATTAGTCAAAAAGTTTGACAATTCCCTCAAACAAAGCATCCTTCTAAGCAATGCATCCTAAACTAGGGTTTTGAATTTCATCAGGCTAAATGGATTTCCAAGGCTTAAAGTGAGCTTCATAACATCCTACATGTCTTCAATAATCCCTATGTCAAGTTTCAAGGTTTTCCCAAAAGGTTTGCTCAGTCAGATGATCAGATAAGCTAAAAACAGTCAAAGTAGTTAAAAAGTCAAACTGAGGTCAATTGTGGTCAAACCAAAGTCAAACTTCATGATTTTTCCAACATCAAGTATATGAAGTAAAATTCATCATTTTATCAAGGGTTGATCATGATTCATCAAAGAGATTTCAGATCATCAAGAATCAGGAGTTTCTAAATTGGGGTTTTCACAGGAAAAGTCAACTGAACTTTGACCAGCCATAACTTTCACATGATTCATCAAATATTTCCCATCCAAAACTCATTTTGAAGTAAATTGAATTCTCTACAACTTTGTGTCTCACAAGCCAAGCCTAAAAATGCTTCATTTGGAAGGTATGAGCTAAGACATTATAGGTCATTTCAAAAGTCAACAAAAAGTCAACATCTTCCAAAGGGCATAACTTGAAAATGGTAAAAGATATGGACATTAAACCAATGATGTTGGTTATAGGACTCTCTAAGCTTTCCAAAATGTCCAAGAACACCTTCATAGCCTTAAAATTGAGGGATTTGTGTCTTTGCAAAGTTGGGAAATTTTTGAGAGGTTTATTGAGCAAATGGGGTCTTAGAACCAATTCTTTCCACACGGGCTTGCATTTTTATGACCCAATCTCTACCATGACATCATGCACGAATCAAATATCATTTATTTAGATTTTTATTAGTTTATTTTGATTTATTTTGATTTTATACATTAAAAATCATTTTAAATCAAAATAAAATATGAAAAGCTCAATATTTGATATGATTCTCATTCTAGAAACTCTTAAAGGATATTCAAAGCTGATTGGTATCATCAAAATTCGTGCTCACCCAATTTAGAAAGGTTTTATAAGATTTTTGAGGATATTTGAAAGTGGTAAAACTTCATGATCAAGCAACCACCAAAAGCCCACAAATCCATAAAGTTTTAACCTAATTATGTTCCATACAAATAGACAAACTAAAGACAATCACAAAAAGACGAATTTGTTGCCTCCAATACCAAGAACAAAACTTCAAATTTCACAAAAAATCTCACAATCGGATTCTTTGTTGCAGGTCATATCAAAGTGTTTTGAAGGTTGCAAAACATTCCTAGATGATCACTGAACCTATTTGAATCATCTGCAGCATCTAAAACATGACATATTGCTTAAACCGAATCACTTTTGTTCTTGGTTTTGAAATTTTTGATTCTCACTATTTATGCATTGCACACTAATTTTGTTTGTTGATTCATGATTAGTTGAAGCTTGTGATGGATTCTAGGCAAAAATCTTGGAGAAACCGTGGCTAAATCGTTAGATGCCATTCTAGGGTTTATACCTTCTAATTTAGGGTTTTCCAATTTAATGGATATTAATTCATTTTGAAACCATATATCAACTCAGTGAAGTGTATGGATCATGTTTGTGTTAATAATTTGATAAAATGGTATGTATTTGGCTATGTATGAATTTCGCAGGTTCAAGCACGCAGAAGAATTCGCAGGAAAATCCCTGGATAAATTCGAAGGAAAACCTGCGAATCCTGAGGAAGAATATGATGAAATTGGCGCGGAAATTCAATTTTAAAAACTTGTTTTATCTTATAATGATTTATTGGTGGTTGTTTGTTGAACGCGCCCCATGTGGCTCAGCTGGTTGGAGTATTTGTGTGTTATTGGAATGTTCTGGGTTCGAATCCCCCCCAGGCCATTTTGTTTTGTGTTTTATTTGATTTTTGCAGGTTTAAAATAAAAAGATTAGTACTCAATACATACACACCAGACGCGCATGGCCTAGTGGTAGTGATGTTGGACTAAAGGGTGGAAAGCCTAGGGCGTGGGTTCGAATCCCAGCCCCATGTATGTTGTTTTTCTTCAATTATTTTTGTATTTTATTTTGTTTATATTATTCAATTCATTTAATTTCTTAATAAAAATAATTTCTAAATAAATATTATAATCTTTTCTCATAAAAAACTTTATATTTTCAAAATCATAATTTATTTTCTCCAATTTAAATTGTTTCTATAATATGTTTATATTTATTATTATCATGTATATATTTTTGTAAATAAATTAATTAGGTTTAGATTAATTTTCAAAACCATAATTCTCAAAAAAAACCTAATTCTCAAAACCCTAATTTTCAAAACCCTTATTTTCTTAACCCTAATATTTAACCTAGTTTTTTATAAACCCTAATTAAATCATTAATCGTTATTTTAATATGTAAATAGTTTATTATTTGTTTATTATTATTAAAACTTATTTTCTTAATTAATTCCTAAAAAAACTTTTCTAACATTAATTTTTCTTGCTAAAATTATTATTTATTTTATTATTCTAACCTTTATTCTTATTTTTTTATTATTACTAACATTTAATTATTGCTTATTTATTATTATTATATTTATCATTATTATTATTTCTCGATTATATTGTAATTGTCCCAAAGCCTTGTAATATTTATAGGTTTATATTTTTGCTTTATTTATTGTAAATATTTTACTATGTGGTTAGTAATTCTAGGGTGTGTATAACATGTTTGTAATTAAAATCAACTTAGAAAACTAACATAAATAAAATAAATATTTGAAAATGAACACGCACACACGTAAGTCGATCTTTGATCGCCATCTTGCACTTCCTAGGGTTGCCTCTCAGTTGCCTATTTCAAAATGTCAAGTAGGGTGTCTTAAGCAAGTCCCTTCATAAATATCATCAAGTCCCTTCAGTTTATAAGATCAAGTCCCTTCGAGGCTGCCAACGATAAATGATCTTGTCCCTTCGAATAAAAGATGATAAGTCCCTACGAATTGCTAAAGACACCCTACAGTTGCCTATATCCAGATGACCCTACACATGTCCCTTAACATCCAAGGTAATGACTACCTATTCCTTAATAATAGGGATAGTCTTACCATTGAAAGAACATAAGAACAGTAAAGACTTAATATAGGGTAGGTTTCTCTTAATTACTTGCTCACATTTCAAAAATGCTCTTTACACCACACTTTTCAAACAAATTTTCAAAAACAAGGCTTTGTATACATCCATACGAGGATCATTACAAAGTACTTAGAAAGTTTCTAATCACACACTACACTCTTGCAAACAAACAAAGTGAGCTAAGTAACTAAGAGCCCATGGATAACCATGGATATAAAGGGTGTTAACACCTTCCCTTTGTATAACCTACCCCCCGAACTCAAGTCTTTTAAAAATAGGTCTTTCCTGTTCTTTTATGTCCTTTCCTTTTGGATAAAATAAAAGTCGGTGGCGACTCTTGCTATCCGCAACATTTATAGAAAGTCAGTTCTCCCACCGTGTTACAGAACTGGCGACCCTTAGGAATTAGATCACTTTAAATTGTTTGTTTTGTTTGCTTTATATTTATCTGTTGGGCTTTATGTGTGAAAGATCCTAACCCGTATCTAGTGTACCTTAGGTAAATGGCAATAGACCAAGGAAACTGTACGGCGTATACTGATATGGTTGATCTGGTGGCCATAGTTAGTGTGACTTCTTGGTTGGTGCTTATGTTCCTTAAGCAAGTTGAGGATAATATGAGGTTGCCATATGTTGTCAATACACTAACTAACGTTTAGTACCCTAGTCATCCCATCTTGGCCTTTATAAAGTAGTGAGATAACCGGCTTTGGTGAAGACTGAAGTTGGTTGATACTCGATGCTACACTCATTGAGATCCTAAACTTGGAGTGTTTTGGTTGGCAAGTAAGTTGCCTACTGAAAAACCACCCTTGTGAAGGATCAATGATATTGAGATCCCTTAGAACCTGGTTACTTTGTAGGACAGGATGAACCAACTAAACTTCAGGGGAGGGTACTTACCTTTAAACCTCATGCAAGCCTTAAAACCTAGGGCTATTATGTGACTTGTTTGTGTGTGCCACATGTTTGTGATTGAGCATAACATCATAACATCATCATGTATCATAAGCATAGAATTTTCACTAACCATTTCAAGGACCAAAGGATTTATCTTTGTTCTTTGTTGCAGGTCATGGCTTCTGCTCGTAGGAATACTATCCGGATCAACTTTGTAGGAATACCTCCTAAGCTTAAGGAATTGGTCTCTCAAGTTTCTGAAAACTCCCAGTTCATCAAGAAGCATGGTCACCTACTGGATCTAGTCACTTCAGGGTTCAATGAGGACATGATGAGTGTTCTGTTTCAGTTCTTTGATCCTAAACATCATTGCTTTACATTCCCTGACTACCAGCTGGTTCCTACAATGGAAGAGTTCTCCAAATTACTAGGTATACCTATCCTTGATCAGAGACCCTTCACAGGCTTAGAGAAAGAGCCTAAACCTGAGGTCATTGCTGCAGCCCTACATCTGAAGAAATCAGACATTGTCCTAGAAACGAGAAATGGAGTTAAGGGTATCCTTGCCAAGGTATTGATGGAGAAAGCTCAAGTGTTCCTGAAGGCTATGAGTTATGATGCTTTTGAGGAGATCCTGGCCTTACTAATCTATGGCCTAGTGTTGTTCCCTAATCCAGACCAGTTCATAGACGTACACGCCATCAACATATTTCTGACTCGCAATCCAGTGCCTACATTACTTGGAGACATCTTACATTCTCTCCATACCCGTACTACGAAGGCACGAGGAACTCTGATGTGTTGTATACCTCTATTGTCTAGGTGGTTTATTTCTCACCTTCCTCGATCAGTGATGAAGAATGAACAAGGGTTCATGTGGTCCAAGAGGATTATGTCACTTTCTCATTCACATATTCATTGGTGCTCTCGATCTATGGAGAATGTTACTATCATTGACCGTTGTGGGGAGTTCCCTAATGTGCCACTCCTTGGCATAAGAGGAGGCATTACTTACAACCCTTCTTTGGCTCTACGTTAATTTGGTTATGCTCGGAGTGATAGTCCTCATGACATGCTTATTCAGGGTATTATGTTCGACTACGACAACGATCTACAAGGTTACCGTCAAAGGTTTATACGAGCTTGGAACAAGGTGAACAGGATTGATAGCAACACTTTGGAGCCAAAGTATTCTATTCCTATGGAGCCTTATCTCAGATGGGTTCGATCTCGTGCTCAGACTCTTATGATGCCATATCCTGCTATCCTGCCAGTAACCATGGAACTTGTTGCTGAAGGAGATACTCCTTATATCATCCTTCATCCAGACATGCCCACTGACATGGAAGAGTTACAGAGGTCCTGGATACAGTTAAAGGAGAAAAGGGATACTTTTGAGACTCATTTCAAAGCTAGTCAAGAAAGAATCCTGGAGTTGACAAGACAACTTCACGAGGAGCGGAATCTCAACTCATACCTCAACACAAAGAGGAAACGTCCATGGGAGACTTAAAACCCCATCTTTGTATTCATTTCATTTTTGTTGTAAGCCCAAGAGGCAAACAAGTTTATTGATTACTAATAAAAGTTTACTTTCTGGTTGTTTAAATAAATTTAAATCCTGCGGTCCTTGAAAACATTGTATATGCATTTACATACCATATCATTGCATCACAGGTTTTTTATGAACATGTATCTTATCTTCTCGTTATTTATTTCAGCAGAAATGGCTCTCTAACAAACTATCAAGGATCTCCAGGCTCAGAATGCACAATTTCAGGAGCTGATCCTGAACTTGTCCAAGGGACAAGATGAGTTGAAGACACTGCTGGCTAAGAAGAAGAAGAAGACTAGAAAATCAGGAGGCCTTATCAACCTGGGTAGAAGATTCAGAGGTCCTATCAAGACAAAGGAAGAGGTTGAGGATTCTGAGTCTTAGAATTCTGAGAAAGAGGAAGGTAGTCTCCATGATACGATGGAAGATTCTGATTCTGAAGCAAACTATTGTCATGATCCTGCTAGTGAAGAGAAGTACAAGATGCTGGTAGACAAAATGAATGTTATGGAACTATAAAAATATTCTAGGCTTGATTTTGAAGATTTGAGTTTAGTTTCTGGAGTGGTTATACCTATTGGCTTCAAGGTTCCTGTTTTTGTGGTGTATGATGGGGTTTCATGTCCTAAACTGCATTTAAGGTCCTATGTCCGGAGGATTCAACCACATACTACTGATAAGAAACTGTGGATTCATTTCTTCCAAGAGAGTTTATCTGGAGCTCAATTGAAATGGTACTATCAACTGGAAAGTGTTAATATTCGTGATTGGAATGATCTTGCTGAGGCCTTATATAGGCAATATCAATATAATGTTAATTTAGCACCAACTCGCATGCAGCTCCAAAGTATGTCTATGGGTGCTAAGGAGAGTTTTAAAGAGTATGCCCAGAAATGGAGAGACCTGGCTGGCAGAGTTCAACCTCCTCTGACTGACAGGGAACTGGTGGATATGTTTATGAGTGCGTTGAATGGTCCTTTCTATAGTCACCTCATTAGAAGCTCGTCATCTGGTTTCACTGAGATGATAATGACTGGAGAACGCGTGGAAAGTGGTATAAGAAGTGGTAAGATATAGGTAGGTGCCTCTTCACCAAGCACTGCTAAGAAGCCCCCTAGTGGAAAGAATGAGTCTAATGTTGTGTATGGTCAACATAGTCGTAACAGGAGTCACCAATCTGTGGGAGCAGTTCACATCTCCAATCCTGCTCCTGCAACACCAGAGCAACAACAAAACAATCAACAGAAGCCTAGAAGATAGTTCACCAAGATCAACATGTCACTGGCCCAAGCCTTGCAACACATGTTGAAAGGGGAACTAATTACTTTGAGGGATCCTCCTCAAAATCCTAATACATCCTCTCCTCGATACAATCCTAATGCAAGATGTGCATATCATTCTAATAGTCTGGGACATGACACCAACAACTGCTGGGTGTTGAAAAACAAGATTCAAGACATGATCGAAGCTGGGGAAATTGAATTTGACCTTCTAGGGACCCCAAATGTGATCACTGCTCCTATGCCCAATCATGAAAAGACTGTTAATGTTGTTGATGAGGTTTCCTATGTTTCCTCAGTAGTAGATGTGACTACTCCTCTATCCATTATCAAGAAGAAGCTGGTGCAGTCTGGTTTCTTTCCAGGTTGCAATGAAGACTGTTTCTATTGTGCCTACAAACCTGATAGCTGCTGGAAGTCGAACGATGGCATTCAACGCCTCATGGACAATTACACTATATTGTTTGAGAGGACACCTTCTATTGAAAGTATGTGTGGACATCTGACTCGAAGTACGAAGCTTGAAGATATAGCTATGGTTGATAAAGTGCCAGTGAAGATTACCTCCAAAGGCCCTGTCAGGATCACTTCTAAAGGTCCTGTCAGGATTACTGCTGAAGGCCCTGTGAAGACTGTTGCTGAAGTTAGAATAGCTCCCATGATCATTACCACTCATGGCCCTGTTCCTTATACTTCTGATAAAGTTATACCCTAGAATTATGGTTCTGATGTTTACATCCATGGTGTCAAGCAAGAACCTCTGGATGATGCACCTGTTACTGATATTGGTCTTAATATTGACATTGCTGGATCTAGTAAGATTACTAGGAGTGGAAGAGTTTTCTCCCCTCAAGCTACCTCCAAAAGTGCAGCCACTCCAACTCATACCTCTAACTCTGGGCCAAGTACTGAGGCTCGGGGCAAAGGTCCTGTGATTGAACCTGTACAAGCTGAGGCACCGACTACTGAAAATCTTTCTAAACAGATGGAAGAAGTACTGAAGATCATTCGCAAAAGTGATTATGATATTGTTGATCAGTTAGGACATACTCCTTCCAAAATCTCCATGTTATCTTTGCTGCTGTGTTCTGAGGCCCATGCTAAAGCTTTAATCAAGTTCTTAAATATTGCTCATGTGCCAAATGAAATTTCTGTGGATCAATTTGAGAATTGTGTTGCACATCTGACTAGTGATAATGGTTTGGGTTTTTCTGATGCTGATCTGACTCCTGCCAAGAGGAATCATAACATAGCTCTACATATCTCCATTGAATGTAGGGGCACTACCTTGTCTCATGTGCTGGTGGACAATGGTTCTTCATTAAATGTGATCCCTAAAGAGGTTCTGGATAAGCTCAGTCCTGAAGATGTTGTGTTAAGACCAAGTGATGTGGTGGTAAGGGCCTTTGATGGTTCAAGAAGAGTGGTACATGGAGAAGTAGACCTCCCAATCAAAGTAGGCTCTCAAGTCTTCAACTCTACTTTCTATGTGATGGATATCCATCTTGCGTATTCCTGTTTGCTTGGGCGCCCCTGGATCCATGGGGCAGGTGCTATGACTTCCACTTTGCATTAGAAGTTGAAATATCCGGTGAAAAACAAAATTGTCACTGTCTATGGTGAAGAAGAGTACATGGTGAGCCATGTGAATACTTTCAAATATGTAGAAATGGAGGGTGAGATGGTTGAAAATCCGTGTCAAACATTTGAAGTTGTTCCTGGCTCTGCTCCTGTTCCTCAGTCTTTCCCTGCTTCTGAAGGAGTTCCTATGGTTACTAGCATACCTCCTGCAATGGCCTCTTTCAAAGATGCTAAAGCTGTGGTTGCAAAAGGTGGCTCTGCTACTTGGGGCCAGCTTCCCGACATCCCTTACAAGTCTGACAAGTTTGGTTTGGGTTTCACTGCAGAATCTCAGAGGGTTGTTCGTCGTGCTCGTGCTGTTCGTATCACCAATCAAGGGGTCAACAATTGGAGACTACAACCTGGACAATTGGATCTTTCCTACCATGGGTGATGGGCTCAACAATTGGAAGACTGAAGACGTTATTCCTATCTCCTTTAGTCGGTAGTAAATACTATTACTGTGTTTTTATTTTAAGTTTGTAATTTCGAACAATTAAACTTTTAAGCCTTGTGTCTTGCCCGGGGCACAATGGTATGCTTGTTTCGGGATGTCATTTCATTTGCATACTTCATTCAATAAAAATCAATGGACGTTTCGTTTTCGTAAATGTTGTGCTCCTTTTCCTTCTTTTATATTCTGTTTTATCAGTTATGTGTTCTTACACACACCCACATCACTAAAATGCAGATCCTCATCCACTATGGATCCTGTTGATAACAGTTCTACTATTGCCAATTATAATTTCGAGAATCTGATCTATCAAGCTGAAGATGGAAAAGAGGAAGATTGTGAAGTACCTGTAGAGCTTTCTAGGTTGTTACAACAAGAAGAGAAAGCCATACAACCACATGAAGAGCCAATCGAGGTTGCAAATCTGGGAACTGAAGAAAACATGAAAGAGGTCAAGATAGGGGCTGAATTAGAGGATGGTGTTAAGAATAGATTGATCCAGATGTTACGTGATTATGTGGAGATCTTTGCTTGGTCTTATGAAGATATGCCAGGGTTGGATACAGACATTGTGGTTCACCGTTTACTGGTAAAAGAAAATTGTCGTCCAAAGAAGCAAAAGGTTCGTCGCATGCGTCCTGAAATGTCAGAAAAGATTAAAGCAGAGGTGATGAAACAATTTGATGCAGGGTTCTTAGCTGTGACTTCTTATCCTCAATGGGTTGCAAATGTGGTACCGGTACCTAAGAAGGATGGTAAGATACGCATGTGTGTGGATTACATGGATTTGAACAAGGCCAGTCCTAAAGATGACTTTCCACTTCCACATATTGACGTTTTGGTAGATAACACTGCTCAGCATAAGGTATTCTCTTTCATGGATGGTTTCTCTGGTTACAATCAGATCAAGATGGAACCTGAAGATATGGAGAAGACTACATTTGTTACACAGTGGGGCACTTTTTGTTATAAGGTGATGCCATTTGGTTTGAAGAACGCGAGGCAACATATCAGCGTGCTATGGTGGCTTTGTTTCATGATATGATTCATCATGAGATAGAGGTATATGTGGATGATATGATAGCCAGGTCCCAGAATGAGGTACAACATCTTGATCACCTGCACAAGTTGTTTGAGAGGTTGGAGAAGTACAAACTGAGATTGAATCCAAACAAGTGTACTTTTGGAGTTAGGTCTGGTAAACTCCTGGGTTTCATTGTCAGTGGAAAAGGTATTAAAGTGGATCCTGCAAAAGTAAAAGCTATACAAGAGATGCCTGCTCCCCGTACTGAAAAGGAAGTAAGAGGTTTCTTGGGACAATTGAATTACAATGCAAGATTTATTTCCCAGCTAACTGCTACCTGTGAGCCAATCTTCAAGCTGTTGAAGAAAGATCAGGTAATGGAATGGAATAACGAGTTCCAGACAGCCTTTGATGAAATCAAGAGATATCTTCTAGAACCTCCAATATTGATGCCACCAGTTGATGGGAGATCCTTGATTATGTACTTAACAGTATTAGACAACTCAATGGGGTGTGTGTTGGGGCAACATGACGAGTCTGGTCGAAAAGAGCAGGCAATATACTACCTTAGCAAAAAGTTTACCGACTGTGAAACGAGATACTCACTGCTCGAGAAAACTTGCTGCGCTTTGGCATGGGCTGCTCGCCGACTAAGACAGTATATGTTGACTCATACTACCTTGTTGATTTCAAAGATGGATCCAATCAAGTACATATTCGAGAAACCTGCTCTCTCCGGACAAATAGCGAGATGGCAAATGATTTTAACAGAATATGATATACATTACACCACTCAGAAGGCAATTAAAGGCAGTGTGGTAGCTGATCATTTGGCTCATCAGGCAGTGGATGATTATCAATCTATGAATTTTGAGTTCCCGGATGAAGACATTATGATTATTACCAAAGAACCTGGACAATATGAAGGACCTGAACAGGGATCCCGATGGACTATGGTTTTTGATGGAGCTTCTAATGCGCTTGGTAATGGTGTTGGTGTTGTGATCATTTCCCCTGAAGGTTGTCATACCCCAATTACTGCAAGACTTTGTTTCTATTGTACCAATAACATGGCTGAATATGAGGCATGGATCATGGGTATCAAAGCTGCCATTGAGATGAAGATTCAGTTCCTGGACGTGTATGGAGATTCAGCCCTGGTAGTTAGTCAGATTAAAGGAGATTGGGATACCAAGCATGAAAATATCATTCCTTACAGAGAGCATGTGTTGTCTTTGATCCCATATTTTAAACAGATTACCTTTGGACATATTCCACGAGGAGAGAATCAGTTGGCAGACGCATTAGCCACCATGGCATCTATGTTTGAGATTAGCTGGGATGATGAAGCTCCTAAGATCACTATTGATAGATTTGGGAAGCCTGCATATTGTAATGATATTGAAACTGAAGGAGTAGAGGGAAATCCTTGGTTCTATGAAGTGAAAAGGTATCTTGAAGCTCAGAAGTTCCCTGAAGGGGCATCTGTCAAAGATAAGAAGTTTCTGAGGAGGTTTTCTGCTAAGTTCTTTTTGAGTAATGGAATTTTGTACAAGCGCAATCATGATTCGACTTTGCTTCGTTGTGTGTATAAGAAGGAAGTAACAGAGATTATGGAAGACATGCATGATGGGATCTTTGGCACTCATTCTAGTGGCCATACCATGGCAAAGAAGATATTGAGAGCAGGTTACTATTGGTCTTCTATGGAAGCTGATTTCCATCAACATTCTAGAACATGTCACAAGTGTCAGATTTATGCTGATAAGGTGCATATACCTCCAGTTCCATTGAATGTGTTGACTGCTCCTTGGCCTTTTGCTATGTGGGGCATTGATATGATTGGTGAGATCAAGCCTACTGCTTCTAATGGGCATCGTTTCATTTTGGTTGCCATTGATTACTTTATAAAATGGGTGGAGGCAGCCTCATTTGCATATGTTACTAAGAATGTTGTGGCTTTATTCATTAAGAATAATCTCATATGTAGGTATGGCATCCCTGAAAGGATTATCACAGACAATGGATCTAATCTGAACAACACTATGATTACTAATCTCTGCGCGCAGTTCAAGATTAAGCATCACAACTCTTCTCCGTCTCGTCCAAAGATGAATGGGGCAGTAGAAGCTGCCAATAAGAACATTAAAAAGATTCTACAGAAGATGACTGTTACATATAAGGATTGGCATGAGATGTTACCATTTTCTCTTCATGGTTATCGTACTATAATACGTACTTCAACAGGGGCAACTCCATTCTCCTTAGTCTATGGTATGGAAGCAGTTCTACCCATTGAAGTTCAGATCCCCTCCTTAAGAATCATGAAGGATGCAGGCTTGGATGAAGATGAGTGGATTCAGACTCGACTTGACCAGATAAATTTGATTGATGAGAAAAGACTGGCAGCTGTTTGTCACGGTCAGATGTACCAGAAACGGATGATCAAAGCTTTTAATAAGAAGGTTAAGCAAAAGGTATATCAGGCTGGTGACTTGGTAATCAAGCGTATCATATTACCACAGGGTAATCCTAGGGGAAAGTGGACTCCTACATACGAAGGACCATTTGTAGTCAAGAGATTATTCTCAGGAGGTGCCATGATGCTTACTACTATGGATGGTGAAGATTTCCCACAGCCCGTAAAAGCAGACATAGTTACAAAATACTACGCGTAAAAAGAGACCCGCTAGGTTGACTGGCCTAGGCAAAAATAAGGGCATCCCGGCGAACCAAAAGGGTTCGGGCAAAAATTAGGGATATATAAAAAAAAATGTACACCCGGCAAGTCGAAAACCTGAAAGGGAGGCTTGGGCAAAAAAGGGTATCCCAGTGGATTAAAAACCTGAAAAGGCAATCCAGGCAAAAGTTAGGGATTAAAGCGTATGACTATGTCTCGTTGGATCACTCATGTAACCCCAACCAGTTGTGCTACCTGACTCAAGTTCAAACATATAAAGCTCAATCCAATCGTTTCCATCTCAACAGCAAAGGATGAGATACTTGAAGATAATGGCAATAGTGGAATTGAAACTCAATAGGATTATTTCTCACATAGCTGTGTTTCTTTGTTTTTGTAAAACTTTTACGACGAATTCCTCTTACCAGGATTTCTGTCTCCTTGTACAAACTTGCATGTGTATAGGTTACTTTCTAAAAATAAATAAAATCTCGTCTTTGAATCCAAATTTACTTTTACCTTGTTTACCTAAACGAAAACGTCCATTGGTTGTGTTTGAATGTATGTATGCTTTTGAATATGATTGATGTTTACCAGAAATGCATAAAATTCCGTAATAGTATTTACTAAGGACAAACGAAGGTAGGAATTCAACGAAGCTTCTCCGGTTCATCCCCACAGAGTAATCTTTTCAGTAACATCTCCCCTCAGATTTATGTCCATCTCTTTTATCCTCAGTCGGGATATTCAGAAACTTATTCCTTCAATAAAAGTATGACGAACGAAGACGGGAGGTCATAAGTACTGTAAACACCCCAAATTTTCCCTCACTAAGTTCACACCATGGCTTGTGATCTTCCATATTTGCATTAGTTCAAGCATATCATATCATATTGCATTTTTGTTTCACTGCATTAGTGCAAGTTCATCTGCATCTAGGGTTTGTGATCTGAGTAATCAAAGATTCATCTGAGCCACTCCAAAGGCCATCAATCATTTCAAGAGGGTCCATGTATGTTTAATCATCATATTTTATCCTCCAAAGACCAACGAAGTCAAAGAATCACAAGAACTGGCAAAGCATGGAAGCAGAGCCAGGGTTTAACTGCACAGATGACCTGAAATTAGGGTTTTGGTTTCAGAGGCCATAACTCCAATTTTTTTGGTAATTCTTGTTTCTATTCGTCTCAATATGTTATAAGGATCATACATACCAAGTTTGATGAAGAAATTCATTGTGGAAGTCATCTGATCACTGGATAACTTCTTGAGCAAGTCATAGCAAAATCAGGGCATCTGAGGCCCCCCAACATAGAACCAAAGTGGCTTTTTCATCAAATTGAGGTTATATGATCTTTATTTGATCATTTAAGTGCTTATAAGTTCACAAAATTTAAGAAATATGAGCTAAACCAAAAGTTGCCAAAAATGGAAATGACTTGTAATGTAAACTTTCCATTTTGGGAAAGTTTTTCAACCTCCTCTTTCTCAACCAAAAATGCTTCAAATGAAAAATTATTGGTCATGAATTTGTAGATTGGATCATTCCCTTTTCAAAAAGTACAAGAACAAGATCTAATTCATTTTAGAACTCAAGTTATGGCTTATCAAAGTTGGCAAAAATCACATAATTTTCAAGAATGCACCAAAGAGGGATTTTTGCAAAACCTCTTGCTAAGCTATTTTGTGACCTCAAACACACTTCTAAGCATCATAGTAACATAGCACATTGCATAAAACTCAGAATTGGCCCAAGAATCTCAAGTTTTCATGCCTTGCCCATGAAGAAATCTCAAAGGGGCCAAAGTTTCATGAATTTGCAAAATGACCAAGAACCTTTCACAAACATGCTGAATTGCCTCAAAGTGAATTCCATGGACCTCCTTGATCCTTGCTGCACCAGACACCCCATTGTACCAAGCCTGCCACTTGCCCATACCCAAAGTATAACCAACCTTGACTTTTTGCAAAACACCCCATACCAATCAGCATAGCCCACACCAACTCCACAGACCTATCACAACTTGATATATGGACTTTATGCAAGCCATAACACACAAGAACTCAACCTAACACTTCAGCATTGCCCTAGTGCACAAAAATCACCTCTCTTGCATTTTCCTTCGAAACACACAGCCCAATTGCTCAAACTCAAAACAAACACCACCATTCATCTCAAAATCCATCACTGATCACAAACCACCCCTCAAAACAGCCAAGAACACATCACAAACAAAACACAATTTTCTGACCAGAGGAGTCTAAACTCACAAACCAGGCTTCCTCAAAGCTCTCCAAGCATCAAAGCTTCTTCAGGGAGGCCATCAGAGGCATTTTGCACCAAGGAAGCAACCAGAAAGCTCAAGGGTTGAAAGCTCCATCTCAAGTAGCCATCTCAAACTTTTTTTCCAGAAATCTCTTTTTAAGTTATAGAATTGTTCCTCTTATTGTGTTGATCATGCTGAACCTTTTATTTTTGAAAATGGTTGTGATTTGAGGATTTTATGAACTTCTTAAAGTTTCACCATTTTTGTTCATTGCTTCGAATCTTGAGATTGAGTGAAAAGAAATTGTTTTTTAGGGTGAATTTGCTCTTAGGGGAGTGAAAGGAATGAATCTGGAGCTTTAGAGCTCCAGAAATGACCTAGGGAGTGAGTTGCAAGTTTTCAGGTGAGGGGGTCACCGGAGAAGACGACCGAAGCTCTTCTCCGGTGACCTGAAAGTCATTAATTTGTTTAATTAGGGTTGGGGCAGAGTTTAAACCTGGACCGTTTGATTTAAGTTTGGCGCGTGTTCTGGATGGCTAGGATCAGATCATTAGTTTTAATTTAGGATTAAATAATTAATTAATTAGGTTTAGTGAAATTTGAATTTGGGCCATTGGATGTGGCGCGTGGTCAACATATACAAACCCAGTTCCAATCCTGTCCCTCCATCCTGCATACTTCTCATTTAAAATGTTTTTAATTCATTTTTTCTATTTTATTTTGCACGAATTATTTAAAATACATAGAAAATCCAAAAAAAATATTTTCTTTCAGCATTTTCATTCCAAATAATTTTCTCAACCCAAAAATATTTTTATTTTTATTTTTTGCATTAAACAATTATTTTTTAGACATTTAATTGATTATTTTAATTAACTAATGAAAATTAATTAATTAAAATATCATTTAGGTTTCTAAAAAATCCCAAAAAATTCATGTTGCATCTCTAAACATTTAGAGACATTGTCATACCATCCACACAAATTTCTTTTTGGTTTTGAATCATTTTGATATTTGTTCTTTGAATTTAGGGTTCATAAAATACCATTTTAGAACCCTAACTTCAAGAATTATTTTCTGCCTAACCAAGGATGGTATGACCATGGTTCTTTTTGCATTGATCTTCATTGGACATGTAGTTTCTAGCATAATTTTGTCATTAATTTCTTCTTCCTTTTTGAATTGATTGGCATTTTTTTCCCTTTAGGTACCTTAAAACCCTAGGAAACTTAGAAAAACCATAAGTCCCTTAGGGTTAAGAGTTAGGTCCCCTTCTTTGGGGTGTGATATCATATGGGGTTAGGGTCCCTTTTAGTGCATTTTCATTTTTTTATCTTGTCATTTACTTCTGTTTTTGAGTTTTGCATCTCATCCTTTCATAAAACCATAATTTCTCATCTTCCTTTGCATACATCTTGCATAAGCATTCATATAAGAACTTGCCATGACATTTCTTGCATCCACATGACTTCAAAGACATCTTAGGACACATTAGAATCATGTTTGATCATTGCATCATCCATTTGCCATGTTATGCATCCATTTCATTTCATATGCATTCATGAACTTTCATGCTTCCTTTATGCTTCATTTGCATCCTCATCCTTGTATGATCATTCACATCTCTTGACATGCATTTGTATCATCTCATAACATCATTTGCATCATGAATATGCTTCTGGTTTTGGATTGCATTCTTGCATTCATTTCATTTTCATTTCATTTCCTTTCACTAACTTTTCAGGTGGTAAGTACTTTGAGAGGTGAATTTGCCTTCACTTCTCACAATATCTTCTCATCTCTCTTATGCATTCATTGCTGCATTTTGTATTTGCCTTAGAGTGAGCTTGCTCATTCATGTTCCTCCTTCACTTTCTTTCCCCAAGTAACGTATCTTCTTAAGTGAAGTAAGTTAGCTTGTTTCTTCTGCTTCTCCTCCTTCCATCTGCTACTTCCTTAGTGGTGCTTCTTAAAGATATCTTGCAAGCCTCATAAACCCTAGGAACACCCAAGCATGATCACAATTAGGGTTTGATTAGTCTCCCATTAAGTCTTACCTTTGTGTCATCCTTTGTGTCTTCCCTTCTCATCTCATAATCAGGGACTAAACCCTAAAGGTTTTAAGGCTTTGTGATTAAGGTTATGCCTACATCCTTCTCTTAGGATGGAGTGTATAACTTTAATCCTAAGTGTTAAACCCTTAATGTGTTTAAATACTTTAATCAATTCATCTAATAAATACTAAGACATCAAGCTTGTAACTTGGGCCTTGTATTAGGGTTCTAATTCTTCCTTAATTGGTTAAGAAGGACTAACCCTAGTGTTAATGGACAAGTCCTCCTCAAGTTGTCTTACAAACCATAAAATTCACTTCTTAATCTTACCATTAATTAAAATCCACTTTAATATAGGTTTTGTTTTGTCATGAGGTTAATCCCTAATCATGGATTACGTTAAGGAGCCTTCCTCAGCTTAAATGTTCTCATCTATTATCCTTCTATTAGGATGGTGTAATGGGTCCATTAAATCCTTGATTATGGCTTAAACTCATTACTTAACACTAAGCACAAAAACCAAAAACATCTAAATAATAACAAAGTAGGTTAATGATCTTAATCCTACATCATCATGGTAATTAAGTTGAGATGTTTATCTCATACTTAAAGTATTCTCATTATCCCTAATCTAAGGGAGGATATAACGAGTTTACTAACCCTTGGTTTAGGATTAAGCTCATTAACTTATGACAAACACCAAAAACAATAAAAGACTGAAAACACAAAAAATAAATAATAATCGTCTCCTCTGGGATTCTTTTCTCAACACACTCATTCACAAACGAGAACTTGCTTCTTCCGTCTAATGCAAGACAGTCAGCACCTGAGCCAGATAGGTCATACACTTGAGCATATGCAAGCAAATAGTTCATCAGTCAATCTATCTTTCAGTCTCTTTGAGTCGAACTACGGTGTTTTGACTTCCTCATTGCACGAGAGGATACGTAGGCATAACTTAACTGTTATCGAACAAAAGTCTCTGTATATTCCCTCTCTTCCAGCATTATTCCTTAAGCCTCATTGTTTGGAGCTTTGCACTCTTTTCTTACACTGACACTCCTTTTCTTCACTTCACTTTCATGCACTGACACTTGTATATTCTTTTCCAGCTTTTGCACACAGATAGCACTGACACTACCCCTTTAAACACAATCTTTCAAGCGTGGATCCCGTCGAGTACGACGGACAACCTGGGTGCTAATACCTTCCCAGATTGTAACCAACCCCCTTTCTCAGTTTCTCTGGTTCGCGACCGTCTTATCCATCTTTTCTTAGGTTTATGCAACATTACCATTCCTTCGGGATAAAAATGCCTAGCTGGCGACTCTTTTCAGTTCATCTTCATGTTCTCCCTTTCGCCGACCGTTCGCGTCTGTACCCCTTCTGGCCATGTGTCATTCGGTGGGAGCGACAACTTGGTGACTCTGCTGGGGAAACTTATACTGCAACCAGGGCTTCTGGTTCTTTCTGTGGGTTCCTCCTAGCGCTTGTTTGATTTTGTGTTTATGGGGGTGTTATGTGCTAATTGTGTTTATTTATTTGCTTTATTTATTACTTTATGTACAACTTTATTTACTGCTTTCTTTACAGTTTTTATACGTCATACTGTCATTATCATTGCTGGATCTGGTTTTCTTTGGTGGGTGGGGTTCCATTGAGTGATTAAGGTCCTATACTCGGGACCTGAGTGACACCTAGGCTAGAGTGGTTCATATATTTTCCCATTCCATTTCGGTATGGTGCGGGAATATGAAACACGGTTCAGATGTGGGTTTCTTCTTGAGAACTCTGTGCTACAGATTTCCTGTAGTGCTAGGGCTATCTGGGAAGCCTGCTAAGTCTGGATGACCTTTATTATGACCTTCAGAATCTGGGGTGAATTATAGGAGGATCCGTTATGGTTATTGCAAACACTGTACCTCCGGATTAGAAGTGTTTACACTTCTCATAACTGATCCAAGTCTGAGGATCCTTGTTCTAGAACACTACATGTGAGGGGGTTGGGTTGTTTACAGGTTTGCAGGAGCCCGATGGCCACATCATACCCTATTACTGTATTGTTTAAGAATACCCCATTTTGGACAGTTCTTGTGATTACCCCGGACATGTGACTCTTTATTTGAGTCCCCCACCCCGGTTACTGGATTTCTGAGCCGTCATCTGGACCTTTGAAGATACATGGACCTTATATCAAGGCAGATAACCAGATCCAGCTCTTGATCACAAACCCTTGCATATCATTTGCATATATCATCATTGCATCATTTAACATTTGCTTATTTGTTTTTCAGGGTATCCATCATATCATATTTGGTTTGGTTTTGACTCATTCTACTGTTTAGACCTCTGCTTCAGTTATCTTCTTCAGCATTTGCTTCAGCTATCTCAGCACCTACATCAGTCTGCCAGGGACTCACCTTCAGCTTCTCAGTTTGTGATCTTCATCAGCATTTGTCTTCAGATTCTTCATCAGCACTCATGGCTACTCCAAGGAAGAGCAACATATCTTATCACTTCTTTGAGCCCATATTGACTGGTATCAGACAGGTCCAGTCCCTTATCACACCTGACCACATCCCACTATTCAGAGAGCACTATGGGGGAATTTTGGACATGGTCATGGATCTTGATTCATCTCAGAAGAGCATGATCCACACATGCTCGCAGTTCTATGACCCTCCTCTTAGGTGCTTCACCTTTCCTGACTTTTAGATAGGACCACTGCTAGAAGAGTTTTCCTTATTGATTGGAGTTCCTATCAGAAAAGGAATTCCTTTCAACCCAGAGATGACTGCTCCCAGAAGTGAAGAGATAGCTAGGGCATTGCATTTGGAGCCTGCCCTCATTGAGCAAAACATGACAACCAAAGCTGGGATTCCTGGTTTACATCTGGACTTCTTGATTTCTCAGGCCACCCTGAAGGCTGCAGTGGGAGAATGGAAGGCAGTCTGTGCACTCTTAGCCCTCAGCATATATGGGGTTATATTGTTTGCAGATGAGCCCAAGTTTGTAAGTAAGAATGTCATCCACTTGTTCCTATTGAGGAACCCAGTGCCTACATTGCTAGGGGATTTTTACTACTCAGTCCACCAGAGAAATGAAAAGTAAAGGGGGAAGCTGGTCAGATGTTGTGCTCCTCTGTTCTATTCTTGGCTGCTCAAACACTTGCCAAAGTCAGATGCTTTCTTGAACCCCCATCAGCAAAAGAATTGGGCCTAGAGGTTCATTGCCTTAACATCAGATGACATCAGGGGGTTCACCCAGAGCACCAAAGGCAAGGATATTATCACCAGCTGTGGGCAATACCCTAATGTGCCTCTAATAGGAGTAAAAGGTTGCATCAACTACAACCCTTTACTGTTTAAAAGGAAATTGGGATATGCCTTGGTTCATCCTCCCAAAGGACAGGATTTAGCTAAGACCCTATACTGTGAGATCCAATTTGGCTCTGATGTTGTCAGGCAAGCTACTTGGGCCTGGGACAACATCCATACCAAAGGGACAGCTATCCTCGGAAGATGCAACAATATTGCTTCAGCCTAGTACTCTGATTGGTCTCGTACTAGAGCTCAGATCACCAGAATTCCTTTCACCTTGGAAGACACCCCTGGACCCTCTACAGCACAGCCTGCAACAACTGTCAGCCTGGAAGAATTTGAAAAGCTGAAAGGGAGGAATGATCAGCTAGCTGAAGCCCTGAAGAAAACCCTCTGGGAGAGGAATGACAGTCGTCTGGACATTGAGAGATTGGAAAGACTCAAGACTGAGCATCTGACCAAGATTGAGAGGACAGATGACTACATAAGAAAGGCAACAATCGGGGAACAGATACTGAAGAATGCCTGCAAGGAGGCAAATATTCAGAAGGCTAGGACTGAGCTTTATCTGGAAGAAAGCCAGGCAAGGTGGATCAGGATCACCGAAGCCCGTACACAAGAAGACCAGAGGACTCGGGCCAGTGTTGAGCAGCTAGAGGCCAATGAGAAGAAGCAGCAGGAAGCTTTGTTGGCAGCTCAGAAAGAGATATCAGAGTTAAAGCTCCGGGCGGGGTTAAAGAGATCCAAGGATCAGGACAGGCATAGGAAGCTGACTAATGTCATTGCTACCAGGAATCTCCTCATTCGGGCTATTACAGAGCACCCAGCTGGTCCAATGATGGAGGCTCTCCTGAAGGAAGTCAGGGAGGATGACTTTGGTTTAGATGTCTGATCCTTTTGCTTGTATTTCTTTTCTTTTGATGTACTTTTTGCTTTTGATTGTTGTATTTTTGACCCACCATGGGCGTGCACTGTAAACAGACAATGTACTTTCATTATTTGTAATATGTCAATTTATTTTATTTTGGTGGGCTTTCTCTCAACATCATCAAGCATCTCCTCGAGGTCTGGAAATGTCAAAATCAAGAACCAAACCGGATACCTTGGAAAATAAATAAGCATACTGCATTGCATACTAACATTTTTTTGTTTTGTAGGTTTTGTTTATTATCTTGTTTCTCACTTTGTTGTGGTCTCAGGAAACATTGCTCGCCGAAGAGTGTGCCCTGTCAGCATAACACACCGGTACCCAACCCGTAACAACCTTACAGGCATTCAGATGGATCAGGTGCAACAGGACCTAAACGAAGTAAGAAATCAAATGGCAAACGAAAGGGTCGAAATGAGAAACCAAATGACCCAGTTTATGGCTGTAATGACTGGCTTGGCCCAGAGCCAGGAAAGACTGAGAGAATTAGTGGAAAAGCAGACTCCTGAAGAGCCTCATCCTAGTACAGGAGGAACCAGCAATAATGAACGCGGGCAGCCTCGCATTGACCCACCAGAGTTTGGGCCCCATTTGAACCCAGATGTTAATGGTGTAAGGAATGTTCAATGTAATACTACTGGAGTCAGGATCTTGCAGGAGGATCCCCAAGAAGAACAGTTCACAGTTATTGGAGTTGGGGATGAGGTTTATGACAGAAGATTGGATGAGATTGCTGAAAAACTGAGGTCTTTGGAATCCCAGAATTCTTTAGGCTTTGATGTGATGGATATGGGGCTGGTAGATGGGGTGAGAATCCTTCACAAATTCAATCCCCCATGCTTTGAGAAATATAATGGTACCTCTTGCCCGCATACTCATCTGCAGTATTTCTTGGGGAGACTCAAAGCTTATACCATGGACGAGAAGTTATGGATGTTCTATTTTGAGGACAGCCTGACTGGAGCATCAAGAGAATGGTATTCGCATCTGACGAGAGCCACTATAAGATGTTGGAAAGACTTGGCTGAAGCCTTCATCCGGAAATACCAGTACAACCTAGACATGGCCCCCAATAGAACTCTTCTAATGGGCATGTCTCAGTCTTCAAGGGAAAGCTTTCGGGATTATGCTCAGAGGTGGAGACAGCTTGCTGCTGCTTTCCAACCACCCATGTCTGAACGGGAGATGGCTGACATGTTTATGAACACCTTGCAGGGAACTTATATTGATAGACTTGCTGCTTTCTCCTCCACTAGCTTCGCTGATGTAGTCATAGCTGGGGAGAGAATAGAAAGTCTTCTGAAGATGGGGAAAATCTCTGACAACGGTGCAAGTTCCTCCAACAATACAAGAAAACCTTTTTCAGGACCCCGAAGGGCGGGTGAAACCAATGCTATTCATGCAAGCAGGGGCAGACCCCAGTATACTCACAGATCAATAGCAGCCGTTACCATCCCGGCTCCAGCTCAACAGCAACCATTATATCCTCAACAACAACAACAACATTACTATCAACAACAATCTCATTTTCCGCAACAAAGAACTTACAACAATAACAACAACAACCAACAGCAGCGCCCTTTTCAACAAAGGCCATCTCAGGCAAATAAGGTGATTGACCCTATCCCTATGCCTTATGCTGCTTTACTGCCACAACTCCTGAAGCTTAACTTGGTTGAGTTAAGGACGTTGGCTCCACCAGATCCTCTCAATCTCCCGAAGAATTACGATGCTAATGCCAGGTGTGCCTTTCACTCCAACGCACCTGGTCACAATACCGAGAAATGTAGAGCCTTGCAAATGAAGGTTCAAGATCTGGTCGATTCCAAAGCTCTCAATTTTGCATCTTCTCCAAATGTTTACAGAAATCCTATGCCTAATCATGGTGGGCCCAGGATTAATGCCATAGAAGAGGATCAACCATCTGCACTGATTGATAATGTTGCACAAATTCAAACACCGCTGGCAGAAGTCAAAGCTCAGCTCTTAAGATGCCAAGTGTTCCCGGGCTGTGGGGCCTGCTGCGAATTGTGCAAAACTGGTATTAATGGTTGTGAGAAGCTAAGGATGTGTATAGATGGCCTTATCAGAGATGGAATTTTACAAATTACCACAACGGCTCCTTCAACATCAACAACTCCTTCTTCAACAACGATGGATTCTCCTACAACATCAACAATCCTTTCTTCAGCAAAGACAAATCCTCCTACAACAGCAACAACTATCATTCCCACTGATTCATCCACAACTCCAGCAATTACTCCATCCATTATTTCAACAAATCAGAGTTCAACAACATTTACTTCTACAACATCAGCGCCCATCTTATCAACTGAAACACCTACAACACCAGCAAACATTAATGAAGATGTCTCAACGGTCACGATCTATTATGACCCAACAAATGTTCATCCCAAAAACAATCTCCAACAAACTGCAACACCTCCTGTCAGATCTCCAGTCACGATCTATTACGATCCGCATACCATCACAGTCCCTTCCGCTGCAGCGATCAGTCCGGTCACCATTACGGTACCTGGACCTGTTCCTTATGAAAGCAGTAATGCCATACCTTGGCACTACGACTTTGATCTCTAATGCGATGGGAAGAAAATCACTCTAGATTCATCAACCTCTTCACCACAAGTTGACAAGGTTGGGGGAGGCGGAGGCTTCACCCGAAGCGGACGCCTTTTTGCCTCACAAACACCAAGACCCAATGCTGAAGCAGAAGCTGCTGCTAAGGCAAAAGGAAAGAATGTGGTACCTGAAGAGCCAACTGTTAAAGAAACTCAGAAGACGTCTTTTGAACAAGAGGTGGACGAGTTCATGAGAATAATCAAAAGGAGTGATTACAAAGTGGTGGACCAGCTTCATCAGACACCCTCCAAAATCTCTATTTTATCACTGCTAATGTGTTTCGAAGCCCATAGGAATGCATTGTTGAAGGTCTTGCACGCAACATACGTGCCAGAAGAGATTACAGTTAATCAGCTGGAAACAGTGGTTGCAAATGTAAACACCAGTCATGGACTAGGCTTCACAAATGTTGATTTAACAACGGAGGGGCGCAATCATAATAAGGCTTTACATATCACCTTAGAATGCAAAGGTGTTGTTCTTTCTTATGTGCTGGTGGACACTGGGTCTTCGCTCAACGTCCTCCCAAAGAAAGCCTTGGTGAAACTAGAGTATGATGGTTTGGCATTGCGTCCAAGTAACTTGGTGGTGAGAGCATTTGATGGCTCTAAGAGATCAGTGCTTGGAGAGATTGATTTACCTGTGTTGATCGGCCCACAGACCTTTAAAACTACCTTCTTCGTGATGGACATACAGCCAGCCTACAACTGTTTGTTGGGTAGACCCTGGATTCACGCCGCTGGCGCTGTTACATCTACCATTCACCAGAAGTTAAAATTCGAGTGGGAAGGCCAGATCATCACAATCTGCGGGGAGGAAGACATTTTCGTTAGCCAGCTGGATACTTACAAGTATATAGAGATGGACGGGGAGATCCATGAGACTATGAGTCAGGGATTTGAGGCCCTTAACATCAATGAAGCAACTGTTGTGTCTGGAACTTCCATCACTTCATATCAACAAGCCCGAAAGGTTGTTGAGGAGGGTACCGCTCAAGGCTGGGGCAAGCTGCTGCCAGTAGAAAAGAAAGAAGATAGATTCGGGTTGGGTTACAGACCAACTCGACAAGATCAACCGGAGGCTGCAGCGGAGCCCAAATTTGTCAGCGGGGAATGCTTACCCCGGATGCTATGAATAGTCTGGAAGACGAGGAAGAAGGCGAACGCAACCTGGAAAGCTGGATACGTCCAAGAATCCCGGAGAACCAAGTCTCTAACTGGTCTTCCCAGGAAATTATAAGAGTTACTCCTGCAGAGTAATTATTATTTCCTGTCTTTTAAGCATGCATCAAGTCTTGCATCTTGCCCAAGATGTCAGGACTCATTTTGTAATCGGGCTATCTTGTATTTTGTGCAAACGATCAATTAATGAATATCAGGACATCTTTTGCAAACGAGTCTCTTTTTTCGCTCACTGTTTTTCATTTTTCATTTTTTGTACAAAACAATAAAATGGAAATGTTTTCAAAATAATAAATTTTCACCTTTTTCTAAAACAAGATAAAACTGATCACTAAATGTCGCTCCCACCAAATGACACCTGGTCAGAAGGGGTACAGACGCGAACGGTCGGCGAAAGAGAAAGAAATGAATAGAGTCGCTAGCTAGGCATTTTTATCCCGGAGGAAAGGTAATGCTGCATAGACCTAGAAAGATATGGATAAGACAGTTGCGAACCAGAGAGACTGAGAAAGGGGGTTGGTTACAACATGGGAAGGTATTAGCACCCAGATTGTCCGCCGTACTCGACGGGATCCACGCTTGAAAGATTTGTGTTTTAAAAGGGGTAGTGTCAGTGCAATCTGTGTATCAAAGCTGGAAAGAATGCAAGTGTCAGCGCAAAAAGAAAATGTGAAGTGTATAAGAGAAGTGTCAGTGTAAGAACAAGAGTGAAATACTCAAGACTATGAGGCTCAAAGAATAATGCTGGAGGAGGGGGAATATACAAAGACTTTTTGTTCGATAACTGTTAAGTTATGCCTACGTATCCTCTCGTGCAATGAGGAAGTCAGAACACCGTAGTTCAACTCAAAGAGACTGAAAGATAAATTGACTTGTGAACTGCTTACTTATCTATGCTCAAGTGTATGACCTGTCTGGCTCAGGTGCTAACTGTCTTGCATTAGACGGAAGAAGCAAGTTCTCGGTAGTAAGTGAGTGAGATGAGAAAAGAATCCCATAGGAGACGATTATTATTTGTTTTTTTGTGTTTTCATTCTTTTATTGCTTTTGGAAATGTGTCATAAGTTAATGAGCTTAAGCCTAAACCAATGGGTTAGTAAACTCATCACATCTTCCCTCTGATTAGGGGTAATGAGAATACCTTAAGTGTGAAGTCAGCATCTCACACTTAATCACCCTGATGTAGGATTAAGATCATTAACCTACTTGTGATTATTTAGAGGTTTTTGTTATTTTTGTTTAGTGTTGAGTAATGAGATTAAGCCATAATCAAGGATTTAATGGACTCATTACACCATCCTAATAGAAGGATAATAGATGAGCACATTTAAGCTGAGAAAGACTCCTCAACCTAATCCATGATTAGGGATTAACCTCATGACAAAACAAAGCTGGATTTTAGTTAATGATAAGATGAAGAAGTGAATTTTATGGTTTGTAAGACAACTTGAGGAGGACTTGTCCATTAACACTAGGGTTAGTCCTTCTTAACCAATTAAGGAAGAATTAGAACCCTAATGCAAGGCCCAAGTTACAAGTTTGATGTCTTGATGATTATTAGGTGAATTGATTAAAGGATTTAAACACATTAAGGGTTTAACACTTAGGATTAAAGTTATACACTCCATCCTAATAGAAGGATGCAGGCATAAGCTTAATCACAAAGCCTTAAAACCTTTAGGGTTTAGTCCTTGATTATGAGGTGAGAAGAGAAGACTCAAAGATGATACAAAGGTAAAACTAAATGGGGGACTAATCAAACCCTAATTATGATCATGCTTGGTTTTTCCTAGGGTTTGTGAGGTTTGAGAGAGAAAGATCTTCAGAGAAACCACCAGGAAGGAAATAGATGAAAGGAGCAAAGAGAAGCAAAACAACTTGCTTCACTTAAGAAGACAAGTTGCTTGAAGAAAGAAAGAGGAGAAGAGCATGAATGAGCAAGCTCACTATAAAATACATACAAAATGCAGCAAAGAAAGTATGAAAGAGATGAAAAGAGATTGTGAGAAGTGAAGGCAAATTCACTTCTCAAACAACTTACCACCTGAAATGTTAGCATAAGAAAATGAAACACAATGAGAATGAGATGCAATGCCATGATGCAAACCCAAAACCAGAAGCATAAACATGATGTTAATGATGCTAAGAGATGATGCAAACACATGACAAGAGATGAGAATGATCATACAAGCATAAGGATGCAAATGAGGCATGTTTTGAACCAAGAATGTACATGAAAAGTTATGAAATGTAATGGACATACAACATGTCAAATGAAAGATGAAATGATCAAACATGGTTCTAATATATCCTAAGATGTATTATGAATCAAAAGAATGCACAAAATGTCATGGAAAGTCAATGGATGCAAGCAAATGAGAAATGGATGCAAAAGAAGGCACAAATTAGGGTTTCATGCATCATGCAAAGCAAAAATCCAAAACCAGAAGCAAACAACATGATAAAAATTTGAAAATGCAATCAAAGATACCCTAAACCTATACAAACTCACTGCCTAAAGGAGAGGATCCAACTCTTAACCTATTGAAAGTTATGAATTTCCTAAGATTGCTAGGGTTTTAAGGTACCTCACCAAGAAAAATGCTAAACAAATTTAAAATGCAAGATCAATTCAAATCAAATTTATCCTATAAACTACATGCTATGCAAGATGCAATGCCAAAAGAATCATCATCCAACTCTCAATGGTTAGGCAGAAAGGAATTTTTGAAGATTGAAACAAAATATTGCCTTGAAATTAAATTAAATTCAATGAAAATGATCAAAAGGCATCAAGAACAAAAAAGAAATTTGGTTTGAGAGTTGGACAATGTTTCTAAATGTTTTTAAATGCTATGTGAATTTTTTGGTGATTTTTAAATACCTAAATGTATTTTTAACTAATTAATTTCCATTAATTAATTAAAAATAAACATTTAAATGATTTAAAAATAATTTTCAGTGCAAAAAATAAAAATAAAAATATTTTTGGGTTTTAAAAATTAATGAAACTCTTGACAAAAATTTTCATAATTTTTAAATGATTTTAGCTATTTTTTAAAATTCGTACAAATAAATACAAAACAAATGAAAATAAAATGAATTTAAATAGAAAAAAAGAGAAAGTCAGCCAATCTGATGGCTGAGATTCAAATCCACAAGGGCGGGAATTGACCTGGCGCACAAACGAACGACTCACATTCAAACTGGCCTAATTATGATTAAACCCTAATCAGAAGCCCTAATGACTTTCAGATGACAAGAACAGTGTTCCGGTCATCTTCTCCGGCAAGGTGTTCATGCTATCTCACTCCCTACGCATCAAATCTTCACCAAAATCTCCAGAATTAATCCTTAAACATCATTAAACCTAAACCCCACCCCAAAAATCATTTATTTTCATTGAATCAGAAGAATCAAACCAAAACTCAATTCACGGGCAAAGTTTCAGAACAAGCATACATGGCCATTTTTCACTCATTTTCAAAACAAATCATATCATGATAATCAGTGAAGCATAAGGAAGCATTTAGAAACTAAAAATGGAAGTTCTGGAAAAATAAATGCCATGGCTACCTGAGCTTGAGCTTTCGAAATAGGGACTTTCTGGCTGCTTCTTTGGTTCAAACAAGCCCCAATGATCCTCCTTTGAAGCTTTTGACACTTAGCTAGAGTTTATATGGCCTCCAGAGAAAGTTGGCAGAAGCTCAGGTCAAGGGAGTGTGGAAATCGTATTTTTGATGTGGGAGGTTTCAGGCCAAAACAATGGTTGGGAAATGATCAAAGGATCATGGTGAGTGATTTGGTGAAGTTTGTTTTGATGTTTGAAGGCTGTGTTGTGTGATTCGAAACAAAATGCATAAGGGGAGGTTTTTGAGAATGCTGGCTTGTGTGTGTTCAGGCTCCAAGATCATATAAAATGGCTTGCTTGAGGTGTGTTTGTAAAGTCTTGATTGGTCAGATTAGTTGTTGTGGCACATGCTGATTGGTATGGGTGTTTTTTGCAAAAAGTCAAGTCTAGGTGTAAGAGAGGTATGGGTCATTGGTAGGCCAAGGACAAAGGGGTGTCCTACGCAGCAAGGAATGAGGAGAGCCATGGGATCAGTCTTGAAGCCAATTAGCAAGTGGATTAGGGTTTGTATGATGTTTTGCAACTTTGTTCAATTTTGGCCCTTTTGAAGTTTCTTGATCCATAAGTCATGAAAATGGACAAACTCTTGGTGCATTCTGATTTTTAGGCAATGGTTTATGTTTGTGCAAAGATTAAAAGTCACTTTGAGGTCTCATTTTGCCTTGGCAAGTGGTTTTGCAACTTTGCCTCTTTTGGTACATAACTTGAAATTATGTGATTTTCTCCAACTTTGACAAGCCATAACTTTTGATACAAAATGAATTAGAATGAGTTCTTGTACTTTTTGAAAAGGGAATGATCCATTCTACAACTTTCATGACCAAAGTTTTCCCATTTGAAGCATTTTTGAATCAAAAAGAAAGGGTTGAAAAAGTTTCCCAAAATGGCAAGTTTCCATTACAAGTCATTTTCCCAAAAAGGCAACTTTGCAAATGGCTTGAAATTCTTCAATTTTGTGAACTTCTAACATCTTCTATGATCAAATAAAGACCATACATAATCAAAATGATGATGAACACCCTTTGGTTGGGTCATTGGGGGCCTCAGATGCCCTGATTTTGCACTGACTTGCCCAAGAAGTCAACTCTTGATTAGATGCCTTCCCCATGGAATTTCTTCATGAAAATTGATATGCATGATCCATATAACATATAGAGACCAATAGAAACAAGAATGACCAAAATATTTGGAGTTATGGCCTTTGAAACCAAAACCCTAATTCTAGGTCATCTGTGCAGTTAAACCTGGCTCTGCTTCCATGCCATTCTCAGTTCTTGTGATTCTTTGACTTCTTTGATCTTGAGAGGATATAATATGATGCTTGAACATACATGGACCCCTTTGAAGTGATTGAATACCTTTGGAGTGGCCCAAATGTCTCTTGGGTAGCTCAGATCACAAACCCTAGATGCAGATGACTTGGGAGCAATGCAGTGAATCAAAAATGCAATATGAGATGCTATGATTGAATTTATGCATATGAAAAGATCACAAGCCATGGTGTGAATGGGTGAGGGCAAATTTGGGGTGTTTACACTAAAATGAACAAATCTAAACCCTTGCAGAGAGTGCCCTCCAGACTGCACCGACAACGACACTGCTATGACTTCGTATGACTTCGACAATCCGATTAATCAAGCCGATGAAGGGGTTGAAGAAGATTAAGAGATACCTGAAGAACTAGCCAGATTGTTAAGGCAAGAGGAGAAGGTTATCACTCCTCATCAGGAGGAATTTGAGACAATTAATCTTGGTACAGAAGAAGACTTGAAAGAAGTGAAGATCGGGGCTTGTCTGCAAGATTCAGTGAAGGAACAACTTATTGACATGCTTCGAGAGTACGTTGATGTCTTTGCTTGGTCCTACCAAGACATGCCAGGGTTGGATACCGACATTGTTGTGCACAAGCTGCCTTTGAAAGAAGATTGTCCTCCAGTAAAGCAGAAGCTACGCCGCACTCGTCCGGATATGGCAATGAAGATAAAAGAAGAGGTACAAAAACAGTGGGACGCCGGTTTCCTTGCTGTGACTAGTTACCCGCTGTGGGTCGCTAATATTGTACCTGTGCCTAAGAAGGATGGCAAAGTACGAATGTGTGTGGATTACCGGGATCTGAACAGAGCTAGCCCAAAGGATGACTTCCCTTTACCTCACATTGATGTATTGGTCGACAACACGGCTCAGTTCTCGGTGTTCTCCTTCATGGATGGATTTTCAGGATATAATCAGATCAAGATGTCACCTGAAGACATGGAGAAGACCACTTTCATCACACCCTGGGGCACATTCTGTTATAAGGTAATGTCATTCGGACTGAAGAATGCTGGTGCCACTTATCAACGGGCTATGGTAACATTATTCCACGACATGATCCACAAAGAAATCGAATGTTATGTGGATGACATGATTGCCAAGTCCCTCACAGAAGAAGACCATCTGGTGAATCTGTTGAAGTTGTTTAAGCGTCAGAAAAAGTATCAATTGAAGTTAAACCCCAACAAGTTCACATTTGGGGTGCGTTCCGGTAAACTGCTGGGATTCATTGTAAGTGAAAAGGGAATTGAAGTTGATCCTGACAAAGTCAAAGCCATTCAGGAGATGCCTGCACCTAGGACTGAAAAGGAAGTTCGGGGGTTCTTAGGTAGATGGAACTACATATCAAGGTTCATATCTCACCTTACTGCAACCTGTGAGTCCCTTTTCAAATTGCTAAGAAAGGAACAAACGGTCAGGTGGAATGAAGACTGTCAGAAGGCTTTTGACAAAATCAAGGAGTACTTACAAGAACCTCCAATCCTTATGCCTCTAGTTGAAGGAAGACCTCTAATAATGTACTTGACAGTATTAGAAGAGTCAATGGGGTGTGTGCTGGGCCAACATGACGAGTCTGGTCGAAAAGAGTACGCAATATACTACCTAAGCAAAAAGTTTACCGACTGTGAACAACGTTATTCACTGCTCGAGAAAACTTGTTGTGCTTTAGCGTGGGCTGCTCGCCGACTAAGGCAGTATATGTTGACCCACACTACCTTGTTGATCTCCAAGATGGATCCAGTCAGGTACATATTTGAGAAGCCATCACTTACCGGACGGGTTGCAAGATGGCAAATGATTCTCACAGAGTATGACATTCAGTACACATCTCAAAAGGCCATCAAAGGCAGTGTATTGTCTGACTATCTAGCTGAGCAACCCATTGATGATTACCAGCCTATGAGATTTTACTTCCCTGATGAAGATATCATGTTCCTGAAAGCAAAAGATCATGAAGAGCCTATTCACACAGAAGGGCCTGACCCAGAAGAAGAATGGACGATGATGTTTGATGGGGTTGTTAATATGAATGGTCGTGGAGTTGGTGCAGTACTCATTACACCTAAGGGAGTTCACATGCCTTTCTCGGCAAAACTCACCTTTAACTGCACTAACAACGAAGCTGAATATGAAGCATGTATCATGGGTCTTGAGGAAGCCATTAACCTCAGGATCAAGACGTTAACTGTATTCGGAGATTCAGCTTTGGTAATCAATCAGACCAACGGCAAATGGTACACCCACCAGGAGCATCTAATTCCATACCGGGATTATACGAGGAGATTACTGACTTTCTTCACCACAGTCAAACTTGAGTATATCCCTCGATATGAAAATCAGTTTGCGGATGCTCTGGCTACCATTTCCTCCATGATCAAAGTTCAAGCTGCCAACCTTGTACCTCGGATTTCAGTATCCAGACTTGACAGACCAGCATACGTGTTCTCCGTGGACATTGCTAAAGATGATAAGCCTTGGTTCCATGACATCAAATGCTTCTTGGAGGATCAAACATACCCACCTGAGGCATCATCCAATGATAAGAAGACATTAAGAAGGCTAGCTGGTAGTTTCTTCCTGAATGCTGATGGTTCATTGTATAAGAGGAACTTTGACATGGTACTTCTCAAATGTATTGATAAGAAAGAAGCAGACTTGTTGATGCACGAGGTGCATGAAGGATCTTTCGGTACCCATGCTGGAGGACATGCAATGGCTAAGAAATTGCTAAGATCAGGTTATTACTGGATCACAATGGATGCAGACTGTTGTGCCTATGCCAGAAAGTGTCACAAATGCCAGATTTATGCAGATAAAGTGCATGTGCCTCCAAATCCTTTGAATATGATGTCTTCACCTTGGCCCTTCGCCATGTGGGGCATTGATATGATTGGAAAGATTGAGCCGACTGCTTCAAATGGCCACAGATTCATCCTGGTAGCCATTGATTATTTCACCAAGTGGGTTGAAGCAGCTTCGTATGCGAATGTCACCAGACAAGTGGTAGCCCGATTCCTGAAGAGAGACATCATCTGTCGGTATGGAGTGCCCGAGCGAATCATTACTGATAATGGTTCCAACTTGAACAACAAGATGATGGCAGAACTGTGTCGGGACTTCAAAATCCAACACCACAACTCTTCTCCTTACAGGCCAAAGATGAATGGCGCTGTTGAGGCAGCTAATAAGAACATTAAGAAGATTGTGCAAAATATGGTGGTCACCTACAAAGACTGGCATGAAATGCTACCATTTTCCTTGCATGGGTATCACACCTCAATCAGAACATCCACTGGGGCAACACCGTATCAGCTTGTGTATGGTATGAAGGCAGTCCTACCTGTTGAAGTTGAACTACCCTCGTTGCGGGTACTGATGGATGTGAAGTTGAACGAAGAAGAATGGGTCCGACCTCGGTACAATCAACTGAATCTAATCGAAGAAAAGAGGTTAGCCGCAATATGTCATGGGCAATTATATCAGAAGAGAATGAAGAAATTCTTCGATCAGAAAGTCAGGCTTTGGGAATACCAAGTAGGAGATCTCGTGCTGAAAAGACTCCTTCCTCCTTATACAGACCACAGGGGTAAGTGGACTCCAAACTACGATGGTCCATTCATAGTAAAGAAAGTTTTCTCTGGTGGAGCACTGATGCTCACTACTATGGATGGCGAGGATTTCTTATCCCCTGTGAATTCAGATGCAGTTAAAAAATACTTCGCGTAAAATGACCCGCTGGACATAAAAACAGAATGTAAGTCCAGGCAAAAATAGGGAATCCCGGCGAGTCAAAAACAAAATAAAAGACTCGGGCAAAAATAAGGGAAAATAAAGAAAAATGTACACCCGCTGAGTTGAAAAGCCGCATTGGACAGCTCAGGAAAAAATGGGTATCCCGGTGGATTGAAAACCCGAAAGGGCAATCCACGCAAAATAAGGGAATAAGCGAACAACTGCATTCTGAATTCGTCTGTATCACTTACAACACGGCAAGCTTCGAAAGGATAAAACATCGGTCAGAATCAACCTTCTTCAGAAAGCAAGATGAGAAAAACGTCAAGGTCATACGAGTCATAGCAAAAGGGAAGCTCACTAAAGCGTCGTCAACATTGCCAGCACCGTTTTGTTTCTCAATTTTGTAACAATCTCCTCATTTCTGGGGATCTGTTTCTTTGACTGTATTTGCCAATTCAGGGCGCCCGAATTAATAAAACCAGAATTTTCAGTCACATCTCGTCTTGTACATTTTTTTCTCGTTTGCAAAAATGTCCGATATCCCTGATATAATGTTTGCAAAAAAACAGACGTACCTTTCTAATCATATGCTTGCAGGAAATATATTTTTACTCCCAAGAGTGTCTAGACTCCTATGATGGAATCCAGTAAGGGATGCCTTGGGGTACTTGTGTGTTTCTTTGTCACAACAGGATTGCAGGCATTCAAAGTGCAATATGGGACATGAAAGGTTTTCCCCAGCAAAGTTGCCAAATCATTATTTCCTCAGCACGTCATCCAAACAGTACCAGAAGTGCTTTCTCCCCAGCAAAGCTGAAGGCATCACTTCTCCAATGCATTTCCTCCAGAGCAGCATCAGTAAACGCTCATTTCCCCAGCTGAGTTGTCAAGTCTCCTCATCCTCAGCAGAATACTCATAGAACCTCCGGGAGGATCGTCCAGCGATCTTTTCTCCCACAGAGTGCCTAATCTCTCATCTCCAGCAAAGACATGGAACTGTCTCCCCACAGAGCTCCAGCCTCTCCCAAGAAGAAGCAATGTCTGAAATCTTCACACAACAGAGTGACGAAGGTTTCCTTTTCCCCAACTGGGTTATCTCACTACCGGATAGATCTATAAGTAAACTAATCCCTCCAAACAGAGTTACACCTCCTATCAGATCTACCAATGATCTCATCCCCAGCTGGGATTCTCTTTCAAATAGATCAGCCAGAGAATGTCACAGCAGCGGGATCCAAATCCCGGATTGGTATCTTTTGCATAATCATAGCATTCGCGTCATAAATCACCACAAAAGCGTAGCATTCCGTCTAATACGGAGCATTACGGCAAAAATCAAACATATTGCATGATCACAAGTCAGGTTCGAACCCGTCACCTGTAAATACCAACAGTACCTCATCAGCAATATACGAAATACCTCTTAACCTCCCCACAGAAAGCCAAAGCATCCCTTTGCACTCTCAAATACAGATACTTCTCGACACTCGTCTGTGTCATCTTAAATTCCCCAGTAGAAAGCCAAAGCGTCCCCTTTGCATTCTCCAACCCATACATGTTCATATATACCTCTTTCGACACCCGTCCGTGTCATATCATCCCCTGCAGATATAAACCACAAACAGATACCTATACACTCTCTAGGCACCCGTCCGTATCACCTATCCCCAGCATGGTTACCCAAACACTTATTATAATACACTCTTGTTAACACCCGTCTGTGTCATCCTATCCCCACAGGTCGCCGAAATACCTTTTACATTTATACATTTTTCCTATTGACACTCGTCCGTGTCACATCTCCCCAGCAAGTCGAATACCCGTCCGTGTCTTACTCATACTTCACGATGCTTATTTTTTACTCATACAAATACTCGTCTGTATCTTGTGTACACACTTGTTTCCCCTCAGAGTCGACACTCGTCCGTGTTCTTTGTTAACCAGTTGATACTCGTCTGTATCATCATCTCTAAACATGCGTCAGCGTTGATTCTACCGATACTCGTCTGTATCGTAGTCTTAAGGATGCTCGTCCGCATCTTTAATCTATACACAGTGTCAAACACTTATACCTTTCATTTCTTGGATGTAAACACCCGTCCGTGTTTAATATTCCCCAGTAAGTCCCCAGCAAAACTTCTTTTCTATCTGACATTCGTCCTATGTCATGATACTTTCGGCAGCCGTACCCTGCCAGGTGATCGTCCTTCACCTATGGATGACCGTCCCTCATCCATTCCCCCAACGGAGTCTGCATTATTGGAACCCCTTTCTATCTGACATTCGTCCTATGTCGTGACATCTTTTGGCAGCCGTCCCCTGCCTGGTGATCGTCCTTCACCTTGGATGACCTTCCCTCATCCTTATCCCCAATAGAGCAGCCGTACCCTTCTAGGTGATCGTCCTTCACCTTCTTGATGATCGTCCTTCATCCTTTTATCCGATGGCCGTCCCCATCGTTGATCTTTCTATCTGACATTCAATCTATGTCATGGTAAACCCCGAGAGCAGCCATACCCTGCTAGGTGATCGTCCTTCACCTCTTGATGACCGTCCTTCATCATGCTTATCCGATGGCCATCCCCATCGTCGACCTTTTCTATCTGACATTCGTCCTATGTCGCGATAAAGAGCAGTCGTCCCCTACTACGTGATTGTCCTTCACCTTTGATGACCGTCCCTCGTCATTTATTTCATTTATTCTTCAAACCTGATGGCCGTCCCCATCATTGCCTTTGCTTTAGTCCCCAGAAAGTCTTGTTTCTTTACTTGATGGCCGTCCCCGTCATGATCTCTTTATTTCCCCAACATGTCGGTCGTCCCCGTCATTGCTTTATCCCCAGCAGTCACCCTCTGCTCGATGGTCGTCCTCCATCGCCCGCACTTTATAATCATGCTATACTTTCCTTTTTACAATTTATATCCCTTTTCTTCTTCTCCCCAGTGAGTGCAAATTTTGGACTGTCTTTGGTATTCAACCACAACTTATCTTGTTTGTCTGTTAAGCCAGGCGCATACATCCTGCACAGTTAACTCATGCTTGAATAGGGGCAGCTGTAAACACCCCAAATTTTCCCTCACTAAGTTCACACCATGGCTTGTGATCTTCCATATTTTCATTAGTTCAAGCATATCATATCATATTGCATTTTTGTTTCACTGCATTAGTGCAAGTTCATCTGCATCTAGGGTTTGTGATCTGAGCAATCCAAGATTCATCTGAGCCACTCCAAAGGCCATCAATCATTTCAATAGGGTCCATGTATGTTTAATCATCATATTTTATTCTCCAAAGACCAACGAAGTCAAAGAATCACAAGAACTGGCAAAGCATGGAAGCAGAGCCAGGGTTTAACTACACAGATGACCTGAAATTATGGTTTTGGTTTCAGAGGCCATAACTCCAAATTTTTTGGTCATTCTTGTTTCTATTGGTCTCAATATGTTATAAGGATCATACATACCAAGTTTGATGAAGAAATTCATTGTGGAAGTCATCTGATCACTGGATAACTTCTTGAGCAAGTCAGAGCAAAATCAGGGCATCTGAGGCCCCCCAACATAGAACCAAAGTGTATTTTTCATCAAATTGAGGTTATATGATCTTTATTTGATCATTAAAGTGCTTGGAAGTTCACAAAATTGAAGAAATATGAGCTAAACCAAAAGTTGCCAAAAATGGAAATGACTTGTAATGTAAACTTTCCATTTTGGGAAAGTTTTTCAACCTCCTCTTTCTCAACCAAAAATGCTTCAAATGAAAAAGTATTGGTCATGAAAGTTGTAGATTGTATCATTCCCTTTTTAAAAAGTACAAGAACAAGATCTAATTCATTTTAGAACTCAAGTTATGGCTTGTCAAAGTTGGCAAAAATCACATAATTTTCAAGAATGCACCAAAGAGGGATTTTTGCAAAACCTCTTGCCAAGCTATTTTGTGACCTCAAACACACTTCTAAGCCTCATAGTAACATATCACATTGCCTAAAACTCATGATTGGCCTAAGAATCTCAAGTTTTCATGCCTTGCCCATGAAGAAATCTCAAAGGGGCCAAAGTTTCATGAATTTGCAAAATGACCAAGAACCTTTCACAAACATGCTGAATTGCATCAAAGTGAATTCCATGGTCCTCCTTGATCCTTGCTGCACCAGACACCCCATTGTACCAAGTCTGCCACTTGCCCATACCCAAAGTACAACCAACCTTGACTTTTTGCAAAACACCCCATACCAATCAGCATAGCCTACACCAACTCCACAGACCTATCACAACTTGATATATGGACTTTATGCAAGCCATAACACACAAGAACTCAGCCTAACACTTCAGCATTGCCCTAGTGCACAAAAATCACCTCTCTTGCATTTTCCTTCGAAACACACAGCCCAATTGCTCAAACTCAAAACAAACACCACCATTCATCTCAAAATCCATCATTGATCACAAACCACCCCTCAAAACAGCCAAGAACACATCACAAACAAAACACGATTTTCTGACCAGAGGAGTCTAAACTCACAAACCAACCTTCCTCAAACCTCTCCAAGCATCAAAGCTTCTTCAGGGAGGTCATTGGAGGCATTTTGCACCAAGGAAACATCCAGAAAGCTCAAGGGTTGAAAGCTCCATCACAGGTAGCCATCTCAAACTTTTTTCCAGAAATCTCTTTTTAAGTTATAGAATTGTTCCTCTTATTGTGCTGATCATGCTGAACCTTTTATTTTTTAAAATGGTTGTGATTTGAGGATTTTATGAACTTCTGAAAGTTTCACCATTTTTGTTCATTGCTTCGAATCTTGAGATTGAGTGAAAATAAATTGTTTTTGAGGGTGAATTTGCTCTTAGGGGAGTGAAAGGAATGAATCTGGAGCTTTAGAGCTCCAGAAATGACCTAGGGAGTGAGTTGCAAGTTTTCAGGTGAGGGGGTCACCGGAGAAGACGACCGGAGCTCTTCTCCGGTGACCTGAAAGTCATTAATTTGTTTAATTAGGGTTAGGGCAGAGTTTAAACCTGGACCGTTTGATTTAAGTTTGGCGCGTGTTCTGGATGGCTAGGATCAGATCATTAGTTTTAATTTAGGATTAAATAATTAATTAATTAGGTTTAGTGAAATTTGAATTTGGGTCATTGGATGTGGCGCGTGGTCAACAGATACAAACCCAGTTCCAATCCTGTCCCTCCATCCTGCATACTTCTCATTTAAAATGTTTTTAATTCATTTTTTCTATTTTATTTTGCACGAATTATTTAAAATACATAGAAAATCCAAAAAAATATTTTCTTTCATCATTTTCATTCCAAATAATTTTCTCAACCCAAAAATATTTTTATTTTTATTTTTTGCATTAAAAAATTATTTTTTAGACATTTAATTGATTATTTTAATTAACTAATGAAAATTAATTAATTAAAATATCATTTAGGTTTCTAAAAAATCCCAAAAAATTCATGTTGCATCTTTAAACATTTAGAGACATTGTCATACCATCCACACAAATTTCTTTTTGGTTTTGAATCATTTTGACATTTGTTCTTTGAATTTAGGGTTCATAAAATTCCATTTTAGAACCCTAACTTCAAGAATTATTTTCTGCCTAACCAAGGATGGTATGACCATGGTTCTTTTTGCATTGATCTTCATTGGACATGTAGTTTCTAGTATAATTTTGTCATGAATTTCTTCTGCCTTTTTGAATTGATTGGCATTTTTTCCCTTTAGGTACCTTAAAACCCTAAGAAACTTAGAAAAACCATAAGTCCCTTAGGGTTAAGTGTTAGGTCCCCTCCTTTTCATTTTTTTATCTTGTCATTTGCTTCTGTTTTTGAGTTTTGCATCTCATCCTTTCATAAAACCATAATTTCTCATCTTCCTTTGCATACATCTTGCATAAGCATTCATATAAGAACTTGCCATGACATTTCTTGCATCCACATGACTTTAAAGACATCTTAGGACACATTAGAATCATGTTTGATCATTGCATCATCCATTTTCCATGTTATGCATCCATTTCATTTCATATGCATTCATGAACTTTCATGCTTCCTTTATGCTTCATTTGCATCCTCATCCTTGTATGATCATTCACATCTCTTGACATGCATTTGTATCATCTCATAACATCATTTGCATGATGAACATGCTTCTGGTTTTGGATTGCATTCTTGCATTCATTTCATTTCCTTTCACTAACTTTTCAGGTGGTAAGTACTTTGAGAGGTGAATTTGCCTTCACTTCTCACAATCTCTTCTCATCTCTCTTATGAATTCATTGCTGCATTTTGTATTTGCCTTAGAGTGAGCTTGCTCATTCATGTTCCTCCTTCACTTTCTTTCCCCAAGTAACTTATCTTCTTAAGTGAACTAAATTAGCTTGTTTCTTCTGTTTCTCCTCCTTCCATCTGCTACTTCCTTGGTGGTGCTTCTTAAAGATATCTTGCAAGCCTCATAAACCCTAGGAACACCCAAGCATGATCACAATTAGGGTTTGATTAGTCTCCCATTAAGTCTTACCTTTGTGTCATCCTTTGTGTCTTCCCTTCTCATCTCATAATCAGGGACTAAACCCTAAAGGTTTTAAGGCTTTGTGATTAAGGTTATGCCTACATCCTTCTCTTAGGATGGAGTGTATAACTTTAATCCTAAGTGTTAAACCCTTAATGTGTTTAAATCCTTTAATCAATTCATCTAATAAACACTAAGACATCAAGCTTGTAACTTGGGCCTTGTATTAGGGTTCTAATTCTTCCTTAATTGGTTAAGAAGGACTAACCCTAGTGTTAATGGATAAGTCCTCCTCAAGTTGTCTTACAAACCATAAAATTCACTTCTTAATCTTACCATTAATTAAAATCCACTTTAATAAAGGTTTTGTTTTGTCATGAGGTTAATCCCTAATCATGGATTAAGTTGAGGAGCCTTCCCTAGCTTAAATGTTCTCATCTATTATCCTTCTATTAGGATGGTGTAATGGGTCCATTAAATCCTTGATTATGGCTTAAACTCATTACTTAACACTAAGCACAAAAACCAAAAACATCTAAATAATAACAAAGTAGGTTAATGATCTTAATTCTACACCATCATTGTAATTAAGTTGAGATGTTTATCTCATACTTAAAGTATTCTCATTATCCCTAATCTAAGGGAGGATATAATGAGTTTAGTAACCCTTGGTTTAGGCTTAAGCTCATTAACTTATGACACACACCAAAAACAATAAAAGACTGAAAACACAAAAAACAAATAATAATCGTCTCCTCCGGGATTCTTTTCTCACCACACTCATTCACAAACGAGGATTCTTTTCTCACCACACTCATTCACAAACGAGAACTTGCTTCTTCCATCTAATGCAAGACAGTCAGCACTTGAGCCAGACAGGTCATACACTTGAGCATAGGCAAGCAAGCAGTTCATCAGTCAATCTATCTTTCAGTCTCTTTGAGTCGAACTACGGTGTTCTGACTTCCTCATGCACGAGAGGATACGTAGGCATAACTTAACTATTATCGAACAAAAGTCTCTGTATATTCCCTCTCTTCCAGCATTATTCCTTAAGCCTCATTGTCTGGAGCTTTGCACTCTTTTCTTACACTAACACTCCTTTTCTTCACTTCACTTTCATGCACTGACACTTGTATATTCTTTTCCAGCTTTTGCACACAGATAGCACTGACACTACCCCTTTAAACACAATCTTTCAAGCGTGGATCCCGTCGAGTACGACGGACAACCTGGGTGCTAATACCTTCCCAGATTGTAACCAACCCCCTTTCTCAGTTTCTCTGGTTCGCGACCGTCTTATCCATCTTTTCTTAGGTTTATGCAACATTACCATTCCTTCGGGATAAAAATGCCTAGCTGGCGACTCTTTTCAGTTCATCTTCATGTTCTCCCTTTCGCCGACTGTTCGCGTCTGTACCCCTTCTGGCCATGTGTCATTCGGTGGGAGCGACAAGTACCATACTATCAAATAAGACGGGAACAAAGTCCTTACATTCCTCAACAACAAACCGGGATTTATTTTCCCTAGTCAGCAGTTGTTATATAGAGATATTCAGATGCTTCAGGCTGCATGATTCATACATACATCATTTACATCATATTATAGCATACGCATCTGTAATTCATAAAACATCTACTTAGGTACATCATGCCATACATGCGTACATATTGCATAAACTAACCTTTTCTTTTCAGGATAGTTGCAGGCAGATAAACACTATCAACAACTCAAAACAGTTCAGAGACGATCTATACGAAGGTCTAGTGCTGATACTTGATTCAGAGATAATCGCTACGAAGGTTCATTTCTGATAATCAACGCTCAAGTTGTCCTCGGAAGGGCACGTAAATGATCTATATGAAGATCTAGTGCTTGATCCAGGATATTTCCAGAAGAGATAATCGTTACGAAGATTTATTTCTGATGGTCAACTATCTTTGGGATAATGTGTAAATGATTTATACGAAGATCTAGCACTTAATCCAAGAGATTCTTTCAGAGGAAGTTCAGGGGTAAATCGCCACGAAGATTTAATCCTGATATTCTTTTATCCTTGGGAAGGTATATAAGTGGTCTATACGAAGATCTATTACCTAATCCGGGATATTTCCAGATGAGATAATCGCTACGAAGATTTATCTATAATGGTCTATGCAACAGTTTATTTGTGGGATGGTACATAAATGATCGATACGACGATCTTGTACTTAGCCCAAGATATTACTAAAAGAAATTCAGAAAAGATCGCCACGAAGATTTGATTCTGATGCTTAAGTTAAAGTATGTTCCTAAAGATGGTTCAGAGCCGATCTATACGAAGATCTAAGTACTAACACCTAATGAAGGATATTCGTTTCCCCAGAGATAATGCAGAGACGATATATACGAAGATCTAGTGCTGATATTCAACTCAAACCATGTTACAGGAATGATTCAGAGACGGCCTATACGAAGACCTAGTACTGATAGTCAGTAACATCCTTTTGATACTACCACCTTCTGATATTATGGATGGCATCTATAAGCCCATCTCCAGTTCCTCTAAGTGGCATCTTTAAGCCCACTCCAACATATGCAACCAATCAGCAATGTTACTCTACGCACCGGCGAGTTCAAATTTTTGGGCTTTTGTGTTCAATCCCCTTCAACCTTCCAAGTCACGAATGACACACAGGCCAATCTAACTCCTCAGGTTTTAGAAAATTGAATAGGGGCAGTTGTTGCACCCCAAAATTTTCCCTCACCTAGACCAGACATTGTGTACTAAGGTGTCCCAAGAGGTTCACAAGGTTCAAAAGGTTCACAATTAGTCAAAAAGTTTGACAATTCCCTCAGACAAAGCATCCTCCTAAGCAATGCATCCTAAACTAGGGTTTTGAATTTCATCAGGCTAAATGGATTTCCAAGCCTTCAAGTGAGCTTCATAACATCCTACATGTCTTCAATAATCCCTATGTCAAGTTTCAAGGATTTCCCAAAAGGTTTGCTCAGTCAGATGATCAGATAAGCTAAAAATAGTCAAAGTAGTTAAAAAGTCAAACTGAGGTCAACTGTGGTCAAACCAAAGTCAAAATTCATGATGTTTTGCCAACATCAATTATATGAAGTAGAATTCATCATTTGATCAAGGTTTGATCATGATTCATCAAAGAGATTTCAGATCATCAAGAATCAGGAGTTTCTAAATTGGGGTTTTCATAGGAAAAGTCAACTAAACTTTGACCAGCCATAACTTTCACATGCTTCATCAAATATTTCCCATCCAAAGCTCATTTTGAAGGAAATTGAATTCTCTACAACTTTGTGTTTCACAAGCCAAGCCTAAAAATGCTTCATTTGGAAGGTATGAGCTAAGACTTTATAGGTCATTTCAAAAGTCAACAAAAAGTCAACATCTTCCAAAGGGCATAACTTGAAAATGGTAAACGATATGGACATGAGACCAATGAGGTTGGTTAGAGGACTCTCTAAGCTTTCCAAAATGTCCAATAACACCTTCATAGCCTTAAAATTGAGGGATTTGTGTCTTTGCAAAGTTGGGAAATTTTTGAGAGGTTTATTGAGCAAATGGGGTCTTAGAACCAATTCTTTCCACATGGGCTTGCATTTTTATGACCCAATCTCTACCATGACATCATGTACGAATCAAATATCATTTATTCAGATTTTTATTAGTTTATTTTTATTTATTTTGATTTTAAACATTAAAAATCATTTTAAATTAAAATAAAATATGAAAAGCTCAATATTTGATATGATTCTCATTCTAGAAACTCTTAAAGGATATTCAAAACTGATTGGTATCATCAAAATTTGTGCTCACCCAATTTAGAAAGGTTTTATAAGATTTTTGAGGATATTTGAAAGTGGTAAAACTTCATGATCAAGCAACCACCAAAAGCCCACAATCCACAAAGTTTTAACCTAATTCTGTTACATACATATAGACAAACTAAAGACAATCACAAAAAGACGAATTTGCTGCCTCCAATACCAAGAACAAAACTTCAAATTTCACAAAAAATCTCACAATCGGATTCTTTGTTGCAGGTCATATCAAAGTGTTTTGAAGGTTGCAAAACATTCCTAGATGATCACTGAACCTATTTGAATCATTTGCAGCATCTAAAACATGACATATTGCTTAAACCAAATCCCTTTTGTTCCATGTTTTGAAATTTTAGATTCTCACTATTTATGCATTGCACACTAATTTTGTTTGTTGATTCATGATTAGTTGAAGCTTGTGATGGATTCTGGGCAAAAATCTTGGAGAAACCGTGGCTAAATCGTTAGATGCCATTCTAGGGTTTATACCTTCTAATTTAGGGTTTTCCAATTTAATGGATATTAATTCATTTTGAAACCATAGATAAACTCAGTGAAGTGTATGGATCATGTTTGTGTTAATAATTTGATAAAATGGTATGTATTTGGCTATGTATGAATTTCGCAGGTTCAAGCACGCAGAAGAATTCGTAGGAAAATCCCTGGATAAATTCGCAGGAAAACCTGCGAATCCTGAGGAAGAAGATGATGAAATTGGCGCGGAAATTCAATTTTAAAAACTTGTTTTATCTTATAATGATTTATTGGTGGTTATTTGTTGAACGCGCCCCATGTGGCTCAGCTGGTTGGAGTGTTTGTGTGTTATTGCAATGGTCCTGGGTTCGAATCCCCCCAGGCCATTTTGTTTTGTGTTTTATTTGATTTTTGCAGGTTTAAAATAAAAAGATTAGTACTCAATACATACACACCAGACACGCATGGCCTAGTGGTGGTGATGTTGGACTAAAGGGTGGAAAGTCTAGGGCGTGGGTTCGAATCCCAGCCCCAGGTATGTTGTTTTTCTTCAATTATTTTTGTATTTTATTTTGTTTATATTATTCAATTCATTTAATTTCTTAATAAAAATAATTTCTATATAAATATTATAATATTTTCTCATAAAAAACTTTATATTTTCAAAATCATAATTTATTTTCTCCAATTTAAATTGTTTCTATAATATGTTTATATTTATTATTATCATGTATATATTTTTGTAAATAAATTAATTAGGGTTAGATTAATTTTCAAAACCATAATTCTCAAAAAACCCTAATTCTCAAAACCCTAATTTTCAAAACCCTAATTTTCTTAACCCTAATATTTAACCTAGTTTTTTATAAACCCTAATTAAATCATTAATCATTATTTTAATATGTAAATAGTTTATTATTTTTTTATTATTATTAAAACTTATTTTCTTAATTAATTCCTAAAAAAACTTTTCTAACATTAATTTTTCTTGCTAAAATTCTTATTTATTTTATTATTCTAACCTTTATTCTTATTTTTTTATTATTACTAACATTTAATTATTGCTTATTTATTATTATTATATTTATCATTATTATTATTTATTGATTATATTGTAATTGTCCCAAAGCCTTGTAATATTTATAGGTTTATATTTTTGCTTTATTTATTGTAAATATTTTACTATGTGGTTAGTAATTCTAGGGTGTGTATAACATGTTTGTAATTAAAATCAACTTAGAAAACTAACTTAAATAAGATAAATATTTGAAAATGAACACGCACACACGTAAGCCGATCTTTGATCGCCATCTTGCACTTCCTAGGGTTGCCTCTCAGTTGCCTATTTCAAAAGGTCAAGTAGGGTGTCTTAAGCAAGTCCCTTCATAAATATCATCAAGTCCCTTCAGTTTATAAGATCAAGTACCTTCGAGGTTGCCTACGATAAATGATCTTGTCCCTTCGAATAAAAGATGATAAGTCCCTACGAATTGCTAAAGACACCCTACAGTTGCCTATATCCAAATGACCCTACACATGTCCCTTAACATCCAAGGTAAAGACTACCTATTCCTTAATAATAGGGATAGTCTTACCATTGAAAGAACATAAGAACAGTAAAGACTTAATATAGGGTAGGTTTCTCTTAATTACTTGCTCACATTTCAAAAATGCTCTTTACACCACATTTTTCAAACAAATTTTCAAAAACAAGGCTTTGTATACATCCATACGAGGATCATTACAAAGTACTTAGAAAGTTTCTAATCACACACTACACTCTTGCAAACAAACAAAGTGAGCTAAGTAACTAAGAGCCCATGGATAACCATGGATATAAAGGGTGCTAACACCTTCCCTTTGTATAACCTACCCCCCGAACTCAAGTCTTTTAAAAATAGGTCTTTCCTGTTCTTTTATGTCCTTTCCTCTTGGATAAAATAAAAGTTGGTGGCGACTCTTGCTATCCACAACATTTATAGAAAGTCAGTTCTCCCACCGTGTTACAGAACTGGCGACTCTGCTGGGGATTAATAAAAGAGGGGTACCCTTAGGAATTAGATCACTTTAAATTGTTTGTTTTGTTTGCTTTATATTTATCTGTTGGGCTTTATGTGTGAAAGATCTTAACCCGGATCTAGTGTACCTTAGGTAAATGGCAATAGACCAAGGAAACTGTACGTCGTATACCGATATGGTTGATCTGGTGGCCATAGTTAGTGTGACTTCTTGGTTGGTGCTTATGTTCCTTAAGCAAGTTAAGGATAATATGAGGCTGCCATATGTTGTCATTACACTAACTAACTTTTAGAACCCTAGTCATCCCATCTTGGCCTTTAGAAAGTAGTGAGATAACCGACTTTGGTGAAGACTGAAGTTGGTTGATACTCGATGCTACACTCATTGAGATCCTAAACTTGGAGGGTTTTGGTTGGCAAGTAAGTTGCCTACTGAACAACCACCCTTGTGAAGGATCAGTGATATTGAGATCCCTTAGAACCTGGTTACTTTGTAGGACAGGATGAACCAACTAAACTTCAGGGGAGGGTACTTACCTTTAAACCTCATGCAAGCCTTCAAACCTAGGGCTATTGTGTGACTTGTTTGTGTGTGCCACATGTTTGTGATTGAGCATAACATCATAACATCATCATGCATCATAAGCATAGCATTTTCACTAACCATTTCAAGGACCAAAGGATTTATCTTTGTTCTTTGTTGCAAGTCATGGCTTCTGCTCGTAGGAATACTATTCGGATCAACTTTGTAGGAATACCTCCTAAGCTTAAGGAATTGGTCTCTCAAGTTTCTGAAAACTCCCAGTTCATCAAGAAGCATGGTCACCTACTGGATCTAGTCACTTCAGGGTTCAATGAGGACATGATGAGTGTTTTGTTTCAGTTCTTTGATCCTAAACATCATTGCTTTACATTACCCGACTACCAGATGGTTCCTACAATGGAAGAGTTCTCCAAATTACTGGGTATACCTATCCTTGATCAGAGACCCTTCACAAGCTTAGAGAAAGAGCCTAAACCTGAGGTCATTGCTACAGCCCTACATCTGAAGAAATCAGACATTGTCCTAGAAACGAGAAATGGAGTTAAGGGTATCCTTGCCAAGGTATTGATGGAGAAAGCTCAAGTGTTCCTGAAGGCTATGAGTTATGATGCTTTTGAGGAGATCCTGGCCTTACTAATCTATGGCCTAGTGTTGTTCCCTAATCCAGACCAGTTCATAGACGTACACGCCATCAACATATTTCTGACTTGCAATCCAGTGCCTACATTACTTGGAGACATCTTGCATTCTCTCCATACCCGTACTACGAAGGCACGAGGAACTCTAATGTGTTGTATACCTCTATTGTCTAGGTGGTTTATTTATCACCTTCCTCGATCAGTGATGAAGAATGAACAAGGGTTCAGGTGGTCCAAGAGGATTATGTCACTTTCTCATTCAGATATTCATTGGTGCTCTCGATCTATGGAGAATGTTACTATCATTGACCATTGTGGGGAGTTCCCTAATGTGCCACTCCTTGGCATAAGAGAAGGCATTACTTACAACCCTTCTTTGGCTCTACGTCAATTTGGTTATGCTCGGAGTGATAGTCCTCATGACATGCTTATTCAGGGTTTTATGTTCGACTACGACAACGATCTGCAAGGTTACCGTCAAAGGTTTATACGAGCTTGGAACAAGGTGAACATGATTGATAGAAACACTTTGGAACCAAAGTATTATATTCCTATGGAGCCTTATCTCAGATGGGTTCGATCTCGTGCTCAGACTCTTATGATGCCATATCCTGCTATTCTGCCAGTTACCATGGAACCTGTTGCTGAAGGAGATACTCCTTATATCATCCTTCATCCAGACATTCCCACTGACATGGAAGAGTTACAGAGGTCCTGGATCCAGTTAAAGGAGCAAAGGGATACTTTTGAGACTCATTTCAAAGCTAGTCAAGAAAGAATCCTGGAGTTGACAAGACAACTTCACAAGGAGCGGAATCTCAACTCATACCTCAACACAAAGAGGAAATGTCCATGGGACTTAACATCCAAGGTAATGACTACCTATTCCTTAATAATAGGGATAGTCTTACCATTGAAAGAACATAAGAACAATAGAGACTTAATATAGGGTAGGTTTCTCTTAATTACTTGCTCACATTTCAAAAATGCTCTTTACACCACACTTTTCAAACAAATTTTCAAAAACAAGGCTTTGTATACATCCATACGAGGATCATTACAAAGTACTTAGAAAGTTTCTAATCACACACTACACTCTTGCAAACAAACAAAGTGAGCTAAGTAACTAAGAGCCCATGGATAACCATGGATATAAAGGGTGCTAACACCTTCCCTTTTTATAACTTACCCCCCAAACTCAAGTCTTTTAAAAATAGGTCTTTCCTGTTCTTTTATGTCCTTTCCTTTTGGATAAAATAAAAGTCGGTGGCGACTTTTGCTATCCGCAACATTTATAGAAAGTCAGTTCTCCCACCGTGTTACAGTCAGTTCCTTTCTTATCCTTAATTTCTAAATCAAACTCTTGTAGTAAAAGGATCCATCTTAGTAATCTAGGCTTTGCATCCTTCTTACTTAGAAGGTATCTAATGGCAGCGTGATCAGTATAAATGATGATTTTAGCTCCTACTAGGTAGGAAAATAATTTATCAAGTGCGAACACGATGGCTAAGAGTTCTTTCTCTGTTGTGGCGTAATTCATCTGAGCAAGGTCTAAAGTCCTACTTGTGTAGTATATTGCGTGAAATTTCTTATCTTTTCTTTGGCCTAAGACTGCACCTACAACGTAATCACTCGCATCGCACATAATATCGAATGGTAGTGTCCAATCAGGTGGTTGTATGATGGGTGTAGTGATGAGGACTATTTGGAGTGTTTCAAATGCTTTTAAACAGTCTTCGTCAAAGACAAATTCAGCGTCCTAAATTAGCAGACCGGTCAACGGTTTAGTGATTTTGGAAAAGTCCTTAATGAATCGTCGGTAAAAACTGGCGTGTCCTAAGAAACTTCTTATTTCTTTCATTGTTTTAGGTGGGTGAAGGTCTTTTATTACTTATATCTTTGCTTTATCTACCTCGATGCCTCTATTGGATATCACATGTCCTAAAATGATCCCTTGTCTAACCATAAAATGACACTTTTCCTAGTTTAGTACAAGATTTTCTTTCACGCATCTCTCGAGTACCATCTCTAAGTTAGATAGACATCCTTCAAAGCTTTGTTCGCATACGGAGAAATCATCCTAAACACTTCCATGATGTCGTCTATGAAATCGGCAAAAATCGCCATCATACATCATTGAAATGTCGTTGGAGCGTTACATATACCGAACAACATCCGACGGTAAGCGAATGTTACGTGGGGGCATGTGAATGTTGTTTTTCCTTGGTCGTCAGGATGAATTGGAATTTGGAAAAATCATGAGTAACCATCTAGGTAGAAAAAGTAAGAATGTTTGGCTAATATTTCCAACATTTGATCGATGAAGGGTAAATGAAAGTGATCTTTCTAGGTAGCTTTGTTCAGTTTTCGGTAATCGATAGACATTCTACTCCCGGTTACTACTCTTTGTTGTCGCTCCCACCAAATGACACCCGGGTCAGATAGGGTACAGACGCGAACGGTCGGCGAAAGAGAACATGAAGATGAACTGAAAAGAGTCGCCAGCTAGGCATTTTTATCCCGAAGGAAATGTAATGCTGCATAAACCTGGGAAAAGATGGATAAGACGGTCGTGAACCAAAGAAACTGAGAATGGGGGTTGGTTACAACCTGGGAAGGTATTAGCACCCAGATTGTCTGTCGTACTAGACGGGATCCAGGCTTAAAAGATTGTGTTTAAAGGGGTAGGTGTCTGTGCTATCTGTGTGCAAAAGCTGGAAAAGAATATACAAGTGTCAGTGCAAAAGGGTGAATGCTCAGGAACTGAGGCTTATAAAGAATACTGAGAGAGGGGGAGAGAAGCAGAGACTTTTGTTTGATAATAGTTAAGTTATGCCTACGTATCCTCTCGTGAAATGAGGAAGTCAGAACACCGTAGTTCGACTCAAAGAGACTGAAAGATAAATTGACTGATGAACTGCTTGCTTGTCTATGCTCAAGTTTATGACTCGTCTGGCTCGAGTGCTAACTGTCTTGCATTAGACGGAAGAAGCAAGTTCTCGCTTGTGAGTGAAGATGATGAGAAAAGAATCCTGAAGGAGACGATTATTGCTTTGTTTTTGTGTTTTCAATCTTTTATTGCTTTTTTGTGTTTTTCATAAGTTAATGAGCTTAAGCCTAAACCAAGGGTTAGTAAACTCATCACATCTTCCCTCTGATTAGGGGTAATGAGAATACCCTAAGTATGAAGTAAACACCTCAAACTTAATTACCATGATGTAGGATTAAGATCATTAACCTACTTGTGATTATTTAGATGTTTTTGAGTTTTTTTGTTTAGTGTTAAGTAATGAGTTTAAGCCATAATCAAGGATTTAATAGACCCATTACACCATCCTAATAAAAGGATAATAGATGAGATCATTTAAGCTGAGGAAGATACCTCAACTTAATCCATGATTAGGGATTAACCTCATGACAAAACAAACCTTTATTAAAGTGGATTTTAATTGATGGTAAGGTTAAGAAATGAGTTTTATGGTTTGTAAGACAACTTGAGGGAGACTTGTCCATTAACACTAGGGTTAGTCCTTCTTAACCAATTAAGGAAGAATTAGAACCCTAATGCAAGGCCCAAGTTACAAGCTATTGTATTAGTGATTATTAAGGTGGATTGATTAAGAGGTTTAAACAAATTAAGGGTTTAACACTTAGGATTAAAGTTATACACTCCCTCCTAAGAGAAGGATGCAGGCATAACCTTAATCACAAAGCCTTAAAACCTTAAAGGTTTAGTCTCTGATTATGAGATGAGAGGAGAGACACAAAAGATGACACAAAGGTAAAACTAAGGGGGAACTAATCAAAACCCTAATTATTGTCATGCTTGGGTGTTCCTAGGGTTTATGAGGCTTGCAAGAGATCTTCAAGAAAAGCCACCAAGGAAGAAGCAGATGAAAGAATGAGAAGCAGAAGAAACAAGTTAACTTACTTCACTTAAGAAGATAAGTTACTTGAAGAAAGAAAGTGGATAATGAACATGAATGAGAAATATCACTCTAAGGCAAAAGCACAATGCAGCAATGAATGCATAAAAGAGAAGGAGGAGAGAAGTGAGAAGTGAAGGCAAATTCACTTCTCAAAGTAATTACCACCTGAAATGGTTAGCAAAAAGAGAGAATGAAATGAGAATGAGATGTATGCAAAGATGTAAACCAAAACCAGAAGAATGTTCATGATATAAATGATGCTAATAGATGATTCAAATGCATGTCAAATGCAATGGATGATCATACAAGAGATGAGAATGCGAATGAAGCATGTAGGAAGCATGAAAGCACATGAAAGCTCATGGAATGAAATGAATGCATAACATGGCAAATGGATGGAGGAATGATAAAGCATGATTCTAATGTGTTCTAAGATGTCTTAGATGTCATGTGGATGCAAAAAAATGTCATGGCAAGTTCTTGAATGAATGCATATGCAACATGTATGCAAATGAAGATGAGAAATTTGGGTTTTGTGCAACATGAGATGTAAAAGTCAAAAACAGAAGCAAATGACAAGATAAAAAATTGAAAATGCAATCAAAGGAACCCTAACCCCATATGATATCACACCCCAAAGGAGGAGACCTAACTCTTAACCCTAAGGAAGTTATGAATTTCCTAAGTTATCTAGGGTTTTAAGGCACCTTAAGGGAAAAAATGCAAATCAAATAAAAAATGCAGAAGAAATTTGTGACAAATTTATGTTAGATACTACATGCTATATGAAGATCAATGCAAAAAGAATCAATGTCATACCATTCATGGTTAGGCAGAAAAGAATTCTTGAAGTTAGGGTTCAAAAATAAGAATTTTATGAACCCTAAATTCAAGAAAATTGTTAAAGATTGTTCAAAACCAAAAAGAAATTTGTATGAATGGAACGATAATGTTTATAAATGTCCTAAGATGCAATGTGATTTTTTTTGGGATTTTTGGAAACCTAAATGATATTTAATTAATTAATTTCCATTAATTAATTAAAATAAACAATTAAATGTTTTAAAAATGATTTTTTAATGCAAAAAATGAAAATGAAAATGTTTTCTGGTTGATAAAAATATTTGAAGTGAAAATGCAAGAGAAAATATTTTTTTTGAATTTTCTAGATATTTTAATTAATTGTGCAAAATAAATAAGAAAATATGAAATAAAAATTAAATAAAACAGAAGTATGCGTATCCAATGGTTTAGATTGAAACTGGGGATTTTAAGGTTGACTGTGCGCCACATCCAATGGTCAATATTCAAATCCAGTTAAACCTAATTAATTAGTTAAATAATCCAGAATTATAACTAATGAACTAATCTCCACCCTCCATCTCACGCGGGAACTAAAGATCCAAGGGCTCTCATTTAAACCTAGCCCTAACCCTAATTAAGCATTTAATCACTTTTAGGCCACCGGAGAAGAGCTCCGATCGTCTTCTCCGGGAGCCTCCTCCCCTGAAAATCTCAAAACCTCACCTCCAGGTCATTTCTGGAGCTCTAAAGCTCCAGATCAAACCCTCTCATCTTCCTAAACACGAATCTAACTTCAAAACAGATTTCTAATTGCTCATAAACAAGATTCGAAGAAAAAATCAAAAATGGTAAAACTTTCAGATCATGCATACAAACTCATTTCTTAACCATTTTCAAAAATACAAAGCACAGAATGATAAGTGAAGTATGCTCTTTCACATTGGAACATAAAAATAGAGTTCCGAAAAAATGTTTTGAATGGTTACCTGAGCTTGAGAATTGCAGATGAGAGCTTTCAGGACCCCTCCTTCGTGCAAAAAGCTTCCTTTAACCCTCCTGAGACTAATGGAATGCTTCAAAAGCTTTGAGAGTGACTGGTTTGTGTTGTAGCAACTCAATTGGCCAAGAATCGTGTTTCAGGTTAAAGGTGCTTTGAGGTTTGTTTGATGGTTTCTTTGTGTTCAGTGAATGATTTTGAGATGAATGGTGAAATTGGTTTGAAGATTGAGTGAATATTCAGTGAGTTTCGAAGGGATTTGCAAGAGGGATGATTTTGTGGAATGCTGAGTTCTTGGAGGTTTCAGCTTGTGTGTCTTATGAAAAATGATCCTTGAGGCATGCTTGTAGAGTTCTGGTTGGGCAGAGAGTGGGTGGTGGCTGCAGCTGATTGGTATGGGCTTCTTGCCAAAAAGTCAAAAGTTTTGTACTTGAGGTATGGGCAATGGTGCAGCTGGCTTCTTGGCTTGTCTATGCGCAACATGGATCAAGGAAGTCCATGGAAATGGTTTTGACGCAATTCAGCAAGTTGAAACAAAGTTATGTGCCCTTTTGCAATTCTATGGAGTTTTGGCCCCTTTTGGATTTCTTCATGGGCAAGGCATGAAATCTTGAGTTTCTTTGGTAAATTATGAGTTTTTGACAATGCACAATGTTTGTATGATTATTAGAGGTGTATTTGAAGTCACAAAATGCCTTGGCAAGTGGTTTTGCAAAAATCCTTCTTTGGTGCATTCTTGAAAATTATGTGATTTTTGCCAACTTTGACAAGCCATAACTTGAGTTCCATAATGAATTGGAACTTTTTCTTGTACTTTTTGAAAAGGGAATGATCCAATCTACAACTTTTATGACCAACAATTTTTCATTTGAAGCATTTTTGGTTGAGAAAGAGGAGGTTGAAAAACTTTCCCAAAATGGAAAGTTTACACTACAAGTCATTTCCATTTTTGGCAACTTTTGGTTTAGCTCACTTTTATTCAATTTTGTGAACTTCCAAGCACTTAAATGATCAAATAAAGATCATATAACTTCAATTTGATGAAAAATCCACTTTGGTCCCATTGATGGGGGCCTCAGATGCCCTGATTTTGCTCTGACTTGCTCAAGAAGTTACCCAGTGATCAGATGACTTCCACAATGAATTTCTTCATAAAACTTGGTACACATGATCCTTATAACATATTGAGACCATTAGAAACAAGAATGACCAAAAAATTTGGAGTTATGGCCTCTGAAACCAAAACCCTAATTTTAGGTCATCTGTGTAGTGAAACCCTAGCTCTGCTTCCATGCTGTGCAAGTTCTTGTAATTCTTTGACTTCCTTGATCTCTGAGGGATATAATATGATGATTGAACATACATGGACCCTCTTGGAATGATTGGAAGCCTTTGGAGTGGCTCAGATGAATCTTGGATTGCTCAGATCACAAACCCTAGATGCAGATGAACTTGAACTAATGCAGTGAAGCAAAAAATGCAATATGAAATGATATGCTTATACTAATGCAAATAATGAAAGATCACAAGCCATGGTGTGAACTCAATGAGGGAAAATTTGGGGTGTTTACAGCTTCCCTTATTCAAGCATGAGTTAGTTGTGTCGGATGTAAGCGACGGGCTTAACAGACAAACAGGATAACTTGTGGTTGAATACCAAAGACATTCCGAAACTTGCACTCACTGGGGAGAAGAAGAAAAAGGGATATAGATTGTAAAAGGTAGTATAGTATGATTATCAAAATGCGGGCGATGGAGGACGAGCATCAAGTAGAGGACGACTGCTGGGGATAAAGCAATAACGGGGACGACCGACATGCTGGGGAAATGAAGAAGTTATGATGGGGATGGCCATCAAGTAAGATTCTCCGGGGATTAAAGGTAAAGGCATTGATGGGGACGACCATCAGGTTTGCAAAGTAAAGATAAACAACGATGGGGACGGCCATCGGTTCAAAGAATAAATGAAATAAATGATGAGGGACGATCATCAAAGGGTGAAGGACGATCACCTAGCAGGGGACGGCTGCCCTTTATCACGACATAGGAAGAATGCCGAATAGAAAAAAGTCGACGATGGGGACGGTCATCGGATAAGCATGATGAAGGACAATCATCAAGAGGTGAAGGACGATCACCTAGCAGGGTACGGCTGCTCTCAGGGTTTATCATGACATAGGACGAATGTCAAATAACAAGATCAACGATGGGGATGGCCATCGGATAAAATGATGAAGGACGATCATCAAAAGGTGAAGGACAATCACCTAGCATGGTACGGCTGCTCTGTTGGGGATAAGGATGAGGGACAGTCATCCAAGGTGAAGGACGATCACCTGGCAGGGGACGGCTGCCGAAAGTTATCACGACATAGGACGAATGTCGGATAGAAAAGGGTCCCAATTAAATGGAGACTCCACTGGGGAAAGGGATGAGAGACGGTCATCCAAAGGTGAAGGACGATCACCTGGCAGGGTACGATTGCCGAAAGTATCATGACATAGGACGAATGTCAGATAAAAGAAAAGTTGTTTTGCTGGTGATTTTGCTGGGGAATGGTAAACACGGGCGAGTGCTTACGCTTAAGAAATAAAAGGTATAAGTGTTTTGACACTGTGTATAGATTAAAGATGCGGACGAGCATCCTTAAGACCACGATACGGACGAGTATCGGTAGAAACAAACGTTGACGCATGTTCAGGGATGATGATACGAACGAGTACCAACTGGCTAACAAAGAACACGGACGAGTGTCGAATCTGTGGGGGAATGGGTGTATATACAAGATACGGGCGAGTATCTGTATAAGTATTGTGAAGTATGAGCAAGGCACGGATGAGTGTTCAACTTGCTGGGGAAAGTCTGGCACGGACGGGTGTCAGAAAAGAAAGTGTATAAGTTATGAACTCAAATTTGCATATGGGAATGCAAAAGGTGTTCTTACGACCTGCGGGGATAGGATGACACGGACGAATGTCGAAGGGAGTATATTATAAACAAGTACTTGATTTGCAGTAAGTGTTTGGGCAACCGTGCTGGGGATTGGTGACACGGACGGGTGTCAAGAGAGTGTATATGAACATGTATTTGTGAGTGCAAAGAGGACGCTTTGGCTTTCTGTTGGGGAAATATTAGATGACACAGACGAGTGTCGAGAAGAACATGTTATGGACAGGTATCTGTTTGTAGAAAGTGTTCTGGTGACTTTACTGGGGAATGATGACACAGGCGGGTGTCAAAAGGAGCATACATCTGTACTTGAGAGTGCAAAGGGGACGCTTCGGCTTTTATGTGCAAGGGATGTATTTTGTATATTGCTGAAGAGGTACTGTTGATATTTACAGGTGACTGGTTCGAACCTGACTTGTGATCATGCAATTGGGTTTGATTTTTGCCGTAATGCTCCGTATTAGATGGAATGCTACGCTCTGGGGAAAAATGATGCGAATGTTATGATTATGCAAAAGAAACCGGTTCAGGATTCGGATCCTGCTGCTGTGAAGATCTCTGGCTGATCTGCCTGAAGTGCCATCCCAGCTGGGGATGAGATCATTGGTGGATCTGATAAAACATATGGTTCTGCTTGGGGGGCTAGATCACCGATAGATCTACCTGGTGAGGAGATGACCCAGCTGGGGACGAAAAAGCTTTCGTCACTTTTTTGTGTGAGTTTCAGACATTGCTCTTCTGGATAGAGTCTGGAGCTTTGTGGGGAGAAAAGATCATTGAACGATCTTCCTAGAAGACTTTGTGAGGATCCTGCTGAGAATGAGGAGACTTGACAACTCAGTTGGGGAAAAAGCAATTCAGATGCTGCTTGAGAAGATGTGTCGGGGAAACAATGCTTTGGCAACTTTGCTGGGGAAAACATTCCAGATGCTGTTAGGGGAGGAAGTATGTTTGGCACGCCCCATGTCGCATATTGAATACCTGCAATCATGTTAAGACAAAGAAACGCACAAGTATCCCGAGGTATCCCTTACCAGATTCCGTCATAGGAGTTAGATATTCCCGAGAGTAAATACATTTCCTGTAAGTATTTAATTTAGAAAGGCACATCTGTTTTTATGCAAGTATTATATTGTGAACATTGGACATTTTGCAAACGAAACAAAAAATGTAAGACACGAGGTGTGACTGAAAATTTTGATTTTATTAATCTGGGTGCCCTGAATTGGCAAATACAGTCAAAGAAACAAATCCCCTGAAATGAGGAGATTGTTACAAATTGAGAAAAATAAAGGTGTTGGCAATGTTGACGACGCTCCGGTGAGCTCCCTCTTTGCCATGACCCGTATGACCTTGACGTTCTTCTCAATCTTGCTTTCTGAAGAAAGTTGATTCTGACCGATGCTTTATCTTTTCGAAGCTTGTCATGTTGAAAGTGATACAGACGAATTCAGAATGCAGTTGTTCGCTTATTCCCTTATTTTTGTGTGGATCGCCCTTTCAGGTTTTCAATCCACCGGGATACCCATTTTTTCCTGAGTTGTCCAATGCGGCTTTTCAACTCAGCGGGTGTACATTTTTTTCCCCTTATTTTTGCCCGAGTCTTTTATTCTGTTTTTTACTCGCCGGGATGCCCTATTTTTGCCTGGACTTACATTCTGTTTTTATGTCCAGCGAGTCTTTTTATGCGAAGTATTTTTTAACTGCATCTGAATTCGCAGGGGATAAAAAATATTCACCATCCATAGTAGTGAGCATCAGTGCCCCACCGGAGAAAACTTTCTTTACTATGAATGGACCATCGTAGTTCGGAGTCCACTTGCCCCTGTGGTCTGTATGAGGAGGAAGGAGCCTTTTCAGCACAAGATCTCCTACTTGGTATTCCCGAAGCCTAACTTTCTGATCGAAGGCTTTCTTCATTCTTTTCTGATATAGCTGCCCATGACAAATTGCATCCAGTCTTTTCTCTTCGATCAGATTCAGTTGATTGTACTGAGATCCGACCCATTCTGTTTCATTCAACTTGACATCCATCAGTACCCGTAAGGAGGGTAATTCAACTTCAACAGGTAGGACAGCTTCCATACCATACACAATTTGATACAGTGTTTCCCCAGTGGATGTTCTGATTGAGGTTCGGTACCCATGCAAGGCAAATGGTAGCATTTCATGCCAGTCTTTGTAAGTGACCACCATCTTTTGCACAATCTTCTTAATGTTCTTGTTAGCCACCTCAACAGCGCCATTCATCTTTGGCCTATAAGGAGAAGAATTGTTATGTTGGATCTTGAAGTCCCGGCACAGTTTTGCCATCATTTTATTGTTCAAATTGGAATCATTATCAGTAATGATTCGCTCGGGAACTCCATATCGGCAGATGATGTCTCTTTTCAGAAATCTGGCTACCACTTGTCTGGTGACGTTTGCATACGAAGCTGCTTCAACCCACTTGGTGAAATAATCAATGGCTACCAGGATGAATCTGTGGCCATTTGAAGCAGTCGGTTCGATCTTTCCAATCATGTCAATGCCCCACATGGCAAAGGGCCAAGGTGAAGATATCACATTCAAAGGATTTGGAGGCAAATGCACCTTGTCTACATAGATCTGGCATTTGTGGCATTTCCTGGCATAGGCACAACAGTCTGCATCCATTGTGATCCAGTAATAACCTGATCTTAACAACTTCTTAGCCATTGCATGTCCTCCAGCATGGGTACCGAAGGATCCTTCATGCACCTCGTGCATCAGCAAGTCTGCTTCTTTCTTGTCAACACATCCGAGAAGCACCATGTCAAAGTTTCTCTTGTATAATGAACCATCGGCATTCAGGAAGAAACTACCAGCCAGCCTTCTCAATGTCTTCTTATCATTAGATGATGCCCCAGGTGGGTATGTTTGATCCTCTAAGAAGCATTTGATGTCATGGAACCAAGGCTTGTCATCCTTAGCAATGTCCACAGAGAATGCGTACGCCGATTGGTCAAGTCTGGATACTGAAATCCGAGGCACAAAGTTGGCAGTCTGAACTTTGATCATGGAGGAAATGGTAGCCAAAGCATCTGCGAACTGATTTTCGTCTCGAGGGATATACTCAAGTTTGACTGTTGTGAAGAAAGTCAATAATCTCCTCGTATAGTCACGGTATGGAATTAGATGCTCCTGGTGAGTGTATCATTTGCCGTTGGTTTGATTGATTACCAGAGCTGAATCTCCGAATACAGTTAAAGTTTTGATCCTGAGGTCAATGGCTTCCTTAAGACCCATGATACATGCTTCGTATTCAGCTTCGTTGTTAGTGCATGCAAAGGTGAGTTTTGCCGAGAAAGGCATATGAACTCCTTTAGGTGTAATGAGCACTGCACCAACTCCACGACCATTCATATTAACAGCCCCATCAAACATCATTGTCCAATCTCATAGGCTGGTAATCATCAATGGGTTGCTCAGCTAGATAGTCAGACAGTACACTGCCCTTGATGGCCTTTTGAGATGTGTATTGAATGTCATATTCTATCAGAATCATTTGCCATCTTGCAACCCTTCCGGTAAGTGATGGCTTCTCAAATATGTACTTGACTGGATCCATCTTTGAGATCAATAAGGTAGTGTGGGTCAACATATAATGCCTTAGTCGGCGAGCAGCCCACGCTAAAGCACATCAAGTTTTCTCGAGCAGTGAATAATGTTGTTCACAGTCGGTAAACTTTTTGCTTAGGTAGTATATTGCATACTCTTTTCGACCAGACTCGTCATGCTGGCCCAACACACACCCCATTGATCCTTCTAATACTGTCAAGTACATTATTAGAGGTCTTCCTTCTATTGGAGGCATAAGTATTGGAGGTTCTTGTAAGTATTCCTTGATTTTGTCAAAAGCCTTCTGGCAGTCTTCATTCCACCTGACTGTTTGTTCTTTTCTTAACAACTTGAACAAGGGTTCACAGGTCGCAGTAAGGTGAGATATGAATCTCGATATGTAGTTCAATCTACCTAAGAACCCCCGAACTTCCTTTTCAGTCCTAGGCGCAGGCATCTCTTGAATGGCTTTGACTTTGTCAGGATCAACTTCAATTCCTTTTTCACTTACAATGAATCCCAGCAGTTTAACGGAACGCACCCCGAATGTGCATTTGTTGGGGTTTAGCTTCAGCTGATACTTTCTTAGACGCTTGAATAACTTCAGCAGATTTACCAAATGGTCTTCTTCCGTGAGGGACTTCGCAATCATGTTATCCACGTAGCATTCGATTTCTTTGTGGATCATTTCATGGAATAATGTTACCATAGCCCATTGATAAGTGGCACCAGAATTCTTCAGTCCAAATGACATCACCTTATAATAAAATGTACCCCAAGGTGTGATGAAGGTAGTCTTCTCCATATCTTCGGGTGACATCTTGATCTGATTATAACCTGAAAAACCATCCATGAAGGAAAACACCGAGAACTGAGCTGTGTTGTCGACCAATACATCAATGTGAGGTAAAGGGAAGTCATCCTTCGGGCTAGCTATCCTTCTTAGGCACTGGTACAATGTTAGCAACCCACGGCGGGTAATTAGTTACAGCAAGGAAACCGGCGTCCCACTGGTTTTGTACTTCTTCTTTGATCTTCATTGCCATATATGGACGAGTACGACGTAGCTTCTGTTTCACTGGAGGACAATCTTCTTTCAAAGGCAGCTTGTGCATCACAATGTCAGTATCCAGACCTGGCATGTCTTGATAGGACCAGGCAAAGACATCAACATACTCTCGAAGAATGTCGATAAGTTGTTCTTTCACTGAATCTTGCAGACGGGCCCCGATCTTCACTTCTTTCAAGTTTTCTTCGGTACCGAGATTAACTGTTTCAACTTCCTCCTGATGAGGAGTGATTACCTTCTCCTCTTGTCTTAACAACCTGGCTAACTCTTCAAGTAACTCATATTCTTCTTCAACCCCTTCATCAGCTTGACTAATTGGATTGTCGAAGTCATACAAGGTCATAGCAGTGCGGTTGTCGGTGCGATCTGGAGGTCATTTTAGTGATCAGTTTTATCTTGTTTTAGAAAAGTGAAAATGAAGTTGTTTATTTTGAAAACATTGCCATTTAATTGTTTTGTACAAAAGAGAAAAATGAAAAGACAGTGAGCGAAAAAAAAATTCGTTTGCAAAAGATGTCCTGATATTCATTAATTAATCATTTGCATAAAATACAAGATGGCCCTATTACAAAATGAGTCCTTACACCTTGGGCAAGATGCAGGACTTAATGCATGCTAAAAAGACAGGAAATAATAATTACTCTGCAGGAGTAACCCTTATAATTTCCTAGGAAGACCAGTTAGAGACTTGGTTTCCCGGGATCCTTGGACGTATCCAGTTCTCCAGGTTACGGTCGCCTTCTTCCTCGTCTTCCAGATTGTCCACAGCATCCGGGGCAAGCATTCCCCCACTGACAAATTTGGGCTCCTTTGCAGCCTCTGGTTGATCTTGTCGGATTGGTCTGTAACCCAACCCGAATCTGTCTTCTTTCTTTTCCACCGGTAAAAATTTGCCCCAGCCTCTGGTGTTACCCTCTTCAACAACCTTTCGGGCTTGCTGATATGAAGTGATAGAAGCTCCGGACTCAACAGTTGCTTCATTTACGTTAAGGGCCTCAAACCCCTGGCTCATAGTCTCGTGGATCTCCCCATCCATCTCTATATACTTGTAAGTAGCCAGCTGGCTAACAAAAATGTCTTCCTCCCCGCAAATTGTGATGATTTGGCCTTCCCACTCAAATTTTAATTTCTGGTGAAGGGTAGATGTAACAGCGCCAGTAGCGTGAATCCAGGTTCTACCCAACAAACAGCTGTAGGCCGGCTGAATGTCCATCACGAAGAAAGTAGTTTTGAAGACTTGTGGGCCAATCACCACGGGTAATTCAATCTCTCCAAGCACTAATCTCTTAGAGCCATCAAACGCTCTCACCACCAAGTTACTTGGACGCAATGCCAAACCATCATATTCTAGCTTCACCGAAGCTTTCTTTGGGAGAACATTGAGCGAGGACCTAGTGTCTACCAGCACATGAGAAAGAACAGCACCTTTGCACTCTAAGGTGATGTGTAAAGCCTTGTTATGATTGCGTCCCTCCGTTGTTAAATTAGCATCTGTGAAGCCCAGTCCATGACTGGTGTTAACATTTGCAACCACTGTTTCCAGCTGATTAACCGTAATCTCTTCCGGCACGTAGGCTGCGTGCAGGACTCTTAAAAGTGCATTCCTATGGGCTTCGGGACACATTAACAATGACAAGATAGAGATTTTGGAGGGAGTCTGATGAAGCTGGTCCACCACTTTGTAATCACTCTTTTTGATTATTCTCATAATCTCATCCACCTCTTGGTCAAAAGACGTCTTCGGAGTTTCTTTAATAGTTGGCTCTTCAAGTACCACACTCTTCCCTTTTGCTTTAGCAACAACCTCTGCTTCAGCATTGGGTCTCGGTATTTATGAGGAAAAAAGGCGTCCGCTTCTGGTGAAGCCTCCGCCTCCCCCAACATTGTCAACTTGTGGTGAATAGGTTGATGAATCTAGAGTGATCTTCTTTCCGTCGCAGTAGAGATCAGAGCCGTAGTGCCAAGGTATGGCATTACTGCTTTCATAAGGAACGGGTCCAGGTACCGTAATGGTGACTGGACTGATTACTACAGCGGAAGGAACTGTGATGGTATGCGGGTCGTAATAGATTGTGACTGGAGATCTGACAGTAGGTGTTGCAGTTTGTTGTTGAAAAGTATTGTTGGGATGAACAGTTGCCGGGTCATAATAGATTGTGACCGTTGAGACATCTTCGTTAGCGTTTGTTGGTGTTGTAGTCGATTCCGTTGATAAGATGGGTGTTGATGTTGTAGAAGTAAACATAGCTGAACTTTGGTTTGTTGAAATAATGGATGGAGTGATTGCTGGAGTTGTGGATGAATTAGTGGGAACAATGGTTGTTGCAGTTGTAGGAGGATCTATTGTTGCTGAAGAAAGAGTTGTTGATGTTGTAGACGTCGTTGTGGTAATTTTCAAAATTCCATCTCTGATAAGGCCATCTATGCCAAGCCTTAGCTTCTCACAACCATTAATAGCAGTCTTGCAAGATTCGCAGCAGGCCTGACAGCCTGGGAACACCTGGCATCTTAAGAGTTGAGCTTTGACTTCTGCCAGCGGCGTTTGAATCTGTGCAACACTATCAATCAGTGCAGATGGTCGTCCTCCTCTATGGCATTAATCCTGGGCCCACCATGACTAGGCATAGGATTTCTGGTAACATTTGGAGGAGGTGCGAAGTTGAGAGCTTTGGAATCGACCAAATCCTGAACTTTCATTTGCAAGGCTCTACACTTCTCAGTATTGTGACCCGGTGCGTTGGAATGAAAGGCACACCTAGCATTGGCATCATAATTCTTCGGGAGGTTGAGAGGATCTGGTGGAGCCAACGTCCTTAACTCAACCAGGTTGAGCTTCAGGAGTTGTGGCAGTAAAGCGGCATATGGCATAGGAATGGGATCAATCACCCTATTTGCTTGAGATGGCCTCTGTTGAAAGGGGCGTTGTTGTTGGTTGTTGTTGCTATTGTTATATGATATTTGTTGCGGAAAGTGCGGTTGTTGTTGTTGTTGTTGAGGAAAACGTGGCTGTTGTGGAGCTGGAGCCGGGATAGTAACGGCTGCTACTGATCTGTGAGAGTATTGGGGTCTGCCCCTTCCCGTATGAATAACATTTGTTTCACTCTTCCTTCGAGGTCCTGGAAAAGGTTTTCTTGTATTATTGGAGGAACTTGCACCGTTGTCAGAGATTTTGCCCATCTTCAGAAGACTATCTATTCTCTCCCCAACCATGACTACATCAGCAAAACTGGTGGAAGAGAAAGCATCAAGTATGTCAATATATGTTCCTTGAAGAGTGTTCATAAACATGTCAGCCATTTACCGTTCAGACATGGGTGGCTGGACAGCAGCAGCAAGTTGTCTCCACCTCTAAGCATAATCCCGGAAGCTTTCTCTTGAAGACTGAGACATGCCCATTAGAATAGTTCTATTTGGAGCCATGTCTAGGTTGTACTAGTACTGACGGATGAAGGCTTCGGCCAAGTCTTTCCAACATCTTATAGTGGCCCTAGTCAGGTGGGAATACCATTCTCTTGATGCTCCAGTCAGGCTGTCCTCAAAATAGAACATCCATAAGTTCTCGTCAATGGTATAAGCTTTGAGTCTCCCCAAGAAAGACTGCAGATGAGTACGCGGGCAGGAGGTACCATTATATTTTTCAAAGCACGGGGGTTTGAACTTGTGAGGAATTCTCACCCCATCTACCAGCCCCATGTCCATTACATCAAAGCCTAGGGAGTTCTGGGATTTAAGAGACCTCAGTTTCTCAGCAATCTCATCCAACCTTCGGTCATAAACTTCATCCCCAGCCCCAATAACTGTGAACTTCTCTTTTGGAGGATCTTCTTGCAAGATCCTGCCTCTAGCAGTGTTTCCTTGAGGATTCCTTATGGCATTAACATCTGAGTTTAGATGAGGCCCAAACTCTGGTGGGTCAATGCGAGGCTGCCCGCGATCATTGTTACTGGTGCCTCCTGTACCAGGATGGTGTTCATCAGGAGTTTGCCTTTCCACCAGCTCTCTTAGCCTTTCCTGACTCTAAGCTAAGCCAGTCATCACAGCCATAAATTGGGTCATTTGATTTCTCATCTCAACCCTTTCGTTTGCCATTTGGTTCCTTACTTCATTCAGGTCTTGATGTACCTGATCCATATGAATTCCCGGAAGGTTGTTTCGTGTTGGGTACCGGTGTGTTCTGTTGACAGGGAACACTCTTCGGCGAGCAATGTTTCCTGAAACCACAACAAAGTGAGAAACAGCAAATAAAAACAAAGACCTACAAAACAAAGAAAATGTTAGTATGCAATGCAGTATGCTTATTTGTCTTCCAAGGGTATCTGGTTTGGTTCTTTGGTTTTGAACTTTCCAGACCTCGAGGAAATGCTGATGATGTTGAGAGATAAAGCCCACCAAAATAAAACAAACTGGTGTATTACAGAGGATGAAAATACATAGTTTGTTTACAATACATGCCCGTGGTGGGTCAAAATACAATAATCAAAAGAAAAGTACATCAAAAGATAGAAATACAAGCAAAAGGACCAGACATCCAATCCAAAGTCATCCTCCCTGACTTCCTTCAGGAGGGCCTCAGTCACTGGACCAGCTGGGTGCTCTGTAATAGTCCTGATGAGGAGGTTCCTGGTAGCAATGGCATTGGTTAGCTTCTTATGCTTGTCCTGATCCTTTGATCTCTTCAACCCCGCCCGGAGTCTCAATTCTGATATTTCCTTCTGAGCTACCAACAGAGCCTCATGTTGCTTTTTCTCATTAGCCTCCACTTGCTCTATCTTAGCCTGAGTCCTCTGGTCTTCTTGTGCACGAGCTTCAGTGATCCCGATCCACCTAGCCTGGCTCTCCTCCAGATAATGCTCTGCCATAGCCTTCTGAATCTTTGCCTCCTTGTAGGCATTCTTCAGTACTAATTCCCCTACTCTTGCCTTCCTGATATAGCCATCTTTCTTTTCAATCTTGTTCAGATGCTCAATCTTGAGTCTTTCCAATCTCTCAATGTCTAGACGGCTGTCATTTCTCTCCCAGAGAGTCTTCTTCAGGGCTTCAGCTAGCTGATTATTCCTCTCTTTCAGCTTTTCAAATTCTTCCAAACTAACATTAGTTGCAGGCTGTACTGTAGAAGGTCCAGGTGTATCTTTCAGAGTGAAGGGCATCCTGGTGATCTGAGCTCTGGTACGAGACCAATCAGAATACTGGGTTGAAGCAATATTGTTGCACTTTCCAAGGATGGCTATCCCTTTGGTCTGAATGTTGTCCCAAGCTCAGGCAGCTTGTCTGACAACAGCAAAGTTGGGTTGAACTTCACAGTAAAGAGTCTCAGCCAAATCTTGTCCCCTGGGAGGATGAACCAAGGCATATCCCAGTTGTCTCTTAAACAGTAAAGGGTTGTAGTTGATGCAACCTTTCACTCCTATTAAAGGCACATTAGGATACTGCCCACAGTTGGTAATAATGTCCTTGCCTTTGGTGCTCTGGGTGCACCATATGATGTCATATGATGTTAAAGCAATGAACCTCTTAGCCCAATTATTCTGCTTATGGGGGTTCAAGAAGGTATCTGATTTTGGCAAGTGTCTGAGGAGCCAAGAGTAGTACAGAGGAGCACAACATCTGACCATCTTTCCCCTTTGCTTTTCATTCCTCTGATGTATGGAGTAGTAGAAGTCTCCCAGCAAGGTAGGAACAGGGTTCCTTAGCAAGAACAGATGGATGGAATTCTTACTCACAAACTTGGGCTCATCTGCAAACAATATAACCCCATATATACTGAGGGCTAAAAGTGCACAGACAGCCTTCCATTCTCCTACTGCAGCCTTCATGGTGGCCTGAGAGATCAAGAAGTCCAGATGTAAACCAGGAATCCCAACTTTGGTTGTCATGTTCTGCTCAATGAGGGTAGGCTCTAAATTCAATGCCCTTGCTATCTCTTCATTTCTGGGAGCAGTCATCTCTGGGTTGAAAGGGATCCCTCTCCTGATAGGAACTCCAATCAATAAGGAAAACTCTTCTAGCAGTGGTCCCATCTAGAAATCAGGAAAGGTGAAGCATATGAGTGGAGGGTCATAAAACTGCAAGCATGTATGGATCATGCTTCTCCGAGATGCATCAAGATCCATGACCATGTCCAATATACCCCCATAGTGCTCTCTGAATAGTGGGATGTGGTCAGGTGTGATAAGGGACTGGACCTGCATGATGCTAGTCAAGATAGGCTCAAAGAAATGGTAAGAGATGTTGCTCTTTCTTGAAGTGTCCATGGGTACTGATGAAGAAGTTGGGAACAAATGTTAATGAAGGTCACTGACTGAAAAGCTGGAGGTGAGTCTCTGACAAACTGATGATGGTGCTGGAGGTGAGTCTCTGACAGACTGATGGAGATTGCTGGAGAAGAAAACTGAAGCTGTCTGAGTAGCAGAAAGGGTCAAAACCAAACCAAATATGAAGATGGATACCTTGTAAAACAAATAAATAAATGTTAAATGATGCAATGATGATGTATGCAAATGATATGCAAAGGTTTGTGATCAAGAGATGGATCTGATTATCTGCCTTGGTAAAAGTCCATGTATGTTCAAAAGTTCGGATAGAGGCTTAGAAATCCCGTAACCAGGTGGGGGACTCAAATAAAGAGCCACATGTCCAGGGTAATCACAAGAACTGTCCAAAGTGAAGAATTCTTAAAACAAAACAGTAACAGGGTATGATGTGGTCAAGGGTTCCTGCAAAACCTGTAAACAACCCAACCCCCTCACATGTAATGTTCTAGAACAAGGATCCTCAGACTCGGATCAGTTATGAGAAGTGTAAACACTTCTAACCTGGAGGTACAATGTTTAGAATAACCATAAAGGAACCTCCTCTAATTCACCCCAGATTCTGAAGGTCAAATAAAGGTCATCCAGACTTAGCAGGCTTCCCAAATAGCCCTAGCACTACAGGAAATCTGTAGCACAGAGTTCTCAAGAAGAAACCCACATCTGAACCGTGTTTCATATCCCCACACCAGACCAAAATGTAATGGGAAAGAATATGAAGCCAATCTAGCCTAGGTGTCACTCAGGTCCCAGGTATAGGACCTTAATCACTCAATGAAACCCCACCCACCAAGGAAAACTAGATTCATCACAATGATAATGACAGTATGAATATGCATAAAACTGTAAAGAAAAGCAATAAATAAAGTTGTACATAAAGCAATAAATAAAGCAAGTAAAAGAGCACAAGTAGCACATATCACCCCTGTAAACACAAATCAAACAAGCGCTAGGAGGAACCCACAAAAAGAACCAGAAGTACTGGTTGCAATATAAGAATTCCCCAGCAGAGTCGCCAAGCTGTCGCTCCCACCAAATGACACCCGGGTCAGATAGGATACAGACGCGAACGGTCGGCGAAAGAGAACATGAAGATGAACTGAAAAGAGTCGCCAGCTAGGCATTTTTATCCCGAAGGAAAGGTAATGCTGCATAAACCTGGGAAAAGATGGATAAGACGGTCGCGAACCAGAGAAACTGAGAAAGGGGGTTAGTTACTACCTTGGAAGGTATTAGTACCCAGATTGTCCGTCGTACTCGACGGGATCCACGCTTAAAAGATTATGTTTAAAGGGGTAGGTGTTTGTGCTATCTGTGTGCAAAAGCTGGAAAAGAATATATAAGTGTCAGTGCAAAAGGGTGAATGCTCAGGAACTGAGGCTTAGAAAGAATACTGAAAGAGGGGGAGAGAAGCAGAGACTTTTGTTCGATAACAGTTAAGTTATGCCTACTTATCCTCTCGTGCAATGAGGAAATCAGAACACCGTAGTTCGACTCAAAGAGACTGAAAGATAAATTGACTGATGAACTGCTTGCTTATCTATGCTCAAGTGTATGACTCGTCTGGCTCGAGTGCTAACTGTCTTGCATTAGACAGAAGAAGAAAGTTCTCGCTTGTGAGTGAAGATGATGAGAAAAGAATCCCGAAGGAGACGATTATTGCTTTATTTTTGTGTTTTCAATCTTTTATTTCTTTTTTGTGTTTGTCATAAGTTAATGAGCTTAAGCCTAAACCAAGGGTTAGTAAACTCATCACATATTCCCTCTGATTAGGGGTAATGAGAATACCCTAAGTATGAAGTAAACACCTCAAACTTAATTACCATGATGTAGGATTAAGATCATTAACCTACTTGTGATTATTTAGATGTTTTTGAGTTTTTTTTGTTTAGTGTTAAGTAATGAGTTTAAGCCATAATCAAGGATTTAATAGACCCATTACACCATCCTAATAGAAGGATAATAGATGAGATCATTTAAGCTGAGGAAGATACCTCAACTTAATCCATGATTAGGGATTAACCTCATGACAAAACAAACCTTTATTAAAGTGGATTTTAATTTATGGTAAGGTTAAGAAATGAGTTTTATGGTTAGTAAGACAACTTGAGGGGGACTTATCCATTAACACTAGGGTTAGTCCTTCTTAACCAATTAAGGAAGAATTAGAACCCTAATGCAAGGCCCAAGTTACAAGTTATTGTCTTAGTGATTATTAAGGTGGATTGATTAAGAGGTTTAAACAAATTAAGGGTTTAACACTTAGGATTAAAGTTATACACTCCCTCCTAAGAGAAGGATGCAGGCATAACCTTAATCACAAAGCCTTAAAACCTTAAAGGTTTAGTCTCTGATTATGAGATGAGAGGAGAGACACAAAAGATGACACAAAGGTAAAACTAAGGGGGAACTAATAAAAACCCTAATTATTGTCATGCTTGGGTGTTCCTAGGGTTTATGAGGCTTGCAGGAGATCTTCAAGAAAAGCCACCAAGGAAGAAGCAGATGAAAGAAGGAGAAGCAGAAGAAACAAGTTAACTTACTTCACTTAAGAAGATAAGTTACTTGAAGAAAGAAAGTGGATAATGAACATGAATGAGCAAGCTCACTCTAAGGCAAAAGCACAATGCAGCAATGAATGCATAAAAGAGAAGGAGGAGAGAAGTGAGAAGTGAAGGCAAATTCACTTCTCAAAGTACTTACCACCTGGAATGGTTAGCAAAAAGAGAGAATGAAATGAGAATGAGATGTATGAAAAGTTGTAAACCAAAACCAGAAGCATGTTTATGATATAAATGATGATAAGAGATGATGAAAATGCATGTCAAATGCAATGGATGATCATACAAGAGATGAGAATGCGAATGAAGCATGTAGGAAGCATGAAAGCACATGAAAGCTCATGGAAGGAAATGAATGCATAACATGGCAAATGGATGAAGGAATGATCAAGCATGGTTCTAATGTTTCCTAAGATGTCTTAGATGTCATGTGGATGCAAAAAATGTCATGGCAAGTTCTTGAATGAATGCATATGCAAGATGTATGCAAATGAAGATGAGAAATTGGGGTTTTCATGCAACATGAGATGTAAAAGTCAAAAACAAAAGCAAATGAAAAGATAAAAAATTGAAAATGCAATCAAAGGAACCCTAACCCCATATGATATCACACCCCAAAGGAGGAGACCTAACTCTTAATCCTAAGGAAGTTATGAATTTCCTAAGTTATCTAGGGTTTTAAGGCACCTTAAGGGAAAAAATGCAAATCAAATCAAAAATGCAGAAGAAATTTGTGACAAAATTATGTTAGATACTACATGCTATATAAAGATCAATGCAAAAAGAATCAATGCCATACCATTCATGGTTAGGCAGAAAAGAATTCTTGAAGTTAGGGTTCAAAAATAAGAATTTTATGAACCCTAAATTCAAGAAAATTGTTAAAGATTGTTCAAAACCAAAAAGAAATTTGTATGAATGGCATGATAATGTTTCTAAATGTCCTAAGATGCAATGTAAATTTTTTTGGGATTTTTGGAAACCTAAATGATATTTTAATTAATTAATTTCCATTAATTAATTAAAATAAACAATTAAATGTTTTAAAAATAATTTTTTAATGCAAAAAATAAAAATGAAAATGTTTTCTGGTTGATAAAAATATTTGAAGTGAAAATGCAAGAGAAAATATTTTTTTGAATTTTCTAGCTATTTTAATTAATTGTGCAAAATAAATAAGAAAATATGAAATAAAAATTAAATAAAACAGAAGTATGCGTATCCAATGGTTTAGATTGAAACTGGGGATTCTAAGGTTGACTGTGCGCCACATCCAATGGTCAATATTCAAATCCAATTAAACCTAATTAATTAGTTAAATAATCCAGAATTATAACTACTGAACTAATCTCCACCCTCCATCTCACGCGGGAACTAAAGATCCAAGGGCTCTCATTTAAACCTAGCCCTAACCCTAATTAAGCATTTAATCACTTTTAGGCCACCGGAGAAGAGCTCCGGTCGTCTTCTCCGGCAGCCTCCTCCCCTGAAAATCCAAAACCTCACCTCCAGGTCATTTATGGAGCTCTAAAGCTCCAGATCAAACCCTCTCATCTTCCTAAACACGAATCTAACTTCAAAACAGATTTCTAATTGCTCATAAACAAGATTCGAAGAAAAAATCAAAAATGGTAAAACTTTCAGATCATGCATACAAACTCATTTCTTAACCATTTTCAAAAATACAAAGCACAGAATGATCAGTGAAGCATGCTCTTTCACATTGGAACATAAAAATAGAGTTCTGAAAAAATGTTTTGTAATGGTTAGCTGAGCTTGAGAATTGCAGATGAGAGCTTTCAGGACCCCTCCTTCGTGCAAAAAGCTTCCTTTGACCCTCCCGAGACCAATGGAATGCTTCAAAAGCTTTGAGAGTGACTGGTTTGTGTTGTAGCAACTCAACTGGCCAAGAATCGTGTTTCAGGTTAAAGGTGCTTTGAGGTTTGTTTGATGGTTTCTTTGTGTTCCGTGAATGATTTTGAGATGAATGGTGAAATTGGTTTGAAGATTGAGTGAATATTCAGTGAGTTTCAAAGGGATTTGCAAGAGGGATGATTTTGTGGAATGTTGAGTTCTTAGAGGTTTCAGCTTGTGTGTCTTATGAAAAATGATTCTTGAGGCATGCTTGTAGAGTTCTGGTTGGGCAGAGAGTGGGTGGTGGCTGCAGCTGATTGGTATGGGCTTCTTGCCAAAAAGTCAAAAGTTTTGTACTTGAGGTATGGGCAATGGTGCAGCTGGTTTCTTGGCACTTCAATGATCAAATAAAGATCATATAACTTCAATTTGATGAAAAATCCACTTTGGTCCCATTGATGGGGGCCTCAGATGCCCTGATTTTGCTCTGACTTGCTCAAGAAGTTACCCAGTGATCAGATGACTTCCACAATGAATTTCTTCATCAAACTTTGTACACATGATCCTTATAACATATTGAGACCATTAGAAACAAGAATGACAAAAAAAATTGGAGTTATGGCCTATGAAACCAAAACCCTTATTTTAGGTCATCTGTGTAGTGAAACCCTAACTATGCTTCCATGTTGTGCAAGTTCTTGTAATTCTTTGACTTCCTTGATCTCTGAGGGATATAATATGATGATTGAACATACATGGACCCTCTTGTAATGATTGGAAGCCTTTGGAGTGGCTCATATGAATCTTGGATTGCTCAAATCACAAACCCTAGATGCAGATGAACTTGAACTAATGCAGTGAAGCAAAAAATGCAATATGAAATGATATGCTTATACTAATGCAAATAATGAAAGATCACAAGCCATGGTCTAAACTCAATGAGGGAAAATTTGGGGTGTTTACAACTGTCAGATATTGGATATATAATTCCGACGTCTAGTAACTTCTTTACTTCATCCCTGACTATGGTACTTAGAATCAGATTAATCCTTATATGAGGTTCTCTAGAGGTCTTACAGTCTTTCTCTAGCATAATGCAGTGTATACATATTGAAGGACTTATTCCTTTTAGATTAGATATGTTGAAGCCTAAAGCAGTTAGGTATTTTCTTAAGACGTCTAAAATGTTAGAACACGATTTTGATTCTACTTCTCTAATAAAGTTTTGATGGTAATAATATTTTATAAAAACAAATTATAGCACTAAATCATTCTCTATGTGCGGGATATAAGTTGTCAAGAGAAGAATGATTCTAAGTTGCTCAACATCTTCTAATGGTATTCAAGCCAAGCTTACCTCTTATAGAAGATCTGATGGTAGAAAGAAGTTCTCATCAAATAAGTTTTCATTGCTGCGAAATATCAAACATACTCTGATGTGCATTTAGTATATTCTAATTCTCATAATAAAGGATAATTAAGAAGGAATCAAGAATAACGGTTGGGAATAGAATCCTTATTTTTGGAAGGACATTATGACTATTTACAAACATCCAAATATGGCACCAGATGTTCCCAACGGACCTCCTCTTCAAACGTTTATTTAAAGGAGACATCTTGAAGAAATTGAGGCTCTTAGACTCGCACGCAAATATTCATCAATTTCTTATTTTGTTCTTAATTTCTGCAAAAACTATCACTTAGTGATAATAGCTTTCTGAAGCAGTTTTTGTTACAACTTTTGTAAAACTATTTGTGAATTCCTTGAGTGACTAGTGTAGTTAGTAGACTCAAGAAGACTTTGACTATTGGTCTTAGTGGTTGTATTCAAAGTTTTTGAATAGTGAATTAAGACCTCGTTGAGAGAGGAAAAATCACCTTGGTGGGTGGACTAGATGTAGTTTGAGTTCAAACGAACCAGGATAAATCAAAGTGTCATTTACAGTCATTATTTTTAAAACCCAATTCCAACCCCATTCCTTGTGTTTTTCGCTCCTTCAATTGGCATCAGAGCTCTAGGTTCTGAGAAATACACTTAATCATTTCAATATAAGATCCAGAAGACAAACACAATGGCATATTCAGTCAACAACAACAATGATTATCAAAATGACAAGATCAACATAAAACCTCCAGTGTTTAATGGTGAAAACTTTGACTACTGGAAGGATGTTCTGGAGAGTTTCTTTCTGGCTCTGGATGGAGATCTTTGGGATATGGTGACAGATGTATACATTCATCTTGTTGGAGCAGATGGTCAGAAGATCGAAAGAAAGAATATGTCAGTTCAATAGAAGAAGGAATCAGAAACCATCACAAGGCCAGAACCATACTTCTGAGTGCTATTTCCTACACAGAATATGAGAAGATCACAAACAGAGAATCGGCCAAACACATGTTTGACTCCCTTAGGATGACACATGAAGGCAACACTCAAGTCAAGGAGACAAAAGCTCTGAATTTTATCCAGAAGTATAAAGCTTTCAAGATGGAAGAAGATGAAACAATTGAGAAGATGTTCTCAAGGTTTCAAATTCTGGTTGTTGGACTGAAAGTTCTGTACAAAGGGTACTCAATAGCAAATCATGTGAAGAAGATCATCAGAAGCTTGCCAAAGGCTTGGAGACGCATGGTCATTGCTTTTAAGATATCAAAGAATCTGAATGAGATATCTCTTGAAGAATTAATTAGCTTATTGAGAAGTCATGAGATAGAACTAGAAGAAGATGAACCCCAGAAGAAAGGTAAGTTTGTTGCTCTTAAATCTATCAAATCTGATTATAAAGCTTTGCAAGCAGAAGAAGAAGAAAGTTCTGGAGGCTCATTAGAAGAAGACGAACTATCTCTTTTATCCAGAAGAGTTCAACAACTCTGGAAGCATCGTTAAAAGAAGTTCAGAAATCCCAGAAGATCAAGCAATCACTCAGAATCATCCTCTAGTCACAGGAAACCCAGAAGCAAAGAAGTAGTGTGCTATGAATGCAAGGAACCTAGACACTACAAGAGTGACTACCCAAAAATTCAGAAAGAGAAACCAAGAAAGAAATTCAATAGAGAGAAGAAGAAAAGTCTCATGGCAACATGGGATGATTCAGAGTCTTTTGAAGCAGATTCAGACTCAGAAGATGAATGCCAACATTGCATTAAAGGCAAAGATACCAGAAGAAGTCAACTCATCAGAATAAGAATCAGATTCTGATACAGAAGAGGTATTCTATAAACTTACTAGATCTCAATTAGAAGATAGCCTCTCAGAAATTATTGAAAAATATCAGAAACTTCAATTCAAATACAAAGACATAAAACAAAGTCTAGTATCTGAATCAGAGAAAGTTAGAAAACTGAAGTCAAAAAACTCTGAGTTAAAAGAAAATAATTTAAAATGCAAAATTTCCTTTGAAAAATTTAAAGCTCAAAAGGAATCTGAATCAGAAATTCTACCTAGTTCTGATAATATTATAAAGCAATATGATTACAGTTTTCAAAAATTTCTAGCTAAAAACATAGATAGAAACAAAATTGCCTCAGTGATCTATGGAGTTAGCAGAAACGGTAGAAGAGGTATAGATTATGTGAAAACTAAAGGAGAAGAACCTCTGAAGTTTAAACAAGTTGATGACATGTTTATAAAAGTTAATACTCCCTTAAGTTCTCATTTCACGTATGGTCATAATCATGATCTGAAATATACTAGTGAGTCATCCTGTTCTACAAGTTCTGATGAGAAATTCAAACTCAATCAGAAATTTGTAAAATCTAAAAAAAAGGACCCAGAAAGATATGGGTACCCAAAGATAAAATTGTGTATGTTGCAGATATCTTTGACAGCTAGACTGAAACACAATTCTTGGTACCTAGACTCTGGATGCTCGCGACACATGACGGGAAGAAAGAATATATTCCAAAGTCTTGAGCTGAAAGCTGGAGGATACATAGGCTTCAGAGGCAATCAAAAAGGAAAGATTATTGGCTCTGGAACTATTGGTAATGGTACACTTCCCTCTATCTCTAATGTTTTATTAGTAGAATGATTAATGTATAATTTGTTATCCATAAGTCAATTAAGTGATAACGTTATGATATAATATTTTATCAAAAGTTATGTAAGACTATTAGTCAGAAAGATGGAACAATCCTATTTAGTGGAAAGAGAAAGAACAACATATATAAAATAAAACTTTCTGAACTAAAAAGTCAGAATGTAAAATGCCTAATGTCTGTGGACACTGAGCAATGGGCCTGGCACAGAAGATTGGGACATGTTAATATGAGAAGATTGTCTCAGATTAACAAACTCAATCTGGTTAGAGGACTTCCTAACTTGAGGTTAAACTCAGAAGCTCTGCGTGAAGCATGTCAGAAAGGAAAATTTTCTAAACCTGGTTTTAAACCTAAAAATGTTGTCTCTTCCTCTAGACCATTAGAACTTCTACACATTGATTTATTTAGTCTAGTGAAAACTGCCTCTATCAGTGGTAAGAAGTATGGATTAGTGATCGTAGATGACTATAACAGATGGACATGGGTAAAGTTTCTTAGACACAAAGATGAGTCAATTGATGTATTTTCTAACTTCTGCAAACAAGTTCAAAATGAAAAAGAGTTTAGAATTGTTAAAGTCATAAGTGATCATGGTGGAGAATTTAAAAACAAAATGGGGTTATAGAACGTAAGAATAGAACATTACAAGAGATGGCCAGAACCATGATCAATGAGACTAACATGGCTAAACATTTTTGGGTAGAAGCAGTAAATACAACATGCTACATTCAGAATAGAATCTCTATAAGACCTATTTTGGAGAAGACTCCTTATGAATTGTGGAAGAACAGAAAGCCCAACATTTCTTACTTTCATCCATTTGGATGCATTTGTTTTATTCTGAATACTAACGATCCTCTGAACAAGTTTGATTCTAAGGCACAAAAATGTTATATGTTAGGATACTCTAAACGTTCGAAAGGATACAGAGTATACAACACAGAAACACGAATTGTGATAGAATCCATCTATATCAGATTTGATGATAAGCTTGGTTCTAAAAAATCAAAGTAAAATGAATCTCTTGTAGATATAGAAGTTCAAATCACTGAAGACAGAACATCTGAAGATCAACCATCCACAGAACAAGATAAGACAATCACCTCAACTAATACGGAAGAACCCATTCAGAAGAAACAATCCAGAAGCATGTCAAATCATCCAGAAGATAAGATTCTGGGAAAGAAGGATGATCCAATAAGAACAAGGTCATCATTCAGAAACTCTGAAGAATCTCTAATGGGACTAGTCTCTCTGATTGAACTAACTTCTGTAGAAGAAGCACTTTCAGAAAATTATTGGATACTTGCAATGCAAGAATAACTAAATCAATTCACCAGAAATGACGTGTGGGATTTAGTTCCTAGACCAAAAGGATTCAACATTATTGGCACCAAATGGGTATTCAGAAACAAGATCAATGAACAAGGTGAAGTCGTCAGAAACAAAGTGTAAGCACCCCAAATTTTCCCTCACCCATTCACACCATGGCTTGTGATAATTTCCTATGCATAAACTCAATCATAGCATCTCATATCACATTTTTGATTCATTGCATTAGTTCAAAGTCATCTGCATCTAGGGTTTGTGATCTGAGCAATCCAAGAAGCTTCTTGAGCCACTCCAAAGGCCATCAATCACTTCAAAGGGGTCCATATATGTTCAAGTATCATATTATATCCTCTCAAAGTCAAGAATGTCAAAAAATCACAAGAACTGAGAATGGCATGGAGGCAGAGCCAGGTTTGACTGCACAGATGACCTAGAATTAGGGTTTTGGTTTCAAAGGCCACAAATCCAAATTTTTTGGTCATTCTTGTTTCTATTGGTCTCTATATGGTATAGGGAGTATGCATATCAATTTTCATGAAGAAATTCCATGGGGAAGTCATCTGATCAATAGTTGACTTTTCAAGCAAGTCAGTGCAAAATCAGGGCATCTAAGGCCCCCAATGACCCAACCAAAGGGTGTTCTTCATCATTTTGATTGTATATGATCTTTATTTGATCATAGAAGAAGTTTTAAGTTCAAAAAATTGAAGAATTTCAAGTCTTTTGCAAAGTTGACTTTTTGGGAAAGTTTGACTTTTGATGAAATTGCCATTTTAAGAACCTTTTTCAACCTTTACTTTTTGATTCAAAAATGCTTCAAATGAAAAAAACTTTGGTCATGAAAGTTGTAGAATGGATCATTCCCTTTTCAAAAAGTACAAGAACGTGACCTAATTCATTTTGGATCAAAAGTTATGGCTTGTCAAAGTTGGCAAAAATCACCAAATTTGAAGTTTTCTACCAAAGAGGCAAAGTTGCAAATTCACTTGTCAAGGAAAATTGAGCTATCAAACAAACTACTAATCTTCACACAAACATGTACCAAGACCTAAAAGTCAGATTGCTCCAAAGGATCACTCATTTCTATGGCTTATGGAGCAAGATTTCACAAAGGAAGCAAAAGTGAGGCAAGTTGCAAAAACTCACTCAAGTGTGAATCCACTTGCTGGCTGACATCAGAACCAATCCTATGGCTCTCCACACATCTTTCTGCGCAGGACACCCCATATGTCCTTGGCTAGCAAGTAGCCCATGCCTCTCTTACACAACTTTGACATTTTGGCAACTTGAGCCATACCAATCACTAAAGCACACATCAACTCATCTGACCTATCACAATAGTTTATGCAAACAAAAAGCAAGCCAAAGCACATAACAACACACTCTGATCTTGCCCATAGCCATAGTTATCAAAATCTCCCCCATTTGCAAGAGCCTTCGAAACACTCAGTACAAGCCACAAACACACAAACAAACTTCACAAACATACTCAGCACACTTCCCTGATCACAAAGCACCCATCACCATAGCCTAAAACTCCCTGAATCACAAATACGATTTCCACCCCACCTTGAACAGAACTTCTGCCATCTCTCAAACCATCCATTATAAACTTCAAACAAGCATTGAAAGCTTCTCAGGAGGTCCAGTGGAGTTGATTGCCAGCAAGAAACCAGCCAGAAAGTGCCAGAAACCAAAGCTTCAGTTCAGGTAGCCATCTCAAACTTTTTTTCCAGAAACTCCATTTTAAGTTCTTAAATGCTTCTATGCACTCCCCTGATCATGGGGATGTGATTATTTTTGAAAATGGTTGAGAAACCAGCATGTATGAACTGTCTGAAACTTTTTGCCCTAAATGAGTTTTGCTTCGATTTGGCTGATTGATGAATGAAAAATGATGTTTATTAGGGGGTTTTGATTCAGTGTTGAATGGGGATGAGTTCTGGGCAGTTAGATTTCATTTTCATTGCGTGTAGAGGGAGTTAGAGTTTTGGGCTTGCCGGAGAAGACGACCGGAACAGTGTTCCGGTCGCCTGAAAGTCATTAGGGCATGGGATTAGGGCTTAATCATAATTAGAGGATTTTGAATGTCAGCCCTTGGATATGGCGCCAAGTCAATTCGCGCGTGTGTATGTTTGAATTCCAGCCATTGATCTTGCTGACTTTTCTATTTTTCAGTTTTATTTCATTTTTATTTCATTAAATTTCATTTGTTTTGTTTAATTTATTTAAAATAGCAAAAATCATTTAAAAATTCTGAAAATTTTTATACAAACTTTTATTAATTTTCAGAAACCAAAAACATTTTTATTTTTATTTTTTGCATTAAAAAATATTTTTAAATCATTTAAAAGTTTATTTTTAATTAATTAATGAGAATTAATGAATTAAAAATACTTTTAGGTATTTAAAAATCACCAAAACATTCATGGTACCTTTAAAATCATTTAGAAACATTGTCCAACCCTCAAACCAAATTTCTTTTTTGATCTTAATGCATTTTGACAATTTTCCATGGAATTAATTCTTTTTCAAGGCATTATTTTGATCCAATCTTTGGAAATTCATTTCTGCCTAGTCTTTAAGAGTTGGACTTTGATTCTTTTTGCATTGTGTCTTGCATATCATGAAGTTTGTAGGATTAATTTGGCATGATTTGATCTTGCATTTTCCTTTTGTTTGACATTTTTCTTGTCAAGGTACCTTAAAACCCTAGCAATCTTAAGAAATTCATAACCTTCATTAGGTTAAGAGTTAGAACCCCTCCTTTGGACAATGAGTTTGTATAGATTTAAGGTTCCTTTGAATGCATTTTCAATTTTTTATCTTGATGTTTGCTTCTGGTTTTGGTTTTTGTTTGGTGCATTGATCATAAACCCTAATTTGGGCTTCCTTTTGCATTCATCTTCCATTTGCTTGCATACCATGACTTTCCATGACATTTTATGCATCCATTTGATTCATTAGACATATTAAGACATATTAGAATCATGTTTGATCATTGCATCTTGCATTTGCCATGTTGTATGTCATTTGCATTTCATAACTTTTCATGTATGATCATGGTTCTAAGCATGCTTCTCTTGCATCCATATGTTCATATGATCATCCCCATGCCTTGATTCATGTTTGCATCATCTTATAGCATCATTAGCATCATGTGTATGCTTCTGGTTTTGATTTACATCATGACATTTCATCTCATTTTGCATTGCATTGCATTTCTTTCACTAACTTTTCAGGTGGTAAGTCATTTTGAGAAGTGAATTTGCCTTCACTTCTCAGAATTTCTTTTCATTTCTCTTATGCATCATTGCTGCATCTTATCTTGTGTTTGATATTGAGCTTGCTCTTTCTTATTCTTCTTACCTTCTTTCCTCAAGTGACTTGACTTCTTGAATGAAGCAAGTTACTTTGCTTCTCTTTGCTCCTCTCATCTGCTTCTTGGTGGTTCCTCTGAAGATTTCCCTTGTAAACTTCACAAACCTTAGGAACAACCAAGCATGACAATGATTAGGGTTTTGATTAGTCCCCCATTTAGTTTTTACCTTTGTGTCTCATTGAGTCTTCTCTTCTCATCTCATAATCAGGGACTAAACCCTAAAGGCTTTAAGGCTTTGTGATTAAGCTTATGCCTGCATCCTTCTATTAGGATGGAGTGTATAACTTTAATCATAAGTGTTAAACCCTTAATGTGTTTAACTCCTTTAATCAATCCACATAATAATCATCAAGACATCACATTTGTAACTTGGGCCTTGCATTAGGGTTCTAATTCTTCCTTAATTGGTTAAGAAGGACTAACCCTAGTGTTAATGGACAAGTCCTCCTCAAGTTGTCTTACAAACCATAAAACTCACTTCTTCACCATATCATTAAATAAAATCCACTTAATCAAAGGCTTGTTTTGTCATGAGTTTAATCCCTAATCATGGATTAAGTTGAGGAGCTTTCCTCAGCTTAAACATTCTCATCTATTATCCTTCTATTAGGATGGTGTAATGAGTCTGTTTAATCCTTGATTATGGCTTAATCTCATTACTTAACACTAAACAAAAACAACAAAAACATCTAAATAATCACAAGTATGTTAATGATCTTAATCCTACACCATGGTGATTAAGTGTGAGAAGCTGACTTCACACTTAAAGCATTCTCATTACCCCTAATTAGAGGGAAGATGTGATGAGTTTACTAAATCCATTGGTTTAGGCATAAGCTCATTAACTTATGACAAACTTTCAAAAGCAATAAAAGATTGAAAACACAAAAACAAACAATAATCGTCTCCTTAGGGATTATTTTCTCATCTCATTCACTCATAAACGAGAACTTGCTTCTTCCGTCTAATGCAAGACAGTTTGCACCTGAGCCAGACAGGTCATACACTTGAGCATAGGCAAGTAAGCAGTTCACCAGTCAATTTATCTTTCCGTCTCTTTGGGTCGAACTACGGTGTTCTGACTTCCTCATTGCACGAGAGGATACGTAGGCATAACTTAACAGTTATCGAACAAAAGTCTCTGTATATTCCCCCTCTTTCCATCATCATTCTTTTAGCCTTATGATCTTGAGCATTTTATTCTTGTTCTCACACTGACACTGTACATTTACACACTTCACTTCTTTTACACTGACACCTGTGTCGCTCCCAAAGATTTGCATCCAGGTACAAGCGCGAACGGTCGGCGAGAGGGACAATGAGAACACACAGCCGTGAACTCACTGGAGATGAATAGAGTCGCCAGCTAGGCATTTTTATCCCGGAGGAAAGGTAATGCTGCATAAACCTAGAAAAAGATGGATAAGACGGTTTGCGAACCAGAGAGACTGAGAAAGGGGGTTGGTTACAACCTGGGAAGGTATTAGCACCCAGATTGTCCGCCGTACTCGACGGGATCCACGCTTAAGAGATTTGTGTTTTAAAGGGGTAGTGTCAGTGCAATTTGTGTATAAAAGAGCTGGAAAAGGATGTACAGGTGTCAGTGTAAGTGAAGTGTATAGGTGAAGTGTCAGTGTAAGGACAGGAGTGAAATGCTCATGATCATGAGGCTAAAGAATAAGGCTAGAAAGAGGGGGAATATACAGAGACTTTTGTTCGATAACTGTTAAGTTATGCCTACGTATCCTCTCGTGCAATGAGGAAGTCAGAACACCGTAGTTCGACCCAAAGAGACTGAAAGATGAATTGACTTATGAACTGCTTACTTGTCTATGCTCAAGTGTATGACCTGTCTGGCTCAGGTGCGAACTGTCTTGCATCAGACGGAAGAAGCAAGTTCTCGTTTGTGAGTGAAGATGATGAGAAAAGAATCCCGAAGGAGACGATTATTGTTTGTTTTTGAGTTTTCAGTCTTTTATTGCTTTTGGATTTTGTCATAAGATAATGAGCTTAAGCCTAAACCAATGAGTTAGTAAACTCATCACATCTTCCCTCTGATTAGGGGTAATGAGAATTACCTTAAGTGTGAAGTCAGATTCTCACACTTAATCACCTTTGGTGTAGGGTTAAGATCATTAACCTACTTGTGATTAATTAGATGTTTTTTGTGGTTTTTGTTTAGTGTTAAGTAATGAGGTTAAGCCATAATCAAGGATTAAACAGACTCATTACACCATCCTAATAGAAGGATAATAGATGAGAATGTTTAAGCTGAGGAAAGCTCCTCAACTTAATCCGTGATTAGGGATTAAACTCATGACAAAACAAGCCTTTGATTAAGTGGATTTTATTTAATGATATGATGATGAAGTGACTTTTAGGGTTTGTAAGACAACTTGAGGGGGACTTGTCCATTAACACTAGGGTTAGTCCTTCTTAACCACTTAAGGAAGAATTAGAACCCTAATGCAAGGCCCAAGTTACAAGTGTGATGTCTTGATATTTATTAAGTGAATTGGTTAAGAGATTTAAACACATTAAGGGTTTAACACTTAGGATTAAAGTTATACACTCCATCCTAAAAGAAGGATGCAGGCATAAGCTTAATCACAAAGTCTTAAAGCCTTTAGGGTTTAGTCCCTGATTATGAGGTGAGAAGAGAGGACTCAAAGAGAGACACAAAGGTAAAACTATGAGGGGAGACTAATCAAAACCCTAATCATTGTCATGCTTGGTTGTCCCTAAGGTTTGTGAGGTTTGCAAGAACAATCTTCAGAAGAACCACCAGGAAGCAGATGAACAAGATCAAGAGAAGCAAAGTGGCTTGCTTCATTCAAGAAGTCAAGTCACTTGAAGAAAGAAAGTGGGAGGAGAAAGAATGAGCAAGCTCAAACTCAAACACATATAGAAATGCAGCAATGGATGCAAGAGAGATGAGAAGAAAAAGTTATGAGAAGTGAAGGCAAATTCACTTCCCAAGTTTACTTACCACCTGAAATGTTAGAAAGAAATGCAATGCAATGCTAGATGGGATGAAATGGTATGATGCTAGACCAAACCAGAAGCATGTTGATGATGATTATGATGTTATGAGGTGCTGCAAACATGAGGCAAGGCATGGGGATGATCATATGAACATGTTGATGCAAGAGAAGCATGCTTAGAACCATGAACATACATGAAAAGTTATGAAGCATACAAGACAAATGGCATGGCAAATGTGCAATGCAATGATCAAACATGTTTTCTATATGTCTTGAGATGCCAAATGAATCACAAGAATGCACAAAATGCAAAGACAAGTCATGTTATGCAAGGGAATGTAAGAAGGATGCAAGAGAAAGCCCAAATTAGGGTTCATGGATCAAACATCAAACAAAAAACCAAAACAGAAGCAAACCCTAAGATAAAAAATGGAAAATGCTACCCAAAGAAACCCTAAACCTATAATGAACCACTTCCCAAAGGGGAACTCTCAACTCTTAACCAAACTCAAGATATGAATTTTCCAAGTTATTAGGGTTTTTTAGGGTTCTTAACAAAAGAAATGCCAAACAATTGGAAAATGCAAGATCAAATCATGGCCATTTTATCCTAGAAACTACATGCAAAACATAAGACAATGCAAGAAGAACCAATGTCCAACTCTTCCTAGATAGGCAGAAATGAATTTTTGAACCCATGATCAAAATAATGCATAAAAAATGATTTAATTCAATGAAAAATTCTTAAAATGCATCAAGATCAAAAAATAAATTTGGTTTGAAGGTTGGACAATGTTTCTAAATGTCTTAGAACATTTCATGAATTTTTTTGTAATTTTTAGATACCTAAAAGTATTTTTAATTAATTAATTCCCATTAATCAATTAAAAATAATCTTTTAAATACTTAAAAATACTTTTTTAAAGATAAAAAATAAAATAAAAATATTTTTGGGTCTTAAAAATTAATAAAACTTTTAGGAAAAAGTTTCATAATTTTTAAGATATTTTTGCTATTTTAAATTAAATATGCAAAACAAATGGAAAAGAAATGAATTAAAATTAAATAAAAATGAAAGTCAAAGGAATGGAGGGACGAGATTCACTCTGGATTTAAATTGGTTGACTGGCGCGTGAATGGAGGGTGTGGATGCAATCTGGCCAAATTAATTTAATTATGAATTAATTAATACTAATTAAGTGGATTAGGGCATAATGACCTGATCCTGACCATTCACTAGCGCGCGGGAAACAACATCCAAGGGCCCAGGTTTGAAGTTTGCTAATTAATGACGTTTAGCCCTAATCACTTTCAGGCTGCCGGAGAAGACCTCCGGTCGTCTTCTCCGGCGAGCAACTCCCCTGAAAACTTCCCAACTCACTCAAATCGTAACAAAAACAAAATCTAAGAATTGGGAAATGTTCCTTACACACTCACGAATCAAACCCCTCTCTCAAAACAAATTTCTTCTTCCTAAATAAGCTGAATCGAAGAAAATGAAAACTAGGGCACGCAGGTTTCAGAGAGAAATTAAATGCTCATTTCAAAGCCATTTTCGAAACCAATGACATCAGGATGATCAGTGAAGCATAAGGAACAAGTTTGTAACAAGAAAAATGATTTCTGGAAAAATAATTTTCAAGCTACCTGAGATTTGGAGCTTTCAATTTGAGGACTTTCTGGCCACTTCTCCTTGTGCAATCCACTCCACTTGGTCCACAGAAGATGCTTGAATGCTCAAAAGGAGTTTAAGTTGGCTGGATAATGAGATTCGAAAGCTCCTGCTCAAGCTTGGTCAGAAATGGCAATGGAGTTTCTGGCACTTTCAGGTCATTGTGAGGGGTTGTTTGTGATCCTGAGGGTGAATGGAGAAGCTTTGCAAGGTTTGTTTGGGTGTTTGTAAAATGTGGAAGGTGATTCGAAGAGAAATGCAGGCTGAGGTGAAAATGGTGAAGTGGCTTTGTGGTTGGTTTCAGGCCTGGTTCTTGGCTGGTTTCTCCTCAATGGATCATGGTGGTTTGAAGTGTGGAAATGGTTTGAGTGTTTGAAGGCTGGGCAGAGAGGTTCGAAGGCTTATGCAGTTTGGTGTGTTTTTGTGTATGTGTTGTTGTGTGTGTTTCAGCCTTGCCTGCCTAGTGTTATGGCTTGCCAAAGGATACAATAAACAAATGCAAGTGGCCAGAGGATGTGACATGGCCTGTGGTGATTGGGATGTTTGCTTTTGCCAAAAGTCAAATTTCTTGTAAGAGAGGCATGGGCTTGATACTAGCTTGGTACAAAGGCTAGGGCTGGCGCAGCATGGTGTGGTGAGAGAGCTAGCAAGGTTCAAAGGCCAAGGCAGCCAGTTGAGGGAAGTGTCATGAGTGTTTTGCAAGTTGTTGCCTTTTTGGTTCACATGTGAAAAGTCTTGTTACATGAACCATAACCATGGGCATCCTTGGTTCAAATCTGAATTTTATGACTTAGAGAATGTTTGCATATGGTTTGAAATGAACTAGAGGTCACAATTGGCTTTGGTTCAAGACTTTGCAAAATTTCCATTTGAAGCATGCCTTGAAAATTAATGATTTTAGCCAACTTTGCCTTGCCATAACTTTTGATCCAAAAAGAGTTTGATCATGTTCTTGTACTTTTTGAAAAGGGAAAGATGAGATCTACAACTTTCATGACCAAAGTTTTTCCATTTGAAGCTTTTTTGGATCAAGAATCAAGACTTGAAAAATGACCTAAAATGATGCATTCTTGAAAAGTCAACTATGCCCAAAAAGTCAACATTTGCAAAAACCCAAAAATCTTGATTTCTATGAACTTCAACCTTCTTCCATGATCAAATAAAGATCATATACACTCAAAATGATGAAGATCACCCATTGGTTGGGTCATTGGGGGCCTCAGATGCCCTGATTTTGCACTGACTTGCTTGAAAAGTCAACTCTTGATCAGATGACTTCCCCATGGAATTTCTTCATGAAAATTGATATGCATACTCCCTATACCATATAGAGACCAATGGAAACAAGAATGACCAAAAAATTTGGAGTTATGGCCTCTGAAACCAAAACCCTAATTTTAGGTCAACTGTGCAGTTCAACCTGGCTCTGCATCCACTCAAACCCTAGTTCTTGTGATTCCTCTGCATTTTTGACTTTGAGAAGATGAAATATGATATAAGAACACACATGGATCCCTTTGAGTTGATTGGTGGCCTCTGGGGTGGCTCAGGATGCCCTGAGGTTGCTCAGATCACAAACCCTAGGTGCAGATGCCTTAGAAACTATGCAGTGAATCAAAAAATGAGATGTGAGATGATAATATTGTGTTTATGCATATGAGGATGATTACAAGCCATGGTGTGAATGGGTGAGGGCAAATTTGGGGTGTTTACAGCTGCCCCTATTCAAACATGAGTTAGCTGTGCAGGTTGTGAGCTATGGCTTAACAGGCAAACAGGATAACTTGTGGTTGAATACCAAAGACAGTCCAAAATTTGCACTCACAGAATGAAGAAGAAAAGGGATATAGATTTCAAAAGGAAAATAAAGTATATTGTAAAGGTGCGGAAAACAAAGCGATGACGGGGACGGCCGACATGCTGGGGATAGAAGGTAAAGCCAAGACGGGGACGGCCGACTAGCTGGGGAAATAAAATCATGATGGGGACGGCCATCAAGATAAGCTGTAAAATTCTCTGAGGATTTAATGAAACATGACGGGGACGGCCGTCAGGTTCATAAAGGTAAAGCAAACAACGATGGGGACGACCATCGGGCTAAAAAGGAAAAGGGACCACGACGGGGACGGCCATCGGGTTAAAGAATAAATGAAATAAACAGATGATGGGGTACGGCCATCAAAGGTGAAGGACGATCACCTAGCAGGGGACGGCTGCTCTGTTGGGGATAAAAGGAATATGATGGGGACGGCCATCAAAGGTGAAGGACGATCACCTAGCAGGGGACGGCTGCCGAAAATAACAACGATGGGGACGGCCATCGGATAGAAAAGGTCAACGATGGGGACGGCCATCGGACGAGCATGATGGAGGACGACCATCAAGAAGTGGAGGACGACCACTCAGCAGGGTGCGGCTGCTCTCGGGGTTTATCATGACATAGGACGAATGCCAGATAACCAAAGTCAACAATGGGGACGGCCATTGGATAAAATGATGAAGGACGATCATCAAAAGGTGGAGGACGACCACCTAGCAGGGGACGGCTGCTAAAATATCAACGATGGGGACGGCCATCGGATGAGCATGATGGAGGACGACCATCAAGAAGTGGAGGACGACCACTCAGCAGGGTACGGCTGCTCTCGGGGTTTATCATAACATAGGACGAGTGTTAGATAAAAAGGAAGATGCTTTGTTGGCGATCTACTGGGGATATAGTAAACACGGACGAGTGTTCACAACCAAGAAAGGAAAGTATAAGTGTTTGGTATTGTGTACAGATTAAAGATGCGGACGAGCATCCTTAGACTATGATACGGACGAGTATCATGTAGAAACAAATACTGACACGTGTTCAGAGATGATGATACGGACGAGTATCAACTGGTTAACAAGGAACACGGACGAGTGTTGAATCTGATGGTTCTTCTGGGGGAATAGTAGACACGGACGAGCATCTATATTCAAGAAGACATAAGTGTTTGAAACAGTGTATGGATTAAAGATGCGGACGAGCATCCCTAAGACTATGATACGGATGAGTATCATGTAGAAACAAACATTAGACGCAATGTTCTGAGATGATGGTACGGACGAGTACCAACTGGTTAACAAAGAACAAGGACTATTGTTGAATTTGTGCGGGTGTGAGTGATGGTGTATACAAGATACGGGCGAGTATCTGTATAAGTGTACCACTGAGTAGTGAGTATATATATGAGTGTTTATCTGCTGGGGAGAGTGACACAGACAAGTGTCAAAAGAGAAAAGTAGCATTATCAAGTATATGGGTGGTAAAGGTGTAAGTGACTGTGCTGGGATATGACACGGACGGGTGTCGAGAAAGTGTATATATAAGTATAAGTGAGTGCAAAGAGGATGTCTTCGGCTTTCTGCTGGTGATGTGACACGGACGGGTGTCCAAAGGTGTATATACTGGTGTTTGTGATTTTGTGAGGCAACTGCTTTTGCTGGGACCCTGGTGAGAATTTCTGTATAATGATGATGAACGGCTTATTATTCACAGGTGTTCTATTCACAACATGACTTATGATTATGCTATGCATTTGATTTTTTGCCGTAATGCTCCGTATTAGACGGAATGCTACGCTCTGAGGGGATAATATGATGCGGATGCTATGATTATGCAAAGAGGCAAAGACCCGGGATTCGGATCCCGTTGCTGCGAAGATCTCTGGTTGATCTGCTTGAAGTGAACATCCCAGCTGGGGATGAGATTATTGGTAAATCTAATGATGTATCTGCTTGGGGACATAGGTCACTGATTGACATATCCTTATAATGGGACCCAGCTGGGGTTTGTAGAAGCTTTCTCCCTCTCTGTTGTGATCTTCTATGCGCTGCTCTTCTGGATAGAGGCTGGAACTCTGTGGGGAGATGGTTCCCTGACTCCTGTACTCAACTGAGGATGAAATGGCAACTCGGCTGGGGATAGCAACAAGAGGCAACTCAGCTGGGGATAGAGCATTTCAGATGCTGAGATTGAGTGCATGTTGATTTGGCAACTTCGCTGGGGAAATGGGCCCCTTCCAGTGCCATGTGGAAGATAGACCGAGTTGATAATGATTCGCCTGCCTGCTGAGACGTAACTTGCATGCCCCAGGTTGTGTTCTGGATACCTGCAATCCTGCAAAGATAAAGAGACGCCCAAAAGGTCCCGAGGTATCCTTTACTGGATTCCGTCATAGGAGTTAAGCACTTTTGAGAGTAAGTATATTCCCTGTAAGCATGTGTTTTTTATTATTTTTTAGAGAAAAACATCTGTACTTATGCAACTAGTTTTTTTTGAGACATCAGACATTCTTCACAAATAAAAATGTACAAAACGAGACATGACTGAAAATCTGATTTTATTAATTCATGTGCCCTGAATTGGCAAGATACAGTCAAGGAAACATATCTCCTAAAATGAAGAGACTGTTACAAATTGAGAAATAAAGTGCTGGCGATGCTGACGACGCTTTCAAGGAGCTTCCTCTTCTGCTATGACTCGTATGACAATGACGTTCTTCTCGTCTTGCTTTCTGGAGAGAGTTGATTCTGATTGAAGCTTGATCCTTTGGAGCTTACCAAGTTGTAGGTGATACAGACGAATTCAGAATGCAGTTGTTCGCTTATTCCCTTATTTTGCATGGATCGCCCTTTCGGGTTTTCAATCCATCGGGATACCCATTTTTGCCTGAGTTGTCCAATGCGGCTTTTCAACTCAGCGGGTGTACATTTTTTTGTTTATTTCCCTTATTTTTGCCCGAGTCTTTTATTCTGTTTTTGACTCACCGGGATGCCCTATTTTTGCCTGGACTCACGTTCTGTTTTTATGTCCAGCGGGTCATTTTATGCGAAGTATTTTTTAACTGCATCTGAATTCACAGGGGATGGGAAATCTTCACCATCCATGGTGCTGAGCATCAGTGCTCCACCGGAGAAAACTTTCTTTACAACAAATGGTCCTTCATAATTTGGAGTCCATTTGCCCCTGTGGTCTGTATGAGGAGGGAGGATTCTTTTCAGCACAAGATCTCCCACTTGGTACTCTCGGTGCCTGACTTTCTGATCGAAGGCTTTCTTCATTCTCTTCTGATACAACTGTCCATGACAGATAGCAGCCAATCTCTTCTCTTCAATCAGACTCAGTTGTTCGTATCGGGACCTAACCCATTCTGCTTCACTCAGTTTAACATCCATTAGTACCCGTAGAGAGGGTAGTTCAACTTCAACAGGTAGGACTGCCTCCATACCATACACAAGTTGATACGGTGTTGCCCCAGTGGATGTCCTGATTGACGTGCGGTACCCATGCAAGGCAAACAGTAGCATTTCGTGCCAGTCTTTGTAGGTGACTACCATCTTCTGCACAATCTTCTTAATATTTTTATTTGCTGCCTCGACAGCGCCGTTCATCTTCGGCCTGTAAGGAGAAGAATTGTGATGTTGGATCTTGAAGTCCCGGCACAGCTCTGCCATCATTTTGTTGTTTAAATTGGAACCATTATCAGTAATGATTCGCTCGGGCACTCCATACCGACAGATGATATCTCTCTTCAGAAATCGGGCTACCACTTGTCTTGTAACATTTGCATATGAGGCTGCTTCAACCCACTTGGTGAAATAATCAATGGCGACCAGGATGAATCTGTGACCATTCGAAGCAGTTGGCTCAATCTTGCCAATCATATCAATGCCCCACATGGCAAAGGGCCACGGTGAAGACATTATGTTTAAAGGATTCGGAGGCACATGCACTTTGTCTGCGTAGATCTGGCATTTGTGGCATTTTCTGGCGTAGGCACAACAGTCTGCATCCATTGTGATCCAATAATAGCCTGATCTTAACAACTTCTTAGCCATTGCATGTCCTCCAGCATGGGTACCAAAAGAGCCTTCATGCACTTCATGCATCAACAAATCTGCTTCCGTCTTGTCAACACATCTGAGGAGTACCATGTCAAAGTTCCTTTTGTATAAAGACCCATCAGTGTTCAGAAGGAAACTACCAGCAAGCCTTCTCAAAGTCTTCTTATCATTGGAAGATGCCCCAGGTGGGTATGTTTGATCCTCCAAGAAGCACTTAATGTCATGGAACCAAGGCTTATCATCTTTGACAACCTCTGCTGCAAATACATATGCTGGTCTATCAAGTCTAGACACTGAAATCTGGGGTACAAAGTTAGCAGCTTGAACTTTGATCATGGATGAAATGGTAGCAAGAGCATCTGCAAACTGATTCTCATCCCGAGGGATATACTCAAGTTTGACTGTTGTGAAGAAAGTCAATAACCTTCTTGTATAATCCCTGTAAGGTATCAGATGATCTTGATGTGTATACCATTTCCCATTGGTCTGATTGATTACCAAAGCTGAATCTCCGAATACGGTCAATGTCTTGATCCTGAGGTCAATAGCTTCCTCAAGACCCATAATGCAAGCTTCGTATTCAGCTTCGTTGTTAGTGCAGTTGAAAGTGAGTTTTGCCGAGAAAGGCATGTGAACTCCTTTAGGTGTAATGAGTACTGCACCAACACCACGGCCATTCATGTTAACAGCCCCATCAAACATCATAGTCCATTCTTCCTCCGGGTCAGGCCCTTCAGTGTGAATAGGCTCTTCGTGATCTTTTGCTTTAATGAACATGATGTCTTCATCAGGGAAGTCAAACCTCATAGGCTGGTAGTCATCAATGGGTTGCTCAGCAAGATATTCAGATAGTACACTGCCCTTGATGGCTTTCTGAGATGTGTACTGTATGTCGTATTCTGTGAGAATCATCTGCCATCTTGCAACCCGTCCGGTAAGAGCTGGCTTCTCGAAAATGTACTTGACTGGGTCCATTTTTGAGATTAATAAGGTAGTGTGGGTCAACATATACTGCCTCAGTCGGCGAGCAGCCCACGCTAAAGCACAGCAAGTTTTCTCGAGCAGTGAATAACGCTGTTCACAGTCGGTAAACTTTTTGCTTAGGTAGTATATTGCATACTCTTTTCGACCGGACTCGTCATGCTGACCTAGTACACACCCCATCGACTCTTCTAACACTGTCAAGTACATAATCAGAGGTCTTCCTTCTACTGGAGGCATGAGGATTGGAGGTTCTTGTAAGTACTCTTTGATCTTGTCAAAAGCCTTCTGGCAATCTTCGTTCCACCTGACCGTCTGTTCTTTTCTTAACAGCTTGAACAAGGGTTCACAGGTCGCTGTGAGGTGAGATATGAACCTTGAAATGTAGTTCAATCGACCTAAGAACCCTCGAACTTCTTTCTCAGTTTTCGGTGCAGGCATCTCTTGGATGGCTTTGACTTTATCAGGGTCCACTTCAATCCCTTTCTCGCTTACAATAAAACCTAGCAGCTTACCAGATCTCACCCCGAATGTGCATTTGTTGGGGTTCAGCTTTAGTTGGTACTTCCTCAATCGCTTGAACAACTTCAGCAGATTCACCAGGTGATCTTCCTCTGTAAGGGAGTTGGCAATCATGTCATCCACATAACACTCTATTTCTTTATGGATCATATCGTGGAATAATGTCACCATAGCCCGTTGATATGTTGCACCAGCATTCTTTAGTCCGAACGGCATCACCTTGTAACAGAACATGCCCCAAGGTGTGATAAATGTTGTCTTCTCCATGTCTTCAGGTGACATCTTGATCTGATTATATCCTGAAAATCCATCCATGAAGGAGAATACCGAGAACTGAGCCGTGTTATCCACCAATACATCAATGTGAGGTAATGGGAAGTCATCTTTCGGGCTGGCTCTATTCAGATCCCGATAGTCAACATACATTCTTACTTTGCCATCTTTCTTAGGCACAGGCACTATATTAGCAACCCACGGCGGATAGCTAGTTACAGCAAGGAACCCGGCGTCCCATTGCTTTTGTACCTCTTCCTTAATTTTCATAGCCATGTCTGGACGAGTACGGCGCAGTTTCTGTTTAACTGGTGGGCATTCTTCCCTCAAAGGCAGCTTGTGCACGACAATATCGGTATCCAACCCTGGCATGTCTTGGTACGACCAAGCAAACACATCTACATACTCTTGAAGCAGGTCTATCAGTTGTCTCTTCACTGAGTCTTGCAGGCAGGCCCCGATTCTAACTTCTTTCACGTCTTCATCTGTACCAAGATTGATCACTTCAACCTCCTCCTGATGAGGGGTAATAACCTTTTCCTCTTGTCTTAACAACCTGGCTAGCTCTTCAGGAAGCTCATATTCTTCATCAACCCCTTCATCAGCTTGATTGATTGGATTGTCAAAGTCATACGATGTCATAGCCGTGCTGTTGTCGGTGCTGTCAGGAAGGCACTCTCTGCAAGGGTTAAGTTTGTTCATTTTAGTGATCTGATTTTAGTCTTATTTAGAAAAGTGAAATGAAGTTGTCATTTTGAAAACACCGCCATTTATTTTTGTACAAAAAGAAAAATGGAAAAACAGTGAACAAAAAGAAAAAAGACTCGTTTGCAAAAAGATGTCTGATATTTCATTAATTTAATCTTGTTTGCACAAAAGTACAGATGGCCCTGATTACAAAATGAGTCTTGTCATCTTGGGCAAGATGCAAGACTTTGATGCATGCTATAAAAAATACAGGAAATAATAATTACTCTTCATGAGTAACTCTTATAATTTCCTGGGAAGACCAGTTCGAGACACTGCTCCCCGGGATCTTTGGACGAATCCAATTCTCCAGATTGCGCTCCTCTTCCAGCTCGTCTTCCAAACAGTTGATAGCATCGGGGGTGAGCATCCCCCCACTGACAAAACCAGGCTCTTCAGCAGCCTTTGCTTGATGTTGAGTTGGTCTGTAACCCAACCCAAACTTGTCTTCTTTTTTCTCCACTGATAGCAGTTTGCCCCAGCCTTGGGCAGTTCCTTCCTCAACAACCTTTCGGGCTTGTTGGTATGATGACATTGGAGTACCAGATACAGCAGATGCCTCATTCACATTCAAAGCTTCAAACCCCTGGCTCATTGTTTCATGGATCTCCCCATCCATTTCAATGTATTTATAGGTTGCCAGGTGGCTGACAAAAATGTCCTCCTCTCCACAGATTGTGACAACTTGGCCTTCCCACTCAAATTTTAACTTTTGGTGAAGGGTAGACGTTATTGCGCCGGCGGCGTGAATCCAGGGTCTACCCAACAAACAGCTGTAGGCGGGCTGAATGTCCATCACATAAAAGATAGTTTTAAAGGTCTGTGGGCCAATTGTCACGGGCAGCTCAATCTCTCCCAGCACCGATCTCTTAGAACCATCAAAGGCTCTTACTACCAGGTTGCTGGGTCTCAATGCCAAACCATCGTATTCCAACTTCACCAGAGCCTTCTTCGGTAAGACATTCAGGGAAGAACCTGTGTCCACCAGCACATGAGAAAGGACAGCTCCTTTGCATTCCATGGTTATGTGCAAGGCTTTGTTGTGATTGCGGCCATCCGCTGTCAAGTCAGAATTGGTAAACCCTAGCCCATTGCTAGCAGTAACATTTCCAACCACGGTTTCCAATTGGTTGACAGTAATCTCTTCAGGCACGTAAGCTGCGTGCAAGACTTTAAGTAGTGCATTCCGATGGGCTTCGGAGCACATAAGCAGTGAGAGGATAGAGATTTTGGATGGCGTCTGGTGAAGTTGATCCACAATTTTGTAATCACTCTTTTTGATGATCCGCATAAACTCATCAACTTCCTGATCGAATGGAGTCTTCAGGGCTTCCTTAACAGCTTGATCTTCCTGCACCGGGCTCTTCCCTTTTGCCTTGGCAGCAGCTTCTGCTTCGGCTGTAGGTCTTTGGACTGGTGGAGCGAAGAGACGTCCGCTTCGGGTGAAGCCTCCGCCTCCCCCCACATTATCTACTTGTGGTGCAGGTGTTGACGTTTCAAGAGTGATTATTTTTCCTTCGCAGTACACGTCAGAGCCATAGTGCCAAGGGATGGCCCTATTGCTTTCATATGGTACCGGTCCAGGCATCGTGACAGTGACTGGACTGATTGCTGCTGCTGAAGGGACTGTAATTGTTTGTGGATCATAAAAGATTGTAACTGGTGCTCTGATGGGAGCAGCACCCTCTGAATGGTAGGCGGAGTTATTTTCAGGGTCGTAGAAAATGGTAACAGTAGAGACATCTTCATGATTGTTTGCTGGTGTCGTAGGAGGTATTGTTGGAAGGACTGTTGTTGTTGTTGATGGAGATTCGAAATGGAATGAAGTTGAAGTTGTAGCAGGAGAAACTGTTGAAAACTGATCATTTGGAAGGACAGGTGAAGCACTTGTTGATGTTGCTGGTGAGTTGTTGGGAACGATAGTTGCTGCGGTTGTAGGAGGTTCTGAAACCGTTGTTGATGAAGTTGCCGGATTTGTCGGGAATGATGTGGTGATCTGGAGCAGGCCACTTTGAATAAGGCTGTCAATGCCATTCCTCAGGTCCTCACACCCATTCCATGAAATATTGCAGTAGGGGCACCCTAGTTCACACCCCGGAAATATCTGGTTTTCACGGAGTTGAGCTTTGATTTCCACCAATGGTGTCCAGATCTGATCCACACTGGTTATTAAATAAGACGGTTGGTCTTCTTCAATAGCGTTAATTCGAGGACCACCATGGTTTGGCATAGGGTTTTTATTGACATTGGGCGGAGGTGCAAAATTCAGAGCCTTGGAGTCTACCAAGTCTTGTACCTTCATATGCAGAGCCCTGCATTTTTCTGTACTGTGACCAGGTGCGTTTGAATGAAAAGCACACCTAGCGTTGGAGTCATAGTTTCTTGGTAGACTGTTGGGATCCGGAGGTGCCAACGTTCTTAGCTCAACTAGGTTGAGTTTCAGAAGCTGTGGCAGCAAGGCAGCATACGGCATTGGGATCGGGTCGATCACTCTATTAGCTTGGGATGGCCTCTGTTGGAATGGCCTTTGTTGATTGTTGTTGGTGTTGTTGTTGTTAAAGTTCCTTGGAGGATACTGATCCTGGTGATACTGAGGTTGTTGTTGGAAGTTTTGTTGCGGAGGTTGATAGACTGGCTGTGGATGAGCTGGAGCAGGAATGGTGACTGCTGCTATTGTTCTCTGAGCATATTGGGGCCTACCCCTGTTTGAATGGATGGCATTGGTCTCGCCAGTTCTTCTCGGGCCTGCAAAAGGCTTCCTTGTACTACTGGACGAGCTTGCACCGTTGTCTGAGATCTTTCCCATTTTTAACAAGCTTTCAATTCTCTCCCCAGCTATGACAACATCTGCGAAGCTAGTGGAGGAGAAAGCAGCCAACCTGTCAATATACGTTCCCTGGAGAGTGTTCATAAACATGTCTGCCATTTCCCGCTCAGACATAGGTGGTTGGACAGCAGCAGCCAGCTGCCTCCACCTTTGGGCGTATTCTCGGAAACTCTCCCTCGAAGACTGTGACATTCCCATCAGGAGAGTCCTGTTGGGTGCCATGTCTAGATTATACTGATACTGTCTGATGAAGGCCTCTGCCAGGTCCTTCCAGCATCTAATTGTTGCCCTTGTCAAGTGAGAGTACCATTCTCTTGACGCTCCAGTCAAGCTATCCTCAAAATAGAACATCCACAATTTCTCATCCATTGTATAGGCCTTCAGCCTTCCCAGAAATGATTGTAGATGAGTCCGGGGGCATGAAGTCCCGTTATACTTTTCGAAACAAGGAGGCTTGAACTTATGGGGGATCCTGACCCCGTCTACCAAACCCATGTCCATAACGTCGAAGCCCAAAGAGTTTTGAGATTCTAAGGACCTCAACTTCTCAGCTATTTCTTCCAACCGTCTATCATAAGCCTCTTCTCCAGCACCCATTACTGTGAACTGGTCTTCTTGAGGGTCTTCCTGTAGTACCCTCCCTGCTGTGGCAGTCCCTTGTATATTGACAGGGATGTTGGCCTCTGGATGGAGATGGGGTCCAAAAACTGGGGGATTGACATGAGGTTGGACCCTCTCGTTGTTACTTGTGCCAGCAGTCCCCACATGGGGTTCCTCTTGATTCCTCCCTTCTACCAAAGCTCTGAGCCTCTCCTGGCTTTGAGCTAAGTTGTTCATCACTTCCATGAATTGTGTTATCTGAGTTCTCATCTCCAACCTTTCGTTGGCCATCTGGTTTCTGACCTCCGTAAGGTCCTGCTGCATCTGATCCATCTGAATTCCCGGAAGGTTGTTTCTAGTTGGGTACCTGTGTGGCCTGTTGAGGGGAAATACCCGGCGGCGAGCAATAATTCCTGAGATTCACAACAGAGGTTAGTAACAATAAAACAAAACCTACAAAACAAACAGAAGGGTTAGTATGCAATGCAGTTATGCTTATTTGCTCTCAAGGTATCCGGTTTGGCCTTCAGTTTTGACCCTTCCAGACCTTTGAAGATGATGCTGTTGAAGTTGCTTTCGAAATAAACCCAGATGGAAACTAACACAAATATATTACAGAAGGTGAAATAATACATCTTGTTCATTTTACAACACCAGCCCTCTAAGGGGTCAAAATACATCACAAAAACAAAAGTACATGGAATAGGAATAACAACAAGCAAATGATCAAACCCCAAGGCCAAACTCATCCTCACGAACTTCCTTAAGAAGTGCTTCGGTCACAGGATCAGCCGGACGCTCCGTAAGATTTCTGATGAGAAGGTTTCTTGCTGCAACAGCTGCAGTCAACTTCTTGCTCTGACTTTGGTCTTTAGACCTCTTCACTCCAGCTCTGATTTCTAGCTCTGATATTTCCTTCTGGGCTGCTGCCAAGGCTTTTTCTATCTGCTCCATCTTGTCCTGAACTCTCTTGTCTTCCAGGGTACGAGCCTCGGTGATCCTGACCCACCGGGCTTGACTCTCCTTCAAATACAAGTCTGTCCTTGCTCTTTGGAACTGGGCTTTTTTACAAGCATTCTTCAGAATTTGTTCACCAGCTCTAGACTTGTTGATATAATCCCCAGACTTTTCAATCTTAGCCAGATGCTCTACTCTCAACTTCTCCAATCTTTCAATCTCCCTCACACCTTCACTCCTCTCCCGGAGGGTCTTCTGCAAAGCCTGGGTTAACTTCTCATTTCTTTCCTTCAAGCTCTCAAACTCCTCCAGACTGATAGTGGCAGGGGGTGGTGCTGAAGATGACTCAGGCATGTCTTCTATGGTGAAGGGCATTCCAGAGAATTGGGCCCTGGCATGGGACCACACACAATATTGGACTGATGCCACATTATTGCATTTCCCCAGAGTGGTGATTCCCTTGGTTTGAACATGATCCCAGGCCCAGGCAGCCTGCCTAACAGTTGCCAGACTAATCTTGTTCTCACAGTAGAGGGTCTCAACCAAGTCTTGCTCCCTGGGAGTATGGACCAGTGCATAGCCTAATTGCCTCCTGAACAGCAGAGGGTTGTAATTGATACTTCCCTTGACCCCTATTAAAGGCACATTGGGAAAGTGCCCACAGCTTGTAATGATATCTCTGCCCTTGGTGCTTTGAGTACACCATCTGATGTCTGTTGAAGTGAGAGTAGTGAGCCTCTTAGCCCAGTTGCTTTGCTGATGAGGATTTAGGAATGCATCTGTCCTGGGTAGATGCTTAAGAAGCCAAGCATGGAATAATGGAGCACAACACCTCACTAGCCTTCCCCTCTGCTTCTCATTCTTCTGGTGTACTGAGTAATAGAGATCTCCTAGCAAAGTTGGCACTGGGTTCTTCAGGATGAACAAACGGATTGCATTCTTGCTGATGAATCGAGGCTCATCTGCAAACAACACAATTCCATATACACTTAAGGCCAACAGAGCTCAAACAGCTCTCCATTCCCCCTGGGAAGCCTTCAGACTAGCTTGAGAAATCAGGAAGTCAAGATGAAAACCAGGGATCCCAGCTTTAGAGGTCATATGCTGCTCAATCAAAGCAGGTTCCAGGTGCAAAGCTTTTGCTATCCTTCCATTGCTGGGAAAGACCATTTCAGGGTTGAAAGGGATTTTCCTCTTGATAGGCAAACCAATCAAAGATGAGTATTCTTCTAAAAGAGGCCCCAACTGAAAGTCTTGAAAGGTGAAACATCTCAATGGAGGATCATAAAACTGAATGCAGGTGTGGACGAGGCTCCTCTATGAAGGGTCCAGATCCATAACCATGTCCAGTATATCTCCATAACTCTCCCTGAACAAGGGTATGTGATCTGGAGTGATCAGGGTTTGGATCCTCCTGATGTCTGATAAGTCTGGCTGGAAGAAATGATAGGTGATGTTGCTTTTCTTTGGAGCCATGATGCTGAAGACTGAGTAAAGTGCTGATGAAGATGCTGAGGAGTGGGCCACTGGCTGGCTAGTGCTGGTGATAGCTGAAGCAGGTGCTGGTGAAGACAGGTCAGTACTGCAGATAGGGTCAAAACCAAAACCAAATGAAGATGGATACCCTGAAACAAATAAGCAAATGTCAATATGATGCAATGAATATGTATGCAAATGATATGCAAGGGGTTTGTGACTGAGCTGGATCTGATCAAAATGCTCTGATATAGGTCCAAATGTGTTCAAGAATTCCAGTTGGAGGTCTAAAAATCCAGTAACCAGGGTGGGGGGCTCAAATAAAGAGCCACATGTCCAGGGTTTAGAATCACAAGAACTGTCCAACATGGAGTATTCTTAACAAAGTCAAAGTAACAGGGTATTCTGAGGTCAAGGTACCTGCAAACCTGTAAACAGCCCAACCCCCTCACAGGTGGTGATCTAGAACAAGGATCCTCAGACTTGGATCAGTTATGAGAAGTGTAAACACTTCTAACCCGGAGGTACAGTGTTTACAATAACCATAACAATTCCTCCTCTAATTCACCTCAGTTTCTGAAGGTCAATACTAAAAGGTCATCCAGACTTAGCAGGCTTCCCAGATAGCCCTAGCATTGCAGGAAATCTGCAACACAGAGTTCTCAAGAAGAAACCCATATCTGAACCGTGTTTCATATTCCCGCACCAGACCGAAATGGAATGGGAAAGAATATGATTCACTCTAGCCTAGGTGTCACTCAGGTCCCGGGTATAGGACCTTAACTCTCAATGGATCACCCACCCAACAAAACCAGATCCAGCCAGCAGTAATGACAGTATGATATATATACAAATGTAATAAAGAAAGCAGTAAAGCAACTATACATAAAGCAATAAATAAAAATAAATATAAGCACAAACAAGCACATAACACCCCAGTAAACACAAATCAAACAAGCGCTAGGAGGAACCCACAAAAAGAACCAGAAGCCCTGGTTGCAGTATAAAGTCTTCCCCAGCAGAGTCGCCAAGCTGTCGCTCCCAAAGATTTTCATCCAGGTACAAGCGCGAACGGTCGGCGAGAGGGACAATGAGAACACACAGCCGTGAACTCACTGGAGATGAATAGAGTCGCCAGCTAGGCATTTTTATCCCGGAGGAAAGGTAATGCTGCATAGACCTAGAAAAAGATGGATAAGACGGTTTGCGAACCAGAGAGACTGAGAAAGGGGGTTGGTTACAACCTGGGAAGGTATTAGCACCCAGATTGTCCGCCGTACTCGATGGGATCCACGCTTAAGAGATTTGTGTTTTAAAGGGGTAGTGTCAGTGCAATTTGTGTATAAAAGAGCTGGAAAAGGATGTACAGGTGTCAGTGTAAGTGAAGTGTATAGGTGAAGTGTCAGTGTAAGGACAGGAGTGAAATGCTCATGATCATGAGGCTAAAGAATAAGGCTAGAAAGAGGGGGAATATACAGAGACTTTTGTTCGATAACTGTTAAGTTATGCCTACGTATCCTCTCGTGCAATGAGGAAGTCAGAACACCGTAGTTCGACCCAAAGAGACTGAAAGATGAATTGACTTATGAACTGCTTACTTGTCTATGCTCAAGTGTATGACCTGTCTGGCTCAGGTGCGAACTGTCTTGCATCAGACGGAAGAAGCAAGTTCTCGTTTGTGAGTGAAGATGATGAGAAAAGAATCCCGAAGGAGACGATTATTGTTTGTTTTTGAGTTTTCAGTCTTTTATTGCTTTTGGATTTTGTCATAAGATAATGAGCTTAAGCCTAAACCAATGAGTTAGTAAACTCATCACATCTTCCCTCTGATTAGGGGTAATGAGAATTACCTTAAGTGTGAAGTCAGATTCTCACACTTAATCACCTTTGGTGTAGGGTTAAGATCATTAACCTACTTGTGATTAATTAGATGTTTTTTGTGGTTTTTGTTTAGTGTTAAGTAATGAGGTTAAGCCATAATCAAGGATTAAACAGACTCATTACACCATCCTAATAGAAGGATAATAGATGAGAATGTTTAAGCTGAGGAAAGCTCCTCAACTTAATCCGTGATTAGGGATTAAACTCATGACAAAACAAGCCTTTGATTAAGTGGATTTTATTTAATGATATGATGATGAAGTGACTTTTAGGGTTTGTAAGACAACTTGAGGGGGACTTGTCCATTAACACTAGGGTTAGTCCTTCTTAACCACTTAAGGAAGAATTAGAACCCTAATGCAAGGCCCAAGTTACAAGTGTGATGTCTTGATATTTATTAAGTGAATTGGTTAAGAGATTTAAACACATTAAGGGTTTAACACTTAGGATTAAAGTTATACACTCCATCCTAAAAGAAGGATGCAGGCATAAGCTTAATCACAAAGTCTTAAAGCCTTTAGGGTTTAGTCCCTGATTATGAGGTGAGAAGAGAGGACTCAAAGAGAGACACAAAGGTAAAACTATGAGGGGAGACTAATCAAAACCCTAATCATTGTCATGCTTGGTTGTCCCTAAGGTTTGTGAGGTTTGCAAGAACAATCTTCAGAAGAACCACCAGGAAGCAGATGAACAAGATCAAGAGAAGCAAAGTGGCTTGCTTCATTCAAGAAGTCAAGTCACTTGAAGAAAGAAAGTGGGAGGAGAAAGAATGAGCAAGCTCAAACTCAAACACATATAGAAATGCAGCAATGGATGCAAGAGAGATGAGAAGAAAAAGTTATGAGAAGTGAAGGCAAATTCACTTCCCAAGTTTACTTACCACCTGAAATGTTAGAAAGAAATGCAATGCAATGCTAGATGGGATGAAATGGTATGATGCTAGACCAAACCAGAAGCATGTTGATGATTATTATGATGTTATGAGGTGCTGCAAACATGAGGCAAGGCATGGGGATGATCATATGAACATGTTGATGCAAGAGAAGCATGCTTAGAACCATGAACATACATGAAAAGTTATGAAGCATACAAGACAAATGGCATGGCAAATGTGCAATGAAATGATCAAACATGTTTTCTATATGTCTTGAGATGCCAAATGAATCACAAGAATGCACAAAATGCAAAGACAAGTCATGTTATGCAAGGGAATGTAAGAAGGATGCAAGAGAAAGCCCAAATTAGGGTTCATGGATCAAACATCAAACAAAAAACCAAAACAGAAGCAAACCCTAAGATAAAAAATGGAAAATGCTACCCAAAGAAACCCTAAACCTATAATGAACCACTGCCCAAAGGGGAACTCTCAACTCTTAACCAAACTCAAGATATGAATTTTCCAAGTTATTAGGGTTTTTTAGGGTTCTTAACAAAAGAAATGCCAAACAATTGGAAAATGCAAGATCAAATCATGGCCATTTTATCCTAGAAACTACATGCAAAACATAAGACAATGCAAGAAGAACCAATGTCCAACTCTTCCTAGATAGGCAGAAATGAATTTTTGAACCCATGATCAAAATAATGCATAAAAAATGATTTAATTCAATGAAAAATTCTTAAAATGCATCAAGATCAAAAAAGAAATTTGGTTTGAAGGTTGGACAATGTTTCTAAATGTCTTAGAACATTTCATGAATTTTTTTGTAATTTTTAGATACCTAAAAGTATTTTTAATTAATTAATTCCCATTAATCAATTAAAAATAATCTTTTAAATACTTAAAAATACTTTTTTAATGATAAAAAATAAAATAAAAATATTTTTGGGTCTTAAAAATTAATAAAACTTTTAGGAAAAAGTTTCATAATTTTTAAGATATTTTTGCTATTTTAAATTAAATATGCAAAACAAATGGAAAAGAAATGAATTAAAATTAAATAAAAATGAAAGTCAAAGGAATGGAGGGACGAGATTCACTCTGGATTTAAATTGGTTGACTGGCGCGTGAATGGAGGGTGTGGATGCAATCTGGCCAAATTAATTTAATTATGAATTAATTAATACTAATTAAGTGGATTATGGCATAATGACCTGATCCTGACCATTCACTAGCGCGCGGGAAACAACATCCAAGGGCCCAGGTTTGAAGTTTGCTAATTAATGACGTTTAGCCCTAATCACTTTCAGGCTGCCGGAGAAGACCTCCGGTCGTCTTCTCCGGCGAGCAACTCCCCTGAAAACTTCCCAACTCACTCAAATCGTAACAAAAACAAAATCTAAGAATTGGGAAATGTTCCTTACACACTCACGAATCAAACCCCTCTCTCAAAACAAATTTCTTCTTCCTAAATAAGTTGAATCGAAGAAAATGAAAACTAGGGCACGCAGGTTTCAGAGAGAAATTAAATGCTCATTTCAAAGCCATTTTCGAAACCAATGACATCAGGATGATCAGTGAAGCATAAGGAACAAGTTTGTAACAAGAAAAATGATTTCTGGAAAAATAATTTTCAAGCTACCTGAGATTTGGAGCTTTCAATTTGAGGACTTTCTGGCCACTTCTCCTTGTGCAATCCACTCCACTTGGTCCACAGAAGATGCTTGAATGCTCAAAAGGAGTTTAAGTTGGCTGGATAATGAGATTCGAAAGCTCCTGCTCAAGCTTGGTCAGAAATGGCAATGGAGTTTCTGGCACTTTCAGGTCATTGTGAGGGGTTGTTTGTGATCCTGAGGGTGAATGGAGAAGCTTTGCAAGGTTTGTTTGGGTGTTTGTAAACTGTGGAAGGTGATTCGAAGAGAAATGCAGGCTGAGGTGAAAATGGTGAAGTGGCTTTGTGGTTGGTTTCAGGCCTGGTTCTTGGCTGGTTTCTCCTCAATGGATCATGGTGGTTTGAAGTGTGGAAATGGTTTGAGTGTTTGAAGGCTGGGCAGAGAGGTTCGAAGGCTTATGCAGTTTGGTGTGTTTTTGTGTATGTGTTGTTGTGTGTGTTTCAGCCTTGCCTGCCTAGTGTTATGGCTTGCCAAAGGATACAATAAACAAATGCAAGTGGCCAGAGGATGTGACATGGCCTGTGGTGATTGGGATGTTTGCTTTTGCCAAAAGTCAAATTTCTGGTAAGAGAGGCATGGGCTTGATACTAGCTTGGTACAAAGGCTAGGGCTGGCGCAGCATGGTGTGGTGAGAGAGCTAGCAAGGTTCAAAGGCCAAGGCAGCCAGTTGAGGGAAGTGTCATGAGTGTTTTGCAAGTTGTTGCCTTTTTGGTTCACATGTGAAAAGTCTTGTTACATGAACCATAACCATGGGCATCCTTGGTTCAAATCTGAATTTTATGACTTAGAGAATGTTTGCATATGGTTTGAAATGAACTAGAGGTCACAATTGGCTTTGGTTCAAGACTTTGCAAAATTTCCATTTGAAGCATGCCTTGAAAATTAATGATTTTAGCCAACTTTGCCTTGCCATAACTTTTGATCCAAAAAGAGTTTGATCATGTTCTTGTACTTTTTGAAAAGGGAAAGATGAGATCTACAACTTTCATGACCAAAGTTTTTCCATTTGAAGCTTTTTTGGATCAAGAATCAAGACTTGAAAAATGACCTAAAATGATGCATTCTTGAAAAGTCAACTATGCCCAAAAAGTCAACATTTGCAAAAACCCCAAAATCTTGATTTCTATGAACTTCAACCTTCTTCCATGATCAAATAAAGATCATATACACTCAAAATGATGAAGATCACCCATTGGTTGGGTCATTGGGGGCCTCAGATGCCCTGATTTTGCACTGACTTGCTTGAAAAGTCAACTCTTGATCAGATGACTTCCCCATGGAATTTCTTCATGAAAATTGATATGCATACTCCCTATACCATATAGAGACCAATGGAAACAAGAATGACCAAAAAATTTGGAGTTATGGCCTCTGAAACCAAAACCCTAATTTTAGGTCAACTGTGCAGTTCAACCTGGCTCTGCATCCACTCAAACCCTAGTTCTTGTGATTCCTCTGCATTTTTGACTTTGAGAAGATGAAATATGATATAAGAACACACATGGATCCCTTTGAGTTGATTGGTGGCCTCTGGGGTGGCTCAGGATGCCCTGAGGTTGCTCAGATCACAAACCCTAGGTGCAGATGCCTTAGAAACTATGCAGTGAATCAAAAAATGAGATGTGAGATGATAATATTGTGTTTATGCATATGAGGATGATTACAAGCCATGGTGTGAATGGGTGAGGGCAAATTTGGGGTGTTTACAACCTGTACATCCTTTTTTCCAGCTCTTTGATACACAAATTGCACTGACACTACCCCTTTAAAACACAAATCTTTTAAGCGTGGATCCCGTCAAGTACGACGGACAATCTGGGTGCTAATACCTTCCCAGGTTGTAACCAACCCCTTTTCTCAGTCTCTCTGGTTCGCAACCGTCTTATCCATATCTTTTCTTAGGTTTATGCAGCATTACCTTTCCTTCGGGATAAAAATGCCTAGCTGGCGACTCTATTCATTCCCTGTGAGTTCACTCCTGTGTGTTCTCACACCCTCCCTTCGCCGACCGTTCGCGTTTGTACCTTTATTTGGGCTCATTTCCCATTTATCGGGAGCGACAGCTTGGCGACTCTGCTGGGGACCCTTATACTGTAACCAGGGCTTCTGGTTCTTTTTGTGGGTTCCTCCTAGCGCTTGTTTGATTTATGTTTACTGGGGTGTTATGTGCTATTGGTGTTTGTATATTTGTTTTATTTTTGCTTTATGTATAGTTATTTATTGCTTTCTTTACAGCTTTATATACATCATACTGTCATATTGTTCTGGCTGGATCTGGTTTATTTGCTTTGGTGGGTGGGGTTCTATTGAGAGTTGAGGTCCTATACCTGGGACCTGAGTGACACCTAGGTTAGAGTGGTTCATGTTCTTTCCCATTCCATTTCGGTCTGGTGCGGGAATATGAAACACGGTTCGGATATGGGTTTCTTCTTGAGAACTTTGTGCTACAGATTTCCTGTAGTGCTAGGGCTATCTGGGAAGCCTGCTAAGTCTGGATGACCTTTATTATGACCTTCAGAAACTGAGGTGAATTAGAGGAGGATCTTTTATGGTTATTGTAAACACTGTACCTCCGGGTTAGAAGTGTTTACACTTCTCATAACTGATCCAAGTCTGAGGGTCCTTGTTTTAGAACACCACCTGTGAGGGGGTTGGGTTGTTTATAGGTTTGCAGGTACCCTTGACCTCAACATACCCTGTTACTTTGTTTTGATTAAGAGTACTCCATTTTGGAATAGTTCTTGTGATTTTTAACCCTGGACATGTGACTCTTTATTTGAGTCCCCCACCTTGGTTACTGGACTTATGAACCTCCATCTGGATTTATTGAACATACATGGACCTATATCAAAGCAGTAATCGGATCCAGCTTGATCACAAACCCTTGCATATCTTTTGCATACATCATCATTGCATCATTTAACATTTGCTTATCTGTTTTTCAGGGTATCCATATTACTTTTGGCTTGGTTTTGACCCCTTCATCTGCATAGGCCTATCTTCACCAGTATCTGCTTCAGCTATCCTCATCAGCTACCTACTTCAGTCACCTGCATCACTAGTCTCAGCCTGTCAGTGGCCCATCTTCTAGTATCAGTCATCATCATCAGCATCTGTTCTTCAGCAACATGGCACCTAAGAAGAGCAACATCTCCTATCATTTCTTTGAGCCTGAGCTAGCTGGCATCAAGAAGGTCCAGGCCTTGATTACTCCAGACCATATACCACTATTCAGAGAACATTTTGGAGGCATCCTTGATGTGGTTATGGATTTGGACCCTTCCCAGAGGAGCTTGATTCATACTTGCCTGCAGTTCTATGATCCCCCTCTGAGGTGCTTCACCTTCCAGGATTTTCAGTTGGGACCCTTGTTAGAAGAATATTCATCACTGATTGGTGTACCTATCAGGGGTGGAGTCCCCTTCAACCCTGAGATGACTTTTCCTAGTAATGAAGAGGTGGCAAAGGCATTGTATCTGGAACCAGTTCTGGTTGGGCAGAACATGACAGCAAAGGCTGGAATCTCTGGTCTCCACTTGGATTTCTTGACCTCTCAGGCTGTTCTGAAGGCCTCCTTGGGGGAGTGGAAGGCAGTCTGTGCATTATTAGCCCTTAGCATATATGGGGTTATATTATTTGCGGATGAGCCTAAGTTTATTAGCAAGAATGCAATCCATCTTTTCATTCTGAGGAACCCAGTGCCCACCTTACTGGGAGATTTCTACTACTCTGTTCACCAAAGGAATGAAAAGCAAAGGGGAAGATTGGTGAGATGTTGTGCTCCTTTGTTCCATACCTGGTTACTCAAACACCTGCCCAAGACTGACGCATTCTTGAACCCTCATCAACAAAAGAATTGGGCCAGGAGGCTTGTTGCTTTAACTTCAGATGATATCAGGTGGTGCACTCAGAGCACTAAGGGCAGGGACATCATTACTAGTTGTGGGCAGTTCCCTAATGTACCCCTGATAGGAGTGAAAGGTTGCATCAACTACAACCCTCTGCTATTCAAAAGACAACTGGGCTATGCATTGGTCCACCCTCCTAGAATACAAGATCTAGCTGAGACCCTTTATTGTGAGATCAAGCCTAATCTGGCTATTGTCAGGCAAGCATCCTGGGCTTGGGACAATGTCCAGACTAAAGGAATGGTCATTCTTGGGAGATGCAACAATGTGGCCTCAGCTCAGTATTACGAGTGGTCTCATGCCAGGGCTCGAATTTCTGGGATGCCCTTCACCATTGAAGATGTGCCTGGGCCCTCCACAGCACCACCTCCAGCAACTGTCAGCCTGGAAGAGTTTGAGAAGCTCAAAGAGAGGAATGAGAATTTGTCTGAAGCCTTGAAGAGAACCCTCTGGGAGAGGAGTGATGGTCGTCTGGACATTGAAAGGTTAGAAAAGCTTAAGGTGGAACATCTAGCCAGGATTTAAAAGTCAGAGGACTACATCAAGAAGGCCAGGGCTGGAGAACAGATTTTGAAGAATGCCTGCAAAGAGGCCCAGTTCCAAAGAGCTAGGACTGATCTTTATCTGAAGGAGAGCCAAGCTAGGTGGGTCAGGATCACTGAAGCTCGCACTCAGGAGGATAAAAGAACTCAGGACAAGATTGAGCAGTTGGAGGCTAATGTAAAGGAGCAACAGGAAGCCCTAGTAGCAGCCCAGAGGGAGATCTCAGAATTGAAACTCAGAGCTGGTGTAAAGAGGTCAAAAGACCAGGGCAGACACAAGAAGCTAACCACTGCCATCACCACCAGGAATCTTCTCATCAGGAACCTCACAGAGCATCCAGCTAATCCTGTAACTGAAGCACTTTTGAAGGAAGTCCAGGAGGATGAGTTTGGTCTTGGTGTCTGACTTTTTGCTTGTTGTTGCTTTCATTTCATTGTACTTTTCCTTTTTATGTTGTATTTTTGACCCCTCAGAGGGCATGTATTGTAAAAAAAAAAAAAAAAACTATGTATGTTTTTCTTTTTGTAATATATTCATTAGTTTGTTTCATTTGGATCTCTCTCTCCTAAGCTACATCAAACAGCATCTTCCTCAGGGGCCTGGAAAGGTCAAAACCATATGCCAAGCCGGATACCTTGGAAACAAATAAGCATACTGCATTGCATACTAACTTTTGTTTTGCTTTGTAGGTTTTTGTTTTGTTGTTACTAACTCTGTTGTGGTTCAGGAACTATTGCTCGACGACGGGTGTTCCCACTCAACCGTCCACACAGATATCCCACCCGCAACAACCTTCCGGGCATACAAATGGACCAAGTACAGCAGGACCTTACAGAGGTCAGGAATCAAATGACCAATGAGAGACTGGAGATGAGAAATCAGATGACCCAGTTTATGGAGGTGATGAATGGATTGGCACAGAGCCAAGAGAGATTAAGGGCACTAGTAGAAAGGCAGACCCAGGAGGAACCCCATCTAGGGACTGGAGGAACGAGCAACAATGAGAGGGTCCAGCCTCATGTTAATCCTCCTGTGTATGGGCCTCACCTTCACCCAGAGATCAACATTCCTGCTAATGTGCAAGGGAATGCCACTGCAGGCAGAGTATTACAGGAGGACCCCCAGGAAGATCAGTTCACAGTGATGGGAGCTGGGGATGAAGCCTATGACAGAAGGCTAGATGAGATTGCTGAGAAACTGAGATCCTTGGAGTCCCAGAATTCTTTGGGCTTTGATGTTATGGACATGGGTTTAGTGGACGGGGTCAGGATTCCCCACAAGTTTAAACCTCCGTGCTTTGAGAAGTACAACGGAACTTCCTGTCCCCGAACCCATTTGCAATCCTTTCTGGGGAGGCTGAAGGCATATACCATGGATGAAAAGCTATGGATGTTTTATTTTGAAGATAGCTTAATAGGAGCTTCAAGGGAATGGTACTCTCACTTGACTAGAGCAACCATTAGATGCTGGAAGGACCTGGCTGAGGCCTTTGTCAGACAATACCAGTACAACTTGGATATGGCTCCCAACAGGACCCTCCTGATGGGAATGTCTCAATCATCCAGGGAAAGCTTCCGGGAGTACGCCCAGAGGTGGAGACAGCTTGCTGCTGCTGTCCAGCCACCCATGTCAGAGAGGGAAATGGCTGATATGTTTATGAACACCCTCCAAGGGACATACATTGACAGGCTAGCTGCCTTTTCTTCCACTAGCTTTGCTGACGTGGTCATAGCCGGGGAAAGAATTGAGAGCCTATTAAAGATGGGCAAGATTTCTGACAATGGTGCGAGCTCGTTCGACAACCCCAGAAAACCTTTTGTAGGTCCAAGAAGAACTGGTGAGACCAATGCTATTCAGGCCAGCAGGGGCAGACCACAATATGTTCATAGGTCAGTGGCAGCAGTCACCATTCCCTCTTCACTTCCTCAGCAACCAGTATATCAACCACAGCAATAACCTCATTACCAGCAACAAACTCAGTATCCTCCTCAGAGAAACTACAACAACAACAACAACAGTCAGCAAAGACCATTTCAACAGAGACCATCTCAGGCCAATAGGGTGATCGATCCGATCCCTATGCCTTATGCCGCTTTACTGCCACAGCTCCTGAAGCTCAACCTAGTTGAGTTAAGGACGTTGGCACCACCAGATCCTTCCAGTCTGCCCAGAAATTATGACGCCAGCGCCAGATGTGCTTTTCACTCAAATGCACCTGGCCACAGTACAGAGAAGTGCAGAGCTTTGCACATGAAGGTGCAGGATCTAGTGGATTCCAAAGCTCTAAACTTTGCACCCCCGCCAAATGTCAACAAGAACCCTATGCCCAACCACGGAGGGCCCAGAATTAATGCTATTGAAGAAGATAAGTCGTCTTACTTAATAACCAGTGTGGGGCAGATCCGGACACCTTTGGTAGAGATTAAAGCTCAACTCCTTGAATGTCAAATGTTCCCGGGATGTGAGCTAGGATGTGCTTATTGCAACATTTCAGTAAATGGGTGATAACTTGAGAAGTGGCATAGATGGTCTCATCCAGAGTGGTCTGCTTCAAATCACAACATCAATACCTACCAATCCAGCAATCTCCCTAACAACAGTTCCGGAATCTCCTACAACTGCAGCAACAATAATTCCAAACAATTCTTCAGTTTCATCAACAAATGCTTCGTCTGTCACTTCAACGGACCAAATATCAACAAACATCTCTTCTACAACTTCAGCACCCCTTCATTCAGAATCTCCTACAACAGCAACACTCATCCAGCCAACAGTGTCTCCTACAACATCAACAGCAAATAATGAAAGCGTCTCAACGGTTACAATATATTATGATCCCATAAATGATTCTGCCTACAACTCACAGAATGCCGCTCCTGTCAGAGCACCAGTTACGATATACTATGATCCACATACTATCATGGTCCCTTCTGCAGCTGCTGCCAGTCCAGTCACTATCATAGTGCCTGGGCCAGTTCCTTATGAAAGCAGTAATGCCATCCCTTGGCATATTACGGCTCCGATCTATACTGCGAAGGGCAGAAAATCACTCTTGAATCATCAACTTCTTCACCACAAATAGACAATGTGGGAGGAGGCGGAGGCTTCACTCGAAGCGGACGTCTTTTTGCCCCACAAATTCCAAGACCCATTGCTGAAGCAGAAGCTGCTGCCAAGGCAAAAGGGAAGAGCATGGTGCAAGAAGAACAAGTTGCTAAAGAAGCTTTAAAGACCCCTTTTGATCAAGAGGTTGATGAATTCATGAGAATCGTCAAGAAAAGTGATTACAAGATAGTGGACCAGCTTCACCAGACACCTTCCAAGATCTCCATTTTGTCATTGCTAATGTGCTCCGAGGCTCATCGGAACGCACTATTAAAAGTCTTGCACGCAGCTTATGTGCCAGAGGAGATTATTGTCAATCAGTTGGAAGCCGTAGTTGGAAATGTTAACGCTAGTCATGGACTAGGATTTACCAACACTGATTTGACAACGGAAGGCCGCAATCACAACAAGGCTTTGCACATTACCTTGGAGTGTAAGGGTGCAGTTCTTTCTCATGTATTGGTGGACACAGGGTCATCCCTCAATGTCCTACCTAAGAAAGCCCTCGTGAAGCTGGAATATGAAGGATTGGCATTACGCCCCAGCAACTTGGTAGTAAAAGCCTTTGACGGTTCAAAGAGATCAATTCTGGGAGAAATTGAGTTGCCTATAACGATTGGTCCACAGACTTTCAAAACGACCTTCTTCGTGATGGATATACAGCCTGCCTACAGCTGTCTATTGGGTAGACCATGGATACACGCCGCTGGCGCCGTGACCTCAACCCTTCACCAGAAGTTAAAATTCGAATGGGAGGGCCAAGTCGTTACTATTTGTGGAGAGGAAGATATTTTTGTTAGCCATCTGGCTACATACAAATACATTGAGATGGATGGGGAGATCCATGAAACCATGAGTCAAGGATTTGAGGCCCTAAACATCAACGAAGCATCTGCTGTACTTGGGACTTCCATGACATCCTACCAGCAAGCCAGGAAGGTTGTTGAAGAGGGGAATGCTCAAGGCTGGGGCAAGCTATTGCCTGTGGAAAAGAAAGAAGACAGATTTGGGTTGGGTTACAAACCAACTCAGCAAGATCAAGCAGAGGCTGCTAAGAAGCCCAACTTTGTCAGTGGGGGAATGCTCACCCCCGATGCTGTAAACAACTTGGAAGATGAGTCGGAAGATGAGCGCAACCTGGAGAGTTGGATACGTCCAAGGATCCCGGGGAGCCGTATCTCAAACTGGTCTTCCCAGGAAATTATAAGGGTTACTCCCGCAGAGTAATTATTATTTCCTGTATATTTTAAGCATGCATCAAGTCTTGCATCTTGCCCAATATGACAAAACTCATTTTGTAATTGGGCCATCTGTAATTTTGTGCAAACAGATCAATCAATGATAATCAGGCATCTTTTGCAAATGAGTCTTTTTCTTTTCCGCTCACTGTTTTTTCCATTTTTCTTTTTGTACAAAAATAAATGGCAATGTTTTCAAAATGATGAACTTCATTTCACTTTTTCTAAACAAGATTAAAATCAATCACTAAAATGAACAATCTAAACCCTTGCAGAGAGTGCCTTTCAGACCGCACCGACAACAGCACAGCTATGACTTCGTATGACTTTGACAATCCGATCAATCAAGCTGATGAAGGGGTTGAAGAAGATTTTGAGCTACCTGAAGAGATAGCCAGGTTGTTAAGACAAGAGGAGAGGGTTATCACTCCTCATCAGGAGGAGATTGAAACAGTTAATCTTGGTACGGATGAAGACGTGAAAGAAGTTAAGATCGGGGCCTGCCTACAAAACTCAGTGAAAGAACAACTGATTGATCTGCTTCGGGAGTATGCGGATGTGTTTGCTTGGTCTTACCAGGATATGCCAGGGTTGGACACCGATATCGTCACGCACAAGCTGCCATTGAAAGAAGACTGCCCACCAGTAAAGCAGAAGCTGCGCCGTACTCGCCCAGATATGGCAATGAAGATAAAAGAAGAGGTACAAAAGCAGTGGGACGCCGGATTCCTTGTTGTGACTAGCTATCCGCCGTGGGTTGCTAATATTGTACCTGTGCCAAAGAAGGACGGCAAGGTAAGGATGTGTGTTGACTACCGGGATCTGAACAGAGCCAGCCCGAAAGATGATTTTCCATTACCTCACATTGATGTATTGGTTGATAATACGGCTCAGTTCTCGGTGTTCTCCTTCATGGATGGATTTTCAGGATACAATCAGATCAAAATGTCACCTGAAGACATGGAGAAGACAACTTTCATCACACCCTGGGGCACGTTTTGTTATTAGGTGATGCCGTTCGGATTGAAGAATGTTGGTGCAACATATCAACGGGCTATGGTAACGTTATTCCACGATATGATCCATAAAGAAATCGAGTGTTATGTGGATGACATGATTGCCAAGTCCCTCACGGAAGAAGACCACCTGGTGAATCTGTTGAAGTTATTCAAGCGTCTGAGGAAATACCAACTAAAGCTGAACCCCAACAAGTGCACATTCGGGGTGCGGTCTGGTAAGCTGCTGGGCTTTATTGTAAGCGAGAAAGGGATTGAAGTTGACCCTGATAAAGTTAAAGCCATTCAATAAATGCCTGCACCGAAGTCTGAAAAGGAAGTTCGAGGGTTTCTAGGTAGATTGAACTACATTTCAAGGTTCATATCTCACCTTACTGCAACCTGTGAACCCTTGTTTAAGCTGTTAAGAAAAGAACAGACGGTCAGGTGGAACGAAGACTGCCAGAGGGCTTTTGACAAAATCAAGGAATACCTGCAAGAACCACCAATCCTTATGCCTCCAGTTGAAGGAAGACCTCTGATAATGTACTTGACAGTATTAGAAGAGTCAATGGGGTGTGTGCTGGGCCAGCATGACGAGTCTGGTCGAAAAGAGTATGCAATTTACTACCTGAGCAAAAAGTTTACTGACTGTGAACAACGTTATTCACTGCTCGAGAAAACTTGTTGTGCTTTAGCGTGGGCTGCTCGCCGACTGAGACAGTATATGCTGACCCACACTACTCTATTGATCTCCAAGATGGACCCAGTTAAGTACATTTTCGAGAAGCCAGCTCTTACCGGACGGGTTGCAAAATGGCAAATGATCCTCACAGAGTATGACATCCAGTACACATCTCAAAAAGCCATCAAGGGCAGCGTATTGTCTGATTATCTTGCTGAGCAACCTATTGATGATTACTAGCCTATGAGATTTGACTTCCCTGATGAAGACATCATGTTCATAAAAGCAAAAGATCATGAAGAGCCTGTTCACACTGAAGGACCTGACCCGGAAGAAGAATGGACTATGATGTTTGATGGGGCTGTTAATATGAATGGTCGTGGCGTTGGTGCAATACTCATTACACCTAAGGGAGTTCACATGCCTTTCTCGGCAAAACTCACCTTTAACTGCACTAACAACGAAGCTGAATACGAAGCTTGCATTATGGGTCTTGAGGAAGCTATTGACCTCGGGATCAAGACATTGACTGTATTCGGAGATTCAGCTCTGGTAGTTAATCAAACCAACGACAAATGGTACACCCACCAGGACCATCTGATACCTTACAGGGATTATACAAGAAGGTTGTTGACTTTCTTCACAACGGTCAAGCTTGAGTATATCCCTCGGGACGAGAATCAGTTTGCAGATGCTCTGGCTACCATTTCATCCATGATCAAAGTTCAAGCTGCCAACTTTGTGCCTCGGATTTCAGTGTCCAGACTTGACAGACCAGCATATGTACTTGCAGCGGATGTTGTCAAAGATGATAAGCCCTGGTTCCATGACATCAAGTGCTTCTTGGAGGATCAAACATACCCACCTGGGGCATCTTCCAATGATAAGAAGACTTTAAGAAGGCTTGCTGGTAGTTTCTTCCTGAATACTGATGGTTCCCTATACAAGAGAAACTTTGATATGGTACTTCTCCGGTGCGTTGATAGAACAGAAGTAGACTTGCTAATGCACGAGGTGCACGAAGGATCCTTTGGTACCCATGCAGGAGGGCATGCCATGGCTAAGAAATTTCTAAGATCAGGTTATTACTGGATCACGATGGATGCCGACTGTTGTGCTTATGCCAGAAAATGCCATAAATGCCAGATTTATGCGGATAAGGTGCATGTGCCTCCCAATCTTTTGAATGCGATGTCGTCACCCTGGCCCTTTGGTATGTGGGGCATTGATATGATTGGCAAGATTGAGCCGACTGCTTCGAATGGCCACAGATTCATCCTGGTTGCCATTGACTATTTCACCAAGTGGGTCGAAGAAGCTTCCTACGCCAACGTTACAAGGCAAGTGGTAGCCAGATTTCTGAGGAGAGATATCATCTGTCGATACGGAGTTCCCGAGCGAATCATTACTAATAATGGTTCCAACTTGAACAACAAGATGATGGCAGAACTATGTCGGGACTTCAAGATCCAGCACCACAATTCTTCTCCTTACAGGCCAAAGATGAACGGCGCTGTCGAGGCAGCTAACAAGAATATCAAGAAGATTGTGCAGAAGATGGTAGTCACCTACAAAGACTGGCATGAAATGCTACCATTTGCCTTGCATGGGTACCGCATGTCAATCAGAACATCCACTGGGGCAACACCTTATCAGCTTGTGTATGGTATGGAGGCAGTCCTACCTGTTGAAGTTGAATTACCCTCCCTGCGGGTACTGATGGATGTTAAGCTAAACAAAGCAGAATGGGTCCGGTCCCGATACGAGCAACTGAGTCTGATTGAAGAGAAAAGATTGGCTGCAATCTGTCATGGGCAGTTGTATCAGAAAAGAATGAAGAAAGCCTTCGATCAGAAAGTCAGGCTCCGAGAGTACCAAGTAGGAGATCTTGTGCTGAAAAGAATCCTCCCTCCTCATACAGACCACAGGGGCAAATGGACTCCAAACTATGAAGGACCATTTGTAGTCAAGAAAGTTTTCTCTGGTGGGGCACTGATGCTCAGCACCATGGATGGTGAAGACTTCCCGTCCCCTGTGAATTCAGATGCAGTTAAAAAATATTTCGCATAAAAATGACCCGCTGGACATAAAAACAGAATGTAAGTCCAGGCAAAAATAGGACATCCCGGCGAGTTAAAAACAGAATAAAAGACTCGGGCAAAAATAAGGGAAAATAAGCAAAAAAATGTACACCCGCTGAGTTGAAAAGCCGCATTGGACAACTCAGGCAAAAAAGGGTATCCCGATGGATTGAAAACCCGAAAGGGCGATCCATGCAAAATAAGGGGATAAGTGAACAACTGCATTCTGAATTCGTCTGTATCACTTACAACTTGGTTAGCTTCAAAAGGATCAAGTGCCGGTCAGAATCAACCTTCTTCAGAAAGCAAGACGAGAAGAACGTCAAAAGTCATACGAGTCATAGCAAAAGGGGAAGCTCCTCGAAGCGTCGTCAACATTGCCAACATTTTGTTTCTCAATTTGTAACAATCTCCTCATTTTAGGGGATCTGTTTCTCTGACTGTATCTCGCCAATTCAGGGCGTATAAATCAATAAAATCAAATTTTCAGTCATGTTTTGTCTCGTACATTTTATTTTCATTTGCAAAATGTCCGATGTCCTTAAGATACTGATTGCATAAATACAGATGCTTCTCTTAAAACACGTGCTTGCAGGAAATATACTTACTCCCGGGGGTGTCTGAACTCCTATGATGGAATCCGGTAAGGGATACCTCGGGATTACTTGTACGTTTCTCTATCTTTTCAGGATTGCAGGCATTCAAAGCACAACATGAGGCATGAAAGTTTCATCCCAGCAAGCTGGCAAATCAACACTCAGTCTTAGCACCCAAAGTGTTTTCTCCCCAGCTGAGTTGCCACTTGTTATTTTCTCCCCAACCGAGGTGCCGATAATTCTTCCTCAGCTAAGCACAAAAGCCAGGGAACCACTTCCCCACAGAGACTCAGCCTCTATCCAGAAGAGCAGCACACTAAAGAATCGCAACAGAGTGACGAAGGCTTCTGCAAACCCCAGCTGGGTCCCTCATTACCAAGAATGGGTCTATCAGTGACCTATTCCTCCAAGCAGATACATCTCAATGATCTCATCCCCAGCTGGGATGCCCACTTCAGACAGATCGGCCAGAGATCTTCACAGCAACGGGATCCGAGTCCCGGATTGATATCCCTGCATAGTCATAGCATTCGCATCATGTCTTTCTCACAGAGCGTAGCATTCCGTCTAATACGGAGCATTACGGCAAAAATCAAACATGTTGCATAATCATAAGTCAGGGTCTGAATCAAACACTTGTGAATAATGACAATCCATCAGCAATATACGGAATGCTCCCCAAATTCCCCGGCAAAGAGCTAAAGCAGTTGCCTTACACCCACAAACATCAGTATATACTCCTTGTGGCACCCGTCCGTGTCAAAACCCCAGCAGAAAGCCAAAGTATCCCCTTTGCACTCACAGATACATATATATATAATTTTCTTGACATCCGTCCGTGTCACTTTCCCCGGCATAATTACCTAAACACTTTGTATATCAGATACTTGTTTATACTATACTATTCTCCTTTTGACACTCGTCCGTGTCACTCTCTCCAGCAGGTTGAACACTCATCTATACACCACTCATACTTATTTTAATTATACAGATACTCGTCCGTATCTTGTATACACCATTTATATCCCACAGATTCGACACTCGTCCGTGTTCTTTGTTAACCCGTTGGTATTCGTCCGTACCATCATCTCAGAACATGCGTCAAGCGTTTGTTTCTACCGGATACTCGTCCGTATCATAGTCTTAAGGATACTCGTCCGCATCTTTAATCCATACACTGTGTCAAACACTCTTGTCTTCCTGAAATTTAGACACTCGTCTGTGTCTACCTTTCCCCAGAAGAGTCCCCTCAGAATCAACACTCGTTCGTGTTCCTTGTTAACCAGTTGATACTCGTCCGTATCATCATCTCTGAACACGTGTCAGTATTTGTTTTTACCTGATACTCGTCTGTATCATAGTCTTAAGGATGCTCGTCCGCATCTTTAATCTATACACAACACCAAACACTTATACCTCTTATTTTCTTTTGGATATAAACACTCGTCCGTGTTTACTATTCCCCAGTAGAGTGAATTTACTTTTTATCTGACATTCGTCCTATGTCATGATAAACCCTGAGAGCAGTCGTCCCCTGCTAGGTGATCGTCCTTCACCTCTTGATGATCGTCCTTCATCATGCTCATCCGATGGCCGTCCCCATCGTCGACCTTTTATCCGACATTCATCCTATGTCGTGATATTTAGCAGCCTTCCCCTGCTAGGTGATTGTCCTTCACCTCTTGATGATCGTCCTTCATCATTTTATCCGATGGTCGTCCCCATCGTTGATCTTTTTATCTGACATTTGTCCTATGTCATGATAAACCTTGAGAGCAGCCGTCCCCTGCTAGGTGATCGTCCTTCACCTCTTGATGATCGTCCTTCATCATGCTCGTCCGATGGCCGTCCCCATCGTCGACTTTTTATCCGGCATTCGTCCTATGTCGCGATACTTTCGGCAGCCGTACCCTGCCAGGTGATCGTCCTTCACCTTAGATGATCGTCCCTCATCTTATCCCCAACGGAGCAGCCGTCCCCTGCTAGGTGATCGTCCTTCACCTTTGATGACCGTCCCTCATCATTATTTCATTTATTCTTTAACCCGATGGCCGTCCCCGTCGTGGTCCCTTTTTCTTTTCCTGATGATCGTCCTTCATCAGTTTAGCCCGATGGTCGTCCCCATCGTTGCTTGCTTTACTTTATGAACTTGATGGCCGTCCCCATCATTTTTCAATTAATCCCCAGAGAATCTTATAGCTTTACTTGATGGCCGTCCCCATCATTATCTCTTATATCCTCAGCATGTCGGCTGTCCCCGTCATTGCTTTATTGCACATTCTCCCCAGCATGTCGGTCGTCCCCGTCATTGCTTTATCCCCAGCAGTCGTCCTCTGCTCGACGGTCGTCCTCCGTCGCCCGCACTTTATATTATACTTTATTTCCTTTTACAATCTATATCCCTTTTCTTCTTCATTCTGTGAGTGCAAATTTTGGACTGTCTTTGGTATTCAACCACAAGTTATCTTGTTAGCCTGTTAAGCCGCTGCTTACATCCTGCACAGCTAACTCATGTTTGAATAGGGGAAGCTGTAAGCACCCCAAATTTGCCCTCACCCATTCACACCATGGCTTGTGATCATTTCCTATGCATAAACTCAATCATAGCATCTCATATCACATTTTTGATTCATTGCATTAGTTCAAAGTCATCTGCATCTAGGGTTTGTGATCTGAGCAATTCAAGAAGCTTCTTGAGCCACTCCAAAGGCCATCAATCACTTCAAAGGGGTCCATATATGTTCAAGTATCATATTATATCCTCTCAAAGTCAAGAATGTCAAAAAATCACAAGAACTGAGAATGGCATGGAGGCAGAGCCAGGTTTGACTGCACAGATGACCTAGAATTAGGGTTTTGGTTTCAAAGGCCACAAATCCAAATTTTTTGGTCATTCTTGTTTCTATTGGTCTCTATATGGTATAGGGAGTATGCATATCAATTTTCATGAAGAAATTCCATGGGGAAGTCATCTGATCAAGAGTTGACTTTTCAAGCAAGTCAGTGCAAAATCAGGGCATCTGAGGCCCCCAATGACCCAACCAAAGGGTGTTCTTCATCATTTTGATTGTATATGATCTTTATTTGATCATAGAAGAAGTTTTAAGTTCACAAAATTGAAGAATTTCAAGTCTTTTGCAAAGTTGACTTTTTGGGAAAGTTTGACTTTTGATGAAATTGCCATTTTAAGAACCTTTTTCAACCTTTACTTTTTGATTCAAAAATGCTTCAAATGAAAAAAACTTTGGTCATGAAAGTTGTAGAATGGATCATTCCCTTTTCAAAAAGTACAAGAACATGACCTAATTCATTTTGGATCAAAAGTTATGGCTTGTCAAAGTTGGCAAAAATCACCAAATTTGAAGTTTTCTACCAAAGAGGCAAAGTTGCAAATTCACTTGTCAAGGCAAATTGAGCTATCAAACAAACTACTAATCTTCACACAAACATGTACCAAGACCTAAAAGTCAGATTGCTCCAAAGGATCACTCATTTCTATGGCTTATGGAGCAAGATTTCACAAAGGAAGCAAAAGTGAGGCAAGTTGCAAAAACTCACTCAAGTGTGAATCCACTTGCTGGCTGACATCAGAACCAATCCTATGGCTCTCCACACATCTTGCTGCGCAGGACACCCCATCTGTCCTTGGCTAGCAAGTAGCCCATGCCTCTCTTACACAACTTTGACATTTTGGCAACTTGAGCCATACCAATCACTAAAGCACACATCAACTCATCTGACCTATCACAATAGTTTATGCAAACAAAAAGCAAGCCAAAGCACATAACAACACACTCTGATCTTGCCCATAGCCATAGTTATCAAAATCTCCCCCATTTGCAATAGCCTTCGAAACACTCAGTACAAGCCACAAACACACAAACAAACTTCACAAACATACTCAGCACACTTCCCTGATCACAAAGCACCCATCACCATAGCCTAAAACTCCCTGAATCACAAATACGATTTCCACCCCACCTTGAACAGAACTTCTGCCATCTCTCAAACCATCCATTATAAACTTCAAACAAGCATTGAAAGCTTCTCAGGAGGTCCAGTGGAGTTGATTGCCAGCAAGAAACCAGCCAGAAAGTGCCAGAAACCAAAGCTTCAGTTCAGGTAGCCATCTCAAACTTTTTTTCCAGAAACTCCATTTTAAGTTCTTAAATGCTTCTATGCACTCCCCTGATCATGGGGATGTGATTATTTTTGAAAATGGTTGAGAAACCAGCATGTATGAACTGTCTGAAACTTTTTGCCCTAAATGAGTTTTGCTTCGATTTGGCTGATTGATGAATGAAAAATGATGTTTATTAGGGGGTTTTGATTCAGTGTTGAATGGGGATGATTTCTGGGCAGTTAGATTTCATTTTCATTGCGTGTAGAGGGAGTTAGAGTTTTGGGCTTGCCGGAGAAGACGACCGGAACAGTGTTCCGGTCGCCTGAAAGTCATTAGGGCATGGGATTAGGGCTTAATCATAATTAGAGGATTTTGAATGTCAGCCCTTGGATATGGCGCCAAGTCAATTCGCGCGTGTGTTTGTTTGAATTCCAGCCATTGATCTTGCTGACTTTTCTATTTTTCAGTTTTATTTCATTTTTATTTCATTAAATTTCATTTGTTTTGTTTAATTTATTTAAAATAGCAAAAATCATTTAAAAATTCTGAAAATTTTTATACAAACTTTTATTAATTTTCAGAAACCAAAAACATTTTTATTTTTATTTTTTGCATTAAAAAATATTTTTAAATCATTTAAAAGTTTATTTTTAATTAATTAATGAGAATTAATGAATTAAAAATACTTTTAGGTATTTAAAAATCACCAAAAAATTCATGGTACCTTTAAAATCATTTAGAAACATTGTCCAACCCTCAAACCAAATTTCTTTTTTTATCTTAATGCATTTTGACAATTTTCCATGGAATTAATTCTTTTTCAAGGCATTATTTTGATCCAATCTTTGGAAATTCATTTCTGCCTAGTCTTTAAGAGTTGGACTTTGATTCTTTTTGCATTGTGTCTTGCATATCATGAAGTTTGTAGGATTAATTTGGCATGATTTGATCTTGCATTTTCCTTTTGTTTGACATTTTTCTTGTCAAGGTACCTTAAAACCCTAGCAATCTTAAGAAATTCATAACCTTCATTAGGTTAAGAGTTAGAACCCCTCCTTTGGACAGTGAGTTTGTATAGGTTTAAGGTTCCTTTGAATGCATTTTCAATTTTTTATCTTGAGGTTTGCTTCTGGTTTTGGTTTTTGTTTGGTGCATTGATCATAAACCCTAATTTGGGCTTCCTTTTGCATTCATCTTCCATTTGCTTGCATACCATGACTTGCCATTACATTTTATGCATCCATTTGATTCATTAGACATCTTAAGACATATTAGAATCATGTTTGATCATTGTATCTTGCATTTGCCATGTTGTATGTCATTTGCATTTCATAACTTTTCATGTATGATCATGGTTCTAAGCATGCTTCTCTTGCATCCATATGTTCATATGATCATCCCCATGCCTTGATTCATGTTTGCATCATCTTATAGCATCATTAGCATCATGTGTATGCTTCTGGTTTTGATTTACATCATGACATTTCATCTCATTTTGCATTGCATTGCATTTCTTTCACTAACTTTTCAGGTGGTAAGTCATTTTGAGAAGTGAATTTGCCTTCACTTCTCACAATTTCTTTTCATTTCTCTTATGCATCATTGCTGCATCTTATCTTGTGTTTGAGATTGAGCTTGCTCTTTCTTCTTCTTCTTACCTTCTTTCCTCAAGTGACTTGACTTCTTGAATGAAGCAAGTTACTTTGCTTCTCTTTGCTCCTCTCATCTGCTTCTTGGTGGTTCCTCTGAAGATTTCCCTTGTAAACTTCACAAACCTTAGGAACAACCAAGAATGACAATGATTAGGGTTTTGATTAGTCCCCCATTTAGTTTTTACCTTTGTGTCTCATTGAGTCTTCTCTTCTCATCTCATAATCAGGGACTAAACCCTAAAGGCTTTAAGGCTTTGTGATTAAGCTTATGCCTGCATCCTTCTATTAGGATGGAGTGTATAACTTTAATCCTAAGTGTTAAACCCTTAATGTGTTTAACTCCTTTAATCAATCCACATAATAATCATCAAGACATCACACTTGTAACTTGGGCCTTGCATTAGGGTTCTAATTCTTCCTTAATTGGTTAAGAAGGACTAACCCTAGTGTTAATGGACAAGTCCTCCTCAAGTTGTCTTACAAACCATAAAACTCACTTCTTCATCATATCATTAAATAAAATCCACTTAATCAAAGGCTTGTTTTGTCATGAGTTTAATCCCTAATCATGGATTAAGTTGAGGAGCTTTCCTCAGCTTAAACATTCTCATCTATTATCCTTCTATTAGGATGGTGTAATGAGTCTGTTTAATCCTTGATTATGGCTTAATCTCATTACTTAACACTAAACAAAAACAACAAAAACATCTAAATAATCACAAGTAGGTTAATGATCTTAATCCTACACCATGGTGATTAAGTGTGAGAAGCTGACTTCACACTTAAAGCATTCTCATTACCCCTAATCAGAGGGAAGATGTGATGAGTTTACTAAATCCATTGGTTTAGGCATAAGCTCATTAACTTATGACAAACTTTCAAAAGCAATAAAAGATTGAAAACACAAAAACAAACAATAATCGTCTCCTTAGGGATTCTTTTCTCATCTCATTCACTCATAAACGAGAACTTGCTTCTTCCGTCTAATGCAAGACAGTTTGCACCTGAGCCAGACAGGTCATACACTTGAGCATAGGCAAGTAAGCAGTTCACCAGTAAATTTATCTTTCCGTCTCTTTGGGTTGAACTACTGTGTTCTGACTTCCTCATTGCACGAGAGGATACGTAGGCATAACTTAACAGTTATCGAACAAAAGTCTCTGTATATTCCCCCTCTTTCCATCATCATTCTTTTAGCCTTATGATCTTGAGCATTTTATTCTTGTTCTCACACTGACACTGTACATTTACACACTTCACTTCTTTTACACTGACACCTGTACATCCTTTTTTCCAGCTCTTTGATACACAAATTGCACTGACACTACCCCTTTAAAACACAAATCTTTTAAGCGTAGATCCCGTCGAGTACGACGGACAATCTGGGTGCTAATACCTTCCCAGGTTGTAACCAACCCCCTTTCTCAGTCTCTCTGGTTCGCAACCGTCTTATCCATATCTTTTCTTAGGTTTATGCAGCATTACCTTTCCTTGGGGATAAAAATGCCTAGCTGGCGACTCTATTCATTCCCTGTGAGTTCACTCCTGTGTGTTCTCACACCCTCCCTTCGCCGACCGTTCGCGTCTGTACCTTTATTTGGGCTCATTTCCCATTTATCGGGAGCGACACAAAGCACGGCTGGTTGCACAAGGTTATGGTCAACAAGAAGGAATAGAATACACAGAAACCTTGGCACCAGTCGCAAGGTTAGAATCAATTAGACTCTTAATCTCATTTTTGTTAATCATGACATCACTCTTTATCAGATGGATGTCAAGAGTGAATTTTTAAATGGTTATATTGACGAAGAAGTTTATGTACACCAACCCCCTGGTTTTGAAAATACTAAATTTCCAGAACATGTTTACAAATTTAAAAAATCTTTATACGGTTTGAAACAAGCTCCCAGAGCTTGGTATGAAAGAAAAAGTAATTTTCTTCTGGAAAATAATTTTATCAGAGGGAAAGTGGACACAACTCTCTTCTGCAAAACCTTTAAAAATGATATTCTGATTTGTCAAATATATGTAGATGATATTATTTTTGGTTCCACTAAAAGTGCCTTGGGAGAGGAATTTGCTAAGTCTATGCAGGCAGAATTTGAAATGAGCCTGATAGGAGAATTAAAGTTCTTTTTGGGAATACAAATCAATCAAACATCAGAAGGAACGCATATACATCAAAGAAAATATGTTAAGGAACTTCTGAAGAAATTTGATATGTCAGATAGCAAGATTTCCAAAACTCCTATGCATCCCACGTGTATTCTGGAAAAGGAAGAGGTAAGTAAGAAAGTAGATCAGAAGATCTATAGAGGTATGATTAGCTCTCTTCTCTATTTAACTACCTCAAGACCAGATATTATGTATAGCGAATGTTTATATGCTAGATTCAAATCAGATCCTAGAGAAACTCACTTAACAGCAGTTAAGAGAATCTTTAGATATCTGAAAGGTACTACTAATCTTGGTCTATGCTACAGAAAGTCCAAAAATTACATGCTCGTAGGATACTGTGACACTGATTTTGCTAGAGATAGAACAGAAAGAAAGAGTACTTCTGGAAGTTGTCAATTTCTGGGAGACAATTTAATATTTTGGTCCAGCAAAAGGCAATCAACCATAACACTATCAACTGTTGAGGCTGAATACATAGCAGCATCTGGATGCAGTACTCAGATGCTCTGGATGAAAAACCAGCTTGAGGACTTCAATATCTATGAGAGTAACATTCCCATCCTTTGTGATAATACTTCTGCTATCTGTCTTTCTAAAAAAACCTATCTTACACTTTAGAGATAAACACATAGAAGTTAAACATCATTTCATTAGGGACTATACTCAGAAGGGGATTTTGTTTTTAAAATTTATAGATACAAATCACCAATGGGCTGATATTTTTACAAAGCCCCTTGATGAAGATAGATTTAATTTCATTCTGACTAATCTCAGTATGGAATTATGCCCAGAATGAAAATGTTTAAATTTATGCATTTAAATCTCTGAAGTTCTGTATCAATCTATTTTTTTTTGTTCAGAAGTTTTCAAAATGATCTGACTATTTACTTCTCAGACTTCTGTGTCAAAAGAATAACATGCATATCATAACATCAACACGTGTCAATGAAGCTTTAAGGAATCCTAAAGAATCAGAATACATGTTCATACTCTGAAGATGAACAAAACATGCACTTGGACAATTGTCCCCTGCAGAAGAATACGTATTCAAGTTCTGGGAAACTGAATAGATTGAAAAGACACAATTGAGGCGCTGGTCACATTGGTAATTGTTCCAAAATCTTTACGCCACTCCCATGACAGAACTCATTTAATGCAATTAATCGTGATGTTTTATGCATTAACGTTTTCCACTAATTGTGCTTTTCTTTTACTGTCTCTTAACTTTATATAAATGCATGTTTTCACCTCACAAACACTTTTCACTTTCACTTTCACTTTCACCTCTTGTTTCTATTTTCTCTGCACCTATATTCAAACCCTCATCTTTGTAACAAATGGCCTTTCCATCTCAAAACGTTCATCAAGCTACTTCTGCTCAGCAAACACAACAAGATCAAACTTCAGAAGAACTTCATATCTCTCCAGTCAGAACCCTTCTTACTCCTGTAGATAAGCTAGAAGTTCTCTGTGAGATTTTTGTGGACTTTGACAGTTTGAAGGAAAATAGGCTTGATCTTACACCTTCAGTCAAGGCTCAAGGCTGGGAGAAATACTTTGATCATCTGATGGGTCCAGTTTTTCGTAAACTGGTCAAGGAATTTTAGATCTTTGCAAGTTTTTCAAACTCTCATGTAACTTCTTACGTTATAGGTAAGAGGATTATCATTACTGAAGAACACATTGAAAAGTTGATACAATTTGATGGAAATGGGATCAAGTGCAGTGAGATGGATAAGCTTTTTGATACTACACTCGTCTCTAAAAAAATCTTCTCAAATGGGAAACATTCCAACAAAATCAAAGATCTGAAGGATCATCTGAGAATTTGGGCAAAGATAATTTTAGGTTGCATCAGTCACATAAAAGCAACAAATTCCCCAAATTTCATCAATGTGGATCAACAATTTCTGCTGTACTTCATCTCCAAGAACAAAAAGGTCAATCTTTCTCATTCACTTTTCAATCATTTGAAGAATAGCATAAGAGAAACTAGAGAATATGAGAAAACCAAAAGAGTTTGGATTCCTCTGGGAAGACTCATCTCTGACATTCTGACTGAAAACAAGTTGGTATATCATCTGATGGAGGCTCAACAATTTGAACTTTTGGAAGAAGAATTTGTGAAGCCTTTGAATGCTAAGAATCTGAAGAAGATGAAGTTCATAGAAACCATCAAGAAGGATCCTGTTCTACACTCTAGAGAAGTCACCACCACCAGGAAAATTTCGCTGAAGGACTTCCATATGTTCTCTACTGATACACCACCAGAGGTTGTAGTCAGATACTTGGAATCCTGTAAGTTGGATGGTGTTGATCCTCTGTTCAATCCAGAAGAGCTCAGAAGACCTGCACCAGAAGTTGCTCAGAAGAAGAATAAGAAGAGGAAAGCTTCTGAAGGAAATTCTCAGAAGGCTCCAAAGCAATTCAGAAAGAAAGGTACTTCTTCTTCTCAATCTGAGTTTATTTCTATTGTAGAATCTGTAACAGTGGTCACATCTGAAAACCCTTCTTCTGATACCATTCCTTCTGTTACTCCTACACCTTCCAATCCTATCACTTCTGAAATACGTCCTCCACCTTCACCTCCACTATATACTCAACCTGAATACACTACCTCACCACCAAAATCATCTGAACATCACTATCGTCAAACACTAGAAGATTTTGACATGCCTATAGATCCAACACCTCCTTTTGATTTGAACACCTCAACCTTCGTTGAAACCCATTCAGAACTTCAACAAGTTATGTCTGATATTGAAGTTTTTCCTAATTTTGCTGCTACCTCTTAAGCTCAGTCCTCTAATCCACTTCCAACAACATCCATTCAACAAACACATGGCTTTAACCCTCCTCTAAACTCTGACTATCATAGAGTTGTTTTTGACCTATCCCCCATTCATGAAGCATCCCTATCTTCCTATGAATCCACACCACCAAAAAATCCCTCTTACATTACCATTCTAGATAGTCCCTCCCCAAAAATTGAACCTGAAGATCCCCTTAGAACATCCATTGATATAGAAGCTCTACAAAAACTATCTTCTGTCACAAACAAAACTGCCATACCAATACCTAAACCAAAACCAACCAAATCAGATGTTGGTCCACTATAGCTAGCATTCGAAGCATAAATGAAACTTAGGCTGGAAGATCTGAAGGTCGTTTGTGCAGAAATTCCTGATCCTGCAGCTTTTGATTTTCTTTTGACTTCCTTCAGAAAATGGTTTAATGCTGAGAAGCCTTGGAATGAATCTGAACCAAAGGAATCATCTTCTGCACTTCAGCTGATGATAGTTCCTTTTGTTGAAGACAAGGACAAAGAAATTGCTGAAGTACCTTTGCTGAAGAATCTTCTGAGGAACCTTCCACTCAAGCTGCTGCAACAGTTGAAGAATCACTTCCAACATCCTTGGTGCTGGAAACTCTGAACAAGCTTAAGAAAGAAAATGAAATTGTCAAGCAGAGGTCCGACAAGCAAGTGAGACCAATGTTTAAATCAAATCAATGATTGGACAACAAGTTGAATCAACTTCTCAGATCAAGTCTCTTCTGGAAGCCTTAGTGTCATATCCCAAATTTTACCCCTAACTTTTCGCATTTCGCATTCATCTCACCAACAGCATACCAAAGTGTATACCATGTATTCTGAAGTTTTTCATGATTGACAAGAAGAATTTGTTGGTTTGTAACAAGTATTGGAGGCCCGGTCTTTCGGTTCAAGAAATGAAGGTTTTATGCTTGGAAGCTTAGAGTGGTAGATTGGTCTCATATGTTAAGGATTATGGAATTTCAAGGTTGAATCATGGACGTGTTTAAGTCTTCAAGGCACTTGTAGTTTTATTTAGTGAGGAACTTCAACAAGAATTGTTGATATTTAGTTCAAATGATCTTCGGGCGAATCAAGTTTTGTTTGTTAGTTGGATTGGAAGGAAAATATGGATCCCGAAGAATGGTTTTGACTAAGATACGTGATGTGGATTTTTTTGGTTTTCACTGATGAAGGGATTTGGTAAGAAAGATTGTATGTTTGATTTTGTCGAGTTCAAAATGTCAAATTTTCTAGAGTTCATGACCTTACTTCAGTTTCTAGGCCCAAAAAGCTTCAATTCCATTTTTAATTCTTAATCCATATTGTTTTTCATTTGTCCAACCTCAACTCTAAGTTTAGCTTCAATTATTTTCCCTTTTCAAATCCAAAATTTATTCTCGAGTTTTAATCCTAAGTCCGTTTCAATCCCATTTCTTCGGTTTCAAACTCATGTTCTAAAAAGTGCATTTCAAGTTCTTTGCAAACTTTTGTCCCAAGCAAATTCATGGTCCAAATTTGTTTCAAAATTATAATCCTAACTTCTAATTTAAGTTTAAATTCCATTCCAAGTGTTTATTTCAATTTCTAGGTTTATTTTCAAATTGTCTAGTCCTATTTCAAACCCTATCCCCAAGTGTTCAATTACAAAATTTTCTTTCCAATTTCAAGTTGCAATGTCAAATACAAATTTACTTCCAAACTCTATTTCAAGTGATAACATCAAGTCCATTCTTAATTGAATTCATGACCAAGTTTGGCTTCATTTCCAAGTGTTTAGTTTTAAAACTCCAAAACTCAAACTCATGAGGATCACTTTCAAAAAAAAAATTCATACCAAATTCCATGACAAATTTCCAATTTCTCTTTCAAAACCTAAGCAATTCATTTTCAAGATTTAATCTCAAAGTTCATATTCTATCTCAAATTTTTATTCCAAAGTTCATTCAAAACAATAAGAGAGGTTTCATTCAAGTTTCAAACCACCAAGTTCCAATTCATCTCTAACCTCAATTTTTATCCAATTTTTATTCAATTTGTTCCAAGCAACAATTCTAATTCGAATAAAAAATCCTTAAGTTAATGTCAAGACTGCTAATTACAAAAAGGGTTGTCTAAAATAAAAATAAAAATGAGAATTATTCAAGATGAAAACTTATGCAAGTTGGTAACACAAGATTTCAAGTTTATCCAAGAGGGTTTGCCTTAAGTTTAATTTTCAAGTTTCTAACAGAATTCAGAAGGAAATCAACACACAAGTTGTAAGTTTCAGCACATAATCAAACTTGTCCAGAACTTATCGACATCTCGACTCCAACCAGCAATACGACAACTTCATACTCTTTCATTACCCTGCATCAACGCCTTTGTTCATTCTTTTTTTCCATGCTTGAGTCCCAATTAGACCAGCTCCAAATTAAGCACCAAATCCCTGCAGATAATAAGTATATCAGTCACATTAGTTTTGAGTATCAAAGGTTATCACAGTAAAAAAACTCTTTGCAATACAGTAGCAGCCTAAGTCAGGGGACCACCTCCCATTTCACAACAGACAAATCTTAGACCTGCAACAGTCATGTGAAGTCACAGACTACCCCCCACCATCCAAACGCATAACTCCAAAATCCTGCAATATGAAAATGACATTTTAGTGCAGAATACAGAACATAACAGATCCATATTATCATAATTTTAGCAAAAGTAATTTCTGAACTTAGAAATTAACAATATACATTGCTATGGTGAAAGATTCCTCAAATTCAAAAAAATTACAAAAAACCTAATTCCACGTTATAAAAGGGTACATGTTCATTGAGATTAGAGAGGATAAAAAAGAAACCCTAAGAGCCGCGTCCGAAAACGCAAGAAAAACCCTAAAACACTTTTTATCAGAAGCAACTAAGAAGCAAAAAACCCTAACTTACAAAAGCATTGAGCAAAGCCCCTCATACTTCCCAAGCGCACGCAAGGCCAACAAACCGAAAACAGAGGAAAAGAAGAAAAAGAAAAACGGAGAGGAAGAACATGCTAAGGGGAGAGAACGAGGCATACCTGAAAAAAGGCTTGAATCATCGTTCTTCGTCAGAGGTAGTTTTTCGTCATCTTTGTTTAGTCATATAATTTGTTTGTCTTGAAATCCTTCTGAACGATGTAAACTGATTAAAACCGTGAAATTTGGGACTGAGATTTCCGTGCATTTGTTTCGATGTGGTTGTTAATGTTTATTTGTTTATCACGCCAGTAAGAATGATGATAGTTTGAGAATCGAAACCGAGAGATGAACGAATAGTGAAGAGAGTTTGAGAGGGTGAGCGAGTGAGAGAGGCTGAGGATGAGAATCGCGACGGGGAGAGAAGCAGAGTTTGAGAGAGTTAAGCGATGGGGAGGAAAACTTTTGTTTCTGAATTTGGAAAAAACACAACGCTGTTTTGATTTAGGGTTGCTCTTTTGCCCTTTTCAGCTTTTAGTGAGAACCGGGTCGCGGGTTGGACCCGACCCGCTCACGTCCCCAACAATCTATGGGCTTTTTCCTTTGGGTCGACCTGTTTCTCCCTATGTGATCGCCCCTCATGGGCCTGTTTTTGTTTTTTCATCAGCTTTTTTTTACTATGTTCATTTTTGTCCCCTTGTTTAGATTAATTTAAACTTAGTTTTTTTTTCTAATTGACTTTTAATAGTTATATTAATTTAAGAAAAGAATAAAAAAATATATTTGAGTTTTAATACTAAATTGGTATATATATATATATATTATGAAACTCTAATCTTGTTCTTAGCATTTCTATTTGTTTTTTTATTTTTGTTAATCTATTTAGACTTTAGATTTTTATTTTAATTTATTTTCAAAAAGAATCTACAAAGCATATCTATTCTATTTTTGTTTTAGATAATTTAAGTTAAATCTTCCCAAGTGTGAGGATTCAAATTTAGGTTTATCTTTTTGTGTGAATGTGTATTTAATCTTTCATCTATCTGGTTGTATGCATACAAATTTGTATTGTTTTCGTATTTCAACCATAAAATTTAAGTATAAACACGATCACCAAAATAATCGTTTCAAAAATAAAATTTAACTTCTTGGTCCAACACCAAGTAAACAAATCTCGCCTATACTTCGCACATACGTAAGTCGGTCATCTCGGTGATCACCATTTTCACGATCTTTACGCGTCATAATTAATTAACGAGGAATTGAACTTCGGAATCTAGCATTCCGCGGGACTTTAATGAATCACACCTGGGCTAGCCCCACGCGTAGTTTTTCATTTACTCCTTCGTTATAAAAAACATTTAAACCCTGAAACATCTAAAAGTTAAACATCCATTTATTTTTAAAAGTTAAATACAAAGGAACTGAATTCTGGAGTCTAGCACTCCACATAATTCTTGAATGAAATCACTCTTGGGCTAGCCCCACGCGACGTGGTTCATCCTCCCTTTCGTTTTTAAATACTTAATTCAAATGAAATAACGGAGGAACTAGATTCTAAAGTCTAGCACTCCACATAATTCTTGAATTAAATCACTCCTAGGCTAGCCACACGCGACGTGGTTTATTCGCCCTCTCGTTCCTAAAATATCTAATCGTACAAATTAATTCGCGAAAGAACTGAACCCTGGGGTCTAGAACTCCACGAGTTCTTGAATGAAATCACTCATGGGCCAGCCCCGCGCGACGTGGTTCATTCGCTCTTTCGTACTTGAAACATTTAAACCTTACCAACCAATTCAAATCGTTTTTATAATCAATCATCGAAGGAATTGAATTCTGGATTCTAGCATTCCACATAATTCTTGAATGCAATCACTCCTGGGCTAGCCCCACACGACGTTGTTCATTCTCCCTTTCGTTTAAAACACCTTAACAAAGGTCAAACATTTTTCTCTAAACGAACCTTGTTTAAATCTTTCTATCTCGCAAACAAGCTAGCGCTTCAGCCTCCACTGCGAGTAAAAGCCAATGCTTAGCAGTTAGAAAGCGTTGTAAACAATCATTCAATTAAAAACCATAAACCGTAGTTGCACGAACTACGAAGCTCTGACTTTCTCATTGCATAAGGCAATACGTAGGCACAGGGATTTTAATCCTTCGCGAGCACAATAATTAAAATAATTAATCTTTTCTCCTTCATCTTCATAATAATAATAAATAACCTTCTTTTCCTATAGAACAAACATATTAACAAACATTTAGAAGACAAAGACATTAATCAACATTTAATCGCATAGTTAACTAAGAGGTTCCCATTGAGTACAACGGACGTGAGGGGTGCTAATACCTTCCCCTTGCGTAACCGACTCCCGAACATAGAATTTGGTTTTGTTGACCATTCTTATCCTTTTTTAGGTTATATCTATATCTCCCTTTTCTCTCGTAGAATAAATAGAATTAGGTGGTGACTCTGTTGTTTCTTTCCCCGTCCCATCACGAGGATCATATTTTTTTCGAGGTACGACAACTTGGTGACTCTGCTGGGGATAGCCTTGTGCTAGAGAGGGTCGAGCCTAAGTTATCTTTGTGTGTTTATCTGTTTGATTTTGTCTTCTCTATGTTTGTTATTTATGTCTTGTTTATTTGTTCTTTTATTCGCTTTCTTTTATTGCTTATTATACTTGTCTGTGGGATCTTGGGGATACATCACGAGTAAAATCTGAGTTGTGGAAAAAGAAGAGGGAACACCTAGGTTAGAATTTGGTAGTTATTAGTGTTAGTCTCCAAGGAATCGCTCCTTGCAAGCCTAACATGAAAGCTCCCCGGGATAATTAGACATATTAGTGTCGCGTGACTGGATTCACGAAAGGGCTGTGATTTTGGGACCCCCTATAACTTGTTTTAATTTTGGTAGTTGTGTAATGTTAGGCTCCAAGGGCTAGCCCCTTTGTCAGCCTAGCATGAGAACTCCACTCAAGGTAGACCTTATCGTTATTATTGTCAAAATGCCGCTAGCCTGCGGCAGGGTGTTAGTACGATAAATGTCTGTGACCTTGAGTTTCCTTAAACCACGACCGTAGAAACTATCTTGTGAGTGGGATTTATGGGTAGAAAAATGTAAAACCAATCTCTTATAGCCTACCTATTAAGAAGGTTTTGGATTTACTTGTGTCACCTTGCATCCCTGCATCTTTGCATCTCAGCATCATATGCATCATTTTAGTAAGGTCTTCAAGGAACAAAGAGATGTCTGTTGCAAACATCATAATTTTTTACCATGAATGAACTTCAGTTTATTACTTCTTGAAAAAAACTAATAAGAAAGTTTTGTCCATTTTGATGTTTTGCATTAGTTTCTTAAGTTCCTTGAAACATCTGTATTTTTTTACTCATGCATGCATCATCGCGTTTGCATTTTTCATTAAAACTCATTTCCGTCACCTCCTTTCCAGACTGTCACACTGAGGATCTCACGCAAATACTCCACTCGAGCTCAAACTAGGAAGACGATGGATGACAGCGACCCAAAGATGGACAAGGTTAATGATGAGCTTACTGATCTTCGTCGAAATGTGGGCCAGATTATGGAAATGTTGCAAGTCATTCGAGCAAAGATGGATACCCAATAGACCGTGGTTTCTGAGATTGTCACTTCAACGTCTGAGCCTACACCATCAATCACTACCCCTGTAACCTGGCCTCCTTTTGGGCTTCCTCATGGGTTTGTACCTCCTCCCTAAGGATTTGCTTCTCATGGGTTTATACCTCCTTCCCAAGGATTCGCTTCTCAAGGTTTTGTACCTCCTTCACAAGGATTTGTTTTTCAAGGTTTTGTACCTCCTTCCCAAGGATTTGTTTCTCAAGGTTTCGTGCCTCCTTCCCAAGGGTTTGCATTTCCTTCTCAAGGTTTCGTGCCTCCTCCTCAAGGATTTACCACTCAGCAAACTATTCCTTTGACTATTGAAGAGAACACGTGGTTCCTAATTTTACACCAGATATTGTGCACACCCGTGTTCAACCGTACTTCAACGATCCTCATCAGGTGTACGATGTGCTAAACATGTTTGAAAACGGTAATGAGAAACACGAGAGACTGCAGGAGAACTTTGATACTCTTGAAAAGAGGTTGAGAGCAATTGAAGGTGACCAGATCTTTGGTGTTGCTGCCAGAGAGATGTGTCGTGTATCTGGACTAGTAATACCTCCCAAGTTCAAGACTCCCACCTTTGATATGTATGAAGGAGCAACGTGTCCTAAAAGCCATCTTTTAATGTACTATCGGAGAATGGCACCGCAAGTTGACAATGACAAACTGATGATCCATTGCTTCCAGGATAGTCTGAAAGAAATTTCCTCCAAGTGGTATCTGACTTTAGATCAGTCAAAAATCTGTTGTTTCCAAGATCTGACGGACGCTTTCATTCAACAATACAAATACAATATGGAACTTGCTCCCGACAGGAGGCAGCTACTAAGCATGTCCCAGAGAGATTCTGAATCTTTTAAAGAATATGCTTAAAGGTGGAGAGGGACCGCTTCTCAAGTAGATCCCCCGTTGATTGAGAAAGAATTGGCTGACTAGTTTGTTGACACTGTACGACCAAAATTCTTTGAAAGGATGGTGGGAAGCATAACTGCTAATTTCTCTGATCTTGTAGCTGTGGGAATCAAGGTTGAACTTGGTCTAAAGAATGGTAAGATGAGTGGTGCATCCAGCAACTCCAACAACAATAGTGGGAACAATGCTAAGAAGTTTACCAGCAATTTCCACAAAAATAAAGAAGGCGAAACAAATGTAGTGATGACGGGTCGAATGAGAAATCAACTTTGGAAGAGGCCTCCACCTATTGCTCAACAGCAGTATGCCTATCCACCACAGTACTTTCAACATCCATATGTAGTGTAAGTTCAACCATCATATAACCAACAGGTTCCAATGTATCGGCCAAGTTAAGTAGTATCGATGTATCAACAAACGGCTCCAGTGGTTCCAGCCTATCAACCAGTGCTCAACACTCCAGGCTATCAACAAGCACCCAATGCTTCAGCCTACCAGCAGAGGACTCCAGCTCCTCATCCGAATCCCAATTTTCAAAATAGAAGACCGGGAGGAAGGCCTCCTAATCCTCAGATCCCTATGACCTATACTGAATTATATCCCTCACTGCTGAAGAGAGGTTTGGTTACTCCAAGGCCTTTGGATCCTCCACCAGATCCACTCCCACCAAATTACAACTCAAGCACCCATTGTTTATTCCATGAAGGTGCTCCAGGTCACGATTTGGAAAGTTGTATTGCTTTGAAGTATGTTGTGAAGGATTTGATGGAGAAGAACATTTTGTCGTTCGGAAATGCTGGTCTGAATGTCAAAGATAATCCTTTACCCAAACATGGGTCCGTAAATGCCATTGTTGATGAGTTTGGCGAAGATTTGATTTTTGATGCCACGGAAATCAAAACCCCGCTTAGAGACTTCCATGCGAAGTTAGTAGAGGTGGGTATGCTAAAAAACTGTCATAAGAATTGTGAAGATTATGCTGATAGTCCAAAGGGATGTGAACTGGTCTTAAAAGATGTTCAAGATTTGATTAATAATGGTGTCTTACAAGTGAGTGGTCGTTTGAAGAAGAATGAAGTGGCAATGGTTGAACCTATCTTCAACTTGCCTGAGTCTGATTCTACCATAGTACCAGTGTTGAACATGATTGAATCACCAGGAGTTCAACCCATCTTCAACATTCCAGAACCTGTGGTGCCAATTTTCACTTTACCAGAACCAAGGCTTGAGCAAAGGAGTAACCCTTTCCTTTATGAGAATACCAAAGCAGTTCCATGGAAGTATGATACAGAGGAAGTTCATCAGAATATTGAACAGGGTGATCAGAAGGAAAGTTTGAAAATGGCAAGTGCTGACATAGCAGGTGCAAGTCGATTAACTTGCAGCGGTCGTGTTTATACTCAGCAAGTCAATACAGTTCCACCTAAAAAAGTCATTCTCGCTGTTACCAACACGGATAAAGGAATGGTCCTGGAAGAGGAGGATGCAGAATTTCTCATAATCATTAAGAAGAATGACTATAAGGTTATTGATCAACTACATCAAACGCCTTCCAAAATATCTATCTTGTCACTTCTTATGCATTCGCCGGCTATCGAGGTGCTCTCCAGAAGTTGCTAGCACAAGCACATGTTACACATGATATAATTGTGAATCAGTTTGATGGTGTCATTGCCAATATCACCGCATGCAATAATCTCAGCTTCAGTATGGAGGATCTTCTAAAAGATGGCTTATACCATAACCGTGCTCTCCATATATCTGTGAAATGCCAAGAAGACACTTTAGCAAGAGTCCTTATGGATACTGGATCTTCATTGAATGTTTTTCCGAAAAGGACGCTTGCTAAATTATCATATCAAGGGGCAAAGATGAGACCCAGTGCATTGATCGTTAAAGCTTTTGATGGGTCAAGAAGGACTGTTATCGGCGAAGTGGACCTACCTATCTTGATTGGACCACATGTGTTCAAAGTCACTTTTCAGGTTATGGATATTAATCCTAATTACAGTTCTTTGCTGGGAAGACCGTGGATTCATGCCGCTGGGGCAGTCACTTCTACCCTACATCAGAAGATGGAGTTTGTGGTCGATAATAAGCTAGTAATTGTGTCTGGGGAAGAAGATCTCATGGTTATCAACCTTTCCTCCTTTAGCTATATTGAGACTGGTGAAGATGCTTTGGAAACTACTTTCCAAGCTCTTGAGATAGCCAATGTTGTCCTTATAGAAGTAGAGGAATCAAAAGGGAAGGGCATCCCATCTTTTCCATCACTGAAGAGTACCATTTCCACTATTGAAGAAGGAAGCTATGAAGGTTAGGGTGATGTCATTGAAGTCAAGCAGAAGCTGGATCGCTACGGGTTGGGTTATAGGCCAACCCATAGGAAAGAAGGAGCATCAACCTCCGTTAAAGGACGTCCGAAGACCATTCAAGAGGTGTTTTCTAGTGTCGGTTATGAGATCAATGCAATTAGTGGGGATTCTGAAGATGAAGATGTGGATCATTTGGTGTATCAGTGTGAAGCAACTTTGGGCAATTGGGAGGCAGTTGAGATCCCAAAGATTTTTCCATTGTCAAAGTAATTTATTGTTTTCTTTAAATGTTTTCAAATTTCCCTAGCTCTACCCAAGGCTATGGGATCATTTTGTAGGGCCCCTTCTCATTTTTAAGTTATTTAATCAATGGAGGCATTTTGTTAAATTCCTATTTTGTTTTATTTACTGCTTTTTCTCTTTTTACCTTTAAAGGAAAATGGCAATCTTTCAAAACCAATATAAAAAGTTTTTTCTTGCATCTCTCTGTTTTCACTTTTAATAAAAGCAAATCATTCCCATATGCAGAACAAATGAAAACCCTGTTGAATCCAATGACTCTATATTTTCTCCTAACTTTGATTCGCCCATCTACCAAGTGGAAGATGAAAGTGAGGAAGCTTGTGACATTCTCGAAGAACTGTCAAGATTGGTTGAGTATGAGTACACAGATCTTCTGCCACATAAGGAGCAGGTAGAGACCATCAACCTTGGCACCGATGAAGACAAGAAGGAAGTCAAAATTGGTACAACACTTGGGGCAGACGTCAGAGAAAGATTGTTCAAGCTTCTCAGAGAGTATGTGGATGTGTTTGCGTGGTCGTATAAGAATATGTCCGATTTAGACACAGACATAGTGGTCCACAAGTTGCCTCTTCAACCAGATTGTCCTCCAGTAAAGCAAAAGCTCCGAAGAACGAGATCAAACGTGGCTCTGAAAAATCGAGAAGAGGTCAAAAGATAGTTTGATGCTGGATTCCTCGCAGTTGTGAAGTATCCTGAGTGGGTAGCTAACATCGTGCCAATCCCCAAGAAGGATGGAAAGGTTAGAATGTGCGTGAACTATAGGGATTTGAACAAAGCCATTCCAAAGTATGATTTCCCTCTTCCGCATATTGATACTTTAGTTGAGTGGATTAGAAGTCATGTAGAGGCCTGAAATTCACTTTTGCACATTTCCCTCTTTGGCCTAAACTTCAAAATTACAAGATTTTTCCCAACTTTGACTTGCCATATCTTGAGTTCTAGGATGAATCAAGACGAGTTCTTGTACTTTTTGAAAATGGGAAGATCCAATCTACAACTTTCATGTTTGAAGAAAATTCATTTGAAACCTTTTTTATCAAGAAAGAGGAGGTTGAAAATCTTTCCCAAAATGGAAAGTTTTCACTTCAAGTCATGTCCAAAAATGGCAACTTTTGCAATGGCTCAAAATTCTTCAATCTTGTGATCTTTCAAGCATTCCTAAGACCAAATAAAGGTCATAGGACCTCAAATTTATGATGATGATGATGACCCTTTGGAACCCTTGTTGGAGGCCTTAGATGCCCTAATCCTGACTTTTCTTACACAACAAGTTACCATTTGATCAGATGACTTCCACTTTGAATTTTTTCATCAAACTTCATCCACACACTCCTTATATCATATAAATACCATTTGAATCAAGAATGATCAAAAATTTTGGTTGTAAGGGCCTCAAACCCAAAACCCTAATTTTAGGTCATCTGTGTAGGAACCTTGAGCCTGCCTGGGTGGCTCTGCAATCTCTTGTGATATTTTGACTTCCAAGAACCCTTAGGGGTATAAAATGAACTTAGAACACTCAAGTACCTTCTTTCCATGCTTCATGGCCTCTGAGATACCTCATACTCTCTTCAAGATTCATCTAATCACAAACCCTAATTGTGAGAGATGCAATGAGATGTTAAAGGTGAATATGAAAAGTAATGATATGCTATGCAATATGTGTGATCATAAGCCAAGGCATGAGAAAGTGAGAGGGTAAATTTGGGGTGTTTACACGTGTCTCTGGACGCCACCGCTCTTTCAAAGCTAGTATAAACTTTGCATCCACCGAGTAAGACATGATTTTGCTTACATGTCCAAAACTAGCAAGCTCAATATAAGGTTCGATTAAAACGTCGGGTGCAACATATTCATGGACACAGGGATGAAATCTAGAAACATCCAATAAAAAATAATCCAATGTAAAAAATAAAATATGTAAATAGTACAATGTAAAAAATAAAATATGTAAATGAACGTACATATTCTGCAATGTTGGCGACTGTGCCTCTGTATGTTTCACCCATAGTCAATAGCGACATTGTTTTAGATAACCGATTAATCGGGGAAGTAATTATCAGGGAATGAATAATCGGGAAAGGAATATTTGAGATAGGAAGGATGAAGGATGAAGTGACATGAAAGTAGGGCATGCATTTATAAGAAGAGGGCTTGAGGATGGTTCTGGAATTTTTCAGGTAAGTTGAGTTACGAAGTTAGTTACGATTTTGTTATGATTTTCCTTGGTTCTGAATTTGCTCTTAGTGGACATCCCTTTCTTTAGTATTTTCCTGATATCACTCTTCTTCTACTTCTGATTTGGATTTGAATTTGTTGTTCGAAGGTGATGTTGGATATTGAAGATCGATAAGGAGGTCCTCTTTAGACTTGGTGATGAAGATCGACCCGAAAGAACGAGGCGGGTTTCAAGGAGAAGAGTCTTTTTGTTATATCAGTTGAATTCTTCACAAGTTTTCTGCTTATCCCGCAATTGTTTTGTAGTTTTAGCTTATAACCGGATTTTTGCAACTTGTAATCACTTTCTTATTTTTTTCCGAGTTTCTATGTGAAATGCCAGGGACTATTTTTCAATTAGGGTAATGATTCCACCCCTTGACTATCTTACTGATGGCTAAAAGGCAATCCGGCCATAAAATCTGTTGGACAAAAAATGATGAAATTATAGATATAAACTTTTGGTTTCAATCCCTATGTAAAACATCATTGAGCACCTAAAACTCAATTATCAGTGCAAGTATCTCAAATGAAGCAAATCCACATAACACAATTGTAGGCATTAATTCTTAAACAAAATCCATTGACTTAGAAATCCTCCTTGATCAATCATATACGGTGGGTACACAATCCTAAACTACCAAATGAGAAATACCAGCTACCAAATTATTATCCTCACATGAAATATAAGCACCAAAAGCCTTCTTGAACTATTCTTGTTCACACTCCACTTTCAACTGGTTGATAGTACCAAACCGCCACTTTGACTAATAGAACTAGTATTGCATGTGATCCAACAATATTAATCGATATCTCAGATAAAAACCATTCACGATATTAAAATCCTGATGAGAATTCATCCTGAGTTATACGGAAACAAGCAATCCTAGAATCATGGGCCATGATGAAACTTGGTTTAAAAATGAAAATAAACAGCCATTTGGCTTATGGTTTTCTTTTTTATATATGGAATAATAATAAAGAATGAAATGAACAAAGGTAATTGGGAACATCTCATGAATTAATGGACTCTTGGAACAAAGATGGCTTTGAAAATGATATCAAAATGGAATTAATTAAAGAATAATTGGACACTGGCTTGAAACTATGAGTGTGAACTTGATTTGTAGTCTTAGAGTTTGGAACTTCTAGACACGGATTTTAAATCTGAATTAAAATCTCCTTGGTAATGACGATGAATCGAGAAACCCGATGGGACTAACATGCACCCGAATAATATTTCAAACCAAATAACCTTTGAAATTGACCATTATGAAATCTTTGGACTATTGGAAGAAGATGGTGTGAACGAGCCCACAAAATCACAATTGCAACCAAATTGGATCACCACTTGAGAAATATGGTTCATCATGTGCTAATCTTGAACCGAATCCCCATATCGCACTGAAGCCAAATGCTAAAAAATCTAAAATCTTGAGTTTATCTCATGACTGCAGATACGGTATGAAGCCCAAAGTGAGAAGGTGTTGGTCCCATGTCTTAAGAATCCATGAAATGTATGATGTTATGACCTAATGGAGGAATATAGATGAATGTGAAGCGATAAGCCAGTTAGATGGTAATAAATATGAGGGAAAATTTTGAGGTATTACAGCTGCCCCTATTCAATCATCTGCAAGCCTGAACGAATAATTGCAACAACATTTAGACATTCAAGATATGGAGTGATTGAATACTCGAATAAAACCTGAAAATTTGCACACTGTGGGTAATAAAATATGTTGGGAAGAATGCAATCCTCGAATGACAACTCACAAGAGATCTTCGGATCAAACACCAAAACCATCCTCGAATGGAAATGCAATGGTATACCGACCTTAATCAATAAGCTCAACATGATCTATCATCCTCGAATGATAACCACAACAACACAAACAAGACCAACCTCGGAAGGACTTGAAGAAAAGAATGCCATCCTCAAATGACAATTCTCAAAAGATCCTCGGATCTAACACGAAATCATCCTCAAATGGAGACGCAATGGTATACCGGCCTCAGGCGATTACCAGAAACACAAAGACTAACCTCAAACATACTTTGCAAAAGAGACAAACTGACCTCAATCAATAAGCTCAAAATGGTCTATCATCCTCGAATGATAGCGACAACAACACAAACAAGACCAACCTCGGAAGCACTTGAAGAAAAGAATGCCATCCTCGAATGACAATTCTCAAAAGATCCTCGGATCTAACACGAAACCATCCTCGAATGGAGATGCAATGGTATACCGGCCTCAGGCGGTAACCAGAAACACAAAGACTGACCTCAGACAGACTTTGCAAAAGAGACAAACTGACCTCAATCAATAAGCTCAAAATGGTATATCATCCTCGAATGATAGCCACAACAAACACAAACAAGACCAACCTTGGAAGGACTTGAAGAAAATAATTCCATCCTCGAATGACAATTCTCAAAAGATCCTCGGATCTAACACGAAACCATCCTCGAATGGAGACGCAATGGTATACCGGCCTCAGTCGATAACCAGAAACACAAAGACTGACCTCAGACAGACTTTGCAAAAGAGACAAACTGACCTCAATCAATAAGCTCAAAATGGCCTATCATCCTCAAATGATAGCCACAACAAACAAACAAGACCAAGCTCAGAAGGACTTGAAGAAAAGAATGTCATCCTCGAATGACAATTCTCAAAAGATCCTCGGATCTAACACGAAACCATCCTCGAATGGAGATGCAATGGTATACCGGCCTCAGGCGGTAACCAGAAACACAAAGACTGACTTCAGACAGACTTTGCAAAAGAGACAAACTGACCTCAATCAATAAGCTCAAAATGGTCTATCATCCTCGAATGATAGCCACAACAAACAAACAAGACCAACCTCAGAAGGACTTGAAGAAAAGAATGGCATCCTCGAATGACAATTCTCAAAAGATCCTCGGATCTAACACGAAACCATCCTCGAATGGAGACGCAATGGTATACCGACCTCAGGCGGTAACCAGAAACACAAAGACTGACCTCAGACAGACTTTGCAAAAGAGACAAACTGACCTCAATCAATAAGCTCAAAATGGTCTATCATCCTCGAATGATAGCCACACCAAACAAACAAGACCAACCTCAGAAGGACTTGAAGAAAAGAATGTCATCCTCGAATGACAATTCTCAAAAGATCCTCGGATCTAACACGGAATCATCCTCGAATGGAGACGCAATGGTATACCGGCCTCAGGCGGTAACCAGAAACACAATGGAAATAGGACAAGATGGAACGGGATCGTTGTATATAAACGAGAGCCCAGGCAAACAGGACCGTTGTACAAAACGAGAACCTGCGACGCGACTATTGTACCAAAAAAGACGTGGAATAAGTGACAAACATTGACTTGAAAATACAAGGATGTCTGAAAAAATGATGTTGGTATCCTCTGTGCGGAGTACTTCATGTTGAGAAGGTTGTACGTAATATACCTCAAAACTGGCCTATGTTGGCATACATATGTCTGAATTTATGGCGTAATGTTCCATGATGATGGAAATGCTACGCTTTGGAGGATGCATATGCAATGATGATTATGCGTATGCAAATGCAAAAGGATCTCCTGACAAGGAGACTGCAAGTATCCTAGGTGGCTTGACTGGGGAGAAACAATTATCACTGCACTGATTTGATCCATCCTGATGAGGAGGAGACAACTCTGTGGGGAAAGCTGTCAATGATACACCGGCTCTGAACAGCAGCCTTTGCCAAAAATAAATTGGAATTTTAAGATTGGAGTGCCAAGACCCTGCTGGAGATGGACCCTTCTTGAACTCTGATGGGGAAGTGGAGACCTCCTGACTTGGCCGGGAACCAAATGCATGACACTGCTGAGGGAGAAAACTGCTGGGGAGGAAAGAAACTCCTTATACTGCTGGGAATTGCCCCTGTATTTGTAGGAAAGCTTCTGCTTGGGGAGGACACCCACATTTTACTGCCTTGTTGGGAGAGATTTTAACTTCCAACTTTACTGGGGATTTGTTAGAAACACATGTACCTGTACCTGCATAAACACAGTCGATAGTGCCTGCAACATGGAGAGTTAGTTTGGGACCTGTCTGCCTCAGGCTCGTAGCATGAATCATTATCTGGGCATCTTGAAACCCTTTCAAAGTTGTATTAAATGTTTCTGTCCTCCTGCATGAGTTAGAAAGCATTCAAATGTTCACAACACAATATAAATCACAATTTGCTGGACGTTTTCGCAATGAATCAATGCTAGACAAAAACAAGAAGCAAATAGTCACAAATTGACTGAAGTTGAACTTTTATTGATTCGGAAAAAATGGCCATGAATAGGCAATACAAAGGAAGCAGTTCCGTGGAAAGAGGAAACAGCCAAAAAGGAAAATAAATTATCCTATTGGCAATGTAATGAGTGGATCTCATCAAGTTTCAACCCGGTTATGACTCGTATATCTTCAAGACTCTCCGCTTGCTCTACCCCTTGAGAAAGGTAATTGAACTGATCTTCAACCCTTAGAATAGCCTCAGCTGCAGATAGGTTACGGATCTCGCAGATTGCAACCGTTCGTGTTAGTCCCTCTTTTGCGTGGATCGACCTTTCAGGTTTTCAATCCACCGGGATACCCTTTTTTGCCTGAGTTGTCCAATGTGGCTTTTCAACTCAGCGGGTGTACATTTTTTTTTAAGATTTCCCTAATTTTTCCCCGAGTCTTTTATTCTGTTTTTGGCTCGCCGGGATACCCATTTTTGCTTGGATCTTTTATTTTGTTTTTATCCAGCAGGTCCTTTTTACACGAAGTATTTTCTTATTGCGTCTGTGTTGACAAGGGATTGGAAGTCTTCTCCGTCCATGGTCGTCAGCATCAAGGCTCCACCCGAGAAAACATTTTTAACCACAAACGGTCCTTCATAGTTGGGTGTCCACTTGCCCCTGTGATCGTTAAGAGGAGGAAGAATCCTTTTCAGCACCAAGTCACCGGTATGTACCTCTATGGTCGTACCTTCTTGTCAAAAGCCTGCTTCATCCGCCGCTGATACAACTATCCATGGCATACAACTGCTAGACGTTTTTCTTTAATGAGGCTTAATTGATTATATCTGGATCAGAGCCACTCAGCGTCATCTAGCTTAATTTCCATCATCAACCTCAGCGAGGGGATTTCCACTTCAATTGGTAGGACTGCCTCCATACCGTACACCAGTGAGAACGGGGTTGCCCCTGTTGAAGTACGCACTGACGTTCTGTACCCATGCAACGCAAATGGTAGCATCTCATGCCAGTCTTTGTATGTTACAACCATCTTTTGCACGATCTTCTTGATGTTCTTGTTGGCTGCCTCGACGGCGCCATTCATCTTCGGGCGATATGGAGAAGAGTTGTGATGCTCTATTTTGAAATCCTGACACAAATCAACCATCATCTTGTTGTTGAGATTAGAACCATTATCAGTAATGATCCTTTCAGGAATTCCGTACCGGTAAATGATGTCTCTTTTAATAAAACGGGCTACCACTTGTTTAGTGACATTGGCATAAGATGCCGCTTCGACCCACTTCGTGAAGTAGTCTATAGCTACCAGGATGAAGCGATGACCATTGGAAGCTGTCGGCTCGATCTTGCCAATCATATCAATGCCCCACATGGCAAACGGCCATGGTGAAGACATGACACTCAATGGATTCGGAGGCACATGGACCTTATCGGCATAAATCTGACACTTGTGACATTTACGGGAGTATTTACAACAATTGGATTCCATGGTGATCCAATAATATCCCGATCTCAACAATTTCTTGGCCATAGCACGTCCTCCAGCATGGGTACCAAAGGAGCCTTCATGGACCTCTTGCATCAACTGGTCCGCTTTGTGTCTATCCACGCATCTAAGCAGAACCATGTCGAAGTTTCGCTTGTATAGCACACCATCTTGATTCAAGAAGAAACCACCTGCCAGTCTTCTGAGGGTCTTCTTGTCCTTACTGGATGCCCCAGCCGGGTATTCCTGAGCCTTCAAGAATTGCCTGATATCATGATACCAAGGTTTGTTATCTTCACCACTGTCAACTACAAAGACATAAGCAGGTCTTTCAAGACGGGAGACCGTGATTCGAGGCACGAAATTCTCTTGACAAACTTTAATCATAGATGACAAAGTTGCTAGAGCATCGGCGAATTGGTTTTCATCTCGAGGAATATAATTCAACTTGACTTTGGTGAAGAAAGTTAATAGCCTCCTGACATAATCTCTGTAAGGAACCAAGTGAGGTTGATGAACTAGCCATTTGCCATTGACTTGATTCACCACCAGAGCAGAATCTCCGAAGATCTCGAGGTTCTTAACTCGCAAGTTGATTGCCTCTTCGATCCCTATGATGCAAGCTTCATACTCTGCCTCATTATTAGTGCATTCGAAAGTCAACCGAGCAGCCAAAGGTGTATGAACCCCTTATGGCGAGATGATAACAGCACCTACTCCACTTCCATTCATGTTCACAGCTCCGTCAAACATCAACTTCCATTTGGATTCAGGGTCTGGCCCCTCCTCCGGAAGTGGTTCTTCATTGTCTTTCATCTTGAGGAACATGATGTCCTCATTCGGAAACTCGAACCTCATGGGTTGATAATCATCGATTGGCTGCTGAGCCAAGTATTCTGACAATACACTCCCTTTGATTGCCCTTTGTGAAGTGTAATGTATATCATACTCTGTTAGTATCATCTGCCACCGGGATACCCTTCTTGTCAGAGCCGGATTCTCGAAAATGTATTTCACAGGATCCATCTTGGAAATTAAGAGAGTGGTGTGAGTCAGCATGTACTGTCTTAGTCGGCGAGTAGCCCATGCCAAAGCGCAATAAGTTTTCTCGAGTAGTGAGTAGCGTGTCTCACAATCGGTAAACTTTTTGCTAAGGTAATAAATGGCGTGCTCTTTTCGACCAGACTTGTCCTGCTGACCCAGCACACATCCCATCGATCCTTCAAGCACGGTAAGATACATGATCAAAGGTCTCCCTGGCACTGGAGGCATGAGAATTGGAGGTTCTAGCAGGTATTCTTTGATTCGGTCAAAAGCTTGCTGGCAGTCTTCGTACCATTTAATGGCCTGATTCTTCCTCAGAAGCTTAAATATGGGCTCACACGTGGCCGTTAGGTGAGAGATAAACCGTGCAATGTAGTTTAGTCTCCCTAAGAAACCATGCACTTGCTTTTCAGTCTTTGGCTCAGGCATCTCTTGGATGGCTTTTACTTTGGCTGGATCGACCTCAATTCCCCGCTCACTAACAATGAAGCCAAGTAGCTTGCCGGATCGGACCCCAAAGGTGCACTTATTCGGATTCAACCTCAGTCTGAACTTCCGAAGTCTGTCAAACAACTTTGCTAGATTAACCAGGTGTTCTTCCTTCGTTTGGGATTTTGCTATCATATCATCAACATAAACCTCAATTTCATGATGAATCATGTCGTGAAGTAGCGTCACTATCGCCCGTTGATAAGTGGCTCTAGCATTCTTCAAACCAAATGGCATAACCTTGTAACAAAAAGTGCCCCTAGGCGTGATGAAGGTTGTCTTTTCCATATCATCGGGAGACATCTTGATCTGGTTATAACCAGAAAACCCATCCATGAAAGAAAACACAGAAAACTGAGAAGTATTATCGACGAGCACATCTATGTGAGGTAGAGGGAAGTCATCTTTGGGGATGACCCTATTCAAATCCCTGTAGTCTACACACATCCTGACTTTACTGTCTTTCTTAAGGACCGGCACAATGTTGGCAACCCACGGAGGGTAACTGGTCACGGCCAAGAAACCAGCATCAAATTGTTTTTGTACTTCCTCTTTTATTTTGATTGCCATATCAGGACGCGTGCGCCTCAACTTCTGCTCCACTGGAGGACAATCTTCTCTGAGAGGCAGCTTGTGTACCACAATGTCAGTGTCTAGACCAGGCATATCTTGGTAGGACCATGCGAAGACATCAACATACTCTCGAAGCATAGCAATTAAACGAGTCTTGACAGATTCTTCTAACGCGGCCCTGATCTTGACTTCTTTCTTGTCTTCTTCGGTACCCAAGTTTATCACTTCGACAACTTCTTCGTGCGGCTAAATCATCTTCTTCTCCTTGTAACACGGTAGGAGAACTGACTTTCTAAAAATGTTGCGGATAGCAAGAGTCGCCACCGACTTTTATTGTATCCATAAGGAAAGGACATAAAAGAACAGGAAAGACCTATTTTAAAAGACTTGAGTTCGGGGGGTAGGTTATATAAAGGGAAGGTGTTAGCACCCTTTATATCCATGGTTATCCATGGGCTCTTAGTTACTTAGCTCACTTAAATTGTTTTTGAAGAGTGTAGTGTGTGATTAGAAAAATTTCTTTAAGTACTTGGTAATGACCCTCGTATGGGTGTATACAAAGCCTAGTTTAGAAATTGTGAGGTGTAAAAGTAATTTTGAAAAGCGTGAGCAAGTAACTATGAGGTACCTACCCTAGATTAAGTCTTTCGTGTTCTCGTATGTTCTTTCAATGGTAAGACTATCCCTATTATTAAGGAATAGGTAGTCATTACCTTGGATGTATTAAGGGACAAGCGTAGGGTCATCGTATGGTCATAGAAAGCAACTTTGAGGGGTGTCTTTAGCAATTCGTAGGGACTATCATCATTTATTCGAAGGGACAAGATCATTATTACGTAGGCAACCTCGAAGGGACTTGATCTTTTAAATCTGTAGGGACTTGATGATTTTATGAAGGGACTTTGCTTAAGACACCCCTATATTCGAGGGACTTGACCATTTAAAGGCAACCAAAAGGGGTAACCTAGGAAGTGCAAGATGGCGATCAAAGATCGACTTACGTGTGTGAGTGTTTATATTCAAGTATTTATCTTATTTAGATTAATTTTCTAAGTTATTTTTAATTACATGTAGGTTATACACACCCTAAGGTTACTAACCATACAATAAAATATTTACAAAATAAAATAAAGATATAAAATAAACCTACAAATATTACATGGCTTTAGCAATTACATAATAATAAAAATAATAATGATAATAATAAATATAATAAATAAACAATAATCAAATATTAGCAATAACAAAATAATAATAATAATAATAATAATAATAATGGTTAGAATAATAAATAAAGAAAATAAGAATTTAAAAAAGAAAAATTATTTTTAGGTTAAATAAATATTAGAAAATTTTTAGAAGTTAATTAAGAAAATATAACAATTTAATAATAATAAACAAAATATTAAGTTATTTACATATTAATAAAAATAAAGATTAAATAATTTAATTAGGGTTTAGAAAAAATAAGTTAATTTTTAGGGTTAGAAAAAATAGGGTTTTTAATTATAATTAAAATACATTATTTATTCATTTACAAAAATCTATAATAATTATATATAAACATATTATAAAATTAATACAAATAAATAACATTAAGAAAATAATTTATGAGTTTTTTAGAAAATATGAGATTTATAAAAATACTATTGGTTATTAATTTTAAAAAAAAAATAGTTTAATTATATTATTAATAACAAAATAAATAAAACAATTAGAAAATAAACAAAACAATGAAAATCACTAAAAAGATAGGACCTGAGATTTGAACCCAGGTCCCTTACCCCAAATACGCAGCACAAAACCAACTGGGCCAACGTATGTTGGTGATCTCTTTACATCACCAATTCATTTTATTATCAACCTGCAAAAGAAATAAATTAAAGCAAAAAAACCAAACGCATACAGCCAGAATCGAACCCTGGTTCTCACACTCATACACACACATGCCTTACAAACTGAGCTGCCAACGCGTTGTGATAATATAACCTAAACAAAACATAATAAAATAAAGCAAATATTCAAAACAGATTTTCGTGCCAAGCTTTGTCTTCCTCATTTGAATTACCTGCGAAAATTCATATAATATTTCCAGCGAAATTTCCTGCGTGCAGTGCAAACCAGAAGAACCTAGGTTTTTGAAACACCATACAAACCATAATAATAATAAAAATTCATAACCCAGATCAATTACCCAGTGTTCATACGTCATAACCATGTTTTTAGAATTCATTTATATTAGGTAAATCGTGAATCCCTAATTTGAGAGCTCTAACCCTAATAGTGGTGGAATTCGTATTAGTCAATGAAACTTCAAGCAATTGGTCCAGATACGATCTATAGATCATCACAAGCAAGAAAACAAAGTCAAAAACCGTTAGTAATGCGTGGATATTTAGAATCGAAAAAAATGAAAATTCAAGAAAAAGATGAATTTGGATTCCATGATTGATGAGGTATTTGATGAATGTGATGATCCCAATACATTCTAAATGTTTCAAGGAAGTTATTTCAATCTTCAAATGGCTTGGGAATTGCTTGTATGAATGAAACTGAAATTGAGTTTTTGCTTGAATTTTTTTACTTTTGTTCTTGTTCTTGGAAGCAGTGATTTTCGTCCCTTGTGCTTGTAATAGGTTTGTGTATATATGGTGATCCAAATTAGGTCAAGAGTTTGTGGATTTGTGAGCTTTTTGAAAGCCTTGAGTGTGAAGGAATGTCATGATCAAAAAATATGAAAAAAAATCAAATATTTGTATACCAATCTGGTCTAGCACGAATTTGCATAAGATCCAATCATGTTAAACACCATTGATGAATTTCTAGAAGAAGAATCATGTCCAAATATTGATTTTTAGATTTTATTTTGATTTAATTTGATTTAAAATGAATAAAATTCAAATAAGTATCAAATAAAATATAAAAAATCATAATTGTTTGTCATTGGGTCGTGTGGGATGATATCACAAGGATTTGGTTGCACAATGGTAGGCCCATTTGGAAAAAATTGATTCTAAGACCCCATTTGATCAATATACCTCTCAAAACTTTCACAACTTTGCAAAGGCATAAATCCCTCAATTTTAATGATATGAAGGTGTTCTTGGATATTTTGGAAAGCTTAGAGAGTCCTCTAACCAACCTCTTTGGTCTCATGTCCATATCCTTTACCATTTTCAAATTATGCCATTTGGAAGATGTTGACTTTTTGTTGACTTTTAAAATGACCTATAATGTCTTAGCTCATACCTTCCAAATGAAGCATTTTTAGGCTTGGCTTGTGAGACACAAAGTTGTAGAGAATTCAATTTCCTTCAAAATGAGCTTTGGATGGAAAAAATTTGATGAAGCATGTGAAAGTTATGACTGGTCAAAGTTCAGTTGACTTTTCCTATGAAAACCCTAATTTAGAAACTCCTGATTCTTGATGATCTGAAATATCCTTGATGAATCATGATCAACCTTTGATAAAATGATGAATTTTACTTCATATAATTGATTTTGGAAAAAAATCATGAAGTTTGACTTTGGTTTGACCACAGTTGACCTTAGTTTGACTTTTTAACTGCTTTGACTGATTTTTGCATATCTGATCATTTGACTGAGCAAACCTTTTGGGAAAGCCTTGAAACTTGGCATAGGGATTCTTGAAGACATATAGGATGCTATGAAGCTCACTTGAAGCCTTGTAAATCCATTTAGCCTGATGAAATCCAAAATCCTAGTTTAGGATGCATTGCTTAGGAGGATGCTTTGTCTGAGGGGATTGTCAAACTTTCTGACTAATTGTGAACCTTGTGAACCTCTTGAGATACCTTGTGAACCTTGTGAACCTCTTGGGATACCTTAGTAAATAATGTCTTGTATAGGTGAGGGCAAATTTTGGGGTGCAACACTCCTGTTTAAGCAATCTGGCTAACTCTTCAGGTAGTTCACAATCCTCTTCACCCTCCTCATCGGCTTGATAAATTGAATTGTCAAAGTCATACTCAGCCATAACAGGGTCGTCATTGATAAGATCCGATGACGAGCACCTGAATGAATGGTGATTCATGCAAGGTTTTATCAAAAACTTGAGAAATTGAGAAACATTGCCATTTTAAAACTTTTCTTTCTTTTTGAATAACAACAGCAAAAAATGAAAGACAAAGAACAATATGGATGAATGTGAAACGTCAGATTTATTTATGATTATGAATTGTGTTAAGAACGAAAGAACCCTTACAAAAAGCCACTATGCCCCGGGCAAGACATTGTGGTTGAATACAGAAAAACAGAAACAAAAATTATTACTCTTCGAAAGAGGTGACTGCGATAAGCCTTTCTGATGTCCAATTGCTAAGCTGAGTCCCTGGAACAGCAGGCCTGATCCACTCATCTAAGTCACAGTCACTATCAACGGCGTCATCCTGCATGACACTGATGTTTCCATAATCCACCACTCCCGCACTCGTGAAAGTAATCGGGCTTTGACGACCTTTAGCACTTGGTCCAGACGATGACTGCCCAGGATGATAACCAATTCCGAACATATCTTTCTTTTCTGGCACCTCTACTGGACTGCCCCAGCCTTCTCGCACCCCTAACTCTACCAACTCAAGAGCTTGCTTATAAGAGGCCACGAAAACTCCCTTCTTCGGTTCTTCAGGAGAAGCTGCCAGTGCAGATGCTTGTTCAGTCTTCAAGGGCTCGAAAGCTGCCACTGCAGATGCTTGTTCAGTCTTCAAGAGAAGCTGCCACTGCAGATGCTTGTTTACAAGATTGTTAACATGATGAATGTCTACAATGAAAGCTTCGCAGTGTTACCAATGGAGGAATATTGACCTCCATACCAAGGGGATATAGTTTGGCACAACGATCAGATGCGAAGAAAGAAAAAAGGTCGTCCAAAGAGCACACGTATAAGAACAAAAATGGATACGGTTGATAAAATGATAAGACTGTGTATTATATGTCGTCAGCCTGGACACAACAAAAAAAGTCCAAATGTGGGATCCAGCTCTCCACAATAATAACTTGTAACCTTATATTTTAATATATTAAGAACTTTTTGTTACAACAATGTTAATAACAAACATCACAATAACTTAAATAAACTTAATCTAAACAACACCTACAACAGATAAACACAACATTTCTAACTGATTACAATAATCAACCTGACTTCATTAGGTCCAAACATCATTTTCCTAGCTTCCGCATCAGTCTTAAATCGCACCCACCCGTGCATCCTATCATATCTCTCAATACTTTGAATTTTTTTGCCTTCACCAATTTCTTCCTCTAGCCACCGATTTAGCTCTCTCTTCAGTTGATTGAGACTTTGGATATTCCAAAACAACATATCGATTGGAGGCTTCTCTCTCGAAAAAAATCACTTTCCCATAGCGGCGCGTATACATGATATCAATATTACTTGTATATCACAAAATATGTGAAAATACTTGAGCACACAACCATTATTTATAGAAAACTTCACTTAGAACCTTGTCTCCAATTGAATTGGCGACCCTTCCCATTTTTTACACATTGTCGCCAATTGGATTGGAGACTGCATATGGTGTCTCTAGTCCAATTGGCGACCCCTCTTTAACTTTGTATACGGTCGCCAATTCAATTGGAGACTCCTCCTAAATTTGTTAAAAAGTGGGGTAGATTGGGAATTTTTTTGAAATGTGGGTTATTTAGGGAATATGTTTGAAAAATAGGGGTATTTACGTAAAAAAATCTAAAAATAATATACTTAAAAATATTCTTATTAATAATATTTAAATAGAATAAAATCTAATAAATAAATATACTTTTATAAAAAATACAAAATATTATGTTATGAATAAGGAGAGGGATATTGTAACTAATTCACATGATGAGGAGGGACACGTGACACACGAACCGCACATTCAGGACCTGAGGCGTGAAAAGAGAGAAAGAATTCTTAACAGAAAATACAAGGGGACTTTGTTTAAATAGGCTGCTGATTTGTAATCTTTGGGGTGTGGAATTTGTAGTGGAAACACCTGGCTCTTTTCTCTCTCATGAAGCTTATGTTTTTCTAGCATTTGTCCTTAGATTCCATCGTACTATTCCTTCATATGGTTTAGTCATTATTTATGTTTCATTCCTTGCAATTTAATTGTACTATTGTATTTGCCACTACTAATAGTACAAGTTTTCTCTAATTAATCCACTGTGTTGAGATTTTATTGTTCTTCAACCATAACATTGGTGCTCTCAATGACCTCCCTCATGGCTGATAATACACGCATGAAAAGTATGGAAAACACCATATCAAAGATGAACAAAACTATGCAGAAGTTTCTGGAAGACACAGATTGTCGTCACAACGAGTATTCACAACATCGTCACTTGGACCAAGCTCGCCTGGAGTGTGTGTAGAGTCAGCTCAGTGTTATTCAACTGACACAGTCTTCCAGTGGCAACTCTGTTTCCGCTACATCTTCGAAGCCTCAACCATTTCAGATACGCAACATCAAACTCGATTTCCCACGATTTGATGGTTTTGAAGTACTGAATTGGATATTTAAGGCAAAACAATTTTTCGAGTTTTATGATACACCGGACAACCATCGTCTTACCATAGCTGTAGTGCACATGGAGAAAGACGTTGTGCCATGGTTCCAGAGGATCTCTCGTAATCATCCTTTTTAATCTTGGGCCATGTTTACACGGGCCTTAGAAATGGAGTTTGGCCCATCCCTATATGAGTCTCCTAGACCCATACTATTCAAACTGACCCAAACTTCCACTGTTGCAGAGTATTATTCGTCTTTCACTGTGCTTGCTACCCAACCCAAGGTTTGAGTCCAGAAGCCACCTTGGATTGCTTCATTAGTGGTCTGACAGCGGATATTAAATGAGATGTGATAGCTTAAACACCTCATTCCTTGTCCCGTGCTTATGCTCTTGCCAAACTCTTTATGGATATGTATTTACCACCAGCAGCTTCAAAATCTATTAAATGCACTTCCATCAAACCCTATCATTTTCCTAGACCCAATTCTAACCCTAGAACCACTTCTCAACCATCATTGCTTCCGAACCCTAAACCACAAAATCAACCACAAAACAACCAACATGTCAAACACATCTCGCGAGCTGAGATGCATATTTGTCGTGAAAAGGGCCTCTACTACTATTGCGATGAAACATTCTCCATCAACCACAAATGTCCCAACCGTCATTATTTCCTTCTCCAAATGGAAGATGATGAAGCAAAACCACCACCGGAACCCATTACTCAAACCATACCTGAACCTTCTCCTATTGGGAACTTTGAACATCACTTGTCCTTAAATGCCTTAAATGGGTCTCACGGGCTTGGTACTATGCATTTTCATGGCCATATTCAAGGTATTGATGTCATGGTGTTATTGGATAGTGTAAGTTCTGATAACTTCCTCCAACCTCGAATTTCCCAGTCCTTATAACTCCCAGTTTAATCCAGTTCTCAGTTTCAGGTCTTAGTTGGTAATGGACACTCCTTGACAACCATGGGTTATATTTCTGACCTCTGTCGCTCCCCGGATTTCCATCCTGGTACAAACGCGAAAGTGGCGCGGAAAAGGGTAGAGTCTTCAGCCAGGCATTTTTATCCCGAAGGAACGGGAATGGTAATGCTGCACAAACCAGAAGAAAAGAAAAGGAAGGACACGGGTCCTGCGAACCAAAGAGACTGAGCCCGGGAGTCGGTTACGACCTGGGAAGGTATTAGCACCCCAGATCTTCCGTCGTACCCGACGGGATCCACGCTTACAAAGAAATCTGTTTCAAAGGGTCAAGAAATGAAAGCTGCTGCAAAGAGAATGAACTGAACTGGATAAAAGAAACGAAAAGGGAACTGAAAAAGAAATGAAAAGGAAAAAATGTAGGGAAAATAAAAGTGTGTGCTCGAACGGGCCCTACCCCGCTGCCTACGTACCTCATCTGGACAATGAGGATCAGAGTCACTGTAGTTCCCCTAACTAGGGGTGGAAAAGATTGCTTGTGTCTTAAGGCTTGAACTGCCTATGTCAATGCTCAGGTGTTGCAGGCTCGGACGACGAGTGCGTTACCGTCTTGCAAAGTGACAAGTAGTAGCAAGTTCGTACGATGAGAGTGAAGGTGATGAGAAAAGAAGTCCCGAAGGAGAGACGTTTATTGTTTGTCCAGTGTTTTTTATGATTTTTCTATGAGTGTGGCACAAGGAAGTGAACTCGAGCTCTTTTCCATGGAATGTGTACTTGCTACTACATTCCAAGATGGAATAATAGAACAAGCACACTCAAGTAAGGAGAAGATCCCCAAAACTTGGTTCCAGAGATTAGGGCCTAAGCTCACTAACTCGTTGAATTTATTAAATGTTTTAGTGATTAAAATGAAGAAGTATTTTTTATGATTTTCTTGATGAAGGTGACTTCATGATCCGAATTGTGCATCATGCTAGACAAGCTTTACTATCCCAAGATGGGAAAACTACAAGTGCCCCATGGAATAAGGCTATTACACAAGAAGTCATTTCTTTCTTTATTAATGTTTTTTAGGATTTTTGTTTTGAGATGAGAAGGAGAAAGAACCAAAAAGGATCTTAAAGATAAAATCTAATGGGGAAGGTCTAATCCTAAAGTTATCATGCAAAGGTGGGCCTAAGGTTAGTGAGGCTTCAACTATCCTAAGAGAAAGGATGATCAAAAGAGAAGCAAAATAAAGGAGAAGAAAGCTAGAGAGGGGAAAGAGAACCACATGATGGCACAAAGCACATCAAAACTCACAAAGCAAAAGCAAAGCAAAAGAGGAAAGATGAAGAGTTGAAATGTGGATAAACATCCACACTTCTCTTACCATAAGCCCCTGCAATGTTAGAAAAATTCCAGCAAATTTATCAACACAATCATGGAACTAGCATGCTCAAAGGTTCTAGCAAACAAGGATCAAACAACATGCCAAGCATTGCAAACACACGACTTACGCGTCGAAAACATGAGAGGATACATCAACCAAGAAGCAAATCACCCTAAAATAGCACGTTCAATGATCATACAATGATCCATGGCAATTAAAACAAGCAAGGGGATCAAATAAGCTCAAAACAGCCCAAATATGGCATTCTGCCTCAGTGTTAACCGGTTAACCAAATGCGTTAACCGGTTAACACTGTCAAAACAGCAGCAAATTCCTGAAGAAAAACATCTCAAACCAGCTTATTCAAATAATCCACACCAGAACAGCAATCAATTGTACATGGAAAAATTAGATCAATTCACATTAATCCATATCATTAAGCTCATGAACATTAACACTCGGATCCGGTTACAAATCAATCAATCAATTCAAGCAACACAAGCAAATACACAAGCACATGGTACATCTAAAGCACAAGCATGCAAATAAGCTAAAAACAGAGCTAGATCTGAAATTAACCAACCTACAAAGCTGAGATATGCTTTGGTAAATGTTGTTTGAGCTGGAAATGAGAGATATCGCGGAGAATTTTGAAGATCCGGTGCTAATGTTCACACTCCATGCAAAATAAATGCAAGCAAAAGCTCTTGATGCAGAATTTTGACTCCAAAAGCACTTCTAAACACCAAATCGGATCTGAACCAAGTAATAAACCAGCAAATTGATGCAAAGAAGCTATAGATGGAGGTCTAGTTCCAAGATCTACACACTTCAAGGCAAAGTTATGTGATCTTCAAAGAGGAACTTTGAGTGATTTGGGATATTAGAGAGAAAAGTGAGAGAATGGTGAGAGAACTCAAAATTCAGAAATGAGAAGTGTGAATTATGATGGAGCCCCTCTTGGTTTGGAGGGAAATGGAATAAATATAGTTTAGGTTTGGGGCTCAAAATTTTGGTTTGGGATCCAAAAATATGGCTTGGCATTGGCTTAGAAAGTGATTAGGATTTAGCATTGGAATTAGGCTTGGACAAATGCTCTAGATCCTTCTCCATAATTCCCAATTAATTCAAATGAATAAAAATCAGAAAATTGGAAAATGGAGCCAAAACACACATGTTGAACTTGCTGCTGGAATTTAAATTTCGCAGCCGTTAACCGGTTAACCAAATGCGTTAACCGGTTAACGCAGGGAAAATTTGAAATTCCCTCCTTTTGGTGGGAAACCTCAAGAATAACCCGACGCCAACAGTTTCAAGCTGATTTTGATCCTCATCCTTTTTTAGGGTCTTGAACATGATACAGAGCTTGTGCAAAATGATCCTGTGAGATTATTGCCAGGTCACCATGCTCTTGATTTTGACTTGCAGTGCTTCAAAATTCCCGGATGACTGATCATATGCCTTATGCTAGACCATGTGAGTGTTATGCTTCACCTTTCTATGCAAAATGCTAAGGATATGATATGCTTATGATGATTATGATATGCTGATGATGCTAAACAGGAGAGGGAAATTTGGGGTGTTTACAACCTCCTAATCACTATTCAGGGTAATACCTTACACCTTCTTGTGTATTTACTGCCTATTTCTGGAGCTGACCATGTTTAAGGAGTTCCTTGGTTAAAGACCTTAGGTCCCCATATAGCATACTATAACACATTGTCTTTAAAATTCTATGTTAAGGACACTTTTGTTACACTTTATGGTGACACACATAAAGGTCTGAGCCAAGCACAATTCAATCATATCAAAATACTACATCACACACATGCTATAACCTTGCTTTTACTCTGCAATTTAATAAAATAGTACCAGCAGAGGGTGATTTGAGCACTACTGTTCACCCTGATATATCCCAAGTCTTAGCCACATATGTAGATGTCTTTGCTGAACCTAAAGGCTTACAACCCACTAGGTTTCAAGACCATGTTATACCCTTAATTAAAGGAAGTAACCCAGTTAAAGTAAGTCCATACAGGTACCCTCATAGTCAGAAAGCACAAATAGAAACAATGGTTAATGAGATGTTACAACAGGGTCTGATCCAACCCAACAATAACCCATTTTCTTCCCCTGTGTTTTGGTTAAGAAGTAGGATGGCTCCTGGTGATTTTGCACAGACTATAGGGCTCTCAATTCCATCACTATCAAGGATAGTTTTCCTATTCCCACTGTGGATGAGTTTTTAGATGAACTCCATGGTGCTCACTATTTCTCCAAATTGGATCTGCGCTCAGGATACCACCAGATTTTGGTTAAACCAGAAGACCAATACAAAACTACTTTCAGAACACATCAAGGTTTATATGAATGGTTAGTGATTCCTTTTGGACTCTCAAGCCCCTGCATCTTTTCAGAGTATCATGAATCATGTCTTCAAAGCTCATCTCCGAAAGTATGTCCTAGTTTTCTTTGATGATATATTAATTTACAGTCACTTTTGGTCCTCTCATATAGATCATCTAACTGCAGTGCTTCAGCTCCTCCTTAGTAATTCACTATTTTCCAAATGATCTAAATGTTGCTTTGGATTTACTGAAATGGATTATTTAGGCCATGCCATCTCTCACCAAGTCGTGCACATGGATAAAGATAAAGTGAAAGCAGTGTTGGACTAGCCTATACCCTTAAATCCCAAGCAATTGAGAGGTTTTTTGGGTTTATCCGACTACTATAGAAGATTTATCTGAAACTATTCTACTATTGCTACTCCCTTGATTGCGTTACTTAAGAAAGATGCGTTTGAATGGTCTACAACAACTACTAATGCTTTCTTAGCATTATAACATGCTATTACAGATGCTCCCATATTAGCCTTGCCTGGTTTCTATAAGCCCTTTGTGCTAGAGTCTGATGCTTCTAGTACTGGCATCAGGGCCATTCTGAGTCAGGATAAGCATCTGATTGCTTATTTTTCGAAGAAAGTTAATCCATCAATGCAAAACAAGTCTGCTTATGTCAGTGAACTATATTCGGTTACTGAGGTTATGGCCAAATTTAGACACTATCTCCTGGGTCATAAGTTTATCATCAGAATAGATCAACAAAGTTTGAAGGCCTTATTTGATCAAACTATTCAGACTCCAGAGCAACAAAAATGGATGCACAAGTTTTTGGGATTCGAGACAGACGAGCCTCCTTCGGATAAACCTGTTACGCCAGGACCGGTAACCGTTTTGACGTTTAATCCCACCGTCAGGACTTCAAACCTCTTCAACACAGACGAGTATTGGATGATCATCAAGAGAAACACAAACGAGTGCCATAAGTCAATGATACAAACGAATATCAGACGATGATCTAAGAAACGCAGACGAGCGCTTCAGGCGATGATACAGACGAATATCAGCCACTGGTACAGACGAATACCAGAAACCCAACACAGACGAGCATTTGAAGTAGCAATACAGACGAGTACCAGAAATCTAACACAGACGAGCAATTGGAGTAGCAATACAGACGAGTACCAGAGTGATTATCAAATCAACACATATGGATATAAGCTAACACAGACGAGTGTGAGGGATGATACATACGAGTATCCAAACAATGCAAACGAGCTTCAAACAAACACAGACGAGCGTTGGGGAATGCAGACGAGCAACAAGCAAATATCAAACACAAACGAGTGATGGGGCGTGCTTACGAGCAAAAGCAACTATCAAACACCGACGAGTGTTGGGGAGTGCATACGAGCAAAAGCAACTATCAAACACCGACGAGTGCTGGGGAGTGCATACGAGCAAAAGCAACTATTAAACACCGACGAGTGCTGGGGAGTGCATACGAGCAAAAGCAACTATCAACCACAAACGAGTGCTAGGGAGTGCATACGAGCAAAAGCAACTATCAAACACAAACGAGTGTTGGGGAGTGCATACGAGGAAAAGCAACTATCAAACACAGACGAGTGTTAGGGGTGCATACGAGCATCTACCAAACACAAACGAGTGTTAGGAAATGCAGACGAGCACAAAACGGATACCCAACACAAACGAGTGCCCAGAAATGCAGACGAGCACAAACAAATAACAAACATAGACGAGTGTTGGGGAACCTGGTCAAGAGGCTTTGACAATGCCTAACTCTGACTGGGGATGAATAACTGTTTGCATCATCACACTGACAAAAATTAAATTGGCGACTTCTTTGGGGAATATTTCAATAATGGGAGTGAATCCCTAATTCTGAAACACTGTGGGGAATAACCATCTTCAGACTTGGCTGGGGAAGATGCTTGGTTAAATAACCCTTGCTGGGAAACGAATTCTGACATTCTAAGCTCTGTGGGGAAGCAAGGCCTTCAGCTGCCTGCTGGGAATACTTCACTGTGGAAAGATAACTCCGCTTGAGGATGAGAACAATTCAATTAGCCTTGAAGTTCTGCTGGGGATACCACCTGCTCTAACTCAGCTGGGGATGTCAACCTTCTGGCCTGGCTGAGGAAAAGATTTGGCAATGCTCTGCTGAGGAGAGACTTTTACTGGAGGATTAGAGATCACAATAAGCCAAATTATGCCCCAGGTATAGTATGACGACTGTGTTGGGAAGATATGCCAATGAAAATTGGACTTTAACTGTGTGAGAACGACCAACCCTTCATGAGGAAACCTTATCGGATGAAGAAAGATTTTCTGCTCGGGGAAGAAATAAACTTCCAATGCCCTTCTGGGAAAATAAATATCATATTCCCTGAGAATTAACTCGGTGTTTCAAGCTTCTGAGCTCAACTGTTGCATATTGATTATCATGAGTGAATAAACATTTCTTTACTCCTTAAACTGTATCAGACTGCATCATCAATGAAAAGATTGTCTTTAGAGGATTTTACAGAAGACCTGGCTTCCAGAATTGCCCTAGTGTCTTCAAACTCTCGCAGAAGTTCATCAGATCTTCAGATAACTGCCCCAGATTATGTCTTGTAACGGTCCTTGCTCCACATCAGAGATAAAACAGAAACCATGCAGTATGAAGATGCAATGCAAATGCTGCAAGATTTATATGTATGCTCATGATGCAAAGGATATGATAATATAAGTCATGGGAGATGATTGAAACAAGGATGGTTGGGCGTTCGGGCCAGGTTGACAAAGATTGTTTTTTTGTTGTTTGGGTTGCCAAGCAATTGGACTTTAAAGGTGAATTACCAGACAATATTCGGTTTATTGAGGGCAGGCCAACAGACGAGAACTGATGGGCAAAGAAAAAGTCGTCAGACGAGAACTGACTCCTTGGATTCATTGTCAAACGAGAATTGACTCTGAAAAAGAATGACTACCAGACGAGAACTGGCGTCAAAAAGGTTAAACGAAAAGGTGACCAGACGAGAACTTGTTAAAGCATTCGTCTACCAGACGAGAACTGGTAATTGAAGTTGGTTTGCCAGACGAGAACTGGACTTTGGGTTGGTTTTCCAGACGAGAACTGGACTTTGAAAAGTTGATAAGTTGGGGTTACGAGGCCCTGGATGTGAGATTGATGTTGCGGGGTTATGCTCAATGCAATGATGATGCGTATGTTCTATATGCTCGAACGAAGCGACATGAATAACGTATGCAAATGATTTATGCAATGCTTATGAAAATCTCCAGAAAAGCTCCCGAGGTGGGTAGGAAGGTTTTTGGTGACAAGGCTTCTTGTTGAGAAGGGTGACAACGACGAGGGTAGGTAGCATGATTTCCCGATACTCGTCTTGAACTTGGAGATCATTAATATAACCTACTCTGTGTAGCTAAAGTTGCCCCTGTCTGGTAAGTCTCTGAACAGACTGTCACTGATTATCCAATTCCTGGCATGGCAGACTTGGATGTCCTCTCGTGAAGAGTTGCACTTAGTGAGATTTGGAAGCGTCCTGCCCCGGCATGAGCGTGGAAGCGACTTGACTCATTTTGACTGAGCATTGGAAGAATATATCCTTGGTCAACATCCGGGTGTCCTGTCCCTGTTTGGTAGATTCACTTCTGATCAATTGGCTTTGAATGATGTTCCTCAATCAACTGATGCTTGGGAACTTGCTTTACCCTGACTGATTCCTTGGTCGACAAAGCCACTGGATAACATGGCCCTGATTCATAAGCCTACGAGATGCTCTTGATTCTGGTCATCATTGTTGAATGATCAAGTTTTCTCGTGATTGCTCTTTGCAGGAACTTCCCTGATGACACAGGCTGACTTGCAATTAAAATTATTCATTTACAAATGGTAATTTTAATGCGATGCTCATGCAAGTTTTGAAAATTTTATTTATTTGAATGTTGTGACAGTGTGTGACGAATGGACCGTTAGTCCAAACGTAGTGTTAAGTTAGCAAATCGTAGGAGTCAGTTTATGCAACCTTGTCGTAGTATGCTTTCAGAATTGACCCTGATTCAATTAGGACTTTCAAGGGTTATGGCGTGGCCTGGTTCACGGTTTTAGGAAGAAAGATTTATGGCTCAAAGTTTATCTGTGCCCACTCATTCGCCTTGATGTTCTCCAGTCCTACGTTCAGCTAATTTGATCTAAGCGCTCACCTTTCGAAAGGGTTTTGTAATGGTTGAGGAACCAATGAAGTTGATGGTTTAAGCACCAATGAGGTTTCTTGGAGTAACAGTCACCCCTTTGTCTTTATGTCTGTAGTCACACGATTTTGTTCTTATGGAAATTTTTTCTTTTTGATATTTTTTTACTCCCTAATTTTTGCCTGGACTGAATTTTTTTTTATTTTTTTCGATTTTGAAGTCCAATGGGACGCCCTAACTTTTGCCTAAGTCATTTGTTTTCACTTTTTTTTTTACTTAGCGGGCTTTTATTTCTCTTTTTTTTTGCTTTGATTTTTGTTGAACAAATCGTGTGACACAGGTTTGTCCTGATTGTTTGAGAGGGTTGTGACTGCCTCATTCCTTTGTTGTGGAGGGATAACCATTGTGGTTCACGTCCCTTGACCTCTTAAGGTGTAATGAATAAAAGGCAATGGATCCTCGGATGCACACTCCTTTGGAAATTTGAATGATTGGTCAAACTAACTGATAACTACCCTTCCCCGGGTTGAATGTGAGGTTTTTTCGTTTAGAAAAGAAACTCCTACTTCAAGGCTCAAAGGGGTTGAAGAGGGTCTATCTCCCTTATATCTCCGGTGTTTGGGAATTGAAGCAGTGCTTGTACATCGTCAGCAGGTTCTATTCTGAAAGCATACCTTCAACAATTATGGGTATTCAGTTGTCATCATCCTCCCTCAAACCTGCCAAACAACAATGAAATAAATGGGAGGTAAATGGATGCATTTTTTCTTGTTATGAAAGAAAAATGAGCGAATGCGACATAATTGATTCAAAAAGTGCATGATCACTTCATTAACATTACCATTCAAAATAGCAATGCTTAAAAGACAAGTAGCTGCTAACAGGAAAGAAACTACAATGAAAATGATAAAAAGGATACAATGATCTCCAACTCTGATGACATTTGGTATGAGACACTGAGATCGGGAGACGCTTCTCCGAAGTCCTCGAACTCAATCTGGTGAGAGGTTGACGTGCACAACCAAGCTTCCTTCTGGAAAGGATATGTGCCCCTTGTCGATCAACTGTTGTACTTTGGCCTGAAAAGCTTTGCAATCTTCAGTTGAATGTCCAATCGATCCACCATGATACCCACACTGCTCATGAGGATTGTACTCTGGAGGGTACGGCTCTGGAAACGGCTTGAGAGGCTTAGGAACCGCCAATGAGCTCTGAATTAGATGTGGCAAAAGTTCACTGTATGCCATGGGGACTGGATGAAGAGGAGCATTCCTTCTTTCCAGATTGTTGCGAGGCCTTGGCTGGCTCTGGCGTTGATTCTGAGGTCTTCGACCCTGAGCTTGCGGATTCGGACGAGGAGGAATCCAGGGTTTCTGATACGGTGCTCTGAATATTGCCGAATGCCCATAAGAGTAACCAGACCTAGGAAAAGATGATCTCTGAGAAGATGATGGTCTAGAATATTCAATATTAGCCATGACTGCACTGATGTCATACCCTTCTTCCCCTTGGGAGCTAACAACAGACTCATCTTCACTAGCTGGGATATTCGAAGAGTACTGGATCTTTCCACTTTCGAGCAGGCTCTCAATGCGCACTCCAACTATCATCAAATCAAAGAAGCTTGATGTCCCAATGCTACTCATTCTTTCCAGGTATGGACCTTGCAACATGCCCACGAACAGGTCAACTAATTCTCTGTTTGAAAGTGGTGGTTGCACTTGGGCTGCCAACTCTCTCCACCGCTGTGCATATTCTCTGAAAGATTCACCAGTCCTCTGAGATAGGCTTTGCAGGTGCGTGCGACTGGGTGCCATGTCCAAATTGTACTAGTATTGCTTTATGAAAGCTCTGGATAAATCATTCCAAGATCGGATACGACTGCTTTCCAAATCCATATACCAACTTAAGGATGCTCCGCTTAAACTGTCCTAAAAACAGTGAATCATCAGCTTATCGTTGCGGGCATGAGAAGTCATTTTTCTGCAGAACATCACCAAATGACGCTTCGGGCAACTGACACCAATGTATTTCTCAAACTTCGGAGTTTTGAAATCTGGAGGGATGACAAGACCAGGCACCAAACACAGGTTTAGAGCATCAAAACCAAATGCATCAGGATCCGCTAAGGCTTTGAGTTGCTCATCCAACACACGAAACCTTTCAGCATGATCAATAGTTGGTGGATCCTTGGTTTTCACAAGAGGAATTGCCCTTTGGAAGTTCAACATAGGGAAGGCGAAACTCTGATAATCTGTAGAATCAGAAGAAGATGAAGGTCCACCTCGGACAGCAGATGGTTCAGGTACACTCTGATTCACGATCGGGGTCTGTGCAGGTTGAGCTTAAGTAAGATTGTTCACTTGTGGAAGATCCTCATCAAGAGAAAGACCATACAAAGGATTTGTCATCGAAGTGAAACCAGGTGGAAACTCAACATTCTGAAGATTGCTCTCTGACATAGCTACTGACGGCTTCCAAACTGACCTTTATAACTCTTGGCACTGCTCGGTCTAGCCTCAAACAATTTTTTTTTGTCTTCCAACAGTTACCACTTGTTCAAACTGAGTAGCGGGAAATCAGCTGGCTGGTCATGGACAAAAGAGGAGGGATGAGCTCTCTGGAAGAAGGAAATACAGTGCAGATGCAAATGCAAATGCAAATGTAATATTATGATGCTAGAGATGCAAAGACATGGGATCAACATCCTGGAAGCTGCCTGGAATCTGGAATACTGAACCAAGAATTGAGTGTCTATAACCACAAGATCTCTGTATAATAACCCAAAATAGTAACCGAGAACCAAAGGTCGATAACTTCAGGATCATAGTGACCAGATCAAAACAATAAGAATGCACTGGTAATGAGGGTATGTTAAGGTCAATGGTTCCTACAAACCTGTAAACCCCTCCCAATATCACGAGTGTGCTCCGGGTCAAACATCACGGACTCTCAAAGCCGAATAGTGATAATATGTTCACCATTTCCGAGAAATGGCTCATGACCAAATCAGGGAATTGGTTTGGCATTATGTACTACTCAGGGAGGCCTCAACGTGAGTCCGAGAAAACAAGACCATCCTATGTGAGTTCCAGGTGGGCCCTCGGGTGCGAGTGGGTTTGCCACACAATATGGTCTGCCACTGTCACCACTAAAGAGGGATGTTTCCACAGGGTTCTCAATGATCGGTCCCCAGCTGCACATAACTATCAAGGTTATGAAATGAAAGAGGAAGATCCCCAAATCAAGACATTTCCAAGACGGTCGCAAATCTGGGCGTGGAACTCACTACTACCCCCATGACAAGATCTCATGAGGCCAAAGTGGAAGCACTCTAAGTCCTAAGGTGCACTCGAGCCTTGGTAATGAGCTCAACTCACAGTAACAGTATCACCCAAATCCCACCAAACAGAAGAAATCCAGTCCAGACAGTCCAGTAATAATATAATTCATGAAAATAAATACTGAAAACTGTAAATAAAGTTGTAAATAACTGTAAATAAACAACAATAAAATACACAGGAAACAACAAACAATCAACACCCAGCGAAACAGAAACACGCAAGCGCTAGGAGAGACTCTCAAGGGAACCATAGATTCTGGGTAGGAAATCCCCAGCAGAGTCGCCAGCTGTCGCTCCCCGGATTTCCATCCTGGTACAAACGCGAAAGTGATGCGGAAAAGGGTAGAGTCTCCAGCCAGGCATTTTTATCCCGAAGGAACGGGAATGGTAATGCTGCACAAACCAAAAGAAAAGAAAAGGAAGGACACGGGTCCTGCGAACCAAAGAGACTGTGCTCGGGAGTCGGTTACGACCTGGGAAAGTATTAGCACACCAGATCGTCCGCCGTACCCGACGGGATCCACGCTTACAAAGAAATCTGTTTCAAAGGGTGAAGAAATGAAAGCTGTTGCAAAGAGAATGAACTGAACTAGATAAAAGAAACGAAAAGGGAACTGGAAAAAAAATGAAAAGGAAAAAATGTAGGGAAAATAAAAGAGTGTGCTCGAACGGGCCCTACCCCGCTGCCTACGTACTTCATCTGGACAATGAGGATCAGAGTCGCCGTAGTTCCCCTAACTAGGGGTGGAAAAGATTGCTTGTGTCTTAAGACTTGAACTGCTTATGTTAATGCTCAGGTGTTGCAGGCTCGGACGACGAGTGCGTTACCGTCTTGCAAAGTGACAAGTAGTAGCAATTTCGTACGATGAGAGTGAAGGTGATGAGAAACGAAGTCCCGAGGAGAGACGTTTATTGTTTGTCCAGTGTTTTTTATGAGTTTTCTATGAGTGTGGCACAAGGAAGTGAACTCAAGCTCTTTTCCATGGAATGTGTACTTGCTACTACATTCCAAGATGGAATAATAGAACAAGCACACTCAAGTAAGGAGAAGATCCCCAAAACTTGGTTCCAGAGATTAGGGCCTAAGCTCACTAACTCGTTGAATTTATTAAGTGTTTTAGTGATTAAAATGAAGAAGTATTTTTTATGATTTTCTTGATGAAGGTGACTTCATGATCCGACTTGTGCATCATGCTAGACAAGCTTGTACTATCCCAAGATGGGAAAACTACAAGTGCCCCATGGAATAAGGCTATTACACAAGAAGTCACTTCTTTCTTTATTAATGTGTTTTAGGATTTTTGTTTTGAGATAAGAAGGAGAAAGAACCAAAAAGGATATTAAAGATAAAATCTAATGGGGAAGGTATAATCCTAAAGTTATCATGCAAAGGTGGTCCTAAGGTTAGTGAGGCTTTAACTATCCTAAGAGAAAGGATGATCAAAAGAGAAGAAAAAGAAAGGAGAAGAAAGCTAGATAGGGGAAAGAGAACCACATGATGGCACAAAGCACATCAAAACTCACAAAACAAAAGCAAAGCAAAAGAGGAAAGATGAAGAGTTGAAATGTGGATAAACATCCACACTTCTCTTACCATAAGCCCCTGCAATGTTAGCAAAATTCCAGCAAATTGATCAACACAATCATGAAACTAGCATGTCCAAAGGTTCTAGCAAACAAGGATCAAACAACATGCCAAGCATTGCAAACACACGACTTACGCGTCGAAAACATGAGAGCATACATCAACCAGCAAGCAAATCACCCTAAAATAGCACGTTCAATGATCATACAATGATCCATGGCAATTAAAACAAGCAAGGGGATCAAATAAGCTCAAAACAACCCAAATATGGCATTCTGCCTCAGTGTTAACCGGTTAACCAAATGCGTTAACCGGTTAACACTGTCAAAACAACAGCAAATTCCTGAAGAAAAACATCTCAAACCAGCTTATTCAAATAATCCACACCAGACCAACAATCAATTGTACATGGAAAAATTAGATCAATTCACATTAATCCATATCATTAAGCTCATGAACATTAACACTCGGATCCGGTTACAAATCAACCAATCAATTCAAGCAACACAAGCAAATACACAAGCACATGGTAAATCTAAAGCACAAGCATGCAAATAAGCTAAAAACAGAGCTAGATCTGAAATTAACCAACCTACAAAGCTGAGTAATGCTTTGGTAAATGTTGTTTGAGCTGGAAATGAGAGATATCGCGGAGAATTTTGAAGATCCGGTGCTAATGTTCACACTCCATGCAAAATAAATGCAAGCAAAAGCTCTTGATGCAGAATTTTGACTCCAAAAGAACTTCTAAACACCAAACCGGATCTGAACCAAGTAATAAACCAGCAAATTGATGCAAATAATCTATGGATGGAGGTCTAGTTCCAAGATCTACACACTTCAAGGCACAGTTATGTGATCTTCAAAGAGGAACTTTGAGTTATTTGGGAAATTGGAGAGAAAAGTGCGAGAATGGTGAGAGAACTCAAAATTCAGAAATGAGAAGTGTGAATTATGATGGAGCCCCTCTTGGTTTGGAGGGAAATGGAATAAATATGGTTTAGGTTTGGGGCCCAAAATTTTGGTTTGGGATCCAAAAATATGGCTTGGCATTGGCGTAGAAAGTGATTAGGATTTAGCATTGGAATTAGGCTTGGACAAATGCTCTAGATCCTTCTCCATAATTCCCAATTAATTCAAATGAATAAAAATCAGAAAATTGGAAAATGGAGCCAAAACACACATGCTGAACTTGCTGCTGGAATTTAAATTTCGCAGCCGTTAACCGGTTAACCAAATGCGTTAACCAGTTAACGCAGGGAAAATTTGAATTTCCCTCCTTTTGGTGGGAAACCCCAAGAATAACCCGACGCCAACTGTTTCAAGCTGATTTTGATCCTCATCCTTTTTTTGGGTCTTGAACATGATACAGAGCTTGTGCAAAATGATCCTGTGAGATTCTTGCCAGGTCACCATGCTCTTGATTTTGACTTGCAGTGCTTCAAAATTCCCGGATGACTGATCATATGCCTTATGCTAGACCATGCGAGTGTTATGCTTTACCTTTCTATGCAAAATGCTAAGGATATGATATGATTATGATGATTATGATATGCTGATGGTGCTAAACAGGAGAGGGAAATTTGGGGTGTTTACAACCTCCTAATCACTATTCAGGGTAATACCTTACACCTTCTTGTGTATTTACTGCCTATTTCTAGAGTTGACCATGTTTAAAGAGTTCCTTGGTTAAAGACCTTAGGTCGCCATATAGCATACTATAACACGTTGTCTTTAAAATTCTATGTTAAGGACACTTTTGTTACACTTTATGGTGACACACATAAAGGTCTGATCCAAGCACAATTCAATCATATCAAAATACTACATCACACACATGCTATAAACCTTGCTTTTACTCTGCAATTTAATAAAATAGTACCAGCAGAGGGTGATTTGAGCACTACTGTTCACCCTGATATATCCCAAGTCTTAGCCACATATGTAAATGTCTTTGCTGAACCTAAAGGCTTACAACCCACTAGGTTTCAAGACCATGTTATACCCTTAATTAAAGGCAGTAACCCAGTTAAAGTAAGTCCATACAGGTACCCTCATAGTCAGAAAGCACAAATAGAAACAATGGTTAATGAGATGTTACAACAGGGTCTTATCCAACCCAACAATAACCCATTTTCTTCCCCTGTGTTATTGGTTAAGAAGTAGGATGGCTCCTGGTGATTTTGCACAGACTATAGGGCTCTCAATTCCATCACTATCAAGGATAGTTTTCCTATTCCCACTGTGGATGAGTTGTTAGATGAACTCCATGGTGCTCACTATTTCTTCAAATTGGATCTGCGCTCAGGATACCACCAGATTTTGGTTAAACCAGAAGACCAATACAAAACTACTTTCAGAACACATCAAGGTTTATATGAATGGTTAGTGATGCCTTTTGGACTCTCAAGCCCCTACATCTTTTCAGAGTATCATGAATCATGTCTTCAAAGCTCATCTCGGAAAGTATGTCCTAGTTTTCTTTGATGAAATATTAATTTACAGTCACTTTTGGTCCTCTCATATAGATCATCTAACTGCAATGCTTCAGCTCCTCCGTAGTAATTCACTATTTGCCAAATGATCTAAATGTTGCTTTGGATTTACTGAAGTGGATTATTTAGGCCATGCCATCTCTCACCAAGTCGTGCACATGGATAAAGATAAAGTGAAAGCAGTGTTGGACTAGCCTATACCCTTAAATCCCAAGCAATTGAGAGGTTTTTTGGGTTTATCCGACTACTATAGAAGATTTATCTGAAACTATTCTACTATTGCTACTCCCTTGATTGCGTTACTTAAGAAAGATGCGTTTGAATGGTCTACAACAGCTACTAATGCTTTCTTAGCATTATAACATGCTATTACAGATGCTCCCATATTAGCCTTGCCTGGTTTTTCTAAGCCCTTTGTGCTAGAGTCTGATGCTTCTAGTACTGGCATCAGGGCCATTCTGAGTCAGGATAAGCATCTGATTGCTTATTTTTCGAAGAAAGTTAATCCATCAATGCAAAACAAGTCTGCTTATGTCAGTGAACTATATTCGGTTACTGAGGCTATGGCCAAATTTAGACACTATCTCCTGGGTCATAAGTTTATCATCAGAATAGATCAACAAAGTTTGAAGGCCTTATTTAATCAAACTATTCAGACTCCAGAGCAACAAAAATGGCTGCACAAGTTTTTGGGATTCGATTTCTCTATTGAGTATTAGCCTAGAAAAGATAACATTGCTGCATATGCTTTATCCAGATCCTTCTTTATGGCTTCTTCTGGACCCGTCAACCCTTTTTTATCTAGTACTATTGTTTCTGTTAACTCAGATCCTTCTTTGTCTCATATGAAATAGGTATGCCTTCAAGATTGTAATTCGGATCCATGTTATCAGGTGACACGACATATCTTATATTGCAGCAATAAAATTATAGTTCATCCTAAGCCTAGCATTATTCAATCAATTTTGCAAGAGTTTCACTCTTCTATGCTAGGCGGTCATGCTGGTGTCGCTCCCCCGAAAACACACCCGGTCAGATAGGGTATAAACGCGAACGGTCGGTGAAAGAGAAGATGAATATGAGATGAATAGAGTCGCCAGCTAGGCATTTTTATCCCGAAGGAAAGGTAATGCTGCATAAACCTAGGAAAAGACGGATAAGACGGTTGCGAACCAGAGAAACTGAGAAAGGGGGTTGGTTACAACCTAGGAAGGTATTAACACCCAGATTGTCCGTCGTACTCGACGGGATCCACGCTTGAAAGTTTGTATTTAAAGGGGTAGGTGTCTGTGCTATCTGTGTGCAAAAGCTGGAAAAGAATGTACAAGTATCAGTGCAAGAAAGTGAAGTGAGGTGCTCAGGAATGAGGCTTATAAAGAATGCTGAAAAAAGGGGGAAGACACAGAGACTTTTGTTCGATAACCGTTAAGTTATGCCTACGTATCCTCGCGTGCAATGAGGAAGTCAGAACACCGTAGTTCAACTCAAAGAGACTGAAAGATAAATTAACTGATGAACTGCTTGCTTGTCTATGATCAAGTGTATGACTCGTCTGGCTCGAGTGCTAATTGTCTTGCATTAGACGGAAGAAGCAAGTTCTCGTTTGTGAGTGAAGATGATGAGAAAAGAATCCCGGAGGAGACGATTATTGTTTGTTTTTCGTGTTTTCAATCTTTTATTGCTTTTTGTGTTTGTCATAAGTTAATGAGCTTAAGCCTAAACCAAGGGTTAGTAAACTCATCATATCCTCCCTTTGATTAGGGATAATGAGAATACCTTAAGTATGAGATAAACATCTCAACTTAATTACCGTGATGATGTAAGATTAAGATTATTAACCTACTTATGTTTATTAAGATGTTTTTGAGTTTTTGTTTAGTGTTAAGTAATGAGTTTAAGCCATAATCAAGGATTAGTGAACCCATTACACCATCCCAATAGAAGGATAATAGATGAGCACACTTAAGCTGAGGAAGATACCACTTCAGCATATACAATTAATCATCAGTGTTACTTTACGCACCGGCGAGTGAAAATTTTTGGGCTTTTGTGTTCAATCCCCTTCAACCTTCCAGGTCACGACTGGCACATATACCAATCTAACCCCTCAGGTTTCAGAAAATTGAACAGGGGCAGCTGTTGCACCCCAAAATTTGCCCTCACCAAGACAAGACATTGTATACTAAGGTGTCCCAAGAGGTTAACAAGGTTCACAAGATGTCTCATGAGGTTCACAAGGTTCACAAGGTTCACAAGGTTCATAATTAGTCAGAAAGTTTGACAATTCCCTCAGACAATGCATCCTCCTAAGCAATGCATCCTAAACTAGGGTTTTGACTTTCATCAGGCTAAATGGACTTCCAAGGCTTCAAGTAAGCTTCATAGCATCCTATATGTGTTCAAGAATTCCCATGTCAAGTTGACTTTCCCAAAAGATTTGCTCAGTCAGATGATCAGATAGGTTAAAAACAGTCAAAGCAGTTAAAAAAGTCAAACTGAGGTCAACTGTGGTCAAACCAAAGTCAAACTTCATGATTTTTTGCCAACATCAAGTATATGAAGTAAAATTCATCATTTGATCAAGGGTTGATCATGATTCATCAAGGATATTTCAGATCATCAAGAATCAGGAGTTTCTAAATTAGGGTTTTTACAGGAAAAGTCAACCGAACTTTGACCAGCCATAACTTTCACATGCTTCATCAAAATTTTTCCATCCAAATCTCATTTTGAAGGAAATTGAATTCTCTACAACTTTGTGTCTCACAAGCCAATCCCAAAAATGCTTCATTTAGAAGGTATAAGCTAAGACATTATAGGTCCTTTTAAAAGTCAACAAAAAGTCAACAACTTCCAAATAGCATAACTTGAGAATGGTAAAAGATATGGACATGAGACCAAAGAGGTTGGTTAGAGGACTCTTCAAGCTTTCCAAAATGTCCAATAACACCTTCATAGCATTAAAATTGAGGGATTTGTGCCCTTGCAAAGTTGGGAAATTTTTGGGAGGTTTATGAAGCAAATGGGGACTTAAAACCAAATTTCACCAAATGGACTTGCTTTTTTATGATCCAAACACTTCCATGACATCATGCACGAATTAAAAATTATTTATTCATATTTTTATTCATTTTATTTTATTTATTATGATTTTTTACATTAAAAATCATTTTAAATCAAAATAAAATAGAAAAGTGTGAATATTTGATTTGATTTTGGTTTTAGAAAGTCTTAATATTCATTTAGAGGTGATTGAAACCATTAAAAATCAGATCATTCAAAAATAGCAATGAGATATCCAAATTTTCAATATTTTTAAAGACATATCTTTTTCAATCTCTATGGATCCAAAAGTCCAAAGGATGAACTAGTTTCTTGACCTAATTCTATTACATGATATATAAACAACATAAAGCATACAAGAGACACGGATTTCAGGCAGCCAAAGCACTCATCAAAATTTCAAAAAACTCAAGAAATTTTGAAATTCGGTTTCTGCCTTGGAGGTTCATTCAGCACGATTTGATGGTTTAATTTTGTTCCTTGGGATGTCTGGAAGCTATCCCCATTCTCATTATCATTGCATCCATGGCCGAATGCCCTAACCAAATCGTTTTTTGTTCAAAAATTCATGCTTTTCGTTTTCCTACATTAATTATCAAAACTTGATTCTAATTATTGATTTGTGTTTGGTTTGAGGTGTAGAAGAAATCTGGATAATTGGTTTGGAGTTTCATGGCCACAATCGTATTTTGTCATAGCTAGGGTTTCGACCAAGCTTTTAGGGTTATACGATTTAGGCTATATAAATAATTTTAATGGATGAAATTGAACTGTATGAGACCTGGGCAAGCTATTAAAGCAATCAATTTGGACAAATTTTACGTGTTTTGCAGGTTAGCAAGATCATAGGTTTTCCTACGGAAAAATTCGCAGCAAAGTGCCCAAGAAATTTCGCAGGAAATTTCGTAGGGTGAGAGGTAGAAGACGACTGCTTTGGCGCCATCTGGAAATTTGAAAATCAATTTAATATTTTTAGAATTGTGTTCTATTATATTTCAACTAATGTTGTTTGGTCTGATGGTTGTGGTAGGCGCTGGTAATGTTTGAAACCTGGGTTCGACTCCCAGGTTTTTCATTTTGTTCATTTGTTTTCATATTTTGTAGGTTTATTACATAAGGGCTTGGGCTCATTCCATCACCAGCTACACAGGCGCAACCCAGTGGTGTGTCTCCTTGCTGGTAATGGGGAGGTCCTGGGTTCAAATCCAGGCCTCCCCCCTTTTTTTTAACCTAATTTCTTCTATTTTCTTTTTCTTATTATTTATTTAATTATGCACATTATATTATTATATAAATTAATTTCTTTTAAAAAAATAGTATAATATTTCCTATATAATAAAAAATAAAATAAAAAACTTTATATTTTTTTTCCAATATAATTTGTTTATGTTTATATTATTATATATATTTTATTTTTGTAAATAAATCAATTAAACATTAAAACCCTAAATTTTGCTTAAATAAATTTCTAACCCTAATTTTTATTTAACTTTAATATTAAACTTAATTAATTTTTCTAATATATAATAATTGATTGTGTTTTTTGTAAATTATTATTATAATTGTTTATTATTATAATTACTTTCTTTTCTCTTAAAAATTCTTCAAAATTATTTGTTTAACTTAAAAATGTTCTCTTAAATTCTATATATTTTGGTATATTTGTGCTAACCTCTTTTCTCTTATGCTTATTTTTATTACTAACCATTTTAATTATAGTTTATTTATTATATATTTATTATTAATTATTTCTATTATGTAATTGCGAAAGCCTTGTAATAGTTGTAGTTTTATTTTTTGTCTTTATTTTATTATCGGTAAATATTTTTATTGCCATGGTTAGTAATTATAGGGAGTGATAACATGTTTGTGATTTAAAATTAATTTAGAAAACTAATTCAAACAAGATAAATATTTTAATGCAAACACTCACACACGTAAGTCGATCTTTGATCGCCATCTCACACTTTCTAGGGTTACTCCTCATGTTGCCTAATTCTAAGGTCAAGTAAGGTGTCTTAAAGCAAAGTCCCTTCATTAATATCATCAAATCCCTTTAAGATTATAAGATTAAGTCCCTTCGATGTTGCCTACGGTAAATGATCTTGTCCCTTCGAATAAAAGATGATAAGTCCCTACGAATTGCTAAAGACACCTTACAGTTGCCTAAATACAAATGTCCCTTCACATGTCCTTCTCACATCCAAGGTAATGACTACCTATTCCTTAATAATAGGGATAATCTTACCATTGAAAGAACATATAAGAATAGTAAAGATTTAGCATAGGATAGGTTCCTCTTAAGTACTTGCTCACTTTTCTTCAAAATACTTCATTACATTTCACATTTCAAACAAAATTTTCAAAACAAAGTCTTTATATATATACATCCATATGAGGATCATTATAAAGTACTTAGAAAATTTTTAATCACACACTACACTTTTCTCAAAACAATTTAAAGTGAGCTAAGTAACTAAGAGCCCATGGATAACCATGGATATAAAGGGTGCTAACACCTTCCCTTTATATAACCTACCCCCCGAACTCAAAATATTTTTAAGGTCTTTCCTGTTCTTTTATGTCCTTTCCTTTTGGATAAAATAAAAGTCGGTGGCGACTCTTGCTATCCGCAACATTTATAGAAAGTTTGTTCTCCCACCGTGTTACAGAACTGGCGACTCTGCTGGGGAATTAATAAAAGAGGGGTACCCTTAGGAATTAGATCACTTTAAACTTGTTTGCTTTGTTTGCTTTACTTTACTTGTTGGGTGCTCTTATGTGTGAAAGATCCTAACCCGGATCTAGTGTACATTAGGTAAATGGCAATAGACCAAGGAAACTGTACGGTGTATACCGATATGGTTGATCTGGTGGCCATAGTTAGTGTGACTTCTTGGTTGGTGCTTATGTTCCTTAAGAAAGTTGAGGATAATATGAGGCTGCCATATGTTGTCAATACACTAACTGACTTTTAGAACCTTAGTTATCCCATCTTGGCCTTTAGAAAGTAGTGAGATAACCGGCTTTGGTGAAGACTGAAGTTGGTTGATACTCGATGCTACACTCATTGAGATCCTAAACTTGGAGGGTTTTGGTTGGCAAGTAAGTTGCCTACTGAACAACCACCCTTGTGAAGGATCAATGATATTGAGATCCCTTAGAACCTGGTTACTTTGTAGGACAGAATGAACCAACTAAACTTCAGGGGAGGGTACTTACCTTTAAACCTCATTCAAGCCTTCAAACCTAGGGCTATTGTGTGACTTGTTTGTGTGTGCCACATGTTTGTGATTTGAGCATAACATCATAGCATCATCATGCATCATAAGCATAGCATTTTCACTAACCATTTCAAGGACCAAAGGATTTATCTTTGTTCTTTGTTGCAGGTCATGGCTTCTGCTCGTAGGAATACTATCAAGATCAACTTTGTAGGAATACCTCCTAAGCTTAAGGAATTGGTCTCTCAAGTTTCTGAAAACTCCTAGTTCATCAAGAAGCATGGTCACCTACTGGATCTAGTCACTTCCGGGTTCAATGAAGACATGATGAGTGTCCTATTTCAGTTCTTTGATCCTAAACACCATTGCTTCACATTCCCCGAATATCAGCTGGTTCCTACAATGGAAGAGTTCTCCAAGCTTCTGGGTATACCTATCCTTGATCAGAAACCTTTCACAGGCTTAGAGAAGGAGCCTAAACCTGAAGTCATTGCTGCAACCCTACATTTGAAGAAATCAGACATTGTCCTAGAAACAAGAAGTGGAGTTAAGGGTATACTTGCTAAGGTATTGATGGAGAAAGCTCAAGTGTTCCTGAAGGCCATGAGTTATGATGCTTTTGAGGAGATCTTAGCCTTATTAATTTATGGCTTAGTGTTGTTCCCTAATCCAGACCAGTTCATAGACGTACACGCCATCAACATATTTCTGACTCATAATCCAGTGCCTACATTACTTGGAGATATCTTGCACTCTCTTCATACCCGTACTACGAAAGCACGAGGAACTCTGATGTGTTGTATACCTCTATTATCTAGGTGGTTTATTTCTCACCTTCCTCGATCAGTGATGAAGAATGAACAAGGGTTAAGGTGGTCTAAGAGAATTATGTCACTTTCACATTCAGATATTCATTGGTGTTCTAGATCTATGGAGAATTTTACTATCATTGACCGTTGTGGGGAGTTCCCTAATGTGCCACTCCTTGGCATAAGAGGGGGAATTACATACAATCCTTCTTTAGCTCTACGTCAGTTTGGTTATGCTCGGAGTGATGGTCCTTATGACATGCTTATTCAGGGTATTGTGTTCGACTACGACAACGATATTCAAGGTTACCGTCAAAGGTTCATACGAGCATGGGGTAAAGTGAACAAGGTTGACAGCAAGACTCTGGAACCCAAGTACACCATTCTTATGGAACCTTATCTCAGATGGGTGCGATCTCGTGCTCAGACTCTTTTGATGCCATATGCAGCTATCCTGCCAGTTACCATGGAGCCTGTTGCTGAAGGAGATACTTCTTATATCATTCTTCATCCAGACATGCCCACCGACATGGAGGAGTTACAGAGGTCCTGGATCCAGTTGAAGGAGCAAAAGGATACTTTTGAGACTCATTACAAAGCAAGTCAAGAAAGAATCCTGGAGCTAACAAAACAACTTCACGAGGAGCGGAATCTCAACTCATACCTCACCACAAAGAGGAAACGTCCATGGGAGACTTAAAACCCCATCTTTGTATTCATTTCATTTTTGTTGTAAGCCCAAGGGGCAAACAAGTTTATTGGTTACTAATAAAAGTTTATCTTCTTGGTTGTTTAAACAAATTTAAATCCTGCGGTCCTTGAAAACATTGCATACGCATCTACATACCATATCATTGCATCACAGGTTTCTTATGTACAAGTATCTTATCTTCTCGCTGTTTATTTCAGCAGAAATGGCTCTTGAACAGACTGTCAAAGATCTCCAGGCTTAGAATGCACAATTCCAAGAGTTGATTCTGAACTTATCCAAGGGGCAAGATGAGCTGAAGACACTGCTGGCTAAGAAGAGGAAGAAGACCAGGAAATCAGGAGGCTTTATCAATATGAGAAGAAGGTTCAGAGGTCCTATCAAGACAAAGGAACAGGTTGAGGATTCTGAGTCTGAAAACTCTGAGAAAGAGGGAGGTAGTCTCCATGATACTGTGGGAGATTCTGATTCTGAAGCAAACTATTATCATGACCCTAGTGAGGATAAGTACAAGATGCTGGTGGATAGAATGAATGCTATGGAGTTACAAAAATCTTTTGGGCTGGATTTTGAAGATCTGAGTTTAGTATCTTAAGTGGTTATACCTATTGGTTTCAAAGTTCCTACTTTTGTGGTGTATGATGGTGTCTCATGTCCTAAGCTGCATTTAAGATCCTATGTCCGGAGGATTCAACCACATACTGCTGATAAGAAGTTATGGATTCCTTTCTTCCAAGAGAGCTTGTCTGGAGCTCAATTGGAATGGTACTATCAACTGGAAAGTGTCAATATTCGTGATTGGAATGATCTTGCTGAATCCTTCTATAGGCAATACCAATATAATGCTGATTTAGCACCAACTCGCATGCAGCTCCAAAGCATGTCAATGGGTGCTAAGGAGAATTTCAAGGAGTATGCCCAAAAATGGAGAGACATGGCTGGCAGAGTTCAACCTCCTCTGACTGACAGGGAGCTAGTGGATATGTTTATGAGTACGCTGAGTGGTCCTTTCTATAGTCACCTCATTGGAAGCTCATCATCTGGTTTCACTGAGTTGATAATGACTGGAGAACGTGTGGAGAGTGGTATAAGAAGTGGTAAGATACAGGTGGGTGCCTCTTCATCAAGCACTACTAAGAAGCCCCCTAGTGGAAAGAAGGAGTCTAATGATGTGTATGGTCAACCTAGTCGTAACAAAAGTCACCAATCTGTGGGAGCAGTTCACATTTCCAATCCTACTCCTGCAACACCAGAGCTACCACAAAACCATCAACAGAAGCCTAGAAGACAGTTCACCAAGATCAACATGTCACTGGCCCAAGCCTTGCAACACATGTTGAAAAGGGAACTCATTACTTTGAAGGACCCTCCTCAAAATCCCAATACTTCCTCTCCTCGATACAACCCTAATGCATGATGTGCCTATCATTCTAATTGTCCGGGACATGACACCAACAACTGCTGGGTGTTGAAAAACAAGATCCAAGATATGATTGAAGCTGGGGAGATTGAATTTGACCCTCTTGGGACTCCAAATGTGATCACTGCTCTTATGCCCAATCATGAGAAGACTGTTAATGTTGTTGATGAAGTTTCATATGTTTCCTCAGTTGCAGATGTGACTACTCCATTATCCATTATCAAGAAGAAGTTGGTACAGGCTGGATTCTTTCCAGGTTGCAACGAAGACTATTTTTATTGTACCTATAAACCTGATAGCTGCTGGAAGTTGAAAGATGCTATTCAACGCCTCATGGAAAATTACACTATATTGTTTGAGAGGACACCTTCTGTGGAAAGTATGGTTGAACATTTAGCTCAAAGTACGAAGCTTGAAGACGCGGCCATGGTTGATAAAGTTCCAGTGAAGATTACCTCCAAAGGCCCTGCCAGGATCACCTCTAAGGGTCCTATCAAGATTACTGCTGAAGGCCTGGTAAAGACTGTTGCTGAAGTTAGAGTGCCTCCCATGATTATTACCACTCCTGGCCCTGTTCCTTATACTTCTGATAAAGCTATACCCTGGAATTACGGTTCTGATGTTTATATTCATGGTGTTAAGCAGGAACCTTTGACTGATACACCTATTACTGATGATAATCTTGATGTGGATAATATTGCTAGATCTAGTAAGATCACCCGAAGTGGAAGAATTTTCTCTCCTCAGACTACCTCAAAAGGTGCAGTTACTCCAACTACTACCTCCACTTCTGAGCCAAGTACTGATGCTCGGGGCAAAGGTCTTATGGTTGAGCCTGTGCAAGCTGAGGCACCAACTGCTGAAAACCTCTCTAAACAGATGGAAGAAGTGCTAAAAATCATTCGCAAGAGTGATTATGATATTGTTGACCAGTTGGGGCATACTCCCTCCAAAATCTCCATGTTATCTTTACTGCTGTGTTCTGAGGCTCATGTTAAAGCCTTAATCAAATTCTTGAAGACTGCCCATGAGCCAAATGAGATTTCTTTGGATCAATTCAAGAATTGTGTGGCACATCTGACTTATGATAATGGACTAGGTTTTTCTGATGCTGACTTGACTCCTGCCAAGAGAAACCATAATAGAGCTTTGCATATCTCCATTGAATGTAGGAGCACTACCTTGTCTCATGTGTTGGTGGACAATGGTTCTTCATTGAATGTACTTCCCAAAGAGGTTCTGAACAAGCTCAGTCCTGAAGATGATGTGTTAAGACCAAGTAATGTAGTGGTGAGGGCCTTTGATGGCTCAAGAAGAGTGGTACATGGAGAAATAGATCTCCCGATCAAAGTAGGCTCCCAAGTCTTCAATTCTACTTTCTATGTAATGGATATTCGTCCTGCGTACTCCTGTTTGCTTGGGCGCCCCTGGATCCATGGGGCAGGTGCTGTGACCTCAACTCTACATCAGAAGTTGAAATATCCGGTGAAGGGAAAGATCGTCACTGTTTATGGAGAGGAAGAATATATGGTCAGTTATGTGAATACATTTAAGTATGTTGAAGTGGAAGGTGAATATGTTGAGACTCCTTGCCAGACATTTGAGGTAGTTCCTTGGGTCGTTCCTACTACTGAAGCTCCTCCTATTGTTAAAAGAGTTCTTGTAGTTACCAGAGTACCTCCTACAATGGCCTCCCTCAAAGATGCTAGAGCTGTGGTTGAAGAAGGTGGTTGTACTATTTGGGGTCAGCTTCCTGACATTCCTTACAAGTCTGACAAGTTTGGTTTGGGTTTTACTGCAGAGTCCCAGAAGGTTGTTCGTCGTGCTCGTGTTGTTCGTATCACCAGTCAAGGGGTCATGAGAGATCAAATCAATGTTGTGGGTGACTATAGTGAAGACTACAACCTGGATGACTGGATCTTTCCTACTGTGGGTGATGGGCTCAACAACTGGAAGACCGAAGACGTTATTCATATCTCCTTTAGTCAGGAGTAAATACTATTATTGTGTTGTTATTTTTCAAGTATGTAATTTTGAACAATTAAACTTTTAAGCCTTGTGTCTTACCCGGGGCACAATGGTATGCTTGTTTCGGGATGTCATTTCATTTGCATACTTCATTCAATAAAAATCAATGGACGTTTCGTTTTCGTAAATATTGTGTTCCCTTGTCTTTCTTTTATTTTTTTATTTTTGTTTTATCGGCTATGTGTCCTTACACACACCCACATCACTAAAATGCAGATCCTCATCCATTATGGATCTTGTTGATAATAGTTCTACTATTGCCAATTATAATTTCGAGAATCCGATCTATCAAGCTGAAGATGGAAAGGAGGAAGATTGTGAAGTACCGGTAGAGCTTGCTAGGTTGTTACAACAAGAAGAGAAAGCTATACAGCCACATGAAGAGCCAATCAAAGTTGTGAATCTGGGGACTGAAGAAAACAGGAAAGAGGTCAAGATAGGGGCTGAACTAGAAGATGGTGTTAAGAGCAGATTGATTCAGATGTTACGTGACTATGTGGAGATCTTTGCTTGGTCCTATGAAGATATGCCAGGGTTGGATATAGACATTGTGGTTCACCGTTTACCAGTAAAAGAAGATTGTCGTCCAAAGAAGCAGAAGGTTCGTCGCATGCATCCGGAAATGTCAGAAAAGATTAAAGCAGAGGTAATGAAACAGTTTGATGCAGGGTTCTTAGCGGTGACTTCTTATCCTCAGTGGGTTGCAAATGTGGTACCAATACCTAAGAAAGATGGTAAGGTACGTATGTGTGTAGACTATAGAGATCTGAATAAGGCCAGCCCTAAAGATGACTTTCCACTTCCTCATATTGATGTTCTGGTAGACAATACCGCTCAGCATAAGGTATTCTCTTTCATGGATGGTTTCTCTGGTTACAATCAAATCAAGATGGCACCTGAAGATATGGAGAAGACTACATTTGTGACACAGTGGGGCACCTTTTGCTATAAAGTGATGCCATTTGGTTTGAAGAATGCCGGGGCAACATATCAGCGTGTTATGGTGGCTCTGTTTCACGATATGATTCATCATGAGATAGAGGTATATGTGGATGATATGATAGCCAGGTCCCAGAATGAAGAACAACACCTTGATCATCTGCATAAGTTATTTGAAAGGTTGAAGAAATACAAGCTCAGATTGAACCCAAATAAGTGTACTTTTGGAGTTAGATCTGGTAAACTCCTAGGTTTCATTGTCAGTGGAAAAGGTATTGAAGTGGACCCTGCGAAAGTGAAAGTTATACAAGAGATGCCAGCTCCCCGTACTGAGAAGGAAGTTAGAGGTTTCTTGGGACGACTGAATTACATTGCAAGATTTATTTCCCAATTAACTGCTACCTGTAAGCCAATCTTCAAGTTGTTGAACAAAGATCAGGTGATGGAATGGAATGATGAATGCCAGACAACCTTTGATGAAATCAAGAGATATCTGTTGGAACCTCCAATGTTGATGCCACCAGTTGATGGAAAACCCTTGATCATGTACTTAACAGTGTTAGATAACTCAATGGGGTGTGTGTTGGGGCAACATGACGAGTCTGGTCGAAAAGAGCAGGCAATCTACTACCTTAGCAAAAAGTTTACCGACTGTGAAGCAAGATACTCATTGCTCGAGAAAACTTGCTGCGCTTTGGCATGGGCTGCTCGCCGACTAAGACAGTATATGTTGACTCATACTACCTTATTGATTTCAAAGATGGATCCAATCAATTACATATTCGAGAAACCTACTCTTTCCGGACGAATAGCAAGATGGCAAATGATCTTAACAGAATATGATATATAGTACACTACTCAGAAGGCCATTAAAGGAAGTGTTGTAGCTGATTATTTGGCTCATCAAGCAGTGGATGATTATCAATCAACGAGTTTTGAGTTCCCTGATGAAGACATTATGATCATTACCAAAGAACCTGGACAATATGACGGACCTGAACAAGGATCCCGATGGACTATGGTTTTTGATGGAGCTTCTAATGCACTTGGTAATGGTGTTGGTGTTGTGATCATTTCCCCTGAAGGTTGTCATACCCCGATTACTGCAAGACTTTGTTTTTATTGTACCAATAACATGGCTGAGTATGAGGCATGTATCCTGGGCATCAAAGCTGCCATTGACATGAAGATTCAGTTCCTGGACGTATATGGAGATTCAGCCCTAGTAGTGAGTCAGATTAAAGGAGATTGGGATACCAAGCATGAAAATCTCATTCCTTACAGAGAGCATGTGTTGTCTTTGACCCCATATTTTGAAGAGATTACCTTTGGACATATTCCACGAAGAGAGAATCAATTGGCAGATGCATTAGCCACCATGGCATCTATGTTTGAGATTAGTTGGGATGACGAAGCTCCCAAGATCACTATTGACAGATTTGAGAAGCCTGCATACTGCAATGAGATTGACACTGAAAGAGTAGAGGGGAAGCCTTGGTTCTATGAAGTGAAAATATATCTTGAAGCTCAGGAGTTCCCTGAAGGGGCATCTGTCAAAGATAAGAAGTTTCTAAGGAGGTTTTCTGCTAAGTTCTTCTTGAGTAATGGAATTTTGTACAAGCGCAATCATGATTCAACTTTGCTTCGTTGTGTGGATAAGAAGGAAGCAACAGAGATTATGGAAGACATGCATGATGAGATTTTTGGCACTCATTCTAGTGGTCATACCATGGCAAAGAAGATATTGAGAGCAGGTTACAATTGGTCTACTATGGAAGCTGACTGCTATCAACATTCCAGAACATGTCACAAGTGTCAAATCTATGCTGATAAAGTGCATATACCTCCAACTCCACTGAATGTGTTGATTGCTCCTTGGCCTTTTGCCATGTGGGGCATAGATATGATTGGTGAAATCAAACCTACTGCTTCTAATGGGCATCGTTTCATCCTGGTTGCTATTGATTACTTTACAAAATGGGTGGAGGCAAATTCATTTGCATCTGTTACTAAGAATGTAGTGGCTCGATTCATTAAGAATAATATCATCTGAAGGTATGGCATCCCTGAAAGGATTTTCACAGACAATGGCTCTAATATGAACAACACTATGATTACTGATCTCTGCACGCAGTTCAAGATTAAGCATCACAACTCTTCTCTGTATCGTCCGAAGATGAATGGGGCAGTAGAAGCTTCTAATAAGAACATTAAGAAGATTCTACAGAAGATGACTGTTACTTACAAGGATTGGAATGAGATGTTACCATTTGCTCTTCATGGTTATCGTACTACAATACATACTTCAACAGGGGCAACCCCATTCTCTTTAGTCTATGGTATGGAAGCAGTTCTGCCCATTGAAGTTCAAATCCCCTCCTTAAGAATCATGAAGGATGCAGGCTTGGATGAAGATGAGTGGATTCAGACTCGACTTGACCAGATAAATTTGATTGATGAGAAAAGACTGGCAGCTGTTTGTTACGGTCAGATGTACCAAAAACGGATGATCAAAGCTTTTAATAAGAAGGTTAAGCAAAAGGTATATCAGGCTGGTGACTTGGTAATCAAGCGTATCATATTACCACAGGGTGATCCTAGGGGAAAATGGACTCCTACATATGAAGGACCATTTGTAATCAAAAGGATATTTTCAGGAGGTGCCATGATGCTTACTACTATGGATGGTGAAGACTTCCCACAGCCTGTAAACGCAGACATAGTTAAAAAATACTACGCGTAAAAAAAGACCCGCTAGGTTGACTGACCTAGGAAAAAATAAGGGCATCCCGGCGAACCAAAAAGGTTCGGGCAAAAATTAGGGATATATATATAAAAGTGTACACCCGGCAAGTCGAAAACCTGAAAGGGCGGCTTGGGCAAAAAAGGGTATCCCGGTGGATTGAAAACCTGAAAGGGCAATCCAGGCAAAAGTTAGGGATTAAAGCGTATGACTATGTCTCGTTTGGATCACTCATATAGCCCCAACTAGTTGTGCTACTTAACTCAAGTTCGAACAGATAAAGATCAATCCAATCGTTTCCGTCTCAACAGCAGAATATGAGATACTTGAAGATAATGGCAATGGTGGAACTGAAACTCAATAGGATTATTTCTCACATAGCTATTTTCTTTGTTTTCTAAAACTTTTATGACAAATTCCTCTTACTAGGATTTCTGTCTCCTTGTACAAACTTGCCTATGTATAGGTCACTTTACAATATAAATAAAATTTCATCTTTGAATCCAGATTTACTTTTACCCTATTTACATAAGCGAAAACGTCCATTGGTTGTGTTTGAATGTATGTATGCTTTTGAATATGACTGATGTTTACCAGAAATGCATAAAATGCATTAATAGTATTTACTAAGGACGAACGAAGGTAGGAATTCAACGAAGCTTCGCCAGTTCATCCCCGCCAGACAACTACAAATCCCCAGCAGGGTAAATCTATCTTTATAGATACTTCGAGTTACATCTCCCCTTGAATTTATGTCCATCTCTGTTATCCTCAGTCGGGATACTCAGGAACTTATTCCTTCAATAAAGGTACGACGAACGAAGACGGGAGGTTATAAATACCATACTATCAAACAAGACGGGAACGAGGTCCTCATATTCTTCAACAACGAACCGGGATTTATTTTCCCTAGCCAGCAGTTGTTATACAGAGATATTCGGACGCTTCAGGCTGCATGATTCATACATACATCATTTACATCATACCATAGCATATCCATAAATGCATAATACATTTACTTAGATGCACCATGCCATGCATACATACATATTGCATAAACTAACATTTTCCTTGCAGGATGGTTATATACAGATAAAATACTATCAACAATTCACAACAGGTCAGAAACGATCTATACAAAGGTTTAGTGCTGACACTTAATCATTACTCAAGATATCCTTGGATAGTAGGCAAACGGTCTATACGAAGATCTATTCCCTAATCCAGGATATTTTCAAAGGATGTAATCGCCACGAAGATTTAATCCTGATACTCTTTTGACCTTGGATAGTAGGCAAACGGTCTATACGAAGATCTATTCCCTAATCCAGGATATTTTCAAAGGATGTAATCGTCACGAAGATTTAATCCTGATACTCTTTTGTCCTTGGATAGTAGGCAAATGGTCTATACGAAGATCTATTCTCTAGTCCAATATATTTTCAGAAGATTTAATCCTGATATGCTTTTGTCCTTGGATAGTAGGCAAACGGTCTATACGAAGATCTATTCCTTAGTCCAGGATAGTTTCAGGGGATTTAATCCTGATATTCTTTTTTGTCCTTGGATAGTAGGCAAACGGTCTATACGAAGATCTATTCCCTAGTCCAAGATATTTTCAGGAGATTTCATCCTGATAACCGATTTGTTCTTGGATAATAGGCAAACGGTCTATACGAAGATCTATTCCCTAGTCCAGGATAGTTTCAGGGGATTTAATCCTGATATTCTTTTTTGTCCTTGGATAGTAGGAAAACGGTCTATACGAAGATCTATTCCCTAATCCAGGATATTTCCAGAAGAGATAATCGTCACGAAGATTTATTTCTACTGGTCTATTCAACAATTCAAAACAGTTCAGAGACGATCTATACAAAGGTCTAGTGCTGATACTTAATTCAGAAAGAAATCGCCACGAAGATTTGGTTCTGACACTTAAATTAGAAGTATGTTCTTAGATACGATTCAGAGACGACCTATACGAAGATCTAGTACTGATATCCAGTATCAACATCAAGATATTATCACCTACTGATATTATGGATGGCATCTATAAGCCCATCTCCAATTCTTCCAAGTGGCATCTTCAAAGCCCACTTCAGCATATACAATTAATCATTAATGTTACTTTACGCACCGGCGAGTGCAAATTTTTGGGCTTTTGTGTTCAATCCCCTTCAACCTTCCAGGTCACGACTGGCACATATACCAATCTAACCCCTCAGGTTTCAGAAAATTGAACAGGGGCAGTTGTTGCACCCCAAAATTTGCCCTCACCAAGACAAGACATTGTATACTAAGGTGTCCCAAGAGGTTCACAAGATGTCTCATGAGGTTCACAAGGTTCACAAGGTTCACAATTAGTCAGAAAGTTTGACAATTCCCTCAGACAATGCATCCTCCTAAGCAATGCATCCTAAACTAGGGTTTTGACTTTCATCAGGCTAAATGGACTTCCAAGGCTTCAAGTAAGCTTCATAGCATCCTATATATGTTCAAGAATCCCCATGTCAAGTTTCAATACTTTCCCAAAAGATTTGCTCAGTCAGATGATCAAATAGGTTAAAAACAGTCAAAGTAGTTAAAAAAGTCAAACTGAGGTCAACTGTGGTCAAACCAAAGTCAAACTTCATGATTTTTTTGCCAACATCAAGTATATGAAGTAAAATTCATCATTTGATCAAGGGTTTATCATGATTCATCAAGGAGATTTCAGATCATCAAGAATCAGGAGTTTCTAAATTAGGGTTTTTACAGGAAAAGTCAACCGAACTTTGACCAGCCATAACTTACACATGCTTCATCAAAATTTTTCCATCCAAAGCTCATTTTGAAGGAAATTTAATTCTCTACAACTTTGTGTCTCACGAGCCAAGCCCAAAAATGCTTCATTTGGAAGGTATGAGCTAAGACATTATAGGTCCTTTTAAAAGTCAACAAAAAGTCAACAACTTCCAAAGAGCATAACTTGAGAATGGTAAAAGATATGGACATGAGACCAAAGAGGTTTGTTAGAGGACTCTTCAAGCTTTCCAAAATGTCCAAGAACACCTTCATAGCATTAAAATTGAGGGATTTGTGCCCTTGCAAAGTTGGGAAATTTTTGGGAGGTTTATGAAGCAAATGGGGACTTAAAACCAAATTTCACCAAATGGGCTTGCTTTTTTATGATCCAAACACTTCCATGACATCATGCACGAATTAAAAATTATTTATTCATATTTTTATTCATTTTATTTTATTTATTATGATTTTTTACATTAAAAATCATTTTAAATCAAAATAAAATATAAAAGTGTGAATATTTGATTTGATTTTGGTTTTAGAAAGTCTTAATATTCATTTAGAGGTGATTGAAACCATACAAAATCAGATCATTCAAAAATAGCAATGAGATATCCAAATTTTCAATATTTTTAAAGACATATCTTTTTCAATCTCTATGGATCCAAAAGTCCAAAGGATGGACTAGTTTCTTGACCTAATTCTATTACATGATATATAAACAACATAAAGCATACAAGAGACACGGATTTCAGGCAGCCAAAGCACTCATCAAAATTTCAAAAAACTCAAGAAATTTTGAAATTCTGTTTCTGCCTTGGAGGTTCATTCAGCACGATTTGAAGGTTTAATTTTGTTCCTCTGGATGTCTGGAAGCTATCCCCATTCTCATTATCATTGCATCCATGGCCGAATGCCTTAACCAAATCGTTTTTTGTTCAAAAATTCATGCTTTTCGTTTTCCTACATTTAATTATCAAAACTTGATTCTAATTATTGATTTGTGTTTGGTTTTAGGTGTAGAAGAAATATGGATAATTGGTTTGGAGTTTCATGGCCACAATCGTATTTTGCCATAGCTAGGGTTTCGGCCAAGCTTTTAGGGTTATACGATTTAGGCTATATAAATAATTTTAATGGATAAAATTGAACTGTATGAGACCTGGGCAAGCTATTAAAGCAATCAATTTGGACAAATTTTAGGTGTTTTGCAGGTTAGCAAGATCATAGGTTTTCCTGCGGGAAAATTCGCAGCAAAGTGCCCAAGAAATTTCGCAGGAAATTTCGTAGGGTGAGAGGTAGAAGACGACTGCTTTGGGGCCATCTGGAAATTTGAAAATCAATTTAATATTTTTAGAATTGTGTTCTACTATATTTCAACTAATGTTGTTTGGTCTGATGGTTGTGGTAGGCGCTGGTAATGTTTGAAACCTGGGTTCGACTCCCAGGTTTTTCATTTTGTTCATTTGTTTTCATATTTTTGTAGGTTTATTACATAAGGGCTTGGGCTCATTCCATCACCAGCTACATAGGCGCAGCCCAGTGGTGTGTCTCCTTGCTGGTAATGGGGACGTCCTGGGTTCAAATCCAGGCCTCCCCCTTTTTTTTAAACCTAATTTCTTCTATTTTCTTTTTCTTATTATTTATTTAATTATGCACATTATATTATTATATAAATTAATTTCTTTAAAAAAAATAGTATAATATTTCCTATATAATAAAAATTAAAATAAAAAACTTTATATTTTTTTCCAATATAATTTGTTTATGTTTATATTATTATATATATTTTATTTTTGTAAATAAATCAATTAAACATTAAAACCCTAAATTTTGCTTAAATAAATTTCTAACCCTAATTTTTATTTAACTTTAATATTAAACTTAATTAATTTTTCTAATATATAATAATTGATTGTGTTTTTTTGTAAATTATTATTATAATTGTTTATTATTATAATTACTTTCTTTTCTCTTAAAAATTCTTCAAAATTATTTGTTTAACTTAAAAATGTTCTCTTAAATTCTATATATTTTGGTATATTTGTGCTAACCTCTTTTCTCTTATGCTTATTTTTATTACTAACCATTTTAATTATAGTTTATTTATTATATATTTATTATTAATTATTTCTATTATGCAATTGCGAAAGCCTTGTAATAGTTGTAGTTTTATTTTTTGTCTTTATTTTATTATTGGTAAATATTTTTATTGCCATGGTTAGTAATTATAGGGAGTGATAACATGTTTTTGATTTAAAATTAATTTAGAAAACTAATTCAAACAAGATAAATATTTGAATGCAAACACTCACACACGTAAGTCGATCTTTGATCGCCATCTCACACTTTCTAGGGTTACTCCTCATGTTGCCTAATTCTAAGGTCAAGTAAGGTGTCTTAAAGAAGAGTCCCTTCATTAATATCATCAAGTCCCTTTAAGATTATAAGATCAAGTCCCTTTGATGTTGCCTATGGTAAATGATCTTGTCCCTTCGAATAAAAGATGATAAGTCCCTACGAATTGCTAAAGACACCTTACAGTTGCCTAAATACAGATGTCCCTTCACATGTCCCTTCTCACATCCAAGGTAATGACTACCTATTCCTTAATAATAGGGATAGTCTTACCATTGAAAGAACATATAAGAACAGTAAAGATTTAGCATAGGGTAGGTTCCTCTTAAGTACTTGCTCACTTTTCTTCAAAATACTTCATTACATTTCACATTTCAAACAAAATTTTCAAAACAAAGTCTTTATATATATACATCCATACGAGGATCATTATAAAGTACTTAGAAAATTTTTAATCACACACTACACCTTTTTCAAAACAATTTAAAGTGAGCTAAGTAACTAAGAGCCCATGGATAACCATGAATATAAAGGGTGCTAACACCTTCCCTTTATATAACCTACCCCCCGAACTCAAAATCTTTTTAAGGTCTTTCTTGTTCTTTTATGTCCTTTCCTTTTGGATAAAATAAAAGTCGGTGGCGACTCTTGCTATCCGCAACATTTATATAAAGTCAGTTCTCCCACTGTGTTACAGACTTGTCCATTAAACACTAGGGTTAGTCCTTCTTAACCAATAATGGAAGAATTAGAACCCTAATGCAAGGCCCAAGTTACAAGTTAATGTCTTAGTGATTATTAAGATGGATTAATTGAGAGATTTAAACAAATTAAGGGTTTAACACTTAGGATTAGATTTATACACTCCATCCTAAGAGAAGGATGCAGGCATAATCCTAATCACAAAGTCTTAAAACCTTAAAGGTTTAGTCTCTAATGATGAGGTGAGAAGAGAGACACAAAGAAGACACAAAGGTAAAGGCTAAAGGGGGAATAATTACAACCCTAATTATTGTCATGCTTGGATGTTCCTATGGTTTGTAAGGCTTGAGAAAGATCTTCAGAGAAGCCACCAATGGAAGAAGCAGATAAGAGGAGGAGAAACAAAAGAAACCAGTTACTTACTTCCCTGAAGAAGATAAGTAAATTAGAGAAAGAAAGTGAATGATGAACATGAATGAGCAAGCTCACTTCAAGACAATTAATAATTCAGAAAGGATGGATAAGAAAAAGATGAAGAGAAATGAGAAGTGAAGGCAAATTCACTTCTCAAGTTACCTACCACCTGAAAATGTTAGCATAAGGAAAGAAATGAAATGAAAATCAAGCATATGCAAAAGTAAAAAAAAACAAAACCAGAAGCAAACACATAATGCAAATGATGCTATGAGATGATGCAAAGGCATACCAAGTGTTATGAATGTCATGGCAAAGAGAATGAATGCAAATGAATCATGTAGGAAGCATGAGAACACATGGATGTTTATGAAATGAAATGGATGCAAGGCATAGAAAATGTATGAATAAATGACCAAGAAATGTTCAAGCAATGTCTTAAGATGTCTAAGATGGCATACAAGTGCTTAGAATGTCATGGCAAGTTCACATGTTCATGCAATGCAATGTAAGATGCAAGTATGGATGCAAGATTAGGGTTATATGAAAAGATGAGATGTAAATGACAAAAACAGAAGCAAATCACATGATAAAAAATTGCAAATGGACTCAAACAAACCCTAACCCCATATGATATCACACCCCAAAGGAGATGGTCTAACTCTTAACCTAAAGGAAGTTATGATTTTTTCAAGTTAACTAGGATTTTTGGGTACCTTAAGAGGAAAAATGCAAATCAATTTGAAAATGAAAGATAAATTCATGACAAAAATATCCTAGAAACTACATGCTATATGGAAAACAATGCAAGAAGAACCATCATCAAACCATTCATAGTTAGGCAGAAAAGAATTTTCAAAGTTAGGGTTCCAAAAAGGGAATTAAATGAACCCTAAATTCAAGAAAAATGTCAAAGTTGGGTCAAAACCAAAAATAAATTTGTATGAATGGTTTGACAATGTTTCTAAATGTCCTAATGTGATATTATTTTGGAATTTTTAGAAACCTAAATGGTATTTTAATTAATTAATTTCCATTAATTAATTAAAATAAACATTTAAATAGTTTTAGAATGATTTTTAAATGCAAAAAATAAAAATAAAAATGTTTTTGGGTGAAGAAAAATATTTGAAATTAAAATGCAGAAGAATATATTTTTTGAACTTTTCTAAGTATTTTAAATAAAATGGTAAAGAAAAATGCATTTAAATGAAAATAAAATTGAAAATGGGTGAAGTCAACTGATCCAGTGGATGAGGTTTGAATGGGCTTTGACTGCGCGCGCAGATGGAAGGCCTGGATTGAATCTGACTTAATTAACTAATTAACCTAATTAATTAATAATTAAACTTAAGTGAAGTGATCTGAACCATTCATGCGCGCGGGAACTAAGATCCTAGGGCTGGCATTTAAACCTGGCCACTAAACCCTAATTAGGGTTCTAAACACTTTCAGGTGACCGAAGCTAGCTCCGGTCATCTTCTCCGGCTAGCCAAACATGCTATCTCACTCAAAACTTAATATAAATTCATCAAACTCTCCAGAAATGATCCTTTCCTCACTCTAAACAAGAATCAACCAACAAATTTCATTTATTTCACATGAACAGCTCGAATCGAAGCAAAACGGAAAATCAAACAGAAATTTCAGAAGCTAGTGAAATGCTTAAAACTCAACCATTTTTGAAACAAATCATATCATGGCAATCAGGGGAACACATAGAATCATTCTATAACATAAAAGAGAAGTTCTGGAAATTTTTTTGAAGGTGGCTACCTGAGCTGAAGCTTTCACCTATGGAGCTTTTAGACCTCTTCTTTTGTGCAAATCCTCTTTATTTGACCCCCTGATGATGTTGCAGTGCTTGGATGGAGTTTAGAATGGCTGGATTGAAGGCTTGTAACTCAACTGGCCTGAAATCGTGTTTTTGTTTGGCTGGCTTTCATGCTAGTTTGATGGTTGGGAAATGCTCTAATGGTGATGGTGAGTTGAATGGTGATGTTTGTTTGAAGTTTGGGTGGCTGGACAGAGAGTTTCGAAAGCTTTTGCTTGAAGGTGATTTTTGTGAAACTTGGCTTATGGGATGATCTGAGCTTGTGTGTGTTATGAATTGGCTTGCTTTTAGTCCACATAACATTGTTTGATAGGTCAGAAAGTGGGTGGTGGCCTGTGGTGATTGGTATGGGCAAGTTGCCAAAATGTCAACATTAGGTGTACTTGAGGTATGGGCTCATGTTGCAGCTGTTTTAGGGCATGTCCTGGCTTAGCAAAGATCAAAGAGAACCATGAAAAATGTTTTGGGGTGATACAGCAAGTGTATGAGAAGTTTCATCCCCTTTTGCAAATTTGAAAAGTTTTGGCCCCTTTTGAATTACTTGAAGTTCAAGGCATGAAATGGAATGATTCTTTGGGCAATTTTGGTCACAATGCATTTTATTATGTTTGTATGATGCTTAGAGAGTGATTAGAGGTCACAAAATGACTTGGTATGTGAAATTGCACAAAATCCTCTTTGGTGTGAAAGTGAAAATTATAGGATTTTTGCCAACTTTGCCAAGCCATAACTTGAGTTCCATAATGAATTAGGACTTGTTCTTGTACTTTCACGACCAACAATTTTTCATTTGAAGCATTTTTGGTTGAGAAAGAGGAGGTTGAAAAACTTTCCCAAAATGGAAAGTTTCCATTACAAGTCATTTCCATTTTTGGCAACTTTTGGTTTAGCTCAATTTTCTTCAATTTTGTGAACTTCCAAGCACTTCAATGATCAAATAAAGATCATATAACTTCAATTTTATGAAAAATCCACTTTGGTTCCATTGTTGGGGGCCTCAGATGCCCTGATTTTGCTCTGACTTGCTCAAGAAGTTACCTAGTGAACATATGACTTCCACAATGAATTTCTTCATCAAACTTGGAACACATGATCCTTATAACATATTGACTATTAGAAATAAGAATGACCAAAAAAATTGGAGTTATGGCCTCTGAAACCAAAACCCTAATTTCAGGTCATTTGTGCAGTGAAATCCTAGCTCTGCTTCCATGCCTTGCCAGTTCTTGTGATTTCTTGACTTCCTTGATCTTTCAGGGATATAATATGATGATATAACACACATGGACCCTCTTGGAATGATTGGAGACCTTTGGAGTGGCTCAGATGGATCTTTGGATTGCTCAGATTACAAACCCTAGATGCAGATGAATTTGAACTAATGCACTGAAGCAAAAATGCCATATGAGATGATATGCCTAAACTAATGAAAATATGAAAGATCAAAATCCAATGGTGTGAAGTTAGTGAGGGAAAATTTGGGGTGTTTACAGCTGCCCCTATTCAAACATGAGTTAGCTGTGTAGGATGTAAGCGATGGGCTTATCAAACAAACAAGATAACTTGTGGTTGAATACCGAAGACAGTCCGAAATTTGCACTCACTGGGGAGAAGAAGAAAAGGGATATAAATTTTAAAAGAAAGTATAGTATGATTATCAAATGCGGGCGATGGAGGACGACCATCGAGCAGAGGACGACGGATGGGGATAAAGCAATAGCGGGGACGGCCGACATGCTGAGGAAAGGTAAAGATACCATGATGGGGACGGCCATCAGGTAAGGAAATAAGACTCTCTGGGGATTTAAAGGTAAAGTCAATGATGGGGACGACCATCAGATTTGCAAAGTAAGGTAAACAAAGATGGGGACGACCATCGGTTCAAAGAATAAATGAAATAATGATGAGGGACGGTCATCAAAGGTGAAGGACGATCACCTAGCAGGGGACGGCTGCTCTTTATCACGACACAAGACAAATGTCGGATAGAAAAAGTCGACGATGGGGACGGCCATCGAATAAGCATGATGAAGGATGATCATCAAGAGGTGAAGGACGACACCTAGCAGGGTACGACTGCTCTCGGGGTTTATCGTGATATAGGACGAATGTCAAATAACAAGATCAACGATGGGGACGACCATCGGATAAAAATGGTGAAGGACGGTCACCTAGCAGGGGACGACTGCTAAAAATCACGACATAGGACGAATGTCAGATAGAAAGGGGTTCCGATAATGGAGACTCCGCTGGGGAAAGGGATGAGGGACGATCATCCAATAGGTGAAGGACGATCACCTGGCAGGGTACGGCTGCCGAAAGTATCACGACATAGGACGAATGTCGGATAGAAGAAAAAGTTGTTCTACCGGGGAATGGTAAACACGGACGAGTGCTTACGCTTAAGAAAAAAGGTATGAGTGTTTGACGTTGTGTATAGATTAAAGATGCGGACGAGCATCCTTAAGACTATGATACGGACGAGTATCAGTAGAAACAAACGTTGATGCATGTCCAGAGATGATGGTACGGACGAGTACCAACTGGTTAACAAAGAACACGGACGAGTGTCGAATCTGTGGGGAATGAATATATATATATATATATATACAAGATATGGACGAGTATCTGTACAAGTATGAATGAGTATTGTTAGTGTGAGCAAGACACAGACGAGTGTTCAACTTGATGGGGAAAGGTGACACGGACGAGTGTCAGAAGAGAAAGTGTATAAGTTATGAACAAACATTTGTATATGAGAGTGCAAAAGGTGTTTCGGCGACCCGTGGGGATAGGATGATACAGACGGGTGTCAATGAGAGTGTATTATAAACAAGTGTTTGGTTTGAAACTAGTGATTGGGCAACCATGCTGGGAAAAGGTGACACGGACGAGTGTCAGGAGAGTATATATGAACATGTATCTGTGTTGGAGAGTGCAAAGGGGACGCTTTGGCTTATATCTGCAGGGGAGTAGTATGACACAGACAAGTGTCGAAAGAGTACATATGAACATGTATCTGTGTTAGAGAGTGCAAAGGGGACGCTTTGGCTTTTATTTGCGAGGGGAAAGAGCTTTTATATACATTGCTGATGAGATACTGTCGGTATTTACAGGTGACTGGTTCGAACCTGACTTGTGATCATGCAAATGTTTGATTTTTGCCATAATGCTCCGTATTAGACGGAATGCTACGCTTTGTGGGGGAAAATGATGCGAATTCTATGATTATGCAAAAAGAAACCGATCCGGGATTCGGACCCCGCCGTTGTGAAGATCTCTGGCTGATCTGCTTGGAAGGATATCCCAGTTGGGGATGAGAAAGCTTCCGTCACTTTGCTGTGTGAGAGTTTCAGGCATTGCTTTTCTGGGAGAAACTGGAGCTCTGCAGGGAGATGGTTCTTTTGTCTTTGAGAGACTTGGCACTCTGTTTGGGGGAGGAAAGATCACTGAACGATCTTCCTAGAGCTTTCTGTGGGGATCCCAGCTGGGGATGAGGAGGCTTTGACAACTTCGCTGGGAAAAGCATTCCAGATATTGCTTAGAGGAAGTGTGCTAGGGGAAGTGATGCTTGATATGCCCCATGTTGCGTATTTGAATACCTGCAATCTTGTTAAGACAAAGAAACGCACAAGTATCCCGAGGTAACCCTTACCGGATTCCGTCATTGGAGTTAGATATTCCTGAGAGTAAATACATTTCCTGCAAGCATTTATTAAGAGTGGCACATTTATTTTATGCAAATATTATATCATGGATATTGGACATTTTGCAAACGGAACGAAAATGTACAAGACAAGGCATGATTGAAAATCTGATTTTATTAATATGGGTGCCCTAAATTGGCAAATATAGTCAAAGAAACAAATCCCCTGGAATGAGGAGATTGTTACAAATTGAAAAAAGTAAAAGTGCTGGCAATGTTGGTGACGCTTCGGCGAGCTTCCTTTGCTATGACCCGTATGACCTTGACGTTCTTCTCATCTTCCTTTCTGAAGAAGGTTGATTCTGACCGATGCTTTAACCTTTCGAAACTTGCCATGTTGTAAATGATACAGACGAATTCAGAATGCATTTGTTCGCTTATTCCCTTATTTTGCGTGGATCGCCCTTTCGGGTTTTCAATCCACCGGGATACCCATTTTTTCCTGAGCTTTCCAATGCGGCTTTTCAACTCAACGGGTGTACATTTTTTTCAATTTTTCTCTTGTGTTTTCCCGAGTCTTTTATTTTGTTTTTGACTCGCCGGGATGCCTTATTTTTTCCTGGACTTGCATTCTGTTTTTATGTCCAGCGGGTCATTTTATGCGAAGTATTTTTTAATTGCATCTGAATTCACAGGGGATAAGAAATCTTCACCATCCATAGTAGTGAGCATCAGTGCTCCACCCGAGAAAACTTTCTTTATTATGAATGGACCATCGTAATTTGGAGTCCATTTGCCCATGTGGTCTGTATGAGGAAGAAGGAGTCTTTTCAGCACAAGATCTCCTACTTGGTATTCCCGAAGCCTGACTTTCTGATAGAAGGCTTTCTTCATTCTCTTCTGATATAATTGCCCATGACATATTGCAGCTAATCTCTTTTCTTCGATCAGATTCAGTTGATTGTACCGAGAACGGACCCATTATGCTTCATTCAGCTTGACATCCATCAGTACCCGTAAGGAGGGTAATTCAACTTCAACAGGTAGGACTTCCTCCATACCATACACAAGCTGATACGGTGTTGCCCTAGTAGAGGTTCTGATTGAGGTTCGATACCCATGTAAGGCAAATGGTAGCATTTCGTGCCAGTCTTTGTAAGTAACTACCATCGTTTGCATAATCTTCTTAATGTTTTTGTTAGCCGCCTCAATAGAGCCATTCATCTTTGGCCTGTAAGGAGAAGAGTTATGGTGTTGGATTTTGAAGTCCCAACACAGTTTTGCCATCATCTTGTTGTTCAAATTGGAACCATTGTCAGTAATGATTCGCTCGGGCACTCCATATCGACAAATGATGTCTCTTTTCAGGAACCTGGCTACCACTTGCCTGGTGACGTTTGCATACGAAGCTGTTTCAACCCACTTGGTGAAGTAATCAATGGCTACCAAGATGAACCTGTGGCCATTTGAAGCAGTCGGTTCGATCTTCCCAATCATGTCAATGCCCCACATGGCAAAGGGCCAAGGTGAAGACATCACATTCAAAGGATTCGGAGGCACATGCACTTTGTCTGCATAGATCTGGCATTTGTGGCACTTTCTGGCATAGGCACAACAGTCTGCATCCATTGTGATCTAGTAGTAACCTGATCTTAATAATTTCTTAGCCATTGCATGTCCTCCAGCATGGGTACCGAAGGATCCTTCATGCACCTCGTGCATCAGCAAGTCTGCTTCTTTCTTATCAACAAATCTGAGCAGAACCATGTCAAAGTTTTGTTTGTATAACAAACCATCGACATTCAGGAAGAAACTACCAGCCAACCTTTTTAATGTCTTCTTATCATTGGATGATGCCCCAGGTGGGTATGTCTGATCCTCTAAGAAGCATTTGATGTCATGGAACCAAGGCTTGTCATCTTTAGCAATGTCCACGGAGAATACGTATGCTGGTCAGTCAAGTCTGGATACCGAAATCCGAGGCACATAATTGGCAGTTTGAACCTTGATCATGGAGGAAATGGTAGCTAAAGCATCTGCGAACTGATTTTTGTCTCGAGGGATGTACTTAAGTTTGACTGTTGTGAAGAAAGTCAATAATCTCCTCGTATAGTCACGATATAGAATCAGATGCTCTTGGTGAGTGTACCATTTGCCGTTGGTTTGATTGATTACCAAAGCTGAATCTCTGAATACAGTTAAAGTCTTGATCCTGAGGTCAATGGCTTCCTCAAGACCCATGATACAGGCTTCGTATTCAGCTTCATTGTTAGTGAATGCAAAGGTGAGTTTTGCCGAGAAAGGCATATGAACCCCCTTAGGTGTAATGAGCACTGCACCAACTCCATGACCATTCATATTGATAGCTCCATCAAACATCATTGTCCATTCTTCTTCTGGGTCAGGCCCTTCAGTGTGAACAGGTTCTTCATGATCTTTTGCTTTTAGGAACATGATGTCTTCATCAGGGAAGTCAAATCTCATTGGTTGGTAATCATCAATTGGTTGCTCAGCTAGATAGTCAGACAGTACACTGCCTTTGATGGCCTTTTGAGATGTGTACTGAATGTCATACTCTGTCAGAATCATTTTCCATCTTGCAACCCTTCCGGTAAGTGTTGGCTTCTCAAATATGTACTTGACTGGATCCATCTTTGAAATCAACAAAGTAGTGTGAGTTAACATATACTGTCTTAGTCGGCGAGCAGCCCACGCTAAAGCACAACAAGTTTTCTCGAGCAGTGAATAACGTTGTTCACAGTCGGTAAACGTTTTGCTTAGGTAGTATATTGCATACTCTTTTCGACCATACTTGTCATGCTGGCCCAACACACACCTCATTGATTCTTCTAATATTTTTAAGTACATTATTAGAGGTCTTCCTTCAACTGGAGGCATAAGAATTGGAGGTTCTTGCAGGTACTCCTTGATTTTGTCAAAAGCCTTCTGACAGTCTTCATTCCACCTGACTGTTTGCTATTTTCTTAACAACTTGAACAAAGGCTCACAGGTTGCAGTAAGGTGAGATATGAACCATGAGATGTAGTTCAATCTACCTAAGAACCCCCAAACTTCCTTTTCAGTCCTAGGTGCAGGCATCTCTTGAATGACTTTGACTTTGTCAGGATCAACTTCAATTCCCTTTTCACTTATGATAAATCCCAACAACTTACCAGAATGCACCCCGAATGTGCATTTGTTGGGGTTTAACTTCAGTTGATACTTCCTTAGACGCTTGAACAACTTCAGCAGATTTACTAGATGATCTTCTTCAGTGAGGGACTTGGCGATCATGTCATCCACGTAGCATTCAATTTCTTTGTGGATCATATCATGGAACAATGTTACCATAGCCCGTTGATAGGTCGCACCGGCATTCTTCAATCCAAAAGGCATTACCTTATAACAGAATGTGCCCCAGGGTGTGATGAAGGTGGTCTTTTCCATGTCTTCGGGTGACATTCTGATCTGATTATACCCGTAAAAACCATCCATGAAGGAAAACACCGAGAACTGAGTTGTGTTGTCGACCAATACATCAATGTGAGGTAATAGGAAATCATCCTTTGGGCTAGCTCTGTTCAGGTCCCGGTAATCCACACACATCCGTACTTTGCCATCCTTCTTAGGCACTGGTACAATACTAGCAACCCACGGTGGGTAACTAGTTACAGCAAGGAAGTCGGCGTCCCACTGTTTTTGTACCTCCTCTTTAATCTTCATGGCCATATCTGGACGAGTACGACGTAGCTTTTGCTTCACAGGAGGGCAATCTTCTTTCAAAGGCAGCTTGTGCATAACAATATCCATATCTAGACCTGGCATGTCTTGATAGGACCAAGCAAAGACGTCGACGTATTCTCGAAGCATGTCAATAAGCTGTTCTTTCACTGAATCTTGCAGACCGGCCCCGATCTTCACTTCTTTCAAGTCTTCTTCGGTGCCAAGATTAACTGTTTCAACCTCATCCTGATGAGGAGTAATCACTTTCTCTTCTTGCCTCAATAACCTGGCTAACTCTTCAGGCAACTCATAGTCTTCTTCAACCCCTTCATCAGCTTGATTAATTGGATTATCGAAGTCATACAAGGTCATAGCAGTGCTGTTATCGGTGCAATCTGGAGGATAATCTCTGCAAGGGTTGAGATTGGTTCGTTTTAGTGATCAGTTTTAATCTTGTTTAGAAAAATTGAAAATGAAGTTATTTATTTTGAAAACATTGCCATTTTATTGTTTTGTACAAAAGTGAAAAATGAAAAGACAGTGAGCAAAAAAGAGACTTGTTTGCAAAAGATGTCCGATATTCATTGATTAATCATTTGCACAAAATTACAATATGGCCCTATTACAAAATGAGTCCTGACACCTTGGGCAAGATGCAGGACTTGATGCATGCTAAAAAGGATAGGAAATAATAATTACTCTGCAGGAGTAACCCTTATAATTTCCTGGGAAGACCAGTTAAGGACTTGGTTCCCTGGGATCCTTGGATGTATCCAGCTCTCCAGGTTGCAGTCGCCTTCCGTCTCGTCTTCCAGATTATTAACAGCATCTAGGGTGAGCATTCCCCCACTGATGAATTTGGGCTTTTTGAAAGCCTCTGATTGATCTTGTCGGAATGGTCTGTAACCCAAACCGAATCTATCTTCTTTCTTTTCCACTGGCAGCAGCTTGCCCCAGCCTTGAGAATTACCTTCTTCAACAACCTTCCGGGCTTGTTGATAGGAGATAATTGAAGTACCCATCCTGTCTTCCTGGGATGCAGCGAATACTTTAGTAGCTTCATTGACATTCAGGGCCTCGAAACCTTGGCTCATTGTCTCATGGATTTCACCATCCATCTCAATATATTTGTATGTAGCCAGATGGCTAACAAATATGTCTTCCTCACCACAGATGGTAATAATCTGTCCTTCCCATTTGTACTTCAGTTTTTGGTGAAGGGTCGACGTTACTGCACCAGCGGCGTGAATCCATGGTCGACCTAGCAAACATCTGTAAGCAGGCTGTATGTCCATCACGTAGAAAATGGTCTTAAAGAATTGTGGACCGATTATCACTGGCAGCTCCACCTCTCCAAGAACAGATCTTTTGGAGCCATCAAAAGCCCTGACCACAAGGTTACTTGGTCAGAGAGCTATCCCATCATACTCGAGCTTGACAAGGGCTTTCTTTGGTAAGACATTGAGTGAGGACCCAGTGTCTACAAGAACATGAGATAGTACAACTCCTTTGCATTCCAGGGTTATATGCAAGGCTTTGTTGTGGAGACGTCCTTCTGTTGTTAAATCAGCATCAGTGAAACCTAGCCCATGGCTAGTATTGACATTTGACACTACTGTTTTCAGCTGATTCACAGTGATCTCTTCTGGCATGTAGGCAGCGTGAAGAACTTTGAGTAGTGCATCCTGATGGGCTTCGGAACACAACAACAGTGATAAGATTGAGATCTTTGAAGGAGTCTGGTGGAGCTGGTCCACAACTTTATAGTCACTTCTTTTAATAATTCTCATAAACTCATCCACATCTTGATCGAAGGATGATTTATGAGTTTCTTTTGGTGCAGATTCTTCCGGTATCACACTCTTCCCTTTGGCTTTGGCAGCAGCCTCTGCCTCAGTGTTGATTCTAGGGACCTGTGATGCAAAGAGACGTCCGCTTCGGGTGAAGCATCCGCCTCCCCCAACATTATCCACTTGGGGAGTGAGAACTGGAGAATCAAGAAGGACCTTCTCTCCGTTGCAGTACATATCATCACCATAATGCCATGGTATAACACTATCTTTATCATATGGGATTGCCCCGGGCACCGTGATGATGATTGGGCTTATTGCAGTGGACGTTGGGACTGTAATAGTATGAGGATCATAGAAAATAGTAACAGGTCCTCTGGTGGATGTTGGTGGAGGTGAATTGAAGCTTTGTTGAGATTGTTGTTGAGGTTGTTGAAAATTATTGGAATTCGGGACCGTTGTCGGGTCGCAATAGATTGTGACAGTGGAAACATCATTGTTGGTAGTTTCTAAAGTTGTAGTAGCTGGTGCAAATGAATTGTTGTGTGTTGAAATGACAGATGGAATGATTGCTGAAGTTGTAGCCGAATCAGTTGGAACAATGGTTGTTGCAGTTGTAGAAGAACTAGTAGGAAAAGTGGTTGTTGCATTTGTAGAAGAATCACTTGTTGTTAACAAAAGGGTTGTTGGTGTTGTAGAAGTTGTGGTTGTAATTTGCAGAATGCCTTCTCTGATCAAACTATTAATTCCACTCCTCAAGCTTGCGCACCCATTCTCAGAAAGTTTGCATGATTCACAACAGGCCTCACAACCTGGGAACACTTGGCATTTTAAAAGTTGGGCTTTAACCTCTGCCAGAGGTGTCTGAATACATGCAATGTCTTCTATTAAACTTATGGGTGAACCATCCTCTATAGCATTAATCCTTGGCCCACCGTGGCTTGGCATAGGATTTTTCATTACATTGGGAGGAGGTGCAAAGTTCAGGGCTTTTGAATCTACCAGATTCTGAACCTTCATATGCAAAGCTCTGCATTTTTCCGTAGAATGACCAGGTGCGTTAGAGTGAAAAGCACACCTAGCATTGACATCGTAGTTCCTAGGAAGGTTTTGAGGATCAGGTGGAGCCAATGTCCTCGACTCAACAAGATTGAGCTTTAGGAGTTGTGGCAACAGTGTAGCATATGGCATCGGAATGGGGTCAATCACCCGGTTAACCTGAGATGGCCGCTGTTGAAACGGGCGGTGTTGTTGATTGTTGTTATTGTTGTTGTATGATCTCTGTTGCGGAAACTATTGTTGTTGCGGAAAGTGTTGTGGTTGTTGGGTATACTGAGGAGGTGGAGCGGTGATAGTAACAACAACAACTGTTCTGGGCAGATATTGAGGTCTCCCTCTTCCCATGTGCATAGAGTTTGTCTCACCAGATCTACGGGGCCCAGTAAATGGCTTCCTTGCACTGCTTGAACTGGAACCGTTATCGGAGATCTTTCCCATCTTCAATAGGCTCTCTTTTCTTTCCCCAGCTATCACCACATCTGCAAAGCTGGTAGAAGAAAATGCAGCCAATCTGTCAATATATGTACCCTGGAGAGTATTCATGAACATGTCTGCCATCTCCCTCTCAGACATTGGGGGTTGAACTGCAGCAGCCAGTTGCCTCCACCTTTGGGCATACTCCCTAAAACTTTCACGGGAAGATTGTGACATTCCCATCAGAAGGGTCCTGTTTGAAGCCATGTCCAGGTTATATTGATACTGACGGATGAAAGCTTCAGCCAAGTCTTTCCAGTTTCTTACTGTGGCTCTGGTCAAGTGGGAGTACCATTCTCGGGATGCCCCTGTCAAGCTATCCTCGAAGTAAAACATCCACAGTTTCTCGTCCATGGTGTATGTTTTTAATCTTCCCAAGAATGACTGAAGGTGGGTGCGTGGGCAGGATGTGCCATTATACCTTTCAAAACACAGAGGTTTGAACTTGTGAGGAATTCTCACCCCTTCCACCAATCCCATGTCCATGACATCAAAGCCTTGGGAAATTTAGGATTCAAGAGACCTCAGCTTCTCTGCAATTTCGTCCAGCCTACAGTCGTAAACTTCATCCCCAACCCCAATAACTGTAAACTGCTCTTCTTGAGGATCCTCTTGCAAGACCCTTCCTCCAGCAGTGTTACCCTGAGTATTCCTTATGGCAATGATTTCTGGGTTTAGATGAGGCTCGAACTTTGGTGGATCAGTGCGAGGCTGCACGTGATCGTTGTTACTGGTACCTCCCGTACCTGGATGGTGTTCTTCAGGAGTTTGTCTCTCCACCAACTCCCTCAGTCTTTCCTGGCTTTGAGCTAAACCAATCATTACAATCATGAATTAGGTCATCTGATTCCTCAGCTCAACCCTCTCATTGGCCATTTGGGTCCTCACTTCATTCAAGTCTTGCTGAACTTGATCCATCTGGAGTCCCGGAAGGTTGTTTCTTGTCGGGTACCGGTGTATTCTATTGACAAGGAACACTCTTCTGCGAGCAATGTTTCCTAAAACCACAACAAAGTGAGAAACAATAACAAACAAAAACCTACAAAACAAAAAGAAATGTTAGTATGCAATGCAGGATGCCTATTTGTCTTCCAAGGGTATCCGGTTTGGTTCTTTGGTTTTGACCTTTCCAGACCTCGAGGAAATGCTGATGATGTTGTAGAGATAGACAAAGCCCACCAAAAATAATACAAACTGATATATTACAAAGAGTGAAAATACATAGTTTGATTACAATAACATCCCCATGGTGGGTCAAAATACAACAACAAAAGAAAAGTACAACAAAAGGAAAGTACAAGCAAAAGAATCAAACATCTAATCCAAAGTCATCCTCTCTGACTTCCTTCACTCTGACTTCCTTCAGGAGGGCCTCGGTCACTGGACCCACTGGGTGCTCTGTGATAGTCCTGATGAGGAGATTCCTGGTAGCAATGGCATTGGTTAACTTCTTATGCTTGTCCTGATCCTTTGACCTCTTCAACCCCGCTCGGAGTTTCAATTCAGATATCTTGTTCTGAGCTGCCAACAAAGCCTCCTGATGCTTCTTTTCACTAGCCTCCAGTTGCTCTATCTTAGCTTGAGTTCTATGGTCTTCTTGTGCATGGGCTTCAGTGATCCTGATCCACCTAGCCTGGCTCTCCTCTAGATAATGCTCTGCCCTAGCCTTCTGAGTCTTTGCTTCCTTGCAAGCATTCTTCGGTACTAACTCCCATGCCCTTGCCTTTCTGATGTAGTCATCCGTCTTCTCAATCTTGGTCAAATGCTCAATCCTGAGCCTTTCCAATCTCTCATTATCTAAACAGCTGTCATTTCTCTCCCAGAGAGTCTTCTTCAAGGCTTCAGATAGCTGAGTATTCCTTTCTTTCAGCTTCTCAAACTCTTCCAAACTGATAGTAGCTGCAGGCTGTACTGTAGAAGGTCCAGGTACATCTTCTAAGGTAAATGGCATCCGGGTGATCTGAGCTCTAGTACGAGACCAATCAGAATATTGTACTGAAGCAATGTTGTTGCACTTGCCAAGGATGGCTGTTCCCTTGGTCTGAATGTTATCCCAAGCCCAGGCAGCTTGTCTGACAACAGCAGAGTTGGGTTGGATTTCATAGTAAAGAGTTTCATCCAAATCTTGTCCTCTAGGAGGATGAACCAAAGCATATCCTAATTGTCTTCTAAACAGTAAAGGGTTGTAGTTGATGCAACCTTTCACTCCTATCAAAGGCACATTAGGGTATTGCCCACAACTAGTAATGATGTCCTTGCCCTTGGTGCTCTGAGTGCACCATCTGATGTCCTCTGATGTCAAGGCAATAAATATCTTAGCCCGGTTCTTTTGCTGATGGGGGTTCAGGAAGGTGTCTGACTTTGGAAAATGTTTTAGTAGCTAAGGGTAATAAAGAGGAGCACAGCATTTGACCAGTCTTCCTCTTTGCTTCTCATTCCTCTGATGTACTGAGTAGTAGAAGTCTCCCAGCAAGGTAGGAACTGGATTCCTCAATAAGAACAGGTGAATGGCATTCTTGCTCACAAACTTTGGCTCATCTGCAAATAAGACAACCCCATATATACTGAGGGCTAGAAGTACACAGACAGCCTTCCATTCCCCCATTGCAGCCTGCAGGGTGGCCTGGGAGATCAAGAAGTCTAGGTGAAGGCCTGGAACCCCAACCTTGGTTGTCATGTTTTGATCAATGAGGGCATGCTCCAAATGCAGTGCCCTGGCTATGTCTTCATTTCTGGGAGCAACCATCTCAGGGTTGAAATGAATCCCTCTCTTGATAGGAACTCCTAACAACATGGAAAATTCTTCTAGCAGAGGTCCCAACTGGAAATCAGGAAAAGTGAAACATCTGAGTGGAGGATTATAAAACTGTAAGCAAGTATGGATCATTCTCCTCTGAGATGCATCTAAGTCCATGACCATGTCCAATATTCCTACATAATTCTCTTTGAATAGTGGGACATGATCATGAGTAATGAGGGACTGGATCTGCCTGATGCCAGTCAGGGTGGGCTCAAAGAAGTGGTATGTGATGTTGCTCTTTCTTGAAGTGTCCATGGATGCTGGTGAAGAAGCTGAGAGCAATTGCTGATGAAGGTAACTTAATGAGATGCTGGAGGTGGGTCTCTGATGAAGATAGCTGGAGGAGAATCTGACAAACTAATGAAGGTGCTGGAGAAGATAACTGAAGCAGTTTGAGCAGTAGAAGGGGTCAAAACCAAACCAAATATAATATGATGGATACCCTGTAAAACAAATAAGCAAATGTTAAATGATGCAAAAATGATGTATGCAAATGATATGCAAAGGGTTTGTGACCAAGTGCTGGATCTGTTTATCTGCCTTGGTAAAAGTCCATGTATGTTCATAAGTCCGGATGGAGGCTTAGAAATCCAGTAACCAGGTGGGGGACTCAAATAAAGAGTCACAAGTCCAGGGTAATCACAAGAACTGTCCAAATATTACAACCTTAACAAATCTAGTAACAAAGGGTATGATGAGGCCAAGGGTTCCTGCAAACCTGCAAATATCCCAACCCCTCACATGTAATGTTCTAGAACAAGGATCTTCAGACTTGGATCAATTATGAGAAGTGTAAACACTTCTAACCCGGAGGTACAATGTTTACAATAACCATAAAGGATCCTCCTCTAATTCACCTCAGATGCTGAAGGTCATAAAAAGGTCATCCAGACTTAGCAGGCTTCCCAGATAGCCCTAGTACTACAGGAAATCTGTAGCACAGAGTTCTCAAGAAGAAACCCATGTCTGAACCGTGTTTCATATTCCCGCACCAGACCGAAATGGAATGGGAAAGAATATGAAGCCACTATAGCCTATGTGTCACTCAGGTCCCAGGTATAGGACCTTAATCACTCAATGAACCCCACCCACCAAAACAGACAAGAGATCCAACACATGATAATGACAGTATGAAATGCATAAAACTGTAAATGAAAGCAATAAATAAAGTTGTACATAAAGCAATAAATAAAGCAAATAAATAAGCGCAAGTAGCACATAACACCCCCGTAAACACAAATCAAACAAGCGCTAGGAGGAACCCACAAAAAGAACCAGAAGCCCTGGTTGCAATATAAGGGTCCCCAGCAGAGTCACCAAGTTGTCGCTCCCCCGAAAAGACACCCGGTCAGATAGGGTACAGACGCGAACGGTCGGCGAAAGAGAAGATGAAAATGAAATGAATAGAGTCGCCAATTAGGAATTTTTATCCCAAAGGAAAGGTAATGCTGCATAAACCTAGGAAAAGACGGATAAGAAAGTTGTGAACCATAGAAACTGAGAAAGGGGGTTGGTTACAACCTGGGAAGGTATTAGCACCCAGATTGTCCGTCGTACTCGACGGGATCCACGCTTGAAAGTTTGTGTTTAAAGGGGTAGGTGTCTGTGCTATCTGTGTGCAAAAGCTAGAAAAGAATGTACAAGTGTCAGTGCAAGAAAGTGAAGTGAGGTGCTCAGGAATGAGGCTTATAAAGAATGCTGAAAAAAGGGGGAAGACACATAGACTTTTGTTCGATAACCGTTAAGTTATGCCTACGTATACTCGCGTGCAATGAGGAAGTCAGAACACCATAGTTCGACTCAAAGAGACTGAAAGATAAATTGACTGATAAACTGCTTGCTTGTCTATGCTCAAGTGTATGACTCGTCTGGCTCGAGTGCTAACTGTCTTGCATTATACGGAAGAAGCAAGTTCTCGTTTGTGAGTGAAGATGATGAGAAAAGAATCCCGGAGGAGATGATTATTGTTTGTTTTTCGTGTTTTCAATCTTTTATTGCTTTTTGTGTTTATCATAAGTTAATGAGCTTAAGTCTAAACCAAGGGTTAGTAAACTCATCATATCCTCCCTTTGATTGGGGATAATGAGAATACCTTAAGTATGAGATAAACATCTCAACTTAATTACCGTGATGATGTAGGATTAAGATCATTAACCTACTTATGTTTATTTAGATGTTTTTGAGTTTTTGTTTAGTGTTAAGTAATGAGTTTAAGCTATAATCAAGAATTAGTGAACCCATTACACCATCCTAATAGAAGGATAATAGATGAGCACACTTAAGCTGAGGAAGATACCTCAACTTAATCCATGATTAGGGATTAACCTCATGACAAAACAAACCTTTATTAAAGAGGATTTTAATTAGAGATGAGATTAAGAAGTGAGTTTTAAGTTTGTAAGACAACTTGAGGGGGACTTGTCCATTAAACACTAGGGTTAGTCCTTCTTAACCAATAATGGAAGAATTAGAACCCTAATGCAAGGCCCAAGTTACAAGTTAATGTCTTAGTGATTATTAAGATGGATTAATTGAGAGATTTAAACAAATTAAGGGTTTAACACTTAGGATTAGATTTATACACTCCATCCTAAGAGAAGGATGCAGGCATAACCCTAATCACAAAGTCTTAAAACCTTAAAGGTTTAGTCTCTAATGATGAGGTGAGAAGAGAGACACAAAGAAGACACAAAGGTAAAGGCTAAAGGGGGACTAATTAAAACCCTAATTATTGTCATGCTTGGATGTTCCTATGGTTTGTAAGGCTTGAGAAAGATCTTCAGAGAAGTCACCAATGGAAGAAGCAGATAAGAGGAGGAGAAACAAAAGAAACCAGTTACTTACTTCCCTGAAGAAGATAAGTAAATTAGAGAAAGAAAGTGAATGATGAACATGAATGAGCAAGCTCACTCCAAGACAATTAATAATTCAGCAAGGATGGATAAGAAAAAGATGAAGAGAAATGAGAAGTGAAGGCAAATTCACTTCTCAAGTTACCTACCACCTGAAAATGTTAGCATAAGGAAAGAAATGAAATGAAAATGAAGCATATGCAAAAGTAAAAAAAAACAAAACCAGAAGCAAACACATAATGCAAATGATGCTATGAGATGATGCAAAGGCATACCAAGTGTTATGAATGTCATGGCAAAGAGAATGAATGCAAATGAAGCATGTAGGAAGCATGAGAACACATGGATGTTTATGAAATGAAATGGATGCAAGGCATAGAAAATGTATGAATAAATGACCAAGCAATGTTCAAGCAATGTCTTAAGATGTCTAAGATGGCATACAAGTGCTTAGAATGTCATGGCAAGTTCACATGTTCATGCAATGCAATGTAAGATGCAAGTATGGATGCAAGATTAGGGTTATATGAAAAGATGAGATGTAAATGACAAAAATAGAAGCAAATCACATGATAAAAAATTGCAAATGGACTCAAACAAACCCTAACCCCATATGATATCACACCCCAAAGGAGAAGGTCTAACTCTTAACCTAAAGGAAGTTATGATTTTTTCAAGTTAACTAGGGTTTTTGGGTACCTTAAGAGGAAAAATGCAAATCAATTTGAAAATGAAAGATAAATTCATGACAAAAATATCCTAGAAACTACATGCTATATGGAAAACAATGCAAGAAGAACCATCATCAAACCATTCATAGTTAGGCAGAAAAGAATTTTCAAAGTTAGGGTTCCAAAAAGGGAATTAAATGAACCCTAAATTCAAGAAAAATGTCAAAGTTGGGTCAAAACCAAAAATAAATTTGTATGAATGGTTTGACAATGTTTCTAAATGTCCTAATGTGATATTTTTTTGGAATTTTTAGAAACCTAAATGGTATTTTAATTAATTAATTTCCATTAATTAATTAAAATAAACATTTAAATATTTTTAGAATGATTTTTAAATGCAAAAAATAAAAATAAAAATGTTTTTGGGTGAAGAAACATATTTGAAATTAAAATGCAGAAGAATATATTTTTTGAACTTTTCTAAGTATTTTAAATAAAATGGTAAAGAAAAATGCATTTAAATGAAAATAAAATTGAAAATGGGTAAAGTCAACTGATCCAGTGGATGAGGTTTGAATGGGCTTTGACTGTGCGCGCAAATGGAAGGCCTGGATTGAATCTGGCTTAATTAACTAATTAACCTAATTAATTAATAATTAAACTTAAGTGAAGTGATCTGAACCATTCATGCGCGCGGGAACTAAGATCCTAGGGCTGACATTTAAACCTGGCCACTAAACCCTAATTAGGGTTCTAAACACTTTCAGGTGACCGGAGCTAGCTCCGGTCATCTTCTCCGGCTAGTCAAACATGTTATCTCACTCAAAACGTAATATAAATGCATCAAACTCTCCAGAAATGATCCTCTCCTCACTCTAAACAAGAATCAACCAACAAATTTCATTTATTTCACATGAACAGCTCGAATCGAAGCAAAACGGAAAATCAAACAGAAATTTCAGAAGCTTGTGAAATACTTAAAACTCAATCATTTTCGAAACAAATCATATCATGGCAATCAGGGGAACACATATAATCATTCTATAACATAAAAGAGAAGTTATGGAAAAATTTTTGAAGGTGGCTACCTGAGCTAAAGCTTTCACCTCTGGAGCTTTTAGACCTCTTCTTTTGTGCAAATCCTCTTTATTTGACCCCCTGATGATGTTGCAGTGCTTGGATGGAGTTTAGAATGGCTGGATTGAAGGCTTGCAACTCAACTGGCCTGAAATCGTGTTTTTGTTTGGCTGGCTTTCAGGCTAGTTTGATGGTTGGGAAATGCTCTAATGGTGATGGTGAGTTGAATGGTGAAGTTTGTTTGAAGTTTGGGTGGCTGGACAGAGAGTTTCGAAAGCTTTTGCTTGAAGGTGATTTTTGTGAAACTTAGCTTATGGGATGATCTAAGCTTGTGTGTGTTATGGATTGGCTTGCTTTTAGTCCACATAACATTGTTTGATAGGTCAGAAAGTGGGTGGTGGCCTGTGGTGATTGGTATGGGCAAGTTGCCAAAATGTCAACATTAGGTGTACTTGATGTATGGGCTCATGTTGCAGCTGTTTTAGGGCATGTCCTGGCTCAACAAAGATCAAGGGGAACCATGGAAAATGTTTTGGGGTGATGCAGCAAGTGTATGAGAAGTTTCATCCCCTTTTGCAAATTTGAAAAGTTTTGGCCCCTTTTGAATTACTTGAAGTTCAAGGCATGAAATGGAATGATTCTTTGGGAAATTTTGGTCAAAATGCATTGTATTATGTTTGTATGATGCTTAGAGAGTGATTAGAGGTCACAAAATGACTTGGTATGTGAAATTGCACAAAATCCTCTTTGGTGTGAAAGTGAAAATTATAGGATTTTTGCCAACTTTGCCAAGCCATAACTTGAGTTCCATAATAAATTACGACTTGTTCTTGTACTTTTTGAAAAGGGAATGATCCAATCTACAACTTTCATGACCAACAATTTTTCATTTGAAGCATTTTTGGTTGAGAAAGAGGAGGTTGAAAAACTTTCCCAAAATGGAAAGTTTCCATTACAAGTCATTTCCATTTTTGGCAACTTTTGGTTTAGCTCAATTTTCTTCAGTTTTGTGAACTTCCAAGCACTTCAATGATCAAATAAAGATCATATAAATTCAATTTGATGAAAAATCCACTTTGGTTCCATTGTTGGGGGGCCTCAGATGCCCTGATTTTGCTCTAACTTGCTCAAGAAGTTACCCAGTGAACAAATGACTTCCACAATGAATTTCTTCATCAAACTTGGTACACATGATCCTTATAACATATTGAGACTATTATAAATAAGAATGACCAAAAAAATTGGAGTTATGGCCTCTGAAACCAAAACCCTAATTTCAGGTCATCTGTGTAGTGAAATCCTAGCTCTGTTTCCATGCCTTGCCAGTTCTTGTGATTTCTTGACTTCCTTGATCTTTGAGGGATATAATATGATGATAGAACACACATGTACCCTCTTGGAATGATTGGAGACCTTTGGAGTGGCTCAGATGGATCTTTGGATTGCTCAGATCACAAACCCTAGATGTAGATGAATTTGAACTAATGCAGTGAAGCAAAAATGCCATATGAGATGATATGCCTAAACTAATGCAAATATGAAAGATCACAAGCCAATGGTGTGAAGTTAGTGAAGGCAAATTTGGGGTGTTTACAGCTGGTATCACCCGCACTAAGGCCAAAATCTCTTTGCAATTCACTTGGCCTTCCCTCTCTCGGGATATCAGACTGTTTGTGTCACAGTGTTTAGCATGTCAGCAAGCCAAGTTTTCTACCACAACCCCTACTAGTATCCTCCAACCATTACCTATTCCCTCTTAGATTTGGGAATATGTGTCCATGGATTTCATTACGGGTCTTCCTCCTTCTAATGGTTTTTCCGTGATCATGGTTGTAGTTGACCAACTCTTGAAGTCTAGCCATTTCACACCCTTGAAATCTGACTTCACTAGTTCTAAAGTGGCTGAGGCATTCTTACATAATGTGATTAAGTTGCATGGTTTTCCCAAAAGTTTGGTCTCCGATAGGGACAAGGTATTTACGAGCTCTTTTTGGAAACAATTGTTCAAATTAAGTGGTACCACTTTGGCTATGAGTTCATCCTACCACCCTCAATCCGACGGTCAAACTGAGGCTGTAAACATGTGTTTAGAGTTGTATCTACGATGTTTTGCAGGGAAAGTACCTCACAAATGATCTAAACTTCTTGACTAGGCAAATTTTTGGTATAATTCTTCTTACCAGTGCAACATTGGCATGACCCCATTCAGGTCGTTTATGGTCGAGAGCCTCCTCTCCTTTTAAAATATGACACTGCCACAACATATCCTCCTTCACTACATGCACTACTAGCTAAGAAGGATATTACTCTTCAATTACTCAAATCCAACTTTCACCGCGCTCAGCAAGTTATGAAGAAATATGCTGATGCAAAACGAAGTTTTGCTGAGTTCAAAGTTGGAGATATGGTCTTAGTTAAACTGCAACCTTATCGACAACACTCCTTATCCTTGCATCAAAATCAGAAACTTGGGTTGCGATATTTTGGTCCTTTTCCTGTCATACAGAGGATTGGAACAGTGGCTTATAAGATGTAACCTCCCCCGTAGGCAAAAATCCATCCGGTTTTTCATATGGTTAATTTGAAGTTATGCAAAGGGGATCATCACGAGCAGTACCTTCCTACACAATTTCTCACTACTGAGACATGCCCTATTCTTCATCCTGAGGAAGTACGAGACACTCGCGTTCTACGACATCAAGACAAAGAAGTACCACAGGTACTGATCAAGTGGTCCAATTTATCGGTTTTTGCAGCTACTTGGGAAAACCGGACCGAGTTTGCCACGACATACCCTAACTTTAACCTTGAGGTCAAGATTAATTTTGATGGGGGGATAATGTTATGAATAAGGACAAAGAAGGGGATATTGTAACCAATTCACACGATGATGATGGACACGTGTCACATGAACCGCACATTCAGGACCTGAGGCGTGGAAAGAGAGAAATAATTCCTAATAGAAAATACAGGGGGAACTTTGTTTAAATAGCTGCTGATTTGCAATCTTTAGGATGTGGAATTTGTAGTGGAAACACCTGACTCTTTTCTCTCTCATGAAACTTATGCTTTTCTAGCATTTATCATTTGATTCCATCATATTATTCTTTCACATGGTTTAATCATTATTTACATTTTATTCCCTGTAATTTAATTATACTATTGTATTTGCCACTACTAATAATACAAATTTTCTCTTATTAATCCATCGTATTGAGATTTTATTGTTCTCCAACCATAACATATGACTAGTATATCACTTTTTTATTTATGATACAAAAGTACTAATTAAAAATTAGACATTAGATAGCATTCAATCCACAAACTGTTGGTGAGAATTGAAATGTTACTTATTATAGAAAAATAAATAGATATAATCTGACAAGCAATATTTCTTTTTCTCTCACGAAGTTGACATTCTTCATACTTCATTTTCACCATCAAACCAACATTGAATTATGAAAACAAGAACAAGAACAACAACAAGGTTCAATTTGGATATTTAAATATTTTTTTTAATTAAAAAAAAACATGAAAATGAAAAAAAAAAACAAAAAATTGGAAACCTTGAACTTGGTAGACCAGCTGTGACTGTCGGCGAAAAACCAAGCACACCCATAAGCCCTCCTCCTCCTCTTCTTCTCTCTCTAAAAACTCTTCATTTAATTCAAGAGAGAGAAAGTGTATGTGTTTTTGTGCTGTGTCTTGCTTTGTTCTCAGCATTCATTGGCAATAAAGATTGAAACTTTCAATCTTCTTTATTGTGATTCTTCACAAAATTCATAAAGGGTATGTTATTGTTGTTGCTCAATGTTGAATGAAAACCATATCAGAGTAAAAAAATTTCTCTTAGAAGCAATGTAGAAGAAGCTTGTTTCAGTAATTTGATGTGGAAAGGAAGGATTTTGAGAAGTGGGAAATGGTGTGAGATTGATTGCTAAATTTGGGTTTTGTTTTGTTTGGAGAATTGTGTGAACAATGGAATCTAAGATGGATCAGTATGAGATCATGGAACAGATCGGTCGTGGAGCTTTTGGTGCTGCTATTCTTGTTAATCATAAGGCTGAGAAAAAGAAGTAATAGTCAACAATTTTTGGGTTGATGGGTTTTATCTTATTGTGTTCATGTGGAATTTGATGATTTGAGATTTTTTTTTTTCTTTCATGGCTTGTTTGTAGATATGTGTTGAAAAAAATCAGGCTTGCTAGGCAGACTGAACGATGTAGAAGATCTGCTCATCAAGAGGTGACTTTTTCCTTTTTTGGTATATTGTATCCTTTTTGTTGATTTGATTCATATGCTTGGAATCTGCTTTTATTTGTTTGGAAGAGATTTAACTGTTGTTGATTGTTGCGAATTCTAGATGGCTCTTATTGCAAGAATCAAGCACCCTTACATTGTAGAATTCAAAGAGGCTTGGGTTGAGAAAGTGAGTGACCCTCTTAATTCTCTGTTGATTGCTAAAAATTTCATTTTGTATGTTCTAAACCTCGATGTCATCGCTGAAATTGTGCTATCGGTTTTTTTTCTTTCTTTCTAAACTTGATTATGATTGTTTCCTTATCAGCTAAGTACATTCTACTTGTGTTGTAGGGCTGCTATGTCTGCATTGTCACCGGATACTGTGAAGGTGGAGACATGTGAGTCTAAACTTATGAACTAGTAGTTTCATGTAAAAAGTTCATAAATTTTGTATGCCGAATTTCTCAAAGTTTGTTTCCGTCAAACTATATTAAATTTACGTTTTCTCCGCAAATTAATAACAGGGCTGAACTAATGAAAAAGTTAAACGGTGCTTACTTTCCTGAAGAGGTATTCTTGTTTTGCTACATCATGAGTTAATGTTGGAAATATGTAATGGTTCATAATGTCAGTTATTGAAATTGTTCAGAAACTCTGCAAATGGTTCACTCAATTACTTTTGGCGGTGGAATACCTTCATTCAAATTATGTTTTGCATCGCGACCTAAAGGTATATACTTATATGAAGCAAAATATATGGCCTGCATTTCTTGTCATCGATTTGAAATATATTAGGTCTGATTTGTTGACTCTGCTGACAGTGTTCCAACATCTTTCTTACCAAAGATCATGATATCCGCCTCGGTAAGTTCATCTACCATTTTTTATTAAGTTGGACATAGATACTTAAATTTTCAACTTTTCATCCTAAGTTCGTCTGTATTTTTCTGGCGTGTAGGAGATTTCGGGCTTGCTAAGACGCTAAAAGCAGATGATTTGGCTTCTTCGGTATGTATGAAATACAGAACTTTTTCTTTCTTCTTTAAAATCAAATATTTCCTTAACCACTACTAGCTAACAAGTGCATTTCATTTATGTAGAAATGCATAGTTACCAGATATGGAATTAGTAACTGTTTGTAAATGTTTCTATGCAGGTGGTAGGAACTCCGAATTACATGTGTCCTGAACTTCTTGCAGATATTCCGTATGGATTCAAATCTGATATTTGGTCATTAGGTATGTATTCTATAAGCAAGCATCTGATACTCTTGCAGATTTGGTTTTTGGCGTATCTGAATGAAATTTTGTTGTTCAGGCTGCTGTGTATACGAGATGGCCGCTCATCGCCCCGCCTTTAAAGCTTTTGTAAGTTTCTTTTGACATTTTTACTATATCCGTGATTTATGCTAGTCATGTGATTCTCTACACTCTTTCATAGATTTTTATGTTAAGGTATCTCACAACATATTATTTCTTATACGTGTCTAACAATGCGATGTAAATTATATTTCAGGATATGGCAGGATTGATAAGCAAGATAAACCGTTCCTCTATCGGTCCTTTGCCTCCGTGTTATTCCCCTTCTTTGTAAGTATCTATCTACTTTTTGCTATGTCAATACTTTTTCATTATTTTCTTATTGTTGAATACTCTACTTACAGGAAAATACTAATAAAAGGCATGTTGAGAAAAAACCCCGAGCATCGACCAACGGTAAGCATCTCTCGAGTTTCAAATTTTGAAATGATTTACCATTCTTGTTTTCCCCCCTAAACTAGCTCACTATATTTTCTCACAACAGGCATCTGAGGTGTTGAAGCATCCTTATTTGCAACCTTACGTCGATCAATATCGACCGTCTTTCGCTCCTCTAACAACCTTTTCTCCTGAAAAACCACTTTCTTCTGTCAATGATACCAAAAAACATATGGCTGAAAGTCAGATCAGTACCAGTTCAAGTAGTGACAAAGATAGTTTAATGTCAATTGAGAGAAACATTGCAATGGAAACGACAACGCTGAAGAGTGATAGCAAAGCCACTGAGATAGATGTTGCATTAATCAATGATGATGGCTCGGAGCAAGAGGCGATAAAATCTTCTCATAATGAACAATGTTCTAATGTTGAATCTAAACAGCAGCCAAAAACAATCAGAAATATAATGATGGCATTGAAGGAAGGGAGAGGTAGAGAAGCAACTTCTCCAATGAGGGGAAGTCGTGTAAAGGCCGTTGGAGTATCGACGCAGAAAGTAAATACAGAAGTATTGTCTAAATTGCCTAAACCTACTTTCATTTCTCCTGGTTTGAAGCCTCATTTAGAGTCGCCGGCTGTTCCATTTGTAAAGGCAACCCCTGATTCCGCAAAACGAATACAAGGATCATATCATTCAAAGCTCCAGGTACATTATTATTTGAAGTCGGTTTTAATTGGTATGCGTTGTCAGTATAATTTTTTTTACACTATCAATAGATTATAATCGTTGGATCATTAAACATGTTCTATGTACTGGCAGTTACTAATGACAGAGCCGTCACCGAAAGTTAAACCAAAACTTGATACGACTCCACTATCTGGTTTTATTAAACACGTTGAAGGAGATGGAGTTCCTCCGAGGCCAAGGCAAAGAACACCCCCAAGCTTACTTCGACGACCTTCTTTTGCAGGACGAATGAGGCTGGCAGGGGTTGATGTTCCAAATGCAGCGAATGATAGCGGGAAGCTAGGTCCAAGTAATTCAGGCCAGGAATCCGAGATGAGCCATTGTCATATGTTTAACGGTGTTCCACGTATTTCTAGACAGATTACTAGAGAACCTCAGAAGGCTTTTGAAAGAAGTTCTAAAGGATTACAAACAGACAGTTGTAATTCTGCCTCGTCTTCGGTTTCGATTCAAGGATGTGAACTGGCTGACGATGCAACAACTTTTATTGACATGCGAGAACATATACTTCCCAATCATGACAATATAACAAACATTATAGGTGTGGAATCACGTCCAGACAGCAGCCAGTCGACAACATGTTCGCATTGTAAGATGGCTGAAGAATTGTCCGAGGATTCCAATGAAGTCACCCCGAATTTTAAGAATATTATTAGTAGTGATGAAAAAGTGAGTTCCAATTTAACTCTTGATGATCTCCCTGTTGAAAATTCTAAGAAAATGTTTGCTTCGGAAGATAGTCTTCTGAAAAATCAGACAGCTAGATCCGTTGACACACCTGCTGAAGCGGCAGAAGAAATCGAAGATCTTCGAGATATTTCTAAGGAAATGGCTTTAACCAAGTCTCCCAAAAGTCCACCCTCAGTCTCTGGAGAAAAATCTGTTTGTGAAGAATTTGGTTTGGTGAACAATCTCAATAATAGACCTGAAACTGTCACTGGTGATGACAAATTCACGATGAAGGATCGATTGTCATTGGTCACCGAAACAGCTCCTGTAATTACTGCTACTAAAATATCTAGCCAAGAAAGGCCAGATACTAGTCATCTTCCGGCAGCCTTTGACGATATCATCCATGTTATTCGCCATAGTAGTTACCGTGTAGGGAGTGATCAACCGGTAAAAGAATCGGTGGAAATGGGAGTTCAGAATGTCGACGTTGGCAAGTTTATCAATGCTATGAGAGACGACATAGAAATGAGAAACATAAGCTCTCCAATGACTCTTAAATCTTCAACTTCCTCTGAATCCGCCACCTTGAAATCAAATATTTCCGACCAGTTCGAAATGAGAAATGCAAGCACAAGTTTCTCCGACGCTGAGAGCTTGAAATCGAATGTCTCCGATCATCCCAGCCTAAAGGAACAAGAAGTGAACAACACTGTTTCTTTAGTTTCAGAATCCGATTCAGCCGAGCATAGCAAATGCAACACTCCTACAACCACCGAAGACAAACCACCGCTGGCAAAGGAAATACTAGACGTGAAATCTTTTCAGCAGAGAGCTGAAGCACTCGAAGAGCTCTTGGAATTGTCTGCAGACTTGTTGCAGCAGAACAGATTGGAGGAACTTCAAGTTGTTCTAAAGCCATTCGGCAAAGATAAGGTCTCGCCAAGGGAGACAGCGATTTGGTTAGCCAGAAGTCTTAAGGGAATGATGTCAGACGAGAACGGAAGACGCAGTTCGTCATCATGAGGTATATTAATTCTTACCTGATGAGTTTGTTTTGTAATTGAATTAAAATTTGGTTTTATAGTTGATAGCTCTATTCAAGCACCAATTGAATTTTGAAGAGAAAAATGTTATTTTGGCTTTGTTGCTGGTTCTTGAATTGTTGTAATTCTTTCAGTACTTTTATGATGCTGTAAATAGTGATCATACGAATTAATAATATCAACTTATGATTACTTTGAATAGTTGATAAATATTAGAGTAAACGTGCAAACTAGTCCCCGAGAAAATAGACAGAAACTTATTTATTTTCTGAAAAATCAGTAAGTTTTTATTTGGTCCTTAAAAATCTCAAATGCAGGTTGGAATAATTGCAGTGACATTTTACCCTCCTCCCTCAGAAACTATTTTGATCAATATTTGAAATTCTTAAGGATCAATTAGTATTTTTAGGAAGTTATTTGTGCTTTTTTAGTGAATATCAATTTTAATCGTATAGCGTGCATATATTAATGGTTGGAAATGGAAGGTATAGTTGGAAAATGGAAGGAATAGTTGGTTTGAAATTAGTAAGAAATAAGCATGAGTAAGAGTGTGAAAATGTAAATTAAAAAAAAGTTCGTTAAAGTGCTATGTTGGAAGGGATATCACATTTTTAAATGTTATTCTTACACTAATGCAATCAATGATCATCAGGGAAATATTATAATAATATATATTTTTAAAAATAATATAAAAAAAATATTATTTTAAGGATTTAATTGAAATGCATTGTCAGTAAATCATAAATCATAGTCGTCGGATATTATAACAAGTTTGATTTTTAATTTAAAAACTTATAAAATATAGAAAACGAGTGATGGTGATGAATTGACAATGCAAAATATTTTACACTGTCAGTGCATATCAGTTAATCTCTTATTTTAAATTTTTTTTATACCTGAACATTTATTAACCAATTTTATTATTGCATTAACTAAGTTCTTACACTTTATTAACCAACTTTGATGACTGTTAAAAAATATTTTTAATAACTGAATGTTTATTAATCAACTTCATTACTGTATTAATCAAGTTTTTGCATTGTATTAACCAACTTTGGTGACTGCTTAATACATGGACGTTTATTAATGAAATTTTTACACTGCATTAACCAAGTTTTTACACTACATTAACCAATTTTGTTTCACTCCTTTAAAATTATTGTTCATGAACACTGTTCATGTATGGATTTATTGTGCATTGATACTATTAATAAAAAATATTTTTTATTCAAAAATATAAATACGGTGAACAATGTATACGGTGTAGGTATTGGTGTAGGAATTGGGTGTAAGTATAACATTGCTGATCATATTATAATAGTGTTTATATAATGTAGTTGACTTCTAGGGTGCACATTTTGCTTATATAATTTAGGTTGATTGCCTCGGGTTTGGGTAGATTATGACATATGTGAACTTGATCGAACTTTAACTAGAAATAATAAATGTTATTTCATCACTTTTATTGACGATTGCTCTAATTAATAATTTCGTATATCTAATAAAGAATAAAAGTGAAGCGTTTGATATGCTAAATTGATCATAGAATCAAATTATGTGATTTCCATACAAATAAATTTTCTTTCAAATCGAGAAATAGTGGGGGAACTGAATCGAATCACATTCTTGTGATAAGAAACACCAAAAGCAACGATGAAGTAGAAACAATACTTTGAAGAAGTGAGAGATTAAATGTTTTAGACTATGGGTATGATTATGCGACATATATAGTAGAGAAGATCCAACAAATCTTCAAGAAGTCTTGTCTTCTATGGATGCAATTTTGTGACGAGGATCTATTAACGATGGGATAGATTCTCTAGAATCTAATAAAACCTGAGAGTTAGTAGATTTTACTTCTGTTGCAATCAATCGATAATAAATGGGTTTTGAAAAAGAAACTAAAACCTGATGGAATAATTGACAAGTATAATGCTTATCTTCTAGCCAAAAAAGTTAGGCAAAGAGAAAATATATATTTATTCGATACTTTTTCTCCGATCACTAGAACTACATTCAATATGGTACTGATTTTAATTCCTGCTGATTAAAGTTTAATAATACACCAAATGGGTGTTAAAACAACTTCTTAAAATAATATTTTAGAAGAAGAAATCTATATGAATCAACTAGAAGGGTTTATGATTCATGGGAAACAAAACAAATATGTAAGTTAGATAAGTCTATATATGTTCCTAAATAAGCACTAAAGCAATGACACAAAAAGTTTGCTAACTTAATAATATTGAATGAGTACAAAGTGAATGAAAGTGATAAATACGTTTATAACAAATATGAATGTAACATATCCACTATCATATGTCTCTATGTAGACAACTTACATATATTCATACAAACATTTAGGTTGTGAATAATGTGAAATCATTATTGTGCAATAAATTTGATATGAAAGATCTCAGAGAATACATTGTGATTCTTGAAATCAAGATCACTAGTTCGAGAAGGGAAAATCTTTGGATCAATCTCAATATGTGGATAATATTGTTAGAACAAGATTTTGATTCTACTCTCTTACATAGTTTTAATGATAATAATATTTTATGAGAACAAATTAAAGCACTAAATTTTTCTATATGTGCAGGATAGAAGTTCTCAAGAAAAAGGATATTGCCAAGGTTGAATAGAAACTTCTATATATATACTTAAGCCAAGCGCAACTTCTATAGAAGATATGTTGATAGAAATAAGCTCTCATCAAATCAGTTCTCATTGCTGCGCAAATTCGAATACACTCGGATGAGCTTTTATGATATTCTGATTCTCATAATAAAGGATATTTAAGAAGGAATCAAGAATAACGGTTGGGAACCTAATCCTTATTTTTGGAAGGACTTTATGGCTAATTATATTCATCCATATATGGCATCAAATGTTCCCAACAGATCTATTATTCAATGCCTATATAAAGGAGATATCTTGAAGAAATTGAAGTTTCTACACACGCACGCTAACTTTGATCAATTTCTTTTCTTTGTGCTTAAGTTTTGTAAAAACTATCACTCAGTGATAATTGCTTTCTGAAGCATTTTTGTTACAACAATTTTTGTAAACTCTGTGATTTCCTTGAGTGACTAGTGTAGTCAGTAGACTCAAGAAGACTTTGACTATAGGTCTTAGTGATTGTATTCATCGTTTTTGAATAATGGATTAAGACCTCGTTGAGAGAGGCGAAATCACCTTGGCGAGTGGACTGGATGTAGTTTGAGTTCAAACGAACCAAGATAAATCAAAGTGTTCTTTTTAATCATTGTTTTATAAAACCCAATTCCAACCCCACTTCCTTGTGTTTTTCACTCCTTCAATTGAAATCAGAGCGCTAGGTTCTGAGATATACACTTAACCGTGTCAGTAGAAGATCCAGAAAACAAACACAATGGCAGATTTAGTCAACAACAACAATGATTATCAAAATGACAAGATCAACGGAAAACCTCCAGTGTTCAATGGTGACAACTTTGATTACTGGAAGGATGTTCTGGAAAGTTTCTTTCTCGCTCTGGATGGAGATCTCTGGGATATGGTAACAGATGGATACACTCATCCTGTTGGAGCAGATGGTCAGAAGATCGAAAGAAAGAATATGTCAGCTCAACAGAAGAAGGAATTCAGAAACCATCACAAGGCCAGAACCATACTTCTAAGTGCTATCTCTTATACAAAATATGAAAAGATCACTAATAAAGAATCAGACAAACATATGTTTGACTCTCTGAGGATGACACACAAAGGCAATACTCAAGTCAAAGAGACAAAAGCTCTGGCCATCATCTAGAAGTATGAAGCTTTCAAGATGGAAGAAGACGAAACAATTGAGAAAATGTTCTCAAGGTTTCAAATTCTGGTTGCTGGACTAAAAGTTATGGACAAAGGCTACTCAACAACATATCATGTGAAGAATATCATCAGTAGCTTGCCAAAGGCTTGGAGACCCACCGTCACTGCTTTGAAGCTATCAAAGAATCTGAATGAGATATCTTTTGAATAATTGATTAGCTCACTGAGAAGTCATGAGATAAAATTGGAAGAATATGAACCTCAGAAGAAAGGTAAGTCTGTTGCTCTTAAATCTAACAAATCTGATTCTAAAGCTTTGCAGAACGAAGAAGAAGAAAGTTCTGGAGGCTCATCAGAAGAAGACAAACTATCTCTTTTATCCAGAAGAGTTCAACAACTCTGGAAGCATCGTCAGAAGAAGTTCAGAAACCCTAGAAGATCAAGCAATCATTCAGAATCATCATCTGGTCACAGGAAACCCAGAAGCAAAGAAGTAGTGTGTTATGAATGCAAAGAACCTGGACACTACAAGAGTGAATGTCCAAAACTTCAGAAAGAAAAGCCTAGAAAGAAATTCAACAGAGATAAGAAGAAAAGTCTCATGGCGACATGGGATGATTCAAAATCTTCTGAAGCAGACTCAGATTCAGAAGATGAACATGCCAACATTACATTAATGGCAAAGATACCAGAAGAATTCAACTCATTAGAATCAGAATTAGATTATGACACGGAAGAGGTATTCTCTAAACTTACTAGATCTCAATTAGAAGATAGCCTCTCAGAAATTCTTGAAAAATATCAGAAACTTCAATTCAAATACAAAGACATAAAACAAAGTCTAGTATCTGAATTGGAGGAAGTTAGAAAACTGAGGTCAGAAAACTATGAGTTAAAAGAAAGTAATTTAAAATGCAAAATTTCTCTTGAAAACCTTAAAACTCAGAAGGAATCTGAATTAGAAGTTCTACCCAGTTCCGATAATATTATAAAGCAATATGATTATAGTTTTAAAAAATTTCTAGCTAAAAACATAGATAGAAGCAAGATTGCCTCAATGATCTATGGAGTTAGCAGAAACGGTATAAGAGGTATATGTTATGTGAAAACTAAAGGAGAAGAACGTCTGAAGTTCAAACAAGTAAACGACATAATTATAAAAGCTAATACTCCTTTAAGTTCTCATTTCACCTATGGTCATAATCATGATCTGAAATATACTAGTGAGACATCCTGTTCTTCAAGTTCTGGTGAGAAATTCAAACTCAATCAAAAATTTATAAAATCTAACAAATAAGGACCCAGAAAGATATGGGTACCCAAAGATAAAATTGTGTATGTTGCAGATGTCTTTGACAGCCAGACTGAAACACCAATATTGGTACCTGGACTCTGGATGCTCACGACACATGACGGGAAGAAAACATATGTTCCAAAGTCTTGAGCTGAAAGCTGGAGGATTTGTAGGCTTTGGAGGTAATAAAAAAGGAAAAATTATTGGATCTGGGACTATTGGTAATGTCACACTTCCCTCTATCTCTAATGTTTTGTTAGTGGAAGGATTAATGCATAATCTGTTATCCATAAGTCAATTAAGTGATAATGGTTATGACATAATCTTCAATCAAAAGTTCTTTAAGGCTGTTAGTCAGAAAGATGGAACAATCCTATTTAGTGGAAATAGAAAGAACAACATATATAAAATAAAACTTTCTGAACTGAAAAGTCAGAACGTAAAATGCCGAATGTCTGTGGACACTGAGCAATGGGTCTGACACAGAAGATTGGGGCATGTTAATATGAGAAGATTGTCTCAGATTAACAAACTCAATCTGGTCAGAGGACTTCCAAACTTGAAGTTCAATTCAGAAGCTCTGTGTGAAGCATGTTAGAAAGGAAAGTTTTCTAAACCTGCTTTTAAACCAAAGAATGTTGTTTCTTCCTCTAGACCACTAGAACTTCTACACATTGATTTATTTGGTCCAGTGAAAACTGCCTATATCAGTGGTAAGAAGTATGGATTAGTGATCATAGATGACTATAGTAGATGGACACGGGTAAAGTTTCTTAGACACAAGGATGAGTCAATTGTTGTATTTTTAAACTTCTGTAAACAAGTTCAAAATTAAAAAGAGTTTAGAATTGTTAAAGTCAGAAGTGATCATGGTGGAGAATTTGAAAACAAAAAATTGGAATTATGTTTTTAATGAAAATGACATCTCTCATAATTTCTCTTGCCCTAGAACTCCACAAGAAAATGGAGTTGTAGAACATAAGAATAGAACTTTACAAGAGATGGCCAGAACCATGATCAATGAGACCAACATGGCTAAACATTTTTGGGCAGAAGTAGTTAATACAACATGCTACATTCAGAATAGAATCTCTGTAGACCTATTCTAGAAAAGACTCCTTATGAATTGTGGAAGAACAGAAAGCCCAACATATCTTATTTTCATCCATTTGGATGCACTTGTTTTATTCTAAACACTAATGATTCTCTGAACAAGTTTGATTCTAAGGCACAAAAATGTTATATGTTAGGATACTCTGAACATTTGAAAGGATACAAAGTGTACAATACAGAAACAAGAATTGTGATAGAATCCATCTATGTCAAATTTGATGATAAGTTTGGTCTTGAAAAACCAAAGCAAAACGAATCTCTTGCAGATATAGAAGTTCAAATCACTGAAGAAATAATATCTGAAATCAACCAACTATAGAACAAGATAAGACAATCACCTCTACTACTACTACTACTACTACTACTACTACTACTGAATAACCCATTCAAAAGAAACAATCCAGAAGCACATTAAATCATCCAGAAGATAAGATTCTGGGAAAGAAGGATGATCCAATCAGAACAAGGTCATCATTCAGAAATTCTGAAAAATCTCTAATGGGACTAGTCTCTCTGATTGAAGCAACTTTCGTAGAAGAAGCTCTTTCAGAAAATGACTGGATACTTGCAATGCAAGAAGAACTAAATCAATTCACCAGAAACGACGTATGGGATTTAGTTCCCATACCAAAAGGATTCAACATTATTGGCACAAAATGGGTATTCAGAAACAAACTCAATGAACAAGGCGAAGTCGTCAGAAACAAAGCACGACTGGTTGCACAAGGTTATAGTCAACAAGAAGGGATAGACTACACATAAATCTTTGCACCATTCGCAAGGTTAGAATCAATTAGACTCTCAATTTCATTTACTATTAATCATGACATCACTCTTTATCAGATAGATGTCAAGAGTGCATTTTTGAATGGTTATATTGAAGAAGAAGTTTATGTACACCAACCCCCTGGTTTTGAAAATACCAAATTTCCAGAACATGTTTACAAACTTAAAAAATATTTATATGGTCTAAAACAAGCTCCCAGAGCTTGGTATGAAAGACTAAGTAATTTTCTTCTGGAAAATAATTTTATTAGAGGGAAAGTGGACACAACTCTTTTCTGCAAAACCTTTAAAAATGATATTTTAATTTGTCAAATATATGTAGATGATATTATTTTTGGTTCCACTAAAAGTGCCTTGGGAAAGGAATTTGCTAAGTCTATGCAGGCAGAATTTGAAATAAGTCTAATGGGAGAATTAAAGTTTTTCTTGGGAATACAAATCAATCAAACACCAGAAGGAACACACATACATCAAAGCAAATATGTCAAGGAACTATTGAAAAAAATTGATATGTCAGATAGTAAGATTTCCAAAACTCTTATGCACCCCACGTGTATCTTGGAAAAGGAAGAGGTAAGTAAGAAAGTAAAATCAGAAGATCTATAGAGGTATGATTGGATCTCTTCTCTATTTAACTGCCTCTAGACTAGATATTCTGTATAGTGTATGTTTATGTGCTAGATTCCAATCAGATCCTAGAGAAACTCACTTAACAGCAGTTAAGAGAATCCTTAGATATCTGAAAGGTACCACTAATCTTGGTTTATGCTACAGAAAGTCCAAAAATTACAAACTCGTAGGATACTGTGACGCTGATTTTGCTGGAGACAGAACAGAAAGAAAAAGTACTTCTGGAAATTGTCAATTTTTGGGAGACAATTTAATATCCTGGTCCAGCAAAAGACAATCAACCATGGCACTATCAACTGCTGAAGCTGAATACATAGCATCAGCTGAATGTAGTACTCAGATGCTCTGGATGAAAAATCAACTTGAGGACTTCAATATCTATGAGAGTAACATTCCTATCCTCTGTGATAATACTTCTGCTATCTGTCTTTCTAAAAACCCTATCTTACACTTTAGACCTAAACACATAGAAGTTAAACATCATTTCATTAGGGACTATACTTAGAAGAGGATTCTATTTTTAAAATTTATAGATACAAATCACCAATAGGCTGATATTTTTACAAAACCCCTGCCTGAAGATAGATTTAATTTCATTCTGACTAACCTCAGTATGGAACTATGCCTAGAATGAAAGAGTTTAAAATTTATGCATTTAACTCTCAGAAGTTCTGTATAATTTTCTTAAGCATTCCTTTTTGACCTGACTGTTTACTTCTCAGACCTCTATGGTAAAAGAATAACATGCAGATCATAACATTAACACGTGTGAATGAAACCCTGAGGAATCCCAAAGAATCAGAATACATGTTCATGTTCTGAAGAGGAATAGAACATGCATTTGGGCAGTTGTCCTCTGCAGAAGAATACGTGTTCAATTTCTGGGAAACTAAAAAGGTTGAAAAGACATAATTGAGGTGCAAGTTATTGGTAACTGTTCCAAAATCTTTACGCCACTCCCCTGTCATAACTCATTTAATGCAATTTAATCATGATGTTTTGTGCATTAAATATTTCCACTAATTGTGCTTTTCTTTAACTGCTTATCAATTCTATATAAACACATACTTTCACTTTTCACTTTTCACTCTTCACCTTTCACTTTTCACTATTCACCTTTTGTTATTATTCTTTTCTCTGCACCTGTGCTAAAACCCTAATCTTGGTAACAATGGCTTCCTCATCTCAAAATGTTCATCAAGCTACTTATGCTCAACATAATCAACAAGATCAAACTTCAGAAGAACTCCACATCTCTCCAGTCAAAACTCTTCTCACTCCTGTAGAAAAGCTAGAAGTTCTATGTGAACTGTTTGTTGATTTTGATAGTTTGAAGGAAAATGGGTTTGATCTAACACCTGCTGTAAAGACTCAAGGCTGAGAGAAATATTTTGATCATCTGATGGGTCCAGTGTTTCCCAAGCTTGTCAAAGAATTTTGGATTTTTTCAAGTGCTTCTAACTCTCATGTAACCTCTTACGTTCTAGGTAAGAGGATCATCATTACTGAAGAACACATTGCTAAGTTGATACAATCATATGGAAATGGGATCAAGTGCAGTGAGATGGATAAGCTTTCTAATACATCTCTCGTCTCTAAAGAAATATTCTCAAATGGGAAACACTCCAACAAGATTAAAGATCTGAAGGATCATCTGAGAATTTGGGAAAAAATTATCTTAGATTGCATCAGTCACAGAAAAGCAACAAACTCTCCTGACTACATCAACGTGGATCAACAGTTTCTGCTGTACTTCATCTCCAAGAACAAGAAGGTCAATCTTGCTCATTCTCTTTTCAATCATCTGAAGAACATCATCAGAGAAACAAGAGAAGATGAGAAAACCAAAAGAGATTGGATTCCTCTAGGAAGACTCATCTCAGACATTCTAACTGAAAACAAATTGGTAGATCATCTGATGGAAGCTAAACAATTTGATCTTTTGGAAGCAGAAGCCGGGAAGCCTTTGAATTCTAAGAATCTGAAGAAGATGAAATTCATAGAAACCATTAAGAAGGATCCAGTTCTACACTCTAGAGAAGTAATCACTACCAGGAAAATTCGTTTGAAGGACTTTCCTATGTTCTCTGCTGACACACCACCAGAAGTTGTGGTCAGGTACTTGGAATCCTTTAAGATGGATTGTGTTGATCCTCTGTTCAACTGAAGAACTCAGAAGACCTACACCATAAGTTTATCTGAAGAAAAACAAGAAGAAGAAAGCCTCTAAAGGAACTTCTCAGAAGGCTCCAAAGCAAATCAGAAAGAAAGGTACTTCCTCTTCTCAATCTGAGTTCATCTCTATTGTATAATCTGTAACAGTGGTCACATCTAAAAGTCCTCCCTCTGATAGCACTCCCTCTGTGATGCCTGAACCCTCAAACCCCATCTCCTCTAAAATACCACCTTCATCTTCACCTCCACCTTATACCCAACCAGAAAACACTAACTCACCACTAAACATACCTGAACATCATTCTCCTCAAACTCTAGAAGATTTTGACATGCCTATAGATCCATCACCTCCTTTTGATCTGAACACCTCATCCTTTGTTGAGACTCATTCAGAACTTCAACAAGTTCTGTCTGACATTGATGTTTTTCCAAACTTTGCTGCTGCCTCTGATACTCAATCCTCTAATCCTCCTTCTCAACAAACACATGGCTTTAACCCCCCTCTACACTCTGATTTTCATAGAGTTGTTTTTGACCAATCCCCCATTCGTGAAGCCTCTCTATCATCTTATGAATTCACTCCACCAAAAACTCCATCTTACCTTACTATTCCAGATAGTCCCTCTCCCACAAATGAACCCGAAGATCCCCTTAGAACATCCATTGATATAGAAGCCCTACAAAAACTATATTCTGTCACAAACAAGACTGCAATACCAATACCTAAGTCAAAACCAACCAAATCAGATGTTGGTCCACTATTGCTAGCATTCGAAGAAGAAATGAAACTTAGGTTGGAAGATCTAAAGGTTGCCTGTGCAGAAATTCCTAATCATGCTGCTTCTAATTCTCTTTGGACTTCCTTCAGAAAATGGTTCTCTGCTGAGACCAAAATTATGAAAGATATATGCTATGATATTGCTCAACAGAACTTTTGTAAAAGTCTGAAAGAAGTGGTCACCGGTCTAGAGAAGAAGAAAACTCACCTTCTGTATAACAAACCTTGGAGAGAATCTGAACCAAAGGAAGCTTCTTCTGCATTTCAGCTGATGATAGTTCCTTTTGCTGAAGACAAGGGAAAAGAAAATGATGAAGTACCTTCTGCTGAAGAATCTTCTGAGGAACCCTCCATTCAAGCTGCTGCAACTGTTGAAGAATCTCTTCCAACATCCTTAGTGCTGAAGACTCTGAATGAACTTAAGAAAGAGAATGAAACTGTCAAACAGAGGTTGGACAAGCAGGATGAGACTAATGTTGAACTCAAAACCATGATTGGACAATAAGTTGAATTAACTTCTCAGATCAAGTCTCTTCTGGAAGCTTTAGTTACCAGGATTAACCCCCAACCCTGATTTTGTTTCATGTTTTCTTTAATTTATTTTTTTTGTTATTTGCTTCTTTATTTTTAGCATTTCAAGTTTTGTTCAATATTTCACCTAATTATCTGATTAATGAAGTTCATTTCCTTTTAACTCCGCCTCTATATTTGTTTGAATCTTTTTGAGTAATGACAAAAAGGGGGAGAAACGTAAATGATTCTGATCCATAACAGTTTATCAAACTAAGCCTCAAACATATTAATACTCTGATCAAACTGTTTAAATTGTTTTTTAAAAGAACAGGATAAGTAATCAACTCAAGGGGAACACAAAATGAAGAAATTCGCATAAAGCATAAGTTAAGGAACTTCTTATGGAAAACTATGAAAGAATCTTTAACCATCTAAAGGGAGTTTTCACATTCTTTAAATTCTGTTCTTAATCATAATAAATGTTTTGTCATCATCAAAAAGGGGGAGATTGTTAGAACAAGATTTTGATTCTACTCTCTTACATAGTTTTGATGATAACAATATTTTATGAGAACAAATTAAAGCACTGAATTTTTCTATATGTGCAGGATAGAAGTTCTCAAGAAAAAGGATATTGCCAAGGTTGAATAGCATCTTCTATATAATCTTAAGCCAAGCGCAACTTCTATAGAAGACCTCCTGATAGAAAAAAGCTCTCATCAAATCAGTTCTCATTGTTGCGCAAATTCAAATACACTCGGATGAGCTTTTATGATATTCTAGTTCTCATAATAAAGGATATTTAAGAAGGAATCAAGAATAACGGCTGGGAACATAATCCTTATTTTTGGAAGGACTTTATGGCTAATTATATTCATCCATATATGGCATCAAATGTTCCCAACGGATCTATTATTCAATGCCTATATAAAGGAGATATCTTGAAGAAATTGAAGTTTCTACACACGCACGCTAACTTTGATCAATTTCTTTTCTTTATGCTTAAGTTTTGTAAGAACTATCACTCAGTGATAATTGCTTTCTGAAGCATTTTTGTTACAACAATTTTTGTAAACTCTGTAATTTCCTTGAGTGACTAATGTAGTCAGTTGACTCAAGAAGACTTTGACTATAGGTCTTAGTGATTATATTCATCGTTTTTGAATAGTGGATTAAGACCTCGTTGAAAGAGGCGAAATCACCTTGGCGAGTGGACTGGATGTAGTTCGAGTTCAAACGAACCAGGATAAATCAAAGTGTTCTTTTTAATCATTGTTTTATAAAACCCAATTCCAACCCCCTTCCTTGTGTTTTTAACTCCTTCAAATATCTTAAAGAAATATAATAACTTTGAAGGTAAACCTGCTTGCACATCACATATTCCTAGTATAAAACTATTTAAGAACATTGATGTCAATGTTAAAAAAAACTGAATATGCGAGCACATTGGCAGTCTTAGGCATGCCACTGATTGTAATAGAGACAACATTTCATATTCCATGAGATTGTTGTGTAGGTTTACTAGTAGACTAAGTAATGAGCATTTTCAAACTATTGAGCGATTCCTGCGATACCTTTAAAAGACCATGAATCTTAGTCTACATCATCAGATATTTTATAATTTACTTGAAGGATACATTGATACATATTGGATCACCTTATTAGATGGCTTCAAAGTAAATATTTGATATATATTCAATATAACTTGTGGAGTTGTATCTTGAAAATCAAAGAAGCAAACTATCTTGGAACAATCTACAATGAAGTATGAAATAATACATTAGCAACTACTAGTGAAGAAGCAAGTTGGTTGAGATACTTGCTAGTTGTGGCCCCTTTGTGGGAAAAACGTATGCAAACTATGTTGATCTATTACGATAGTACCACAACTATTGCAAAAATTAAGAATTGTTATTATAATGGCAAGAGACGTCGAATAAGAAGAAAAAACAATAGTGTTAGGGAATGTATCTCTAAAGAAGCTGCAAGAGTGGGCTATACATGCACTGATGAAAATTTAGCATATCCTTTGACAAAATGACTAGTTATAGGGAAATTCCATAATAAATCCAATAGGATGAGACTAATGCTTATATGTAAGTGAGTTTCTTATGATTATAATCCTACCTAAAAGATTAGAGATCCTAAAAATTAGGATCAATGGTAATAACAAGTTATGAGCAATACAAGATGATAAAATCTAGTATAAATAAGAGAAATATGAATTTTGAAGCGATAAGAGGATTAAATGATATAAACTCTTAATAAAATCTCTACTATATATGAGTGGAGTACCAAGCTACAAGTTTACTCTTGATAGATTCACCTTTTTGATTGTGAAACTTAGGTCGGTTCCTATGGAATTTCAAGGAAAAATTCCTAGAGCCTTCACTAAACTAGGATAAAAGTGCAGGTCATTAAGTAACGAACTTATAGAATACACCATAAGAAAATGTTATGTGTGAGTTTGATATATGAGATAAATTTCAAGACAATAAGTCACTCTTATTGAATAAGAATCCTACTTGCTATGCAAATGTTAAAGTCATAGATAACTCTGTTTATGCAAAATCTTAGAAACGTTTGACGTTACTTTTGAAACACTTTCAAATTTATCTAGGGATTGTTGGAAATGGAAGGTATAGTTGTAAAATGGAAGGAATAGTTGGCTTGAAATTGGTAAGAAATAAATATGAGTAAGAGCTAGTGTGTGAAAATTTGAATTTGAAAAAGTTCCTTAAAATCTCATTGATAACACGAAAATGTATCGTATTTCTAGACCCAATTCACATGGATTTTAGTTTCGTTTTATTTATTTTCCTTGATTTATGTTTTATTATGCCGATATTTATTATGATTTCAGGTAACTTGGATTAAATCAGATTAATTTATAAAAGAAGGAAAGAAAGAAAAAAGAGAGGAAGAAATGAAGCAAATAGAAGAAAACTGAAATTTAGATGTGTGACGACCGTCCCACCCCTGTGGAGACCGTCACACACTAAAATAAAAGATGACGTCCGTAACAACCACATAACAACCATCACACTTGTTAATTAAGGAATTTAAATGCGTAGATTAAGCAGTCAAGCCAGGAGCGATTTTCGTGCGTATTTCTCTCTCGCAACTAACTCTCCAACCCAACCAAGTCATTCCTTGGATTTATCAACCCAAGAAAAATTATTTCCTAAATTTTCTATAAGTCATTCCTTAGATTTCTCAACCCAAGCAAAATTATTTCCTAAATTTACTCATTCAACAGTCGTACTCAAGACCTATAAATAGGAACCAAGTGAACTTGAACAAAGGTCCTTCTTTCGATTATTATTTTTAGTTTTAGCAATTTTATTTTACCATGTAAAATTGATAGTTTCTCACATCGAGGAACTACCACACCATTAGTTTTAGGATTCTATTTTCTGCCATTTTATTTTCTGAAACCGGATTCATGTTCAAGATTTTAGTGTATGGTTCAAAACACCCTTTTATTTCAGGTTTTATTTATTGTTATTTGTTTTATTGTTTTCTTATTTAATTGCCAAATAATGTTTCCTATTTTAGTTTATTGTCATATCTGCATGCTTATTTTCCTATCCATGTCTAGCTAAATAGTCTTGAGTCCGACGTTTGAGAACCATCGTTGCCGACGGGACTCGGTAGAAAACACTAGGTGAGAATTTACGATCATATTCTGTTTTGGTTTTAATTTCCAAGTTTAATTTAAGTATCTTTGTCACGAGAGTGAGAAATTATTTAACACGATTTCGTCACGAGAGTGAAAAATTAGTTAAGGTTAGAACCGACACCGCGAGAGCGTGGGGATTGAACCATATAGTGGGAATTAGGCAACCTATATAAATACAACGAGAGCGCTTTAGATACGTTTAGGATATTATTGGCTTTCAAAATGTATTTCTTAGTTACCAGACGAGTGAGAGCAAAATCTTGGGATTAAGAAGTATGGCTTTAGTTAATACCGCGAGAGCGTGAGGCAGAGTTTTTAAGTCGGTATAAAATTAAGGGCTTAGAAGATAACATCTCAATATTCATGAAATCCTTAGGTGGATGAGCACTATGGTCGAGTTCTTTGTGACTCACACTTAGGCATTGGAGACCCAAATGTTACTACTTGCACTGACACCTATAGAACCCTACCCTAAGGAGAATGCATATGTTATAACAATTAGTAGTGAAAAACAACCCGAAAATCCTAAAGAGAGTGACTATGAGGTTGAGGAGAGTGATAATGAGAATGATGAGAGTTCTAGTGAGGAAAATCCATCGGCATCATCTGAAAGGGAGGTTTACATAGAGGTAGAGAATGAAGCAACTGTTGTTGTTACCCCTCCATATATCCCACCTTTTTCTTTCCCGCAAAGTTTTGTGGAAGCTGAGGTAGACTTCAAGTCCAAAACTTTTATGGAGGTATTGAAATATACTCGCAGCAATGTGCCAGTATTCGAGCTCCTGCATAAAAAGAGAAAATTAGAGGACCATGAAGCTAGGGAAATCATTAATGCCAAGAGGGTAAGTCTAACCTTTGAGATGGTGGATGAAACAACTAAGCTCAAACTTGAAAAGCTAATACTTAACATAGATCCAGAACTACTACCACAAGTTCGAAAGAATGAACCTCCCTATAAAAGGAAGAGAAGAAAATGTGAGGGATATGTGAGATAGCTTGATAAATGGACATGGAAATCGAATAGTAACACTCCTAACCATAGAGCTATCAATGGTAAATGAAACTCCGCGTGGGTGGCAACTCATAAGATTTTAAGTTAATGTTTTCCTTTTATTGTTTGTGTTTGTAGAAAATAAATAATTATATCACTTGTCACGTCTCTGCTACATTTAGGCGAAGGGTCTCTAGATGACAATCCCTTAAGATGAGTTGGTGCCCACAGACGTTCCTACGAATGTCGTTGCTTGTGGTGACACCGATGATAAGTATCATAGGAGATTTTATGTCTCTCCCATTCATAACGTATCTCCTCCTTGTCCTTTCGTATGGCCAGGTTCCATCTACACACACCACACCATATTTTTCTAACATTCTTTGCAAGTACTTCCTTTGGAAATAGGAAGTATGATGAGCGGCTTCATGAAAAGTGAAGTTCCAGCGAATCCAAATATCTTGTAGTACAAGATGCCGGAGTAGAAGTGGTCAGTGAAGACTGGGACAACTAGGGAATAACCAGAGTGAATTTGGTCATGGTGGGACGCAATGGCAGTCATACAGGTTCTATTTTTCCTTTACCACCTTTCATAAAAACATTGAGGACAATGTTTGGTTTAAGTGTGAGGGAGGAACTCTACCACTTTCATTTTAACGCTTTTTAGTTAGATATAGTTAGATTTATTGCTTTCTAGCATAAATTTAATTTTTTTCTACTTTCGTTGCGTCTTTGCATGTGCTGTCAAGTTTTTATATGCAATTTTGTGTTTATCGATTTCCCACTCCCTTGAGCCACACCAAATATTTTGAAAATTTTAGCGTTAAAAACAGTGTTTCTTTTGAAAATCTTAGGTTACAGATGAAATTGAGGTTAGATTGTGAGACTTGGGTACTTGTTATGCTATAGCCTTAAGTTCTCACCCCTTTAGTAGTTCCTAATTAGTTTATTTAGCAGTCAACACCATCCTAAGCACACACTAAGTAGGAAGCCGATGCAAATAAGTGTATGATCTCATGGTTAAAAGGTCAATCAAGAAAAGAAAAAAATGAATGATTGAAAAGATGTTCTCCTTCTAACTTAGATGATCCTCACTCGATTGTAACACACTAAAATTTTCCCTCTCATTTTCAAAACATTTGGCATACCATTCCATGCATTGCATTGCATTTAAATCAAAAGAAAATAAAGCATACATTCATGGGTTGAAGCCTAAGGCATGTGGTTAGTGGTTCATCAAAGGGTATGATCATACAAGGCCAAGAACAAGAGCCAAGTGTCTCAACAAGTCTCATGGGTCTCTCACATACCATACAACCTCAAATGATACTTAAAGTCACCAGAAGAAGTGGATTGATAAAAAGGTCAAAGCAGTGCAACACCTCCTACACACCTGGCCCAAATTAGGGTTTTGGTTCCAAGAGGTATCTTGAAGTATTTTTGGTTCTAACTTGTTCCCATGGTATTCTATGTGCTACCAAGTGTTCATGGATGAAATTTGGTGCATTGGTTCCTCGAGGAAGATTTTTAATCAGACAATTACTTGTGATCTAAGTAAAAGTCAACTATGGGAAAGAAAAGTCAACTATGGGTTCTTAAGACCTAAATCATGATTTTCAAGGTCCTATATCTCTATATGGTCCTAAAATTTTAATATTTCCATCATTCATCAAGAATCAAGACTTAGGGCAAAAGTTACCAAAAATGGAAATGACTTGTAATTTGAACTTTCCATTTTTGGAAGTTGTCTAAGCCAATTTCAACTTGACTTTTTAAAATAAAAAATGATTCAAATGAAATTTTTCCAAACATGAAAGTTGAAGATCATTCTCTCCCATTTTCAAAAAGTACTAGATCATTCTCATACCATTTGTGAATCTCATGATATTATCAAAAGACTTCAAGGTGTATTTTAGGGTTTCACATGCAATCAAATTTTCCACCTTTTGCAAAAACTCACAAAATAGTTTGTACATGATTCCAATTTCCAAATTCATCTCATAATGTCCAAGTATACTTCATTTAACACAAGTTTGGTCTTTGAAGCATGGCATTTGATGCATTATTTCTCACTTATTCCATAAAGTGCAAAAATGCAAGAAGGACCAAAACTCATAAACCAATCATCCACAAGCCTTGCACTCAATCCATTGTTGATCAAGGGTTAATATGAGAGATTACCATGCACATGATCATGCACATGCACGTGTAATTATCCATGGACACTTCAAGTTGCATTTTTGCAAAAATCACTTCTAACTAACTAGCCATGGATCTAATGGATCTCTAACCACGGTTAGGCCCAAAATCCATCAAATAAAAGCTCTTAACCCCACTAGTTAAAGCTAGAGAGCAACACAATCTCAGATTTCACAAAAAATGCACCAAACTTCTATACTTTGATTTTCTCTCATCTCAAGGAGTTTTTGCAACTTTCTTTCATATTCATGATTAACGAAGTCTATTGAATAAGAATCAAGCATCACATGGAGCTATAATCAAGGATTTCACCTAGTCAAGTTCAAGATCCTCTTCTTTAAAATCTCAAGATTCAAGCCAAATTCAAGCTCTAATTGAATTTATTTTGCAATTAGAGGTTCCAAGGACTTGATCTACAGCTTCCAGAGGGATTTCTTGGTGTATTTTCACTTATGCAAGTTTCAGGTTAGTGCAACTTTCAATCTCTTGGATCTTGATTTTTTGATGTGCCTTAGATTCTTTGAGTGTTGATGATCATGTTGATGTTTTTAAAATTGATTTTGGACGTATATCATGTGTTTAATATGGATCTGAACTTTTAGATCTAAATCTTTTTGGCTTCAATTTGAGCAAACTAGGTATTGTATGATGATTTGAGTGACATATTTGAACTCAGGAAGTGATTTAGAGTGGAATTGTGGTTTTAGATTTCATTTCTGGATATTTTGTATTGTTGCTCACCTGAGAAGGTGACTGGAGCTAGGGCTCCGACACCGAAATTTGCTTACAGGTTGCCTGAGTTCCAAGGTTGAAGACACAATCATGAGCGTTGATTTGCTTGATCCAAATGCTGGCAACGTGCCAGTGCATTAAAATTCACATGCGTCTCATGTGTTTTATGTTTCTCATATTAATCCGTTTGCATGTTATTCCATGTTGTTACCATGTGAGTTTTAATCTTGAGCGTTCATCTTGCATGCTTTTTGCCTTAGTTGACTGAATATGATGCGTGTGATTGATCTTGAGGCCCTGATTAAGTCAATGTTTTGACTGAAGACCATAAAAACCTGTTGACTTGCACTTTGGTTTGGACTGAGCTCAGATTGTTATCCCACCCCTTATCTGAGCCCATGCGTGTTTTTGCCATAATATTTGCTAGTGTGACACCCACTGATTCATTTCCCATATTTTTTCATTTCATTTTCACATAGTTTCAAATTTAATTTTTTAAAATCATTTCTAATCATCTAAAAATATCATAAAAAATCATGAAGCATGTTCAAGCATTTAAACAATTTTTGTGATTTTTAATTCCTGATTTCTTTGATTTTTCACCATATTTTGAATATTTTCTTGTATTTTCTTTTGATCTTGTTTCTTGATGAACACCTTGGATTCAAAGATTTCTTTTACATAGATCATCAAAAAAGTTTCAATTATTATTTTTGCATTCATTCGAAGACATTCAAAACCTCATAAAAAATATTTTTTCATATTATTTAAACTCTTTTTAATTGCATTTTAGTCCTTGTACTTTGCATGCTTGTTCATTGTTCTTACTTGACCTTTAAGGCATTGCTTGATATAGTTTGATATTGAATATTTGTGTGAAATTTTAACACGTGATTAGCCTCTGACTTAGGTCCCTGGAGTTTTAATTTCACAAATTTTGAACATTGTTTGATGTATGGTTGATTACTTTCAAATGAAGTCACTTTTCAAGAACCATTCTCATCACTTCATTAACCCTAATTGCTTGAAGGAATTTATGCCATTATTTGGGGTCACTTGTAGGAGTTTTCCATGTTGTTTTAGATGCTTATAGGTCTTGTATGATAAATTATAGGTCCATTTGAGTTGGGTTTTCCTTTTGGTTTGTATGATGCATCCTTTGTGCCAACTTTGACCTAATCTCCCACATCATTCATCTCATGCTTCTTATACTAACTTGTATGCTTCTAACATGATCATCATGCCACCTAATTTGTATTATACATCAAGTATGCCTCTGACTTCATTCATAAGCACCCATACTTGTATGACATGTTGCATCTTTTGCCATTCATTTCAAGTATGAAACATCTTGACCTAATGTGACCACTTTTGCATCTTTATTTAAATTGTTTAAACTTGTTTGTTATATGAAATTTACATGCTTATATGTTCATCTTTAACATGTCATCCTCGTCATGTGATACTGACCTTCACCATCCTTTGATCATCATTTCTCATTTGACTTTCATCTTAACTTGTATTCATCCTTACATGATGCATGCTCACTTCTTCTAACTTCTTCATATTAATCCTTCAATCACTTAATTGCTTCTCCACATGACTTGTATGTTAATTAATAGACATTATAGGACACTAATAAGTTATGTATGCTACTGAATTCTACCATCTCATGTCATCCATTCACTCTTGACTTTCACTTTTGCCTTACTTGTTTCTTCTTATATGAATGTGTGAATGCTTTCTTCTCTTCATCTCTCACTCTACCATGAACTAATCCATGAACTTTGGTATAATAATTTAGGATAATATTAGATATTATAATTTGATATTAAATTCTGACTTTGGTGTTTCTCACGTGCTGTCATCCATGTTTGCACTCTTTGGCATCTTTACTTTTTCATATGTGATTCCTTTGAACTTCTTTGCTACTTTGGCGCTTCTTAGCACTTGTTTGATTTGGTTTAGATCCCTTGAGCTTCTAAAGTTCATTTAGGGTTAGGTTCTGACTTGTAAGGTTAATATACCTTTAGGTTCATTTCATTTAATCCCTTTGTGTGCTTAGTTTGTATTTCACTTATTATGAACTATTGTGTTTCATTTGCTAACCTTGTAAGGGCTTTGGTAAGTATCAGGAGTGTGGAAATGCTTCTACATTCCAACCTCTCTATTTCCTTTTACATTTCAATATTTTTTTTGTTCAAGCATGTAAGATGCTTTGATTTGCATAATTGTTCACTTCCCCTTTAGAAGCAACTTATCTTCCTCGATGGAAGTAAGTTGTCTTCTAATCCTTCTTTTTTTTTCTTCTTATTTTCTCTCTTTCTTCTTCATTAGGATAGAGATCTTAAAACCTCACTAACCTAGGATATCAAAGCATGACAACCTCATTAAGTTTAGTCTTCCTTAGACATTTTACCTTTGGAGATCCTTTTGATGTCTTATCTTCTCTCATCTCAAAACAACTAAAAATACCTAATAAAGGTTAAAGCTTTTTCATGTGCAAAGGGACTTTTCCATGGGATACTTGCACACATTCCTTATGGGGATGAAGTATAGGTATCTATCATGATGAATAAGTCTTAGCATGAGGATGCTTTACAAACATAAATCTAAAAAACACTTCTTAATCCAAAAACAACAAAAACACATACTAAGTAAAATAGGCTAGTGTATTTTAGTCTTAGTCTTTGGAACTTGGTTTGGAGGTTTCATCATTACCTAGGTGTGCTTCTTACCCGTTCCATTTCGGGTGATGTAAGAAGTACATACTCCTTTGAATGAGACTTGAATACACTCTCTTATGCAAATTCAAATAAAAAGCTTCTAAAAAGTTCCAAACCAACAATAAGAGTCTTTCCTGCGAGAATTCTTTTCTCATCTCCCATTTTTAACAAAAGAACTCACTTCGACTTGTCTTTTGCAAGACGGTAAACACACTCGTTCCAGCCGAGCCTGCAACACCTGAGCATATGCATAAGCAGTTCAATCATAAATAACACAAACAAACAAATTTCCTCCCTAGTTAGGGGAACTACGTTGACTCTAATTCTCATTCCCGATGAGATACGTAGGCAGTGGGATAGGGCTCATTCGAGCACGATTCTTTCTTTTCCCTACATTTTTCCCGTTCTTTTTTCCCAGTTCAGCAGCAGATGAAACAAATGTTTATACCCTTTGAAACAGTATAAGCAAGCATGGATCCCTTCGAGTACGACGAATGTGAAGGGGTGCTAATACCTTCCCTTCACGTAGCCGACTCCCTTACCCGTTCTCTCTAGTTTGCAAGACCTCGTTCTTTCCTTTCCCCCAGGTTTGTGCAACATTACCTTTCCCTTTCCTTGGAATAAAAATGCCTGGCTGGCGACTCTTCTTCTTTTCTGCGCCACTTTCGCGTTTGTACTAGGATGAAAATCCCGGAAGCGACACCGATCACTTAGCCCAACAATACAAACTTCTTTATTAATATGTGCAAAAGAGAAAAGATGAAGCTAATGAGATCATAGTCACTAACAGGCTATCCTACCATGAGTGTGAAAAGATAATGGGCTTAATGTGATTGCGCCAGAATGAAAAATGATGAAAGAAGGATGAGTGAGTTATACTTAAGTATAATTACATGATTTAGATTGATTTGTATAGGAAGGAGGTTAATGACCGCAAAAGCGGAATTGTGTTGTTACGATACCCTTAGTGTGTGAGTAAGTACATATTGACACAAACTTAACCAAAGTAGAGTTGGTAACCTGGGACGAGTATCTGTATGCACTATTTTCATTGCAAGTCATCGTTTGCTTGAGGACAAGAAAATGTTTAAGTGCGGGGGAGTTCGATAACACGGAAATATATCGTATTTCTAGACCCGATTCACATAGATTTTAGTTTAGTTTTATTTATTTTCCTTAATTTATGTTTTATTATGCCAATATTTATTATGATTTCAGGTAACTTGGAATAAATCAGATTAATTTATAAAAGAAGAAAGGAAGAAAAAAGAGAGGAGGAAATGAAGCAAATAGAAGAAAACTGGAATTTAGCTGTGCGACGGTCGTCTCACCCCTGTGCGACCGTCACACGCTAAAATAAAGGATGACGCCTGTAACAACCACATAGCGACCGTCAGACTTGTTAATTAAGGAATTTAAATGTGTAGATTAAATAGTCAAGCCATAAGCAATTTTCGTGCGTATTTCTCTCCCGCAACTCAGTCTCCAGCCCAACCAAGTCATTCCTTGGATTTCTCAACCCAAGCAAAATTATTTCCTAAATTTCCTCCTTCAACAATCGTACTCAAGACCTATAAATAGTTACTAAGTGAACTTGAACAAGGAACATTCTTTTGATTATTATTCTTAGTTTTTAGCAGTTTTATTTTACCATGTAAAACTGGTAGTTTCTAACATCGAGGAACTACCACACCATTAGTTTTAAGATTCTATTTTCTACCATTTTATTTTCTGAAACCTGATTCGTGTTCAAGATTTCAGTGTATGATTCAAAGCACCCCTTTATTTCAGGTTTTATTTATTGTTATTTATTTTATCGTTTTCTTATTTAATTGCCAAATCATGTTTCCGATTTTAGTTTATTGTCATATCTGCATGTTTATTTTCCTATTCATGTCTAGCTAAATAGTCTTGAGTTCGGCGTATGAGAATCTTCGTTGCCGACGGGACTCGGTATAAAACAATAGACGCGAAATTACGATCGTATTCTGTTTTAGTTTTAATTTCCAAGTTTAATTTAAGTAGCTTTGTCACGAGAGTGAGAAGATATTTAACACGATTTCGTCACGAGAGTGAGAAATTAATTAAGGTTAGAACCGGCACTGCGAGAGCGTGGGGATCGAACCAGATAGTGGGAATTAGACAATATATATAAATACAACGAGAGCACTTTAGATACGATTAGGATATCATTGGCTTTCAAAATATATTTCTTAGTTACCGGACGAGCGAGAGAAAAATCTTGGGATTAGGAAGTATGACTTTAGTTAATACCACGAGAGCGTGAGGCGGAGTTTTTAAGTCGGTTTATTCTACGGAACTAAGTTATAGTCGTGATTAGTATCCAAATTATACAATGTCCCTTAAGAACGCGAAATCCATATTCCAGTCTCTCTTTATTATCATATTTTATAAGTTCATTTTTAGTTTTAGTTCTAGTTTCCTCTTAGTCAAATATTCATTAGCTTTACCTTTACAAAGTGACGATAGACTACAGTAGGTTGATATTGGTCATTGTGGGTTCGACAATCTTTTATATTACTTCGATACTTTCGTGCACTTGCGGAGACATCACTCACATTGGAGAGATATCACATTTTAATCGTGCATATATAATGTAAGCTGGCCTCTTGGGAGTGTGTTCCATTTTAATCGTGCATAATTTGGTTAAAGAGAGAGAATGCACCACTATAAACCATCACACGCATGTCCGTCTGATTCGACTCAGTTTGATTCAGTCAATCGGGCTTGGGCTTGAGTGCTCCATTATTTTTTCGATGCCTAGAATGGAAAATAAATAAATAAATAAATAAATAAATATTAATTTTTTAAATATGTTGTTGTTAACCTTTACGTTAACTATGTTTAACCAAGGCATACCACATTTTCTTGATGTCTAAAGACTTTCTATTCCTTGTTGACCAAGCCACCTTCAAGAATTGGTAAGTTCCAATCCGCTCACCCCTCTTTTTCTTTTTTTTGGGTTAAAATTCCTCTAGAAAAAGAAGCATTTGCACCTCAATTTCTCCACTCCAAATTCTATATTAATCAAAATCTTTCTCGTCTCTCGTCTCCATTCATCGGTAATTTTTGTGTATTTTATTTTCAAGTGGTTGTTTTGCGTCTTATACAACGAATATTCATACTATATATTCACACATGCAAATTTTGCCTTCAAGGAAGCATCAAAGCTACCACACACTTTGGTCACAACCTCTTAACAGAATACCTAACAGAAAGTTAGTTAAGTAGTTTCTAACTGCTTATAAAACCATTCACATCATTTTCATCTTTCAATTCTGTTACATTCTCTTATTACATTCAAACCAAAAATTTTCCACCATGAAAAACAACAAAGAAGCCTCTCTTTATACCATTGATCTTGATGATTCATCTCTGAATCAAGCTTATGAAACAGCAACTGCATTCTTTGCAATTCTTGGCGAATGGATGATCTTGCTCCTCGCATGTTCCATCGCGTTATTCTTCATTCCTCTAACTCCATCTTTCACACTCCATTCAGCAACTTCAACCGTTCTCAATGTCACCAATGAAAAAACCTTCACAGCCAACATGGGCTTCGAGTTTCTCGCCCATGATTCCAACACCATTGGAAGCACCATCCACTATGACTCTCTCGATGTCTCCCTCTTCCATCATCAACAAAAGCTTTCGGTTTTCTCTCTTCCGCGTTCTTTTTACAACGAACCTGCATTAGGTTCAACTCAAGAAGCAAAGTTCAGTAACGTGTCTATGATACTCGACGAATGGAACGTCGCGAATGATGTAGTACGCAGCCACGGAAAGTCTTGCGGGTTTGTGTATTTGGATTTGTTTTTCAGTGCTAATGCCAGATACGAGCAACCAATGTGGCCGGTTATGAAAGACAAGCTTGAAGGTCATTGTGGAGAACTGAAAGTTGAAATGTGTTCTTCTGGTTCGAGCACGGTTGTTAACTCGATTCACGCATCGTGTGATGTTTATAGTGATTTGGTGACGAAAGTTAGGATCGCGTTGTTCGGAATGCTGATCTTTCTTCTTGTAACTGCTGTGGCTGTTCTACTTGTTGTTGAGTATTTTCTTGAATCTTAGGTTTTATTTTTCTTCTTCTAGGAATTGTATATTTGGTTTCTTTCATTCTGTCATGGATTTCAATTCCATGTGTTAGATATGCTGTAGAGTTTCAGTTTTTTTTAGTCATGAAAGTGTAATGGAGATAGCAATAGTGAAAGTGTTGCATGCATGTGTTCAGTATAATTTTAGAGGTGCTGCTAGTTTATCTTTCTATTGATAATGGAGTTAAAAAAAAGCATAGATTAATTTTTGAAATAACGAAAATATGTGAAGGACTAAAACATTGAAAGAAAGAAAAAGAGTAAACACTTGGATGCATAAAATGTATATAAACTTGGATACTAATATGTGTCTGTGTTTATAACTTTCAATGGAAAATAGAAAATGTATATGCTTTGTGATCTGTTTACAAAGTGTTAACTATGTAGCATGGAGTTGACTAGAGAAAAATGATGATTTGCTTAACACACGTGTTTTCGTACGTGCTTAATGATCAAGGTGCTAGATGAAATATTACCATATTTATCTCGAATCTAAATGATCATTTAACATAAGTAGATTTGTATGTTCTTTCCATTTGTACAAATTACTTAATATGTTTTTAATAGCTTTCAATGTATATAACAAATATTAGAGGATAAAATTGTTCTCTTACATCTTATTACCATAAAAATAAAAGTTATTTTCTCACGAGAGGTCATAACCATTTCCATTTAAGACGTAAAACATAGTAAGAGGAATATTAATTTTGATGTTGTGGATAAAGAAGTACAAAAAATGTTTGTCATTTTAAGTAAAAGTTTCTAATTGTTTCTCTCTTAAACGGAGATTTGACACTAAAAATTGATGCCAAACTTTTGCAATTCGGATGAGAGTAGCAGGACTAATGAGATTATTGTAGTTGACATAAATCAGGGAAAGTTGGATTGAGAAGACATTGTTGAATCTATAATCTTCAACACAGCTACCTTTCTCTTCACACTTTATTGTCTCGGAAAAAATTGCACCTTTTCATGGGAAAAATATTGTTTTCTTTGGTTTTAAATTATGGTATTCCTTCATAATTTTTATACCTTTTTAGAAGAGTGTCTTGAACATTATATAAACCATTTTCCATCATAATTTTTTTTTACCTCCAATAATTTTCATAGTTAATTTTCTCACTCACTTTTGTTCATATTTTCATAAAATTCTTGAGTGCACTTATTCTAAAATTTTCAAGAGAGTGAAACTTTGCATAAATTTTTTATATCTCATCTAAAGTTTCATTTCATCTTAGTGAACACTTATATATTTTTGTGAGTGAAAAATATATATCAAGGAGAAGATCAATATTCATATTGATAAAAATTCAAGCTTTCATATTCATTCATCTATACAAAAACAATTCAATATTTATACTTCTTTTATTACTACTAATCTTTAGAATTGTTAGAGATAAGTTAGTAAGGTTACCTTGCTTTCAGGATTGTTGAAAGTAAGTGTGTGCATCGGAGATGATTGTTCTTCTTGCACTTTAGTTTACCTATATGTTAGATAGTAAGCATCACCGATTGTGTGAATAGGTTGTACGATCATTCTGACTATAGTGAAATATCTTTCGATTGAAAGGGGACTGGATGTACTATCGGTTTGTGAGGGGAATCAGGATAAACCATTGTGTCTTTGTTTTACTTTCCGCATTTTACTTTTAGCACTTAACAAGTCATAAGGAAAGGAAAAATCAAGAATCGGTAAAGATCCTAGAAGAAATTTTGATAAACCTAATTCACCCCCCTCTTAGGCGCATTTATAAGTTACAGTTATTTACCTTGGTTTTCTATTAAAACGAGGGTTAAAGTATTTTACCTAAATATAAAAAACCATTAGTAATTCTGTTGATAAAATATTTGTCGATCATTTCATGACATATCAACGCCCAAGACACTATCATTAGTTATCTGCGTGAAACATTAAAAACTTCCATTATAAAAGCATATTCCTGAATATGAAGAAGCAAGTGAAGCATCATGAAGCGCTTGAAACTATCTACATCCACCTCTTTAAGGTTTGCAAGATCATTTTCCTTGAAAAGATTGCTAAGATGGATACAAGAGCAAAAGATTATTTGGGTTTAAGGTTTGTGTTCTTAAATGTTTATTTGAGAAAAAATCATTTATTTATCTAACATTTTTTTAATCAACTTTTTTTTTTAATTTTATATCAGAAACAAATCCAAGCGAGGTAAAGCCGTTGAGAATATAGTCTCACCCAACATTTGATCTTGTCCAAATATAAAGGATTCGAAGATCTAACATATGACCTTCATGGACTAATTAATTTTTATTCTAATATTATGTGTAAACATTAATGTAATACTCTGGGTAAATATTTTAGTTTGTAAATAAATTATTTCATTAATATTTTGTGTTAACAATATAACGAGTTTTAAATAAAAAATCTATCTTACCCCTCAGTTTTGTGGATAAACCGAGATGTAAGAGACATTGTTTTTGTAAATAATAAAAATGCAGATGTTGGAGGTTCGAAATCATGATCAGATAGCTTTATCCACCGGTTTTTCAAAAACTGAGGTGTTTAGTGACAACTTTTAATATCACCCTTCGTTACGTCAAATTTGTAGTCGAGGTTACATCTCTTTTGCGCGCGACGTTAAAAACGTTATTTGTAGTAGGGATTGTTCTTCAAACTAAATTTGGTTAAAAAATGTTTCCCTTTTTAATGATGAGAAACATATGTATTTTGATGAATAATTCTTTACTTTTTATGAGAAAATGTATCACAAAGGATCCAACTAAAAAATGCCCCTTATGAATGTGTCAAAAATATTATTTTAAATGCTACATGAAAATAACATTTTTCAATAATAACCATAGACACTCCCTTAAAAACAGGTTTTGCTTAAAACATTTTAACAAAATACTAGAATATGAGTAAAAGAAAAATAAAATGCTAGAATAAAATATCTCCTTTTCAAATCAAATATTTGTCTTCTTCTTTTATCGTTAAACAAAAAGAATAGTAAATATATTTGAGAAGATATTAAATAATTCAAACGAGCAAAATGTCAATAAAAGAAGGATACAAACAAATCATATAACAACACATATTATATTAAGGGATAAATACACGTCACCCCTATCAATGTAGCGACTTTCACATTTAACCCCCACGAAGTATTTTTTTATGATCTCCCCTCACGAAACCAAGATTCCATTATCAAGCTCCCTTGAGTTACTATTTTGCTGACTATATCAAGTAAATTTCATACGTGGCATTTTTTAACTAGCTGATTGGACACAAAAATGCCATATAATTTAATTTTAAAAAACAAAACTCAGAATTATAAGAAGTTTCTTTTTACCCCCCGTGAATAACCTAGGGCTCAAAATTGAGAATTTTTTACCTAGGAAAACACCTGAGAAGACGGACGACACTCATCGGAGAAGAAAAAGTCATGGTGGAGAGCGGCCAAGAAGAAGATGAAATGTCACTGATAAGTTTTTTTTTGTCTTCGTGCTTACTTCAATCATGGAGGAGATTGATTAATGTTTTCTATTTTGTTTTTTACTCAGAACAAACAATTGTTTAATGTTGTCTTTAATCATGGAGGAGGACTTGTAAGGTTTTCTGATGGTGAAACAGTCTACAAGGGTGGTGTTTCAACCCTAGTTTCTGGATTACACATTGAGAAGTGATCATTGTGTAGCTCGTGAGTTGGTTAATGGATGGGGTTACTTAGAAGGGAGTTACCATATTTGGACCAAAATACTTGACATAGATGAAGACTTTTTCTAGATTAGAAATAATGATATCGGATATGATTTCACTGTGTATTATTTTGCCATGGAAGTAGATGAGGAAATGCTTGTGGAACATGATGTCTTATGTAATGAACTGTCAGTTATGAGCCATTGAGTGTACTTATCATTAGCTGATATTGTATTTTACTTGGGTTATTTGTGTAGAAAAAAATAAAGGCTTATGCAAGCACTAATGCAGACCAACCAAATGCATTACAAACTGATGCATGACAGGCTGATGAAGGACAGGTTGATGCAATACAGGCTGATGCAAAATCAGTAAATTTTGTCCAAGCAGATCAATGAGTGTTTGGGGATATTTATGATGAGATGATGTCAAGCTTACCTAACATCAACACCTTAATTCCAAGATCTAGCAAGGGCTTACCAAATAACAAAGGGAAGGCCAAAGCTACGGTCAAGAAGGAATCCAAACTAGTGAGAAATAGGTCTAGTGAGAAAATTAAACTCAAGATTTTTCAAAAACCAATCATAGGTTCTAGTTCAAAACCAGGCAAGCCAATGTATTTGACTGAAGAAGAAGATGGTATTCTGATCCAAGAAGGAAATTGAACTTAAGTTACAAAGAATGCTACAAGGAAGGCAACAAAGATAGCTAAAAAGAACTAATCAGTACTACAAAAAATCTCTTTCACAACGATTGGAAAAGGGGTACCATCATGCCGGTCATACGGTTGTTAAGTAGAGTCTCATTGTAAGTTTGTTTTTTCAATAACGGTCTGGAAACTGTTATTGAAAGCTAGAACGCGCACCACATATTACAACTGTAACACCCAAGTTATTCCCTATAAAATTTCAGTTTAAAAACAGAGTAGTTAAAATATAAAACAAAATTCGAGTGTTACATTCACTTTAAAAATACGACTTAACTGATACGTAATACAAATAGTATACTTGGAGCGGTAATCTCAAAAGAAAACATAAAAATAAAGGTTCAATAATAACATATTTTTCTTAAAAAAATAAACAAGAAAATTTCAATCATCGTTACCGACACCCCAAAGTACGTATCAGAGCCGACTCCTCTAACATGAAGTGCACCAACTTCACCGGCAATGGACTATACTATTCTTGATCACCTGCATGTTACCAACATAGGGTAACGTTAAAACAGAAGGGGTGAGATACTTATATCAACAAAAGAGAAAAATATTACAAATAAGAGCTAAGTATCATTAAGTGTTCACCACTTCTCATCAATCAACAAATTAACACTCACGCCGAAACACCTAACAATCTTATGTGCAATCTTATGTGCAAAAGGCTTGCCAAACTCAGTACGCACATCTTTCACCTTTTCAAAAACTTGTTCACCTGACAATGCGGGTGGAGCTCTACGATGTTCGGTGTCTCCATTGAATGCTTTTCTCCACCCACGGTAATGATGTTTAGAATGTAAGAATCTACGATGACCGAGAAACACATTCTTCTGGCAAAGTTCCAATCGGATCGTATCGGTTCCGTCTTCACAAACAGGACACGCACGTTGACCCTTGATGCTATACCCAGATAGATTCCCGTATGCTGGAAAATCATTAATTGTGCCAAACAACATCGCCCTCAGATTGAAACTTTCTTTCCTATATCCATCATAAACCTCCACACCGTTCTCCCACAAAATCTTTAAATCTTCGATCAGAGGTGTCAAGTATACGTCTATGTCATTACCTGGTTGTTTAGGCCCAGAGATTAACATAGATAACATCATGTACTTACGCTTCATACATAGCCACGGAGGTAGGTTATGAATCATAAGAATCACAGGCCATGTGGTATGTGAAATACTTTGAAGACCATGTGGGTTCATTCCATCAGTAGATAATGCCAATCGAAGGTTTCTTGCTTCTGATCCAAACTCAGGATAATCATTATCAATCTTCGACCACTGTGGTGAATCAGCCGGATGCCGATACTTTCCATCGGTGATTCTTTCATCTGCATGCCAAGTAAGATGTCTTGCATCGGTTTCACTACGAAACATGCGCCTAAATCTCGGAATTATCGGAAAATACCATAAGACTTTTGCGGGAGATAATTTTTTCTTATATCGAGACAAACCGCATTTGGGGCACTCAGTTAACGTTGCATATTCGTTACGAAACAAAATGCAATCGTTAGGACAAACATGTATCTTATCATAGCTCATGCCAATAGAGCACAACATTTTTTTTGCCTCATAGGTTCGATTAGGAAGAACATTATCATCCGGTAGCATTTCTCTCATAAGGGCCAACAACTCTGTGAAACTTTTATCCGACCATCCATTGCCCGCCTTTAAGTTGTACAACTTTAATACCGCAGAAAGTCTTGAGAATTTAGTGCAACCTTTGTACAACGGTTTCTCTGCATCGCTTACCATCCTCTCAAACATTTCAGGACAATCATGAAGATCTTCTTCCAGTGCTTCTACAATCTCTTCAACTCGATCACAATCATATGTTTCCGTGTCTTTGTCGTATGAAGCATAGGTCGTATTACTTTTTCCACTCGATTCAACATTCCCGTTAATTTTCTCACCATGAAATATCCAACACTGATAACTTTGATCAATTCCATGCCTCAGCAAATGCGATTTCAATCCATGTGCGTCAACCTTACCAATATAACAACAACGCAAGCAAGGACAATGCATTCGTCTGGGGTTTTCAGCGTGTTGAACAGCATACTTAACGAATTCCGCAACCCCACTCTCGTACTCTTTGGTCATTCGATCGGCACAGATCCATGTTTTATCCATGGTTTTCCTACTTATTTAAAAGAACACTCAATTAATGATAAATAAAATTTAAATATATTAGTTAAAATATTCAAATAATAGAAAAATTAATGGCATTTTTTAACTTGTTACCAATAAGTCTTTTTTATTTGTCCAATATCTCTATCACTCTTCACGATAAGTAAATTGTTCTTGTGGTCAACCTCCACGGTATAAAACCAAATTAAGATTCTGTAGCGTATCTTGTCAACTTCATAAGATATGGATAAAACCTCTAAGAAGCCTCAATTGCAAATGCATATTCCTAAACTAGAAATACTTTAAAATCTCTTAACAAAGTTTATTCAAAGTCCTTTAACGTGAAACATCTAATTACAAGTATCAAAGTTCAGAACATCTAAATACACATATCACCATTAAGAAACACATTATATGGAATATCAAGACACTTGTTTGTGGCATCAATTGGAACAAAAACAATCAACAAAGAAACATTATATTTTCAACAATTTACAAGCTTCAGACAGTCACACACATTTTTCTGAAATAAATAAATAAATAAATAGGCAAAATAAATAAATAAACTTAGCAGGACAAACTACAACAATAGCATACACATCAAGAACAATAGCAGTAACATGGCATGTTTTCTACTTAGTTCTTTCTCAAAGCTTATAAATAAACTCTTAAAAAACAAACATGTATCAAAACAATGGCAGGCTGGTCGCTGGTAGGTCGCTGGTAGGGTTTGTTCGAAGAAATGAAACAGAACAAATGAAAAAATGAAAAAATGAACATACCTCAATGAAGAACAGTAGAAACGATTGATTCTTTAAACACTTTCAAAGACTGAAACGAATGAACGAATGAAGGAAAACTATTGATTCTTTAAACGATTGAAGTTCGCTGTAATGGGGTTCGTTCGCTGGTAGGGTTCGTTCGCTGGGAGGGAAAACAAAAACAACAGAGAACGAAAATATAACTCTGAAATTTAATTTTAATAAGACCTTAGACAGCGCTTTTGAGGAAAGCGCTTTCTAAGATATGCCTTAGACAGCGCTTTCCAAAAGCGCTTTCTAAACCCCCCATTAGACAGCGCTTTTGGTTTTAAATTTTTTTTTTAATTTTAAGACTTTAAACAGCGCTTTATCAAAAGCGCTGACTAAGGTATATATTTAAAAGCGCTTTCTATAAGCGCTGTCTAAGGGGGGGTCTTAGACAGCGCTTTCTAAAAGCGCTGTCTAAAACCCCCCCTTAGACAGCGCTTTCGTTATATTTTTTTAACATTTTCCGTGTTTTATTTTTATTTTAACCTTAGACAGCGCTTTCTTTTAAAAGCGCTGTCTAAGATGCGCTGTTAAAAAGCCTTTTTGGCGTAGTGTGTACACAAACAACAATCAATGCAAATGAGACTCCACTAGACTCAATGCATGTGGTACCATTTAACGATCCATGTTTCCTGATCCAATTCTCGTCGGAACTCTCAACCCCTATTTCATGGTTCAGTATGATCCTTATTTTATGATCACACCCACAACCCCTGTTTCATGGTCATGTATGATCCCAATTTCATGACCGCACCAACAACAATTCCCTTTGGAATTCAGATGGATATTGTTACCCTACCTTGGTACACCATCCACAACTATGCACATGCCATGCACCATCAATGACAATATACAATTTCTACAACAATGACCTCATGCAACAACATCAACAACATATAATAACAAATACAACAACAAATAGAAACATCAACAACATGTAACAATAACTACAACAACAAATAACAACATCAAGAACATGTAACAACAACTCTAACAACGTATAACAACAACTATATCATGTAACAACAACTACAACAACACCATATAACAACAACAATGTACCTATATACATGTTAACTCATGTTTCTACAATGTTATTTTCAACATCCTGCAAAACAAGCACGTACCCCTCAATACATGTCTCTATCGTCACTACGTCAATCTCAATCCACTAGTGTATGAAATAAAGGGTTTTATGGAATTTTTCAGAATAAAAATAATTTATTTTTCACTCTAGGTCTCGCTAAGAGACCTATCCACTCGCTAAGCGCGCGAGCTTCTTCCTGGAAGGGTCAAAATTTCTCAAACGCTCGCTAAGCGAGAAACGCGAATTCTACAAAATTCCTCTGCGAATTCAGCCCAATTCTGCTGCAATTTCTCCTTTCTAAAACCCTTCTTAATCCTAGAAAAACACAAAAAATTATCCATTCCTCCTACAATTAATCATCTAAGTCAAATAGTTTCTACGATTTCAACCATTCCTAATCGTTCTATCATACTTTTCGTCAAATTTTTCTCCATCTTCATGGATTCTCACTTAACAATTCTATGCCTAATACTCGTATTATAATACCCTTAGGAGATGAAAGAAATCACACCCTTACCTTAATTCGACGGACGATTTCTCTCCCTTGCCGGAATTCTCCTATTCTAGTTCTTGCCCTAGCTCCTTCTTTCTCCCTCTGCGCAAGCTTTTCTCAGTTCACGATCAGTTTCTACGAACTGACTTCTTTTTTCTCTAAATTCCCAACATAACCCTTAGACCCCTAATAAGAATTTCCCATCTTGCCCTCATTATTCCCTCACCTAATTACCAATCAATCCTTTCATTTCATATTCCAATTTTAATATAATATAAATTATTTAAATTCATATAAATTAAAATAACATCATCCTTCCCTCGACATATCACCAACTTCACAATTCACACAACATACAAAACTTTCCAATTATTTAAATTAAATAGTTAAATAGATAAACCGAGGCATTACAACTCTCCCCCATTTAGAGTGTTTTCGTCCTCGAAAACTTATCTTATCAAAATAAACTCGGATACGACTCTCGCGTCTCACTCTACAATTCCCAAGTCAGGTTCCCACCGAAAACTCCTCCCCATACCACCTTTACGAGAACAATTTATTTGTCTCTCAACTGCTTTACCTCGCGATCATCGATACATTCTGGTAGTGCTTCAATCGTAAAATTATTTCTTACCTCAACTTCATCCATCGGTATCACATCTGATGGATCCGGAACATACTTCTGAAGCTGCGAAACATGGAATACATCATACAAATTTGATAATCGCGGTTGCAACGCCACTCTATAAGCAACAGGTCTAACTCTTTCAGAAATCTGGTACGAACCAATAAATTGAGGAGTAAGCTTTCTCGACTTCAAAGCTCGCCCAACATCGGTCACCGAAGTAACCCTTAAAAACACATGGTTTCCTTCTTGAAATTCTAGATCTTTCCTCCTCTTGTCGTGATAACTCTTTTTCCTGTTATGTGAAGTTCTCATCTTATCTTGAATCAACTTCACCATCTTAGTAGTCTGCTGCAAGATATCAGGTCCAAGTACAACTTTTGCCGGACTCATGCCAACATAAAGGTGTTCGACATCTTCGACCATAAAGTGCTTTAAAAGGTGTCATTCCGATACTAGAATGATAATTGTTATTATAAGTAAACTCCATCAACGACAAATGCCTATCCCAAGCACCCCCTTGTTCAAGCACAAAAGCCCTCAACAAATCTTCCAAAGATTGTATTGTTCAAGAGGAAGCGTGTGTGAAGTGTCATAAGCTATACAAAGTTGTTGGAGCTTGAAATTAAATCAAAAGTGTTGAAGTGTAGTTCTTTAATTATCTTAGAACTGGTTCAATTTTAGAACCGTTCTATGAGAAGTTGAGCATTACTTTATGTATTGAAATGCAAAAATAAAATAGAATAAACTAAATAAACTAAATAAAATAAAATGGTCTCATCATTTAATCGAGATTTCAAGTCGGCTTGCAACGAATCTCAAGATATTTAGATGTTCATCGACCATAAAATAAAATAAAATAAAATGATAAAATAAACCAAACTAAGTTGAATTTCCAAAAGGAAAATAATCCGACTTATGACAAATTTCAAGATCTATATGTTCATCGACCATAAATCGAAAATAAAATGACTAAATAAAATAAACTAAACAAAATGGCCTCATATTTATCAAACTTGACCGATTTAATAAAATCGAACATATTTGACCTTTTATGATATCATCGACCCGAAAAATAAAATAAAATGATAAATAAAATAAACTAAACTACTTTGGCCTCATATTGATCAAAATTTTCCAATTTAGTGAAATCAAACATATTTTGACTATTTAATATATCATCGGCCCCAAAAAATCGGAAAAAAAACAAATGATATCAACAACTAAAAATCAAACACTACCAAGAGTTAATAGCCAATATAAAATAAAATTATAAATCTAACAAATTATAAGGCTAAAAAAATTGAGAGTAAACTAAATCTAAAAATAAAATAAAAACATAAGAGAATCATGGGGGTGTGTTGTTGAACCAACAGGTGGTAAAACAAACATATTTGGGCTCTTGACCCCAGAAAGAACACAACAAAATAAAAAAAATAAAAAATAGGGAGGGTGCATTCAGATCTTTTTGGTGTCTAAAAAGGAAAACTCATATGGGCTTAGGGCTTGAGCCCACAACCACACAAAAAAATCAGATTTAAAAGAAACCACAATAAACTTTGGATGAATTCACGTGCCTCTCATATCCCTTTCTATTTAAACGATGAGAACAAAAAAAATCAAGAGGAAACAAATGACGGAGTCTCTCAGTTTCAATCGGATTCATCGCTCGATCTCTCACTGTGTCGCTTGTAATTCACTCTCAATCTGATTCGCTCATGCCTCTCTCGCGGACTCAATTCTCACTCTCGTTCTCACCTCTCGATTTTCACGGTTCTATGTCTTTAACACAAAAACTACCCCACTGATTTATATTAAAAATCAGAGAATTAAAATACACCAAAAGTTTTGAGTGTCATAATTCAACAAATCACACGACTCAAATGATACGTTTTACAAAAATTGCTTCGACTTGCAGCGGAAAATTCTGAATTTGCAACATCAAAATAATGTTTTAAAAACAATTTGTCTTTCTAAAATAAATAAACAAAGAAACACTCGTTCTCCCACCCAAAGTACGTATCATAGACGACTCATCTAAATGTAAAATACACCGACTTCACCGACCACCACTCTACTTATCCAGATCACCTGCACGTTACCAACATAAGGGTAACATTCAAACAGAAGGGGTGAGATACTTACACGAACAAAAGAGAAAAATAATAAGAATAAAAGCAAGTATCATTAAATAGATCATCGCTTCTCAACAACCACAATCAAACAAACACGTCATAACACATATCGACACCATGCACACCAACAACAAATCATGCAATGAGACTTTACCGACTCTATGCATGCAGTATCATAACTAGATCTCTATTTCAATATCTTGTCCCCTTCGAAACTCTCGACCCCTCTTTCGTGGTCCACTATGATCCCTATTTCATGATCACACCCTTGACCCCTATTTCATGGTCACATATGATCCCTATTTCATGACCGCACCAACATCACAACGATCCCCTATGGGATCCAAATGGACATACCCTACCATGGTATACCATTACCAACCATGCACAAGTCATGCAACATCAATGATAATCATACATGTCTACAATAATTACTTCGTGAGATCACCATCAAAAACTAACATACAAAAACTTACCACAATATCGAACATCCTCAATATCATGCATCTTCGCATACAACAACATTTATGATCATCAACAAGAATATACACAACAACACAACATACATCAACATGTTACATTCACATATGTCAACAATAATGTCATGTAACCACAACAACAATAACCACACATGGCAACAACAACAACTAATAAACATATCAACTCATGTTCATTTCAAGTTATGCTAATTATCCCTCTAATTAAGTTCATAACTCATCTCTAACTACTTCTAACAACACTACTTCAATTCCCATCCATTATTGTATTAATTAAGTAATTTAAGAGAATTTTTTAGAATTAAAACATGTCATTTTTCATTCCAGGTCTTGCTAAGCGAGGGGCTTGCTCGCTGAGCAAGCAAATCACGACATTTCACTCTCCAAAATTCTCACTCGTTCGCTTAGTGAGCTCCAGTTTGCTAAGTGAGCACTGCGATTTCCGCAGTTCTCCCTCTGCGAATGACCAACATCCTGCTACGAAATATACACCCAAAAATAAGTTTTCAGCCAAACAATCACAGAATTATCACCACTAAATCTCTAATTCACATAATTGTCATACAAACCTCAACTCCTAACAACCTAACACAATTGTTCATCCAAAATGACCCAAATCCAAATCCTCTAGTCAATAACGCTATACCTAATTCATATTATTAAACCCTTAAGAGATGAAGATATCCCACCCTTACCTTAGTTTTGATGAGAAATTCTTCCTTCTCCACGAGTTTTTCCTCAAGCCCTTGACCTTTCTCTTTCTTCTTCTCTAGTTTACGCTTTTCTCTTCCAAATCACAAAACACGACTAAACTTCCCCATTTCCCTTATTCCAAACATAACCCTTAGACCTCTTCTATGGTTTTCCTCATTTACCCTCACCACCCTTCACCAAAATACCATTCTACCCCTAACTCCTTATTTTCCAAATATTTTAATCATCCAATAATATAATTATTCAATATAATATAATTCATTTAAATTAATATTATACTAAATAATATAATACTTCTTCTTCAAACCAAAAATACAACAAATTCAATTAAATAATTAAATAAAAATCGGGGTGTTACAACTCTCCCCCACTTAGAAGGTTTTCGTCCTCGAAAACTTACCTCATGTGAATAGGTTCGGATACGACTCCCGCATATTGCTCTCCAAATCCCAAGTCATGTTTCCACCTGCAGCTCCTCCTCAAACTACCTTCACAAGAACAATCTTTTTTCCTCTCAACTGCTTCACTTCACGATCATCAATTCGTTCTGGAAGTGTTTCAACCGTAAGATTATCTTTTACCTCAACTTCATCCATTGGTATCACATGTGACGAATACGAAACATACTTCTAAAGCTATAAAACATGAAATACATCATGCAAATTTGATAATTGCGATGGAAATGCCACTCTATAAGCAACAGGTCCAACTCTTGTAGAAATATGGTACGGACCAATAAATCTAGGAGTAAGCTTTCTCGACTTCAAAGCTCATCCAACACCGGTCACCGGAGTAACCCTAAAAAACACATGGTATCCTTCTTGAAATTCAAGATATTTCCTTATCTTATCATGGTAACTCTTCTTCCTACTCTGTGAAGTTCTCATCTTATTTCAAATCAACTTCACAATCTTCGTATTCTGCTGCACAATATCAGGTCCAAGTATAACACTCTCACCTGATTCATGCCAACATAAAGGTGTCCGACATCTTCGACCATGCAATGCTTCAAACGGCGTCATTCTGATACTGGAATGATAACATTTATTATAAGTAAACTCGATCAACGAAAAATGATTATCCCAAGCACCTCCTTGTTCAAGCACACAAGCCCTCAACAAATCTTCCAAAGATTGTATCGTCCTCTCTCTGCCCATCAATCTGGGGATGATAAGCTGAACTCAATTTTAACTTCAAACCCAATGCCTCTTGCAAGCTCTCCCAAAATATTGAAGTAAAACGTGAATCTCTATCTGACACAATACTCAAAGGAATTCCATGCAACTTCACAATCACACTGACATATATCTCTGCCAATCTATGCAAAGAATAAGTAATACCAATCAGAATAAAATGCGCTAACTTAGTCAACCTATCAATAATCACCCAAATAGCATCATGCCCTCTCGAGGCATTAGGTAACCCCGTAACAAAATTCATTGAGATATTATCCCATTTCCACTTGGGAATATCCAACAGTTGCATCAAACTAGTAGGTTTCTAATGTTCCACTTTCGACTTCTGACAAGTCAAACATGCATAAACAAACTGAGCCACATCACGCTTCATACCGGACCACCAAAATATCTTCTTCAAATCTTGATACATTTTCATCGCTCCCGGATGAATACTCAAACCACTTATATGTCATTCTTCAAGAATCATTTTCTTCATTCAAGATCATCAAGAATACAAATCGATCCCAAAATCTTAGTACCCCTAGTTCATCAACTCGAAATTCATTACCTCCAACCCGTTCATCACTGACCATCAAGTCCACCAATTTCACATCTTCCTTCTGACTCTCCTATATACGATCAAGAAAATCATTGTTAACTTTTAGCATTCCCAACATTACACTATGAGGTGTCTTCTCACAAACCAAACTCATATCTCTAAATTGTTCAATCAACTCCAACTCTCTAGCCATCATGATCGACATATGCAATGTCTTCCGACTTAAGGCATCAACCACAATATTAGCTTTACCGAGATGATAATTCAAACTAAAATCATAGTCCTTCAAGAATTCCAACCAACGTCTCTGTCTCATATTCAACTCTTTCTAGTCAAACAAGTATTTTAAACTCTTATGATCACTATACAACTAAAATCTCGAACCATACATATAATGCCTCCAAATCTTTAATACAAAAACCACAACTGCTAGTTCCAAGTCATAGGTAGGATAATTCCTCTAATGAATTTTCAACTGTCACGAAGCATACACCACCACTTGATTGTCTTGCATTAACACTCTACCCAAACCCTTCAAAGAAGCATCACAATAAAACACAAACGGTTCATCTGCTTTTGGTAAAGTCAAAACTAGAGCAATAGTCAACTTCTTCTTTAGCTTAATGAGACTCTGGTCTCACTAAGCGTCCCACACAAATGCTTTATCTTTACAATTTAATTGAGTCAACGAAAGTGCCAACTTCGAAAATCCCTCAATAAATCTTCGATAATAACCAATTAATCCCAAGAAACTTCTAATTTCTATCACCGACTTCGGAGTCTCCCATTGTAGCACTATATCTACCTTGGATGGATCCACAATAATCCTTTTTTCTGAAATCACATAACCAAGAAAACTCACCTCTTTCAACCAAAACTCGCACTTTGATAACTTAGCATACAACTTATTCTCTTTCAATACTTGCAGCACAATCCGCAGATGTTCAACATGCTCTTCTTCTGACTTATAGTAAATCAGAATATCATCTATAAAAACAACCACAAATTGATCCAAATACTCATGGAAAATTCGGCTCATATATTACATGAATACTCTAGGTGCATTAGTAACTTCAAATGGAATCACTACATATTCATAGTGTCCATACCGAGTCCTAAAAGCGATCTTCTTCACATCTTCATCTTTCACTCTTATCTGATAATAACCCGATCACAGATCGATCTTACTAAACACACATGCACCAACCAACTGATCCATCAGATCATCTATTCTTGGAAGTGGATACTTGTTCTTAATTAACACCTTATTTAATTGCTTGTAATCAATACACAATCTCATGCTACCATCTTTCTTTTTCACCAACAATATTGGGGCTCCTCAAGGCGACACACTCGGCCTCACAAAATTCTTCTCTAACAGTTCGTCTAACTATTTCTTCAATTCAGATAACTCGAAAGCCAACATAGAATAAGGTGCCATCGAAATAGGTCTAGTTCCTGGAACAAGATCAATATTGAATTCCGCCTTTCTCTCTGGTGGTACATCCACAATATCATCTAGAAAAACTTCTGGGAAATCTCTCACCACTAGAAATTCGTCGATTCCATTTCATTTTCCACCGACAAAGATGCAAAAAACACAAAAATTTACGCCTCTTCACTCAAAAGTTCCTTCAACTCTCGAGCAGATAAATAGTCAGCTTCTCTTTCCTCTTCATCAGGAGTAAGAAACTGAACCGACTTGCTGAAGAAATTAATATGAACATGATTGAACTCCAACCAGTTTATTCCCAGAATCACATCCAAACCTCCTAACGAAAAACAAATCAAATCCATACCAAAGTCCTTACCATAAATCGATAGAAGACAATTCAAACAGACGAGAGAAGTGGTTAGCGACCCATCAGTAGAAGTCTTGATAACCATCTCTCTTTTCATCGGGGAAACAACAAGTCCCAGTATTCTCACACAATAAATATAAATAAAACAATGGGTAACACTGGTGTCAATCATAATAATCAAAGGCATACTATTAATATAACAAGTACCTCTGATTAAATAGTATTCACTGGAAGTCTGTGTCCCTGTCAAAGTGAACACTTATCCTCTAGTTGCAGCTTTCTTCGACTTTTGACAATGAGTGCTAATATGACCTTTCTCTCCACAGTTGTAGAAAGTAACCATATTAGTCTTGTACTCTGCAATCAAATGTCCAGGTTGACCACACTTGAAACATTTCTTTACGTCACTCGTGCACTCACTGACACGATGACCCAATTCACCACACCTATAATACTTCATAGAAATAGGAGCACCTCCCCCACTTGGCCTTTTGCCCTCAATCATTTCTGCTTAACTTTATCAACTGGAGCTGCATAAGGTTTTGCAAGATGCATCTGCTGCTTTCCTCTCCTCTAAGCCAAACTCTTGAAATGATCTGATTGAGCCTTGATATCTTCTTCAAAGATTCTACATCAATCCACTAAATCCGAAAATCTTCGGATCCTCTGATAACTAATCACCTGCTTGATATTAGGCCTCAAACCGTTCTCGAACTTAACACACTTCGAGAAATCAGTAGTCGCCTCACTATAGTGTGGATAAAACTTTTCCAGATCAGTAAACTTGGCAGCATACTCGGTAACTGACATACTCCATTGCTTCAGTTCAAGAATTCAATCTCTTTCTTTCCCTGAACATCTTCAAGAAATTACTTCCTCAAAAATTCTCTTATAAACACATCCCAGGTGACTGCCTCACCAGAAATATCCAACCGCTGTCGAGTTCCAACCCACCAGTCATCAGCTTCTGCCACCAACCTGTGAGCACCCAACTGCACCTTACTTCCTTCAGAACATCCCCTCACCCTAACGATCCTCTCGATCTCCTTGAGCCAATCTTGTGCTCCATATGGGTCATACTTCCCCTTGAATGGAGGTGGATCATTATTCCGGAACTCGTCACTTTCACGATCCCCAACATTCATCGGGTTTTGCACAACCTGAACCATTGCTGGTATAGCAGCGACAAGTGCATCATCATTTCTTCCAGCCATTCTAAATCTGTCACACAACAACATCTAGACAATGGTTTAGAAATCTACAACAACACTCAACAACAACAAAACGACTCAACTACTTGGCCGGACGGACCAACCAGACTCTGATACCACTTTGTAACACCCAAACTATCCCACAAATTTATATTAAAAATCAGAGTAATTAAAATACACCAAAAGTTTTGAGTATCACAATTCAACAAATCACATGACTCAAATGATACGTTTTACGAAAATTACTTCGACTTGCAGCGGAAAATTCTGAATTTGCAACATCAAAATAATCTTTTAAAAACAACTTGTCTTTCTAAAAAAAATAAACAAAGAAACACTCGTCGTCCCGACACCCAAAGCACATATCAAATCCGACTCCTCTAAATGTGAAGTACACCGACTTCACCGACCACCACTCTACTTATCCTGATCACCTGCATGTTACCAACATAAGGGTAACATTCAAACAGAAGGGGTGAGATACTTACACGAACAAAAGAGAAAAATAATAAGAATAAAGGTAAGTATCATTAAATAGATCACCGCTTCTCAACAACCATAATCAAACAAACATGTCACAACACATATCGACACCATACACACCAACAACAAATCATGCAATGAGACTCTACAGACTATATGCATGTAGTACCATAACTCGGTCTCTATTTCAATATCATGTTCCCGTCGGAACTCTCGACCCCTCTTTCATAGTCCAATATTATCCCTATTTCATGATCACACCCTTGACCCTTATTTCATGGTCACGTACGATCCCTATTTCATGACCGCACCAACATTACAATGATCCCCTCTAGGATCCAAATGGACATACCCTACCTTGGTGTACCATTCCCAACCATGCACATGTCATGAAACATCAATAATAATCATACATGTCTACAACAATTACTTCATGCAATCACCATCAACAACTAACATTACAACAACTTACCACAATACCGAACATCCTCAATATCATGCATCTTCGCATACAACAATATTTATCATCATCAACAAGAATATACACAACAACACAACATACATTAACATGATACATTCACATATGTCAACAACAATGTCATGTAACCACAACAACAACAACCACACATGGTAACAACAACAACTAATAAACATATAAACTCATGTTCATTTCAAGTTATGCTAATTATACCTCTAATTAAGTTCATAACTCATCTCTAACTACTTATAACAACAGTACTTCGATTCCCATCCATTACTATATTAATTAAGTCATTTTAAAGAATTTTTTAGAATTAAAACATGTCATTTTTTATTCCAGGTCTTGCTAAGCGAGGGGCTTGCTTGCTGAGCGAGCAACTCACGACATTCACTCTCCAAAATTCTCACTCGCTCACTAAGCGATCATTGCGATTTCCGCAGTTCTCCCTCTGCGAACAACCAACATCCTGCTACGAAATATACACCCAAAAACCAGTTTTCAGCCAAACAATCACATAATTATCACCACTAAACCTCTAATTCACATAATTGTCATACAAACCTCAACTCCTAACAACCTAACACAATTTTTCATCCAAAATTACTCAACCCCAAATCCTCTAGTCAACAACATTATACCTAATTCATATTATTAAACCCTTAAGAGATGAAGATATTCCCCCCTTACCTTAGTTTTGATGAGAAATTCTTGCTTCTCCGCGAGTTCTTCCTCAAGCCCTTGAGCTTTCTCATTCTTCTTCTCTAGTTTACACTTTTCTCTTCCCAATCACAAAATACAACTAAACTTCCCCTTTTTCCTTATTCCAAACATAACCCTTAGACCTCTTCTATGGTTTTTCTCATTTACCCTCACTACCCTTCACCAAAATATCATTCTACCACTAGCTCCTTATTTTCCAAATATTTTAATCATCTAATAATATAATTATTCAATATAATATAATTCATTTAAATTAATATTATACTAAATAATATAATACTTCTTCTTCACACCAAAAATACAACAGATCCAATAAAATAATTAAATAAAAATCGGAGCGTTACAATGTCGGTCTTGGTTTGTTTCACGGTTCAGCGATTTTGGGTCGAAGGGTTGTGTTCTGTTGTTTGGTTTTCGAATTTCACGGTTTTCACTTGCTCTTCTCTTGGATTTGGTTTCGCGGTCAGCTTTGTGTTGGTTTATGGTTTTGATTTTGAAGGTTTGTTGTTTAGGTGGTGATTTGGAGAAGAAATGGTTTGTGCGGTTTTAAGGGGTTTGTATAGAGTTTGTTGTTATGGTTTTATGTGGTTTCAGTTTGTTGTTGTTGTGGATCAGAGAGTTGAGGTTTCTTCTTCGGTTTTGCTTCGTCGATGGGGTTCTGCAGGTTGAAGGTGTTTGGGTTTAGTCGAAGAAGAATGTGGTTTATGTTTATTGAAGATGAAGAAAGTGAAGCTTGGCTCTGTTTTTGCAGGGTTTTCTAAAGGTCTTCCAAGCTTAAAATTGTGAAAGAACGATGCTTGTTATATAAAGAGTGTGAAGGGTAAGAGTGGCAATCTAATTGGGAGAAAAGTATTGGAATTTGATGAGTTGTGATTGTGTTGAGGAAATTCGTTAGGAGTGTGCGTTTATGGAATTGGTGTGATAGTGTGTACGAATCGTATGCGTTGACAATTGTTGGGTGGAAGGAATTTTTCGGTGGGGCCAGTTGCTTGGAAAGGGTACTTGTATTGTAATTACATGGTTGTGTTTTGGATATTTGTTGTGTGAGAATTGAAAGATGGAGTCATATGAAATTATTTTTAGAAATTCATGCTGGGAGTGAGTAAAGAAAATTTGGTACGATTTTTGTGTTTTTTAGTGAGTTGCTAGGTGAGATTTTGTTTGCTGGTTGAAAGAAATGTGAGGTAGGCTGATGAAAGTGTACAATTGGAAATTTATGTGGAAAAATATTATTGTCATGGTCATAATAAGAATAATAATAGTAATAATAAGAATAATGAAAATAATAAAAATAATAATAATAAGGATAATAATAATAAATAATAATAGTAATAATAAATGAAAACCAATAATAATGATAATAATAATAAAAATGATAGAATAATAAGAATAATAATAAAAAAGATTAATAATATGATAATATTAATTATAATTAAGATAATGAAATGATTTTTTTTTTTAAAATAATGTACCTAAAAAAAAATAAAAAATAAACTTGGATGATGAATTTGTTTAGAAAAATGATTTTAAAAAGATAATGGGATGAATTTGGACACGAAAGGTGATAATCGGATAAAAGGCCTCCACACAACACACTGATTTTTTAGTCAACACTACACACGCACTTGACGATTTGAACCCTGATCCAATTGACGAAACAAACTGAAACATATTTTTTTGGATTTTTCTGAATAAAGGTTTAGACGAAAATAAAATTGTATACAAGTATGACAAATTTGGACTATGACACGTAGTTCCACGAACTACGACGCTCTGACTTTCTCATTGCACGAGGAAATATATAGGCACAAGGACTACAATCCTCAGTGAGCACCCTAAGTAAAAAACATGCATTCACCCTAGTGTAAATAGACTTCTTTTTTTTCACCATTAGAAATAAAAATCATAGGTCTCAATTAGCAAGCAAACAATAACAAAAAACACAAATATAACATGAGGTTCTTGTAGAATATTACGGATATTTTGTTAGTACTTTGTCTAAGTATAATTAACTCATGTACCTTAGATCACTCATATGCTTAGCTTTTAGTCTTACTTTTAACTTTGTATGCATATTTTGGATTATTCAATCTTTTCCCTTTCTTTGGATAAATCAAAGCTCCGTGACATATTAGGAATTTCATTTTTTTTCTATGTAATATTAGTAATTTCATTTCAATTATGTGGAAAGGGGAAAAACTCACTTTTGGAGGTTAGGTTAACTTCTAACATCAAAATCAGCAATGAACTTTTCTGTCCAGATCTTAGTCGTTTATCATAATTGACATTACTTAATGACGTCTTGACCCATACTCAGGGATAATTATTTTAGGGCCCGCCACTGTCTTCACCTATACAGAACCGTACTCAATTTATATGGAAGTGCAGCGTACCAATCTGTGACATAACATTAACCTATATTTTCCCTACCCAAATTAATTTTTATTATGATTTTCACCAATACTCTCTATATAAATTAAATACCAGTATGGCTATTATAACAACTAGTTCAAAATTTCATCTAAGCTATTAACACACATTACACTATTCGCTAGTTGCAACAAACTACACAACCACCATGTCCACCAAAGAATGCGGCCACCACCACGACGACCACCGCCGCAAACTCCTCCGCCTAATAATCGCCGCCATAGCATCACTACTCTTCCTAATACTCCTAACCATCTTCATAATATACCTCATCCTCAAACCAACAAAACCTCACTTCATGATCCAAGACGCAACCATCTACAATTTCAACATCTCTTCTCCAACTTCTTCACCTTTTCCCACACCTAACACACTCTCCCTCACAATGCAAGTCACACTCTCAACTCACAACCCTAACAACAAAATCGGAATCTACTATCAAAAGCTTCACGTCTATGCTTTCTACCGGAGCCAGCAGATCTCGTTTCCCACGGCACTTCCTGATACTTACCAAGGACATAAGGATTTTACGGTTTGGTCGCCGTTTATCTACGGTGTTGCTGCTCCTGTTTCGCCTTTTACGCTGAGTGCTTTGCAGCAGGATCAGAATAACGGAATGGTTTTGGTTAGTGTTAAGGTTAACGGAAGGGTTAAGTGGAAGGTTGGTAGTTGGATCTCTGGGAGGTATCATATTTTTGTTAACTGTCCTGCTTATGTTAGGTTTGTCGGTGATCGGAATAATGGAATCGGAGTTGTTGCTCCGGCGGTTAAGTTTCAGGTTTTGCAAAGTTGTAGTGTTGATGTTTAGTGATGATGATGTTAGTTTTTCTTTTTTAATTTACTTTAGTGAAAACTTGACATTTTTGTTTTAGTAATTCTCATGTCTTAGTTGTATGGTTTTTATATACTTGTGACGGAATTATGTAGTTAAGTTTTAAATAGCAAGTTATAGACAAGTTATCATTATTATTTTTTTAATGTATTTTTTTAATGTATGAATGATAAAATAATATAATAACAATAATAAGGTGAACACTAAAGTATAACACAAATGTATAGAACACTCTAGCATCTAGAAATCTTGCCGAAAGGAATCAATACCTTCATTAACAGATTAGCGACAACAATAAAAGAAAACCATAAACAACAAACCACTACCAACCTCTGAATTGAGACAAATCTTTGATTAGGGGCCGATAGGCCCAAATTAAGGTGAGCGTCAAGTTCTCAATCAGATTCGAAGACAAAAGAGAGGTAATGAGATCCACTAAAATTATAATAAATAGAAACAATTAAGAAAAAAATCATCTCCTGAATGATTCCACTTTCACTTATGTATTGAGATAGAGTAGAACTATAGATCATAAAGAGAAGGTCATCAGCCAAAGGTAACTCGCGGAGGAAAAAATACCTCTTTCATTAAGATTCTAAACTAGATTCTCATTATCCATCCTATTAATCTCTCCCACTGAACCATCTTATTGAGTAAAGATTGGATAAAGACAGGGGACTTTTTCTTATGGTAGAAATGACCTACCGAGGATCCTCCAGAAAATAAGTTGGAGGCCCGAACCCACAATCTTAAAAATACTAATTATCATATTACCAATTAGACAAGTCACCCTCTTTGGCCCCATTAAGAGACACTCATTTCCACCACGAAGAAGTAGATTGAAAACTCGAAGTTCTACCCCCACAAAGAGAGGAAACAACATAGACATTATATTTGGCAACAATAATCTCGTGCAATGATCTAAAGCGTCGATAATCAATCTCCATCTCTATTTTACCAAGAGGGCTAGATTTACCAACTAGAGATTCATAACTTCTCGGCCCTATTTGTTCTTAGATTCACATACATTTTCCCACTTGACCTAAGAGATCTTAGAATCATCTTTCACACCTCCTCATACAAACCTTCTTTGAATCGTAACTAGCTTCTTCCAAACCTTCACAAGCATCTTTTTGAAAGACAATAAAAAAGGATAGGGATAACATTAAGGACTGAAATAAGAAGCACCACCTAACCCCTCCAAAGTGACATATATGCCTCTAGGAATGGAGTCTCTTGGTCAACAAATTGACTAAAGAGTCCTAGGTAAACTCCATCCTGGGATTAGCTCCCACGGGGAGATCTAGATACCCAAACAAAAGTCTTTCAATCCTACAGTTATTAGAATAAGATTTTGATTCTACTTCTCTATTATAGTTTTGATGATAACAATAATTCTAAGAACAAAATATGGGCCCTAAAAATTATCTTCTATGTGCAGGACAAAAGTTCTTGCTCAACATCTTCCAAAGCGAAACTAGCGACGCTTTCTACTAAAGAAGATCTGATCTAAAAACTATAGAAGTTCTTATCAAGTTTACAAGATCAACTGTGAATTTAATTACTCTGATGTGAATCAAGAATTTTCTAATTCTCAAGTACATTAATTAGAGAATCAAGAATAATGGCTGAAGACGCAAATTTCTATTTTTGGAAGGATTTAATGACATTTATCAAGCAACCAAAAATAACATAAGATGTCTCCAACGGATCCTTTCATCACATCTATATAAAGGGATCATTTGAAGAAATTTTCTCTCTTCTCTCCTCGCGCGCTAATCAATACGAACAAATTTCTTTCATAGTCTTCATTTTGTAAAAACTATCACTGTTGTGATAACTGCTTTCTAGAAGCATTTTTGTTACACTCTTTTGTAAAACAATTTGATATACCTTGAGTGACTAGTGAAGTCAGTAGACTCAAGAAGAGTTTGACTATAGGTCTTAGTGTTTGTATTCAACATTTGAATAGTGGATTAAGACCTCGTTGAGAGAGACGAAATCACCTTGGCGGGTGGACTGAATGTAGTTTGAGTTCAAACGAACTAGGATAAATCAAAGTGTTTTTTGTCTTTAGTTTTGGAAACCCAATTCCAACCCCCTTCCTTGTGTTTTTGCACCTTCAACAGTAGAAAATTACCCATAAAGGCCAAAAATATAGGGTTTACGAACTCTAACAAGAATGCTCTTAAAGAAATTAACCTGAAGATTTAAAGCTAACTCAAACCCCCTAAGGATCGCTTTAATTCTCCACATGTTCTTGACAATAGGATCAACTAATAAAAGGGTGTCATCTACATATTTAAGATAAGTGATCACCGAATTAGATGTTCCCACACTAACTTCAACGTAAATATCAAGCTCAACAGCCCTAGAAATAAGGTCACTAAGTCCCCCTGTCACCACTACGCCAAAAACGTTTTTTAACAGCGCATCTTAGACAGCGCTTTTAAAAGCAAGCGCTGTCTAAGGTTAAAAATAAAATAAAACACGGAAAATGGTCCAAAAAAATAATGAAAGCGCTGTCTAAGGGGGGGTCTTAGACAGCGCTTTCTAAAAGCGCTGTCTAAGACCCCCCCTTAGACAGCGCTTTTAGAAAGCGCTTTTAAATATATACCTTAGTCAGCGCTTTTGATAAAGCGCTGTTTAAAGTCTTTAAATTAAAAAAAAATTTAAAACCAAAAGCGCTGTCTAAGGGGGGGTTTAGAGAGCGCTTTTGGAAAGCGCTGTCTAAGGCATACCTTAGAAAGCGCTTTTCCCAAAAGCGCTGTCTAAGGTCTTATTAAAATTAAAATTCAGACTTATATTTTCGTTCTTCCTTCTTTCTGTTTTCCCTCCCAGCGAACGAACCCTACCAGCGAACGAAGCCATTACAGCGAACGAAGCCATTACAGCGAACGAAGCGTTTCAGTCATTGAAAGAGTTTAAAGAATCGCCAGTTTCTACTGTTCT